>CM061121.1:3961529-5232826 GCA_030770115.1 Daphnia galeata | reverse complement strand
TGACTGGTCCTCGCCAGTGCTCTATCCCTCGTGACCTGATGGATGTCGCCTATGAGTTGAAATACCCCGCCGGATGCAAGAGCGATATCTCTTCCAGAGATGTTGCTGAGCTCCGCCGCATCCAAGAAGAGTGCCTGAAGGAGAAATCCGAGACTGTTTTTGGTATCAGCGATGTTTCCCCCTTGTTGCCCAAATTCCAACAGAACATCTTGTCCAGCCAGACCATCCGCCGCCCATCGCAGTGGACTATCTACCGCAACAAAATGGTTGTCCAGGATAACAAGCGCTGCTTCTCTACCGAATCAGTTCCCAAGTGCGCTGAGGGAGCTCGCGCTCAAGAGACTGTTGAGAAGAAGGTATGTAACTTTTTTATTTCAAATAGACTAAAAAAAATTTACAATATGCTATTAGTCATATTAACGAATTTCTTTTTTTTAATAGTTGGGTTTCCACTGCCTTCCCAGCAAGAATATCTTGGCTGAGAAGCTGAATGAGGAGATCGTCAACCGTCCCCTCGATGAGCTTATGGGCAAGCAAGTTGACATCATCCGTGTCTTCAACGTTCCCACCTCATGCGTCCCCTTTTAGATTACCAAAGTTAGCACGAGAAAAGTGGATTAGTTTAGTATAGATAGGTAGCATACAAAAGATAATATTTCCTGAGTTTCAGAAGTTATTTAGCATAAATGAAAACACAAAATGAAATACAAACAAAGTATATGAAACCTTTCTTTTTATGCTTTTACCTTCACTTAGAAATAATAATTGATAAAAATTCAAATATTTGAACGAATCTTATCGGTATATATAAATTATGTCACAGATAAAGCGACTAGTCAAGCTACTTAAATCTGATGTTTCATAAAAAGCAAAATTAAGCAAAAATTTTAATTTACAACAAATTCTGATATGATATGTTACTTTTAATATTATCCAAATGATTTTCCAAGAGAAATCCGTCTTTGTGAATTAGCTCAATTTTTTTTCTTTTTAAGGAACACATGGAATATATTTGGGTAGACAGCGTCTCTTTGTTAAAATAGAAGCCCCCTTCAATTTTATTTCCTTTTCTCGGTGTTGCCCAAAATATGAAACTACCTACACAGAGCTACTGTATGTTAACAAGAATTGGGCTCATTTTAAATGCAGTCGTTAAACATGATACATACAGATTCAACAACAAACTTTCTACACCCAAATATTAAGTGGCGTAGAAAATTGTGAATTGCTGAAATTATTTTTAGAGTATTACTTTAAAAATTTCTAGAAACGTTTAATATCATGTCTACAATATTTTTTACGAACAATAAAAGTGCCCTTTAGAGAACAATAGACTAAACCCGAAGATGACGGAAATGAAATCCTAATATTAAACCATACTGCAACAGAGTATTGTATCCCCTATTACACAAAAGACGCTTGAGGATTGGGGTGAAGAACAATACAGAACTGAGCTATCAACAAATTCCTTCCTTTGGTGAGTAAAAAAAGTGGTTTCCCTTGTTTCATTTGTTTACTGTTACTCTATACTTACTTTGAGAGTAAATACCAAACAGGGAAGCGAGGGAGGAAAGTAGGTCAGTAAGGCGCGCGTGTGCATCGATGCGGAACCTACCGGCAAAGTGAACAGCATAATATATTATTCCATTCACTACTTTCTTGTCTACTTCGTAGATTCTGTTCACGCATGCATCATTGCCCTTACCCATCGTCTGCTTTAGCCTATACTGGATATATACGTATAATCGTATTTACTCTGACAAAGCTGTAGAACACAAAGGAAACGAGCGTACAGTCGTTTACCTCATTGCCTTCGATATATCTATTTTCTTAAACGGTTAGAAATAATCGTATAATGTTTATCGGATACTTTATTAAGTCCTAATTTTGAAAAATCTCTCCGGTCACGTATACCAAGCAGTATAGCTCGCTGAAATATAAAATATTGTCATATTTGTTGCTCATGCAGGCCTAAATAATCCCTTTTTCTGTCTATGAGTAGCCTAAAACTGATGTCGAAGACGAAGAAATTGGGTCAACGTGCTGAAAGTGAGTCAGCCAGTTAGACCCTCCTGTTGTTATCAGTATTTGAGATTGAGGCAACTGCTGTGAGTTTCTCTTCCTACGCTTCACATTTTCACGGGAGAGCGCTGGTGTTGTAGGCTATATTCTCTATCACACTTTTACGGTTTTCAACTTGTTGAACAGTTGATTCTTTCGGCGCCCCGCCAAGTTCAAGGCTTCATTTGTGTTCAGACATACTGCTGGCGAGTTAGTCGTTGATTACATCCTGGCCGGTTCGGACGCAACTAAAGGTGGTTGTGAAATCGCTCAACCGCTGTGGAAAAAGGAAAAACGAGTATACCTTCAGTGAAGTTTTTGTGGAGCTCCATCCGGAACATTGATGCTTGGAAGGTGACAATTAGAGCAGCCAGACAAACTAATACAACAACAACTATAAAACGGAGTTTACCAACGGTAAATATATCGAAAAAACGTTGAGGACTTGTTGACATAACAGTATACAGAACGGCTGTGTTTGACATCATCAGACTGATCGGAGCTATCAGCACACCAGCACAGATCAGAAACGGTTGTGTGAATAACACGACTGTTGATTTTTTTTTCAATGCAGCAACAATATTGTGAAAAGCTGACTTTCTTTTGGTTCCATTAAAGGATTTCAGGTGTGTTTAACCTTTAAGTCAGAGTATACAGACAAGCTAGTACACACAGCAGTAGTGGTGGTATATAGCTTATAAACGTTTTGTCACGTTTATAAGCATGATCATTTCATAGTTGTTCCTACTCCCTAGTGCTTTCTAGAGTTTCACCGTAACACTCTTTTGCTTATATTAAGCCTGAAATTGTCTTCCATTATTTTGTTGACATCGCCTGTTATTGCTGTTAATTTTATCTTATATATACTTACAGATTTTATTTTTCGAACTGAAAATTCTTTTTTGATGACCAACTATTGGACGTGGATTTAAAGTGTAAAATAACTAAGGTATTTCAAATTTACGTCATTATTATTATTACCGCTTCTCGTTCTTATTTCAAACTACCGTTACATAAGAAGAATGAGACGGGTCTTCGCAGTTTTCCTGCTTTCGATTTTTGCCTTTTCAGCATTAAGTGCTGTTCCAGTTGACATACAGGTTAGTGTGAATCCTAACCTACCAGTGGCTCTCTACAAAGGACCCGCAACTTACCGCCGTGATTCCCGTGGGAGGCCTTTCAAATCCATCATCGTCACTTCATCGAAATTATTCGGTATTGGTAACTCCGCTGGTAGCAACTCCGTGCGGGATAGCTCGACATCTTCTTCCACAACTTCGACGACTACGACTCCCTCTCCTCCTCCACGAAGCTCGCTGAATAATTTTGGCCAACGACTGAAACCTTTTATTGTTACGTCAAGACCATTCGGTTTTGCCAACTCTGCCTAGCAACTTCGTGAGAGATAGTTCAACTGCTTCACCGACGACTACTTCCACAACGACGCCTTCCCCGCTAATTGATAAAGCCACACCAACAATCCCATTTTTCAGCATATCATGCACGGTAGGCAGTTCTTGCTCACAGATTATTTCAGCTCGTCAGACCCAAACAGTAAAACCTACTTTCAAGCCGTACACGAAAGAAGAAATCAACAAGTTCAAGGGTACTCTGGGCTCTCGTTTTCCACCAAAGGTCGCATCCTCAACTCTCACCTCTGAAATGCCAGACATCAGCGCAATCACAACCACAACGGAAAAACCGTCAACAGAAAAACTGACTAATTTATGGAGAATTAGAACTACTTTGCCATCGAACCCGGCAACCAACATCTTATATTCTTCTCCCTTATCTTCCACCACAACGACTAGACCAGTTCAAAACAAACCATCCAGTAATTGGAGTAGTAGGTGGAAGTGGCCGACCCACATCGGAAGCGTTGCGTCCGAGGACCATAAACAAGATGAATTCGAATCGAACAACCAACGAGTGGAAACTGTGACATCTGAGCCGATAATAACTCCTGTGGTTAAGTCATCCCCTCAAGTTGCCTTGAGGCACCCAACAAATTTTTCTGAGTACTCCATTCGAACGAATCCGTATAGCGTAAAACCATATACTACGAAAGAAAAAAATGATTACAGTAAAGAAAATTACCCTATACATAGGCCCGAAGAAATTGCAAAACTTCCAGTTGCAACTGCTGGAAATAATAACGGAAACTGGCTGTCTTTGCTAGCTGCATCACTCACTGTTTTGCAAAACCAGAACCAAAATCTGAATCCTTCGCAACGACCACAGCCACAGCAAACTAAAATTCCCCCTCCTCCTCTTCCTCTTTCATCACCATTCCCACAGAAAACAGTTAGCAAACCTGTCAAACGTCCCAACCCAACTGTTGCCCCTATTCAACAAGACAGGTGGAATTCTCCCGTTTCGACAAATGCGGAAGAAGAAAATTCTTTGTCTTGGCCGGAAAAAGCATCAGGATTGACGGGATATTCCATTTCATTACCTGAGAATGATCAAGATTATCACCGGCATGAAGTAATTTCCAGTAAAGGAAATAAAATTTCTCTAATCACTGGATCGTCAACCCGGAATAAACAGACACACAAGCCTGTGAAGGCGGTGCAATCAAACCAATATAATGCATACAGAGATAATCTTCCTCCCGAGGTTTCGGTATGAATAAATTACATAAAAAAAATATTCATGGATAATTTCCTCATCGCATTTATTTATTTAATCTATTTATAGGTATCGAGCCATGTGATTGGATTACGAGTCAAGCCGAAATCACTTGGAGGAACTACTTTTATTGAAAACGTTCAAGGAGCGACTATTGAAACTGATGGAGAAAATGTGAATTTGAGTGACCTTATAATGAAGCATGATCTCCCTCCTCGCCGAGCTCGTTTTTTGCCATACACTCAGCGAAGTTTCGTTTCATATGACGATAAATTTGGATGGCGGCCGGTACGCTTCCCCAATCCTTAAATATATATAACGTGGCGAAATCAAATAACTCTAATTTTAATTTCACTTTTAAAACGAAAAACTAATTTTATTTGTGCTCTACGTGGTGTTTCATTTAATTACAGTATGTTTTTATATTTCCTGGAAATATACACTTTCAGATCGTGAGCAGTAAGCGAAATGTCGTTGCCATTCTTTTGAACTCTATTTACAGTTTCTTTTCTTGTTACGACGAGCTTCATTCATGCATATTTAAAAAACGGTACTAACTATGTGCATTATCTCGAAACAAAATCACGAACATTCGGAACAAAAATTTCTAGCGTTTCTGCTTTTGATAGCAATATACAAATAACGGATTCACTCCATTTCATTAGTTCTTTTATCTGGAGCTCATACAATTTATTGATCCGCAAACAGCAAATCCTTTTCTTTTACATTCCTTGAAGCGTAGACTGACTGACCTACAAGGCAGGAATTGAAGAACAATTTCGCTAAATGTTCAACAAGAGGCGTTATAAAAAAATTGGAAACCTACATGCAATTTACACACTGATTTTCCATATACAGTATGTTTAAGCCTTAAGGTAAAATGTTTTTCTTTTCAAGATTTTTGTAAACTGGGTGACACAAAAAGAGCCAGAAAAATGTTTGATAATGCATCTTGTCCTAGAAATACTTTACTTGATTTACGAAACAGCCCAAACAGGTCATAATAATTAAAAGCAATTGGTATGAACCAACTAAATCATTTGTATTTTTTTTCTCTTTTATTAGTAACGTAAGTTGGATTTAAACGGGATATTTGAATTGAGTTACACAAATAAGGCAATGATATACTTTACATAAAAGCACACTAGTTCAACCATTCTACCAAAACCGGAGAGAGAGTTGGCCGGCCGGTGGTGGAATGCCTCCTTTAATGATAGACTCTTGCAGAAAGTCTTCAAGTCGAGTAACTGGACCTCCTCCTGAACCTCTAGGGGTAACATTCCGAATCATTGAAAAATATTCGGTGCAGATGAGATGAAGTATTTTCTGAAATTGTTTCCCGTACTCTTTCGACATTGCATGACCGGTTACAGATAAAAATTCTACTAAAATAGCAGCAGTAATATCGTTTCGGGGTGACAGGTTGAGTAGGGCGGTTAAGTATCTCCAGGCATGTTGCAATCCGTGAGGATGAGGTTGATTGCGTCGTGGTAAACTGATCAGAATGGCAGCATACAAACGAACCACACCAGACATTCTTTTGAGATATGCTGGCTGTTGTTCCACTTTACCACCACTATACCTATAGCCTAAAGACCTGTAGTAGTCTTCATTGCTTTGACCCTCTTGCTGGGGTAAATAGTAGGGGACAAGGTAAGGGCACTGGCGGTAGAAATGAGCAAGGACCAACCGACCAAAAATAGGAAACTCTATCCAGAGTTCGGATATAACAGCGGCAATCGGGAAGGCTGCTTTTGGATTAACATTCACTTGATCTTCTCCTTGTGCGACCATTCTTCTTGCCAGCAAATTTGTACAGTACTCAAGTCCTCCTGGATGTTCTGTAGCCCTAACCATTCTTGATCCAACATTTACAGAATTACCTCTTAATAGGCTTGCGAGTCTATCCAGCTTATCTTGCAGGTGTTGTCCAGATAGATCTGATATTTCGTTGAGAGGGTGAAGGACGGCTTTTTGCAACTCGAATCGCAATGCCTTGAAAGATAGATCATTGGTAAAAGCGGCGGCGCTGGATTCATATTGGCTTAGTTCTGACTGTAATTGCGAATAAAGTAACAAATCTTCTCTATGAACGAAGTTGGGGTTTTCATCTCCTTCGTTAGTTTCACTTGTATTCTTATCAGAATGATTATATGAATCGTTTCGTTGTTCTTGATTGACTGAAGAGGCAGGTAAAGTGGACTGCGCCTCACGTTTAGCCAGCACAACTTTCTCGTGAACAGCGGCATTATTTTTTGAAATGTCTTCTTTGATTACTTCAGAAAGATCTTCAATTTGCTTTACTATGTTTTCACTACGAGTTGCACTAATGAGCGGATCGTCATTGTTTACGGTGTTTGCCACTACCTGAAACTGAGTTTTTAAAGCTGAAAAGAAAAAAATTTCTATAATTCAAGTACCAGAAGATGATAGAACCACATATAACTTACCAGTTACTCGATCGAGTTTCATTTGAATAGTCTGAAGAAATGAATCCTTTTCCAGACACGATGTTATTGATTCATTAAGAGATTTCAATTGCGATTCCAACTTTTCAGAGCATATTTCTTTGCTGCAAAAAATATGTACAAAATAAGAAACTGTTATTCGACAGCCATAATGAAGTGTTTAGATTACCGTCTTTTGGCTTCGACTATTTGTAGTTCTAGTGTTTTTTTCTTTAGATCTTCTTGCAACTCCTTTTCCTGAATGGACTGCACTTCTTTGAGTTTTTTATCTATTTGGTCTTCTTTCTGTTGAATACGTAGTCTTGCTTCATTTTGAAGACGTTGCATGGTCATTTCAACATCCATCTGTGACTCTGTTTTTGGCACCAGTCTTTCCTCCAGTTCTTGTTTTTTCCGCAAGCATTCTTCATCATCATTTCGCCGGGAAGATTCTTTAAAGTCTTCCATTTTTTTCATGAAACTGGAAGCCATAGACTGGAGAAGTTAAAATATAGAAATACTGTGAGTTATTAACAAAGATTTAACTGTAGGTAGGCTTTAAAAATTATGCATCTAACTAGCAGCTAAAATGTATAAGGCTTTTTAAATACAAAAATATTATCATGGAAGCCAAGAGAAATTGTTTGCTTACCAAACGTTGTGCCTCCCTCAATTCAAACATCTGCATGATCATGTGATTGCTCAGGTTATAAACCGGTGTGGTTTCATCTAACTGGTTGGTATTACGCATCAATAAAAGTTCTTGTGTCCATTTAAACTGGTTTATTCTTTTTTCAGTGTGCTGTACTGGGAAGTCAATGAACAAGCCAGATCTATTATTTAAGCTCATAGATGAATTGTGTAGAGTTGGTTCATGTGGAAATTGTTGACTGTCCACAGATTTTTCTGGGAAAACAGGGTTTCTATTAAATATATCCTCTGAGAGGAGAACGCCGGATTTTCTGCTTGACGTTGATTGATTTATGGGTAGTAAAGGAACACGATCGTATACTATTTGGCCTTTCGGGGTTCTACTTAGCGATGCGACAGTTTCCTTCAAAGGAGATTCAACCATTCCATGTTCGTTGTTGTCATTCATTTCTGAACAAGAGTCACACACAAATATCGACTTTAAAAATTGTAAAAAACCTTGTATGCCAGTTCGCATTTGAAACCTTTCCTCTGCTGCTCTGACAGAAATCAAGAACACTTTATTTCTATTTGAAACCAAAATCGTCGTCTGGTTCAAAGGGGTTGCCTGATTACTACATATGGTTTCAAGTGTATATTTTGATACTTTTTACTGCTTTTTACAGTTTATAAATATTTTTTATTGAATATATAATAATTTAATTTAATTTCCACGTCATTAAACGTAACAATTCTATAGCTCTGACATAGCAAATTAACAAGAAATACCTAAGAAAAGAAAGGCTTTTTAAAAGCATTTGGCAATGTAGTCCAACGATACCTCTAAACTTAGAAGTAATTTTTTTTGCGATTGCCTTGTCTTGCCATTTTGAACGCTATTTTTCAATTTTCAAATAAAAAGAGAAAAGATAATGACGTTTCAGCCTCCTGCCATTCGTCAAGGTATTTTTCAGTCTTTTTCAACAGCAACAGCAAATGCCTGATCAATTTTTTTCATTTGTCAAGATCTAAGCCGAAAAGTACTTGAAGAAGTCACACAGCAAAAGAAAAATTTGTTAAAGCAAGGTATTTTTCAATAGTTCATTGTGAAATAAACAATTTTTATTTCTATTTATTTCTATCAAGGTGCTGGTGCTGCTCTGAATCCTGCTCCAGTTTCTACTGCTATACCTGTGAGTAATTATTCTAAAAATAGTTCTTTTTTCAAATTTTAATTGAAAAATTGGTTTAACAGAGCACATCTGATTCACTTAATCCAGCGATACGCCATGCATTAACTCAGGCCCAAACTTCTTCCTTTGGATACTTTGTTGCACAAGATTCATCTTTTGGAAATTTTATTTTGCCAGTGATTCCCAGACTTGAACCATCAAAATAAATAGAATGACAAAGTACATGAAAAGAAAAGAGTTGGAGCAGCATCTTCAAGAACTAGAAGGATTTTCAAAGCCAAAAATCCTTCTTGAACAATACATAACAAGTAGCCACATTGCTGCCTGTATGCTACACACCATTGAAAGTGCCTATGGGGATTTGTATCAGAAAACTGTGCTTGATTTGGGGTGTGGGTGCAGTGTTTTGGGAATTGGATCAGTGTTATTGGGAGCATCATTTGTTTTAGGAGTGGATATTGATGAAGAAGCATTGCAGATTTCAACATCAAACATAAGTCAGTTTGAATTAAGTGAAATCAATTTACTTCAAGCAGATGTGAAGCTTTTACCTCAAATATTGGAAGGGACCAAAAAATTTGACACAGTCATCATGAATCCACCTTTTGGAACAAAGCATAACAAAGGATTAGATTCATTATTTTTAGAGATTGGACTTCAATGCCTCAGCGACAAAGGCGTCTTGTATTCTCTACACAAGTCTTCAACACGAGACTATTTTCATCGAAAAGCTCCAGGCTGGAAAGTGGATGCTCGTGTTTTGGCCGAGCTTCGTTACGATTTACCAGCAACGTATAAATTTCATAACAAATCATCTGTAGACATAGAAGTGGATTTTTGGCGGTTTGAAAAGAAAAATTAATTTGTATTTCAATCAATTGAGAGGAGAAAATAAAACAAGATCAGCAATCACATGCGATTTTTTATCTTCTTTAACATATTATTCTGTTCGAGGGCTGCTTTTCTCTTCCGCTAAAAAAGGAGAAAAATTTTAAAATTCAATAATTATTTATGTTTTTCTTAGCGTACCATAGGCGTAGCAGCAGAGCCAACAACGTCAATCACTTCAGACAACGCCTTGGGCCTGGCTGACACATCTTCAGCTAGAATTGCTGGATCATTGTTAGAAAGCAGTGAGGCTGGGATCTCTAAAGTTTTTCCGGGAGCTAAAGCCTCGTACTGATGTCGTAGAGCTTGTAATTCGTATTCACAAGTTGAGAGACCAAGCTTAAGTTCGTACAGAAGTACTAAATCGCTCCGGAGCTCGTTAAAGTTTTGACAAATTTCTTCAGTTGGCATTGGATTTAGTTCTAAATTTAATATATATAAAATAATAATAGACCAAAAAAAAAAACTAATATATTAAAGATGTGCCCTACCCAAACCAAGTTCCGTTAGCATTTGTTCAATAGCTTTCGATTTTTTCTGACCCACACTGGGAGGCAACTTCATCCGCTGTGAGCGTAAAAATACACCGCTGGCTTTAAATTCCGGAAACTTAATTCCAGTATTGGGAGTCTCCACGGAGGGCTGCTCATTAGACCCCACGATACCGTTTCATCGTTAAGGCGTTAAGTAAAAATAAAAACGATTTAAAATTAAAGCTTAGTTACCAGAAGCTCAAGTTTCGCTTTAGGTGTAGCAAATGGAGTGTTTTTCTTTCGAATTTGTTGTTTTTTGTCTGGAGGAGTGCCTCGATGTGTTGCAGGAGAATGGTCTGCTACACTGGCAGTAGTTGAACCTCCGCTATCCGCAGCTGTTATTAATTTCTGGAGATCTTGTGTCTTTCGTTCTCGATCTTTCTTTCGAGCTTCAATTTTTCTTAATTCTTGGAGTAGATTAGCTTCTTCTTCGACTTGTTCCGATGTTCGATCGAATAGCCTCTTTAATTGCTCTTTTCTGCGTTTTTCATTGTCGGCATCATAAGCAATATTCTTCGGCTCTGGTCCTGCGGCATGCCTTGCCTAAAATTAATACATATATTTTATTTTTGCCAACAAAGCAAAAATGATTTTTTTTTTTACTTTACCTTGTTTAATATGTTGCAAATGTCATAATATCTCTCCTTCAAGTCTTCGATTGACCTTTTCGAAAACCGTGTAACGTCCCAGCGGTCCTGTATAACGGTGAAACGTAGATCAAATTGCCGGCAAAGGTCAAATAAATGATCTGTCTCTTGCTTTGTCCAATTATCAAGTTGTAATAATTGATATTCTTGATCATTATAAGAAAACACATGGACTTGCTGGAAGTAAAATATTTTTGCTATAAGAAATTCTTGAAATGCAATTTATCATGAAAAGCCTACCTTGTTAAATTTTGCAAATGGATATTCTTTTCCTTCATCTGCAGCTCTACGCCAATGGTGAAACACAGCTCCATCTTTCCTTGCTGGGTTAGTGAAGGGCATCCACTTCCAAGGTCTCACTTTACGTACACCTAGATGAGCTTTTGCTTGCTTGTATCCTTTACCTGCATGGAAACAAATCAAAAGACACATTAATTATTTGTGTCTTTACTGGAATCACACAAATTGGAAGAAGTATGCAAGGTTTGTTACCTGTGTCTGTTGGAAATAGTGGGGCTGCATCTTTACTATCATTGACCAGAAGATTGAAAAGTTCTCGTGCCATTCCCTCGGGTTTTCGTAAAACTTCATTCTTAGGTTTGTATTTGGGTTTCGGTTTTTGGGTTCCCATAATACTTTCTTTCGTCACTTCTGGAGTTCCCGGTCTCCCCAGCTCCAAAATATCCAAAACATCGGCCATTTTTTTTCGATTCTTTTTATGCCCGCGTTTTATGGCGTTTTGATCTGGCAAGTATAAACACTTACGCAAAACGTGGGTTACTTCAAACCATAAGATATTTGAATATATACCATAGATATTGAATAAAAAAAAAGCTCACAAATTTCTCAATGTCAAAAATTACGAGTACGACACAAGCAGACAGTTTTTAAGCACGCTAACAGCCATGTAGAAACTCTTTAGTCTTTATTGACAAGTTTATTCAAACAAAAAGAAAAAATTTTTAAATATTTTTCAATTTCAAATTACCATATGAACTATTTTTAATTTAATATTATTTTAATTAAATTTTAACCATTAAATATACCATGTAGTGAAGCAACAAACAACGGAAACGGAAAACAACAAGCACACCATCACAGATAAAGACCACTGGTTCGACATGTCCATAAGAGATTTAACATGGGCAACTGTCGCCACCAAACTTGCTACCCTTCCTCCGATTTTCGGGGGCCTAATATGCTTGTCCTGCCCTCTGTTGTGCGTTTTGTTATCTACATACTGCGTTTGGCCAACCTCCCTCGGCCAACCGTCCCTAGAAAAAATACTCAAATGAATTATTTACTCAGACCTGCAACAGTTGGTGGTGTAGTGGTTAAGGAGTCTAGCTCCCGATCTCGGGTTACGTGGTTCAAATCCCATTCTAGGCAACTTTTTCTTTTTTATTTATTTGCTTCATTTACTTCCTACCAACTTCCAAACTTAACGACAATATAATAATTAGTTAATTACATACAAAAAATTTTTAATCAGCAGATGTTCTAACGAAAAAATTTTTGTGACGATTTTAAAACATCAACAAAGAACTTAGACAGAAAAAGAGAAAAACAAAATTCGTCTGCAACCCCTTCGTGCCTATTGCGTAGTACACCACCTTATCCGCTAGAGGCACTACAGGCATATTCAGCACGACGGGGTCAGTAGGGATAGGGCTAAAAGGATAGGACATGTCGAACCAGTGGTCTTTATCTGTGACACCATGACAAGCATCATATCGCGAGAACTTGGAAAAATTGATCTTGCAGCGCTGTATTTCTCCTGTATAAGATTTCTGGTACAGAACGTGGTTTCGTTGATCGGATTTTTCAAAGGAAACTAAATCTTAGTAAGTAAAGTACTAAAGTTGTAGTTTCAATTAGAGTTATAGTTCGAAGGTGAGTTTTTGGTGTTAATTATGTAAGGTTTTATTTTTCTAGTGATGAGTTACTTGTCACCCGTAGGAAGTTAATCTACTCTTGTGAAATTGTGATTGGTTCCAAAAACGTATTTCATACATTTTTTTGCCATCAACTGACTACATTTTTATTCCTTATTTAATTTTAAGGTGATTCAGTATGGCTAACGACACCGTAAATCTGACTGAAATGTCAGATGTCAGTGCCATTTTGAAGTTATTTGAGGAACATCACATAGCACCAACATTTGATCCTGTTCCATATCTTTCTAGGTATGTTAAATTTTTTTTCTTGTTTACATTTCTGTTTTTTAAATAATCATTTTGATTTTTTTGTAAGACTGGCTGAGCTGTTGGAAACCGAAACAGAAAATTACCTAAAAATGGATCCAGATCCTTTTGATGATCGTAACCCTTCTAGGAATCCAAATTGCAGCTTTGGACACATGCTTAAAATTATATTCAAGAAAGAAGTTTTTATGCAAAAAGTAATATTTGCTTTCATTTGACATTGGTTATTCTAAAATTTAAATCTATTTTTCTTAACATAGTTAGTTGGAGACTATTTACGTGACACATACTGGACCAGGTTAGGCATTTCCACCAGAGATTCAAGAGAACTCAATACAGCTGCAGCTCGGCTTGTCCTAGACTTAATGCCAGGATTAGAGGTTTCAGTGGTGTTTCAGGACACTGAAGGATTGATAAACAGACTTTTTAGTTGGGCAGAAAAAGGCCCTGAACCACTTCAAAGCTATGCTACAGGTTTGCTAGCTGCTGCAATGGAGCTACAAGACTTGGCTGCAAATTTTCGTGAGTTAAATGCTCATCTAGCACCGTTAATGTTGAAAAGATTGTGGGAAATACAAAAGAGATGTGCCGAAGAAAGGAAGAAAGACGACCTCATTAAAATCAAACGATTTTCCAAATTTTCAAGCGACCAACCAAGTACCTCGAGCAAAACTCCCAAAAATACGACTAGTAATAAGAGTCGAGCATCTTCCAGTTCAAAGGTCCCAAAAGATGAAGATGCTGAACTAATGCCTGGGCCAGCAACGGAAGATAGTGTCGTCGATAAAGGAAAATTACCGAAGAATAACAAAGGAAAGAAATTTCAAGGCAGGATTAAAAGTTCCAAGGAGAGAAAAAGTGGAAATTCATCTCTGAATGGATCTGCTTTGAATGATTCTAGCAATTCCTCCTGGGCCGAAATGGAATCATACGTCATCGGTAAAATGCTACTCTCAATGCAACAATGGTGTGTAAAGTTGTGACCGACACTAACACCTTTTTCTTTATTTATAGGAACGTATCAAATGCATCCATTGACGGACTCAACTCGGCAGATCTTAATCTTACGATATTTAACACCCATGGGTGAATATCAAGAGTTACTAGTTCACATGTTCGAGCAAAAGGCGCTCGACCTTATTCTTAACTACATCGACTTTGACGAAACCCAAGATTCGCGTTTATCTTTTGAAGCACTGAAGTATCTCGGTGCCCTTCTTTGTCATAAAAAGTTTGCCATCGAGTTTATTCACCATCAAGGATTGCATCGCTTACTTGAAATTCCGCGGCCGAGCATTGCTGCAACTGGAGTCGCGATGTGTCTTTATTACATTGCATATTGCGAAGATGCCATGGAACGAGTCTGTCTCTTGCCAGATCACGTCATTCAAGAGCTAGTCCGATATGCTCTCTGGTTGTTGGAGTGCTCTCACGAGTCTGGTCGTTGTCATGCTACCATGTTCTTTGGAACATCTTTTCAGTTCCGCATTATTTTGGAGCAGTTTGACGCCCAGGATGGTCTTCGCCGACTGTACAATATGATAAGCACTTTGTCCATCCTTTCAATGGAAGATGCAAGCGATTTGTTGGATGATGACGAATCTCACGCTGCTCGCCAAACCGTTCGACACGTCTGTGCAGCACTTAAACGATATTTTGAAATTCATCTGGCTGGAAAAGTCGAACATCTTCAACGGATCAGAGTTCGTGAAATGGGTGGCTCTCCCCATCCGTCGACACCTCCCTACAAAGCAATTAAGCTTAATGCGGATCAGATCATTGATTTAATCACCACTGCTCAAGAACTGCTTCCGTTTCGGGCAAGTTGGTCACCCGTCAATGAATTTGTTAGCCTCGGGGGTATCCCTCTACTTTTGCAAGTTATTGCCATATCCTACCTGTGGAATTTTACTGGACGTGCTGAAACTGTTCGCAGCGCTTTGGTAAAGAAATAAAAAATGTAATCGTTTAATTGCATTACTAATAATTTGATTATACACTTTCAGGATGTTTTGGCAGTCTGTTCCGTTTCTTTCCGAGTTCAGATGCTATTTTGCGATCGTATTCAAATTCCAGATGACGCCAATGCTGTTGGCATTAATATTCTACTTGGTGCAGCTGAAGGCGACATAGTAGCAGATCCCGAAGTTCAACGTGCTGCACTTTGCGTCCTTATTCACTGTGTTTGTGCTCCCGTCCATCGTGTTGGGGGTTCTGTCGGTAGATTTAATGGCAGTGCCAAAAGACGCAGTGTAGTAAGTTGACGATTTTCTTGTTGTAGACTTTTTATATTTACGCATTGTTTTGTACAGGCTAGTCGAACGAGCGAAGAGGTTCTTAACCAAGTTTGGGAATGTGTACGATCCCATAACGGAATTATGGTTTTAATGGATCTTCTGTCAATTAAAACACCCATAACGGATGCTGATTCCATTCGCGCCTTAGCCTGTAAGGCCTTGTTGGGTCTTGCACGCAGCGAAAATGCTCGCCAAATCATGGGTAAACTACCTTTGTTCACTAGTGGCCAATTACAGGTAAATCGTTTTTGTAACTCTGTTATAAATAGTACCTTACCAAAAATCTCATTCAAGGTTCTCATGAGAGAGCCAGTATTGCAAGATAAACGTCAAGAACACGTCAAGTTCCAGAAATATGGATTGGAATTGTTGGAACAAGTCTCTGGTCGGATAAAATCCAATGTCAACGAATTTGAGTTATCTCTAGCCAAGATACACAAAGCAGATGTGGTATGATATTTACTCCAGTTTTCTTTCGCTTTCCAGCGTTGAAAATGTTGCTATGTTCTTCCATCAGGTTGCCCAGACGCGGATCCAGTTTAATGAAAAGCAGTTACTTCAATTGATTCACCAGCATCTATTAAGCAAAAACATGGTTGAATCGGCTTCGATATTAATGAAGGAAGCTGGGCTCCCTCCACTTCCTTTAAAGCAAGCCAGTTCTAACTTTCCACCCTATCGAGCTACCGGAAATACTCCCGCTACTCCAAGCAGGACCGCTCGCGTTAATTCACAAGGAACTGTAGCTCTTCCTAGTACACCTGTTGCCGTTCCATCGACATCTACACCGACGCAACAAGCAGGAATGATTAAAGTGAATTTGTCTAGCAGGTAAACTGGAGTACTGGAGTTTTTAAAAAAATTATTTTGTTAAACTTTTTGCATGTGTAGTAGGCGTTTGCGACCAGGAATGCCTTCTCCTAGCTCTCAATCAGGTGTTAATTCCCAGCACAGAGCGTTACAAAAGGTTACCAATTGGGATTCTCCAACAACAATGAACAAATCAATCGGTGGAACTAATGTTGGAACTGGCGAAACATCTCGTGGCGTCTCGTTAGACGCGATTGTCACGGAATACTTGATGAATCAGCATGCGCTGTGTAAAACACCTATGGTGACTTGTCCACAATTTGACCTTTTCCAACCTCACAAATGTCCAGATGCTAAATCAAAGAACACCGCACCAGCAAACTTTGCATTAAGGGTTCAAAAGCGAGCCATCCATCCTCGATTTGGCGGTTTAGATGGAGCCAGAATGGATCGAAAATTAGTTTATTCTCGTTTCCGACCTGTTCGAACCTTCCGCAATGACTCTGAAACGTTTACTTGCTGCGCATTTTCACCTTGTGAGCAATTTCTCATGATCGGGAACCAGCAAGGCGAGTTAAAGCTATACAATGTCAACACTGCTGTAGAAGAAGCAACATACCAATGCCATGAAAATTATCTTTTCAACATTGAACCAAATTGGACTGGTGACCTTTTACTAACGTCAGGAATGTACCGACCTCCCTTTTCGTGCTTGTGGGCTGTTGGCGACTTTTTCGACATGAAGTACTCTTTTGAAGAGGAAGAATATGTTGAATTTAGTAAGACCGTTCAAGATAAAATCGTTGGCACTAAAGGCGAAACCGCAACTGTATATGACGTCAGCACTGGTAAGAAATTGTTGAGCCTTACGCCCACTACATCCAACAGTTATTCAAAGAACCGTGCGACTTTTCATCCCAGTGATGAGTTGATCCTTTCTGACGGTGTTTTGTGGGACGCCGTATCAGGTAAATTAATTTAAATTTTTATATACATATAAAGCCGTTATTTAAACTTATTTAACCGTCATACAGGAACACAAATTCACAAATTTGATAAGCTTAATCAGTCGCTTAGTGGAACTTTTCATCCCAACGGCTTGGAAATCATTTCGAGTTCAGAAGTTTGGGACATCAGAACATATCATTTACTACGAACAGTTCCAGCCCTTGATCAGTGCCAAGTCACATTTTCAGCGTCTGGTGACGTCATTTACGCAGTACATTTGGAGGAAGAGGGTAGAGATGAACCCATGTACGACTCGTCTTTCAAGACATTAGATTCCGGTGACTACTCCTCTATCGCTACGATCGATGTCAAACGGTGTATATATGGACTGTGTTCAAACAAATATGACACGCAAATAGCCGTTGTTGAGAACTCGAGAGAGTTTAATACTCCGACCGAATCGATCGTCAGATTATACGACGTGGGCAGGCTACGGGATGATGAAGACGTCGGATCAGAAGTGGAGGAAGAGGAAGGAGATGACGATGGGGGTGCGTCTGACAATTCGGATGACGATTTAGAAATGCTGGAAGAACTGGTCAACGGTGGAGGTGAAGTTGGCACCGACGTGGAAATTGATTCCAGCGATTCATCAGATGACGAACAGTTTGGTGGTGGTGGTGATGATTCAGACGATGATGACGACTCCAATTCATATTTTGGTTCCTCAGATAATGACTCTGAATTCGATGAGGAACTGTTTTCATTGAACGCTGACAGCAACAGCAGCGGTAGTAGTTCAACGTGAACAGCACAAGTCAATTCTGGGTTGTAAGCTTCTAACTAATACATTGTCTATCGTTTTCAATCACAATTGTATTTTGGCTTCTTAAAAATTTGATTTCAGAAGGCTGAATCACAATACTTGTTCTAGTTCTATTTCATCACATTAAACAGTCACTCAGCTAAGTCTATTTAGTGCCACCCCTTTCAAACTGGAGTCTGGCTTGGTTTCCACGATTGGGCTGTACAAAAATGATGGTCAGGATAATAATCTGTTTATAATCATTTCATCTTTACCTTAACAATGTTTGCATGCCTGGCCAATTCTTCATCCATGAGCTGAGACTCCCATTCATTGCCACTTTCTTCATGTTCCACCGAGTAATATACTGGAGCAAATTGACGTCTCGCTTGTTTTGTGGTTCTTCTTCTGATTACAATAAAGATCTGTATGAAATTATCAATGATTAGGAAACTTGTTAAGACAAAACATTTTTTTAAATCTAAACTTACTATAGCTGCTACAGCAAGAAGGAGTCCTATTAAATGAAATTGATTAATTACATTAATTTTATTAATCACAAGATGTGTTACTTAATTATTTACCAATAATAACCAACGGTATAAGGACAACGCTAACAGTGTCGTCGTGTACAGATGGGCTTGAGTTTTGATCTAAAGAGCTGTCCGTACTGTTTGTTCCAACATCAATACTTGTAGAATTTTCGTTAGTAAAAACGAAGCTGCTATTATTCGTCTGATCCATGATTCACTTGTATAAATGTGTTCACTAGTTCCTTCTTCGAAATAAGAGAAAAGAAAGTGAACCTGCAACTTTTTTATCGTTGTGTTCAATGTGTTATTATTTATCATCGAGTACGCTCAACACGCCATCTCGTAGCCGGAGTCGTACACGGCTAGTTTCATTTTTACTATATATAAATTCAGTCAAAAGTCATTGAGTATTAGGATAGTTCCCAATGTCATTAGTTATTCTATGTTAAAGCGTTACCACAGGGGCACAGGCATAGGTTTTTGTTGTTTTTCTTCGACGAAATAGGAATTAGATAATAGGTATGCTAGGCAGATAATAACTATGAATAGGCTCAGGGCTCACATCCTAGATGAGTCATGAAATGAAGAACTTTTGTTATGAATCATTTATGATGAAATTTGTCTTCATATTTCAAATTCCACCCACTTCCTCTGAAATTGTGTAGCTCTAATCTTGGTTATTTTGTTAGTAACCTAATGCGATTTTTCTTTCTTGGATGATAACGTCCATGAATATAAAGATAGCTTAAAAAAAAATGTGTTAATTAGTGAAGAATGTCCCTAGGCTATAAGGTTAGTTTGATCGAATGATTTTGTCAGCTATGGATGTAAAGGAAGCTACTATCTCGATAAGATCAAATGCGATGATTTACCGACGCCGAATTAAGTATTACGATTTACGAGAGTGAAAATTAAAAATAAATCTGTGTCAGGCAGGTCGGGAAAGGAGGGGGGAGTTAGTGAGCACTGAGCAGGACACATGAAGCTGCTACAGTGCTACACATATAATTCATCGAAAATTAAAAAATGCTGACGAAAAATATTGCCGTCTTTAATAACATGTAAATTCAAAGGGGTATCACAACATAGCTGATATTTCAAGGGCTTTACTGAAATTGTCATCCAGATTATCACTGCCCTAGATTAATTTGATAGATCTTAAGAACTTTCTGAATGAATGGTAAAAAGTGGACTTGCCATGGAAATTTTAAAAGGCTGACTCTTTGAAGCGTTATTTTAGTTAAAAGTTTTGAAATTCTAAGAAGAGAGAAAACATTTTGAACGTCGTTGCTTTTTTTTTAATTAAACCGAAATCTTGTGTAATTCAAAAGATAAAATATCGTTTATTCATCGAACTTCTTTGTTAAACATTTCGGTTCAATAACCGGACATTGTCAGAAGGCGACTGTTGTTTCATGTGTTCAAAGTGCGCCGTTCGAACTCCGACAAGTTGTAGACTATTGCAAAAAAAAGAGAAACACTGTGCAGTGGAAAAATCTTCCCGTCGATTCGAAAAAAACTTGTTGGTGCAATGTAAAGCGCGCAGTTGGAAAACGAAATGAGATCTGAGATAATATGGACCGGAAATTAGTTGGTTTTCACAACATGATTCCCCATCAGCGATACGAGATACACATGAAACTGAGACTCCTTTGCATTTTCAGGTCATGTGATTTCGACGCACACACTCCTTTGCAATAAACAGCGCAATTGGAGCTTGATAGAAAAACTAACAACAAATTGCGCGGGAATTCAATTAACAACATATTCCATTTATGTGATTTTTTTCTGGTTAATTCAGTACGATACCTTGATAAGTTGATATGAATAGATAATTGGTAAGTCGATATTTAGCAAAAAACAAACTGTATCCCTGGCGTTACTTGTCATTCGAGTGGTTATGCGAGTATCGAAGCTGAATTGGCACATAAATGTGATTTGTGGATGCCTGGTATCGGGCGATACATGTCAAGCCGTCTCAGCAGCTCACGAGGCGTTTTTTTTTATTCGCATGACCTCGTTGGAGTCGTTGCATACTGGAGGTTATCTGCTCAGAGCGAGTCAGACTAACTGAAAATCCGCTGATTGACCATCTTTGGAAGAGGCTACATAAGCCCGACTTTCTCACGGGCCACAACTGTGTTTCATCCCGTTATCCATTGCCGCAAATCTTTCGGGCACATGGTTACCAAGATGCGACTCTTCGCTCTCTTCATTGGTATTACGCAATCTCATTCTTTCTAATTGCATCTTTTATTCACCAGTAAATTTGGATATTAAACAATTGCAGTGATTGCTGTCAGCTGTTGCGCTGGAAAGTCAGTCGAAGGACCTCGTCGTGCCGTTGTCACAATTTCAAATGGCGAAATCAATGGCAAGATCATCTTTGAGCAAGCTTCATCTAAAAGCCCAGTCAAGATTCGTGGCAACATCTTTGGCCTAGAGTCTGGCCTGCATGGAATGCACGTGCACGAAGGCCAGCAACTGGGAGCCGATTGCCACCAGGTCGGACCTCACTTTAACCCGACCGGTAAACAACACGGAGGACCTCGTGATGCTAACCGTCATGTTGGTGATCTCGGTAACATCAAGGTAAATATACACGAAAAAAAAACCGTTATCAATAGTTAATGTATAATTCAATTGTTACAAATACGAGGCTTAATTATTTTGAACGAACGATGATAACAGGCAGTGCCATCTACTCCTGTTTCGCGTGCCGAAATTAGCATCCTGTCTCAGGTGATGTCGCTGTACGAGGACCAGCCTAACAGCGTTCTTAATCGCGCTTTGGTCATTCACGCTAATGCCGATGATTTGGGACGCGGTAATGGTCCTGAAAGCCTCAAGAATGGCAACTCCGGCGCTCACATCGCTTGTGGTCTTATTTCTAACGTTGAAATCGAACAAGAAAATGTCGAAGTTGACGAACAACTAGTCACTGGTCACCACCAACACGGACATCACGGACATCACAATCACAGCCAAAACATGAATCCTCGCTCTGTTGAGATGAAGCCATTGAAAGGATTAGAGGATTGGGCTTCTTTCGCTGCAAACGTCAAACTTGCCAAGCCCCACGATAGTTTCGAATTGAAATCGGGCGTCCCCACCCGCAATGGTATAAACTAAGTTTTCAAGTACTGAATAATAAGACATTTTCTAAAAACATTTCTGCGTCAATTACAGTTTGGAAAGTTGGTCGCGTCTACGAATACGACTATTCCGGCTTCATTTCTACTGGCATGATGGGCATTAGCCCCATGATCTCTGGTGGATCAATCTCTGGTCGTTTGGTCGTTGAGCCCCTAGATCACAACATCGTCAACATTGCTGTAAGTTAAAATTTAAAAATAACCAATATAACATGTGTACCGTAATCTCCAAAATTGAAATGTTCTCAAACAGTTGAGCAGGCTGAATGGCAAAATGTTCAATGAAGCTGTTTTGGAAGAGTTTGTTAAGGCTAATCCTGGCAGCGATGTTCCCTTGATGGATCAGCAACACCTCGAGAAACCCATTCAAATGAAGATTGTCAATGGCAAGGTAAGTAATTGAATAGAAATTTTGAAAATGGCAAATATATACTAAACAAAATATTATCTATCTCTATTCAGATCGAAAGTGTCGCCATCAGCAAGACCGAACCTCTTTGGACCGTAAACTTCAAGCGCGCCTTGGCTGCTCAGCTCCAATTGCAGCTTGATGGAGCTTCCGGTGTCTTCCACAAAGAAGAACTCAGCTCTTATTACGCCGAAAACGCCGTCTACTACACCATGGAGGTATTTCATCGAGATATACATATCACTATAACGAATAGAACTTACAGGGCTTATCGTTTTACAGGGCTGCACCAGTGGTGAATGTCAAACCTGGTACCATATTAGCCGCATCCCCAAGCAGCAGTTGGTTTCTAATCCCAAATTGTTGGCTGTACCTGAGCTGTGCGAAGGTTTCCCCGTCTACGAGATCGTAAAAAACCGCGACTTTGACAAATGCAAAAATCTGCCAATCTTCAACTACATCAGTACCCCTGGCATGCAATGCGATCTTACTAGCGGTGCAGGTTGTCAGAACGAGTGGGCCGTAAGTCTAAAAATCAATAAATTATAAAAATTGAGAATTATACTGACCTTATTATCATTCAATTATTTCAGCATGTGGATATTGTCAGGGTCCTAGGCTGTAGAGTCAACGATGATACTTTCATCGTCCAACGTGTTAAAACCATGGACCGTTTGGTTGCCAAACCTTTGGCTTACGAAACTGAAGCTCTTGAAGGTTTGACCATTCAGCACTTGCAGTTGGTTGACATCAAGAACCAAAACAGCGAATACACCATGATTAAGGTGCCCGCTGACGTTAAGCAGTACACATCCTTGACTTACGCTTACGATGAGGAGCACGCCACTCAAGGCTCTCGCATGAGCCAACCTGGTCTGCGCGATGACAACACTCCTTTGGTGATGGATGTTTCCAACGAAGAAGCTGTCAAAGAGGCTGATCGTCTTTTGATGGAGATCGTTCGTGATATTGAAGGCACTGAATACTACAGTGATCCCAGTGGCAAATTTGTCGCTGATAAGATCGAAATGTTGCGCAAAGCCATTTCTAACTTGGAGTTCTCTGAGATGTCTGCTTTTGTTGCAAAATATTTGGCCAAAGAAAGCGACGAATGGAGCCCAGTCAGGTAAGATTTCTGCATAAAATTTCATTTGATTTCATGAATAATATAATCAAATTTTTACAGTCAGGTGATCTTGGATGCTTTGATGCTCTCCGGCACCAACCCCTCATTGATGATCGTTCGCGACTGGATCCTTAAGGGTCGTCTCCAAGGTGAACAGGCCGTCCAAGCTATGGCTATGTTGCCCGCCACTGTCAAGACCCCCACCAAACAGCTCTTGACCAACTTGATTGTAATTGACATTTAACAAAAAGTTTTCATTCATCATCTTCTGTAACGTCAGTGTGATTTTCCCAATAGGAATTGATGAAATCCGAAGTCGTTGCAAGCCAAAGAGACTTGAAGTTCGCAACTGCCTTGTCCGTCTCTCGTCTCGTCTACCAGGCCTGCATCAACAGCACCGTGAGCTCCAACATGTTCCCCAAGCTGGTGATGGGCGAGTTCTGCTCTGTCCGCGATCCTTTGGTCACCCGTCAATTGGTTCCTTGGCTCACCGAGCAACTGAAGAAGGCAACCGACGATGTTGAACGTATCGCCATGATGGCTGCTTTGGGTAACATCGGTCACGAAGTGATCATTCCTTCAATCCTGCCCCACATCAGCAGCTGTGAACCCAGCAGCCATTTCGAAGCTCAATGGTACGAACGTCATCGCCGCGCAATGCGTGACGACGAAGAGCCAATGCTCAAGAAAGAATGGAGGAAGAAGTGGTTGGCTTTCAAGAAAAAGAACACGAAAAAAGACGCATCCGTCGAGGAATTGCTAGATCAGTTCGAGGAAGAACTCCGCAAAGAAATGGAAGAAGATGAGCAAAAAGTTGGAAAAAGCCATCGCCATCACGATAAAAAGGGCAAATCCGAAAACAAAAAGGACAACAAGAAGGACAGTAAGAATAAGTCTAAATTGAGCAAGAAGGAAGAGAAGAAGAATCGCAAGTCATCAAAGAAGGAAGAGAAGGAAGAATCCTTTATTAAAATGGAAGAGAAGGAAGACGCCGTAATGTGGGAAGAAAGGGAAGAAGCTGTTAAGATGGCAGAAAAAGAAGAAAAGGAAGAACTCAAAGCTGTTAAGATGGCAGAAAAAGAAGAAAAGGAAGAAGCTGTTAAGATGGCAGAAAAAGAAGAAAAGGAAGAACTCAAAGCTATCAAGAAGGAAGAAAAGGATGAACTCAAATCTGCCAAGAAAGATGACAAAAAGGAACTTAAATCGGCAATTAAAGAAGTGAAACAAGAAATCAAGAAAAACAAGGCTGAAGAGTCAGAATTGGTCAATGAGAACTTAGAGTCCACTGATGAGGAAGACATCGTAATTGTCGATCTCGAAGAAGAGTTGGAAGAAGAAGAAGACTCGCTATCGATGGATGACGTTGAAGATATGGCTGCTTGCAACATTCTTCGTACCAAAGCCATCTACGCTCTCTCCACCATGGCCGTCAATAAGAACGAAATTGTCGCCAAGATCTTGATGCCCGTCTACTTCAACAAAGCTGAAGAAACCGAGATCCGTTTGGCTGCTCTGTCTCTGCTCTTCATCAGCAACCCACCTGTGGCTTTCTGGGAGCGCGTTGCTTTGAGCACCTGGGTCGAATCCAACGATCAAGTTTCCCATTACATTTACACCACTATCGCCAGTTTGGTGAGCAACAAAGACCCTAAGCGCCGAGATATCACTCAACGCGCCGAGTCTGTTTTGCCCATGATGAAACCTATGCGCTGGACTTCATTCGTCTCGTCCAACTACCTGAAGGCCGGCTACGATGAGAAGACCCGTCTCGGTTACTTGACCAAGACTGTCAACTTCCCCGGCTATGAATCCTTCATCCCTTCCAACCATTACAACAGCTTGTACCTTAACTTTGGCCCGTGGTTCGTCCGTCTGTTTGACATTTCCATCAACAGCAAGCAACCCGAGAAGTTCCTCGATAAATTGTTGGGCAAACCTTTCCTTCGCGGAAAGTCTAACAAGGATGAGTCGATGCACTCTCATCCCGATTTGGAAAAGATCCACAAGGAACTCAAGATTGAGGCTCGTGCCACTGGCCAGCCCGAGATCTTTGTCTACGTTAACTTCATGGACAATTACCAACGATTCTTGGCCATCACTCCCTTGAGCATTGAGAAAATGGTAGAGAAACTGATCCGCAATAGTATCGAACGTGGTATCAAGAGCGAACATTCCTTCAGCTTGCACAAAGTTGTCCCCATGATCGACGCATTTGTCCGCGTTCCATCTTCGATGGGTCTTGCTTACTCAGCTATTGCTCAAGCTCGTTTCTTCGCCTCTGTCAAGACTGAGTC
The DNA here is from genome assembly GCA_030770115.1 of Daphnia galeata. NCBI lineage: Eukaryota > Metazoa > Arthropoda > Branchiopoda > Diplostraca > Daphniidae > Daphnia > Daphnia galeata. The sequence goes on along the minus strand of CM061121.1, from coordinate 5,207,215 downwards.
TAAGACAAGCCTGGAATTCAAATCGATGAAGTCCCTGAAGGCTCAAGTCGAAGGCATTTTGATGCCCGTCTTGAACTTGGATATCAGCAGCAAAATGACCGTTGAAGTGCCCTTCAGCCGCTCTTACCCCACTGCCGGAGTTCACGTTGAAATGTTCCTTGCTTTGCCTGGCCGTTTCTCCGTCACTGGCGACATGGACAAGGCAAACATTGAGACCACCTGGGAATTCTTGGGCGACAAAGTACGTCTGGCTCGTCACGCTGTCATCCCTTACACTACCATCCGCAAGCTGGGTGATTACACTCCTTCCTTGCTCCTGGCCGAGACTAAGCCCATCATGCTTCTTAGCAAACCTCTGCAGGTTGTATATTACCATCCTTTCTCTGTGTTTTAATTCATTCGTCTTCATAGCATTAGTTTATGTATCTAGACTGAAACCACTTACGGCGAGAAATCGTTGGGTATGAGCCTTGTAGTGACTGAGCGTGGAGATGTCCAGGCTTTGAAGAGTCCCAAAGCTTACAATCAAGATTGGTTTGGTTATTTGCTCTTCAGTGCTCTGCCATCCACTTTCCGCTATCACGAGACCAATCTCTTCTTGGACCAGAGCAGATCTGAGAGGTAGACCATCAGTCTTCAAGTGCTGTTGCCAGTCCTATATGGTTATATGCACTTATCCCTATAACTTATCCCTATAGGACTGGCATGTGCATCTAAACGCATGTGCACCTCACACGCTTGTGCATATACACGCGTGTGCACCTCACACGCTTGTGCATATACACGCTTGTGCATATACACGCTTGTGCATATACACGCTTGTGCATCTACACGCTTGTGCATATACACGCTTGTGCATATACACGCTTGTGCATATACACGCTTGTGCATCTACACGCTTGTGCATATACAATTGACCATCAATTATTTAAGTTTCACATCACAATTAATTATTAAATTTCAATTAAATAAATATTTTTTTTAAAACCACATCAGCAAGACCATCAAGAGTACCTTCTCTCTTGGTAAATTTCGATGAAATCGAATACTAACTATCACGTTGATAAAAATAACGTGTTCTTTATTTTTAGCTACCAAAGAAGCTGATGAGATGAACTCTGACTTGATGGATGATGAAGATATCGAAAGAGAGAGTGTGCTGAGAAAGAAGAACGAAGAAAGTGTCGTTGAAGTATCCGAGAAAAAGGAACGTAAATTCCAACGTCTGTTCAAGTCGATGGCCAATCCCATCGGTTACTCTTTGGACATTACCATGGAGTTGGAAGGTAGTGCCAAATCCCGCGTGTACGGTACCTCCCTATCTTACGGAGTTGGTGATTACGGCCGTTCCCATCGCGGTAGCCTCAAGATGGAGAAACGTCTCGAGGCCGAGACTGAAGACAACTTTGTCTTGTGCGTCGATGTTGAAGCCAAATTGCCCAAACCATCCGTCGTCCGCCGTGAAGAATTCTTGCGTGACGATATCTCCCGTACCTCTAGCATCAAAATTGGATTCGGCAAATCTTGCACCGATGACCGCAAGATCATCATCAACGTAAATTCAATTTTTGAAACATATACTTGAACTCCTTGAAACTCAAAATTTTAATGAAACATCTTATTTTTAGACTCAAATGGCTCGCAGCGAAGATGAGATTCTTTCAACTGTTCAGTCTCAAATTCAAGAGCGTCAGTGTGCCAAACAGGAATTGTTCGGTCGTGGAGTCAGCGAGGAGTGCTTGTCCACTCGTCGATTGGCTGCCATCCTTAACAAGGGAGTTGTGACCATCGATTACAACGAGGTTCTTATATAATATAATGAATTTCGTCCAGTAGAAGATTGTTTTATATAAATAATTCAATGAATAACAGATGCCCGGATTCGTGCGCAATGCGACCTCTAAAGTCAGCAACCTCTTCCGCCGTTGGATGGGTGAACACATGTCCGACAACCAAGTGGACGTACAGAACACTGCCAACCAAATCCGCATTGAGACCGTCTACTATCCCATCATTGGATCGATGGATTTGCGCGTCTACAAACCCGAATCCAACACTTTCTACCACGGCATCAATATTCACCCATTGGCTGAAGCTGTCCTCCCTTTCAATCCTCGTTTGACCGCTTTCCGCGCCGTTTACGGTGGTCCAGGTCTCTGCATGGTTGATCGTGACTCCGTTACTACTTACGACGGACTTACCTACAACACTTCCATCGAAGGGTGCGATCAGCTCATCACCAAAGACTGTTCCGGTCGCTACAACATGGCCGTTTTGGCTCGCGAAGAGAATAATGCAAAGGTAGTACATATACTTGACTTTATTTGTTTTACCATAAAAGGAAGGATATGTTTTCAATCATTTGTCTTGATTAGATTGTGACTGTCTACCTCAACCGCGAAAAGATTGAAATCAACCCTGCTCAAATGAAGGCCAAGATCAACGAGATGGAGCACGTCTTTAGCGATGCTGCCCGTGTTTACCAAATCAAAGACGCCGAACAGCAAATTATGGCTGTCGTCCGCATGACCAGTGACGGATTCATTGAATTGGATTCTCCCAGTCACTTGATCCGCGTAACTGTCAGCGCTGAGGAGGTCATCCTGTTGAATTCTCCCATTCACCGTGGTCGCTTGTGCGGCCTTTGCGGTTCTCAGACCGGAGACAAAGTCACCGATTTGGCTGGACCCAAAAAATGCCCCCTTCCTGAAAATTTGATGAACGTTGCTTACGAGCTGAAACAGCCTGTTGGATGCAAGAGCTCCAAGAACCCTGCCGACCAAGAAGTTCTTCGCCGAGTTCAAGAGAAATGCATCAAAGAAGACTCACATGCTGTTTTCGGACTCACCGACAGACGCCCTATGGCTCCCATGTTCCAACAACACGTTTTGTCTGTTGGCATCCGCAGCGTCGATACCGACTGCGATCTCTCTCGCAATCGTATGATCCACCGCGGACGTAAGCGTTGCTTCTCTGTCGAGCCGGCCCTTAAGTGCTCAACCGGATGCCAACCCGCCGAATTTGAAAACGTCAAGGTATTTTATTTATTTTTTTTAATTTCATCAAATTACAAAAAAGCAGAAAATATAGCCATTTGACATGTTTTAAAATTGCTGTAAAAAGATGGGATTCCACTGTCTGGTGAATGGCCCGCTTTCCGATCAATTGAGGGAGGCCTTGCCCATTCGTCCTTTGGACGAGTTGGCTGGTATGGAAGTCACCAACATGGCTGTCATGCGCGTGCCCACTTCTTGCACTCCTGTCACTCCTGCTCCAACCAGCAGCAGAATCAATGAAAAGTCGCCTAAATCGCACCGTCATCACTAAATGCTGCAGAAATCTTCGAAATAACTTGGACTAGGGAATGATGACTGGTTCATCGATGAATTCACTTATTTCGATAAATAGTAATTAATATAATGTGTATTGTAATTGGGGAAATATCTGTGGAAATAAATAAAAATCTATACAATGAAAAAATTAAATTTCTACAATTTTATACATTTTACTTCTACATTCACATCTGAATTTGTTAGGTGTTGTTCCCGCTCTCTCAGATCCGTAATCATCATAGCACTAATAGCAGTTAACTGTTGAATAAAAGTCAATAAACACTCAAATTGTTTAAAGTTAATTTTCTTATTTTGATGAAAGACAATTTTATGTAACGAGTCTGACCAAATTATATTGAATCAAGGTACCATTTTATGTGCGAACATTACAAGAGCGCATAGTGTAGGAAAGCAATTTATATACGTCATCGACCGATAACACAGGCTTAGATACCTCTAAATGAACAACAAGACATAGAGGGAAGGTTCAAAGATTTATAGACGAGCCATGTAACGCCGTCCAACAGGTAAAAGACCTCCTCGGTGTCCGCCACTGTGGCGATTCTCAGCAGCTTCCAAATTGACAACTTGGTCGCCTTTTTTGGTATCCTCAAGGGCTGTGGCAACGGCCAGCAAACACGCTAATGCGATCTAAAAGGATTTTACGTCAAGACAAACAATAATATATTAAATAAGAAAGAGATAAAGCAGATGCACCTTTAAACTAAGTCATGTTTGTCTCATACGTTACAAATTAAAAAAATAAATAATTGAAATCATAACTATTAGTTTAACAACAAATCAAAATAATTATTGTAATTTGAGAAAAATTTATGAATTTGGTTTTTTTACCACGATTTTCATGGCTGCAAAATCTTCTAGTAGCACTGAAGCAGAATACTGTTTATTGTCAATGGAACGTTTTCTTGCGACTTTTATATCAATTCGTTGTCACGGTTAGGCTATCGTGATCAGTTATATAAGTAACCGAAACCTTGAAAGCAGATTTTATTATTAGACAAAGAATAAGACAGCTAAATTCCCCTAATCCAAAATTTCCCGATTATTAATCTCTATACAAGAGTGACCAGTCGTTTTCATAAGAGAATTTTAATCAGAATTTTTCCGAATGAGCAGTTTGCTTTAGCTAAATCACAGTTTATGATATCGCTGGCCTCGGTTGGCCTCAATCATATGTGATTTAGAACTGAGGCAACATTCATCCAATGTCTTTTTTCACGTTGACTCAAGTTGAATATATTTGCGGTAAGACCCGATACAAAAGTTTCATGCATTAGAAATTATTATTTTTTTATTCTACAAGTCAGGAAAACAAAAGGCATGTTTGTCGGTCCATATAGTACTTATGGAGAAAGATAAGTTTCTGATTTATTTTTCATGAAAACCACTTCTGTAAATCTGGATGTTTCAAGTTGCGATTGTTATTATGTAACCTGATACGTCATTAAAGACTAAGAATTTAAGGCTAACTGGAAGACGTCTCCTATTCTCTTCTTGTTTTTTTTTTTAAATTGGGGATAACGTCTGTTATTTATTTATCTGTACTAGTTTGCTAGGATAATGATCAAAAACGTTTAATAGAAATGACAAAAAGTAGGAAGAAAATAAGAATTGCCCTAATAGTTAAATTAAAACATGTATTGATACATCTTGACAATCCTTGTAAATGTTAGCCCGTTAAATGCATAAATGCATATGTTTATTTTCATGCTTTAAATAAAGAAATTCTCATGTAGTAGATATTCTCTTTTTAAATAACAAATGGAGCATTTTGCTATCAATTGTTGCGAACTTTCCATGCGCTTTCGTCCTTGGACTGAAGTTGGTGAATGACCTTACGGCCCCAGTGGAGCCATAGATATCCGATCACTATGCATATTAAAGATTCGACATAAAAACCGTCCAAGTCGACTGTGCACTGTCCTCCTCCTTCAGTACATGCCTGAATTCAATTGAGAAAATCAATAAGCAGGCACACATTAATCATGATAAAGGCCGAACTACCAATGTTTCAGCTGGATTGCGACATTTGTTTGTTTCATGGATAATAGAGTCTTCTGTGTGACAGCTTTTCCATGTCAACGCATCGACTGACCAGAGAGCTAACGTAGAGGGCCAATTTCCACCAAGATTGCACACTAAACACAGGAATAAATTATATGAAAACCATGAAGACATGTTTTTATCTTAAAACAAAATAATACCTGTGTTTAGCAAAGTCATGTAGGTTCCTCCAACTTGAGGATCACTAACCTAAAAAGTTATGGATAGCTTAGTTCAAATGAGATTCATAACGAGAAGCGCATTTGAATGTCTTACTTTGGCGAAGAAAGCCATCACGGCAACAAACATGCTGTATACTGTGACCTATGATAAATATCAACTAATATATATTCCTGACAATAATGGAGATTATCACATCAATTCATTTGTTGACAGTACCTGATGGATAGCATAAATGATGACAACCATCAAATAATAGTAGAAAGGGAATTGCCCGTCGCCACTTTGGAATTGCGGAGTAATCCATACAAGACCAGCATATATAAATCCAAACATTAACCTGCAAATGAAATTCGCTAGATCAGATAAACACCACATAAACACAATTTCTTTTTTTAAGTACAATTAATAATTAATTACCTATAGGGAATGGCGTTAATAAAAACTTGCATCGGTCGAGGGCCGGCAGTGTATCGGCTTATGAACAACGGCAGGATGATTTGAAGAGGAACCAGTGGAACGGCTAGCAGAGCTAATTGAGCTTTAGGAACCCCCTAAACAAGACAAACAGTTGCGGAACTTCAAAATATAAATTGAAAATTAAACCGCGTCTGTACCATTTCAACTAATTTGAGACCAGAAACTGCGTCCGACGCTGAAAATCCAATCTAAAGATCATCAACGTAAAGAATAAATAACGGAAAACCAATTACGAATTTAGAAGGAAAAATACCTTGCATGTTAAGAGAACCACCACAGTCCACTGAATAGCAGGAAGTTTGAATATTTTCAATAACTGTTTGTAACTCTCAACTATGCTTAAATTCTGCTCAGCAACATTTTCGCCTGTGTGGTCTTCATAGTCTTGTGCTTTTTCGCGCTTCAAAAACCAGACGAGTGTTGTGGTAATGAAGAAAACGATTCCCCAAAAATAAAGGAACCCTAGATTAAAGATTGTCATATGTAAGTTCATCAAAACTGAAAACAATTTTAAATGATTTTCATCAATTTAATATATACCTGACAATGTCAATAGTCCATAAGGTTCTGGTTGACTCCTTAAATATTTGTTGCAGAAATCTGCAGATTCAAAGGCCACAAATACAACATAGCCTAAAAAATAGCCAGCAGTTTGTCCAACTGAATTGCAAGTGGATGCATATCCAACATTTTTTCTGTATACAAAAAATAGTAAATATAAATAAGAATTTAACAGAATTTATTTTTCAGAATGCATCAACTCCAGTCCCTTGCTGTACCTATGCAACATTGTTAATGCCCATCCATCCACAGCAATATCTTGTGTTGCAGCTAAAAAGTTTAGAGAAAAGAATCCTATGGTGAGTACTTTAATGTTAGGTGAGCCTTCCAAGTCCAAGTACTGGTCCACTTTAGTTGACAAAAACAGCATAGCAATTCCAAGCAGGTACTGCACAGGAACAAGCTGCTCAAGAATAATGACTGAATATACAACTAACTGTAAGAGCACTAACAGTAATATTTAATTTGGAATTTACCCAAGTTTTTCTTCTCCCCATTTTTGAAGAGTATAAAGAGTCCACTATTGGGGCCCATAAAAGCTTCAAACTAAACGGCCAAAATACAAGACTAAATTCTGCTTGATCCTTGTAGCTAACATGGCGATTTTGAAGCATCAATGGAATACTGGCAGTCAGTCCAAGTGGAATTCCTTGCAGCAGGTACAAAAAGAAAAGCAGGGCAATGTTTTTTCCTTCACCTTTCCAACTCCAAATTTGTGGTGCGTCCTTCATCTCTTCTTTGATTTGAAAAGTACTTTCATCAGTTTCAATCAAGGATGAACGCTCATTTTCTGATGGTAATTCTGCTCGCTTCCTCATCATCTACAAAATTTTGAGTAAATAAAAAGGTTTCCTTTTATAATAATTCAGGTTTCTAACAAGTATAGTTGCTGGAATGATTAACAGAATAAACAGGTAAGTGTAGCTACATTTATATAATGACAGCCGGATGACGTTGGCAATCAAAGCAAAAACAATCTTGCGATTTCGTCTGCTTTCGAAGGTACGGATAAACAGCAATAATAGCCACAATTTTATTTATTTCCAAATAGAATTCAATTCTAACTATAACAGTATATAGGCAGGTTTTTCAATACAACGAAAGGACAAAAAATTATTGAACAAAAAAACTTTGGGGTTTCTATTCATTTGTATTCATTTAATTTGGATGAGGATTTTTGCTAGCAATACAGCACATACCATCACTTGCGGGGTTGCGGGTGATAGGAAAGATACCGACAAGAAACTTCATTAAACAAGTCGATGATTTAATTTTCAACAGGGTTGAATTTGAACTTTTGCTGTGTCAAAACGGCGGGTTTAGTCTGTTACTGTCGAACACATCATTGCCATAATAGGTAAGGGAAGGAGAACAGGTAAGGATCATCACTCGCACGACAGACGTAGCTTTATATAAGGTCAGCTTAGCAGCATGCAGGATCAGAAAGACGATATAGGCATGTCGAATAGATCGGTAAGACCCTCATTTTCATCAAGATGAAAATAGTAGTCCCTCTCACTAGGAGGAGGACTCAACCTAAGGAACGAATCAGGACACAAGCTCTTCCATTTCAGTGTCTTCTCCATCAGCGCCAGTTGACTGCATAGGCTTTAGAGACGGTTCTTGTTGATCTTGGGACTGAGATTTTCTTGGCGAGCGTCGGGTCTCCTGGACATTTCGTAAAAAAAAAAAAAAAAAATAAGCACTGGGGTATTAAGTACGGTAATTGCAAGACAATAATTACCGTTAAGAATCGTTTGGGAGGTGGAACAGGTACAGCAATTGGACTAGTGCCTTCATTATCCTTATTCACCAATAAGACGTGAATGGGAACAGTTTGAGATTTTAGATGAATCTGATACTGGCGTTTCTGTAAAAAAAAATGTTATAATATTAGTTATTGGACACTAACATTCTCAAGCCCTTTGTACACAATCTCACCTGATCATCTTCTGGAATGGGGACTTCTAGGTGAGTATGTGGAGGAGCTCTGATGGCAAGCAAGGTATCTCCTTCAAAACTTGAGCAGAGATCGTCATGAGTGATGTATGCTAATCGACTGTTGACATTATCTTCACTTGTATTCCGAAAGCTTTGCTGTATCCACTGTAACATTAGTGATATTCCAAAAGGTACAAATGAGTTGGAATTCAAATTCATTTAAGTAGTGAAACTATATAGAATTCAGAGACACGTCAAATTTGTTTACCTGTTTGTGCTGATCCAGATGTTTCTCTAAGGAGTCCAATGATGCTACTTCATTCCTCAATTGGGCAAGTTTCTCTCCAATCTCTTGAGTGTTGCATCCAGGACCTGCACCTCTGTAAATTCAAAAAGCTGTTAGAAATAGAGTTCATCAAGAGCAGACATTTGGCAGAAACAAACCTCCACTGTATGCTGTTTTTACTCTTTTTTTCTATTAGTCCAATGCCTTCTAATACATTTGTGATATCGTAAATTCGCCTTTTCTGCCTGACAGCCAAGGTATCTGCAGCCTAAGCAAATACGACCGTTACTATTATTACACAAGAGGCGTTAACATTGTTTACTGCTAATGCTTACCACTTTCAAATCTAACACTCCATCGCGAGCTTCTTGCAACAGGTTTACAAAACGAGTCGTCAACAAACCTAACGACTTCTCAAACCTACTCGCCGCATTTAAATCCGCCATTGCGCCGCGGCCACTTCGAAATGAGCAGCACAAACCGTCCGAGTTCCACGCTGTAAAATGTAAAATGTCGAGTAGACGCGTTGCCAGATACCCAGGCGGCCAGCCAGGCAGTGTAGACCCTACCCTTTCCCAAGTCCGAAATCCTCGGAAAAGCTTTATCTTCCGCGTTTTAGGTGTTTTAAGCACTTATCTATTCCTGTTTATTGACAAGATTGAATTGAATGATCGTTTCGAAAACTGTGAAATATGCTATGAAATAAGTTGAAAATTTTTCACTTGAAAGTCTGCCTAAGAATCTATTATTCAAAAACAACCCTTGAATGCTATGAGGCTATCTACAAGAAAAAACCAGTGTAATTCTATGTACGCACACGAGAAACTGAAAATGAAAACCGACGCGCCAGGCGCCACTGATACAAATGGCCTGAAAGTGCCATTGGCCACCTATCGGACGAATGAAAAACGGACCACGAAAAAAAAGTTTTTAAATTTTACAACCTCATTGATGAACAGCCGATTGGAGTATTTGAAAAAACGTAAATTTATAATATATTACATTAAAATTGTATTGTGTTTTTACCTATTTTAAAATGTAACTAAAAAAACCTGAAATGAATGTTACACTCTTACAGTGCATAGCCAGCAATTTGAATGTCGATTTCAACTAGCTCAAATGAAGTGGAAAAGAGCATCCTCAAAGCTGTAACTGATTTTTCATTTTTTTTTTTTCAAATTGAATTACAAAAAATTTGAACGTTCTGGTTGGTTGACGTTGGTTTAGGTGCTCATATGCTGTAAAAAATGCAAGCTTATCAATACCACTTATGATTTAGCCTATTCACCAAGAACGATGCGAGGCGGTTGAATTACTTGAATAACTCAAATTTGAAATTTCGTAAATATTCTATTGCGTGCCCACTAGATGTCTCCTTTCAGGTGAACTTTGCAAACCGTAACTCGAGCTTGTTCCTCCTTTTTATGATGTATATTCGTATTCTTTAGATTCTTTTATTTCCACACAATAGATCTCACCGAGTCTTTTGTCCCTCATCCCCCACCCCTCTGGTTTTCTCGCTCACTTCCTTATATGACATGGTCTTTGATTGTAAAATGCTTTGAAAAGAAAATAAAACCATCCCTATAGTCGTATACTAGGGGGCCAGCCGAACACGAAGGGCAGATGTCTTCAGTGCCGTGTTAGTTCCGGCCGCTTCGGAATTGGAAGGGCTACTAACTTTCCTTTCCTTACTCTTCCCCTCCCCTTTCCAGCTCTTGCTTTCGTCTCCTTCTGTGTGTGTGTGTGTGTGTGCACCCAATCCTTAACTGCGCCGAGGGTTATTTGATGGACCAAGCGTGCAGGCTATCCCGCAGTCTGCTACAAACCGTACAGTCCCGCAAAGGTGTGCGTCTCTGCCCTTCCTTCTAATGCAGCGTTTTCATGTAAATTGAAATTCACAAAAAAAAACAAAAAAAACAAGAGAAAAACATAATTCGGCCAATTCAAAATGACAGTCGATTTTGATTTAATTTTACCCGATGTGGGTGAGTACGGGAAATATCAGAAGCTGATGGTTTGGTTTGTTTTTCTCCCCGGAATGATTCCCTGCGGTTTCCACGCGTACAATCAGCTGTTTATGGCCACTCTACCTAAATTTCGATGTCTGGTACCCGATCTCGACTTGGTGGAACGCAATTACACTGACGACTTTATCCGCAATATTAGGTAGTATATCTATATTTTTAGGATTTCTATATTTTTATTATTATCAAAATATTTCATCGGAGGCTACTAAATATTTACGTAAAAATCAATGTCTTAGCATTCCGTTCGTCATCAACAAAGAAGGACGATGGGATTCAAGTTCATGTTCGATGTACGCACGGAACTATTCTGCAGAGGAAAATTTGGATGCGCTATTTCAACATGGAGGAAATTTGTCATCGGATATTCCAACAGTGCCGTGCCAAGCGGGTTGGAAGTTCCAGTACAATGATCAAGAGAGTACCACAGTAGTAGCTGAAGTAAGTTTTGTTTTTTGTCAAATTTACGCTTGACAAACATTGTTTTGTTTCGTTTCCCCTCTCTCTTTTTCTCCGTCTCGATTAGCTTGGTTTTTGATACATTCAAATACTGCTACCTCCCAAGACAGGAAACTAGTCTTCCAATAACTGTCAATCACTGCCGTTCTTTGAATAAGTTGTCTTCTTCTTCTTCTTCTTCAAAAAGGGCAATTATATTCAAATCAATGCGAAAGCCTCGTCTGTCGCTATACCCCATTATTCCTTTACTTCCTTTTCTTCATTTATTCAAACAATGACCGATTTCCGGTTATACACAAATCATTTTCGTCGGAATTTATTGATTTTATTAGCAGACACGAGTTCATATTGATTTAATTACATGCATATGTACGTTACATATAGTGGGCATTGGTGTGCGACAAAGATTTTTACACGACGATGGCTCTGGTGCTTTTTGGCGTCAGCGGACTCATCGGTAACTGGATTTTCGGCTACATCCAAGACAGGTTTGTCTATACTATTGCTGTTTTATATTAATGTCATTTGCTTTGACTGTCGTCGTTAACTATACAACATTAGCATGGGGAGGCGACCAGCTTTCTTTATTTACCTGTTGATTGAGAGCGTGTTTGCCATCGCAACGGCCTTTGCTCCGACTTTCGGTATTTGGCTGGCGTGTCGCATTGGTGTCGGTTTCACCGTTCCAGCCATCATGGGAACACCTTTTGTCATGGGTACTATACATATACATATCAGGATTTTTTTTCTTTCAATGTCACTGCAATCGAGTACTATTATACATTGTTTGATGCGTGTTTTCGAAAGCTATTGAACTGGTGGGTCCATCCTGGCGGACTCACGTTGCATTACTCGCCAACGTGGTTTACTCGTTCACCCTCTGCCTGTTGGGTGTAGTGGTTTGGCTAGTTCGTGACTGGCGTCAAATGGCACTGGCCACTTCTCTGCCTTTCTTAGCGTTCTTCTTCTACTGGTGGTAAATACGAGATAAAACCATTTTTTTAAAATTTAAACCCGAATTTTTTTATAACTTGAAATTTTTTTCGTCAAATTGAATGAAACCAGGGTGTTGCCCGAGTCCCCGAGATGGCTTCTATCTCAAGATAGAATAGCGGAAGCTGAAGTTGAAATTCGCAAGATGGCCCGCATAAACAAACGGACTTTACCACCTGGATATTTCAATCAATTTAAAGTAGTAAATTTTAACTGAAAGTAAATTTCCAATGAAATAGTTCATGATATTTTTACTTAAAGACTAACGCCGAAGATTCGGTAAACGATACCGACTCCAATCATTCCCATCCGACTTACGGAGCGCTGGATCTGGTGAAGACGCCCAACATGGCCAGAAAAACGGCAATTGTCACTTTTATTTGGTACATCTTCTTTCAATGTTGGCGATTTTATTGTGAATGGACACGTGTATTTCGTGTATATTTGAACATAGGTTCACCGTAACTTCGGTGTACGTTGGCCTTTCCTATTACGCGCCGGCATTGGGCGGCAACGAATATTTGAATTTCCTGTTGGCAGGCGTGGCCGAATTACCGACTTATTTCTTCCTTTGGCCGACAATGGATCGATGGGGTCGTAGGTTGACGCTCTGTTTCTCAATGATATTGGGCGGTGTCGCTTGTCTAGCTACTTTATCCTTCCAAGATAGTGAGTCACAATATGATTCTTTCTTTATAACTCTGTTTACACGTTTTAGTTGTAGTAGGCTATACCCAATAATTTGTTATATCCTTAAATAACGTAGATTACATCGCGACGCTCGTGCTTTATTGCATCGGGAAATTCGGAATTTCTTCCGCTTTTGTGGTATTGTTTATTCGTTCAAAAGAATTTTGTCATAATACTTTGATAAAAAACGGATTGATTACGTAGGTCTTGCCGTTGATGGCGTCTGAACTCTATCCGACCGTAGTACGCGGGATTGGTATCAGTATTAGCGGCGTTGCGGGAATGCTGGGTCCCATCTTCATTCCTCTCATCAACTATTTGGTAAGGTCATTCATTTTTAAAAACTATAGTTATCTACGGTATTTTATCTACTATTTTTTCACAAAATAGGGAACTGAGAGTCTGATGGTTTTACCTCTGATGATCATGGGCGGATTGATGGTGGCTGGTGGTCTGTCAGCGTTGACGCTACCTGAAACTTTGCATCAGCATCTCCCACAAACTTTGGAAGAAGGAGAACTCTTTGGTAACTCATTTTTTATGATTATTTTGGCTGATCTCTCCGTCATTAATTTTCTTATTCTACTTTGATTTTTTTTTAAAGGCAAAGACTTTGGATACAAACAGTGGCTTACCTGTTGCCCGCCACGTCCAAATCGACGAGAAGAACACGGAAACGACGTTGCTCAAAGGTGACACGTTTAATCAAGTGTCATTTTGATGAAATTGATGGAAAATGCAATTTCTTATTATTTGAGCCGTTAGAATTTAACAGCATCTGTGTTGTGATGATTAACGCGATGAAATTTATTTTACGACTTTGCTGCGTCAGATTGGCGGAGAATCCTGATATTGCCAAACCTCTAGTGACTCCAACGACAACTTCGTCAATCACATCGGCCATTTGAAGGAGGGAAACAAAAACGGCAAAACAATCGGGAGAATCTCTGAATTCCAAATCCATTGTGTTCAAGCGTTATTATTTACAGTCTTCCAAAGACACATCCGCAATTCTTAATTTTCAAATTCTAAATAGGAATGATTTAATTGCTTTTGATGTTTTGTCTTGTGACATTTTTCTATATTCCAGAATTTAAAAATACGTAGTACTAATATACATAGCACAGATGATTATTATATACTCCAAAGTGATTCATTCAACCTATTTCATTTTGCAGTTTTAGCGTTTTAATCTGAAAAGGAAGCAGCTGGTAAAAGTATAAAACATTACGATTGGTTGTTGATTGTTGTTTTATATATGAATAAATTGACCTCAGTTTTGGAAATGATTTATAAATCTCTACACATCCCATTTATCCTTATGCCGTACTATATAGCGCAACCTTGAACATGATAGTTCGATACCTTGGCCAGACTTGTGTTGTTGTTGTTGGTTTTTGTAGTTCAAATTGTATTTCGTGAACAAACCCGATGCAAAACAAAAAATTGCGTGATTATATCAAAAGCAACAGGCATAAAGTTTTGATTATTTCAACATTTATAAAAGAAAAAATATACATTTTCCGGAATCGTGTTAGCATGCAGTCACCGTTCTCGTGAGCTTATCTTGAACCTCTACCATGGACGCTTGCTCATCATCGCTTGCCTATATTTTTTGAAAAGTATAACGGTGATGAAAGGAAGAAGGGGAGTTAATGGGTTAATCGCAATACCATCCCGATTTCAACCGGATGCACTCACCTGAACGAAAGCGGAGATTCCTGTTAGAGCCTTTTTCATGCCCTCCACAGACGCGGCATGAATGAATTTAGATCTGACTTTAACGTCATCAGGGCACCAAGACATCAGCACCAGTTTATCTCTCTTCTTGTCCTTTTGTAGTTATTTAATTGACATTATTATTAGAAAATTCATTTTTAATCGAATATTATTATGATATTCTTACGGCAGAAGATTTGCATTGAAATTCGACGTCAACTAACTCCGTAACGGCATTCTCTACCAGTCGGTTTGACAACTTTCAAATTTTTCAGATATTCATCATAGGTGGAGGTGCGACTACCTGAAGGAATCGTACACCATATAGACTGAAAATCAAATATTGTTTTAGAATTGAAGTTGTAAATGTATACCTTTAGATTCAATATCGATGACTGTCTCGTTTTTAACGAAAAATATCCCATACCGAAATTCTTTTCCAGCCTTGATCTTATCAATCACCGCCTTGGCGGCATCGGTCACTCTAACCCCCGATTCCTACATATGGATAAAAGGAAACACAATAAAAAATCAACCAATCGACAACAACATATAAATCAAATAATGTACATATGACATACCAAAACTGCAGCGGGTTGTACAGGGTACAAAGACACCAGCAAACAAACAGAAAAGCCAAACAATGCGAATTTCATTTTTGAAGTGATATAGTATATAAATTTAGAGAGTCGCTTTTCCCGTTTGACACAGTCGAACGCACAGCAAAGGTGAATTCGAATGCCGGGGGTTTTTATACTTGCTGCAGACCACGTAGAGACACAGAGAGAGAGAGAGAAAGATGGCGACGAGATACACGTGATAAAGCTGTCGCCTTTTATGGAAAAGAAAGCGAAAAATATTGGAATTACCACAAAGAAAACCCCAAGCCCTGAAGCGAACAACTTTTCCTTGTTCGAGAGTGCAAGGGCTTCTATTCTTATAAATGATTGGAAAAATGATAAACGGACGTTGTATACCGCGCGGTCGTGACTTGGCAGTAGAATGCGCCAAAAATTAGTAAACGAAAAAAAAAAAGTGCAGAGATTTTAGTTGCTGTCTTACCTACACCACAGGCTAGTTGCTTTGCATCGTATGTTATGCTAAACACAATTGGTTGTCAAGAGACCCGATGATCCTTGACTGCCCTTGAAGAGAAACAACATGGAACAAAACTTCCAGGAAGTCTTGCTTTAGCTGGGGTCGAATATGAGTAAAAACCTCTTGGGGAAAAATGTACAAATTGTCCATAAATTATCTGGGAAATCCCATTCAATTTCTTGTTAATAAATTATTCAAATAAACGGCCTTCGATTTAACGATGTTCACGATCCTTTTTTTTCCCGAAAATTTATGTCGGCTGCGTATAATAACCAACTTGTTTATACGTCATAATATTTAACCGTTTGACTTTGTTGTCAACTGCAAGAAATGAGCGCGGTCGCTGAGGACGCGAGAGCGATGGGACATGTTCGTTTGACGATGTTTGTGTAGGTTAATTTCCAGCAGGCAAAGGCTCTTATTTCGTGATCTTGAAACTATTTTTAGCCTGGCCTCTCCCTCTTTATATTCTATATACGTTGTCGCTTTTTTTAGTGAACTGTATGCCCTTGTTTCGCGTCATTGCTCACCCAGCTTCTTCTCCAACCAGCAGTTATATTATGACAAAGAATTTTGTGTTTATTTAATATTTGAAGATATGGAGCGAGTGTTTAGCTTTTCTGCTTTGATTTTTGTGTTGATGATCGTTTCTTCCAAAGTGTCGGGATTTCCTAAATTGATTCACAGGTCCATTGAGGAAGATGTTGGAATTACATTGAATCAAATAACGGAACCGGAAAACGTATCAAAGGCGATTGAACTTGACGAGCTCACCATTGCCCATAAAATTCTTGAGCGCGTTCCTCTCATTGACGGGTAAATTGTGCATCATTTTAAGGCCATTCATTGTTGTTTTGGAGCTTCGTGAATTTCATTCTTTGTATAGGCATAACGATTTACCGCACGTCATTCGACTTCTGGCTGAGAGTCAACTGGCTAGCTTCAATTTAACAGACCTTGTAGATCAGAAACCTTGGAGTACAGATCCTACGTCACACACCGACATTCTGCGTCTCCGTCAAGGGAAGATAGGCGCTCAGGTATCAAACTGAATTTGACTTTTTTTCCATCTTTAATTTTCTACGTTCTTTTATCTACACAATAAGTTTTGGGTGGCCTATACGAGTTGTAAAACTCAGCACAATGACTCACCACAAAAGGCTATTGAACAAATTGATCTCATCTATCGGTTGATTGACCTATATGCGGACACTTTTCAACTAGCCACCACAGCTCAAGGTAGTACGTAATTTAATCAGAGATGAAAAATCAGTTTATTAAGAGCAATCGTTGAATTATATCACGTTTTGCACATGCAGAAATTGAGGACATTTTTGCATTGGGTAAAATTGCCAGTCTTATTGGGGTCGAAGGCGGTCACGCTATTGGTAATTCTCTCGGGGTTTTACGTACTTTCTATCGACTCGGAGTTCGTTACATGACACTCACTCATTCTTGTCCAACTCCATGGTAAAATAATGTCTGATAATATAACTGTTACCGTATTTATTCAATCGTAAAAATTATTCTCCATCACTTTACAGGGCTGACAATTCACAGCTAGACAATCCGGGTCAGGCGCCTATTCACGACGGACTGAGCGGTTTTGGAGAGGTTTTCAAATTCCTTATTTAGTCGATGGCTATAGAATCTTGATTCATTAATCCCAATTTATTATCAAGGCAATTGTCCAAGAGATGAATCGCTTGGGAATGATGGTGGACATTTCTCACGTGTCCGTCTCGACAATGGAAGACGTATTGAACGTGTCGAAAGCGCCCGTGATTTTCAGTCATTCGGGCGCATTTTCCGTTTGCAACAATACTCGAAACGTGCCTGATCATATCCTTCGTCGACTGGTTGGTGATATATACCGAGACATTCATTCTCTTTAGTCGTATTAGTTCAAATCACTTTTTTTGTACACCAGGCGAAAAACGGTGGAATAATCATGGTGGTATTTTATAACGAATTTGTCGCCTGTGACCAATCGGCCAGCCTGTACCACGTAGTGCGCCATATTCAACATATTCGTAATGTTATCGGGGTTGACTACATTGGACTTGGTGGTGACTTTAACGGAGTTGATAGGTAATTTCATACAAGATGAAATAATCAAACAAAATGCGTGTATTTTTAAAATATTTTGTGGCGATATCAAAATTTGAAGGGTTCCCACCGACTTGGAGGATGTCTCCAAATATCCTAACCTCTTCGCCGAATTGTTACGTCAGGGATGGAGTGAAAAAGATTTAGAAAAATTGGCTGGTAAAAACATGCTGCGCGTGATGCGTCGCGTCGAGCAGGTAATTTGTTATTAATTGCTATGCTATTAATACGGTCAGTCTAATCAATTTTTAATGTTCTCGATGTGACGCGAAGGTCAAAATGGAACTCTTTCCCATGGAGCCCATTGAAGAATGGATACCGACAGAAGACCTTCAACCTGAGCACAAGCAATGTCTAACCGAGTATAGTTAGATTCTCACTATAAAAATTATGAAACTGTTCACTATTATGAAAAAAAGAGGGTGAATCTTTAAGCGAATTTTACTAGGGATTAATCAGCATATAGGTATTGAACCGGTATTATGTTTCTATGTTCTTTCCGATGCGCGCCAATTAGCTGTCGTTTAAATTCTCGTGCCAGATTCCCGTTTGAACTCAAAACCAAATTCTCTTATTATCATTATAATTGAATAGAGCACCAGAGCACCTCATGTATTGCTTCGCTTTTGATCAAGCAAACATAAATAAACAAATATGAGAAACTAGTAGCCTACTTGGCGCTAACCTGAAGGCTGAAGTATATTTAATTTAAATTACAAAAAAAAAGATTTGTGCAAAGAATCACAGACTGCCGGAATAAATAGGGCTTTTCATTGATATATTAAAAATTAGATTTTTCTTAATTTTACTTTGATTTACAAAAATATTCTAATATTTCAATTTCACGTTTTTCGTGGAGAAATAATACTGAGATAGCCTATTTGTCAAAACTCAAAATCTTTTCAAAGTTTCCTATTGTTTGTTCAGTACATTCTCGTTAGGTGAGGCTTCAGTCGCTCATATTTACATGTGCTCAATTTTTTCAGTGGTCATGCAGTGGTGTTCACTTGAAAATTGAAAATGATTACTCCTCGTTTCAATCTGAGCCAAGATGAAAATTGCCTATTTGTCACGATTCACGCACCCTTTTCCAAGGTATCAGACGCAGAGATTTTCATGGATGGTACTGATTTTCGCTTTCATTCGAATCCTTATTACGTTCGCCTGAATTTGCCGGGAGAAATAATAGAAAACGACGCAGCTAAAGCTCACTTTGATGCTGACACGAACGAATTTAAAATCACCTGCCCAAAAGTAGTTAGAGGAACACATTTCCAAGGACTGGATATGCTTACGAGTCTTCTGGAACCTAAAGGGAAAAGAAGTGTTGACAGCAAGGGAATCGAAGTGCTGGATGAAACATGCTCAGAAGAGGACTCTTCGGAATCAGATTTTGATTGGTTCTTGGACCAAAAAATTGTAGAAGAATCAAATTCACCATCAAACGGTGCAAAGTATGGCTTTGGTTTGAAACACTCTGGGCTTTTTGCTACGTTGGCCGAAGAACTGCATCAGGTTGTTGATGTGAAAAATCCTGACAACCAATCAGCATCTGACAGGAGAATAGAAAGACTGGAACAAGAGAAAAGAGAATTTAATCCAGAGCACTATTTGGCTGATTTTTTCCAGACTGACATGATTGACCCAGTAATTGAATACAAACCTTCAAGCAGGATTGGCGAGGAATGGACAGAAGCAGAAACCAGCCTCTTAAAATCCTTCAACAACAAAGAATATCTCCTTGATCATGATCAGTTGCAGTCCACTTATTTAGGTTTGGTTGATATTCTGCTAGCATATTGTTACGATATGAGAACCACCATGTCTGATCCGTCGGTGGAATCAGCATGGGCTATAGCCAAAATAAGCGGAACTTTATCTTGGCTTGAGGTATTTTACTGCTTTTTTCACTTCTGAAATCCAGCTTAACTAATTGATTTACCAATTAATTTGTGTGCTTTGTTTTGAACTCATTAGATCTTCACCTCGATTCGTCAAGTTGTTGATTGTTTCCTCCGTAGAAGTCTGTGCTTTCCCTTATTTCGCAACTTCAAGCTATCCATCAAAGCCATAGAAGACGCTTCAAACATTCTCAAAGAGGGGCGAACGTCAGTGTTGAGGTGCTTCTTACAAATTTATCAGCTGTTCAACAAAAGCGATCCTCGATATCTTCTTAATCAACTGTACATTCGTGATTACTGCATCTGGATACAGAAATCTAATGACGAGACTCTCGCTTCGTTAAGCCAAAGCTTAAAATCGGTAAAATTTTGTTTTTATTCATGGTTTGAATTTTTTTTCCTAACCACGTTCAACGTCGTCATTTTAAGATGGATTTAACCAAAGAAGATGTTACTTTAAACCTTGTTGATCTTGAACGGGCTGCAATTAACCTGATGTGCAATAGCGACGACTCGTCAGATGAATCGGATCTCGAAGAACAAATGGCTCATCTGTCTCTCAAAAAGAAATCTACGCCGAGTGCAATGCCAACTGATCTTCAGGTAGCAGCGGAAGCCGCTCGAATGAGCTCACCGTCAGAATCAGATTTGGATTCTGATGATGATTCGTCAGCCGAAGAAAGTGACTGATTAAGGATTACCTTCCAATTTCTTGACTTGATGAAAAAGTGTATGAATAAATTGCGGAAATTTCCTATATAAAAGTAATAAACTTCACATTTTTGGTATGCTACTTCATCGCTAAAATAAGAACGTAAACACAGGGAAAGGGAACCTCGAATGTAAAATTTTATTTTTTGATCCACAGTTTTTTCTTTTTTTTAAATAAAAAAGCTAGACAGCCGTCTGGATAGTGTTATCGCTGCGGGCCTGGTGGAGGGATGAAAGCCGGAACTAAGAACCAGTAAAAATGCTTTCATATTCTTGTCAGCGCAGCTCTCTACATAATGCCCAAATAAGAATTATAGTCTTTAATGTCGGTAGAAATTGATAGTAAATGTCTATTTTAGTTTTTTCCTGTTCTTAATAACGAACGAAAAGAGAACGCGTGCGTGTAGATTAAACACGGACATTGCGTTATTTACATTTAAATTTGCTTTCTTGATAAAGCTTGACAAAAGGATTATTAAAGAAAACAACTACATATATGGTATGTACATTTAAACAAAAACGACTAAAAACAATGAATTTTCAAAGTTTCAAGTTTTTGCGTCTTTCTAAAAAATCGATTTTCGGTCCTCCTGGGCCTGATCGCCTAAGGCATGGAGAGAAAAATCAACGTCGTCTGTTCCGTTTTACATTTCAGACTTTTCAGTATGAGACAAGATTGTCTCCCTTGACGGATCAAGAAAGCTTAGCTGGTTGATAACATAGCCGTTTGAAGCTTGAAATCTCGTTATTAGTGATGTAGTGAAAATTTACTTATTTGCCAAATATAGTTCCTTATAAACTAAGGATGACGTCTTTATTGAAGAATCAAATCATTAAGCATTTGTCCAAGTAAGATAAGAGATTTTTTTGGGTGTCTATAAGTAGGTTTGCCTTTATTTACTAAATTTTGTTTTGCAGATTCGTCAAGAATTTGTCACCCGATAAAATCAATCTAAGTACACTTAAGGGAGAAGGTGACCTCACTAATCTTGAATTGGATGAGAAGGTGTTGACCAGTTTGTTGGAGCTGCCAAGTTGGTTAACCTTGGATCGAGCTTGGTGCAATCGTGTTTCCATAAAAATTCCTTGGACAAAACTTAAAAGTGTCCCTATTTGCCTGGTATGTGTTTGTTATAATTTGCCTATTGTTTTTTTTCATACAAATGGTGGAAAACATGTATATTTTTTTATTATTAGAGTTTAGATGAGGTTCATGTTTCTATGGGAACTTGTCCTGAATTGCGTCAACCCTCAGCTAACCTTAAACCACCAACTTATGCAGCTGGTTGGAAGTATGGCTTTTCAGACAAAGTGGTTGATGGGGTTACAGTGAGTGTCAACTCATTGATTATTAATTTCAAAAGTCTAGCATTTGAGGCTTCCTTGCAAGTGAGTTATATATAGTCCAATTATTACATTTAGTTTTCTATACTCATATCTCTGGGTTGCAGTTTTCCCGTATTCTGCTAGAGTCTGCTTCTCCTACATGGCATCAGCATGGAGATTTACGATTTTCTCGGTTGAAGGAAACCGATTTGGGTTTGATTTTACTGTTCAAGGTATTCAATAAAAATACTGCCTTGAAATTTGATTTAGATTTTCAAACTTGACTTCGTGTTCGATTCTCAGGAGTTACAGTGGCAGACACTTCGGTTGGAAGCACGTTCAACGACAGGTGACCTCTCCTTACCTCCACTTCGCCTGATTACCAATCAGTCGAAATGTCGAATTACCATTAAAAAACGTCTTTTAGGTAAAGTCTACACCTATATTGTTGATTGCACTGCATAGGTTCATTTAAACAAACTTTACATTTAATTAGATTGTGCTGTAATTGGCTGTCGTCTTGTGTTGATCATGGATGAATTGCTTTGGGTACTAACGGACGCTCAACTAAGTGCTGCCGTTCTGTTTCTGCAATCCCTCTCTTCCTTGATTGAACAGGATACTTTGGTTAATCAAAGATTTAAGGTAAAGTTGTGAATTGAATGAATCTCTATTTATTCGTTTGGGGCAAATAGCATAGGCAAATTATAATTTTCAACATAGGCTGCGAGGAAATTAGAGACACTTCCCGAATACCATGCGCAACAACAGCAGCAGCAGCAGCACCGTTCTGGTGCACCTGGTAGCACCCAGAAATCTCCAAGTCCACTCGGACGAGTCTTTGCTCGTTATGACGTGCTGGAAACCTCGTATCACTTTTTCTCAGAAAAGATCGATTTCCACTTTTGTGACGACCCTGGAGAGGGCAGAAGCAGTCATCCAGAGCTAAAAGACGGTGGAGCCTTACAGGTAAAATTACAGTGGAGGGAATAATAAATAAAAACCAAACGAAATCAAAGTTTCTAATAGCATTAGAAATTACGAAATTACGAATCAAAGTTTCTAATCAGGTTACACTCAGTCAGCTTCAACTTGATTTCTACCCATATCACTGGGCGGCAGCGGAGGCTGGTAGCCACCGTAAACATTGGGTTAGCTACGAAGAAGGCCCGCTTTCTCGATGGGTATGTTTTTCTAGGCTGGCAGTTTTTGAAAACAAAAATCACATTTCTTCCACTCTTCAGATTGAACAGGGGATCGATCAGTTCACTAAGCAGCTGCTACACATGGACTCGCCTTCACACAACAAGCTGACCCGGAGTTCACCTACACCCGTGGCTCCAATGGCTAGTCCCAAAACTGTCACGAGCACGTCGCTGTTACATGGATCCATCCTCCATCATTTAAGACAACTTATGAGCACTTGTTTAATCCTGAGGTTGGGCGATTTCCTAGTCTATCGAGTGACTACCGCCAAGAGCCGACAAACGCCAAAAGAGTTTATTGTTGGTGAGTGATGATGCTTTTTCTATTTTTGCTTCCGGCAATACGTTTTCCGTCTTATTGCCATTATGACTTGACATGCTCCCCATTCCCTAGTCCAATGCTGTGGCATATTAAACGTAATTATGCCATCATGATTTGCTAGCTTACCATTTAGTTCAGGAAAAGAAGCGATGGAAATTGGCAGGTATGTTCTCTTAATTTGTTTCCTAAGCATCCCCATTGTTCCAGCTTTTCTCTTGAGAATCCCACTTCTTTTATTTCCAGTGTCTAAGCTTTTGGTTTTCGTATAGGGGATAGAGGCCGTTTTCCCTTGCCGGATAGTACCCCTATTGTTCACATGGAATTCACGCAATTCTATTATCCCGGCGACACGGAATTTCCCCGTAAGTCAAATTACGCACCGAGTGATTATCTAATATCATGAAATTTAAAGAAATAAATTCAATGTTTCGTCTTGCAGTTCCACAGCCCAAATGTTTTGTCCAACTCAATCCACTCCGTGTCAATTTTGATGGATTGACCATATTGTGGTTGCATACGTTCATCCGCGGGTTAGAAAAGACTTTGACTTCCCGTACGCCTTCAACTGTGGCGGCGTCAGACTCTACGAGCCAATCGTCTTCAGTCCCAGTACCACAATTGGAAGTTCGCTTGGAAGCTCTTATGCCTAGAGTAATAAATTTTGTAATAAAAATGTTTGTTCTTTACGTAAATGAAACATTGCGTCACCGCAGTTGATTTTTGAGCTACCAGGCTGGGAACGTCCGCGGTCGTTGCAGTTGCAAGTGTCACGACTAGTTTGCTCTAATTATCGATCGATCGATAGTGGTTCGCGTGCGGATTTGGCAGCATGTCTAGAGAAAATACAGGGCCAAGATGGTTCATCCGTGTGCGGCGGAGGGTTATGCTTCGCTTCCACTTTCCCGGCGAGAGATGATGATTTATCACCAATTAGTGAAACCTTACTCAAACACGCTACCCAAGTACAGCCAACACACACGTCGGTTGGATGGAAACGTGATTTGCTCTGGACTAAAGAAACGGCACAAGTCTGGTTTATTCATCTCGATCCTTTCTGGGCCGATTTCTTTGCCGCCAGTGGTCAGCTTTCAAAAACAAAACCTTTGCCTTTCATCGGAACTGTCCCCATAACAATTTGGATTCAACCGAGTCCAGGTTTGTTTTTTTGACAATTCCATTTTGTACCATATTACATGTTACTTATTGATTCACTTGAACACAGAGAGAATTTCCGGACTCCTGAGCATCAGCAGTCTTATAAGTGTGCAGCTAGATCGCGCTGAGTACGTCTTCCTTTTACGTGTCATGGAGAATTTGAAAGAGACAACCGCATTCTTGGATCACCAAGAAAAAAAATTCAGTGCTGCTGATTCATCTCAGTCAATGGTTATTGGTGCAGTCATTCCACAGGTTGACCTTTCCATTCTGTTCCCACCTCAAGCTGCCTCAGCCTTACAGGTATGTCACTTGGTTCTTTGATTTAATGAAAGGAAATTCCCTGATGGTTTGGAATTCTTGCAGGGCATGGATGATGCTGATTCACCAATGGCAGACACGGAGTCGATCTATCCTGATACATCCAGCATGACTGACCTGGCTCATGTTGGTCGTTCCATGCAAGGATTGAAACTTCGCAATTCGCATTCCGAGTACGTCGTCTCGCAGCCGACTGCAACGACTGACGTAGGTAGCGTCAATAGTTTGACAGAAGCAGTCACCATCGTAAAATCGCAAAGTGACAGGTGTGTATTAGCAGCACCGTCTACTTTCATCGTTTTTTGTTTTTTTGATTTTACTTATTTTACCTACAATATAGTATGATTGAAATGTCCGGAAGTAGCGATGGTCCATCTGGTCATGAAGATTCCAAACTAAGTGGACATGCTCCGGCAACGTCGCAAAGATTCGTAACATTTGCGGATCGCAAACAACCGCCGCAGCAATCGGGATTTAGTTCAATTTCGAGGGGTCTTCATAATTTTATGTCTAGCATGGATGCCGCCTTAAAATCCTCTTCGTCTCATATTCCAGGTATAATAATTGTGCTATAGCGCGTGTTCGAAATACTTTCCATTACTTGACGCATTGTGCGTTTTTCTGCATGTATATTTTTAGATGATGCCAGCGATTGCTATTCTATCCGAAGTGAGGGTAGTTCAGATAGCAGCGATAACTTCATTGTGTTGCAATCAGAACACAGTGAAAATCATCACGACATTCTGGGCGTGTTTAAACCCAAAGGATTACTAGGGCCCTCGTCGGCAATTGAAGTTTCTGTCGATCCTTTAAGTGGTGTTGCCGTGGAAGATCTCGACGAAGTAGCAGTTGAAGTTTGCGAGGAAACTCCAACTACCAGCGATCATTCTTCGGCTGGTGGCCCACCGACTATGGCGTCATTTGTATCGCCTCGTAATCGAGAGGTTGCAGTCGTGACAATGCACATTAACGACCTCGAGTTCATTCAACAGTCAGTCGGTTCGACTTCGTCCATTCGCTTGCAGGCCGGTCATCTTTCCTGTAACGAATGCACGACTATTTCCCACGAGGAATTCCAAGTAAAAAAAGTTTCTCGATTTTCCTAGCGAATATGTTACTGATTGTGTCTGTTATGTGGCAGTCCAAGTTCGCTTCGAGAAGTCGAGGCTGGCGGGATGTTGAAGTCGATGCGGGGCGCCAACCTGCTGGTGTAACTGTGCTTCCACTTAGAGTACGAATGGAGCAGAAAATGGATTTTTCTCCGGAACAAGTCGATCTTAGTGGATCGCTCAGAGAGGCAGTGGCCTCAGCAACCGAAGCCTGGATAGAAGCTAGTTTGACTCACCTTAGTCTATCGCTGCAGCTGAGTTCCGTTACTGGATTGACAGCTTTCATCGAAGATGAATTAGCCGCACCGGTCGTCCCTCTCTTCATTAATCTGCGCGATATCGAATGTTCACTGATAGAAGATCGGCCTCCTGTCCGCGTCGGAGGACCGCCACCAATTCCAGCTCCTCCAATGGTCGTGCGTGTCAAACATTTGCTCGTTCAGAGGAATCATTGCGGAGTCATTTCAGTCGGTGTCAACGAATCCAATCCAAATTACTCTGTTACTCGCGGTGATTATTTTACAATTTATTCGTTTTTTTTTTTTTTTTTTTTTTTTATACAAATTTTAATGGTTGGCTAATGTTGTAGGTGATTCGTCTAACCAGGACGAAGAGGGGACGAAGAGAGAAGCTGCGCTTCTTTCCAGGATTGAAGAACTTGAACGAGAAAATGCCTCACTCTATCAACGCCTCAGCAATAAAACCAATTGACAATCTAGTCGTCACTCCCGCTTATAACTTTGCCTGGCCGTTTCTTTTTGAACCGTTTAGTCCTAGTATGTTACCCATGTATTTTTCGCTACTCACTGAGTTACACCTAAGCTTGACGCGCTCTGATCGCATCGATCGACTCGTTTTTTGTTGTTGTTCATACCATGGCGGTGAAGGAGTGCGTGAAATCAATTGACGATTGTCTTGTTCTAATTCTTTTGTCCCTCTTGTGTCGAACGCAATTTCATACATTTTGTTCGGTCTGTTCTGGTCCCTGTTATCCTTCCTTAGACTCGGGTGTTGTGTGTGTTAAATAATTGGATATATTTCCTATTTAATTGTTGGGATTCAATTTCACCTTCCTTCTTCCTTTTACGTTATTGTTTCGTTATCGTTTCTGCTAGTTCCTACGAACACACATCGGCCCTAAAAAAAAGTGAACTGTTCGTTTGAGCCGTCCGTGTTTAATGTGACCATTTCTCCTTGTGCGGACGTATAGCGAGAGTTTTGCCGATCGATAAAAGGATCCTAAAAGGAATTTTATAAAATCAATAAATATTGTTCGACTGATCTCACTTACATTTTTTGTCCGACGTTTGCATGGAAATTTGGCGAATGTCTCGAACATCTGTGAATTGTCTAGATTGGTAATTTTCCAGCTAGGCTATTTTTCGAAAGAGTAAAAAAAAAGGTAGGATGCAGTTCATAATATCTAGACACGACATGCTGGATGGTGTCGGAATATCCTCAGGGAGCCTATACGCTCCATCCGATGCCAGGCGTGCAACAACAGCTGCGAGAGACTTCAATCAAAAGGCCACTGGTGACTTCACAGTCAATCACGCTAGGCTCTCTTTCTTTGCGAATAACTTCTAACTCGTTGGAGTAGACTCTTGTCATGTCCGCCATTTTCTCTTTGGTTCTTATATGAGTGAACACTGGGAACACATATCTTCTTGTTAATATAAATTTGGCCTTCCTTGCGATAAACCAAATTGATGCCATAAATTGTCATTTCACTCAGACTGTTCGATACTAGACTATACTACCTACATTCACCGACATCCAAAGCAGCAGCGCAGCACCAGTTGCTGAAAATGCATCCGGCGAACTTGGGAAATTAATTTTTGCTTTCTGTCTAGTTGTAATTTACCCTGCAATGCGCGAAGCACTTACCGTATACCATGATGAACATCCTTATTAGTTATCCGAAAAGAGTAAGACTAGTTTGCATTTTCGATCCATGAATCAATGATGGGAGTCGAAAAAGAATCGTTTTTTTTTAGAAGCGATTCCGTTGAAATATGCCATTAGCGAATGGAGAGCTCGGGAAAGTATAAGCACAAATGAATTTATGTATAGTCGACCCTTTTGGATCTGAAATAACGAGATTTGTTGTATCCCAGCGGCGATGTTTTCATCCCGGGGGCGAGGATATAGTGCGCGTGACCGGATGTTGTTTGCTCTCAGTTGGTGAACATGTACCGTATACGCTTCGTTTCATACTTGGTTCAGCACTTCTTCTTCTTTTTTTCTCTCACTTCCTTCTTGTCACCGAATTGCCGTATTATATAAAGGTTTTAGTCGTTGTGTGTGTGTGCTGTACCTGTACTACACAGACAGTAATAATGCATTCGCGGCTGGCGCTCCCACGGGAGAGAAAGTTGGCTCTATTTGTACGCAACACGACCAAAATATATTGTTTTTAAATTTTTTGAAAAGCTTTGAGTAGTTTGATTCTAATCCAAACTGGCCGGTATGTCGTCTAAGCCGTTCAAAGAGACGAACCGTGTGAGTGTCTGCATCGGTTATGACGAGGGGTTCAAGAGGTTAATTTTACGCAAATTTTACGCAAAAGACGCTAAAATTACGAGAAGACGCTAAAATTATGCAACGTACACCTAAGCCCTCAGTGGAGAACCCCTCGGGTTATGAAATATGGCAGACGGGTTGGTTGTTGTTGGTTGAATGGTAGACCAACTTCTTTTGAAGCTGGGTACAATTTCAAAACAGAGAAAAACTGCCGACGTCGTCGTAGGTCTCGCACGATCGACGCTATATATTAGCTCTGACCCTCATCGTATTTTCTATTGGAAACAAGCCTAACGTTGTGTCCCCTGACGCCAAGACTTTTTTTTTTTTTTTTAGATTTATTTTGTTGTGTGTGTGTTTTACTTGCTGCCAGCGGTCTTTGTAACTCAATCTCGTCCGATATGCATCACGCTGGTCTCTATGTGCTGTGGTGTTTCTTCTGGAGCGCGCACTACATGATTCCACGTAACACTCTTGCGATGGAATTATATCCCCAACACATCCATGTCCTTGATGATTGATCTTATTAAATTATCTTGTACTCTTTTGCTATTTCATCATTTCGGCCACGTTCAACAAGACCGAGAAGAAAGCGATCAAGCTAAATGCCATCATTTTGATGGATGCACGTCTATTGAGGACAGTAGGCTTATACACAAGCGAGTTAGATGCTACTGCTGCAGTGCTGTGTATAAAAAAACCTTACTTCTTTGCGCTGGTCACAATCACGGAGAAGGGCGAAAGAAAGTGGTAAAGCCGCGTAGGAGGAGCCATATAACAATAAAGAAATTGCCGGATTCAAACACAAATAAATAAGAGATGAGAAGAAAAGAGAGTGTAGCGCAGATGTTGTTGTGGGCGAGTTTTGTGGGTAGCGAAGGAGTTGCGGCGGGATTTGGAGCGGTAGAGGAGTCCCGGTGGCGCTGCTGATCTCTCCGGAGAGAAGGAGGAGACAGAGAAGTGGATAGGATATGATGGCCCAGAGCCGTCTGTCTCTCCACTCCACTTGTTCTCTTTCCGACAGACAGTGTCCAACTGTTTCAGTTGCTTACCAGACTCGATTCAGATAGGTCGTAGTTCTTCAATTGAGTCTTTTCTCTTTTTTATTTTAATCCTTCCTTCAATCCTTTTCTTTCTCGTTAGTCCGCAACGATTCATTTAATTATTTCGTCAGCTTTCAACATTTCTCAACGAGGCCGACGCGTTTTTTTTTGTTTTCTGGATCCGCGCGGCTATAGGACATCATTGTACGGCCATGCCTCCTTAATTCATCTGAAGCAGCGACCGCATTATGTCGACGGGATTTGTCCTCGGCCGTCAGCTCATCATCTACTCTCTTCTGATTGTCGCCAACGAGAGTAAAAGAATCGAAATACGAGAAACAAATCAAGACGACCGTCTCCGCAAACATAGTTGTGTTTCATCTCGTGCAGGTCATCTGGGAGATGCGTTGTCTGGACTGTTCGTCGACCACCAGGACGACATCGACGGATGTGATCACGACCACGGACCGGCTCCATCATTCAGCGCACCGCAGAATGGCTCAACCGTGAAAGGCCACCATGGAGCTCCCGCTCAACTGCACTGCAACATTCAAGACCTCCATCACCGTGCGGTAAGTTTTTTTTATGTTTGTTGTTGTCCCTTTTCTTTAGTGTTATAGTATACGTGTATACGTACGTATATAGAGATACCTCGGGTATAATCTCAGGGTCGTTCTACTGATGCATCACGACGGAGAAGATTGGACGAGTCAGCTTGCTGTGTCGAGAGACTGTGGATGTTAGCATTTATGTAACCAGAGATGTGTTGCAGAATAAAACGAGAGAGACAGGGCAAACAATCGATTATAAGCTCGGTCATCTAAAGGCAAAGAGGTATAACTATAGTCGACAATCCGCTTTTCATACACAGATCTCCCAGCAATGTCGAATCACATGTATAAAGGGGGGGGGGCGGGCGGAGGGTTATGCGAGATGGAATAATCCGAGAGTAAGAGGAGCGCGATTGAAGAATTGTGCTGGCTGTCAATCGAAGCAATCGATTTTGGTTTGGTTGTAAGCCTGTCGGAAATTGAGAGACACACCAAGTCGAAAATCCAATTGAATGGCTGATGTAACTGTCGTCGTGACTCTTTTTGACGCCAGTTCTTTATTTGCTATTTCAAGGGAGAAGGGAGGGACGAGAGTGACAGAACGAGTGTTATACGCATATAGCAAATAATATCAAAACTTGCTTACAAACAAACTTCTTTTTCCTATAAAGTCTCGTATAAGAAAGCAATCTTTGCTTTGTGTATATAACTCCGATAATTCTCACGTAGATTGATCAAATCCACGGAGCACAGACGAACCAGCACAGATGCAGCGGTTGCATGCTTGCAGCCCTTCAGGGCCACAGTACGGAATCATTGAATAATTTATACGTAGACCCGCAATGCTGCTTGATAGAATAGCTTCGCGCCAAGTTGGGGAACAAAGTCGCCTTAATGAACGCCAAAGTCATTTTCTACTTTCCTAAAGAGCTAGGGCGCGTTTTCATTTGGAGAACCGTAGTACGTATTGTATAGGACTACCTGAACAGCAGCAGGGGAGTTGTGTACCTATTTCTCTTTTAGCTCTCTCTCTCTCTCTCTCGCTTTGCTAATGTAATTCCTTTGTTCGTCTAATAAAGACACTGAACGAGTTGGCGAGAATTTGCAAAGAAATAGAGGGGAAACATAGTGAGTCAGTTTAAAACGAGATCTCTGTCCAGAATAACATTTACATTATTCAGCGCTGTATATATTCTATATAAAATGATGATGAATTCAGTTCGTCGTGAGAAAAAGAACCAACAGGCCAAGTTTAAAAAAAAAAAAAAAAGGAAGAGGAGAGGAGAGTCTTTTTTTTTTGTTCTCAGACGGACGGGAGGTATGAGATTCAGACGTATTATACGCAAAATAAATATGGAAGAAAACGGCAATCAAATGCATTCTTGTACATTGCAGCTCGATTCTCTTTTTTCTTTCTAGGACTTTCTTTTTATATTGTATTTTCTTGTTACGCCTTTTTTATCATCTACTTCAACAAGCTGGCCAAATATTTATGAGCCATGTTATCGACGGATGCGGGGCACATCGACGAGTACTGTCTCTCACTCTCGTGTCTTCAGCCCTGAAAGCTAAGCTAAGCTAAGCTGCCTATAACATAGACGTTATATTTCCTCTGGCTATCGGACGAATTAAAGAATATAGCACACAGTTTATACACTACGCAGAGCATGTATATGTGTATCCAGTAGTATATAAAAATAAAAGGCGGAAAAGATGTTGTTGCCCGCCCGTGTTATGGGTCTCATCACACAGAAGTGAGTGGTCGACCGAAATAAATATATACACAAGCTAAATAACCGAGAAAACACAAAAAAAAGGGGGGAAATAGAAGACGATATATCGCGAGGTAGTGGAGTAGAAGAGTGCCTCGATATAGCCCCGCAAAGTCTTTGGTCGTAAATAGACAAGGCCGCACACAACTGGAAATGTTTTCCGCTGAAGCCCAGCAACTGCGCGGCTTATTCGTGGCAACGTTATTCGTTCATGAAGACGCATGATGGGCCAGTTCTTTTTTTTCTTTTTTGCCCAGGCTATTGTCTTTTCTCTAGTTTTTCTTTGTATACAGCACTGTTTTGTTTTCTTTCTCGTTCTAACTCTCTATAGTCTCTACTCGGAAAGTCTTGGAGAAAACCGGTGCATGTGGACGGGTTCATCTCGCAGGCGATGCCGCAGTTGAATCTCCGCTGCACTTGAAGTCGTGTCTCAATATGATCTATGTATTGTGGCAACAACGGACAGACAAGTCTCTCTCGTATCATACGCTCCACTGAATTCAATCACTTTGATGATATACCGTATTACGTATTAGGCTAGATATTCAGGACTTGCCTTTGAATCAAAGTTCTTATATACTAGGTCTATGGAATACTCTACTATCTCTTTGTTGACTCTCATATCGCACATTCATCTTGACGTTTTGAGTGCTGGAGCGTATGTACTATCTGGCATTACTCACAAAATTCATTGTGTAACGCAGTATATACTGTATGACTGAGTTGGCAGCTGTTAGACAAACTGCGTAAATGCACCCTCCTTTGTCTTTTTTCAAATATATTATACGGTACGCATTTATAAAAATGTCGTTGATTTATTGTTAACTCGGTTTTATAGAAGACATCCAATGGCCCAGTGCTACTGATGAATAATGTCAGGAATATAGGCTAGCAACAAGACTTTGGCTTTATGAACATTTTTTATGATCCATCTTTTTTCCTGGATAAAACGACAGGTGTCTTGGATTAGGAAGACGGAGGACGACTTGCAGCTGCTGACGGTGGGAGAATCCAGTCACACGGCCGACCCGCGGATAAATCCGGAATTTATTTAGTAACGACAACATTTTCTTACCAACTTAATATTCATTGTCATATAGACGAAGAAAAATGATCATATATTAACAATGTCCGATCTCAAAATGGAAAATTATTGCAGTCCGCATTTATGGCAGCTCAAGTTCAATCCAGCGATGGTCAACGATTCCGGTACTTACCTCTGTCATATATCTACAGACCCACCACTCATCCGCTACATCCATCTTGAGATTTCAGGTAATATTTGATTCACTTTTAAGCCGCTTGCACTTCAGCCCCGCAGTACAACTGTAGCAACGTTTTGAAAATAATTCATTGATCGATCATTTCCCGGAACTTTTCATTTATCTTCATTCTTTTTCGAAACACGGACATTTCAGCATGATACGATGAAAATAAATTCATTCTAAGAGGGTCGTATCATCAATATTCGCGGATAATTTTTAGGGTTCGACCGATACCATGAATCGACTATCAAGTCAGCGGAGTCATTTGTCACGATCGGTGTTATCCATTTATCGACAGAATGTGATCCTTGAAAGACGACGAGTTCGCGCAGGATGAGGGCACCATACGTCTTAGTCGAGCAGCTACGACTCCACGTGATCGATCGTCCATCAGTTGGGGAAAGCGGACTATCCGATGACTTAAGACGATCCATCGGTTTTACGAGTGTCGTAACATTTGTCACGCTGGCAAGGTCAGACTGACAAAAGAGGAGCTCCTTCTTCTTGTCTTTGCCTATATATACCGTACACGACAGTACAGCACTACGTGCGCTCGGGATCTAAGCATGTAAGGCACGACATCCGGCCATCGGTCATCACCCCACCCATTTAGATTATGAATGATGCACCGTAACGCTTCCTGTATGAGAGAAGCGATATGAAAAGTGGTGGGACACAGCAGCGCCCTGCTTTCTCTATACATAGTGTATACTATCTATATGCTGGCTGGCCGCTATCCATCTTCGAGAATCACGAGCTCTCTATTTCACGTCGATTCGGTTAGCTTGGTCGTCTCTCATCCGGTTCATATATTTTCGCGTCAGCGTATGCTGTATATACATCAAGTGTTTTCGTATTTTCTTGCCGTCGCTTACTGTATCAATCTCGCTCTCGAGTCGCGTATATTGAATAATGTAAACGGAAGTGTGTTTGTGTCAGTCAGTTCCAGAACCAATCGTCGAGATCGTCGACAGCCAAACGAATGCGGCCCTTTCTCCGGATCGCGTCCTCTACTACCGGATCGGATCCAGTCTTGAACTACGCTGTCGAGTCAAGCACTACTGGATCAAACCGAAGAGTTTTCAATGGCTCAAATCAGGCACTCCAGTGGCCGATGAGCTCTGGCGCGGTGGAATCAGGTCACTAAAATTGTTTGTTTTTATGTCCGTCTCTTTTTAGGCTAATATCCGACGATCTATAATATACGTCCTCAAATATTATTTCGTCTTGATTGACAGTATCTACACTGAAATCACCAAGCCTGGCCAGTTGGAAAACAAACTTAGTATTGCCAACGCGACGATTAACGACGGCGGCAATTACACATGCAGTTTAGACACATTTTCCTTCAGTATCGTCGTTCATTTTCTTAAAGGTAAGTTATACTACAATAACCAATAAGATGATCATCTGCAATAGATTCAGTGGATGACAACAATTGATTTTTAAATTTTTTTTTTTGTTTTCAGAAGAAAAACAAGCTGCCTCACAGCACGCATCGAACAGTGGCCGTTTGTCACTGGCATTGCATTCCCTCAATCAGGGACTGGTTCGTCACTTGTTCCTCTCGTTTCTACTCCAAATCGTCGTCTCCCATTGCCACTTATTCTTTATCATTTACTGAACTATGAATCGTGCGACTGAATATGTACTGTACGACTGCTGTGCTTGGATGGATCAACTTTCCCTTTTTCTTTTCCACTTCACAAATCAGATGCGACGCTACGTGCCCAGAATGTCCGAGCAGGTCTCGCCGTGGATCCATTACAAACTCAAACAGTTCAACTTTCTATCGAATAGAGGGACTTATATATATTTTTGGTCAAATTCTAAATCTGATTTCATGTTTTTCTAGTCCCGAATTTTATTTTATTCATGAATTATTATTGACGTAGGCTATATAATTGAAAAGAAAGAAAGACTATTTCATATAACATCTCCTTCTGTTGTTTTCTTGTTCACGATGTTACGTACCAGTCCAGCCGTTATAAAATCAAATATTTTATATCCCAGCAGCATCGAGTATAATCGATACTGAATCGCGATTTCAATTTTTTGTAGATATTTACCAGGGTAAATATATGTTGACTGGTTGAGCTATCCTGCGCCTTTTGTTTTCCTTTATCGAGCAGATTCGTTGTGTAATATATGTATTGCGATAAAAAGGGTGATGCACAATAAATTCCAAGATGAACGGAAACGGTACAAAATGAATTGAATTGCATCGCCTAACTGGCCAGCACTTCTTCAACCCTATGTGTAAGATTTTACTGCCAATATAAAGAAATGCTGCATATAAAAGACATTATACATCTATCGTTCCATCGAGTGTATCAAGCGAGACTATATAGAGCGTCGGCATGGAAAAATTCAGCAATTCAGATTTTTTGAAATTCGATCCACGCTGTCGGTGTGGATTGTATTGGTGTCTCTTGGATGCTGCGTAGAGCTACATCCAGGGCGTGTTGACTTGAAAACTAGGTTTCTTGTTTCCATTTTCTCGTTTCTATCCTTCGGCGTTGTCAAAATGGATATGCTCTTATAACATCAGGCCACCCCGACGTATCCTATGTATATAACTTTATCTCTCCCTCTCTCCATCAAGCGATCGATTTTTTTTTTTGCCCGGCAACTTATTTTCCCTATATGCTATAAAGGGCAACATCGCCGAAAGAAAATCAGCTTAGAGTACAGCACAATATGATAAGACATCAGCGTTAACGTACAGTTGAGTGAGTTTTGAGTGGGATGCCATTGGATATTCGTTGTTCGCTTATCCGCACTCATCTCAGTCAATAAGCGATCCGGTCGACGGCTTGTGAAGACGCTTTCAACGGAAGTCGTACAGACGTAAAGCACAATATAAGCCCCAACTTGTAAGCGCTTTCCTGAATGCAGCCAAATACTTACAACACATAATATAGCTCGGGGGGATGAGTTCAGACACTTGGACAGCCGACTGACGGGACGGGACCCCGTCAGTCCAGAACAAGAACTTGTTATTCCGACCTGGACGAAGGAAAACGAAAAGAGAAATTTTCAATCTACTCACTTCTTACACATAAAATAAAGGTTGGCCAAGTTTTATTCAATAACATACAAGGAATCCATCAAAAGTATCTGAAAAAATGTACATTATAGTTTCTAATTAGATTTTGGGTTATTTGTTTTTCCTAGAACCGCCAACGTGCCAAGTGTGGAAAATCAAGCCGAAATTGAAGCGGCTACTCGGATCATACTGGGGTCAATATCAATAGTTGATTATGAAACCTCCAAGCCCGAGAGCCGAGAGGAAAAATGTCATTAATGCTGGAGAAAACACGTAGGGGAGACCGGGGCTAAATGGAACACGGGGTGAAGTGAAACAGTCGAGTTTTGATATGAAAAACTCGTTTAAAAAATACAAATCGTTGATGGTATATGGGAAACCGGTTTTTCTTTCATGGGGGTAAATTTTATTACGATAGTTGAAATAGTTTTCAAGTTATCATAAAAAAAGTAAAATCACTGGAAAAAATTTTTGAGAATACTGTTTTATTTTTTGAGTTTTAAAGCAGGGTGTGTCAACTAAAAATAAATTAAGATAGCCATTTTAAAGATTGTTCTTTTTTCTATTTTATGGCGTTTTAAAATAAAAAATTGCTCACTTGTACACCGAGAAAAAGCTATTTTAATGAAACAACCTTTTGCGGGGTGAAATGGAACAAATTTTGGGGGGTGAAATGGAACAGTTTGTAGCGTCAGTAGGAGGAGCTTAGGGAGGGGCTAAAAAGGTTTCTATTTAGACCAAACTTTGAGGAAAGTGATTTAATAATCATTTTCAAAGACGCAATTTTCACTTTAAGTGAAAGTAAAATTCGGTTTTATTGTGTTTGTCAGATAATAATTATCAATTATTGAAATATTGTTGCATAAACTGCAAATGCAGAAATTCCCCAACAAGAAGCAGACGCCATTTTGACACATTGAGATCTTTGCCCTCCCTTCTTTCTTGAACAGAAGTGGCGGGAGAGGGGCGAAAACAACTGACTAATGAAAATAGGCGTGGTTTTGTAAGAAAAGCCAGAATTCAGTCAAAAAAATTGAAGAAAAAATAGTCCCACTTTAAAACTATAATTTTTCAAGAATAATTAACTTGTTTTACGCAAACATGGTAATATTCTTGAAGATAAAGAAATTTCCTATTTTACTACAGTTATTTTAATAGATTATATTCAGCCGTTGCTGAGAAAAATCGCGTTCCATTTTACCCCGGGGTCTGTTCCATTTCACCCCGTCTTTTTTCGATCGAGTGGAGTTCGGCTGAAAAAAACCTTAGTTATATTTTCTTTCATATCTCGTTTATTTTTGAACAAAAACATACAAAAAAAAATCAGTGGGTAGCCAAGATGTTGCTTAATAATACAAAAAAAAAAAAAAAATCTTAAAATGTATCTATTTTGTCATAAATCTTAAGAAGTACGGCAGACATGAAAAAATGTTCCATTTAGCCCCGGTCTCCCCTACTTTGCTCGTTTCATCATTTTGAACAACATATCCTTCACAAGTTGGTTGTTGCTCCTGTTGGTGTATTACTTCTTCTGTCGGAGTTGAGTTCATCGTCGTATCTCTTTGATGACACGAGTTCAGGTGAATCAGGACTTCAGGAGAGCTTTCTATAGACACCACAGGAAAAGTCGAACCAACGCAGCACTGATATGATTTCCGGTCATAAAAGACACCGTACATGCTCGTCAAAATTAGAAACCTTCTCACTGGTACTAGAGTAGCTGTCCAAACTATCCAACTCGGGATGAGTCAAAGGTATTTCATTCCGGACATTGCCTGATCAAAGAAGTTGATGGGAAACGTTTCTTATGAGTTATAACCTTTTTCGTCGCATCACAATCCGTCTCGTCTTCTGTCCACCAGACTACAACACTGTCAACGGACAAAATTAACTGTTTGCATTCAACTTTGCAAAGAGATTGCAATCCGCGTTGTTCTTAATTGCGAAATAGAATTGACGAAATAGAGTGAGAATTTCGCTTGAGGACAGGGATGGTATGGCAGGCCTCACAATTATTTTCTGTTTGCTGATCATGCGCAGTTTCAACTAAAGATTTTAAAAAGTGTGTATCAAATACTTTGGCAACACAATTAAGGAAGCGAGAGGGCCAACATAAAGTGGGACAAATACTTGAAATGATCAAGTTGGCCATATAAAGGGGGTCTCTAAGCGTGCTAACGCGAGGATGAGATGCATTCTGCAATTCTGCTAAGATTAAAAATATCAAAGAGACTCTGTTATATTTACATATGTCTAAATAAACATTTTCATTCTGAGAGAAATGTCCCGTATAGCTGCTCACTGGCGGCAACGTATTGTATTCCTCTTCTTGAAAGTCGTTTCGGTAAACATTCAGTCAGAGAGTCTGAAGCCTGTTGGGTAAATCAGCCAAGAATTACTGTCCATACATGCATAATAGAAGTCTACACTTCACTCAAATAAGCGAGCTAATATGCAAAGTATACAGAACGTTGGAATAATTTTTTCATGGCGTCAATAAGTGCTGGTGTCTGACGAATGTACGGTACAGCGCTGGCTACGCAATCATCAACACCCATTCGTTCTAGTCAATTAACCATTTTTAATTGGTCCAAAGGAAAATTGATGATTTGTCTTTTATAGAGTTAATTAGCCAGACAGAGTATAAATAGATAAAAGGCATTTTAAAACTATGCAAGAGTCTCTTACGGATAGAGAAATTTGACGTTTCCCAGTAAAGACACCGACCTTGGTGACCTGTAGCTAGCGCATATATTCTTAGCTTTCCGACACGCCTCGTTAGCAGATGATTAAAATCTTATAGGAGACTTGTGAAAATTATCATTTAGTGAGTATCGACTGCGAATACGTTAACCTCTTATTCTATTACACACACATTGGGTCATAATGATTAATGAGCCATGTTTCAAAAGTACTAGCCGAGGTACTAGCTTAAATAATAGAGCGCAAACAGAAAACTTCTAAAAGAGCGTGCTTTTGTGTTTCGCCGATGAATCGTCCCTATAAACCCCATTCTGCAGCACGACATCAAATTGAAATCGATTACCGCAACGTGAGTGTAATTATTTGCTTGCGCTTTACCCACTCAAAAAGCAAAGATAACATAAGAAAAGATCGATTTTCTTTTAATGGCCAACCAACACGATATAGTTCCCATTGTAACGATCCTCTATATATATGCTCGACTCGCTCCATGGGATTATAATGATGACTGGCCTGTGCCAGTTCCTTTCGTTGCTGTGTGAACTTGCAATTAAATTTTCCTAGATAATGAATTCTGAAAACGTGATGACACGACAATTTCCGTTGAGATAATATATTATGTCTGTTCACGAAATAGAGTCTCGAAGAAGAGAGGAGTTGATAGGCTGCTTTTGAACTACTGAGCTAATTCGGCTATAACTTTATGGACGGCCATTTCGACGTGAATTTGGAGAACGTCGTTAAAATTTAACAACATAGGGTGAATAATTGGATATGGCGCGCCGAAAGGGCCACAAAAAAAAAAAAAAAATAATAATAATAAACGCCACTGCCATCTAGCGGTCAAATATGGAACTACATGAAAAAATTTCGAAAAATTTTCCCTCCTTTTTTACAACTTAGTCTCGCGTTTAGTCTTAGAAAAATACTTTTTATCAAGGGAAATAGCAAACCGGTAACTTGTGCATTTTTATCATTTTATTATCACATCTCTCTTTTCTCAGTCGTTGTCCGTAAAAAAAATAAAAATAGCGCGTTCCTATCACGCGTCGTGATTAAATTCCATACATAACATATACATATGAGTGTCAGCACAGACCAAGATGAGATCTAATCTTGGTCTGTGGTGTCATCTACTCTTGGATGACTTTAGGCAGTTTGCGGGTTGTCTGTGCGACGAAGGCGTGTCACGTAACCAATATCTTAGGCAACGGTCTATGGTGTTGTTGTGGCACGTCGGCTTACTCGGCTAACGTCTACGATGCCTGACATCATCGACGAAATTGAAGCCACTTGTTCAAATTGGGTTAAATTAGTTTTAAAATTTTATGTATGAAATATAAATAATTATAAATACTGTAGTTTTGTACTTTACGTATCGGAAAATAAGTTATAAGTTATAAATAGATGCCTCCTTTGCTTTATGAAAAATCTTTGATGTCCGGACTCCTCAAGACTCCTGAGACGTTTGATAGTCTCCACTAGTTCACTACTTCAGACTATCACGCTGTGAAATTACTATTCTATACTAATACTACGTATATCATGCAGACGTTAATTAAAGGCTCGCGTGCGCAAAAAAAAATAAAGATTTCTTTTGCCTTAAAATTTATTAGCATTCGAAGAGTACAGGCTGGCACTGATGGCCACTTAAAAAAAATTATCAATCAATTTTGAAGAAATAAGATATTGAATAAACACATAGTATCATATATCACATTATATAATCATAAAAGAAATGGCATTGAAGGGCTTGGCACTGACGAGGTTGTAGACCTAGGGGCTATATACAGAGGGATTGGCATTGTTTTTATCTACAGGTGCAGGTGTAGCGAATACATTTAATCTTTTCCAGGAATTTCATAAATAAGTTCCTACGTGGAAATATTATCTGCCACATTGTTTTTGAAAAAAGTTGGGAAAAAAAATTATAAAAAAATGCTCGCCATCATACGGAGCGAGAACTTTCATTATTTTCATCTTAAAGACTCTTCAAAAAGGCTGGGCGCTGGCGTATGTATTATTATCTTCGACTAGCTGATCGCGATGACATTAAATGATTTGTTTCCTGGAGTTTTTTTTAATAAAAGGGAAATTAGAATGGTCAAAAATAAGAGAAACTGAATTTCATGTACCGTTGTCGGTAGTGGCTGGAGCCACACGAATTTGGGGTTTGTTTCATCAAAATTAGATGATGTTGGACAGTGATCACTGTTTGATAAGCCGTCGTCATAGCATTGGTCATCACCTATACCTCTGTAACAGTCAAATGAGCAAAAACATTTATTTATGATGATAAATACGTATAAGAGAGTACAATAATAATGGTTACGAGTCATTCATTGCTGTTGCTGGACTGCTACTGTTTTCACTACAAGGACTAATAGTGACAGCATAAGAGTGAATTGGTTGGTTGATAAAATTCTCTTGTGAATGATTGTGGTTGCTGAATACATCAGACTGCACCATACAAAAGTATCAATATTTAGTTTGTGTTGTACATTTTAAAATTTGAAATAAAAAGACGTTGAGTTAAATAGTGATGGTATTTATTTGTAATGCCTATTACCCTTGGCGAGTAGATGGACGCAAACTCTTGCATTTGGTAGTTTGGTCTGATTTCGCTTGATTGCTGATGGAAAGCTACGTCACCATTGTACCTTGGAAAAATCATTATATTTGTATGGAATAAAATCTATAGCGATAGCAGAATCTTTAGAATAGAAGTTAGAAATCTTATCAATAGCAGTTTGAGCACCCTCTGAAACTTACGTATTTGCCGAGGTATTTACTGTCGTTACTGTAGTTACTGCTTCAGTCGCGATGGGAGGGTTATGGGACGACACAAGCTCTTGATGAATGAATATCTGCTGGCTTTTAGGCACTGAATTCTGAGACACCAGCAGATCTAGCAGCATTTGTGTAAG
Organism: Daphnia galeata; assembly: GCA_030770115.1. Classification (NCBI taxonomy): domain Eukaryota; kingdom Metazoa; phylum Arthropoda; class Branchiopoda; order Diplostraca; family Daphniidae; genus Daphnia; species Daphnia galeata. The sequence goes on along the minus strand of CM061121.1, from coordinate 5,165,393 downwards.
TCCTTTACGGCTGTCCTTAATCATCTGTTCTCCGTTATCTCTGCTGTACGATACATTAATAGTAAGTGGAAACTATGCAAATAAATCAAATATGATTAAAATTACGACAAGACTGTGCTTTTGATTTCTATCAAATCTGCGTTGTGATGCGTGTCAAATGAAAGCGGTTTTATTTCGCACTGGATGTAAATGTATGCATGAAGGCAGTTTCCCTTTTTTATCCGGTAGGGACAAGGCTGAGTCCATTTTCCCATGTTCCCTGAAGCAAATAAAAAATTCTCTGGGTAAAATAAGAAAAACTGTAAAATAGTCTTAAACCAACATAGAGCTAAGGCTATTTGGCTCCAGCATTTATCTTCTTGGTGAAGAAAGTCCATCGGACTTCGATGGATAGCATCAATCACTGGAATCCCAGTTATTATCGAGAAACTGATTCAATTTGATTGGCGTGATAAAAAAAGGTATAGTTAATTATAGGTACTCGGTTAGAAAACACAATAAACTATTTATCCTACTTAGTGCAGAATCCTGTAAATAATGAGCTACTCTTTAACGAGAGCCACGCCGTGTAACTTCTTGGCTTTATTATTTCCATGGATTGTATCCTAGCCCTTTTTGGTATATAGAGGGAATTTTCATCATTTGTTGTCTGTAACACTCTTTTACACGCCCTCGCTCCCGACATCTCTTTGCCGGCTTGATGGGAATTCAGAAGATATCCTCGAATAAGGACACCTTCGACAAAGATACGACGACCGGAACAAGGATGTTTCCCTTTCTTCTTTTGCTGTGTACTTTTAAGCTCACATTCAACCGCACCGAAATTTCCATAGCCCCATGGACTCAAACCTATAAAAGACCTCATAAAAAAAATAATAAAACATTTATCGGACTAATATTGTGTAAAATAAACTGCTTCACCTTGAACATTGACATTTCGTAATTCAGCTTTTAGTTCGCTATTATCGAAAATCACATCGGACAACTTGGATCCAACGGGAAGAATCGACTTTACAAAAATTTAAATTTCCAATAGATTAAAAAATTAAAATTCAAAACTAGGAAAAAAAACGAAAATAATATATACCTCATCAAATTCATTTCCATATTCTATTATATCAATATCGTCTTCGGACCACGCTATAAGAATCGTCCTTATGACTCCTGACAGTCCTGAGGTATAATCACTCTATTGCAACATGCAATTAACACGAAGATTTGTCAATACTTTTCCAGGGGCTGCTTCTGAGGTAGGAAAAGAGAGTCCAACTTACCAACCATCGGCGGATGATGCAAGCCATTACAAATTTTAATTTTTGTTCGAACGTTAAACTTACTGCTGGTTTCGCAAAGTTCAGCAGTAAAACCACTAGACTCAAAAGCTTGTCACAAGCTACGTTATGAGCTAATCGACGCTGTGACTCCCTTACATTCCTATACACCATAATTAATTTTGTAAAAAACAAACACATGTACACTATAAACACTGAGCTCTTTCCATTAGACTCGATTAGACTTTAAATTTCTTACTTCTCATTGATTAAACCGTTTTCCATTTTTTGTAATTCAACTTAATAATTAATTATAAATCCTGTAATCGCGCAAAGTAGTGTTGGGGATACTGATACAGATACAGCGATGTATCTGTATTTTTCAATCATCGATAACGATACACCTGATATACGATATATCGGTGTATCTGAACAACGCCATCTACCAATCAATAAAACACATAGACTTTGAATTTTTATAATTGATTGATTGATCTTACGAACTCCCCGCTGTTATATATAGTGTTGTTGTTACGTCACGTCGAAAAAATCCTTTCTGTCAGTCAAACATTGTTTTTTTTGTTTTTTCTGGAAGTTGCTAATTTGAGCTAGCTATGGGAAATAAAAAAACTAGTGCCATTTGGAAACTATTTAATAGGGCTAATATAAACGAAAAAGAGGTGGCAATTTGCTGCTTGTGCAAAACTGAAATTCCATTCAAAGGGAACACTACTAATCTTTGGTTTCATCTCCAACGGGGTGACCAACTGCACAAGGAAGAATTTTCCGCACTAGAATCGCTGAAACAACCGCCAACTAAGCGAAAAAGGCCTAATACATCTCAACCCACCAGACTTCTCGACGGAGATGAGGAAGAAAATGATGACATTGGATTGGATCCTAATTCATCCACCGGCTCATCTAGTAATGACAGTGAACTGAATAAAAATTTTGTAATACAATTATATATTTGTTTAATTGGATAGGTTCTCATTCATCAGAAACGGGTTCTCAACCATACGATAAAGGAGGGGCTCACATGAAATTTATTTTACGTGCGCTCGCTATTTTCTTGGTTAGAGGCATGCATCCTTTGAGCATGGTCGAAGATGAACATTTTAGAGAATTTATCAAGGCGATTGATCCACGAATCGAGCTACCAAGCAGAAAAACGTTATCGCATACTATTCTGCCTGAATTATATGCGGAAGCGAAGGCAAGACTTTTCACTGAGCTTTCGCAAGCTGAATATATCGCTCTTACCACAGACTGTTGGACATCATTAACAAATGCTAGTTATATGACTGTTACTGCTCATTTTCTTACTGATAAAATCAAAATGGTATCGCGGGTTCTGTGCACATTGGCAGTCGAAGTAAGTCATACGGCCGAAAATCTGGCGGCTCATCTGAAATCAGTTACTGCAAATTGGAGAATTCCCAGTGAAAAGATTTGTGGGGTTGTTAGCGATAATGCAGCCAATGTTAGAAAAGCAATCGTCACCATATGTAGATGGCGGCATATACAGTGCTTTGCTCACACTTTGAGTCTGGCTGTAAAAGATGCTATACATGACAATGTTGAGTTTTCAGGTATTATATTATATCTACAATAATATAATAATAATAATAATAATAATAATAATATTTATCTCATAGAAATTCTAACAAAATGCCGGAACATAGTTACATTTTTTCATCACAGCACTCCAGCTACTACTAAATTAAAACATAACAGCACTGGGAAAAAAACTAAACTTCAACAAGAAGTACCTACGCGATGGAATTCAACTCTTATAATGATTATGAGTCTTCTTGGTATGCATAAACTTTTATTTTAATTTTTTAATTAATTAAATTAAATTGAGTTTATGTCATATTTTAGAATTGAGAGAAGCGGTAACGGAAACATTGAAAGTGATGGACAGGCAAGATTTGTTGCTTTCTGATTGGGAATGGGAAACTCTTGCTGGTGCAGCAGTTATCCTCAAACCCTTTCATATCCTCACCGAAGATTTAAGTTCCCAGTATTACCCATCTTTATCTAAAGTTCTTCCTTCTCTTATTCTTCTTCAAGATCATCTCAAAGAAATCGATTCCACGGAATTCAATGATATTCTTATCATGATGAGCAGTTCTCTCAATTTGAATCTGAAGGATCGCTTCAATGAATTCTATGCTAATACTGCGCATACAGTAGCAACCTATCTGGATCCACGGTAAAAATATTAATTTATCCAAGAATAAAGTCAATAAGTCTATCATTAATCATTTGCTTTTACTCTTTAGTTTCAAGAAAGAGTATCTAGTTGCTAACAACACATCGAGTCGCACATCATATTTAGGAGCGGAAACGGCAGAAACACGCGTTGTTAGCGAAATGGATCGTGGTGCTAACCGCAATCGCCAACAAAACGTTGTTCCTGGCCCATCAAACGAGTTACTAGCGAATGCTGATGATATCCGTTGCCTTCATGATAGCCAAATTTCAAAATTAAATGCAAACCGAGGGGGGCAAGGGGAAAATTCTACGGCCAATTACATAATTCTTATTAACGAATATCTTAAACTCCCACTTCTTCCTTGGGCGAATGACCCTCTTGACACTTGGCGTATAAAAATGAATGACGGGGTTTTGATTCCAATGATTCCAGTTGTGAAACAATTCGCGTGTATTCCTGCAACATCGGTACCGTCCGAACAAGTGTTTTCGAAAGCGGGTGATCTTGTTCGGAAAAAAAGAAGTGCGTTGTCTCATAAAAATATTGATATGTTGTTGTTCTTGAACAAAAATGCATGAGTTAATATTGTAAATTTGTAATACATTCATTTTGCAGCATTTAGCAAATCACGTTTTTTTTAAATAAATTAAATAGTTGTTAAAAACAAAAATTAACAAAATATTTAAAAAATTTAAAATCGCGGTAATGGATTCGTGAATGAATCCCTTTTTCATAATGAAGGGAACGTGACTCAAAGCAAACGACAAGATTAAATAGTCAAGCGTTGAACCATGATCAGTTGCATCACACACCGGCTCTCTACAGTTGCGCCACCAACATATACTTTAGACTACAAAATATTCTACAATATTAAAGTGGTTATCGAGCACCAATACACCGATGTATCGACGATACACCAAATACCGATACAATATATCGCGTATCTAAAAAATTCCGATGTATCCCCAGCACTAGCGCAAAGCGCAATCTATTAGCTCTTAAAATTTTGACTAATTTCTAATGACAATTCCAGACTAACCGATTACCGACACTGTCTAAACTATTTAGTCCAGCCAGAATGAGAATACCACTGTCCAGTGAGTAGAGTAGTGGCTACTGGCTATTGTGAGTTTGCCAATTTGTCCAAAAAAAGCCAATTCAGCAATTCTCATATTTTGAAATAGTTGAAAAATCACCAGCGATTAATGAAATTTGAGTTGACCTGTTGTCCATATACGTTGATGAATGATGTGTTTTTTTTTATCTTTAAGAAATTTTTTACACTATAGAAAAAAAATACCGCAATTTATAGACGAGTTTTTGTTTGCGAAATCTGACAATTCTTTTTGAAGCGGTTAAAAAAGGTAGTTTGTTTTCTAGAGATTTATTGCGGGAATCCGCTATCTAGTATGGGGTGCCGTTGTACCTTTTTAACATCATACAACCAGTTCAATCTAACAAACACCATTCTAACAACAAATACTAAGTTAAACCAATATCTAACAACAATCAAACGATTGTTAAACGAATTAAACATTCATTTAACATTCATTCAACATTCATTAAACAATCTAACAACGATATAACACTGATGTAACAATGCTTAAATGAAAACATAAATGAAATATTTATGTAAAATTAATTTAAACACTATTTCCTAACGTCAAATGTTGAATATACCCGTAATCAAAATCTAATCTAACATCAAATGTTGAATATACCCTTAATCAAAATCTAATCTATCATATCACCAACATTATATTCATACATCGTGCTCATTGAAATAAATAAATAAACACGTAGAAGGGTATTACAAATTAGAGCAAAGTAATGTATTGGTAACAATTTAACATACACACACCATTTTTGATGGATGCAAAAACTGACATTCTTGAAAGGGAAAAGATAACAGTAGCTCGATGTGAAAAATCCTCTATACCCTGCCCAGACGAAGGGTTTCCGCAAGAAACAAAGACAGTGGAGCTCACACCGAGCGGTTTGGCCCAGCCATACCAACCCGTCGCCAGGGTATAGACCTTATTGCGTTCTATAGGTATGAGTCAAGCCAACCCCTCTAGCGGCGAATTGCAGTGTGAAGGGGTGCCGTAAACAACCGCTTCTTTTTTTGTTTGTCGGATGTGGTATGTATTCAGGCTTTCAACGGTAGCAGACAACTACCACATTTTTTCAACATTATTTTCAATTTTTTACATTTTTTCACATTTATTCTTTATTATATAAGGATGTTTGCACAATTAACTGTAGTCGAGGGGTAGTCAACTCTTTGCCAGGGTGTACGAAAATTCCATATTTTTTCATATTTTTTTCATATTTTAAATATATTTTTTGATTTTCCCTATACCTCTAATGGAATATTTTTCATTAAAAATATGGGGGTGTACGAATATTTTTTTGAGTTGACTACCCCTCGACTGTAGTAAGAAATAATAAATGTAAACAAAAACATTAACACATTAACAAATTGAATATACTATTATAGTATATATTTTATAACTTGGAACTTACTTGTAGTTGACAACAAAATGTTATCGTTCAGATTGGCTTGTAAGGGCTGCATGCTGGCTGACTGTATTGCTGATGGAATGCCTATATATACAGAGCATCACCCACTCAGGCCCAGCTCACGCTCACATCCGGATCGATGGATTTTTTATTAGGACCTTTTTTCTTTTTTTAGAAACCTGGCAGCCATCGCCGACCATTGTAGAAGAAAAGAAGAAAATAAAAAAAGGGAAGATAAAGATGATTCAATGGATTCGTTGAATAGACTCGACAGAGGATGGGGGGAGAGAGAAGGAGATAGAGAAATCCCTTATTATTGCGAGTCTTTGACGGTTTGGGCTGCAGGAGCGCAACAGAAGGCCAGACACACATCGAACTGGGAAAGAGACGACAGCACAGCAAGTTGGTCGATTGATTCCGAGAGCGCTCCCGTTTTTTTTCGCTCCGCAATAGAATAAGGAAAAAAAATACAAAATAAAAAAGTAGAGAAAATTGATTTCTAGTCACGCAACATATTGTTAGAAAAGAGATTGAAGAGTTAAGACTCCATCGCTACGACAGCTACGACGACATTTGGGAATTTATTTTTTCTGCGCATTTATATTGCGGGCTATATGTCGGTGGATAGGAACAGAACGATGGCAAGAAGAAGAACTTTTTTTTTCAAAAAAAGTATATAGTCCAAAACGGGAACAGTGTTGGGAATATATGGAGTCCCAACAGTGATCGACTTAGAACAAACACTAGCGAACTCTATATTTGTTTAATTGTATATATTTGTCGGAACCCCAGCAGAGGGCTCCCCCTATTTTCACCTTAACCCACCCTTAATAATGTAACTCAACCCCTTTCTATGGTGAAATAAATCAGTGTAAAAAGAACAACGAGACGGACACGTCTACACCAGCATTAGTGTCATCAGTATATCTCTTCTTTGGGTATGTGACGGGCTGACACCCGCAAAATCGTTACATATTCAACAAACAGGTCGAGAATATAAGAGAAATAAAAAAAAAGGTAGAAGAGTTGGGAGAAATGTATACACACACAACAGGATGGGAAATTCGATCGGCAAAAAAAAAGAGCAGAATTAGAGAAAGAGGAAATCACTTAAATAGAGTGTTGCTGCTCTAGCAAGAGGTACTGCTGCTGTAAAGGCCTATACCTTAGTTGATAAAGGCAAGTTCAGCAATCGGTCTAAAATACGCGTCCCCCCGTACTGTTGTTTTATAGAAATGTCGCTAGCTTGCTAACCACTACGCTATCTAGTTCGTTATATACATTAGAAATTATATAGGCAGATTATATCAAACGGACTTTAACTTTTTTCCTTAAATTACAGTAAATGATAAATCTAAAAAAAGCCTTATAGAGACAAATTTTAAACTCTTTTAAAATTACATAAAGAGTTCTTATATCCGCTTTATATTGATGTATTAAGACCGATATAATCGTCAACAAAAATCGATTAATATCAAGCTATAAATGGTTTTATTTGTAATATCTTGTTGGCATCTTGAATAGATAACTTAAAGTCGTCTAAATTTGATCTCGTCTAGGAGGTCTTGGAATGATGAACTATAACGATGTAGTTATATAACGAAGTAGATAGCGTAGTGGTTAGCAAGCTAGCGAGTCAACATGAAGGTCTACAGTACCCACCAAACTATTAGGTACACCCTCCTTTTTTCAGTGCATTCTTATGGCACTACGTGTCCTAGAAAAAATGCAATAACTCTTGAACCGCTTGGGCTAGATTTTTTTTCCTTTTTTCCCTGAGTAGATCTAATGATGATCTACATTTTTTCTACACATGAAGTTGTCGTAGGATTAACCCCCATGGCGCTACGGTATCGTTCAGTTTATTAGGTACACCCGTTTTCCCCCATAAGCGCCATGTTAAAACCGGCTTTTTTAAAAGTCGAGAAAAAATACTTCGCAACAAGATAGAGAAATCTGGTTTGCACACAAAGATAAATTAACATTTAAATAATAATATTAAGATATTTTTATAATTTTAAGGCATTTTTCAAAACCCTCTCCCTATCTCTCGAAGTTTTTTCGCTCAAAAATAGGGGTCCGGCTGACGGCTTAACCTTGGGGAGATGGCAGAATTCCCCCTTTTTGAGAAATTTTGAGTTCGAAAACTTCGAGGGATAGGGAGAGGGTTTTAAAAAATGCCGTAAAATTATGAAAATATCGTTATATTATTATTTAAATGTTAATTTATCTTTGTGTGCAAACTAGATTTCACTATCTTGTTGCAAAGTATTTTTTCTCGATTTTTGAAAACGCCGTATTTAACACGGCGCATATGGGGGAAAACGGGTGTACCTAATAAACTGAACGATACCGTAGCGCCGTGGGGGTTAATCCTACGACAACTTCATGTGTAGAAAAAATGTAGATCATCATTAGATCTACTCAGGGAAAAAAAGGAAAAAAAATCTAGCCCAAGCGGTTCAAGAGTTATTGCATTTTTTCTAGGACACGTAGTGCCATAAGAATGCACTGAAAAAAGGGGGGTGTACCTAATAGTTTGGTGGGTACTGTAGTGTTCGAGTCTAGGGACGGTCTTTTGTCAATATATAGATATATTCTTTACCTTTGGATCAGAAATATACGGACATTAAGACCGTTAGAACTCATCTTAAAGACGGAGATGCTTCCTTTTAAGATGAATTAAAGTGGCATTGACCAGTCTTGGAATGACGGGTAAAAGACGTGTTCAAGACAAAATATTCTGTCTGGGTGGGGGTACAACCCTCCTCCTCAAAATACCCCAACGGAGCCGGTTGCCAGTGGTTCCGGATTCCGGCTTCCTGGATGGGGGTACAACCCTCCTCCTCAAAATACCCCAACGGAGCCGGTTGGCAGCGGATCACGATTAGGGCTTCCTGGATGGGGGTACAGCCCTCCTCCTCAAAATACTCCAAATCGCGGTCGCCAAACTGTTCTGTCGGCTAGAAATAATTTATTTCAGCCTTATGTGTCTCCAGGTAATTTTAGCTTTATTCTGTTCTGTTATTGTACAAAATATTAGCTGATAAAATACTGATTGAAATATGTTTGCTGGGTACTAATTAAAAATTTTATTTTAAATTATGTAAGGTCCAATGAAGAAAACAAAAAAAAAATTTGTGTCCCCTGTCAAAGTTTTGAAAAAGATCGTCGTCGGCTTAAAGAGTGTGCAAATGGAGGAATACCCTCGAAAACCCGATAGCTTTGATTTGAATGAACTATCCGATTCCGGTCTGGGGGAGCAAATAATTGATTTTTTCTCGACAGACAATTATGGATCTGTTCTTCAAAAAATAATCAGGTGATATATTAAATAACTATTAATTTAACTATTTCTGAAAATTTATTTTACTTTCTACTCCATCAGCGTTTTTAAACCCTACCGTGAATTAAAAGGGGGCTTACAGATGTTCGTTCAAGCTGAACGAGGCAACTGCCAACTTCTCAAGAGATGCGTGCAGCCACTTCTCAATGGTTCACAGTTACAGGTAATTTTAGTTTGTGTCTCACAATTGTTCATTCTTCGTAAAAAAATAACTGTCGACATATATCGATGTAATAAGCTCAGACCTTTTTCAGTGAAAACGGATAAATCAATTTTCGTAGATACTAATTTTTATTTTAAACGTATCACGATTTCTTGTTTTATCGTGTTCACCTGGTAGGACTTAGACCATGGTTGGGTATATTTCTTCGCTTGAAACATCATCAGACATGATTATGCACACACAGCTCCCTCTCCTTATAGACTCTGATGTCAGTCAGTTGCAATTTGCAAACAACTGTTTCCTGAGTTAATTCTTGATTTTGATGACAAATGTTTGATATTCATCCGAAGAAATTCCGAACCGACATTGTTCAATCATTTCAAATTGATTTAGATTTAATTTTTAATATAATAATCGCGGTTTAAGTTTAAATGACTTGTGACGATTGGAAATTATTCAACGGATATAGGCTTGGGATCAATTATTATCTGATGCAATTTTTTATTATTTTGCTATTGCGAATTTTTAAATAACAAAAAGCATATTCATCAACAATTTTTAATTCAATTCAATGTATTTGTATTCCCACGCCCCCTAAATAATTATTGCAAAGTAAATTTGTGATTTGAGTTCAGGCGTCATTTTCACCTTAGACGCGGCCGTGTAAAAATGTCAATCGACGTTAAAAATGAAATAAAATGAAATTAAAGGAAATTTTTTACTGAACTGATAGTTAAATATGTTTAAAATTCGAAATTCAATATCAGCGAAAAACACAATGTAATTTAATCAATGTTATACAACTATTTTTCAGACACTGCAGCATACCAAAGTTTATGTCGCCCCACTGCAAAACGAATCAATCCCCATTACAAACGCTCAAACAGTTTCTTATAACGTCGAATGCCTCGAATGCGGAACCACTCTGGATGCAGTGGAGCTGGAGGCCCATCATTCGATTTGTAAAGACAGACTTTACCAGGAAGGACTCAAAAATCCGGAGGGCTTAGGACTTCTATTACAATTAAGCCACCAGCAAATGAATGCCACCGAACAAGAAGCAACGGACGACGAAAATCGCCGCAATTCTGTGCGTGTCAAAAGAGCTTCTTTGATGGACGACGCAATTGGACTCTCACAAAATGAGGATTTCCTTGCAAAATTGTCCCTTCCTCTAATGGTTACATTCATTGATGAGCCTTGCGTCGATTGTGGTGCTTTACGTTCGGAATTTCTTTGGAGCCTTATGGATGAATTCAAAGAAACTTTCGATGCAGTACTGTCTTCCTATCAGTCTGCAACTGCATCCGAAGACTCAGACAGCGGTTCAGACGAAGGAGCAATGTCAGCTTTATCTAAAAAAAACTTGGTCCAACGTCTTTTTACATTTGGACTATTTTGCGGTATATTTAGGCAGTTTTAACTATTACATTTTTTTTAAAACATAAATTTTTTTCGTACAATGCAGGTATTACTATTATCCAAATTGGGCCGCTGGGGTCGTTTTTTCTAAGTGCCTTAAAAAGAGTTTCTGGTGCTGGACAAGACCATCCATTTCTTAGAGGTTTGAATATACAGAAGGTCGGCGATTTGTTGGCGCAGTACCAAAGTGTGCGCTCCCTTTTCGGTGACAAAGTTTTGACTTCTGAAGATTTTCTGAAATGTGTTTCGTTCGACCCTTTACCCGAAGATCTCCCAACGTCGATGCTCCAGCTGTCTTGCCAGCACCACTTCGAGACTTTCATTAAAAATGTTGAAAGTGGGACTGTTGATTTTACAACAAAAGGTAGGAAATTGAAATTAGAAGACGTGTTCAAATTTTGTACTGGGGGCCATCAACCAGGACGGGATCTAGAAAGCGAAAAAAAAATTGTTGTGTCATTTCAACTGAGCCCGCTGCGTAGCCTTCCAAGACCAATAGCAAGGACTTGTTTTAGAAAATTAATTTTGTCCAGCATGACGCCTTCCGCAGAATCAATGGAAAAATTAATGGTGGAATCCATCTGCAACGGAGGTTCGTTTTCGATGGCGTGAATTTTAAAATCATATTCATTTCCGATAATACTGTCGCGGCTTCAGCCAATAGACCTTATTATTGGCTTGAGGATTTTTTATTTTCTTATTTACTAATTAAAACTTGATACGATTGTCGAGTTTTTAAATGTTGAATTGTCTAACTCTACTGTTGAATATTTGATTAATTGCACTGATTTATGTTACACCGAATATCATACACAGATTATCGTACACCGAAAATCAAACACGGAATAAATACATGGCTAGCAGCCATTCTTGACAAAGTTATCGATTGTAGTTTGTTTTCATTTTGTTCCCCTTTCATGGCTCTGGCCCAAGTGCTGAGTGATTTGCGTAACAATTAATTTCAACTGTTAAGGTTGAAATGAAACAAATAATCCTGTTGATCGGTAATAAATTGAGCTACTAAAATTTATGAATCAATCAGATTATATAATCCGTTGGTCGGTTCATCTCTTCAGATTCAATCAGATATATCTTGCAGATAGAATATACGCCTATCTGGCAACGGCCAAAAGATACCAGACGAAATTCGAAAGTGTTTACTGACTGATGATTTACTTTTTCAAAACGAAAAAATAGTTTGTTTTATAACGTGCGCTCTCATGGCTGCTCCGAATCTTTCCTTCGTTTTTGATGAAGAATGTACAAGTTCTATTGTACAACAAGTATGCAAAGTGAAGGATGGAATTAACGACTTGGATTTGATAAAAGAACTTCTTGGTTAGTTATCGGTGTCTCTAAAAAGTTCCAAGAAAGCTTTCCAACAATATTCACTTCACAAATCAATAAATTTTGGGTATTTTTCCTTTTGTAGGTATGCAGTTGCCAATGATCACTTTATGTCACAAAATTAAAGAAACGTCAGCCATGAAGTGAATGTTCTGATCAGGTGGTGCTAAACAGTACTGGCCAAAAGTCTAATAGCCTACACAAATAACAATAAATAAATAAGCAAAAAACTATGATAATTACAGCAGTATAAATTAAGCAAAAATTATAACAATTATTTCAGTGACATAATGCCATGATCATTTAAGATTCATGATCATTTAAGCCATCGAAAATAAATGCAAATTATTTACAGCGCTGCATGAACATTGAAGTGAAAAACAGATTTTCGCCTCCCCAAACGGCGTTCCGTAATTATCACTAGAAACGAAAAAAAATACTAAACAGCATCCTATGATTCCTTTCCTTGGACTTGAATGATTTTTAATGGATTAACTAGGAATGATTAATTATTTAAAATGACTGGAGAAGACGCAGAATGCTTTGAAGTCTATGATTCCAGAAGATTTCCTGAATTGGAAAAGAATTACTAGGGTAAATAAATCAAAAACCCCCTTTTTTCCTATCTCACCCTGCAAACGATACCCGCTGGGTATTTGGAAAATTGGCAATGCAGCATCCGTAACTGGTCTACTATCAAGTTAATAAATCCTTGTTCCAAAATCCAAACCTTCCGAGAAAATAATTGTATTTACTATTAAAAATATTGAATTTAAATTAAAAATTTTGGTAAACTATTAATTAAACACCGAAATTTTAAAATTCAAAATAAAATAAAGTAATAAAATGATACCTTGTGATATGTTACATAAAATCACCAAATATGAATGTTTTCTGATGAACGGTATTATAGTAATGGAATTTACATGTTGTTACATTTCGCAAAATTTTACCGCGTCCCAAAATATGATTAACACGGGCTCTTATGTCCGATTAAGTAAAGTTAGAATATCTCAAAATCTATATGACCTAAATTTTTTCTTTTGTTCTTAAAAAAAAAGAACATACTAGCGTATAAGAATCTATCGTTCAATTATGGTGTTAATAGGACTTTTTTTAAAAGTTAATTACACTTAAACTTAGAGGATTTGGGTAAGTTTCCGATAACATCCGCCGCAAGCGTTACCATCGTTGTTGAGAAACGCATTGTGGATACGCCACTGAGTGCGGCGGATGTTTTCGGAAACGGGATTCCAGCTTTTTACGATTCAGTATAATTCCTAATTCGTCACAAAATAAGCGAGAAAGGGTGTCTATTAAACAAGTTTTTAAGGCACCGTTAAATAGACCAATCTTTTTGGGACCTAGCGCTCGAAATAACAACATTCCCCCCTTAGGGTTCACCCCCGAAACCCCCCATTTCTCATTCGATTGACGATAGTTTTGGGGGTGGCCACCCAAAAGAATCTAAAGGCAAAGAAGGGAGGGATGTTGTTATTTCGAGCGCTAGGTGGCTTAGGGAATGAATGCCGGCATGGCCGAAAAAGGAAGAAATTTTGAAAAAAATTTTGACAAATTTTAATCGTTAATATCTCGGCTTCTGAGCCGAGTATCTAAAAAATATTTAAATGGTTTGAAGAGATGGGCTATCCCATCATTTCAAAACAATTAGATTATTTTTAGGTGCAGCAGTTGACGAGAAAACTGCTACACAAAAACCGAAAAAATGTCAAAATTTCGGCTACCCCCTATCAGTTTTTTTTATCAAAGGGTGGTGGATAGGCGAAGTCTGGGGGATTTTACGCGCACACCAAACCACCCTCCCCAAGAACCCCCTCCCCAAGTACACAGGACGGGGTGGCGGGTGTGTGAGAGTATCCATCAGGCTTCCCCTGTCTACCACCCACCAGATTGTGCGGGAAATGTATGATTTCACCCAAAAGGAAATTGGTTATATCTCCGGAAGTATTTGTTGTATTTTTATTTTATTTTCAGGATCCGTTGGCAACATTACCTTGCATCATTTGCTAAATTTTCAGATAAATCTAGGAAATAGTTTAGCAAGAGGAATTTATTGAAATTGGGGGTTGCCGCCATAAGGCTCCATGTTAAACGCGCTAGCCAATTTTGTCATTTTTTGGATGAAGTTGCGTAGTTAATTCTTTTACGATTACTACAACTCTAGTTATTTTGGGCGAAATTTATGGCCACACATAGTTTAAAGAATGGACTACAAAGTTCATTTTTTTAAAATCAATTATTTCTTAGATTTATATAATTTAATTGAATTTCAAAAGTGTGTTAAACTTAAGATCGATGGAAACATCATTAAATTTATTTAATTTTTTGGCCGGGTTTTAAGAGAACATTTTACTAAACAGAAGAAACACAGCTCATTAAGAAAACTAAATGTTGCAATTAAGTCAAGGTTACCCTACTTTTTCAACTAACTTTCTTCCACTATAGGGAAAAAGGAAAATTCACCAAAAAGTCTATCTAAACCATTCGTAGTGCCGCCCACCGGGTAGTGCCCCCCCCCCCTTTATCACATTTCGTAACAAATGGTTGCACCCCCTCCTTATATTACGTCACAATTAGCTTGACATTCACGTCATCGTTTACATGGGCACCCTCAGTTCACGTAACACTAAACAGATGGCTTTTTGCAGTTCTCGTAACACTACACAGATGGCTTTTTGCAGTTATCGTAACACTACATAGATGGATGCACTAGTTTTTTGCAATTATTGATTGTAATCAACATTTTTATTACATTTCAATAACTCCACTACGTAGCTGAGGATATTTTATATCTTTTCTGAAAATTTGGCTGAAATATATTCAGGCGTTTGATCAGACGGAGAAATTGCTACTTTTTGTCAGAATTTCAGTAGTTGTTGTAGCAGACGACTGTAGGCAGCGTACGTACGTTGCAAGGTACCCGAAGGGATTGGAATCTCAATTAACTTTAATTTTACCAATAAATATATGCAGGGTAGATAAGTTACGACAAATATGCAGGCATCCGTTATTGGGGTTGCAAGGTTCCCGTTGGAATATAAAAAACATTAATTAATATCTCAAAGTTTTAAGTAAATATACATGCAGCTTATAGGGGATAACGGAGTCAACTAGAACACGGGTCATATTGGACAAAGACCATAAGTGCTACATGTTATGGGAAAAAAATGTTTTTTTTAAATTTTTGTATAGACTAAAACGTTTAACGTTCTAGAAAAAAATATTAATTAAAATCGAACCATTATTGCTCTTGTTATCACAGAATTGAAAAAATGGCCCTGTTTGATGTAATATTTTTCCCTATTGCTCTAAGTATTTTTAAAGTGCAAAACACTACAAATGAATAAAATAATGATAAGGGTAAAATAGCCAATTCATTTCTTTAATGATTGATAAAAAAAATTAAATTTTAGTGCCTTTGCAGTGTTAAGTTATTAACGAAATACTAAATAGCACCGAGTTGGGTCATTTTGGACACCTAGTTTTGGGGTGTAATTGGACCACGCTAACTATAGCAACGAGGGGAGCTTGCCGCCTTAGGGCATAATTTACAGGCAAATGTCCAATTTCCCCCTCCCCCTCTTTTCTAAAACACTCGTAACTCTTCATTGTTTTACATATACGTGTCATTAATTCGTTATCAGTGTGCATGAATAAAGAAAGGGCAGATGAACATTCTAAAATCTTTTTTAATTTTTTCCGTTTATTAAAATAAAAAATGGCTTCCACCAGGAGCGCAGCGGACCGTACGAAAAAATGGCAGCAAGCCAGGGAGGGAAACCAGCTAAATTGTCCTTTCACTAAATCAGTCATATCTCAACCAATAAAATCCGGAAAGGAAATTCCTTTTGGATTTCGGTGGTTGAGAATGCAATAAACCTTTTTAAAAAATTATTTTTTTCCCTAGCTCCCCCGCTTTTCCGAAAATGGATGTCAAAGCCCCCCCCCCCCCCCCCACTTTCTGACAAAATTCAAAAAACCCAAACTTTAGAGCTAAATAACTCCTAAACGGGTTGGAATTTCGTCATTCTGCAAACGCAGGTAAATCCGGCGTGCGAAGACAAACATGCCTATATTTTTTTAAATATTTTTAAGGCCTTTTCCGGATTTAGATCTGGAAAGCCGCTCCGGGATTTCAGTCTACTTGAGTCGTGGATCGCTTGTTCAACAAATAATTTAGCCAAAAAAACAAACAACTTTTTTACGCAATTTATAAATTTTATTGTTATGTATTTTACATCAAATCGGGAAATGTGACAATTTTTACATTTACGCAGGTAAATGTTCATTGTTTTTCTTTCAACTGATAGAAAAATTTTCATCTTTTCCACCGCACATAATCCACAGAACGTCCATAGAACGTCCAAGTTTCTAATTATAAAAAACCCAAAGTATTTCCGTTTTCAGGCAGCCACGGACATCCTATGGACGTTCTTTTTTGGTCCGAATTATTGGTTGTCTAAGTGAGTATATCCTTAGAATGTCCAGCTTCTACCAAAAAAGGACGTCAAAGTGAAGAAGTCCATTGGATATACTCGCTTTGACTAAAATAAAAAGGATCCCTATTGACCGTCTATAGGATGTCCGCAGCTGACTGAAAATGGACGAACCTAGTTTGGATGGCCGGACGTTCTATGGACGTTCTAAGGATGCGGTGTGCTAGTAGGGTGGCGATTGTTAAGTGACGTCATATTTTCAAGGACCACCTCCCCCCTGTCAATGATCATAATTTTACAAAAACCTTCGTTTGGGTAAAATTTGATTTTAAAGGGATTGTTATTCGTTCCGTTCCTATTGGTCAAAAATTTCAAAGTTATGAATGTTTTCATAGTAATTCAAAGTTCCACATTCTAATTTTCAAAATGCGCTATACAAGCGGGAATAAAATGATTAATCCTTTTTAGTCTTGTTAACTAATACATTTTGAAGGTTTGGTGCAAGTTTAATCAAAATCTGGTCGTTTTACTTGAGATATTTTGGTTTGAAATTTGGAAATATTTTTTCCAATTGATGTCAATGATCATAATATGACAAAAACCTTCGGTAGGGTAAAATTTGATTTTAAAGGGATTGCAATTCGTCCCTTTCCTATTGGTCAAACAAATTCAAAGGTATGAATGTGTTCATTGTAATTCAAAGTTCCATATTCTAATTTTTCAAAATACGGCTATACAAGCTAGAACACAATGATTAATCCTTTTTCGTCTTGTAACCTAATACATTCTAAAGGTATGGTGCAAGTTTTTTCAAAATCTGGTCGTTTGTTTTTGAGTTAAGGAGATATTTCAATTTAAAATTTGGAAATAATTTGTTTTCCAAAAGAAATAAATGAAAAATTTTCAAACAATCACTTTGTGGAATACAGCAGCAACTAATGCTTCATAATGTATTGAAAAGCTATTGAACAAACCCCTGAACGCATTTTGAAATTTGTGGTATCCCAAAAACATTGTAAATTTTAAACCAATTTTATCTATCTTATTTTTCAATATACGGCTATAATAAACACGGAAAGAAAATGATAAAATTACTTTTGTCTTGTTAAGCAAGAAATACTAAAGGTACGGTGCAAGTTTAATCAAAATCTGTCCGTTTTTATAGGAGATCAAATGTTGTTCTGATGTTTTTTTTAGGTTAATTTGTCATTAACCTATTTTTTCGAATTATTCATAATTTTTTTGTTCAGCAATTTCTATTTGCGATGCTCAAGGCGATTCTTAACGAGATTCTTTTAGACCGCATGATCCGCCTCAACCCTTCACAACTCAAACTCCAAGTCCACCTCAATCTACGATTAAAGTCCTTGGAATTCCCATCGTGCCGGCTCTAAACCTTGCTGGAGGAATAGATGAAAGTGTTATAGCTGCCACTAGACAGATGGAACAACCGTTTACTCCATTTTATTGTCTTGGTCGAGTACTTAGATACTATGCTGTTCACCACAAATTGCAAGGTAATCAGACAAATCGTCACATTATTAAATAAGGAAGTCAAATCTTTTTATTTTGTAAAGCGATATTTTCTGCTGGTAAATGCTAACGGCCAGATTTACCGTCCACTCAAATTTGTTGAGTTAAGGAATTTCAAATTTGTGCGCCGCACATGTTTCCCATCAAATTTTGTTCTTCATTTCTGTTTCATCTGGTGGTCAAATTTAGAATTACATGGATATTCCTTGAATTTTTCATGTTCTATTTTTACCACCAGATGGCTTTTAAGCACATAAATTCGAGCGGAAAAAAGAGTTGCGTGGTGATCACATAATTTTAGCGTCTACTCGAGCACGTTTGCGGAAATTCTATCTTTAGGCCACTAAGTGCGCTACAAAATTCAAAATTTGTGGCGTATTTCTATTTTCCAAAGTTGTCGGAAATATTTTATTCCCAATATCCTTTGTTTTCATCCAGTGTCACAACCCTGCATTCCCTCCCTTTGGCTCGTAAAAACTGCCCCCTTCTTTGATCTTGCATGTTTGGCTAGGGTTCGCTCTTGCGGAATTTACCTTCATACAGAACGGTCGCCAATTCTCTTGCTCTCTTTTCTACCCCGTTACACAACTTCTGTCCACTGTACTTGATTTTTTAAAATACAAATTCAATTTAGATCAAGACAGAATCGTATATTTTCGACAAAATTGCCTGTTTTTCTTATGTTAACTAAAAAGGTAATTTCTGCATTGGGGAGTTTATAGGGCTTTTTACCTTCAAGATATTAAGATATTATCGTCTTAAAATAAGTAGCATTTTTCAACATGCAAAAATTTCTTTTTGTCCGTACTAAAAAAAACACTTTTGTCGCAACTGTAGAATCCAGAAAATCACAATTAAGAGAATAGTTATTTTTAGCTGCTATATCTTTAAAACAGCCTTCCGATGCTAGGCATGCAGAAGCTGTTACTCCTTGACCTTGGCAATAATCTTGAATGCCACGGAGGATTTTAAACAATGGTTACGCAGCAGGGGCCTTATTAAAACCAGCTTCGGCAAAGAAACCACATGGGGTTTGAAAATAAAAGAATATGGTATCATTAACTTACTCGTCAAACTTGAGTCGAACTGCGGCATTTGGAGAGTTTTCTCATCATTAAATAAGCCACTCTCACTCACGGTTTGATTTGTCAGGGTGAAGAGTTAGTTCAGATCTAAACTTTTGTGGTGTCTATCAATGACTCAGCAAACTGAGTACATGAAAAACGACCCTTGGTGAGAAAGCCAATAAATAATTTACTATAAATTAAGCCAGTAAAAAAATTCTTACCATGTGTTCTTACTCATGTGCGTGTGCCACGTGCCCTTATAGTTGTTACGATTCTTCTTAAGATTTTCCCGATGTTTCTTGAAGATGCAAAATGCAAAACCATTTAAAGGCACAGTCAGTCACCGCCCGACCCAGACAAGAAAGACAAATCAAAACACGCGAACACAAAATGCTCGCGAACTTCTCTCAAGGCCACAATCTCCCGATCAATCTTGGCCACCTGAACGTCAATCCACTGGTTTTGTAGTCGGCACAATTTGCGGTATTCTTCTTTTTCCGAATTTGGAAGAACCTAAATTCAATAAAAAAAAAACGATTGACGTCACAGAGACGTCAATCAAGAGTCAGAAACAGGCTATTGCTCACGAGCGCTGCAATAGTGGAATACGGCACCACAGTGACGCCAAAAGACATAAGAGACCCATAGAGCATCAACTTACCCGCCATTCGTCGACAACACTAGGCACGAGATAATCTTTAAAGGTAGCCGCTTTCCCAGTCGCCAAGCAGTGGTCGTTAAACCTTTTCTTGAACAGCTCCAAGTATTTCCCAAAGTAACTTGGTTTAGTCACGAGCATTTCTTTTCGCTTCGTGATCAAGGAAATCATAGTGCTATCCCAATTCGTTTCAGATGCCATTGCTGCCAGATTCTAGCGCTGTGATATTCGAGACTCACACTGCACACAAAGATGAAAGCTGAAGAGTGAGAAGCAACGGTGAGGTTGTATATTAAAAAAAAAGACTCTGTCGCGCTATTTTAAAAAAAAAGTGACACATACGCCAGGTTGAGAGTGAAACAATGGCAGAGGTAGTGATGGCAACAGGTGTTCCTGTAAAAAATGTAGAAAATCAACTTGTGTCATAGGCCTCTGTGTTGTAGAAACAGGGATTCCACCAAATGTAGTGGAGATAGCAATTAAACACAAATGAAATAATGCAAGGTGAAAAACGTGGAAAGAAATCACGTGTGCACAACGACTGATTCGTCTTACCAAATACTGCATGGCTAGACATGAAAAATCATTATCTGCACTTAACAAAAACGTTGTGCACTACTTAATTTAATTATGTCATCACGTAGGCAGTAAGTGGAAATGAATTAACAAACAATAATAGGATTTGTTCGGCTAATATGTACGACGCCAATCGAGACTGATGGTTTTTGAGGGAAAAGTATTGCACTAGGGGTATAGGTGGATTTGGCTCAACCCCAAAAAAAAAAAAAAAATTTCACCCACTGGAAGAGGGTTGCCAAAAAAAAAATTGGTGGTGGCTGTAGTTAAGCATTCCAGCGTTTCAGGTGAGTCACGCAACGGACTTGCCACGGGCATGCATAATGTGTAAGTCACTTGACTTTGCCGGAAAAAAAAAATCTCAGCAGAAGAATGAATATTGGACGCGGCAAGTTGTTTCTCTCTGCCTACAAAACCAGTTGAAAACGAGTTTTGGGCAATGTTTGGGAATAATCGGACCACGTCGCGAAAGGGATTCCCCTGAGACAGAGTACGTAAAAGAACGTTTCCATTTCAAGGTGTTCAAGGATCGTTAAAAAACGTGTCCCAGACGAGACCTCGTGCTGTTGGGTCAATCAATAATGTAACAAGTGCCAAACAAGGGCGACGTAAAATAAGTTATTCTTTTAATTTTTTGTTTTAGATGCTATTTGCAAGTCCACTGCACATCGTTGTGGGCTTGGTTGTAATACATTGAAGAGTGACTGTCATCAACATCTTTTTACGCATTAGTCATGAATATAATCTACACACTCTGTTCCTCAATTATCGACGTTCTAGGGTGGCAACTTTGGTGGGTTGTGACTGCGCTGAGCCGTGTGCTACTGTGCCGATGATGGATATTTGATGGGCTAATCAAACGTGTAAACAAATGATTAGTATTTCGCGTAATTTTTTTTTGGCTTTTGAGGAGTCGCCGATTCGAACCGAAACGAACGTGAGCACTACTCCCATTTTTCATCTGAATTAGGCAGACACAGTTACGCTCAAATTCATAGTCTGTAGACTGTTTGTTTAGCCAGTGGCGAAGAGGGATGTTTGTGAGTAACGTTTAAGATTGACAAAAACTTTCATACGCCGTTGACATTTTTTGTTTAGTTGAAGTGGACTCTTGATGCCATTGCCTGGGAAATATTCAATTGGAATTGGCCTGTCGTTGGGAGGATAAGGTTTAATCAACCCTTTGACAAACCAACCAAACCGCATATTTCCAATAAAGCATGATGCATTACAGTCTCCAACCGTAATTCAAAGCTGATTCATCAGCACAATATAAAGTTATTCGCAGTGGAACTCGAGTCAATGTGTCAGTCTATAGAGAAGAGTAATTTGGCAATCGAGTCAAACAAAGGTCATATGACAGTGATTTGGCAATTAACTGGTTAATACTCACGACGTACAGCTCATTTAAGCCTGAAGTAAAGACGCGGTTGTGAATCGCTCAGCGCGCATTGTGTTACCTGTAGGTGATTGGTTGTGGCGACGACGCGTTGTTGCCGAATCGCAGAGGCGTGCTGTTTACATTGTTACAGCGCTACTCTGTTGACGCGACGTATAAGAAAATCAACAATGTCAATCCGGCAATGGGTCGGAACAAGAGAGGAAAATGAATAACTATTGAACTGGAGAGTAGTAAGAGGGGAAGGTATTTTTAATCGCCAGTCGAAGGCGTGCAACCGACGCCCAATAGCCAAATTTTGTGGACAACATGGAAAGCGGAACATTGGTCGTGTAATGCTCTTGTTACGGAGACCTACGGTAGGATTCGTGAGCGCTACCGAAAATGTGACGTAAGAGTCGCGAAGAGTAAACATAAGGTTTGCCAATGCCATGCGACTTTGAGGCTCACCAAATCAACACGTGAGCTGTGTTTGTCAACGACATTTGTACAATACACTTGGTTTTAACCTGGAGACTGTATGGTTTAATCCGTTTAGCCCAGCCTTGCTCACTGCAGCGTGTGCAACTTCAGTTGGCATTCGGAAAAAGTACAAGGGGCTCATTAATTTCGGTTAACTAGGCGAAGGTGGCCAGGTACGGCGTTGACTTTAGATACACTAGATGTTTTGGGACTTTTGGGAAGATATAGATATTCTACCAACTGCCTTCCAAAAACATCATATGTTGTCATCATCATCGTCTTTGCTGACACACACCATGCATCATAGTAACCCGACTCGACCTCGGAATATAAAACTTTTAGTCGGAAACTTTACGTCGATAAAAGTGTCCGCATAGGAGAGCGTCGTGCGAGCCATGGCCACGGATTCGTTGATAGATAGCAATGTTGACCACAATGGCACCAGCATGAGTATGTGTATAGAAGCCCACTCTTTCAAAATGAAACTAATTCCATGAACTTCACAATTAGATGCAGACCAGGAACAACCATAAATGGAATCATGTGTCAAGCTCATATCTTTAGTAATTAAATGATTACATAAAAGCTCCTCACTTCTGTCCCTGAAAAAAGCAAAAAATGTCTGCTGCATCTAAATTATCATTAAAAATTTATGAATTTAATACTTTTAAAACACAATTCAGTGATTTCCGCTGTATAATATGCATACACAATTGTTGGTCTAAAAGGATGGGAACGATCCTGGATAACCGGCTAATGCTCAACTTATGCAGGGTTCCATTCCAATTCACCACTTGTATAATAAATAACATTTATTTAACAATAGCTCTTAATTTAAAATTTAGATGGAAAAAATATACCTGGATTGTCAATGGGACACCGACAGGTATTTACGAGTAAAATTTTGGGTTTCCCCGTCAGCTTACCCAGAGTTCTTCCAATTGAAAATTGTAATGTCTTCCAACTTATAGAGCTCTGCTGTTGATTTACCATCGAATGTCATGAAAGTTCCATCTTCACCGTGGGACATTATAGCCACAATAAGTGGTCATACTTGGTCCAATCAAGCAGTTGAAGGGCACGAACTTTCTTTTTGACTTGATTGGATGTTAAGTGCGATTCTGACCTGATATTCTTCTGGAGTTTTTCTTCATCGATTTACGAACTCTATGATATCTTCAGGAAATTATTGGAATTCCCGGAAGTTGAGAATCAGGCAGTAACCCTTTCTCAGGGTTACACTCAAACTTTTGGGTTCAGCAATCGCCAAATGAAAGGGTGCATTTGCAAGAGGCTGACAAGTATATTTAACTAATAGTTACAATAAATGGAAAGTCAAACAAAAAAAAGGTAAAATACAACGCTGATGGTTCTGCGTGTTGGATCCAATGCCGTCAATTGGCACGCGTGCACAACTGAAAAAAGGGACCAAAAAAAAATAAGAGAGAGATCTTTCCGTTCCGTGCAATAGCGAAGCAAAGAGAGAGAGAGATGAGAGAGTTCCTTGATTGAAATCACCCGAAATCCTACAATAGAGGAGAAATGCACTTGGCTGCACATTGCTTCGTCCTCCCCCCCCCCTCTTTTCTCTTTTTGTAATCTGTTTCTACCGCCAGATACGTCATTCTCCTTTTCTCTGTCTCTCTTTCTCTCTCGCATTCGTTTTTTTTCACCCTCTCTCTCTTCTATCCTAGTATATTGTAGAACATTCCCAATTACCTCTGCATTGTAAAAAGAAACGACTACTAGTTCTCAATTCTCAGTGTATTTCGTCCGTCTGTCTGGTCTGAAGGCCTCGAAAGAATGAGATACATTTTGCAAGAAAGGTTGGCTTTTTATACTAAAAAGGATAGAGCTAGGAAGGAAACGTATTTAAAACGTTACTACATTTAACATGAACGAGAGAAGCATTCGCGGAAAAATAAAGAGGGGAAAACAGAAAGAACAAAGAAAGTTTATATAAAATACTGACGTTGGGTTCTAGGAACATACAAGGTTAAATAAAAAGTAAAAAAAGGATGGAGAAATATAATACTAAGAATGAGGGCAATAATCTATAGAGAACGTTGCACCAACGTCGCGCGGTTGATGGGTCCTTTACATAGCTATCCCTTATACAGGATTGCGTCCCGCAATCAATTTAGAAGAGTCGCCGCCTCACGATGGGCTCGTCGGTTGTCGGTTGGATATCTTCTTTCTTCTCGCGAATTTCCGAGGAACGGGGCTGATGGGGTAACGAATTCTGGAAGCTGTTGTGGAGGTGCAGAAGGAACATTTACTATAGTGATGGGAGAGGCCATATTTGGAGAATTTGGAAAGGTTTGGTGGCCTAATTCAATATCAGGAGATGTTGTGTTAGAAAAAAAAACAAAAAGGGTTACATTTGTTTAAACAGGAACAACAGGGTACAAATCTGGTAATAAGGGAACCTACCCCACAAAAACGAAAAATTATAGAGCCCACAAATGCCATTCCAAGAAGGCTACAAATGCTACTTAACCAACTACTCAATTTGGTAAAGAAAGAAGCTTCAGGTTTTTTCTTGGAGGAAGAGAGAACACTTTCCAAGTGAAATGGACTACCCAGGTTGATTGAATGTTCTTCTCTAGCAGCCGCGAGAATTTGAGCGATGTCAGCTGCTGGACTCATGGGATGGGCATTTAACATCGGATGTAGGCTCAGCCCTAACATTTTGTCCACTTCATATGGAAGAGCGTCTATTAAGTTATTCCCTTGAACAATAATGTCGGGAATGACAGCGATCCAAGATCCATTTTTATAGGAATGCGCACGACCATTGATGTTCACAAAGTTTTTATGCCAATAACAAGGGTTTTAGGGCGTTAATTCCCAACCTTCAATGTCGATCGTATAATTGCCACTTCTAGGCTGTGGGCCACAGCTAGTGAAGTCTGTAAATAAGGTAACGTTTGTTGGGAAGCAATTGTGGACACTGATGGATTCACCTGTTGCGATTAACTTGCTACAGAGAGGAAGGTCGAGGTAACTAGCTGCAAGCCATCCACTATGTTGCGCTGCAGTGATGGCATTTTTATGCGCTAATTCTCGATTCTCACATTGAAGAGTGCGGAGCTCGCGAGCTACTCCATTGACACCGTCAAGTGTTCGGTCAGCAGAATATTGGATATGGGCAGCTGAATTAATTGTAGCTCGAATAATATCGGCTACTTTTTCATTTTCTTTCGTTAGATTTTTGCTTGGGTGTTCCTCGTGATCTTTCAAGGGAAAATTTTTCAAAACTACTTTATCCATTCCTAAGACTGGTTTAAAAGTAAGATCCGATGAATCGCAACAACGCACACTTGTTGTGTTGTAAATGAAATCAATTTGTTGGTCTACGTCTCTTATTCTTTCTACCCCTCCGTCATTAGTCATGTAACGGTTAGCAATTCCTTGTTCCACTAGTCGCACTTTGCATCCTATGATCTCCCTCAAGGATTCCTTCCAAATGATTGTCACTAAATTGTGCGTGATAGAACCATTGGTTCCACCGGGAATATCACCAATCGGGGAGTTTATTGTACAGTCGGCACACTCGGTCTCTAGGGTAACTTCTTCTAATCGACAGTTGATCAGCTGACCCCTGTGACTAAAAGACATCTACCCTGAACGTTAGGTTTTCGTTCAACAGACCATTTATTGTCGCCTAGATAGTCCATGGTATTTGTATTACATAATCTTAAATCTCGCATTTTTTCGCAATCTTCAACCGTTGCTTCCATCGGTATACGAATCGCGTTCGTCGTTTCCCAGCCCCAAAAGTCAGTGTAGGTGGTTCTCTCTTCTCTCCACATTGTGCAAGTATGGCCAACAAAACGAGTGATTTGAGGAAGTGTGGAATAAACGTCATAATAAACAGGAACAG
Source organism: Daphnia galeata (assembly GCA_030770115.1). NCBI lineage: Eukaryota > Metazoa > Arthropoda > Branchiopoda > Diplostraca > Daphniidae > Daphnia > Daphnia galeata. The sequence continues at coordinate 5,139,062 of CM061121.1, read as the reverse complement.
GTGGAAGAGAGCTCATTGAAAAATCACAGTCATTTGTCGTAAACTTAAGAAAACCCGTTGTAGTGATCCCTTACAATCGCAAGTAGTAATATTAAAAGCATGTAATTGGACAAGAAAGGACAAGATCGCATAGGAAATAAGGCACGATCTAAAAAAAAATAAATAAACAGTAATCAGTAAACTAATAAAAAGCCAACATAACAATTTTTTAAGAATTAACAAATTTATCGACAGGTTTTAAAAGATTTCGTGGGCGTAAGCCAGGACGACGTTTCAGGTAAGGAAGGTATGGTTGATGGGGCATTTATAAAGTTTGGAGTATTAGGTGGACATGTTTTTACTGAGGTAGGGCTAGAATCAATACAACGAGCTTCTTCCGTGGAAGGAACGGTTTCTGACTCGGAAATGTGTTGAGGTTGGGGTTCAATCTCATCACATCAGACAGGAGTTGCAAGAATGGCCAAGTTATCATTCAAGTTTTGGTCTGCTTCTCTGTTCACTCTTGTATCCAAAAAGTCAACCCCTGGTTCATCTTTCCAGATCATGGACTCATGGAGCGGTTTTATTCTATTAACGTGAACCAGTTGGGTCTGTTTACTAGAGCATTGTTGGCCTTCTACAGTACTATTATTACACATTTTTTGGATTCGATAGGGTCCCACAAAACGAGGAATAAGTTTTTTACTAACCCCGATGATTGGAGTCCGCATATCTAACAAGACTTTATCTCCAACATGGAATTCTGCTATTTTCACTCGTTTATCGTATTGGATTTTTTGCTGCTCGCGAGCTTGAGCAAGATTTTTTTTAACTAATTGAAACGCTTCATGTAACCGTCTCATGATCTGGCTTTTGTAATCGGAAGGTGTAACGATAGCAGAAGGCAAAGGAAGGAGGAACTGATCAATAGGCATTACCGGATCGCGCCCATGGTTTAAGAAATAAGGAGTTTCTGAGGTGGAAGAGTGGGTGGAATTATTGTAGGCAAACGCAACTGGTCCTAGAATATCCTCCCACTTTTCAAAACCGTTTTCGATATACTTTCGTATAATCTCTGTAACAGTTTTATTAAACCTCTCAGTCTGTCCATTTGTTTGAGGGTGGTAAGCCGTAGTTTTCATGTGTTTCACGTTTAATGCTTTGCATAACGCAGTAAACAAAGCTGACGTAAAATTAGATCCACGATCCGTAATAATGGCTCTTGGGGGACCATGACGCAAAATAATTCGATCCATCAATGCCTTACAGGTTACAAGCGCGGAAAAGGTGGGAAGTGCAATGACTTCGATCCACTTGGTAAAATAATCAGTGATTACCAACACATAATTATTTCCCTGAAGAGAATGTGGTTGAATGGGACCCAAAAAATCCATCCCAATCACTTCAAAGGGTTTTGTGGTAAGATCTAACGGATTAAGAAATGCTTTCACGCCATGTACTCGGCGTCCTAACGCACACGGTTCACATTCGAAGCAATACTGTTTAACATCTGCTAATAAGGTAGGCCAAAAGAATTTGTCTCGAAGACGTAGGCACGTACGCCTATAGGCCATGTGTCCTGATAGCGGCGAATCATGATATTCCTGTAAAAGTTGCTTCCTAAGTGAAAGAGGAACAACTACTTGGCTTTGTGCAAACGGTCGTCTTTTCGTTGATGTTGGTTCGTAGTGTCTACATAATAGACCATCCTCTAAAAAGAAAAAATCAATTTCACTAGCCCAAAGCGGCATGGGACCATCATTCTCACTCCATGGAGTATTCTTTCGCAAGAACGCAAGTATTGATTTGCAGAGAGGGTCTTTTTGCTGTTCCCTCAACATAACTTCATTATCACCCGGTTTTGCGAGTATCAGATTCATCGGGATTCGCGATAGAAAATCTGCATTTTCGTGCACCCGACCCGGTCGGTACTGCTTGTGATCACTAATGATCACAAAAGGTTCATCTTGTAGGTAATGTCGAAATCGTTTAATCCCAAATACTACTGCTGCTGCTTCTTTTTCTTTCGTATCTTCTTTCTTTTTCGATCGTAGAATACTTCATCTTGGGCTCGTTAAAATGTCGGCTGGCGTACGCAACGGGTTGATCTTTACCATCTCGCATCTGAGAAAGAACAGTGCCCACGCCATAATTACTTGCGTCAGTGTAAATGAGGAATTTTTCTGAAAAATCCGGGTAAATTAAAATGGGTTCGCTCATTAGACACTTTCGCATATGTTCGAAAGCTGAAATAGCCTCTTCGTTCCAAGTTATAATATCACTCCCCCCTCCTTTCGTCAATATCAGCAAGGGGTGGGCGATTGTCGAGAAACTTCTCACGAAACGACGGTAATACGATGCTAGCCCTAAAAAGGATTGCATTTCCCTAACTGTTCTAGGTCTTTTGTAATATAATAGGGCTTCTACTTTAGCAGGGTCTGGTTTGATTCCATCTGAAGTTATTACGTGGCCAAGATATGGCACAGATTGCGCCAAAAATTTACATTTATTTAATTTTAATTTTAAGTGCGCCTTTTCTAGAAGGGAAAAAAATGGTTTTTAGATTTTTAATATGCTCATCAATTGTTTTTGAAAATACGATAATATCATCTAAGTATACTAAGCAGATTTTTCCGATCACAGATCTTAAAACTGAATTCATCAACCGCTGAAACGTTCCTGGGGCGTTTGTTAATCCAAACGCTAAGCGATTCCACTCATAGAGATTATTATCAACGATAAACGCTGTTTTTTCTTTAGAGTCTTCTTCTAATTCAATTTGCCAATACCCGGAGGCAAGATCTAATGTGGAAAAAATACTGTTGGCCCTGCAATAAATCTAGTACATCATCTATAGGGGAGACCGGGGCATTTTTTAGCCAGGGGTAATTTTAGCCAGTTGACTTTTGAACTAGTTTATCTTACGTAAGAGAAATAATCTTTTAGCCATGTGTGGTAAACTTCAATAAGCTTATCTCCAGAAATTTTCATTGAAAATTAATGAAAACTGGAGAAGTTACAGCAAAAATTGAAAATTTTTTAAATTTTTTCGATTATTTTTTTACTCGAGGGTCATCTTAACATAGAAAAACAGTAGCTATAGCCCAAGAAAAAAAGAAAAAAAGTGTAACAGGGGGAAAGCCCGTTCAATTCTGCGTAGCATGGTGGTTTTCAAATTTAACTGCATTATTTATTTCATTTTTAATTGAATTTAATGTAAAAATTCCCTATGTGGGGTAATTCTAGCCAGCAAAAACGGGGCAATTTTAGCCAGTTTGTGCCTATCCCGGCTTACAGGCAAGCAGACGACTTCAACTTTCTTCAACGTTTGCTGTAGTTGCAAGTCCAACGTAGTTGAAATTGAATTTACTTTACTTCAAAACCCTTTTTTTATGATTTTCAGATTACCATTCGAAAGAGAATTGAATTATTGTTTTAACGGTTGTAATTTTAATTATAAACTCTTATATTTCATAAAGAAAAACGAAAAAAATTGAGTTGGCTAAAAATGCCCCATCATCTTCACCTGAGAGAGAAAAAACTTCAGTTTACTTTTACATTAATTACACAATAACTTGAAAACCAAATTTCAAGTTGAAAAAAACATGCTAACAGAGGGAAAAAAAGGGCTATCGACTCGTTGCACGTAAGAATAAATCGAGTCATTATATTCTGACATAATTGGATCTAAAGTTCACTTTGACGAAAATGGCTAAAAATGCCCCGGTCTCCCCTACGTGGCAATGGAAACGAATCTTTCTTTGTAATTGCGTTAAGTTTCCTAAAATCTACACATAATCGAACATCTCCAGTTTTCTTCTGAACTAACACTATCGGGGCGGCCCACGGTGACATTGACAAGCGTATTAATTTATTTTCTAAAAGTTCATCTATTATTTCCTGAGCTACTTTTCTCTGTTTAGGAGAATGTCGGTATGCCCTCTGTATTATGGGGTCACAGCCTTGCGTATCTATTTTATGTTTAACCAGACTGGTATGTCCTAATTCGTTTACTTGAAAAGCAAAATTCGTATAGTTCTCTTTAATTAATTCACGTACTTTGTTTTTAATGTCTTCTTCGAGGTCCGGAAGGGCTGCCTCAATTAATGACATATCTACTGTAACGGGAGACGAATGACATGACGCTATTGATAATGCGGAAGCTCGCGCATTTTTATTGGTACTGAGTGTACCCAAAACGGTAAGACGAGGTAGAAATATGGTTTTATTTGTTCTATTAATAGCCACCACACGGAACGAACGACTTGGTGCTATGGAAACGAAAGGTTCCAGGTCTAACCCGGTTGGTATATTCGTACATTTAACGAAATGACAAGTACTGTGAGGAACCTGCGCTTCCTCCTTCCCGCTTTCCAAAACGCAACTAGAATAACGGGGAATTCTCAAAGGTCGTGCAATTACAAAAGGAGTCTCTTTTTCCTGAAAGTGATCAATTTCCGGGACTCGATAGATAGTTTGTTTCCTTCCATTGTACACGAAATGGTGCTGGTAAAGAGCATCACGTCCGAGTACGCAGTTTTCAACAATTCCATCAACGATTATGAATTCCTGCTCAAGTAATTGGTGTGGCGTTTCGTCTGCCACAACAAAGTTAACGGTGATTTTGCCTTCCGTGACGAGGCGCTTGTCATTTATACTGAAAAGATCCACATCTACCTCTTTTGTAAATTTACCAGCTTCATTATTTTCCTTTTATTGGTTAAAAAAATGTTTACTTACTACGCTTCTCTCAGCTCCAGTGTCAAATAAAGCGTCTATAGTACATTTTCCTATTTTAATTGTTACTCTAGGTACTGCTGATTTGGATGCTACGCTATGTATATAATGTCGGGGCTTACTTTTCGTTTCACCGATTGGCCCTACGGTCCTGTCCGTGACTCTTAGTTTTCCTTTTGCTCAGGACGGTTGCCTGATCCCATTTCCATCATAACCTGGTGGAGGAGGGGGCTTTGAATTTCTTATTTGTGGGCAAACGTAGCTATATGTCCATTGGCCTTACAACGGTGGCAGGTGAGATTGACCTGATTTTCTCTAGTTTTACAATTGCCTGCTTTGTGGGTTCCCTAACTATTATGAAAATCACAATAATAAAGATTCCCAGTCCTTTCAGGGGGAATGTAAACCTGCGGAATTTTTTTGTGAGAAGCTTATACTCTTTTGGGCACTGCATTTTGCGCTTGCATTTTTTTCGATGCGCTTTTCCAAATCGTTTTTAAAGGTGTTTGATTCTACTTTGGTATTTAGGCGTTCTAGGGCATCTGCTATTTGTCTAGATCCCTATTTGGTTCTTCATTCCGAGATTGAAAGGCATTTAATCTGTTTCTTACTTGGTCTTCTTCTACTGCCATTGCCGTCATCTCCGCTTTCTCTATTAATTTCTCAAAAGATCCAAACTCCTTATATTTCAAACGAGTCTGCACATCAAAAGAGAGCCCTTCTAAAAATCTATCCATCATTATTTGTTCCGTGGAATGCGAAGTAGCTTTATCTAGGATGGATGTCAGGGGATATGCTAAACTAAAAGCTTTCCGTATACGATTTGCGTAGCGACGCATATTTTCCTCGGGTTCTCGTTGCATGTTATGAAATTCAACGCTTTGTTTTTGACCGTGTCTCCGTGGAATGAAAAAGTTTATGCAACCGCTCCTTGATGCTAGTATAGCTCTGGGCTCTAATCGGGTTTTCTAATTTGAAATTGTCAAATTCATCGGCCGCCTCACCATGCAGTTTCGAGCGTAATAAAACCACTTTCCTTGACTCCTCAAAATCGCCTAAAACCAGAACTGATTCTAGATGGGCCATCCAGTCATCGAAGCGACCAGATCGCTCACGATCTATATAAATTCCCACATTGCTAAACAAGGTAATTGCCTGACTTTGCTGCAACTTCTGTTTTTTATCAAATGAATTACTTTGATTGATCAGAAATGTGAGATTAGTTTTTAGTGGAGCTGCGCTAGGTAATCCAGGCATGTGATGTTTAATTTGGCTATTATAGGCAGGAGACTGCGGAATAGATTGCGTTTGAGTGTTGGCTGTTAAACCAAGTGATCCCGGTACTATCGGCGGGGTAGAGCCATGTACTGTACTCGGAATATTTGATGCTAAATAACTTGAAGAACTGGTTGTTGTGTTGGCCATTACTTGCCCTACAATACTATCTGCTGCGTTCGAAGCTTTGTCATAGTCCATTCCTGAGGCTAATAATCGGCTCAATTCTTTTGCGTACATCGAAATTGAAATATCTGTTTTTACTGCTACTAACTGCGTTTTCGGTCTAGCCCCTTGTGGATTAGTAATCTGAGTGCTAGTTGTTCCTGGGTTGAAAGAGACCCTTCTACTTTGTACGCTCGGTTTGTTAAACGGCGTAGATGTGAGCGGAGATGTTCCAAAATTCATGGTTGGTTGCGAATAACCAACTTGAGGAATCGTGGCGGCAATAAAATTTGGCTTACTCTGAGCAGTCGAGGCTACACTCGGTGAAGTCAAAATAGGGAGATGACTTATAGGTTTACACGTAAGGTGAACTGATCGAGTGTTGTCAGTCAGTTTAGTACAATCTGCCAAAGGGCTTGTCCCAACGCTTGGCTGTGCTACTGTGATGGAGTTTAAATCTGGTAACACTTGAGTGGGAACAATATTAACTGCAGCTGCAAGTGAGTGATCACTTGGCTCGCAGACTGTAGGGTTCTCTAAAATTTTCTCTACTTCTCCTTCTTCACTAACTGAAGTGGTTGCTGATTCGTACTCTGAATCCGAGTAATCATAATCTGTCAACAGATTGCAATGTTTGAACAGTTCTACTGGTGTTACAATTGTTGGTTCCGTAAGGAGCAACGCTCTCAACGCGTACTCAACCTCTCGATCAGTCAACGTTTCCCTTCTATTTGATTTTAGTAAATATTGAAGCTCAAAGATTATCTCGTCTCTTGGCACCTCTGTGATTCTTTTCTTTCCGTACGTCTGGAAAAACCACTGCCGGTTCCCTTCACCACTAGTAATTTCAAGCTCTAATTCGAGATCTGTTCTTTGGTCCCGGTTCGCCTCACTTTCTATCGGAATTGGAATGTCAATGATTGCTCTAGCTTGTTCTAACAGATTGTTGTAGGATAAGATGTCTCTGGTTTCATCTCCTATTAACGCCTCTTGGTTCCCTTGACCATTCTCTTGATCTTCGGTTTGTCTTACCCCCAATAAACTTTCGTTTGAATTGTCAAACTGTTCGTTTGCTTCTACTTCCTCTTCCCACCCGTTTCTCTGATTATCACTCACTACTGTGCTAGGAAACCAAATATCGTGAGTTAGCAGGGTACCCGGTACTACTTGCTGCTCTCTTATTCCAACTCCCCCGTCCGGCCTTTGGGTATTTGATATCCTTTCTTCCCTTGGCGAACCCCCAAAACGTTGACGAAAAGAGCGTGTCCACCGTTGAAATGGATTTCTCTTGAATATACTACCTGAACCCCCTACCCCACTATCAGCATTCATGCTGAAATTTCAATTATATTTTTTTTAACGCTAGTGGCACACACAAGTTCTGGCCCTTACGGACTTTCGGAATGATAGTCCACGTTAGCCTGCTTTGTTACAACTTCTGTAACAGAAATTAGGCAGCTAAACACGAGAGCAAGAGCTCTAAATCGCGTTTGGCAATCTCTTCAGTCTCGTTTTCTTTCTTTACTCGTTGTCAACGAGGCAACGGGGACTTCAGTCGTGAGAGACCTCGATAACTGACCTTGGTTACACAGTCTCTTACTTTCTGCTACGAAGTGACAACAAAAGTCAGAGTTCGTATTAGTGAGAGATTGGAAAGAAAAAGTTTGGCTGGGCGAACGCCTAGCATTCATTTCTAGTCGTATGTTGCCAACCATTCTCTGATCTTTAGTAGGGGTAAATCAATTTAATGATTTTATTTCTTTCGGTCCGTTAAGGACGTTATCTTACCCCTTGCCTACGCTGACCCTAACTGCTTGTCTCGCACATTCTCACAGTTTCCTGGACGTTTTATTGCACGTGCGAGAGATCAGCTGCTAATCATTGTAGGCAATTAGGTTGAAGAAAGTATACCTTTCGGTATGTATAGCCAATGTAGGAAATGACCACCAAGTAAAATACTTGGGGCGAATTTCAAACAGGCCAAGGAAGCAAAGATTCTCAAAAGAATTCCTTTGCTCATCAGTACCTTTCAACAGACAAAGATAGTTGGGCCCATTAGGACTTATCTTGGACTCTCAAAAGCCTGGATGGTGTATGTCAGTTTACAAGAAGGCGAAAAGTTACTTAAATCCCACTTCTGTCACCAATATGTAGAACATTCCCAATTACCTCTGCATTGTAAAAGGAAACGACTACTAGTTCTCAATTCTCAGTGTATTTCGTCCGTCTGTCTGGTCTGAAGGCCTCGAAAGAATGAGATACATTTTGCAAGAAAGGTTGGCTTTTTAAACTAAAAAGGATAGAGCTAGGAAGGAAACGTATTTAAAACGTTACTACATTTTACATGAACGAGAGAAGCATTCGCGGAAAAATAAAGAGGGGAAAACAGAAAGAACAAAGAAAGTTATATAAAATACTGACGTTGGGTTCTAGGAACATACAAGGTTAAATAAAAAGTAAAAAAAGGATGGAGAAATATAATACTAAGAATGAGGGCAATAACCTATAGAGAACGTTGCACCAACGTCGCGCGGTTGATGGGTCCTTTACAATATGCTGTCCTTAAACATCCATCGTTTCTCCCTCACCGAATCCTCAACTGATCAATAAGATTGCTCCCATGCTGCCCTGACTCCTTCCTTCCCTCTCTTTCTCTCTCTCTGTGTCCTCCTGTTTCCTTCTTTACTTTTGACAGGAACAACTCATCTGCATGTAAAGGCAATGTTACAGGAATAGGAAATATGCTCGGTTTGCGAAATTTACTCATATATTCTCTGCCAGTTTGTTTGTGTTATTTTTTTCTTTCTTTCTTCTTATTTATCTTCAATTGTGTTGTCCTTGTTTGATAACAAAAGAAAAGGTCTTGATGTGATATAACTGATGGAAAATTACGCTCCGGGCTGCACAATGTTTTGTGGGAACCAATTTTATGGCTTCCTTGGAAGTTTCATCTTTTATTCGATTGCGGAATTGTGGCTATAGCACCGTGCATTTCCTGGTTTACCTTTTTCTCCTAATCCAAATTGTCTGGCGCTCCCAGCTACTGCGTCGTATATTCGATTAGTTGGGACACCCGCGCGTTCGTGTCCCATCATCTACTTTGATTCATCTTTTGGGGGTTATATCATTTAAAACTAAAGCTTATCGATAGAAGGGTGGCGTGTTGCGATCACTTCTTACCCTGCAGCGTCGATAGCAGTGTCGGACTGTTGGTCTTGTGGGTTCTATATCAAAGTGCGCGCCCCGATAGAAAAACGGAGTAATAATGCGCCTGCCACACGCACACACAAGACACACGCATACGTAGAAATGGGCGACTACTGAGAAGCAGACACGATGGGCGTCACGGGAGCGATTGAGCCAGCCGACGATGACGTGATCGCCAAACTGTTGAATGCGCTGTGCTATGGAGATGAACCCGTGTTATAGCCGGCGAAGATGTTGATGATTGATGTTGCTGAATGAACACTGCTGGCCACTAGCGATGCTCGATGTCGATGTCATGCTGACTGGACTGATGACCGTCGAAATGAGACCGATGTTATTATTGTTGGCTGACGATGGACTCACCCACTCTTCATCTATCAATATTAATAATATTAATGAATAATTATTACTATTTATTTAAAAATATAGAATGGATATCAAAACCTAGAAAGAAATTTGACGAGAAAAAGGGATATTGGATCAGCAATGTCTTTTGAGGAACATTCAGCTGCCGTATTATCAAGGAGCTGCTTAACAACAAAATCTGCTAATTTTGATGAATTAGTATAAAGAATTTTTGGATAGGGAACTGCGGTAAAACGTACTATAGAACGCATTAAAAAAATATGAAGTAAGAAAAGATAATCGTATTAAAATCGGGATTTGTAAACATTAATCGACGAATAAAGCAGTAAAGCCTCTTTTTTTCTACTATCGGCTGAACTTCATACAAAGGTTCGCCATTATCGATCATTATTTGTGTTAAGTTGACATCGGCACGGAAAAAGAAGGATGCAAAGTTAACACATGACGAAATACATTTTTCATGGAGTAAAATTGTTTAACTCTTTTGTTTACTGTTTCGTGTCTTGCTAGAATGTTTTTCAAAATCTGATCTGCATTGGGATTTACAAAATAATTATTATCTCGATAGCCCCTTGTCAGCCACGGCCTTTTCGCCAATTTCAAGATGATTGATGAAAGCATATCGAGCTAATCTCAAGTCAGGCCATACACCACAAGGGTACCCACCGTGGGCCCAAACAATATTTCCCGTTCTGATGCAAAGTCCAATTTCATAGCGAATGCCAGGTCCTCTGAATTTATGCGAAAACCATTTTGGGTCGAATTCAGTGGGCTCCAATATTGGAAAGTCGGTGCCGTCAAGAGAGACGAAGGTAGTGGTGCCTTCAGGCGCATTTTCAAGATGCCTTTCGAAATCAAGCTAACCAATTTCAATAAAATAGATGTTTATCTCGGAATGTGTAAACATTTAAAAAAATCGTTCCCACGGGTAGATTGGCTGTAAGTTGAATAAACATTAGCGACCAGTTACGAAAAGTTTTTTCCGACACTCCAACAAGCACAGCATTTACACTCTCGATATTGTTTTGCTTTAACAACAAAAGTCCAAACCATTATTTGTGCCATTGTTAAAACAGCAAAACCCTCTCGTTCTCCACTTTTGCTGTGTTTGCAATAGAACAAACTATACTTTGGATTGATTTTAAAGCCCAAGATTAGGTTTACAGGCGTAAGTTGACATGGAGAATAACCTTTTGCTGGACTTTTGCCAATTTATCACTTACTGATCTACTTGTCGTCTATTGCGATTCCAGTTTCGAGCAAAAGTTTGCAAGTTTTGCATGTTTTGCAAAACCCACCATAACTTAATTAAACAAAAAACCACACAACTTGTTCTTTTCTCGATATTACTACATCAAACATCAAATGCAATTCGTCTGAATACTCTTTAATTACAGAGATATGGAATTTAAAAAAATATTTTTTGTATTTATTTTATCAAATCTGGCAACCATATATTATTTATTTTTCAAATCTGGCAACCACATACAGAAAAATGAGCAGAAGACGTACACTTTTCTAGTTTTTTACTGACGATTGAAATATTAGTTCAACTATTTTGCTTTTCATCGCTTTGGTGCCTTTGCGTTGGAATCGTGATTCGGGCAATCCGGCTCATGCTCTTCTCGAAAAACTATTTCAAGATGGTACCATTGAAGGTACTACTCAACCTAAAACTATCTACGAAGCACATGAAATATTTAAACAATACTCATTGAGTGTGGTCCGTAATGTGTTCAACGAATTGAAAAGCTCAACTGGTCTGTTATGTAAGCATTTGCCTTTTAACTATTGTGGTATTTGAATTTTGAATTACATGTATATTATTTTATTCAGTGCGGAAGCGACAAGTTGAAGCGACCGTCTCAAATGGGGCTAGTAGTAGCAGTAGAGGTGTAGCAAAAATCAAGTAAAAAAAAAACGATTTCTATATTGAATATAATAAAATAAAAGAGTTTTAAGAGAAAAATGAATGGCCAATTCACACACAGCCAAGATTAATCGTAGCTCTCCATCGAATTTAAATTTATTAAACTTTCTTGGTGACCTTTTTCGCCAAAGCAACTCCAGATAAAAAAAAATATAAAATACAAACAGAAGCCAAAATAAGAAATTGAGCGCGACTTACAGCAGCTGCGTAAAATGATGATAGATTGGGGGTCAGAAAAGGTTGTTGTTGATGAGCCGCGGCGGAAGCAGCTATGGCCTGTTGGTGATAGTTAACTAAATCGTGCTGTTGCTGTTGCTGCTGTTGTTGTTGCGATGGATGGTACGGATGGTAGAGACTTATACCGAGGCCTAGACCAACGGAGGCGCCCGGTGATATTGTTGTTGCCGCAGGCGTACGAGAAGGTAGGCATAATAACATGGACGCTGTTGATGAACCCGATTGCAATTGGTTATGGAAGTATAAAGGGGAAAAGGAAAAATAAAGGGAAAAGGACAATTCTCAATTTTAACCTCAACTTTTGGATGTACAGCAATACAGCTGGCTGTATCCCTTTTTAGGATAACTGTGATGTGATATTAGACAATCGCTCATATTTTAGTTTAGGTTCAAGGAAATGGGTTACAAATGTAGTTTTGATAATGGATTGTACGATCATAAGTATTTCAAGTAAGTGTTTGCATGACACATTTCATTTTCAACTCAAAACAATTCTATTACCACACTACCTTAGGTTACATTGTAGCCATAGGAAACATCTGAACATCAAATGCAAAACTCAGTACACAAATGGAGAATGCTCTTTGCAAATCACTAGCTATGATAAGAAATTTTTCCAACTGTGTCTGTTTTAGATTAGAATCAAAATTTAGAATCAAGAGACAGAGGAAACTTTTTGGAACATCAAATGCAGAACTCAGTACACAAATGGAGAATGCTCTTTGCAAATCACTAGCTATGATAACAAATTCTTCCAACTGTGACTGTTTTTGAATAGAATCAAAAGTAATTAAGCTCCGTTATTGCGTCCGGTCGCTAGGGCATAAATTCTTGCCATGGCGTTGACTTTCATAAGTTCCACAATTTTGTGGCTTTGCCTTTCTTTCGAAATATTGATGATTTCACTTCCCGAGATGGAATAAGGGTCTAAAATAGTTTTGTGCGCGATAGCTATTTTCCCATATGACACCAATTATACATCTTCATTCGGAATACCAACTTTTTCGAAATCATTAATTAATTTCACCTGGAAATAAACAAATTAAATTAGGAGAAAAACAAGTAACCGACTTAAAATAGAATTAAATAACCAAATTAGAGATCTTTACCGTGAGACCGGCGATTTGATAAAATACAATTGATATTTTATCCATGCCAGGACGATGAATAGCTTGCAAGCGATTGACAATTTGGGATAATGGAACCATTTTATTGCCTTGACTATCCATATAGAGTGCTCTAAATTAAAATATAACAAAACTTTAACTATTTTTGGGAATAAAATTAAGCGGTATGATCAAATAATACTTAGTCATCGTTGTGTAGTTTGCAAGACCATTGCCGTTTCCTCCAAAGTAATCCACAAAGTTATGTTGATGTGTCTCCCGATATGGGAATGATCTATTGAAATGAAATAATTATGAAATATAGCTTCAATAGTAAACAAAATTTGGCTTACGGCCATTTTTCGATGAAACTCAACAAGTTTGAAAAATTGTCAATTTCAATGCTATCACCACGAGAAGATCTGCCTACTACAGCAATGTGATTTAGAGGGGATGACGTTATTGGGCACATCTGTTCTTTGATTTTAACCTAAAAGGATTAATGTATAGTTGGCTATATACTTTGGGGAAAATAAAAAAAAATTTATTGGAGCTGCCATTGAAACTCGACGCAAACTGCTTCTACAGCAATAATCGCATAGCAACTTTTCCCTTTTTTTCTTTTTAAATTCAACCAAAAGGTTTGACGAAGACAAATTTCGCAAATTATCCCATCTGGGAAATGCAGAAAATCCCTTGATTCGAATTCATCACACGTAATTTTTTTCGCCATTCCATGCTGTTTTGGTGTAGGGAGGGGGCTTGAATACTTTAACGCTGGGTCATCTTAAAAAAAAATGTTACTAAAAATTTAATTTTTTTTGTAATGTATTACTTTTAATCATTGGTGATAATTTCTCCAAGCCATCAGCTTTCACACTTCTGAAAAGTTTGCCTGCTCGGCCAACAAATTGTGGTCCAAAATCAGACATCTTAAATAAAAGGAAACTACGCCTCTCGTTAAATTTTTCTAATTAAAAATAATTTAGAAGTAAAGCAATAGAACTATTAAAGTCACATTAAAGTTCTAGCATGTACAGATAACATAACTTTCATGAAACATTATCAACGAATTTGTTACTAAGGGATGAAACGATGCAATAAGATGGCGGACACGAGAGAACAAAAAAAATTCCTGCTTGAAAGAAGCATATGAATAAAACTATTAAAGTCACACAAAATTTCTAGCAAGCTCAGATAATTAACCCTTCATTTAAACATTTATCAACGAATTTGTTACTAAGGGCTGAAACGATGCAATAAGATGGCTGACACGAGAGAACAAAGAAAATTTTTGCTTTCATTTCCTTCAAGTGATTTTAACTGATTAGACGGTACAATCATTTGGCAACAAATTTAACTTACTTTGATCAATCAGATGATAATAAATATGAATAAAATATGTCATCGACGGAACAACTGCAGAGACGTGTGTTAAAGTAGGGTACTAGAAACAACTGACACGATTTACGAGTTGTCCTTGAATTCTTCACCTTCTTTTACTTTATCCCCTTTTTTCTTTCTTTCCCATCCCCCTACTCCTTCATTTTCTTCTCTTTCTTTTGTTCTTTTCTCTCATTATATCTCGTTGTCCCTTGCTCATCCATCTCATCATATCTCATCCCAGAAGCTACAATCGCTTGTTGGATTGACCTACCCTGTCTACAACAGGTTCTTCTAGTACTACTACTACGAAGTAGTTTATTATTCAATGACAAAAGCCTAAATAAACTAAAAAAATATAAATCCTGATATACGTTTCTCTTTTACCGTATATTTGTTTGGTTTAGTCAAAAAAGATTTAGCAACATTGTGGTATGGTGATGAAATCCCTTTTACCCTTTTTAAAATCCTTGTACAGTCATAGACCCAAAGCCAAATAGAACCATAGCCTGTCTACAACAGGTTCTTCTACTACTACTACTACTACGTAGTAGGAAGCTATGCTGCTATTAGTGTTACGCCCAACCACTTGACTACCGGTATTTACTTCCAAACTTAACGGTTTATTATCAGTAATATTGCAATTGCAAATCAGAACAAGCACGTCACATTAGAAATTCAATATTTCCAAATAAATGATTATATTTACTCGGCTGATTAATTTTGATAGACATTTTCTTAAGAGACTATTTTCAATTGTAAACAAACTAACTAGCTTCTTGTGTCAAAAGTTTGTCTACTTACAGAGCCATCTAGAGGTCAAATTAAAGGTAGACTAAGCTTTCATACATTTTTCACAGCTTTTTTTGAAAAAGTATTAATTCATTAGAAATCATGACTTTGACCCCTTCCGACCGACCAAAAATAATATAAAGAAAATATAATTAATGTAGCAGTCTAACTTTTGTGTATAATAATTATTCGGTCGGAAGGGGTCGTTGACCGTTGCAAAAGTCAAAAGTCAAAAGTCAGAAAGTCTTAGGCAATTACCCTAGTAGAACGAGATATCTTTTAGATATCTTTTAGATATCTACATATCTTTCTGGTGTCTTTTTTTTTGTTGGCATCTTACAGATATCTTTTAAATATATACAAAAACATCACCCGTTTATCATATCTATAAAACATTTAGAAAATATCTTTATAAAAACATTTTACGTAAGATATCTAAAATAAAAATAAAAGAACCAAAATGGATTCGAACCCTCTTCCGTCATGTTTTCTTGCCACCTCGCTAACCACCACACTATCACGTTTTTTGGTAATCTTAGGAATTATATATTTATACTGTATTAAACGGACTTTAACTTTTTCCCTTAAGTTACAATGACAAATCTTTAGTAAATCCTGATAGAGACAAATTTAAACTCTTTTTAGACCAATTAAATAATCTTTGCGGCCAGAAAAAAAATTATTTTTGGACCGTTAAAAAACCCAGTTTGAAACCCATTAATTAGACCACCAAAAGCCGTCTTTTATCAAGCCTATTCGGACGGTATAGACGACGTCTTTTTTATCCCAAATAAAAATATGTGCATCTAAATTAGACTGCCAAAAGCCGACTTTTATCCAGCCTATTCAGACGATCACACAAAGACGTCTTTTTTCCCAAATTAAAACCAAGCGTGTTGTCTGGATATTGAGACACAATGAATGAACAATTCGAGTATCAAGTTATTTAGAATCAAATCATTGAAATCGTACAATGTCAAATTAAAAAAAAATCCTTCAAAATATACTTTCCACCACTTTTTTCTACACATTGGAGATTAAGGCAAAGTTGCAAATCTCCTACTAGGAACTGAGGTCCTGAGTTTCTAGCAAACATTTGAAAACGGCAGCCAACGAAGGAGGAACATTGGACCATTGTGGTTTTTAAAATGTAGTAATAATTTAACTGTTTGGATGGGCGGATTAGATATGAAATCGATAGTACGACTGGCTAGTTGCAATAAAGTGGTTGCATGCACTCTTGCAAAATCCAACTATACGCAAAACAGCTGAAGATTTCAAGGGAACCGCAAATCGTCTACCTAGAATCCTACATGTTGCAGATAATATCTATTATCTTTAGTTAAAACGTAAATCCCATTGGTAAAAAAGTATATTTCTTATTTATTCATCAAATATGTCATGTTGGTATAGTGGTTAGCGAGTGAAGTTACCATTCTAATAGTCAAAGGTTCGATCCCCACAGTCGACAAAAAACAAGTTCTCGTAGTTAGTAATGAATAAAACGAGAAAGTGAAACAGAAGTGGCGTAGTATATTTATAAGCATTTTAAAGATTTATTTAAAATATCTATCAAAGATGTATAATAGATATATTTAAGATATCTAAGAAAGATATATATTAGATATTCAAGAAAGATATCTTTAAGAGATGACAATAGGTTACTAGATAGTTATCAATAAGATATGTTTCTGGTAGATAACTCATTGTCTTTAAGATATCTAAAAGATATCTCGTTCTACTAGGGTAAGTTGACGCACACGTTCCTTCACGTACAATTTCAAGCGTCCTCAATGCAAAGTGGTGCTGAAACTTTGGCTAGTGTGTAATAGTGAAAGCAACTAGTTAACAAATAAAACAGCTTTGAACGATAATTTTCTAGTGAAAAAGTAACGATTTAGTGTTATGTGAATTTTTTTCTTGTGAATTTTTCCACTTCGATTGACTAATAACCAAGACGGCCATTTATTGTTATTGTGGCACATCTGTTCATCAAAGGCGTGCAAACCGACGATCACGATCACCTCTTCTCAACGTAAGTGATGTAATGTTTAATTAGGCAGAATATTTTAATATATTTTACTCGTAAATTTTGTTAACATTTTGTTTAAGTAATTGTAGTCATTGTGTTCCTATTTTCCAATAGGAACTCTTTTTCTATCAATTTTCTTATTTTTTCTATTTTCCAATAGGCTTAAAAACCATTCATTTATTTTTATATTTTTATATTTAGGGCGATATGGCGTTGGAAAACCTCAATGAGTTAAGCACCGATGAATCATCAGGGAACCGACGATCAAGATGTTCAAAAAATTGTTGATGATGTTGTATCTGCCATACACACAAGATTTATGAAGAAAAAGAAGAAGCAAGTAAAGCGCGAAGAAAAGAAAAGTTGTCTGGCAAGCCGAATTTTAGTTGATGAAAAGAGAAAGATTTCCAAAAAAAGTCTTTATGAACAAATGGAAATACATATATATACATCCATATATCCATATATACGATTTGTCATCCCATTGGATGATTAGATGATTTAGTTGAATGGCCAACATTGCATACGCATAGGAATACTTCCCATCAGAGATGAGAATTCTGTAGTGATCTTTATGTTCACCCTGTAGAGTTTTGTAGCCCTATTGATTCACCAGATGAATAAATTTTTGAACTGTGACAATTTAGAATAATCTAGTGCTTACCAAAACTTCCAGAATAGGAGATTCTCTGTACAAGCCCTTTCCAATGATGGACTAGATCAAAGAAATTGATAGATTGAACAAAATAAATAGAAATAACTTTTTTAAAATAACCTTAATTATTCCACAGGAGAGTGATGGGTGAATTCTTCTGTTCATTTTTTGATAAACTCTTCTTTTTGTTCATACAATTCGTTTTCCAAAAGTATTAGTGTCAGTAACGTTAGTCTGGCGGAAAACCAGTTACAAATGGAAAAGAAAACTCAAACGACATCTATGAAAATCTAAGAGAAACTGTTGGTTCATTTTGACGCGTAGTATACTCGGTCGACTAGCCGCTGCTGTTGCTCGCCAGATAAAACCTAAAAAGGACCCGCAGAGTTTAAGGCCAATCTCAACTCAACTCAAGTCGCCAGTCATAGTGGAGAACTCTTGGATGATAGAGCGTTATTCTGCGTTTCTCTCTCTCTCTCTCTCTCTCTCTCTCTCTCTCGAGGTCCTCATCAACACCACACATCTGATTCTATTTACTTATAGGAATTCGATTACGGACATTGACCACTATCCACTGAATCCCCACACATTTGTTTATTGTTTTTGTTTCTTATTTTCTGATTCGCTTAAGTGAAGGATCCACTTGATTGACTCTCGTCCAGTTAAACGTCTACAACATCTTCGTGTCCGTTTCGAGTGTGATCAACGGAACTTGAATAGAGAAAGCGGTGAAAGAGGAAGACAAACCGCTAGTATATAGGACGGAGAACATATCACATCGAGTGAATAACGTGCATCATGCTGAGTTGACAAAGTGGATGTCCTCTGCCGCTGACATATCTCATCACCTACGAACGTTTTCGTCGCCATCAGGACGTGCTCTCAACATTTGATCTTTATTCTCGAGAAAAAAGCAAGTGCCACGTTCTTTCACCTCGGTCTACAATAACAGCCAATCAATCGCGGGTAAGTCGCTCTCTTCTTAAATCCTCTATATAATTAATTCTATAAGATACATATCCTTATCTTTTACATCAATCGACGTGCAAACCAATTCTTATTCGCTCTAATCTTTTTTAAAAGAGATCCATTAGTATACGTGGAATAAGAGATGGTATTGCGGTATACCTACTATTTGATCCGCGCCGTCTAATAGTTTGACGTTTCATATTATATACTAGTTGCGTTTATCAATCAAGGTATATACTATTCCAACTAGGCGTCTCATATCAAGTGATATCGTGCATGGAATAGATAATATGAGCCAATAGATGGAGATTCTTTTTTTTTCTTTTTTTTCAATTATCTACTTTCGAATCGATTGTCTGCACTTCCCAGCATTTCTCTCCCGTCAGAGTCGGGGTGGGCGTTAAGTGACACGACGATTTCGATTGATTTAAATGGCCACCACGATTCCATTACTCCCGATGCTCTTCTCTAGTCCAGAAAGAGAAAAAGCTATTTGGTCATTTCGAAGGTTGTCGAGTCACTAAGGGAAAGAGGAGCGATAAGAATATTGGAGCATCCGGACATTTAGGAACGAAACGACACGGTTGAAAGCACAGAGTCAAACAGACAACTGTAAACGAAGAAAAGTTAAAAAAAGGAGGATGAAACTCGAGTAGTTCATGTGTTGGACGCATTCCGTTTGAAAGAGCGAGAGAGAAAGCAGAACAGCAGAAAAGAGCAGCTAGTGGGTTGCGTCGGCTCATAAATCCTTTTCGAGTTAAAATAACAACTATTACAGCTAGCTAGATCGGAGCTGTGAGTGTATTGTGACACATTGGGGCTTCTAACTTTCGCTGTTTGCTGCTCTTTCTTATTTAATTTCATTTCCCTTCATCTTCCTTTTTTGTGCTGTGTTTTTTAAAATTTTTATTTGCCTCTTTTCTGTCGGGTCCCGTTGCTCCACTTCCTCTCACTAAAAGCTGCGATAAATCCAAGCCGCAACAACAACAACGACATCAACTCTGAGCCATAGTTATTCTTTGCTAGGGCGCAAGTGAAAGACGAGTACGCCATCCCCGGCTCGTGTTTTTTTTTTATGTTTCCCCCTAAAATTATTCCAAATGTATTTTCATTTTCCATTCTCTTTTTTTAAAGTTGACTCGTGTTTTCATCTTGAAAGACGGGAATAAATACAGCTCATAATATAAAAAGCTTTTTTCATTCTTGCGTCGAATGAGAAGTGAAGTTTGTTGTTCGAGTTCATTAGTCGACTTCCTGGCAAAGGAGAGAAAAAGTTTTGACTTTCTCTGGTTGGCTTGTTTTTTATTAGACCACTTTGCGCAACACACATTGACACTGGCAATTACCCACAGAGTAAAGGCGTCGTCAAAGTCGGAACTATCAAATTCGGTAGCTATTTCAAGTTTTACAGTGAGAGGATCGCGTGACTTTGACAAAGAAACCGCCGTGTGTTTGTTTGCCTTTGAGACTTGGTGATGCCCACCGTCGATCCTTGGGCTCACAGTCCATCATAAGGAAAAGGATCTAAAAGAGGCGGATTTGCTGGAAGCGCCAAATTGCCGCCGCTGTCGATTGCCGACAGTCGGTAGACGAAGACTCACCAGTTATCAGCCCCAAATGTTAATTGTCAATCGGGAATGAGGAAGACGCACTATTGGGCTACTATTCTTGAAATAAAGATAAAAGGGGATACACTTTTATGGAGGTCAAAGAGATTCCGTCCTTTTCGGAAGCTCAGGTCAGGTGAATCGAAATCCCCAAAAGGACAGAAAAGAAAGTGGGCAAACAAACGGGGGGGATGGTATCGACAACGATTAGCGCGTTCATTTGAAAATTGTCTCTTTATATTTAATAATAACTTTCATTATCAAAGCTCTTCTTTTTCGTATTTCCCAATAGGAAATGGCTAAACAAAATCTTGCACAACTTCTAATAGAAATTGAAGAAAATTTCGAGATGAAAACCCATGTCGGAGTATATATGAAACTCCTAGAAGAATGTTTTAAAAAAAATATTTTTAGTCGCCACCGAAAGAACAAGAAGATAGATTTTGTTATTTCTCCCTCGAGCAATTTGTGTACGCATTGCATGGGGTAGCCGGGACGGTTGGTGTCGGCAAACCCACCTGGATTACTATTAAAGTTAAGGTTGTGAATAAATTTACACACTTATGCAAATATCAAAGCATTTTGGCATACTATCAAGGAGTATCAAAGTAGTACAAAACAAAGGGCTTACTTTTCGTTTAAAAGTATAGAACGCCACAAGGCGTCAAAAATGGTGGGATTTAACACACTGCTCCTTGACGTTTTCCTACCACATAGAAAAACCAATGTCTGGTTAATGGATGTGCGTTGGCGAATCCCCGCCTTTAGTGCCTGTCCGATAGCAACTGATTCGTCTTGAGCTTACGGGTTGAAATTTGAAACAATTCGGATTTTCGGATTTTTGTCATATTGATTCGGATAACAGTAATGACACAACTGAGGAATTGGTGGCCTGGTCAAATCAACCAGAGTATTTTGCAACCCGATATGCGACAGTTGGTAAGAAAATCTTTTTACCTGGCCTAATTAATACTAGAAGAATTAATTACCTTTGGCACAGGGTCATCATGGTTTATTCATTCTCTTTGTAGGGAGATTGACCAATTCATCCACCTTACGACATAAATACCCTGGTTACTTTGATTAACCTTACTGTTAGCCAAAACGAGGTTATAAGGGAAGAGGGGGGACGAGGAAGATTATAGAGTGTTATGACACTTAATGCCATTGTTTTTTTATTGACAGTTTACATTCCTTTTATGTACTTTTTTAGATGCCACAGTGCAGAAATTGTTCTCTCGGGACGGTTCCGAAAAAGATGTTTCGGCCTGCGAGAAGACCTTAAATCAGTTGTGGGCAGAAGTCCATATACGAAGTCGTTTTATAACGTTTAATCAAGTTCGTGCGGAAATTCTTGCTCTTCGTCAAATTGATTGGACCAAGTAAGTCAACCATGACACTAATAATTGACGCCTTTAAAGAACCAATTCCGATCGATCGGGATCACAAGGGTGCCAAAGTTCTCAGAGGAATTAATAGCCTACTCCACTCAACCAAGGTGGTCAATGAGGGCTACAATGTGGCCAAAGCTGTAAACTTTGTGAACAAATCCTGGACAAAGCATATTCCCACTGGGGCTCAGTGCACGTGCCCTGAACAAATTGAACTTCAAAAAATTGCAGCCCTCTTCCATTGCCTTGAAAAGAAGAAAACCGACTGAATACATTGCTGCGCGCGCGAGTTTCCCGATTGTGAGTTAGCTTTTTTCCTGTCTCCTCCCCTTCTCGCCATTGTCTGAAGTCTGAAGATTCTGCCTGAAGATTCTTCTGAAGGTGTGCCACAAGACAATGTGTTCCCTTAGAAAATAGTGCATATTTTTTTTACAGAAAAACTTAACGGGACAGCTCGATTTAAAAGTGGGGACTTGGGTGGGGAGAAACACGCAATTACGAGTAGAGAATGTGAGATGGAGGGTTTAAAAATTTACCTAACGCAGTAATCCTGAAATTAGGTAAGGTTACTGTTTATTTGTATTTGAAAAAAGAATGGCGCCCGTAGAACTAATGCGATCTAGTTCCCATTTTGCCATACTATAAACCTATACTAAGCTTTATTCACTCCAAAATACATAATTTTATTTTAAATATACCAGCCACAAAATATTTAAAAATTAAAAAGCAACATTTAAATAATCCTTAAAAAAACTTACACCCCTGAGAGTTAAAATTTTGGCGGCAAATAAAAAGTGGGTATGCTAGTAGCATAAGGAACGAGAATGCAAAAATACATTGGCTAAATCCAAAATTAAGCGGAAATTACACGACCTAGGGAGACTCGCAGTTCACAACCTTTTGCTTGCACTCGACAAGGTACAAATGATTACAAGCCCGAGAAGCTGTGGTCTGCTTCTGAATGCGATGTTGCCAAACGGGGCTTAGTTACAAAATCAATACGCGTCAATCAGTCAATAAATTATGAGTAAAAAAGCAATTTTCTAATAAAGGATAATTATCTAAGTCTGTGGTGATCGGAAACCTGGCTGAAGGGAACCTTTTCCCAACAAAAGAATGTTGCATCACCGTGGGAATTTTTCGGGAATTTTTCGGGTTTTATTTTGACCCACGAGTAACCCGAACAAGTTGTACATTAAATAGGGTGTTTTATATCCGCAACATTTTTTTATTTCCCCATGTATCTTCTGATTCTTGGTATTTTTATGATAGAACTTAAGTTTCGGTTTTTGCAATTTTTATGTGGAAGGAAATCTTTTTTTCTGGTTTAAAACCGTTGCTCTAACCGAATTACGTTACAGGTAACGCTATAAAACGCTGTCATGTGATCGTATACCTTAAGCAAGTTTCGTAGAAATGGAATCGTTTGTTATTGAGATACAAATTTTCAAAATTTTTATTGATATCAGATAATCAGAACCCGGAAAATTCTCATTTTTGTTCATTCGGATAACGTTAAATAAGTTCCATTGGCAAATGCAAAGATCTCTTTATAAAAATATGCCTGATAGGAAGAATTTCCATTTTCATATCCTTGTGTAAAAACGTCATAGTTATGCCAATATCCAATTTTCAATTATTTTGGTATTTGACGATACCTAGCAGACGAAATTTTGTAAAACCATTGTTTTTCGGAAAAATGTACATCTGGAAGCGTTGGTGCAAGTTTTATCGTAATTCGTTAAATAGTTATTGAGATTCCATTTTTAAAACTTTTTCATTGGTATCAAGACCTAGGAAACTTAAATTTTCGTTCGTTCGGATAACGTTGAATAAATCACATTTCATTCCAATTATAAAGTGTCATGAGATTTAAAATCTTCATTTGGGTATAGAACGGGCTGACACCCACAAAAACGTTTATATATTCAACATGATGGTCCTTAGAGCGGTTGTTTAATAAGAAAATCCGATCTCGTTTGTACACTCAATTTTTTATTTTTCATTACGTTGTCTGGACACTCTGTCACCTTTCAAACGTTGGTGTGCTAGCCAACTAATTTTCCCTTTTCTTTGCACAAATTTCTCTCGGGGTCTAAATTGTTTAGGCCCCAAGACAAAAAACAGGTTTTTGTAGTATTCTATCCTAGTCGTAAGAAAACATTTTCGTTCGTTGCTAGCCGCCAGTTTCTTTCTTTATTTTTTGAAAACGCCCACCGCATGGGCAGCCATCTTGATTCATAGTTACGATCTTGGCCACTCTTCTCTCATTTGTGTTCTGATTCACTCTCTCTCATTTGGAAAAATTTCGCGCGGAATTTGGTTGTCATTTTTCGGATGCACCGGCCAATTATCATGGAGACGAGCAACAGCCGTCTCCTCCTTTTCCGTTCGTCGCTTCGGTTCTTTCTCATTATATTTACACCTTTGTTAACTGTACTCCTATTTTCATCCGCAGATTAAGCGGAGCGCCAAAAGCAATCCTCCTATCTACTAAAATAGAACGAGCAGGTCAGAGAAAGGCTCGAGCAGAGTCTCGGAAAAGAGGGGAGATCCCGGAGTGGACGGGGCCCATCCTTCCGAAACTTCACCATAATACCAGAGAAGGCAAACGGGAGGCCTTCTTGAGAAGACCCCTAGTGGAGTCCTGCGTTGTGCCAACCGAAACCACTACCGAACCAAGAGGAATGGCAACGAAAGAATCGATTGGCCTACATTCAAGAAGGGCTAGACAAAGGTTATCCGCTGCTTGAAGACCCTCACGACAGGAAGATTTTCAAAGTTCCGACTCCGTTGGAGAATTTTCTGCCCATTGCACTGAAACACATGACCATGGTATATAAGTTTAATGGTAGGCGTACATGAGAGAGCAAAAATGGGACGAAAACTGGAATATTTCTGAATTCAGTGAATTGACAACTCTGGTGAAGGTGTAGGCTACTTTAACATGGGCTCTTATGGGACTACCCTATTCAAGGCCTTGGCAATTGTTATTAATTTTTTTTTTAATCAGGAAAAATCGGAATTGTTTGTAGAATTAATTGTTTGTACTAGCTCATTAAATTAAACTAAGGGCTTAAAAATGCTTTGTCAAACGCAGTTGACGATGTATTTTATCATTAGGCGTTTCTCCAGCTGAGCCTGTAAATTCTTATTTAATTGAGTCATCACTGAAGCTGCGCGCTCATTAAGTTGTAGATCTTGAAAATTTACAGCCAAAAGGGCTTCTTGGAGATACTCTAATTTTAATTCTGTCGACGAGCCAAGATCTGCTGATATTTGATTGATAAATGTCAACAAAAATTTTGCGGAAAAAACGCACGGCTTTTTGGAGAATAATTTTCTCGCTTTTGGGCAAACACACAAAACCGTGTTTATATCCGTCTTGTACAGTGCATAAGAGAACAACAAAACAAATGTACATTTAAAAAATATTTCATATTAATAATAAATAAACCAATTCCCATTTGTAATGCTTCTTGATAATTTCCGTTTTTAAGAAAATTAAAGGTCATCAATTTGTATTAAACAATAGAATTTTCAATGATTGGAGCTACTTCAGCAGGAGCAATTTCAGCAGGTGCGGCTTCAGCAGGAGCAATTTCAGAAGGTGCAGCTTCAGCAGGAGCAATTTCAGAAGGAGCAATTTCAGCAGGAGTAATTTCAGCAGGAGCAATTTCAGCAGGTGCAGCTTCAGCACGAGCAATTTCAGCAGGAGCAATTTCAGCAGGTGCAGCTTCAGCAGGAGCAAATTCAGCATGAGCAATTTCAGCAGGAGCCACAACACCAGTTGGACCAATTGGTGTTGTGTCTTTGCGATAGTAATAGTCAGACGGTATGAGACGTGCCAAATAAAACTGTTTCAGCAGTCGTTACACTTGTAGCTTTTACCTTCAAGCGGTTTGGGAAAAGTTGCGGCAGCTGGAGGCTGTGGCCCAGTGTAGCTGCAGGAACAACGACGGCCTCGCCTATGGGTTATCGTGAAAATGTTCTAATAATAATGGATGTCGTCTATGTATTTTAGTCAATCTAAAGATGTTTAGTTTACTGGCTGTGCGCATACACGTGATCGTTATATTTTTTAAATCAAAGAGCATTAAGGTCTTTTTCTTGAAACAAATGGAAAATTTCTTAAGAGTCATCCCTTTCTTCTCCAGCCTGGAAGATCAGCCAACATTTTTTAATGTAATACAGTTTCTTTTTCTTCCTAATAACCCATCGTAAGAAAAAAACACTACGATTGCCAGTTTCCAAGCCTCTAGACACAACAAACATACAGAGCATTAAAGCTATCGGGTGATTTCTTTGTTGTTGAAAGGTTGTGCCGACTGTTCCAGATGATAAGAAACGATAGTTTTCCCTTGAATTTATTTTCTTTCATACAGGGTTTGTTTTTTTGTTCCTCGTATAATTTCAAATTCCCAGTTTTCAGTTCCCTGTTTTTTGGTTGTTCTCTAATTTTTGCTTATCTTGATTTGACTCTTTGTTTGATATTCTGAGTGAAGGAAAGTTTGTGTATAGTGACTTTGTTATATTCGCCGCCCTCGTTGCGTCATGCATTTCAAACTAACAGTCAAGTGCAACAGGCGACTGCTCTCGAACAGAGAAAACGACAGCATACCTTCCTTGTGTAGAATTATTTTGATGGCTAAAAAGGTTATTGGGTGATGGGATGTAGCGGAGGTCATGATGCTTAAGTTTAACGCTTTTAAGTTTAATCGCTTTAAAATGTATAAATATTTTTGTTGTGCTGAAAACGGTGGAACCTATGCGAAACATTTATCACCTTAGTTTGAGCACAGTTGCCGGTATAGATACTTTGGCCAAAATCAGAAAATTTACATACCGTCTTTTCCACATCAGCCAATAGAGGACAATTCCACAGACAATTCCACAATTCTCTATTGCAGATATTCCACTGTTTTCGTCCCATTTTCGCAGACGAGGGTCTCTCGAAATACGCCTACCATTAAACTTATATACCATGACACGACGTTGGCTGAGTGGCTGGAATGATTGAAATATGAAATAATTTTCAGGCCATTTTCTGTCATTTTTGGCCTTCATCCCCTCCGGCCACCTAGCGGGGAACAAACGCAGCATGTTATCAAAGATTTGTCTAAGGGCACATTATTGTCTTTGTATTGTTGAATTACTATTAAATGGTTTATTAAAAAATAATTGAAGATTAATTGCATGGTTACAATTATTAAAACAACAATTTAAAGAGAAAAATTTGCCTTATGACAATATGCTGTGTTTGTTGGGGGATGAAGGCAAAAAACAACAAAAAATTGGCCTGAAATATTTTTCATATTTCAATCATTAATAACTTGGCCAATAAGCCGAAGATAATAAAACGGTGAAAATAGCCCGTAGTTCAGGACTTACTGATGACTGATGACTGACTTTACTGATGTAAAAAACGCAAAAAACGCACAATTTTTGGCTACCTCCCCATGGTTTTTACGATTTTCTTAAAAACTACACTAGCTAGGAAATCGCCGTTTGTTTCATTAAATCTTCCGAAAAATTCTGAACAAACTTGTGCAAATTGTTATTCAATTCGATGCCTGGTTGCGATTTCCGAAAAATCAGAACCCCGGAATTTGGCCTCATTGAGTCGCGCATTCGTTGTTCAAATTCTGGGGATATTCATCACCTTCATCTCAATTTCTACCCCCTTCCATCCATTACATTACATCTTGTCTTTGTGTACATTCATGCGAGTGTGAATGTATTCACGATGACGTCCTTTCCCTCCTAATCCCTTTACTCTCCCTCCCCGTAGAGGCGGAGAATCTTCCATGCAGCATTTCTCCTCAAGGTAGGACACCATTTCTAATATTTTAATTTTGCCTGTTGCCAACATTCCACAAATTATTAGCGGTGAGGATTATCTGAAAATTGTTTGAGATGATTGCGATAGTCATCGAACAGATTACGCAAACACCAAAGGAATTCGAAATTTGTGTCCATTTTCGAGTAGAATTTTGCCGTCTAATTCGAGTAGAAAGAGATTCCACATCACAGTTAAACCGATTCCTGGCTTTTAGGTTGTTCGCTATCATCTTCCTTATCGTTTAAATTGATACTGAAAGATGCATCTACTTTGCCTATTTTTTGTGACCACTTAAAAACAATGAGGACGTCAGTAAAACGATAATGCAACTGTTCTGTTTTAAAATATGAACTATCAGAAAAACCCAAAGTTACTTACCATTACCAATCTCAATAGAAAAATGCATCAGCTTTTATATTTTCAAAGACTATCAGGACTTGATGCTCTTTAGCTCACTAATAAGGGGTACATTAGTAGGTATTTTTTTTTTAATTGAGTCAATTAAAGAAAGCAATGGTCTGTTTTGTTCATATTGTATTCTGATTTTTGTATTACATTTTTGACATTTTCACATTTTCGACCAACAGCACCAGCAGAAACTGTTATCAATCATCGTGATTTTAGTCCAAATTGAGTGCCCAATTTTTTAGAGTTTCACTAATGAAGGTTTTTCTATTCACTTTTCCCCCTACTTTGGATGATTTTTTCAATCAAAATCGTTTTTTTACCGCGGATATAACTAAAAGCTGATAATAGTTGTCTCTTACTTTTGCTTCTATTTGATGTTGTCAAATTGCATTCTCACTATTCTCTGTTTGGGATGTTGACGGTGGGATACTGTACCTCACTATTTTGTCTTTTTTCCATGGGTTTCCAGTCGTGACGGCCGCATTTTCGAAACCTTTGTTTGAACTTTCGCTTAAATTCCAAATGGCGTTAATGGCGTCAATTGGTTCCGTTTTTCCCATTGCTCTTCTGATTCTTTGACGTCCGTAATCAGCCCACGTGAAATCCTTCTTTGCCAAAATAGTTTCGACAGCGTACAACATGTCAGAGAAACCTCTCATGAAAAACAAGTCTTTGCTTAATCGGAATGGTAATCTAAATGGTAATTCAAATGGTAATAATATTTCGCTGAAAGTTAAGACCACTCCTACCCCAATTGATGCGAGACCTCCAATAACGATGAGTGTTGTGAATATTGACACGAAGAAAATCCTTTTATTAGTCCATTCCCTATCTTTGATGTCAATGATACTGTCTAATCCCGCTAGATGGAATACGAATGGTAAAATTCACTGGCAAAGAATTCGATTTAATGTAGTCTTCGATCTTGTGGAGGAAAAATTCTGGCGTAATTTATTTTTTAGCAGTGAGAATAGATTGGCGACTTGTCAGGTATTCTATTAGGCAATTGCGTTCTTGCTCGGATTCGGTGATTTATTTTATTTTTTCTTTTCTCTAGCAAGGATATCAATTTCATTAAACCATCCGCCAAGCACAGTACCCTCGATTCTGATAATTTCACTATACTAACTTCCATTCGGGGCCGAATCAATTTTTATTTCGGCCTTCATGAACACATGGCTGGGTATGAGTTTGCTAGGGAGGCATCCGGCAAAAGCTCTCCTTCGGAGATAGAGTAAAATTCCCTCCATCAAAAGCTGATAACAAAGGAGACATAGAAAGTTTACTCTTCTCAATATGGGATCGGGAATGGAGCAGTTCCCAAAAAGGCGAAACTACTCGAAATTTTTTTCCCAACGTAAAAGCAGCTAGGATCCTTATGACCAAAAGACCGAGCAACAAAATCACTCAAATATTAACAGGCCACTGTGTACTAAATGCCCATCAGCACAGGTTTGGATTCATTGAGGATCCTTCTTGCAGTTGTGGCGAACCTTTAGAGTCATTACATCATTTTCTTTTCTTCTGCCCAACCTATAATATCATAAGAAAAGTGTTTCGTGACATCTCGCTTGAGGTATACAACATTTAGCCACCTGAGTTGTCTATGATACCTCGATCTGAAACACTTTGGAGGGCTATGAAAAGCTTTGTAGTCAACTCTAAGCGTATAGATATTTACTCCCAGCTTAGAAAGTGATATTTCGGGGTGAAAGGGGACTGCGGGAGCCACTACCTCTTCTCATCCATGGCTATGCCGGAGGCCTCCTTGTGAGGTTTTGAAAGTTCAACCATACCGGATAGGCTTCAAGAAGGATGATTGAGGCTGGCTGGCTCTTCGCCTGAACCGTCATCAGAGTATTCTCGCCCGACAGGCCCAGTTTCCCCAAAAATCGTCCATTTTGAAACGTCACTCGCATTTTATACTTATCATGTCTACACAATTTTATTGTATTCCTGCTACTGATTATCTGAATACACGGCAGCAACACTCCGTTTTAGGAGTATGCGCCATTTAAAATAAAAAAAAAAAAAAAAAAAAAAAAAAAGGCGATCGCAAAATGTTCCGTTACTCGAGCGCCAGAAATGACGTGGGCCTCCATCAAATCGGCCAGCATATCTCGGTAGGGTTTGAGAGGTAAAAAATGGATTGCTTTGAGGCATTTAGGATTTTTATCTAATTTTAGCCACTGTTGTCTGACCAATTCAAAGACGAATTTCTTGCTTACCAAACGCATCACAGCTTGTGCATACGCTGGGCAAAGCAGGCGTTCAGGATCACTCAAATCTTTTGTTAAATCGTAAGAATCTTCCCCTTCTTTCTTTTAAAATAATAGCCAAATTCATCGATGATTTCTTGCTTTTTCAAATAATTCCAAATCTCGGTTTGATCAGATACATTTGTGATATGGATGCGATCCAAGTCAGCAGTCTTGTCAAGTTTACCGAACTGTTTAAGGTCCACTTTTCTGAGGTTTTCGAGATTAAGTTGAGCGATTTTTTTTGACTCGAAATGTTTCTTTTTTCATGATATCTATCGCCCTTTAGAATCCTTGTGACGTACTCTTTGCTGAACATGATTTTTTTTGCCGCTTCTAATTGTTGTCGACTGTCATACATCGGGTTATAAAGGACGTAGAGCAAGTTGTTAGACTTAATTCCAAAATATAATTTGATTGCTTTTTCGTTCTTAAGTTCGAATTCTTTGCTTTTCTCTTGTGACATGTTGATACATTCCATATTTTCGCAATGTTGCAAGGCTTCAACTTTTACATCGGCCAGTGTCTTCCAGAAGGCTTTCCTTGTGTATGAAATCAACGGGGGAATCAATTCCTTTCTTTTCAATTGCTTTTCAATTTGCTCTTCATCACGAGGTGTATATAAGACTTGTTTATTTAAGACCGGTTCATTAAATACATCTTGTAATTCTTTTAGTAGCTCTTTACTATTTATACCGTAGTCGTCAGCAATTTGATCGATTATTATTTTTCTTCGGTATTTTTTGTTTGCTTGAGTCTGGTCGCTCAAGGTTGTCAACTTCTCGATCGTGACGTTGTTGCTTGGGATGGCATCGGATTTGTTGAGTTCACAAACGATGCATTTCAATTCGAACAGTTTACCGAAATATTTTCCCGCATTTGCGGGAAAATTTTGTTTTTCAAACATTTGATCTCTTCTATTTTTTCGTCTAAAATAAATTTTTTGATTTTATTTAAAAGATTTTTCAAACCTTCTGGAACCTTTGGGGGTTCGTTTCCGGCTTCTCGTAGATCCCAAATGGTGCAATTGCTACCAATAAACCATTGAATAGATCTTTGAAAATATTCAAGTATTGCTCTGTTGTTTTGTTTTTGTTCCTTGTAGCCTTCGACAGCAACAAACGAATAAGGGCCCGTTTTTCTAATTGATTGATGAGTGTGAACAAAGAAACTTTGCATATCGATTTGCATGTTCAAAATAGTCTTGGCGCTTCGTAACATTCGAATAAATTCGTCTTTCTCTTCTTCTTTCTTGTCGAGGTTGCCTTGCTTCAGACGAAGAAATGCCCAGTAGTAAAAAGCTGCCGGATAGAAGACATTTTCAGATGAATGAATGAATTCGTTCAAAATATTTGTGGCTTTTTCTTTTTCATCGATTTGTCGATTCTTTTTGTTTTTTTTTTGGTTGTGGTGAGATATTTGGCAATGGTGATTCTACGGGTCGGCGTCGACAAAGTGAAGAATTCAGCCAAAGTCATTTCATCTAAATCAATTGATTTTAATTTGTATAAACTGGTTGGTCTTAAATTGAAATATTTCAAGTTATATTCTGATTCGTCTGAAAAAAGTGTCTAAGATATAACCCTGTATGAATTTGAGCAACGCCTCGTCATCCATCAGTAGTTGGAAGATTTCATTTTCAATGGGTTTTGTTTTCTTTATAATCTCGATCTTTTCATGCACTCTTCTTCGAAACTTCGTGAAAAAATCTTTTTCTATTTGCGATATTCGTTGCTTCTCTTTCTATGCCCTTTTTTCTTTCATGACAAATATTTTCTCCACTCCCCATTCCTCATCTGCTCTTATTGGGTCCTTGCAAATTTGAGACTCACACAGGATGAGGATTCCACTTCCCGGTTCTCTTTTTCTGGCCGCCCAACCCATCGCCTGTTTCTCAACTCATTCTCTGGGAAATAAGTCAAACAAATGTGCAGACCTCCGTTGTCTTTTAAAGTTGGACTTAATTTTATGTCCGTTCCTCTGCCGGCCAAGTTGGTGGTGACGATCACATTTGCAACATCCAATCCGGGTTCCTTTTCAAATTGGAATTTCTCGTAATCGCGTGTGTAGCGATGGATGCGTTTATTATTCGGATCGCTGATGAGGTCGGGGATTTCAGATTTCAAATGTTGATGACCTTAGATGACTTGATTCATGGTTTGACAAAATATGACGATAGCTCGATTTCCGTCCACGATCGTCCTTCGAGCTTCTTCGGTAATGGCAGTCAACCAATTTTCTTTTGTCTTGAGTAATTTATGTGGTTTTAAACGAAAAGTTTTGCTGAATGCAGTCGGGATAGTAAAGATATCGCACTTAGATGTATTCATAAAAAATGTGTTGTCTGTTTGAGATCCAAAAAGTTCCCGACACTCCTGAAATCCTAGGATACGACTTGATATATTCTGCATTGGAGATGAAAATAGCGTTGAGACTCTGCAGCGTCAATTTACATCCTTATTCCTTGAGCTGAAGGAATTGATGCAACGCTCCGTCCTATCGCGAATTGAGTTGATCCGTTCCCGTTTCTGGGTCGATGATGATCACTTGTGGGTTGAGATCGAGACTTGTTTCTGATCGGTCACAATCGATGACGTAATCCTCGTCTCGTTTGAGTTCCAGTGCCCGTCTTGCGTTTTCTAGCCAAGTGTCGAGTTGTCTGTCGACAAAATCCAACAAATGACTCGGGATGCGAATGTGACGCTCGCGTTACGCAATTTTTCGCAAGAAAATTTCAGTTTGGAATTAAGTCCGGTGTTTTCTGTGATTTCATGAACGTCATGAATCCAAAGACGCCCTTGTGGGTCGATCACTTTTTCCTTAATCAGATGCTCCCATAGCTCAGTTCGTCTTTTCAATGCCAATTCTTCTTGACCCAAAAGATTGTTTTGTACATTTTTCAAATCTCCTCTATTTATTTGACCGTACAGATCGTATAGGACGGCGGATTTCACTAATTCCAATTCTTTATCAGTTATGACTATCTGTATTTTCTGCATTTTCTGTATTTTCTCCCAAATGAAAACGTAAAGAGATTCGAGTGTGTTCTATACCGGGGATGTCGACCGACAGGTAGAGCAAATTGTTGCCACGGTCCAGCAACATGCAATTGGCTTCATCAACGATAACGTATTGCTTCGTTTGGTCACCTGGAATTTTGTAGTTATAAAAGGTGTCTAGTAAATAATCACGCTGGAAGCTGGCCAGTTCCCTAGTAGAACGAGATATCTTTTAGATATCTTAAAAACAAAGAGTTATCTACTAGAAACATATCTTATTGATAACTATCTAGTAACCTATTGTCATCTCTTAAAGATATCTTTCTTGAATATCTAATATATATCTTTCTTAGATATCTTAAATATATCTATAATACATCTTTGATAGATATTTTAAATAAATCTTTGAAAAATGCTTTTAAATATACTACCACAATTCTGTTTCACTTTCTCGTCTGATTCATTCGTAACTACGTGAACTTGTTTTTTATAGACTTTGGAGATCGAACCTCTGACTATTAGAATGGTAGCATCACTCGCTAACCACTATACCAACATAACATACTTAAATGGCATAAATAAGAAATATACTTTTTTACAAATGGGATTTACGTTTTAACTAAAGATAATAGATATTATCTGCAACATGTAGGATTCTAGGTAGACGATTTGCGGTTCCCTTGAAATCTTCAGCTGTTTTGCGTATAGAAATCGTATTATTACCAAGCTATAAAATCTTGTTGGATTTTGCAAGAGTGCATGCAACAACTTTATTGCAACTAGCAAGTCGTACTATCGAGTTCATATCTAATCCGCCCATCCAAACAGTTAAATTATCCAAGCGTGATTAAACTACATTTTAAAAACAACAATGTTCTTCCTTCGTTGGCTGCCGTTTTCAAATGTTAGTAGTTCAAATGTCCTAGTAACTCAGGACCTCAGTCCCTAGTAGGAGATTTGCAACTTTACCTTAATCTCCAATGTGTTGAAAAAAGTGGTGGAAAGTATATTTTGAAGGATTTTTTTTTTAATTTGACATTGTACGATTTCAATGATTTTATTCTAAATAACTTGATACTCGAATTGTTCATTCATTGTGTCTCAATACCCAGACAACACGCTTGGTTTTAATTTGGGAAAAAAGACGTCTTTGTGTGATCGTCTGAATAGGC
The DNA here is from genome assembly GCA_030770115.1 of Daphnia galeata. Lineage (NCBI taxonomy): Eukaryota > Metazoa > Arthropoda > Branchiopoda > Diplostraca > Daphniidae > Daphnia > Daphnia galeata. Next base: position 5,104,552 of record CM061121.1, on the reverse strand, counting down.
TGGATAAAAGTCGGCTTTTGGCGGTCTAATTTAGACGCACATTTTTTTTATTTGGGATAAAAAAGGCGTCGTCTATACCGTCCGAATAGGCTTGATAAAAGACGGTCTTTGGTGGTCTAATTTATGGGTTTCAATCTGGGTTTTTTAACGGTCCAAAAATATTTTTTTTCTGGCCGCAAAGATTATTTAATTGGTCTAAAAAAAGTTTAAAATTTGTCTCTATCAGGATTGAATAAAAAATTGTCATTGTAACTTAAGGGAAAAAGTAAAGTCCGTTTGATACAGTGCTACTATATAATTTCTTCTTTCACTTACTAACGTATTAGTGTAGTGGTTAGCGAGCTGTCGAGCGAACATGATGGATCAGGGTTCGAATCCAATCTCGTTTTTTATTAACATTTTAGATATCTTACGTAAAATGTTTTTATAAAGATATTTTCTAAATGTTTTATAGATATGATAAACGGGTGATGTTTTTGTATATATTTTAAAGACATCTGTAAGATGCCAACAAAAAAAAGACAGCAGAAAGATATATAGATATCTAAAAGATATCTAAAAGATATCTCGTTCTACTAGGGTTGCCCGTAAACGATGGTCTTTTTGTACGCCATATTGCAATCGTCTGCAAATTTGCTGCAATTTTTTGACACGGTGACGTTGAAAAACCCGTAAAGTTCCTTCAGTTCTCCTTCAGTCCTATATACTTAAACTGGAATCACGAATGGCAATAATATCGTTACTGGTGATAACGTCTACACTGCGGCCGTTTGTTTTATTCATGATAGCATAGCCAATGGCCAATCCTGTCACGATAATTGATTTGCCTTCACCGGTTTTTACTTGCGAAAATGTGTTGTATTGAAGAAGGGAGTCTACCTTCATTAATTTCATGATGGCTAATCTCTGTGTGTTACGCAGCTTGAATCCCATTATAAGATGGACGGCGTAATCGAAAACGCAAAGGAATAAAAAATCTCTGATGTAATAAACTGACGACAGTCAATAGATCAAATCCTTGTGAAAAAAATTTGAATCTTTATAGGGGCAATGGGCGCCACATATATCTACTTTGTGTTTAGGCCACTCTGTGGCCTCTAAAAAAAAATTTAAAATTTTTTTTGAAATGATCGACAAATAATCAGGTTTCTTTCTCGCAAGTTTGCTTGCGTTTTTTAAATTGTTCTTTTTTCCATCCTAATCGATGTAGCATTTCTATGATATTTTGTTTAATTTTGTCATAGTTGGGATAGGTATGTAATATTGTAATCTATTCATTCCATTTTGTTTAACTACGTCATGGATGGGATGAAAATTTTTATTTTCAAAATTCCCTTTAAGAAGCCTATCTTCATACCTTTGATAATGTCCTCCACGGTTCTTGGTTTTTGTGTACTTATCTGTCCTCTTGCAAGAGTGTGTGTTTTATTTACTAAATATTGAATGGCTTTTTACTGAATCCCTTGTAAAATCGTGCAGCAATCCCTTTTCATTTTTGTAATCATGTTCCAGCAAAAGGTTGACGTATTCTGGTTTGCTTGCTTCATTCAATCAATTGTATGTTAATAACCATTTGTCGTTTTTTCTCTCCAAAAAGGCGCCTCTGTTTTTGTAGAAAAAGTTGATTACAGATAACGAATCAACGTCCTCTTTATCTAAAGTATCGTTCACATGACAGTCTTACGTACAATCTTACGTACTACGTATAGCGTTTTCGCGTTACGAATTGCGTTTGACGAAACGTCAAGCTGTTCACACACAACGCTCTACGTAGTACGTAATTCGTAAACTCAAAACGGAGTGAAAACGAAGTCAAAACGTAACTATGTAAAAATGAGATGGCTCTCATTTTTACATAAGATTTTGGAACGTTCTACGCACTACGTAGACAAAATCTTATACGCTTGTCTACATTCTTTTGTTTTTTGTTTGATTTCAGCTGTTTAGTTATCAATATTGACAGTTTTGACTTCTGCTAATATATTTTAAAAATTCAGCATTTGACAATTAGTTATTTTTCAATTTTTTTACTGTTATTTCTTAAATTATGACGTCTCAATTACCAACAAATGATCAACAAAACTCAGTTAACTAAAGACACCCAAAAACCAAAAAGTTCTTTGTAGAAAAAGCAAGCAAGTGTGCGTTTGTTCTGTGCAGTTAACTTATTGAAATACTTTTAACTAGATTAAACTATATCTGTGAAATAGTGAGACAATTTATATTTAGGTCTTAAAATTATGCAGGGAAGAATAATTCATTTAGTAAAACCTGTGTTGCTGATTTTATATGACATCCTTGTTGTAGAACTTTGTATTGATGGCCACGTCAGTACATTATAGCAATACAAGGAATTAAATGTTTAGATAAGTATTTAATCATCTTTTATTCGTTCCCTTGAGCAAGTGTCTTATCATTATTGTGCATTTGGTATTTGGACAAGTTATAGTTGGCTGATTTTGACAATCGCATTCCTACTTGTCTACTTGATTCTTGCTATATAGTAATAGGACTATACATAAAATACTAATAAGAAAAAGATTATTGAGATTATTGTCTTATTTTAATTTTGGTCGAAACTTATTGGTTTATTATATCAGCTTAATAATAAGAGTCATCGTCAAACTTCTATACTAACCGCTGTGCGTATTCCTACTTTTAAAACGTAAAAATACAATGTAGTGTGAACAGACTACGAAGATTTTAACGTAAGTTAAGAAACGAAGTGAAAATTACGTAGGAAAAACGTAAACGAAAAACGTAATACGTAATACGTAATACGCAATACGCAGAAAAGGCTGTCGTCTGAACGCACCTTAATAATGGCTTTTCTGTTTCGGAAACGTAAAAAACATAAACATTTGTTCAAAATAATTGAATGAAAAAAAAATTCGTTTTCTTTTGTTTTCGTTGCAATTTGAGTCAACAGGGGTAGCAACGATTGGTCAGGAGCAGTTTTCATACTTTCACGCATGCACCTCGTTTCTCCCTTTTTTCCAAACTCATCAGACATTTCTGATTTACTCAACCTTGTTTCCATTTCTAATACAAGAAAGTCACGCTCCAATTCCTGTAGGTGTTTACACTTTTCAGCGATTGTGAGGTAGAAAAAGGGACTCACATTTCGAGTGTTGTAGTCCCTAGTAGAACGAGATATCTTTTAGATATCTTAAAGACAAAGAGTTATATACTAGAAACATATCTTATTGATAACTATCTAGTAACCTATTGTCATCTCTTAAAGATATCTTTCTTGAATATCTAATATATATCTTTCTTAGATATCTTAAATATATCTATTATACATCTTTGATAGATATTTTAAATATAAATCTTTGAAAAATGCTTTTAAATTTACTACGCCACATTTGTTTCACTTTCTCGTATTATTCATTACTAACTACGAGAACATGTTTTCTGACGACTGTGGGAATCGAACCTCTGACTATTGGTCGCCTCACTCGCTAACCACTATACTAACATGACATAGTAAAAAGGCATAAATAAGAAATATACTTTTTTACCTGGATTTATGTTTTAACTAAAGATAATAGATATTATCTGCAACATGTAGGATTCTAGGTAGACGATTTGTGGTTCCCTTGAAATCTTCAGCTGTTTTGCGTATAGAAATCTTATTATTACCAAGCTATAACATCTTGTTGGATTTTGCAACAGTGCATGCAACCACTTTATTGCAACTAGCCAGTCGTACTGTCGTGTTCATATCTAATCCGCCCATCCAAACAGTTAAATTATCCAAGCGTGATTAAACTACATTTTAAAAACAACAATGGTCCAATGTTCCTCCTTCGTTGGCTGCCGTTTTTAAATGTTTGCTAGAAACTCAGGACCTCAGTTCCTAGTAGGAGATTTGCAACTTTGCTTTAATCTCCAATGTGTTGAAAAAAGTGGTGGAAAGTATATTTTGAAGGATTTTTTTTTAAATTTGACATTGTACGATTTCAATGATTTGATTCTAAATAACTTGATACTCGAATTGTTCATTCATTGTGTCTCAATACCCAGACAACACGCTTGGTGTTAATTTGGGAAAAAAGACGCCTTTGTGTGATCGTCTGAATAGGCTGGATAAAAGTCGGCTTTTGGCGGTCTAATTTAGACGCACATTTTTTTATTTGGGATAAAAAAGACGTCATCTATGCCGTCCGAATAGGCTTGATAAAAGACGGCTTTTGGTGGTCTAATTTATGGGTTTCAAACTGGGTTTTTTAACGGTCCAAAAATATTTTTTTTTCTGGCCTCAAAGATTATTTAATTGGTCTAAAAAGAGTTTAAAATTTGTCTCTATCAGGATTTAATAAAGATTTGTCATTGTAACTTAATGAAAAAAGTTAAAGTCCGTTTGATACAGCCGTAATATATAATTTCTAAGATAACCAAAGAACGTGATAGTGTCAGGTTAGCGAGATGGCGAGTGAACATGATGGATCAGGGTTCGTATCCATTTTGGTTCTTTTATTTTTATTTTAGATATCTTACGTAAAATGTTTTTATAAGGATATTTTCTAGATGTTTTATAGATATGATAAACGGGTGATGTTTTTGTATATATTTAAAAGATATCTGTAAGATACCAACAATAAAAAAGACAGCAGAAAGATATATAGATATCTAAAAGATATCTAAAAGATATCTCGTTCTACTAGGGGTAGGCGACCCATTTCGCTAACAAACTAATTGCTTGGACAAGTTCTTCTTCAGAGTACATTTTGGACTTAAACCAATTAAAAATAAATTCATATAAGTTATCTGGTGTTTTTTTGCATTTTGGATTGAGCTTGTCTATGCAATTCTTTTCCGTTATCTTATTGTTTTCATCATCGATCCATTTTTTGAGTTCGTCGAAACTTGTTTCACTAACCTTATTCGATTCGGGAGTGAAAGCTTTACAGAACCGATTTAGGTTGCGATTGGGTTCAAGTTTTTTCCATCGACCTTTACTTTTGTACAGAATAGAATGTTCTTCTATTGTATTGGCTAGGTTAAGCGTTTCTTTGTATCGAAAAGATGATAAGCTGACGGGTTCATCAAAGACGTGAATTTGAAATGTAAAAATGTTTTTCAATATTTCTAGATCGAGTAGGCCTAATCTCAGTGAACTACGGTCGCCGAGCAATGGCTCGATGTATTCGGCGTACTCTTCTTTCAAAATGTTGTATCTTCCACATTTTTCATCTTCTTCGTCCAGTTCAGCTCTGATTAGGTAGTAGCCCGTGCAGATACCCTTCAAAACTTTCATTATTTCTTTTGACTCATTTTCGCCGTCGTTTTCGTTTAACCAGCTCGAAATCTAAGTTGCTGTTTCCTGCAGTTCTGGATGTTTTCCAATAATGAACTCAAGAAATACTTTTCCTTCAGTTTTAGCGGTGGGAAAACGTTTGTCATCCTTGAATCGTAACACGATCATGATGACGGCGAGGTAAGTTTCCCTATCATAACCTTGCTGTTCACGGACGTATTTTGCCATTTTTTTGTGGAACTTTTTGGGATCTTTGCATTCGTATTTGCCGTTTGAATTCACTTGACCAAAAAGACAGTGGAGGAGACTGTTGTTGTCGTCCTCTGTCGGTAACACGTCGAGGCAGAAAATGTTTTGTACTTCCTTTTTCTTGGCATGAGATACAACCAAAATCGAATCATTAAAAAATAAATATCCAAATATCGAATCGAATTTTTAAGTGATTTTTAAAATTGTATAGCGTAAAAAACCGAGATCCAATGCCGAATGATGAAAACTTCAAATATCCTGCTCGCAAATTAGAAGGAGCCATGTAGGTCTTTCTTTGATTGAGGAAAACTAATTACTGTTTTGATCTTCCACTTTATTTTTCAATAGACCCCCACAAGTTGAATTGAAACCGCAAAATTATGACAAAAGTAACAATGGACCTTATAGGCCAAATATTGGCATGGCACGTTCAAATCAAAGAGGGCAGCTTCAACCCGCTGGTCATCGTATGCTAGGGTGAGTTTTCTGGCCTATTGCTTCAAATATTTGTTAGAAATTTCTTTTTATTCATCTTTTTATTATTTAAAATCAGACAACACGGTCATCCAAGACCTAATACTCCAGCTCCATTTCAGCCAAGGTTACCTCGTCTAATGGGACCAAATGTCTGCAGCGGCTCCGTACTTTGGTCCACCGGATCAACATCAGATGTCACGTGGAGACCATCTAGGAGGTAAAAACAAAATTTTCTTATATAATATTTCGTGAAAAACAATTTGCATGTGATGAATTTGGTTTTTGTATGACTGAGACACTGAGTTCAGTAGGAAAATGTAGAGTTAATGAGAAAATGGTCGGATTCGTTAGATAGGTCTACCTGAAGGGAATTTTTAAGATTTGGGACCTTATTAAGTTCAAGAGCAATACCCCTTAAATTTCATTACACCAATTTTTTGAATTCTTCAATTTTTATTTTGTACAAAAATCCTTTTTGATCTTTTCTTTTAAAATGTCGTCAATCGAGAAGGGCCATTCTATTCATAGCGTTTTGAGAGATGGTGGGGAAGAATGGAAGAATCACCTTGGAATGCGGGCTGGTTGTTTTTCTTTGAGATCTGAAAAATCACGGATCGGGCCATCCCCATACAACACTCATCAGAGAGCGTTCGACGAGAAAAGAAGGTTTTCTATACATTTTTATAACTGAGATATTTCGAGGAATGAATAACGTCCAAGAAAACGTGAAGGGATTGTTTTCACTAGGGGGATGTGACGAAATTTTGGTAGAGACTTTGCTTACTACAGGAATAACTGTTTGATGTTGTGGCTAAGAGCTATTAGGGGGGGGGGGATATGCACAAAAAAGAGAAAGGTGTCAGGTGATTGGTTGTGTGCCCTTGTGTTATGCACTCGCTTCAGGATGTTCGAGGGCTGTTTGTTTCCTTCAACATCGCCAATTTGTTTACTCAACCAATTTTATCTTTGCTTATGAGGTCTTGATAAAAACATGAAAGATGTAAAGAGGGCAAGGTTTTTTTTCTCTCTTATTCTTTGTTCCCTCCATTTCTCCCAATGTTATTTTTTCTCAGTGCATGGGTGAGTGAGAATATATGGTAATTTTTTTATGCTTTTTCTCGTTGCTTTCTTCCTCGATCACAGCACACAGAGTCAATCAAGTAATGGTTGCAAAAGTAATGGATTCATCATCGGTTTCATCAGTCAGCGTTAAATCTGTTGAAAAAAAGGTAAATTTGAGTAATTGATTTAAATTTTTAAACTATTTTGGTTATAATTATTTTTGTTTTTATAGGAAAATCTTAAAAAGTTGCAGAAGAAACAAAAAGAATTACTTGATGCAAAACGAAAACTTAGTCGAGTTACAGAAACTGCGAAAGGATGTTTTGCGTCTTGGTTTCTTAAGTTGTTCGGGTACGCTGGATCAAAACAAAGTAATTTCAGTAACACAATAAACAAGTATTTTAACTTACTTGATGAAGATGCAAAGAAATGCTTCGTTTACTTAAAAATGCAAAGTGATGAAAGTGTGTTGGCAGATGAGAAAATGTATGATGAAGCATTTGTTAAAAACAGAAAGATAATTGATTTGCAAGAATCATACGAAGAGATAAGTGAAGAAGAAGAAGAAGAAGAGGAGTACGATGGGGAAGCAGATGAATATGAAGAAGAAGAAGAAATGTATGAAGTGAAGAAGATAGATGTGGGAACGCAGTGTAATTCCGAAATTCCAAGATACCAATGTTGAAGAATCTATTGGCAACAAAGCATTGGAAATTATGGCATTAGGTGAAAATTACAAGAAGGAGATAAAGGCTGCAGATTTGACTAAGGTTATCCGAGACGTAAGACCTATACTCGCCATGATCAGCAAGGAAAAGGCTGATGAATTTATTGCAGTTCTATTTAATCTTCTACTGCCATGCAGCACAGACGACCATGGTGTCAATCTTTCACCGGCTATGACGCAGCAGCAACAACACGGAACTAACCAACACAATAATCTTTATCACCAACCAATCACTGCCACTCCACTTTTCCCAATGCGAAAAGAGCACTCACTATCGCCTGCTAACGTTCCCGTCTCGAGCGCTATTCCTAGTTCAGCTTTGCGATTAGTGCAAATGCCACTGAGCTCTCCGGCATCTCCACAAAAGAATAGTCATACAAAACCAAATGGAGGCTACACACCCAACACTCCTAACATGCGATCATCCTACGGAACAACTAACCAATCTACTCTACCTAACGTCATTCTTATCCGGGGATTCACAACACGGTAAGGTATTGTAGTTTTCACATCATTTTTAACATTCTGTATTAAATTCTAAACTTTATTACTACAGTGATGGGAGAGAACCGTGTTGTTCCAAAGTTTCCTGTGGCAGTTCTTCATAGATTAAACTCAACCGAACCAAAGTATAAATCTTTTCAACTGGATTCTAATGAAGTCACTTTTGGTCGTTCAAAGGGAAACAGTTTCGTAATTCAAGATAAACGACTATCTCGCAAGCATGCCGTTTTCAGAATGAATAATGGCAAATGGATTATCGAAAGTGTGGGTATGAACTGTGTTTTGGTGAATAACATTAAAATGGAAAAAATCACCAAATACCACTTCATAACTTGGATACTATTAACTTTACTGGAGATAATCAATTTGTATATGCCTTTCAAGTTAATTCCTATGCATTTGAAGAAAACGAAGAGCCAGTTGCGAAGAAAATGCGGTTTCCGCTCGCCGATTTAGTAACAGCCAACATTAATTGAAAATACCTTTCAATGTTTTATATATTTAAGCAAACCCATGTAAAAAAATTCAAACTGAAAATGTTGCAGACCTTGGACCTCCTCTCGGCTTATGATTACCATTATCACTTTGACACAAAACATAAGATAATTTAGTTTTGTTGTTTTGGTCCCTTTTATGCAGAAATTAATAACATATCATTTAATACAAAGTTCGAGCAATTATCTTGTGATTTACTAATCTTTATCGACAAACAAATCACGCAAAGGTAAAAAAAAAAAAAATGTAAAGTTTGGCCGAGTTGGGTAATAAACGGGACGACGACCGATTATTTCGGGCTTTTCAACATAATGCGACGATGAATCTTTTGCCGGTTTGACGTATTTTACTTTTTCCAATGTCTGATGTTGTTGACGTTCGGTCTTGCGTTGGTGCAATTGAGGGACTTTTTTTCCCATTTTTTCAAGGATTTCTTTGATGATTTCTTGAATACTTTTCGAGCCATGTTCCATCCACGTTCCATCTGCTGAATAGATTCTGTAAACGTTTTCCATTCGTCTATTTGGTCAAAATACCTAATGAGACTTTGACGAACGACGGCATTTTTCTTGGCCGCCTTTACCACCCTATGCACCAAATCTTTGTCATTGTAATCCTTGATAGATAGTTCTGCATACTTTTTTTCGTACTTCTCAGAGAACATTTTTTCTTTTTGTACTTTTACGTAAACATTTGGGATTTTTTTAAATTTTTCCCGATATTTTCTTTTTCTTGTATGTTGATCACCATCTGATATTCACCAAATCCGTAAAAATGTCCGATTTTGTTACTGTTGTCTTCGCTGCCGGAAATTTTATGGATAAAAGCCCCGTTCCTCACTGCTTTACCAGTTTTCCCGTTGCAACCTGATGCTTCGTAGACTCCCATTCGTACATTTGATGTTAATGGATCCGTTCCCGCGAAAGGAATCAACTCTTGACTGCTGCCAAAACATTCAATGGTGATGTCACCACTGTATCCACCTTGCCCGACACGGTTGTCTGTCAATCAAAGAAAATGTCTTTTATTCTTAAGGAGATCAATCGTCACAATAGAACCCGCATGTTTACTTGAGATTTAAATGAGGGTATGCTTTTGTTTTTTTCCTTCATAATATGTGGCGGTGATTTTTCTATTATGGTCCGCTTTACCACTGATGAAACAATTGCCCGTGTTGTGATGTAATATTCTTGCCCTCTGTTCGCTTTTCTTCGGGTAGAATATCTTGTAATGTCTTCAAAACAGTTTTCTTGGCCTCCCAATTGTTATCCGTCGACATGGACGGAAAGAATGCTTGGAAATCTTCTTTTTTACATTGGTAAGCGTCACTTCCGTCTCCACCGTCAGATACAATGGTCCATTTATCGCCGTTGATTATTTGGTTGCAAATGACGTGGACGTTGCCGCCACTCCCACCTGGTTCACCACGCTTTCCTGTCAATTACGTTATTTCAGATAAAATAAAATAAACATTTAGCACTTGGGAATTTAAAGACAGCATTTTTGAAACGTTACCCATGGGTTGATCTTCGGCTTTTTTTCCGGATACGTTCCAATATTTCATTTTCATTATCCAAGTCACAGTCGATGTGAACTGATTTCCATCCAACCATTTCAATTTCTTGTACGCCACTATGTCGCATCTTCAAATCGGTCATTTTCTGTATCACTTTGTTGACGAAGATGACGACTGCTTCGATGGAAATGATTTGTCTCCCATTTTCCTCTTTGATTTTGGTGTCAGTTTTGGGCAACAAGAATCTCTTGCATGTTTCTTTCGTCAGAAATCGCAATTTCGAGGTCCATTCATCGTCACTTAACGTTTCCGCCGTTGACAGAAATGTTTGAAGCCATTCCGGTCTTGCTACTGGTCCACCTTGTACGGTCTCTGAGCTTAACTTGCCCATCAGTAGCTTAAAAATGGCTTCCCTGGTATTATTCTCGTCCTTCACGTTATGACACAGCTGGAATTGTTCATTTTCTAAGAGGTCTTTTAAATTCTTCTCTTCATTGACATTCGATAAGAATACATTTAGATCTTCAATGAATTTTCTGGGTTTCTCGACAATTTTTTTATCTGTGACGATGTCGTTTAGACATCGAGTAAACAAATTTTCAATGAATGAAGTTTTAAATTGTTTTAAATAACAGTTGACAAAGATTGTGAAACGGTGGGTGTTGATAAACAGATATTCTTGTTCGAGGATCAGTTGGAGGTATTGACATTTCCAATCGCACCAATTGGACAGTGGCGATTCCACGTCTTTCAGTTTGGAACGAATGTCCTTAAATGATTTGATGGAATCCAATTGACTCAAGACTGTCGGCATATTGTCGATATAATTCTCCTCATTTTTCATGTATTGAAAAGCTTTATCTAAACACTTTTTCAGCCACAATTTTAACAATGTGATTACGTATTGTTTCTCAACACATGCCTTTTCCAAATAGGTTAGTGGGCGTTTCAGAAATTGTAATTCGATATGTTCCACGACGTTATCGTAAATTGTTTCAGTATCTAGATCATTATCGGTACCATTTTCTATCCACCCTTCTACTTGTATTGTAACATCTTCTTCGGTTGGCAAGTGTTCTTCTTCACCCCCCCCCCATGCCCACCCCACCATCAATGCTTCTGCTTATTCTCACCTACAGCATTAATTTGTAAATTGTCCGTCTCTTTTTTGATATTTTTTACATCTTCCATAGCAGTTGGATTTAAATGACTTTGTTTTGGTTCTTCTTCATCCATCGTCAACACTTATAAATGGGTTTGGATTTGAATAAAAGTTGCTTAGACTCTAATTCAATCCGAGCAACGGAGCTAGTCGATCGTTATTTTTTAAATTGAAACGGTCACAAGAAAAAGTTTAAACATCTAAATGAATATAAAGAAATAAACAAACTATTTAATCAGCACCGATAGTTGACGTGTTAGGTGTTATCCAGGCGGTCGTGATAATAACTTGATAAGCCATCTGAAAAGGAGAAAAAGATTTTTTGGGTTTAAAAGTTTATTTGACGCAATACTTTTGATGGCTTTATATTTTATTACTTAGATTTAGTCAAATAGTCTTTGATTTTTGGAACGTCTTTAAATTATTATAAAGAACGCCAAATCCTTATACAGCCTCAGTAATGTCAAATGTTAAAAAAATAAAAATGTTTTATAGACTTACACCAAAAACAGGATGAAATAGTGAACTGATGACAGAGATGACATGCAACTGAAAATATTTTGAACGTTATATATGAAAAGAATGATCAAATTTGTCGATTTCTACCAAAGTTTGAAAAATTTGGTTGGTTCTATAACGTTGCAATGAGACAAGCTCGACTGATAATGCTGGGAATCGTCGTGTTAAACTGCTATATACCACTGGCTGTAATCATTGTGCATGATGTAGAAAGTACCATTTGATTGACTGTCTTATCTGCTGTTACACGTCAATCATATTTCTATAATAATTTTTATCTCGAATTTTTTTTTATTTGATCAGATAGACTAATTTTATTCTATAACATGTACATGATAATTTCTTATAAAGTTGAATCACCTAAAAATATCGGGGGGAACAATTTTCATGAGCGTTTTTAAAAAAGCGATTACAATCATTACAATTATTGAGTCCATATTACAATATGAAGACGATAGTTGAGTGTCCCTTTTCAAAATGGATAGATTTCATAAATCTGTTTTTATCGATTTAAATAACTTGAAATTAGACTCCCGTATCAGTGGGCTTGGGGTTTTTTAATGTTACATTCAAAAACTCCAATCGCTGACAATTTAATCAACTATTTTCGTGAATCAAATTCCCATCCGCAGCTCATGTTGTACAGTATAGTTCAACACTTGCCCTTGTCTGATGGTGAACTGAAAATCCGAGGCTTAAGTTTTCCGTATACAAAACGTCACTCACTTTTACTTATTGAAATCTCTCTACGGCCATCTGAGTGATACAAAGAGAAAAAGGGGACAAAGTTTCTAAACAAGTCAATCGTGCAGTCAAGGGATTTTCTCTTTTCGTATATATTAGTGTGTGTTCATTTCAGTTTTCCATTTCAGACTGTTGAATAAGGCGCTCTAGTATATCTGATGGAGCAGCTTTCTATTGACAGAAAATGTGATTCTTGTTTTGTTCTACAATTTCATTGTTTGCATGTCGATAGGATTCGTCTTTTGACATCGACGACGACTCAAATGTTTACATCGACGTCTAATATTCAGATGCCATTTAGCATGTCGACGACGACCAATGCTCAACCCATGACGACTACAGCTGGAAAAAGACAACCGACATCATTTCTACGATGCCAAAAAAGACAACGTCAGTGAACTAGCCGCAGGGACTTGAATCAACTGATAATCCACGTCGTGCATCCCTTCGACAATTTCAACGATGGTCAGCAGCAGCACCTTGAGCACATCAACAGCCAAGTCGTTATTTACGACGTCAGGAACTACTCCGGCCACTACATCGACCACTACACCGACCCCTACACCGACCACTACACCGACCACTATACCGACCACTAAACCGACCACTAAACCGACCACTACACCGATCACTACATCGACCACTACGCCATCGACGAACACTATCGAAAACGAGATGGATCCTCGGATGGATCACAGATACTGTTCAGGTTTATTTATCCTTGTGTGTTTTTTAGATGAAAGTTAGTATAGAAAAATCAGTTTATAGACAGGGGAACTGGGAGTGCGTTAATTGGTTGCCAGCAAAGATCGATGAGCTTTTTAAAATCTTTTTTTTTTAAGAGCTATGAAGTCTTTCATCGTCAGAAGTAACAGATTTTATTTTATTTTGCCTTAATGTAAGTCCATTTTACTGTGGCTCGTACAGACTCCAACAAATAATTGATCTGATCATTTCAGGTTTGTTATTTCCCATCTTGGCGCTTTCTTATGTCTGTGGGTTTTTTTTCCGCTTTCATTTCGTATGCTATGTATGAAATGGGGGCATAGCTCAGTGGTTCTCCAAGAAGAGGAATTGACATTTATCAGTTACTCTTGATAGTAAAAAATAAGTGCATATTACTGTTGGAATTAGAGTTTTACAGAAAGGCAGGAGAACCTGACGATGCCAGAGCTGTCAGAGAAGTGGACTGTCAGATGACAGATACTTGAGTAAAGAGGCCTTATGAGGGCGTGTTCCGCCGTGCTGCCCTCTAGTGGCTGCATGGTTGACTATATAGTTCAAGCACTCACCGTGCTGCCCTCTAGTGGCTGCATGGTTGACTATATAGTTCCAACAATTACAACTTACATTTCCAATGGAAATGATGCGTCTGATTCTGATTCTTCTGCACCATTTGCTTTACCTTTGCCATTTCCACCATCTGCTTCGCCTGCACCACCATCCTCCAATGGTTATATTGGAGCCTATACTTCCAGCGGATCCTCAAATTCCGTTGTCGATTTGTTTCTTTACTTATACTTGAAATGTGTAATTATTGTGCAGCCCCCAACCCCCAAAAGAACCTGACTGGATGACACTTGCAGATCCTCGAACTTTAGAAGTTACATTGGGGAAAGGATATTGCTTTATCCTCAACTTCAAAGACTTGTCGGATCCGCTGCTTAATAGGGACGGTTCCGAAAAAGATGTTTGGGCCTGCGAGAAGACCTTAAATCAGTTGTGGGCAGAAGTCCATATACGAAGTCGTTTTATAACGTTTAATCAAGTTCTTGCGGGAATTCTCGCTCTTCGTCAAATTGATTAGACCAAGTAAGTCAACCATGACACTAATAATTGACGCCTTTAAAGGGCCAGTTCCGATCGATGGGGATCACAAGGGTGCCAAAGTTCTCAGAGGAATTTATAGCCTACTACACTCAACCAGGGTGGTCAATGAGGGCTACAATGTGGCCAAAGCTGTAAACTTTGTGAACAAATCCTGGACAAAGCACATTCCCACTGTGGCTCAGTGCTTCAAAAAAAATTCAAAATTCAAAAGAAAGTGATGAATCTTAAGAAATTTTCCATTTGTTTCAAGAAAAAGACATTAATGCTCTTTGATTTAAAAGATATAACGATCACGTGTATGCGCACTGCCAGTAAACTAAACATCTTTAGATTGACTAAAATACATAGACTACATCCATTATCATTAGAGCATTTTCACGATAACCCATAGGCGAGGCCGTCGTTGTTCCTGCAGCTACACTGAGCCACAGCCTCCAGCTGCCGCAACTTTTCCCAAACCGCTTGCAGGTAAAAGCTACAAGTGTAACGACATGACGTCATGTTAAGTGATAGTTCCTCTATACCAAACATTCGTATTTCACTAAAACCGACCATTATTTCACTAAGCCCAGCCCACAATTTTCGGTTTAATTCACGTATAAAAAGGTCTTGTTGAAAACTGAAAGGACACAGTTTCATCCAAACTTGCAAAGCATCAACATGAATTAAGGTATTAAACGGACAGAAAAGTTAGGTTGAAATCGAAAGTGATCCATTTCAACCACATTCAATATTCTGATTTGATTTTTTTTTCTCAATTTGAATTGCTGTTCTTCATTCTCGCAGCATTGGTCGCCGTCGTCGCTTCTCAAGCGTACCCCAAGCCACAATATACCAAGCTCTTATCCTGAGCCACGATGCATCCTCGTAGTTAATCATAGGCTTTGCATAGTTTTGTATTAGTCATTGTCTTGATTTGAGTCATCTGAACTTTTTCGTGCAGTGGCACATGTTTGAATTTTCAATTTACTTTCACTAAGTTGGTTTAATCATAATAACAACAAAAAAGATTGTAATAGTGTACGTTGCAAATTCCCCTGTTCATTCCTGTGCTAGTTACATGTGGTTTTGTAATGTTGACTAGATTATCTTTTTGTCAGCTTTTAAAAAATTTGCAATGACGTACTGAGCAATTGATCACGTGACGCGTTTATAATCGTTTCAAAAACCAGACCGGGATATTTACCGGTTGACATTTCCCCACTGTTGAACTCGTTCGGTCTTTTTATGTTTTCGGCATCTGGTTCGTATTTTTTTTCACAGTGAAAATAGTAATGGAAAAATTAAATAAAGTAAAGACAGGAGTTCGTTATTTTAATGGCTGATAGTGAGATGGAATGTGTTGACTAAATTGATTCAATGGGTCGTTTAAAAACCATTGAAGTCATCATGACTTCACATGGTTTCACTCGTGGCTTTACTAGTGTTCCTCGTTTTATGTGAGACAATTACACGAAATTCTGTAATCGACTCCATTTTCATTCCAAATTATTATTTCCCTCATCAAAATTCTAATTTTCTATTTTAATTCAATTACTTGCGAGATCAGTTTTCAAATCGGAAACAGCTTGATTTGTGGTGAGGAGGATCTTGCGAGCCCTTGGTCTTATCTTCTCTTCGGAATTATCAGAGCTTAAACGAGAGGGGGAATAACGACGGCAATAGTTTCTATTTTAATATTACTGCTGCTTTAAGCAGAAACAAAGTGTAAACGGTAAACAAAAAGGTAAATATTGTGTGTCCTCAGCCAAAATCTATTTTTCCAAAATGCATTCTCGTAAATTATCGTATGCTTACTAATTTGGATATTTTAATTGGTTCATTATCATTGTAGGCTTTACTAATTTAAAATGGTTATTGAATACCGAAAACACTTGCATGATTTTTGTTGTTCTAAACTTAATACGTCGGGCAATATTCGGGCATGGAGGTCACCAAATCAAAAATTTTTTATTGCCGAGCTATTTATTCAACACTGCCCTCAGTTTTCGATTGGAGTGAAAAATCGTTTTACAGGCAAATTATAAAAAACCTGCGCAACTGGAGTTGGACCAACTCCAGTTGCAGATAACAAAAAAAAATACTAATTTTCTTTGTTTTAACAGACCGAAAAACAGCAGAATTGTATTGTGCTTATCAAGTTGGCAGGATGATGATTGCTGCCGGTGTGGCAGTGTGGAATGATTCCAAATTAGTACCAGGACCAAAATAGAAGATATTATCGAAGACATCGAAGAATCTAAGACATTTTCCGGTGGTTTTCATCCCCATGTGGCCAAATGAATATTATCAACAATTTTTCAAAGGACTGGAAACTATCCCATCGTTGGCGAGAACCTACTGAAAAAGACAATAATTTATGGAAATACCACTGCTCCATTACTATAGCTGTAGGGGGAAAATTTTTCGTAAAAAAAAGTTTATAATTTTTTAATTAAAACAGATATTTTATATTGATTAAAATTTGTTTTCAGAAACTTTCAGTGCCCAATTTTCAACATTTGAAAAGGAGCCAGCCAAAACTGCATGCGCTATGTCGATGCTGAAACAGTTTTATTTGGCACGTCTCACACCGTATGACTATTACTATCGCAAAGACACAACACGAATTGGTCCAACTGGTGTTGTGGCTCCTGTTGAAATTGCACCTGCTGAAATTGCTCCTGCTGAAATTGCTCCTGCTGAAATTGCTCCTGCTGAAATTGCTCCTGCGGAAGCTGCACCTGCTGAAGCAGCTCCAATCATTGAAAATTCTATTGTTTACTACAAATTGATGACCTTTAATTTTATAAAAAACGGAAATTATCAAGAAGCATTACAAATGGGAATTGACAAGGGGGCCTAAACAATTTAGACCCCGAGAGAAATTTGTGCAAAGAAAAGGGAAAATTAGTTGGCTAGCACACCAACGTTTGAAAGGTGACAGAGTGTCCAGACAACGTCCCTAGCAGCGGTTCTTGGTAGCTAGTCGGTAACAGTTAGAATTACCCTGTTTTTACCTCTAGTTTTGGTATTTTTAAGGGCTAAATTACGTTCACCAAAACGTGCGAGGGACTCTGACAAAAAGAAGAGTGAGTGTATGTCAATTTTTCCAAGTTTATCTTAGGTTTTTACTGGTATTTTTAATCATAAAGAACATTCTTGGAAAAAGAGTTGAAATAACTCGTTGGAAACAGGTAAAAAATACTATGAATAATGAAGCGCTATTCCACCTGTTTTTCACTTGTTTTGAACTCGTAATTTTAACCAAATTTCAAAACTCTTAAATCAGAAAATTTTAGGGAAATAAAACTCTTTTTTTCTTTGTATAACAGACCAATTCATAACCGTCATCAGAAAAGGTTTTTTAAATCGGTATTTATCGGGTTGGCAAAATGTAATATCTACCGACTAAAATTTTCTATGAAACGGTAAAATTCAAGTCTAAATGACTCTTTTTTCTCCCCTTTTTTAAACTAACTTAAAACTGACACAAGAAAAGGTTATTTTTATCCTTTTTATCTCGTTTACCAAGAGTAATTTTTACCCAAATCAATTTTCACTATATGACACGGTAAAATTCAAGTCTAAAATCCTCTTTTTTCTCCCGTATTTTAAACTTAATTAGAACTGACACCAGATAGGGATATTTTCATCCGTTTTCATCGAGTTTACCAAGAGTAATATTTACGCACTTTCATTTTCAATGATATATCGCTTTTTCTACCAATTTAACATTAGGTTGAAACGGAAAAATAATGGTTAAATTTTCTTTTCATTCATTAGTAAATTATATCACATTTATAAATTCACAGTTACGGCAGTCGGTATGTTACAAAAAACTGTTATTTCCAATTTGAATTTGGTATATTTTACCCATAATTAAAGACTATAACGAGTAAATTAAACCCAAAACTTGACTCGGAAGAAACTACGGCAGGAACTCCCATTGAAACTGGGGGAAAAGCGCCGTATTTTTTCAGTAAAACTATTGGTAAATTACACTTTTGTGCACTATTTATACTGAGGTGTTGTCCAAAAACCGCGGTTCTTGGGAAAGGGTGGGGTTGGTTTCGTTAAGAGTTGTATTGGAGTGGACGATTCTTGGGTGGGTAAAAACCCACCCGGATTTGTTTGGAGTTCGATTGGGGTGAGACTAGGGTTGGTGGATTTTCACCAAATTACCACCCTAAAACCACGTTTCTAACGCTTGAAGTTTTTCTATTTTTTCATTTTTACTGAATTTTTAATGAAAAGTCAATAGTTAATTTGTTTAAAAACACCATTGTTCAATATAGCAATGCTAAGCTACAGTAAATCAGTATATTTTGCTATTTGATTTGATTTATTTTGTGTTTAGTTAGGTAATTTTCAATTACTTTATGTGTAAAGAAGAAAATATTTCTAAGTCCCCATTACATTCCTTGCCTATTTTGGACATACTTCACGTAAAATACCAATTATCAATCATTAGTGGCGCAGTCGGTCGGTCGGTACTTCTTCGGTTCTTCAGTCGGCTGCTAGGGGTAATGAAAAATAAAAAATTGAGTGTACAAACGAGAACGGAATTTTCTTATTAAACAACCGCTCTAAGGACCATCATGTTGAATATATAAACGTTTTTGTGGGTGTCAGCCCGTTCTATACCCAAATGAAGATTTTAAATCTCATGACACTTAATAATTAGAATGAAATGTGATTTATTCAACGTTATCCAAACGAACGAAAATTTAAGTTTCCTAGGTCTTGATATCAATGAAAAAGTTTAAAAAATGGAATCTCAATAACTATTTAACGAATTACGATAAAACTTGCACAAACGCTTCCAGATGTGCAGTTTTTCCCAAAACAATGGTTTTACAAAATTTCGTCTGCTAGATATCGTCAAATATCAAAATAATTGGAAATTTGATATTGGCATAACTATGACGTTTTTACACAAGGATATGATAATGGAAATTCTTCCTATCAGGCATTTTTTATAAAGAGATCTTTGCATTTGCCAATGGAACATATTTAACGTTATCCGAATGAACAAAAATGAGAATTTTCCAGGTTCTGATTATCTGATATCAATAAAAATTTTGAAAATTTGTATCTCAATAACAAACGATTGCATTTATACGAAACTTGCTTAAAGTATACGATCACATGACAGCGTTTTATAGCGTTACCTGTAACGTAATTCGGTTAGAGCAACGGTTTTAAACCAGAAAAAAAGATTTCCTTCCACATAAAAATTGCAAAAACCGAAACTTAAGTTGTATCATAAAAATACCAAGAATCAGAAGATACATGGGGAAATAAAAAAATGTTGCGGATATAAAACACCCTATTTAATGTACAACTTGTTCGGGTTACTCGTGGGTCAAAATAAAACCCGAAAAATTCCCGAAAAATTCCCACGGTGATGCAACATTCTTTTGTTGGGAAAAGTTTCCCTTCAGCCAGGTTTCCGATCACCACAGACTTAGATAATTATCCTTTATTAGAAAATTGCTTTTTTACTCATAATTTATTGACTGATTGACGCGTATTGATTTTGTAACTAAACCCCGTTTGGCAACATCGCATTCAGAAGCAGACCACAGCTTCTCGGGCTTGTAATCATTTGTACCTTGTCGAGTGCAAGCAAAAGGTTGTGAACTGCGAGTCTCCCTAGGTCGTGTAATTTCCGCTTAATTTTGGATTTAGCCAATGTATTTTTGCATTCTCGTTCCTTATGCTACTAGCATACCCACTTTTTATTTGCCGCCAAAATTTTAACTCTCAGGGGTGTTAAATTAAGTTAAATTCAAGTTTTTTTAAGGATTATTTAAATGTTGTTTTTTAATTTTTAAATATTTTGTGGCTGGTATATTTAAAATAAAATTATGTATTTTGGAGTGAATAAAGCTTAGTATAGGTTTATAGTATGGCAAAATGGGAACTAGATCGCATTAGTTCTACGGGCGCCATTCTTTTTTCAAATACAAATAAACAGTAACCTTACCTAATTTCAGGATTACTGCGTTAGGTAAATTTTTAAACCCTCCATCTCACATTCTCTACTCGTAATTGCGTGTTTCTCCCCACCCAAGTCCCCACTTTTAAATCGAGCTGTCCCGTTAAGTTTTTCTGTATAAAAAATATGCACTATTTTCTAAGGGAACACATTGTCTTGTGGTACACCTTCAGAAGAATCTTCAGGCAGAATCTTCAAACTTCAGACAATGGCGAAAAGGGGAGGAGACAAGAAAAAAAGCTAACTCCTAATCGGGAAACTCGCACGCGCAGCAATGTATTCAGTCGTTTTTCTTCTTTTCAAGGCAATGGAAGAGGGCTGCAATGTTTCGAAGTTCAATTTGTTCAGGGCACGTGCACTGAGCCCCAGTGGGAATGTGCTTTGTCCAGGATTTGTTCACAAAGTTTACAGCTTTGGCCACATTGTAGCCCTCATTGACCACCCTGGTTGAGTGGAGTAGGCTATTAATTCCTCTGAGAACTTCGGCACCCTTGTGATCCCGATCGATCGGAATTGGCCCTTTAAAGGCGTCAGTTATTAGTGTCATGGTTGACTTACTTGGTCCAATCAATTTGACGAAGAGCAAGAATTTCCGCACGAACTTGATTAAACGTTATAAAACGACTTCGTATATGGACTTCTGCCCACAAGTGATTTAAGGTCTTCTCGCAGGCCGAAACATCTTTTTCGGAACCGTCCCGAGAGAACAATTTCTGCACTGTGACATCTAAAAAAGTACATAAAAGGAATTTAAACTGTCAATAACAAACAATGGCATTAAGTGTCATAACACCCTATAATCTTCCTATAACCTCGTTTTGGCTAACAGTAAGGTTAATCAAAGTAACCAGGGTATTTATGTCGTAAGGTGGGTGAATTGGTCAATCTCCCTACAAAGAGAATGAATAAACCATGATGACCCTGTGCCAAAGGTAATTAATTCTTCTAGTATTAATTAGGCCAGGTAAAAATATTTTCTTACCAACTGCCGCATATCGGGTTGCAAAATACTCTGGTTGATTTGACCAGGCCACCAATTCCTCAGTTGTGTCATTACTGTTATCCGAATCAATATGACAAAAATCCGAAAATCCGAATTGTTTCAAATTTCAACCCGTAAGCTCAAGACGAATCAGTTGCTATCGGACAGGCACTAAAGGCGGGGATTCGCCAACGCATATCCATTAACCAGACATTGGTTTTTCTATGTGGTAGGAAAACGTCAAGGAGCAGTGTGTTAAATCCCAACATTTTTGACGCCTTGTGGCGTTCTATACTTTTAAGCGAAAAGTAAGCCCTTTGTTTTGTACTACTTTGGTTCTCCTTGATAGTATGCCAAAATGCTTTGATAGTTGCATAAGTGTGTTAATATTATTCACAACAATTTTTAATTCACAACCTTAACTTTAATAGTAATCCAGGTGGGTTTGCCGACACCAACCGTCCCAGCTACCCCATGCCAATGGGATGACAAATGGTATATATGGATATATGGATGTATATATATGTATTTTCATTTGATCATAAAGACTTTTTTGGAAATCTGTCTCTTTTCAACAACTAAAATTCGGCTTGCCAGACAACTTTTCTTTTCTTCGCGCTTGACTTGCTTCTTCTTTTTCTTCATTAATCTTGTGTGTATGGTACAACAGTGCAGATACAACATCATCAACAATTTTTTGAACATCTTGATCGTCGGTTTCCTCCCCTCCTGATGATTCATCGGTGCTTAACTCATTGAGTTATTCCAACGCCATATCGCCCTAAATGTTAAAATAGAAAAATAAATGAATGGTTTTTAAGCTTATCGCTATCGTTATGTTATCGTTATGTTTTCGATAACGATAGCGATACTGCACGTTTTTTTCATGTTCGTTAATCGAACAAAAAAGTGAAAAAATTCTATCAGTAATTGAATACTCGAGTTTTTAGTCTCAAACCCTGTTCCCCTTTGAAAAAAGTCGTTCAAAAAGTATCGATATCGTTCATCGATCGATACCCATTTCGAATATCGAACGATTAACTTTTGATTGCATGTATAAATAACTTTCTATGATTACTAGGAAGCCTTTATACGAGAATTGTATGCAAGAGGAATTCCCGTCGAGGAAGTCGGCGTTATACTTTTATTATTATGGACTTGAAATTAGCGGCGGTGGATTCACACCAAAATACAAAACGGTGGTTTTGGCCAGTGATTTGCGTGACGGCATTTTACAGGAAATACCACATTACGGTTTGCGTCCAGCTGTTTTGCCGCTTATGCTGTCTCTGCCGTTTTGCACGCCATGGAATGTGGTGAGTGTCCGCTAATTTAAGTTTCCGAACAATCCATGCTTATGAGCAAAGTTGTTGTCCCTTTTTTCTGTTATCGATTGCTCCCTTTTGAGCAGTCGATTTTAGACTTGTGCATGTGCCTTTTCTTTTTGAACTTTAATTCTTTTTTGCTTTATTAGCAAATTTGTTGTCCCTTTTTTCTGTTATCGATTGTTCCCTTTTGAGCAGTCAATTTTAGACTTGTGCATGTGCCTTTTCTACGTCTTGTTTCAACACACTTTCACACAGGTGTTTCCGAGCGCAAAAATAGGCCGAAGCGCGGTCGTAATACCATTTTATAAAAAAACAGCAGATATCTTCTCAGTTTGCGGTTAATAAGGTTAGTTATGTTTGTTGTTTCTTGTTGAAAACTTTTGTTTCTCTTGATTGTCTTGATTCTTGATTGATTGTTTCCCTTTTTTCGGTTTCATGTACACCACTTGGGCAGAACGCCGAGAAAGAATTGGCAAACGCTACTCTATACGCTTCACGTCGGTGCGGCAAGTCGCTATGCGAATCTTGCAGTGTTTAGAATGGATTTGTCGCCGGTGCTACTTAGCTTTGCTCCTGGACAGCGACGATTGGCAGAAGGCGGTCGATACTGCCCTTAAACACGATGATTTCTCTTATTTCGGCCAGATTTTTCGGACAGGTGAGCCTCAATCCCTTTGTCAATTGTACTGCCTTTTCTTTTTGAACTTGAATTTTTTTTTTGCTTTATGAGCAAAATTGTTGCCCCTTTTTTCTGTTATCGATTGCTCCCTTTTGAGCAGTCGATTTTAGACTTGTGCATGTGCCTTTTTTTTTATTCCCTGAATACTTCGGCACCTTAGTGCGGGGATCCCCATCGATCGGAACTGGCCCATCGATGAAGGCTTCGATTATTGGTTATCAAGGAGGGGACACCCATTGACTCCCTTTTAGACTTCTCTGACTTCAAAGTACTCCCCCCCCCCTTTGATGTTTCGAACTTGTTCAGTTGACCGTTCTCTGAAGCAAAGAAACACAATTTCCATGAAAATTCGGGGGACTTCAAATAATTTAAGCCCTTAAAAAATAATCCACGAGATGGTGTTACTACTCGTACCTTTACAGATAAAATTACCAACAAAACACACAACAAAAAAAAAGAAGTACCTGTAAGCTTCTTTTGTAACATGGATGTTGCTTGGGGTTGTGATTTAAACCACATAAAGTTTTGGGGCAATGCTTGCAGTGCACTCTCTGAGAAAAGGGATAATTGATTTAGACTGTCAATAGCAAACAACAACAAAAAATACTTAAAACTTTTTGGTTCCCTTTGTATAATTCTATTATTGGAATGTGGTAGATATATACATAACCAAATCTGCGGTCTTTGTATTTTTCTTCAGATCAAACTGAATCTAAATCTAACCCTTGGAGTCCCGGAAATTTTCTTTTAAAAGACATGTTATTGTTGGACTGTAATGTTCGTGGTATACCATAAATTTCAAATCGGGACTATACCCTAGTACCTGCCTTCAGTGAATTTCTGGCTTCGGTGGTTTTCACCTCTTTTAAACCCTTTCTTTTGAGGAAAAAAAAGGTTCCACCCACGCTCCTTATAATAAGGGGCGTATCAAGTATTGAAGCCCTCACTACAGATCACCGGAAAAAGTGTGATCCCAACAAAGTTTTACGTGAAATCTAGCAGACGAAGCACGATGCCAGGGGCGCACTATCCCATTGTTCTAAATTCCCTCAGAATATGAAAATTAAAAAAAAAAGGTTAATAAGGTGGGGATAGAATTTTTATAAAAACGGAGAAAATGTGAAAAAAAAGAGGCTGAGACACAAACGCCTTCTCATGGTGCATGAACACATTTTCGTTGCTTCTTTTTTAGTGTGTAAGAAGCGTTCACTGAAGAAGGTGAAAATGTCGCAGGAGTTTGGAATGGGATCCAACGTTATAAAGTATACATTTCAATGCGGTGGCATTGTGTATCTGCGTGTGACGGAGGATACAAAACTTCGATATCAGACAGGTAAAAAAAATTTGTAGTGTGATTTTAGTAGTGATTTTATTTAATTCATTTTGCCCGTGCTACACACGTGTGCTGTGCATTACATATGTAGACTCATGCTACAAAGCGGAACTCGACGCCAAGGCGTACCAGCATTTCCTCAAAAAAGAAGAACAGAGAAGGAGAAACGAAGAAGAAAAAAAGAAGCTGGAAGAGGACTTGACACTTAAAGAGACTCGTAATTATGCAAATTTTTAATGTCTTTTATAATCAATAGTATCAAGTAAAATTGTTGTTTTTCAGAAGATTCCCAACCTAATCATTCAAGTGAGTCGTCGTCGGAAGATAACGCTGCCACAAACAACTATAAATCAATGATTGGTGCTGCATCGCGAGTGCGGGTGGAAAACGGAGTAATTTCCGTTGCTCCCAAATCAACTGCCACTCGCAAAAGATCTGCAATCTCTGGCAAAAAACTTACAAAAGGAGCAACTCCTTCCGTGAAAAAAAGAAGAGTGGACCCATTCGTCTCGGAACCAAAACCTTCGTCATCGACCACCAAAAGTAATTATTGACTTAATTGTGCCCAGCTAGCACGTGTTTATTGGTAAAATATTGTTTTCCGAAAATATTGGCCGTCTTTATTGGCAAAATATTTTTATCCGAGAATATTTTTTGGCCGATAATCCACATATTGGTATAGTATTAGATTAGTATTTTGTTGCGACAAGGTGGCTATTAAATTGTTCTGCTGTATTCCTAATAAATGACTATTATCAAAGATCAATATTTTTATTTTTTATTTTCCCAATAACGGACCATTAAATAATGAATAAATCGTTTTTTATGAAAAAGCTATATATCTTTAACATTTTCCATGCGTTTTAAATCCTAAATATATAAACTTATCGAAAATAGCAGTATTAATATTTGATCTTCTTTATGATTGAGATATATTATATCACGTTGGCGTGAAGGTAGAGTGTTAACTTCAAAGTCCGAAAGTTAGTAGTTCGAGACTAATGGACGATCTCGATTTTTAGACAATTGGTTTGTTTATTTAGGCAAATTACGTATGCAGAACTAACGAAATGAATATAATAAAAAACATTTAGGATTTAAAACGTTATATATTGAAAAAAGTATTGTGTGCCAACAAATTTTGGTGCAACAATTTATTGGAACAAGATTTGAAAACAATATTTTACCAAGATTTCAATTGTAGGAATAAAATATTTTACCAATATTTGAAAAATATTTTCTGCTAGCTGGGTGATAATAGAAATTGATTTTATGCTTCTGATTATTTACACTCATTCCTTTCTAGACAACTCTGACGAGATTGGCGAAATGAGCAGCGAAAACTATTTGGATAAAGAATCGGATCAAGATTTGGCTCTGGAAGATTCGGGATCGGATGAAGGTGGTGATCCTGGCAAGTGGACAACAAAAGAAGTGTCACTTCTATTGGATGTATACTACAATTTTAAGTCGCGATTTGACGAACCGTATGCTGTCAAGTTTCGCATCTGGAATAAGGTGAAATTTCTAACCTTTCTTTTAATTCTAGTGCTAATTTTTGTTGTCATTAGATTTCTAAAATTCCCGAAATAAAGGCTACTGGAAAGTCATCGCATCAGCTGTCCAAAAAGATTGACAACTTAAAAAAGACTTGGCGAAAGATGAAGCGGCCTGGTGTGAAAGCTATTCAACAATGGAAATGGACTGAGAAAATGGACCTTATCTTTGGGGATGACCCAGCAATCGAATTGAAGCATGTTGCGGAAGTGGGTGATGGAGGTCCTAAGAAAACGGCTACCAGCAGCACCAACTCATATAATTGGAAGACTCAGTTAATTAGCATCGAAAAAGAAAGAGTTGATGTTTTAAAGGATATTGCTCGCAGCCAAGTTAAAAAAACTGAAACTTTTGATCGTTTGACTTCCCTTATCGAAAAATGGTCCCAAAAAGGAGAATAAAATAGATGTGATGAATCATATGCTGTATTGAAACTTTTTTTTTACATTTAGAAACTCGGTTCAAAATTACAAAAAATATTTTCAATGCATACAATACATTTACTTTGTGAATTTTGATAGTATCAACATTTGATACAAATACATGATTGTATCAACTTGATACAGTAAATTACATCAACAGATAGGAGATTGCGTTACGTTTTCTTTTTCCTGCAGCTGTACCAATTTCATCATTGTCTTCTACTCCATCTTCATTCGCAACACCATCCTAATCCTCATCGTCAAATTCAGCCTCATCCACATCACCAAACTCAATACACAAATTATGAAGGCAGCAGGCTGTAATTATGACGTCAGGAATTCGGTTCAACAGCAACATGTCTAGAAAGCGGAGTCGTCTCCATTTTCCTTTTAACAATGCAAACGCTCGTTCAATTGCTGATCGATTTCTTGATAGAATACGGTTGAAATTCTTCTGTCTCTGTATAAATGATAGACGAAATTTAGTTATTGGAAACTGAATACGATCAGAAAGCTACTTACATCAGAAAGTCCTCCAGTATTACGATATGGTTTCATTATTCTGATGGACAAGCCGTATGCAGAATCTGCTAATAAGACATAACGCGTACCAACAAGCAATCTTGTTAAATTTTGACCAAGCTTGCTATGTGCATAGACAGATGAATCATGCATGGACGACGGGTATCCAGTGGAAACATCAATAAATTCGAGGTTCGGCTTGCAAACTGCCTGAAGCGTAATAGCACAGAATATCTTCCTATTTGTATAAGCATGACTTTGGTGAAGGGGCTGACGAATTCTGATATACGTGCCGTCAATGCTGCCTACAAATGTATCGAAATAATAGAAATAAGTTTAATGACAAAACAAAAAGACTTTAAACGGCATATACCTATAGCAAAGGGAAACGTGAATTGTTGTGAAAGGTTTTGATATTCATGTCTGGCTGGCCATTTAATAAACTTTCCTGAGTTTAACCGGAAAGCTCTAGCGACTGACAAAAATATGAAATGGGCATTTCCTATCAATGATAAATTAATATGATAATTAAATAATGAAATTCTTAAAATTATCTCTAGTTGTTTTCAATTTTAAAACATAGGCCTACCCATCTGCAGTCCAAATCTATCTCCTACGCCTCTGAAAGACTCTAAATTTCCAAGTGTCCACAAAGTCAACAATAATTAAGTTTCAACTGGCACACATACTCGTTTTTCGATTCCATTGATGTGTGGTGCCATTCTACGACACAAGTTCTGCAACACAAATGAAATTTATATCATTAAAATATCACATTAGACATTACTTATTAAAGGTCTACCGTTTTTACCTCAAAGCTTACTCTACACATTCTGAAATGCTTTTTAAAGTAAGGATCGGAGTATCCTGTAACTGTGTATTCTACATAACCGTCGATTCCCGAAAATTGTCTGGGACCTTCTCTGTTGTCTGAGTTGAGAACATGTTTGGCAGAATTAGACGCACATATTTCTTGAAAAATGATGTCGTCGTCGTCGACATCTTGTTGGATGATTTCATTCAGTATCGCTAGAGCTATGACGGCCCTTTGAGCAGGAATCGCCATATAAATAGTATTCTTATTCAAAGTATTTCACTGAAAGAGGTAACTAATTTACAGTCACTGCTCACTTTCTTCTTCTAAACACGTACTTCAAACTGACACTAGTGACACTGACGTCCGATCTTGCTAAAAACGGCACCAGATAGCAGACGATAGAGGGATCCAAATCATCAAGTGAAAATTTCGTCTGAGCCGACGAAATCCAAGGTGAGGGCTTCAATACTTGATACGCCCATGGAGACTAGTTTTTCAGTCACGGTTCTTTACTCAGATAAAAACCAGTTCATTTCACCGCCTTTTTTTTGTTTCTTTTCCTTTCTTCCGTCGGCAAAATATAAAGAATTTTAAGAAGCTTAACTTTCTCTTAATTCGCGCGTGCTCTTAAAAAAGGCGGCCCTTTTTTATGTTTTTCTATCAAGTCTTTTCCCCTCATTAGATCCAAAAAAAGCTTAACTACCCACCACCCACTTTGCCAGCGGCAAGTGAAACCTCCCAACCTAATCCCTAAATATCCTACTTGAAATAGTCGTCTTTACTTCACTTTCCCATACAACCAATTAGCTCAGATGTTAGCGAAGACAGTTACTGATTCAAAACAGTAACGTTCTTGGTTCAATTCCAGGTTCAGTGAAAGTAGTAAATGTAAAGTATCGAATAGCAATGAAAGAATAAATAATTTTAACGTTAAATTAAAATTTTCCTCATAACTTTATACTTTTATAGCAAGAGTATTAATAAGACCTTGAAAGGGACTAAGGAGCCCGGAAAAGAGTTTTAAGCCTGCGTTTCAAAGTGTTTCAAAATACTGGTTTAAAACTATGTTCTACACGCAAACAAGCGGTGTAGAACCAGTATGCACAACCAGTTTTTTCCCTATGGCTTGGTATAAAAAACCATAGAAAAACCGGTATTGCCACGCAAGCCAAGTACTAGGGTAGCTATTTTCATAGCTCTTTAAAATATTGGAAGATGCATTGGAAATTGCTGGATTCTACAAAGTATTCATAAAATAAGAAATTCATTAATTATAGGTTCCTAAAAGATTCTAAGAATTATAATTTGTATTTTTCACCGATTTAGTACTTTACTCCGTGGGTATACAGTGGCTGTGGTAAAAACCAATTTTTGTTTTAACTTTTTAAGGTGTCTAAATTTCCCTTATATGTCTTATACGTCCCCTTATATGACTCAGAACCATAATTCTTTATTATACCAGTATTATTAGGACTGGGGCAGCAACCGTCATAGAAATCAAATTCAAAATTTGATCTTGTGAATTAAATGTTCAGTTTTCCATATTTTACATGTTTGTGAGATACCACACATTGTAAAATACATTGTAAAATGGCTCGCTAAAATAGCTTTCCCATATATTCCGAAGGATTTGTAGCTGCTGTATTCCCCAAAGTATTGGTAAAATCAAATAAACACGGAAAGAAAATGAACAAATTACTGTTGTCTTGTTAAGCACGATATGTTAAATAAGGTACGGTGCAAGTTTAATCAAAATCTGTTCGTGTTTATAGAAGATATTTCAATTTGAAATTTGGAAATAAATTGTTTTCCAAAGAATTTCCAAAGAAAATGCGTATGCGTAACATCTCCTATAAACACGATGATTTAATCATTTTCTCTCCGTGTTTGTATCCGTATTTTGAAAAATAATATAGACGAGATTGGTTTAAAATGTAACATGTTTGTGGGATACAACAAATTTAAAAATGCGGTTCGTGTAGCTTTTCAATACATTCTGAAGCATTGGTTACTGCTGTATTCCACTTCATTTTTAGGTTTGTTTCGATTTCATCCAGATTATAGTTTAGCTCCAAGTCTTTATATGATGATAAAGACATCTGGTTTCTGAAACTGCTATAAGTTTACTAGCAACTATTTTCCGACAGATGGCCAAATCGAAAATTTTCAGAAAATTTGTTTTTTCACTATTAATTTTTAAACACATCAAATAATAAGCTTTATCAAAAGAAAAAAAAGCCCTTCCTTCCACGTACGAAATTTTCAGCTAAGAGGTCTAGCTTTAGTTTTGAAATTGCTAGCTTTAGCTCATATATCTGCAAAGCTAAAGAAAAGAAGCTTCCCGCTAACTTTATTTTAGCGCTTAATATAAGAGCTCCTTATCTTTTAGTTGCTAGGCAGCTAGGTTAAGCATTGTTTCATTGGTGCTTTACCTTTTAACGCTATCCTTGGCTTTATTTTAGCTTTAATTTTTAAAGCTAAATTATTGCCGGTAAGGCTACTTAATTTTTTTGCTAAGATTAGTAAGGTTTAGCCGAGTTTTAGCATTTTTCATTTTTGCACTGTTTTTTAACGCCTATGGAAACCTATATATTAGCTATTTCTTTTTTGCTAAGTGTTGGCTTATTATTTTTATAAAATGTCTATTAGCTGGTATTTGGGTGGGTTTAGCATTTTTTTTACGTCGGCTCATCATATAAATAAAATAAATCTCATCAGCAAGGCTAGGAACTTTATGTAATAACATATTTTTTAAGAAATATTTTATTTATTGAAACGCGCTGAAACTTTGGATCTGAACGTTTCATCGATCGTGGAAGCGAATTCCGTTGAGTTTATTTTACATATAAATACAAGTTTGACCTTTTTCGTGTTTTTAGCAAATATAAACACATATTAACCACATATAGCCACTTTTTCCCGGTTTTTCAAAAAAATTTGACCAAATTCTACACAATAAAGGCCCCTCTTTTTCAAAAATTTGGCCTTGATTAAAAAAACAAAACAAGTCTCGACTCGTCTTGCCCGCTAAGCTTCCGTTGCTTCTGATGAGCCACAATTATCTATTTATCACTTTTACTTTTTAGTCCTAATAGGAAGTCAATAGTTTTTTACTCCAGTTTTTTTACTTCTCAACTTCTTATATCTTTTAATTTCGAAATGCCTAAAGTAGCTAAATCGAAGGCAGGGATTAATCGTGGTTACATTTCTGAGTTTGGAAGTGAAATATTTCAGACTGATGGATCTGTGTTACGTTGTATACCATGTGATTCCCCCGTTCAAACTACAATGCGATCTCAAGTAACTCAACATCTTAAAACGAAGTCACACGTAAAGAACATTGAAATTCAAAATAATCGTGCACACCACCTTATTTTCCTCGTGGCTCCGTTTGAAAAGCAAGGGAAACTAAGTCAAAGTTCACTCGACATGTGTGAAGCCTTTAACGCAGCAGATATTCCTCTGTCGAAGCTTTCAAATCCAGTGTTTCGTGCTTGGCTTGAGAGAGAAACCAAACGCAACGTTCCACACGAGTCTACTCTGCGCAAACAGTATCTTGATATTGTTTACGAAAACACCATGTCATTCATCCGCAATATGGTTAAGAACCGCAAAATCTGGATATGCATTGACGAGACCATTGATGCTATTGGAAGAAAAGTTGCTAACGTTATCGTTGGAATTCTTCTGCCTGACAGAAGTGGAGAACGATTTTTGCTAACTACCGAAGAACTCGAGAAATGTGACGCAGAAGCAATTGCCCGTATTTTTCATGATTCGTTAAAGCTACTTGGTGACATCAACTCGGATGACGTGCTCCTGTTCGTGACTGACGGAGTCCCCTACATGGTTAAAGCAGGTGATTTACTGATTTTTTCTCGTCTTAACATATTTTGGTTTCTTTTACAATTTATATTAACCATTAACTTATTAATTTATCATTTTGCAATAGGAAGAGCATTGAAATTGATTTTTCGCAAAATGATTCACGTCACTTGCACTGCCCATGGGCAGCATCGCGTAGCAGAGACTGTTCGATCGTGTTATCCGAACGTTGATGGACTTGTTGCCAACGGAAAGAAAATCTTCAGAAAATGCCCGTCTCGTGTCCAGATCTTTGAAGACGCCGCTGACTTGGAAGGTCGTGAAATCCCCCTGCCACCAAAGCCATGCACTACTCGTTGGGGCACTTGGTTGGAAGCAGTTACTACAACAATTACCTGCCATTCTTTGCTGAAGTCGTCATTCAACTCGACGAAACCGACTCTGTTGCTATCAAAGCATGTCAAACACTACTCGAGAAGTACGACGACCTGGAAGCCGATGTCACCTATCTGGATGCAAATTTTGTCCGTTTGAAATTCGCCATAAAAACGCTAGAAAAGGACGGCCTTCCCTTGGCTGATGCTTTAAAATGCATAGACGACGTCACTGACGACCTTCCGTTTCGATCTCCGGGATCCAAAGCTGCCAAAATCAACACCAAGATGACTTCCATTTGGAGAAAAATAAGGGTCTTCACACGCTTCGTGCCATTTCAACCGCTTTGACGGCTTAAAGAACGGAAGATCGTGTAGCAGCGCGACGCCTAATCAAAGAGCGACTAACGAGCGAAGATTTAACTTATTACAAATTTGCCCCTACTACTTCTTGTTCTGTTGAACGTTCTTTTTCCGTTTACAAAACGTTAAACTGTCCTAACAGGCAGAGTTTTCGAGTTCCAAAACTTTCTTTTTAGACACGTATTTTACTTTTTAGCGCAAATTTCGGCTTCTGAGGCCACATAAAATTAGTTTTTTAGCACATATTTGGTGCTTTTTAACCACATATTTTAAAAATTTATATGTAATATTCGCTATGTTTTAACCACATAAAGTTCCTAGCCTTGCTCATCTGTCATCATCACTTGCAATATGAATAGGTTTTATTCTAATTTAAACAAAAGTAATGTCATTTCTATTTTAAGTTGTGTCAAAACATTATTTTGGTAAAAGGTCATTTTTTGGGAACCAGAGATGGGAAAGTCCCATGGAAAAGGAACATCGTTTTTTTGGCGCTGCCACCTAGGGAGTGGGGACAGAACTTAGTGAAGCATGCCTTCAGTCAATGCTTCCTATGGCCTACTAAACTAACGGCCACAGCGCATAGATCGCCCCTGTAGTTCAATGGTTAGAATTTTATGAATGAAAAAATAAAATAAATAATGAATAAAAATAAAATTTATATGGTTAACAATTTTACATCAAAGAGAAAAAGGTAAAAAATCAGAGAGTTCCGAGATTTGAACTCGGATCTAAAGAACCACAGTTCCGAGTGCTAACCATTACACCACGCTTGCCTGTGAATAGTAGTACAGGGGAGATCTATTGTCTGTGGCCGTTAGTTAAGTAGGCCATGATGCTTCCCTTCCCCGGTTATGGAAGAGAAGTACTGTCCCCAATCCCTTGGAGCGCTGGCGTCAGCGGCATTTGTAAAAAAACCGTAGCAAAAAAAACCTTATGGACATTCCCATCTCGGTCATCTCTATTGGGAACGCAGTCATTTTTTTAGCTTTTCAAAATTTTTCTATTATTTTTGACAGAGTCATAACACTCATAAGCTGTTAGCAATCATAATAAATATGTAAAACACTTTTAATTTGTACAAAAGTTCTGTTTAATTAACGAAGTTTCTTTTTCGAGGAAACCAAAAAATTTCCAAGTCACTAAAACCTAACATGAAAACCGGTATTTATAATCTAAATTTACAAAAATAACAAGAAGATGTGGTCAAGTGGTTAGATAGATGAATAATTACACCAAAGGTATAAGGTTCAATCCCCCCTGTCTCCTTTTATTTCATACCCAGAAATAGGTTCATAAATAATAGCTAGAAGAAGCCTACCCTACAGTAGCCGTTGTTAGCATCTTTTTCTTAGCTACAGCTAGGTCATGAAAACGGAGCTCCGTATTTTAAGTTTCTAGGCTAGATTTTCTAACAAATAAAGCATCCTAAAGGGGTAGCAAAAGTTAGTAATTTTTTAGCTGAACTTTTTGTACGGGTCATTATTTAGAAAAAACCGCGATACAAAAAATACTAAAGTTGATTTTTAAAAAATTTTCCAAAATAGGGCCCTTTTTTTCGTAGCGCCATAAAAAATGCACGGCGAACGCCCAAAATTTCGCTCGGCGAAATTGGTACAGGGTGATGCCACCTCTAGGGACTAGGGAAATGAATTTACAAATACGCCAACCCCTGTATATTTGTTAAATTAGAATAAACGAAAGTGCACTTGTACTACGCTTCTTGTATTGTTGGTGATAACAATAAGAGAGAAAGCATACGCTACCCTAGCAGCGGTTTACGGTAAATAACTTGTAAAAACCGGTGAGAAAAACCGGTAAATGGTAATTTACGGGGGTCTTAAACCGTAAGTTTACCCAAAGAGTGCGTTATCTAGCCCGCAATACTTGGTAATTCAACCGTATTTTCTAACCCATATTTTTTTGCCAAATTAGGAATGCAAAGGATTTTTTTACTTTTAATATACTAGTTTTTTAAACCGCAATTTTACCCCAAGAGTGCGTCTTTTCGCCAAAAAAAAGCAGCTCTTACCGTTTTTCCCAATATCAAATAAAGGTATACGCCCTAGTAGAACGAGATATCTTTTAGATATCTATAAGACAAAGAGTTATCTACCAGAAACATATCTTATTGATAACTATCTAGTAACCTATTGTCATCTCTTAAAGATATCTTTCTTGAATATCTAATATATATCTTTCTTAGATATCTTAAATATATCTATTATACATCTTTGATAGATATTTTAAATAAATCTTTGGAAATGGTTATAGATATACTACGTCGCTTCTGTTCCACTTTCTCGTATTATTCATTCGAAAAATTGTTTGTTGTCGGCTGTGGGGATCGAACCTCTAACTTTGAGAATGGTAGCCTCACTCGCTAACCACTATACTAACATGACATACTAATAAAGCTTTAATAAGAAATATACTTTCTTACAATGATATTTATGTTTTAACTAAAGATAATAGATATTATCTGCAACATGTAGGATTCTAGGTAGACGATTTGCGGTTCCCTTGAAATCTTCAGCTGTTTTGCGTATAGAAATCGTATTATAAGCAAGCTATAAAATCTTGTTGGATTTTGCAAGAGTGCATGCAACCACTTTATTGCAACTAACCAGTCGTACTATCGAGTTCATATCTAATCCGCCCATCCAAACAGTTAAATTATCCAAGCGTGATTAAACTACATTTTAAAAACAACAATGGTCCAATGTTCCTCCTTCGTTGGCTGCCGTTTTCAAATGTTTGCTAGAAACTCAGGACCTCAGTTCCTAGTAGGAGATTTGCAACTTTACCTTAATCTCCAATGTGTTGAAAAAAGTGGTGGAAAGTATATTTTGAAGGAATTTTTTTTTATTTGACATTGTATGATTTCAATGATTTGATTCTAAATAACTTGATACTCGAATTGTTCATTCATTGTGTCTCAATACCCAGACAACACGCTTGGTTTTAATTTGGGAAAAAAGACGTCTTTGTGTGATCGTCTGAATAGGCTGGATAACATAAAAGTCGGCTTTTGGCGGTCTAATTTAGACGCACATATTTTTATTTGGGATAAAAAAGACGTCGTCTATACCGTCCGAATAGGCTTGATAAAAGACGGCTATTGGTGGTCTAATTAATGGGTTTCAAACTGGGTTTTTTACGGTCCAAAAATAATTTTTTTTCCGCCGCAAAGATTATTTAATTGGTCTAAAAAGAGTTTAAATTTGTCTCTATCAGGATTTAATAAAGATTTGTCATTGTAACTTAAGGGAAAAAGTTAAAGTCCGTTTAATACAGTCTGAATATATAATTTTTTAGTTTTCCAAAGAGCGAGGTAGTGTAGTGGTTAGCGAGGTGGATAGTGAACATAAAGGATCAGGGTTCGGATCCATTTTGGTTCTTTTATTTCTATTTTAGATATCTTACGTAAAATGTTTTTATAAAGATATTTTCTAAATGTTTTATAGATATGATAAACGGGTGATGTTTTTGTATATATTTAAAAGATATCTGTAAGATGCCAACAAAAAAAAAGACACCAGAAAGATATGTAGATATCTAAAAGATATCTAAAAGATATCTCGTTCTACTAGGGACATTGGTTGTTTTTACCCACAATATATTAGTTTCTTCAACTGTAACTTTACCCCAAGAGTGAGTTTTTTCGCCTGCAATGAGCGGTAATCTAACCGTATTTCCCAACTCCAAATTAAGGAATAAATTGGTTTTTTCTACCCACAAAATACTAGTTTCTTTAACCGTAAGTTAACCCCAAGAGTGCGTTTTTTTCGCCTGCAAAGAGCAGTAATCTAACCGTATTTCCCAATTCCGAATTAAGGAATAAATTGGTTTTCTCTACCCACAAAATACTAGTTTCTTTAACCGTAAGTTTACCCCAAGAGTGCGTTTTTTTGCCTGCAGTGAGTGGTAATCTAACCGTATTTCCCAATTCCGAATTAAGAAATAAATAGGTTATTTTTACTTACAATATACTGGTTTCCTTGACCAAATGTTTACCCCGAGAGTGCGTATTTTTGCTCAAAATACGCGGTAATCTAACCGTATTTATCTTTTTTAAATTTGTGAATGGATGGGTTATTTTTACCCACAAAATTCTTGTTTCCTGAACCGTAAGTTTACCCCAAAAGTGCGTTTTTACGCCCGCAACAATTGGTATTTTAACCGTATCTCCCAATTTCGAATTAAGAAATAAAATGGTTATTTTTACCCACAACATACTTAATGTTTTCCCCCAAAATTTACCAAAAACAGGGGATTAAATAGCAAAGAAAAGGATGAATTCAAGGATAATGTCATTTGTTTCTTTTTGTTGCAGACTGCCCGTCTCAATACCCCCTGTTATGTCCCTCTCCTCACCCCATCTGTGTGTCGGTATGTGTGTGCCCTGAGGGCCTGTGTAGTTGTAGTTGCCGTGTGAGGGCGTGGCGGTCTGTAAGCTGGCCAGCGAACGAACAGGTGTCAGTCAGTTGACGGTTGTCCCTCGTCACTAGTGCTGGGGATACATCGGAATTTTTTAGATACGCGATATATTGTATCGGTATTTGGTGTATCGTCGATACATCGGTGTATTGGTGCTCGATAACCACTTTAATATTGTAGAATATTTTGTAGTCTAAAGCATATGTTGGTGGCGCAACTGTAGAGAGCCGGTGTGTGATGCAACTGATCATGGTTCAACGCTTGACTATTTAATCTTGTCGTTTGCTTTGAGTCACGTTCCCTTCATTATGAAAAAGGGATTCATTCACGAATCCATTACCGCGATTTTAAATTTTTTAAATATTTTGTTAATTTTTGTTTTTAACAACTATTTAATTTATTTAAAAAAAACGTGATTTGCTAAATGCTGCAAAATGAATGTATTACAAATTTACAATATTAACTCATGCATTTTTGTTCAAGAACAACAACATATCAATATTTTTATGAGACAACGCACTTCTTTTTTTCCGAACAAGATCACCCGCTTTCGAAAACACTTGTTCGGACGGTACCGATGTTGCAGGAATACACGCGAATTGTTTCACAACTGGAATCATTGGAATCAAAACCCCGTCATTCATTTTTATACGCCAAGTGTCAAGAGGGTCATTCGCACAAGGAAGAAGTGGGAGTTTAAGATATTCGTTAATAAGAATTATGTAATTGGCCGTAGAATTTTCCCCTTGCCCCCCTCGGTTTGCATTTAATTTTGAAATTCGGCTATCATGAAGGCAACGGATATCATCAGCATTCGCTAGTAACTCGTTTGATGGGCCAGGAACAACGTTTTGTTGGCGATTGCGGTTAGCAGCACGATCCATTTCGCTAACAACGCGTTTTTCTGCCGTTTCCGCTCCTAAATATGATGTGCGACTCGATGTGTTGTTAGCAACTAGATACTCTTTCTTGAAACTAAAGAGTAAAAGCAAATGATTAATGATAGACTTATTGACTTTATTCTTGGATAAATTAATATTTTTACCGTGGATCCAGATAGGTTGCTACTGTATGCGCAGTATTAGCATAGAATTCATTGAAGCGATCCTTCAGATTCAAATTGAGAGAACTGCTCATCATGATAAGAATATCATTGAATTCCGTGGAATCGATTTCTTTGAGATGATCTTGAAGAAGAATAAGAGAAGGAAGAACTTTAGATAAAGATGGGTAATACTGGGAACTTAAATCTTCGGTGAGGATATAAAAAGGGTTTGAGGATAACTGCTGCACCAGCAAGAGTTTCCCATTCCCAATCAGAAAGCAACAAATCTTGCCTGTCCATCACTTTCAATGTTTCCGTTACCGCTTCTCTCAATTCTAAAATATGACATAAACTCAATTTAATTTAATTAATTAAAAAATTAAAATAAAAGTTTATGCATACCAAGAAGACTCATAATCATTATAAGAGTTGAATTCCATCGCGTAGGTACTTCTTGTTGAAGTTTAGTTTTTTTCCCAGTGCCGTTATGTTTTAATTTAGTAGTAGCTGGAGTGCTGTGATGAAAAAATGTAACTATGTTCCGGCATTTTGTTAGAATTTCTATGAGATAAATATTATTATTATTATCATTATTATTATTATATTATTGTAGATATAATATAATACCTGAAAACTCAACATTGTCATGTATAGCATCTTTTACAGCCAGACTCAAAGTGTGAGCAAAGCACTGTATATGCCGCCATCTACATATGGTGACGATTGCTTTTCT
Organism: Daphnia galeata; assembly: GCA_030770115.1. Taxonomy (NCBI): domain Eukaryota; kingdom Metazoa; phylum Arthropoda; class Branchiopoda; order Diplostraca; family Daphniidae; genus Daphnia; species Daphnia galeata. The sequence continues at coordinate 5,065,601 of CM061121.1, read as the reverse complement.
AACATTGGCTGCATTATCGCTAACAACCCCACAAATCTTTTCACTGGGAATTCTCCAATTTGCAGTAACTGATTTCAGATGAGCCGCCAGATTTTCGGCCGTATGACTTACTTCGACTGCCAATGTGCACAGAACCCGCGATACCATTTTGATTTTATCAGTAAGAAAATGAGCAGTAACAGTCATATAACTAGCATTTGTTAATGATGTCCAACAGTCTGTGGTAAGAGCGATATATTCAGCTTGCGAAAGCTCAGTGAAAAGTCTTGCCTTCGCTTCCGCATATAATTCAGGCAGAATAGTATGCGATAACGTTTTTCTGCTTGGTAGCTCGATTCGTGGATCAATCGCCTTGATAAATTCTCTAAAATGTTCATCTTCGACCATGCTCAAAGGATGCATGCCTCTAACCAAGAAAATAGCGAGCGCACGTAAAATAAATTTCATGTGAGCCCCTCCTTTATCGTATGGTTGAGAACCCGTTTCTGATGAATGAGAACCTATCCAATTAAACAAATATATAATTGTATTACAAAATTTTTATTCAGTTCACTGTCATTACTAGATGAGCCGGTGGATGAATTAGGATCCAATCCAATGTCATCATTTTCTTCCTCATCTCCGTCGAGAAGTCTGGTGGGTTGAGATGTATTAGGCCTTTTTCGCTTAGTTGGCGGTTGTTTCAGCGATTCTAGTGCGGAAAATTCTTCCTTGTGCAGTTGGTCACCCCGTTGGAGATGAAACCAAAGATTAGTAGTGTTCCCTTTGAATGGAATTTCAGTTTTGCACAAGCAGCAAATTGCCACCTCTTTTTCGTTTATATTAGCCCTATTAAATAGTTTCCAAATGGCACTAGTTTTTTTATTTCCCATAGCTAGCTCAAATTAGCAACTTCCAGAAAAAACAAAAAAAAACAATGTTTGACTGACAGAAAGGATTTTTTCGACGTGACGTAACAACAACACTATATATAACAGCGGGGAGTTCGTAAGATCAATCAATCAATTATAAAAATTCAAAGTCTATGTGTTTTATTGATTGGTAGATGGCGTTGTTCAGATACACCGATATATCGTATATCAGGTGTATCGTTATCGATAATTGAAAAATACAGATACATCGCTGTATCTGTATCAGTATCCCCAACACTACTCGTCACCTCGTCTCTTGTCGTCACTTGTCCTGTCTCCTGTCGGAGGCGTATGTATTTGTGTGTGTAACACACTGTAAGACTCTAACTTTCGTTTGAGTCGTCTAAGGAAGGGTTGCGGCGTTTGCCTGGCCACTTCCGCGTAAGTGTAATATATATGTGTAACTCCCTAACTCTTGTGTCTTCTTTTTATTGTTTAATCATTTAGTGCAAGTGTTTGGCTGAATCCGCTCGCCATCCGAACACATTGCAAGAATTGAAGTATTAGTTTGCAACTTTTGGTGTCCTAAAAGGCACTGATTGCAACATTTTATTTAGGAATGAAATTTACAATGCCTTTATAAATTTGATTTACCATTTCATCCACGACCACATTTTCATCTCCATCCGACCCTTTTCACCCCTTTACCTTCAATGTAGCGTCCAAATTATTTGCCAACCTGTATGCCGCCGACATTTGTTTGCGTAGATCCCTGAGATAACGTCCAACATATGGAGCTGTGGTATCAGTTGGTTGGACCAAGTTGTTCCATATATTTGCTGAAGCCACATAAAAATGGAAATAATTTGCTTCAGTTAAATAAAATGCCTGAAACTTTATACACAGTGAAAACCCATCATGCTTGACTCACCCACAAAGACAGCCATCAAATTATGAAGGCCATTTAGGCCAACTTCTTTTACTCTTTTGCCTTCCACCACTGCTCGCCATTGTATCTTGTCACATAAAGCATCAGACAAGAAGACACGAAAGATGACTTTGATGAATTTGTTCAATACTCTGGCTGACTTGAACTTATTGGCAAGGTAAAGAACCTATAAGCAATTAAAATGTGTACGTATATACACATAAAAGAATACATAATACTAAATATATTTACTGCATGAACAGACGAAGAGATGGTACCAAGCACCGTATTAACGGCTTCAATCTCCTGTAAGGTATTACAAGGTAGTTTCGGGAATTTTTTTCTCGAACCACGAACTTTGAACTGCGCGATGTGTTTTGGCACATTCAAGAACATTACTATAAGCAGTCATGTCCAAACGCTTGTTCAATGCAAGGAACTCCTTCCTTAATTTTTTTTCAATTGGTTCAATTGCTTTTTGTACGGCACTTTCGACCACAGCCCTCAACTCTTCCATATTCAGTGCAATATCTCGATTAGCGACAATTCCTGAATATGACAAAAAAAAATAATAAATAATTAATCGATAAAAATATGATAAATGAAATGCATCGTTTGGGTAAGATATAAGAGCATTTTTTACCATTTAAATCCAAATTATCACATAGCACTATTTGACGGTCTTGTAGTAAGCTGCTGGTTTCGTCAATCAAAGGATCTTTTGTTATCAGCATGTTGACGGACGTTGACTCTCCATTTGTTGGTGGAACACCATCATTTGCTTCGGTCTCGCTGCTGTCCAAATTGTCTGATGGATTTTCGTAAGAATCATGAAGAGGCGCACTTTCAGGAGAGTAATCCTGATTTTCAAAAGAATCATGATGAGACGGTATTTCAGAAGAGTCATCCTCGTTTGGATCACTTTCGTCACTCGTTGAACTATTCCGTTTCTTGTTGAACGCATTCTTTTTGGGTGGGAGAGTAATAGGCAACTCTTCATCGATTAAATTGTTCTCTTTTTGATTATCATCCGACAAAGGAGGATGAATTTCATTTATTACGGACGATTTAGTGGTTGTCAGTTGATTGTCAACCTCTTTCTCATTAGATGGACTTGCTTGTGGAGAAGTTTGTCTGCTAACTTTTTTCTTTGCTTTTGATGGACTTGATGAATCAGGGCCTAAAACAAGTTTTTTTATTTTATTAGTTAGTCTATAATCTGTAATCTGTTTTTTCTTTACAGGTGCTTACTTAAATATCGTTTTGTCTTCTAAAAGCTTCGTAGACTGCCCTCTCTGAACGACCAAGCTGTTTTTCAGAATCTGACCAGTTGTCTGGTACCAGGTCGCCGTCTTGCAAAGCCCGTGCTTTTTTCGATGCTCTTAGAAATGAAACTACATGAAATCAAAATTTGAATATTAGAGATTAAGAAGAAGTTAAACACTGTGATGGAGGGATTACCGACTTTTTCTTAAGATTAAACAAACTTAAAAATCAAAATCATAACACTTGCAACATAAATAAATCCCAGTACTCACATAAATGGTCTTTGTTGAAAACGCAATCCACGTCATATTCCATCCAATTTTCCTGTGGCCAAATATTGTCGTTGAAAATCCTTTCATTCCAATATTTTTGGCTGACTCAGGGGTTCTTCATTTATAATTGGGTAGAGAAGATTTTTCAGATCTGATGACACCCATTGTTTAGGAACTGCACTGTAAATTTTTTAATTCCCGTACTCGCCCGAATGACTTATGCAAGTAACAACAAATATCGATTTCTCGCCAAGTTTTTCTTTTTTATTACTAAGCTTGCCAACATCTACATACTCTCCCTGCCAAAACTGTTTAATTCGACCCACCTATGAAATATTACAATCAATGTAAATCATGCTTTTTATGTCTTTGGAAATCATAATACCTGAAAAGCATCAGCGTCTGGTTCTTTTGATGACTTTCTTCTTGATTTGCTGACTACATTTTTTACCTTTTTCTCCATTGTCGCTTTTCACAACTTAAATGAACAAATCAAAATAAAAACATGGGTAACACATAAAGAAAAAAGGGAATACGCAATAAAAGTATATGGTGGTAATATTGTAGATTTTGTTAACTTACACAAATATATGGTGATAACAACCAGTAAATCACTCGTTCAGATAGCCAAAAACCGCGTGTTTCTATCAAATATGTCCCAACACTGACAGAAATTAAAAAAACGATGGTGTAGCAGACGATTTTTTGAAAAAGCTGATGCTAAACAGCAAACTAAACCTGCTACAAGTGCAAAATGGTCTCAAGTATCTATGTTTGAGCACATAATAGCAAGGTCAAAATTCTCTACCTAAAATTCACTATGTCTACACAGCAGCATTACACAGGCAAAAATTCACACAAAAAAATGATTCAAACAATGAATGTATTGGGGACAAAATATATACGAACAGCATGATATGAAAATTCACCAACTATTACAAATAAGGTTGTCTTAAAATCTAAAATAAACTCAAGTAGTTTACTTCATCTTGCAGCTTTGGTAATGTTGCTTCATTTTGGTGCTATCTGGTATCGATGATGGTATTGGCTGACTATGAAGGGTTTTTCAAAGAGCAGGAGGGAAACATGGCTGCATGCATTGCAACTCATATCCATAAAAGAGATATAAACTATGTTGCAATAAAAAAACAATTCCTCAAAAGAATGTAAATGCACTGTTTCATACCATTACCTAGATCTGGTCCTAGCATTATGGAGTAATGGTGTTTACTCGAGTGTTGAATGAAACTGGCTTCGCTCTCAGATGACCTGTAACTTTCATATACAAAGACCAATTCAAAACTAAGTGTATATTTAAAGTAAACCTTATATTGATTACAAAATAGATTATTACCAGAGGTGAAAAGCCTTCATTCTTTTAATCTATTAAAATAAATGGTCCAAAACGTATCTGCTGTACCATGGAATGATCTCTAGAGGTACTTCAGGAAAGTTATACGACACATTTTCTATTACAATTAAATCATTAATTGAATTCTTAAATCTGAAAAATAATTTAACAAAAATAATTATATTTACCATGAGAATCAAGTGAAATCATAATCATAACTATGACACTATGACAGTAACACAACAATGACAAGACGCTGACACAGGGAGCACTATTGCCAAATTTAAGTAAATATGTCTAAAAATTGAATTCAATTTAAGAAATATTTCTTAAATTTGAAATCTTGTTGAGTTGACAGCAATAAAAATGTTCAGAAATTTTAAAAAATCACTATAACTAATTATTACTTTAGTAATTAATTGAGAAAAATTAAGAAAAAAACGTTTCCTAAGTTCCAACACACCCGCTGTGGCGCTGGTCAGAAGCGATAGAAGTGCTACAAACATTCTGTACATGTGTAAAAGTGTAAAATTCATGTGTGCATACTAGTAATTATGGAAACATTAAATATCAGGCAATTTATTGAGTACGAAACGGCTTGCGAAATTCTTAGAGCAGCATCTTGTTTCTTCAAAAATACGAAAAGACAAATAAGAAAAGATGTAACTAAAGAATATAAACAAAAGCAGAAGATAAGAGCTGAAAAAATGTTAGAAGAATGGAAAAAAAAACTGCGTTCCGCCAAATGTGTTTCAGCGTTTGAATAAAACTACAATAACTGAATTCTCACTGCGGATGGCCGGTACAAACAACCAACTTTATATGAAATCAACACACAACTCTTTATCAAACGAAATTGATGGTAATAGTATTATTGCACTTAAAATTATCTTTAATTCTGAATTATGTTTATCATATTTTATTTTTATGAATAATAGAGATTTCCGAAGAAAAGTACAGTGACACGGAAGAAGAGGAAGAATACAAAGAAGATCAGTAAAGTGATACGGAAGAACAGCCTACAGCAGTGTTCTTAAGGAATCCTTTCAATAATAGACCAATAACCTTTAAGCGTCTTCTACAACACTTTGCCGTATACACAAAACAAAAGAAAAGCAGTATGACTTATCTCTTAAATCTACTAATCCGACATCAACCCGATCCAATGTATGACACGTTGCCTCACACTGGGAAGCAGCTGTTGCACATAGACGGCTCTGATGTACCAACATTTGATATTCATCCTTCGTTGGCGGAAGAAATACAATGTAACATATCGGTGCCCAAAACAGATGAGTCTCGACCAGACAACCACGTCCAGATAGATTCAGAAGAAGAAAATCCAAGTAATACCACACTATCTCAGTGCCAAAATGTTACTACAGAACAACCAGCAATAGCACCACGTCATCAAGGAAAAGGAAAAGATCACAACCGAAGCCATTGCCTCAAGCTGCGGCTCTCGACGATGGAGGAAAATATATGCATTTCGGTGTGGAAGCGGCTTTGGCCGGCGAATCTCCTGGTCAGGTTTTTCAGAATGCAAATCTTCTACAATACGCTCGTTTGTACAACAAGTCACCAGACATGATTCCTTCTTCTATTCGTAAAAAAGTAAGATATATAAGCCCATAGTTGACCAGTCGTTATGAACTGAGCATTTAAAAATAATGACGCGATTTGGCGATTTTTTTTCCGGTTTTCTACACTGTTGTCTTACCAGTTATTTACCACGAAACACTAGGGAAAAAGAACCACTTTAATACCTTCACGGAAAACACAACGATTTAGTTATAAAGAATACTAGAGAAGCCTTTAAACAAAAATAAAATTCACAATATTAATCATAATTTTAAACAATTATCCCTGTTGATGACAGGTAAAAAGTTGGAAACCAGTAAACTGTAAAATATCACGGGGTTCTTTAAACTGGGGAAAGGATGTTTTTACCAGCAATAAACTAGTTTCTTACCCATTTATTTCACCGTTCACATCGTTTAATGTTATTGTTTTTTTCTTGTCTCAGATTGAGCAGTTATTTGACAGAGAAAAGGCGTTGAAGCAAGTGCTCCGTATACTTAAAGGTGAAAGTGAAGAAGATGAACCTTCTGGACCTATACCGCATTACTTTCTCATCATAAACATAGACGGAGTGTTGGCATTCACAAACTCGGAGCAGTCTGAAATCATTCCGATTCTCGGATTAGTCCATTCTGTTAAATCTTCCGCTTTTTCTGAAGAAAAGGCTATTTTGCTTGAGACAACCTACCCTTTTGTCATCGGGTTCTTTCATGGTAAATCCAAACCAAATCTTGATAACTTCTTGCAACCGTTATTAAGTGAGCTCCGTCGTCTGTCTCCAAACAACAACGACCCCATTCAAACAAAAGGAAGAGAATTCACTGTTTCTTTGCGTTGTGTTGTAGCTGACACACCGATGCGTACTTACCTTAAAAAGATTAAATCCCATAGTGGGTATTGGAGTTGTGAGAGGTGTATACAAAAAGGAGAGAGACGATTAACAGTAGGCAAGAAGAAAAAGTCAATACAGTTCTTGGAGCTCAACGCTCCACCGAGAATAGACATTGACTTTCTCTCGTATTGCCTATCTGATGACTCCATCGACGATCACTTAGTCAATGTACATGACGTTAGCACCTTTATTGATTTGGGTTTGCCAATGGTTACGGGTTTTGTAATCGACCCCATGCACACGTTGACTGCCGGTGCCTTTGGGAGAAGACTGGTGGGAATAGCGTCGGTAAAAAAAGAAGGTAAACTCAAACCGAGTCAACTTGCCGAAGTAGACCATAGAATCCGTTTATTTAAATCGTGCAAACCATCGGTGGGGGGGGGGGGTCCTAACTAGTTATCGATAATGTTCCTTTTATCGGTTATATTTTGCATCGATTCACTAGTGCTTTCATACCTTTAACGTAAACAAGAGTCAACTAACTCTGTCTGAGATGCCTCACCATCCTGTGGGAATAGTTTTAAATAGATGTGGTTATTCAATATTACCGACATTGGAAGAATTATCAGTTAAAGGATTGGATGAAAATGGACAGTGTGTTATTCCTTCACTTACTATTATTCGTCAAGGCTTTGGCAAATTGTTTTTCGAAGGACCTTTAGATGTTTCAAATTTGAATCTTGATGAAATAGGTATTTTGTTTCTATTATTAATTTGAAATAACAATTAAACCCCTTATTAATGGTCTCCCTATAGTATTTATAAGTCGAAAGGAAGTGAGTGTTTACCCTGACGTCAAGCCACCTGAAGGAGAAGGACTCAATCGTAAAGCTGAAATTACTTTCTATGGAGTCTGGCCGTTAGATTGGAAAACAGGAAGGCTTATCACATATCCCCAGTACCACCGAAATCACACAATTCTACCTCGATTTGAAAAAACGACTTGCTGAAAATTTGTTTCATCTTCGAGCAACATGTGTTGCATATGAACCGGAGCTTTGATTTTCGAAGTGTGCAATTTCACTCCATATGGGTTAGCTTTTCAGGGTTGTTTGTGTGTTGATGCAATTTGAATAAAAATTCTCAAAGTTTTCAATTGCTTTGAAATGTTTCACCGCCATAATCGTTTTGTTTATTGGAGTTGGTAAAAATTATTCTAGGTAAACGACATGAAAACGGATAAAAATATTTGTTTTTGTTTTAGTTTTAAGTAAGTATAAGAAACGGGAGAAAAAAGAGTTATTTAGACTTATTGAGTTTTACCATACCACTAAAAAAGAAAGTGCGTAAAAATTTCCGTCGGTTTACGCGATGAAAACGGATAAAAATATCCTTTTCTTTATTCGGTTTCAAATTAGTTTAGGAAACGAGAGAAAAGAGAGTTTTTCAGACTTGAATTTTACCGTACCACGGAAAAATTAAGTGCGTAAAAATAACTGTTAGTATACGCGATGAAAAAGGATATATGTATCCCTTTCTTTAGTCGGTTTTAAATTAGTTAAAAAAGGGAGAAATATGAGTTATTTAGACTTGAATTTTACCGTACCAGTGAAAAATATTGTAGGTAAAAATTACCTTCGGTAAACGAGATGAAAAACGATAAGAATAACCTATTCTTGTGTCAGTTTTAAGTTAGTTTTAAAAAGGGGAGAAAAAAGAGTTATTTCGACTTCAATTTTACAGTCTCATAGAAAATCTATAAGTTGGTAGAAATTACTTTTTGCCAACCCGACGTGTACCGATTAAAAAAACCTTTTCTGATGTCGGTTATAAATTGGTTTTATATACGAGGGAAAAAAGAGTTTTTTTAGCCTGAATTTTGGTAGACGGTGAAATAGGACTAAACGAAATAGGACTGGTAGAAATAGGACTACGTTTTAGGACTAAGAAGAAATAGGACTTGTAGAAATAGGACTGCTTTATAAAAACTATTTAGAACAGTCCTATTTCTACCATAAAATAGTCCTATTTCTCCGTCCTAAAATAGTCCTTTTTCTTAGGGAGAAATAGGACTAATTTCAAATTTTTAAGGAATAGTCCTATTTCTACTTACTTTCATTACTTACGATAGCACTACGCCTACCAGCAAAGAATCCGGCAGCTTTATCGGCTATACGGGATGTCACCATCTACGGCAGGCAAAGATTTTCAGTGCAGGCATTGGATCCGGCAGCCTTATCCGCTTTACCAGATGGGAACTCCAGTTCCTTCTCCTTTCTACAGCAATAGCCTTCTCCTTCCTCCAGCAACCGATAAATGATGCCAATCCGGGCCGCTCTATATTCCCCTGCGCCCTTGAAACTCCGCTGGTAAAACCCGAGCTCTTATCTCTCTGTTTTTTCCCTCTTACAACTTTCTTTCTGTAAATATTTTTACATGAAATGATTGTTTTTATTCTTAACTATATAGCTCATTAAGAGCGGCCCGGATTGCGGCGGTCAGATTCGAGGCAAAGTCGGCGTCTGAGTAGGCTCGGAGAGTAGTGGTGTCTCCTGTTCCGCCTAAGACAATTCCATGACTTGAAGTACCTTTCAAATACGAAAGGATTCTTTTCACTGCTTCCCAATGAACTCCAGTTGGACTATTCGAAAACTGCGACACTCGGTTGACAGCATACGCAATATCCGGTCTCGTGCAAGTAACCAAGTAGTTGAAGGAGCCAACGGCTTCACGATAACACTTGCCAGCTCGACCGCACTTGTAGAATCACATCCAAGATCTTTAGACAGACGCGTGAAAGGATCTGCCGGCACACTGCGAGGGCAACACTAAACTAGATTAAACTTCTTCAGCAATTGTTTGATATAGTTTTCTTGGTGTAGATATACAGCTTTTTTGGCTCGATCTCTTGAAAGTTGAATTCCCACAAAACAATCGGGTGGACCGTAGGTCATCTCGAAATTTTGGGCCAGATAGTCGACGACACTTTTTAACTTCTCGCCACTACTGCTACAGATTAGACCATCATCTACCCAAATGGAAATGATAGTTAAACACCCTTTCTCTTGTAGGACGTAGACACTACTTCTCACAAAACCAAAACCATCGAGAGCATTGTGAAACTTCGTGTTCCATGCTCTTGACGCCTGCTTGAGCCCGTACAGACTTCGGTTCAACTTGCATACAGCGTCTTCTCTGCCCGGTTGGATGAAGCCCATGGGTTGCACCATATACAGATCTTCGTGTAAATCCCCATTGAGAAAGGCAGTCTTAACGTCCAACTGCTGCATTTTAAGATCCAGCTCGGCAGTTAGGGCAAGAACGACACGTAAAGAGTCATGTTTAACAACAGGTGAAAATGTCTCTTCGAAATCGATGCCTGGGCGTTGGGAGAAACCTTTTGCCACCAGCCTTGCCTTGTACCGCCGCACATCACCATCTCCATCCAGCTTTAACTTGTACACCCATCGGTTTTGAATGGGTTGACGACCGACTGGAGGAGTAGTTAGCTTCCAAGTTTCATTCTTGTTGTGAGACTCCATTTCCTCCTCCATAGCTTCCATCCAAAAACTTGCTTGAGGATTCGTTATCGCCTCTTTGAAACTTGCTGGCTCTTCAATGTCACCCACTGCCGCCAGCCCCGCATACTTTTGGGTGGTCGACTCGTCGATCCATCTGACTGGCGCCTTTCTCTTTCTCGGATCATCTATTATAGGTGGCTCAGTAGGATCATTAAAAACTGGTTGGAAAGTAGTCTTATTTCTGGACACAACTGGAACGACAGCAACCGGATCATTTGCTGTAACAGGAATCACAACAGCTGGATCGTCAGCTACCACAGAGACGGCAGCGGCTGGATCGTCAGCTACGACAGGGGCTGGATCGTCAGCTACCACAGGAGTTACAGCAGCTAGATCATCGGCTGCAACAGCTACATCTGGAATGACAGCAGCCGGATCGTCAGCAACAACAGGAACTACGGCAGCTGGATCGTTGGCTACAACAGGAATTCCAGCGACCGGATCAGGGTATCTTTCAAAAGCATCCGGCACAAGATCGGTGATGACTGTTTGTTTTCCAGACAGAATTAGCTCGTCGGCTATTTCTTGGAAAATGACGTCTCTCGTGATGAGCACCTTTCTTCCAACGGCATCCCAGACTCTAAATGCTTTCTGGGTCTCACAGTAACCCACATGATTGCATTTAATTGACTTGGCGTCGAACTTGCCTCTTTTCTCCTTCCTGATGTGGGCATAGACTGTAGATCCGAATTCTCGGAGATGTGAGACGTTCGGCTTCATCCCTCTCCACAGCTTTGGTTGCGACACGATTTAATATGTAGACTGCACAATTACAGGCCTCCACCCACAGCTCCAAGGGAAGTGATGAGGAATGTAACATGCTGCATGTCGACTCCAAAATGGTCCGGTTCACCCTCTCTGCCACACCATTCTGCTCTGGGGTGTAAAGAGCTGATGTCTCGGAACGAATTCCATGGTCCAGCGTCCAATTTTCAATATCGTTTCCAACATACTCGCCTCCGTTGTCAGATCTCAGTGTAACTACTGGATTGCCAATTTCGGTCTCTACGCGTTTGACAAGTTGCTGGAACAGGAGAAAAACTTCTGATTTCTTCTGGATGAAGTTGATGACGCAGTAGCCACTAAAATCATCTTCAGAAGGTGACAAAGTACTTGGCGCCACCAGGAGACAGGATAGAAACTGGTCCGCAAACGTCCGAATGGATTAACTCACCAACTTTCTTCGCTCGTGTTCGGCAGGATGTCGGGAAAGATAGACGATGCTGTTTACCAAGTACACAGCTTTCACAAAAGGTGTCCAGTAGTTCTCCTTTGCTGATTTCCAGACCATCAACCATCACATTGGCTGCCATTTTCTTGATCGTTGCCTCACAGACATCACCAAGACGACGATGTCACACTTGAATGGAATTCGGTTTTTACTTGCTGAGAGATATTAAGAGCTGCGAAAGATTCCAGTGGTTTTCCAGTTGCTTTTGGTGGAAGACAGCTGCTAAATTTGCTATGACAAGTGAACACATCAAGCAAATACAGATTATTGGTTTCAGCTGAACCGAAGGCCAGCACCTTATCGCCTTTAAAGATCTTCACATTTTCTCCAGAGAAAGTGACATTATAGCCGTTTCTGGTGGCCGATCTGATGCTGAAAAGATTTACCCCAAGGTTTGGGACGTACAGTACTTCTTGCAGGACTCCATTTAGCTGCTTTCCTTCTACCTCACCAATGACTGGAACTGTGCCGAAACCATATACTTGTAAAGGTTCCCGATCCTTTCCGATTCCTGTTACCGGCCACGTCCCAGGTTTGATGTGTTGAAATTGCAGGAAAGCCCATTTCTGGTCCGTCATATGCTGGGATGCTCCAGAATCGGCGTACCAACACCCATCTGACTGGCTAGTCTTGCGAGAGAAGAGCGAGACGGGTCACTCGACCAAGATTCTTGAACTGGGTTTCTTTCTTGAGCTGGTCTTCCACGGGCAAATTTGGCTTGAGTCCCGTTTACTTGTTTCTCTTGGTCCTTCGCTTTGTCCCAACATCTCTCTTCGGTATGATTTTTGCGTCCGCAATATGTGCATGTCCTTCTTGTTTTACTTGCTTGATTTACTGATGATCCACCTTGCTTTGCAAAGAATGCAGCGTCAGCCTTAGCTACTTCTCCTCCAAACCTCTTGTTCACCTCTTCTTCCTTTATGAGCCGGTTTGTCAATCGATCCATGGTCTTCATCTTGTCTTCCAGATTTTCCCATGCTGAGATAACTGTTCGAAAACTAGGAGGAAGTGTACAAAGGATTTTGGTTATTATTTGAGGTTCAGTCAGAGGCGAACCAATATCTGACAGCTGTCTTGCAAAGGTTTCAACAGCAGTAACATAATCCATTACACTCTTGTCTTTATCATACTGGTACTCGTAGAATCGCTGAATGAGTGAATGCTGGTTTTCTTGGGCAGCTTGCTCGTATTGACTGGATAGTCTTTTCCACATTTCATTTGCAGTTTTGCAATTAATCAACGACCTTTGTCGGTCTAACTCCAGGGAAGCCATTTCTGGCTTGATACCATTTCTGGCAGCATTGTTTTATTGACACCATGCTTTAATTTCTTCATTATTGTTTGTCGACACCCCATTTGCATCAGTTACTATGAGTGGGGCGGGTTTGACCTCGTCTCCAAATACAATGGGCAAAAGGCCGTACTGTTCAAGCACGAGACAAATTTGAAACTTCCAGAAAGGAAAATTTGTGCCATCAAACTTGGCAACATGACTGACATCCTTTGAGGACAAAATTATTACGTGGCTAGACATTACAATGCACTATCAGGGCAGCCTTGTCACAAAAGCTTAACATGTGCTAATTGATACTGAGGACATAAAATGTTCGTGGTCGTGACTCTGTGCTCACGTGAGCGGGAAGTTTCCAAGAATCCACAAACGACACACGCCAACAAATTATGGATAGTAATGAAACACAAAATATTTTAAACAGACTTGCCTGTACCTGGGCCTATAACCTGTTAAATTAGAATAAACGAAAATGCACTTGTACTACGCTTTTTGTATTGTCGGTGATAACAATCAGAGAGAAAGCGTACGCTAGATACAACAGCGCAATCAGAGAGAAAGCGTACGCAGATACAACTTTGTATAGCAGAGAGAGCAGACGAATAAGGTAGACAAGGCGGTATGGAAAGGGATGGGGAAGCTTCTTCTGATACTGGTACATTGGATTGCGCATAATAAACAACAATATTCAATATTGTCATAAATTTAGTTTTGACCATAACCCCCAAAAAGTTGTACAAAAAAATAAAAAGTTTTCTAGTTATTTCAAAAAAACTAGTGACACATAGCCATAAGACGCAATGTTAAAAGCGGGCGAAATTGGCACAGTGTACCAATTTCGTAGGTAGGTACTGTAATTTTTCGTCTTGGGGCATGCAAAGGGTCCCAAGTAAACAACCAAAACCAAAAAGTTGGATTATACCACAGCCATTGGACAAATACGGGGTACAACACAAGGTTAAAATCTTAATTTTCTTTCTGAGGTATCCCTAGAAACCCAATTAATCAAGTTTTTGATATTTCATATATTTTGTGGGTTGGGTTCACATATTTAACGGCATTTTCGGTCAATTTCTCGACGAAATCCCCCCAAAGTGGGCGGATTTTTCGGTTTGAGTTCGGTTTTTCGGTTTGGACCGCCCACAATTTGGGCGGATTTTCCACAGTTTGGTCGACAAATTGACCGAAAATGCCGTTAAACATTTAAATTGAGCTATTTTCTACAACTAAATACCAATAAAATATATATCAATAGATACCTCGTTTCAAGCTCCGTAACGTAGTTTGGTTCTACAAATGAACACAGCACAAGTTTAGATTTTAAAGTTGATTTAACAAGATCACTTTAACTTCTTCACAGTAAGTCAATGGGAAATCTACTTCTCAGGGGTCCCAGCAGGGGGCAGCATGTGGAGTGCATTCACAAACCCAGTAGAGTACGCGTAGTGCACCTGATCTATAGGGAGAAATATTACATCAAACAGGGCCATTTTTTAAATTATTCGATAACAAGAGCAGTAATGGTTCGATTTTAATGAATATTTTTTCTAGAACGTTAAACGTTCTTTCTTTATAACGACGTTGATTTCTTATAAGGATTTAAAAGAAAAAGTGGTGATTGTGGCTCAGCAGAGCCAACGGCGGCTTAGCGGGCAAGATGAGTCGAGACTTGTTGGTTTTTGCTTAATTTAATCAATGCCAACTTTTGAAAAAAAAGGAGAATTATGTTGAAATGGTCGAATTTGGTTGAATTTGGTCAAATTTTTTGTTGAAAAATCGGAAAAAGTGGCTATATGTGGCTAAATACGTGTTTATATTTGCTAAAAACCAGAAAAAGGTAACATATGTATTTATATGTAAAATAAACTCGACGGAATTCGCTTCCGCTATCGACGAAACTTTCAGATCCAAAATTTCAGCGCGTTTAAACAAAAAAAATTATTTCGTAAAAAATATGCTAGTACATAAAGTTCCTAGCCTTGATCATGATGTACCGTGCCTAGAACCCACTGAGGAGAATGCCATCAACGGTATGAATGAACTTATATCAGCCCAAGAGAATGAAGAGCCCATAACTGTAGTAAATGTGGATCACTAAGAAAAGGCTAACGGCGAGCTTGATTCTGACGTCCCGTCTGAGCTAAATCGTCAATCTGAAACCGCCATCGCAGCAGTAACGTGTGAGGGGAGCGAAAAAATGGCTGATGACACGGACAACGATCTCTGGTCCGGCAAAAGATCACGAGTACGGAAAGAATTAGATAATCGTGCATCTGTCGTTCTTTTGGACATCATTAAGGAATGGTGGGAGGCAGTTGCGGACAAGAAAGTATCAAGATCTATCTTGTTTACTTCGATTGCAGGAGAAATGAGAGCTAGGGGAATTAAAATCAGTCGTAAACCAGAAAAAGTCTGGTCAAAGGTGTACGACAGGTGGCGTAATATGAAAAGGTCGTATACAAACTTCAGCGACTCATTATCAGAAACTAGAAAAGGTTCGTCGGCACCACCCCCATTTTATGAGGAACTTCAGGAATTGATGGGTATAGAAAAACTTTTTGTAACTTGTTTCATATGTTCATTCCGTTAATTAATATAACTTAACAGGTAGTAGAGCAATTATGAAGCCCAAAGCTTTAAGCAGCTCCATGCCCTATGGAAAAAGAGCTGCGGAATCTATGTCATCCATAGATTACGAGAAAGAAAGAGAACTAATTAGGAAGGAAAACGCTGAGTTGGTGGTACACGGGGCAATGACACAGGAAGAAGCCGATGAAGCGGAACAACTGCTAGGTGGTCCCTCAGTACCCGCCAAGAAAAAAACTAAATTGGGTACATCTGCCAAGATTATGAGTGATGTAGCTTCCAGTCTGGATGAACTGAAGTCTTTGGAACAGGTAATCATAGAATAAATCATCAATTGATACATTTATGCTCATCATGTATTCATTGTTTCATAACTTTAAAGAAAAGGATGGAAAATGCTGAAAAAAGACAGAAAGAGAGAGAAGATCGGGCAGGAAAAAGGAATGCATTCATCCAGGAGACCGAAGAAAAAAAACTTGCCGTTGCAAATGCAATGGTTCAAGTATTGAGCGAAATACTAAACAAGAAATGAAAATGTTTGTCAATGCATTTTTAATTCCCGAAATTTTCAATTCTTTTTCAGTGCCTACTAAAAATAAACGAAAATTCCGCTGGGACATGACATTGTAGTCTTTTCTGGTATCTGAAGCTCCTTTTTTAATTTTTGTAAAGATTTTAGGGCACGATAATCTCTAGCTCTTCCTGTAAACCAATGTTTTAGTCGTTATTGACACATACCAATACCGATACCAGTACCAGATAAAACGTGCTAAAACTTGAATGATGATGACGGTCAAAATTCGTGTTTATTTAAACCTTATTTACTCATACAGGAAAGAGTCACTATTATTTTGAATATGAATTTTCTCTTAAATGTAACATCTCTTCTGTCATCGAAAACCCTCTTGAAATAATAACCCTGACCGGCAGTCGTGGTTCGAAGGCCTGGAAAAACGACCACTTCACTGGCGAATTTGTGCTCTAGTTGACACGTTAACGTATAGATTCATGTAATCCTGTTCGTGTTTCACTTTTCGCAGGGTGCATGTTGATCAATTAGAAGTAATGGAAGTAATGCTTCCAAAGTTCGCGGTGCCAAGCTTATCAAAGGCAACTCTCTGGAAAAAGGTGTTAGACAGTTAACAGTTATTTTTCCATTACAAAAGTACTCATGTTATTTTTTTTCAGGTGTCAATCATGATGAAAGACAAGGGAGTTAGAAATCGAAGTGACAACGAATGCAGTAGCAAGTGGTGAAATATGAAATTTCGATACCATCAATTGTTGTCTCCAATTAAGAAGGCCACTGCATCAAGAACGCCATGGCCCTTTATGGACAAAATGAATCTTTTGCTAAAGGATAATCCAGTCGTGAAGCTAGATCATGTGACGGAGGTGGTGAGCGGGGAGATGCAAGAAACCGCCGTCAAACCGAAGGTAAAACTTAAGTTGTTAACCTATTTAGATTCCATGAATATCGCTAAAATTAATTTTCTTGAACACTATTCGATTTTCCTGACAAATTTTTTTTTTCTTTAGAATGTCACTTCGGTTATTCAGCATTCCAAAGTCTCTGCAAATCTGCAAAAACAAGAAGATTTCAACGAGCGTCTAATAACTACAGAAATTGAAAAAACTAATGCCATCAAAGAGCTTGTTGAAGCCCAACAGCAAAGGACTTTGGTTTTCGATCGACTGGCATCAGCCGTTGAGACTCTTGTCAATAGTTCAAAGAAATAAACCCTTAATTTTTTTATTAATATAAACAATCTTTGCTGTTTTTTTATTGATGTATTCAAACTAATTTAACTGTTTGACAGCCAAATTAGTGATTCCGTTTCCTCTTGACTTACAAAAAATACACGTCAGTACTCCAGCATCGACGAAATTCTGTTGCGTTTAACTTTGCCACTTAATGGCTCGTTGTGGACAAATTCATCTTCGTCCCCTTCTTCTCCCTCTTCACCTATCAGTTCCACGTCATCTTGACCGATTCCATCTATGTCAATTTTAAAATTGTGTATACAGCACGCTGCGATAATAACGCTTGGAACGAGGTCCAAACGTATCATATATAAGAATTTTAATCGACGACAAGTATTTTTTAACCGACCCAAGGCACGTTCTACATTCGAACGATCGGCATTCAACTTCCTATTGAAGCGTCTACGAGACTGAAAATGAAACAGATTATAAGAAATATTTTTGTAAAATTGTTTTCATAATGTGTGAAAGCGTTGCCTACATCATTTAATCCTCGCCTGGGATATGATTTCATTAAATGCTCAGAAAGTGGGTAGGCCTGGTCTCCCAAGATGTGATAATTGGTACCTAACAACAGCTTAGCTATTTACTATTTTACTACATTTGCAATTGAAATCTCAGTTACCTCCAAGTAATTGATTGAGTTGCTGACCAATAGCACTATTCTGAAAAACACGAGCGTCGTGCATTGAGCCCGGCCATCCCATACTCACACTTGTAAACTTCAATCTTTTGTCATGTAACCTGCAGAATGACAGCACAGAAATTCTTTCGGCATGTGTAAGCAGCAAAGTTTTCAAAGAGTTGGGCAATTCTTATGTAAGTGCTGTCTACGATGCCTATGAAAATAAAGAGAAAAATAAAATTCACAGGGAGGCTTTAATTTAATTTTTAACTATTGCATACCGATTGTGTAAGGAAGAGCAAACTGTTCACTTATCTCTGGCAATTCATGGCGTTGCGGCCATTGTATAAAATCCATTGAATTGTTTTTAAGTATAATACATGTGGAAAGAAATATGAAGTGGGCATCTCCTATTTGCATGGCTTTATGTAATTTTGAACAACCAGCTAATGTAATTTTTCACTTTCGACGTACCTTTTAACATTCCAAATCGATCTCCAATTGCACGAAATGAATCTTGATTGGCCAAAGCCCATAAAGTCAAATAAAGTTTAACATCAGAAGGAACATAAGATTGTCGTACTCCTGCAATCTCAGGAAAGGCATCAAATCGTCTTAATAGCTCCTGCAAACAAAATATGTCAGTATAGCATAATTTCGAATCAATATAGGCTACATACATTAAAAGCAAATCGAGATATCCTAAAGTGTTGCTTAAATAGGCTATCTGGGTATCTAGCTACGGTATATTGTACATAATCTGTGATGCTAATAAAGTCAGTCGGGCCCCTACGCAAATTAAGATTTGTACTGAGCGGATGGCGAAATAAAACGGTAGAAAGTTCCTCTATAACCATCTGAAGCTCTTCTTCTTCAGTTATCATTTGGGATATTACACCAAGAATCATTGGAAGTTCTAACCAAAACCGAGGGGTAGTCAACTCAAAAAAATATTCGTACACCCCCATATTTTTAATGAAAAATATCCCATTAGTGTAGTTTTTAAGAAAAATGTAAAAAACCATGGGTGGTTCGGAAAAATCGTGCGTTTTTTTTGCGTTTTTTACAGCAATTTTTAGGAAAACTAGAGCCTTAAAAAAACTAATTTGACAAGATGAAACATTTAGTTCTCAACTATGGGTTGTTTTCACCGTTTTTTTTATCCTCGGCTTATTGGTCGAGTTATTAACGATTGAAATATCCAAAAAATATTTCAGGCCATTTTCTGTTGTTTTTCGCCTTCATCCCCCCCAACCACCTAGCGGGGAACAAACACACCATGTTATCAAAGTTATCAAAGACCCGTTTAAGGAGTATAAGGACACATTATTGTCTTTGAATTGTTCCATTACTTTTACTTCAGTTATTTAAATATATTTGGAGATTAATTACTTGATAATAATAAATAATGCAACAATTCAAAGACAACAATCTTCCTTTTGATGACATGGTGAGTTTGCTCCCTGCTAGGTGGTTGGGGTATGAAGGCGAAAAACAACAGAAAATGGCCTGAAATATTTTTGGATAATGCAATCGTTAATAACTCGGCAAATAAGCCGAATATAAGAAAACGGTGAAAATAGCCCATAGTTCAGGACTAAAACTTTGATCCTGTACAATTAGTTTTTTTTTTAAAGGTCTGGTTTTCTCAAAAACTTATGTACAAAACGCAAAAAAAAACGCACGATTTTTGGCTACCCCCCCCCCCCCCACGGTTTTTTTGCTATTTTCAAAAAAAACTACACTTGCTAGGAAATTGCCGTTTGTTTCGTTGAATTTTCTAGTTACGATTTCCGATAAATCAAAACCCCGAAATTCGGCCTCATTGAGTCGCGTATTCGGTGTTAAAATATGAAAAAATATGAAAAAAATATGGAATTTTCGTACACCCTGGCAAAGAACAAAGAGTTGACTACCCCTCGACCAAAACTCGAGGCCTAACGCCATCTATTGTAAAATTCGTTCTTCATCTATTGGTAAGAAAATTGCAACTTTCCTTCTGTGTTCCTTATCATGAGTCCTAAGTTGTAATACAGAATCCCTACGGAAAATTTAGTAAACTAAATCCCTCAGGGATAATGCGATCTATTGCTGGTTCAATAGCTTTTTAATACATCCTGAAGCATTGTTTTTTATTTAAATCCTTAATTTATATTCCTAGGGGAACCTAGCAACCTGCAAGAGATGCCAGTATATAGATTTGTGACTTAATCTGTATTTGGCACGAGTTGGCCTGTGCCTTTAAAACTTGAAAATGCTGGCATCCCTTGCGGTTTGCGAGGTTCCCGTAGGAAGTAGAATTTTTTAAAATAGATAATTGTGTAGGTGAAATACTCAATCTCAAATTTTAAGTAGTATACAGTATATGTAGGAGCTAATATTAGCTCCGTGCGATTAATTAATGTCTTTAAGTTTTAAGTAATCTATATTGAGCTAATATATGTAGCTAATACTAACTCTGATAACTAATAACTAACTGAAATACGCTTCGTGGTGAGGCAAAACGCAAGCCGTTAAATTATATAAGCCCATCACCCTACGTCATAATAAAGTTTAAATTCGAAATATTTAAACTTGCTATCAAATTGCGAGCGTTATAAATTGGTGCTATCAGCCTATTAAATTGTGTCGTTCTGATTACCAAACTGACGTAAAAGAAAATGAACCATCTTTAACAAATTATAAAATGGGGTATACTCATATCCCCGTAAAAGAAAACACCATCAATGTCAAAAATTAAAATGCATACCTCCAAAAGAAAAACACGAT
Organism: Daphnia galeata; assembly: GCA_030770115.1. Classification (NCBI taxonomy): domain Eukaryota; kingdom Metazoa; phylum Arthropoda; class Branchiopoda; order Diplostraca; family Daphniidae; genus Daphnia; species Daphnia galeata. The sequence continues at coordinate 5,044,673 of CM061121.1, read as the reverse complement.
AGTCGATAGAACTTATTTAACCTCCACAAGAGACAACACAATAAAATTATGCTACCTCCACATGGGAAACAAAATTAACATGGGAAACAATTTATGAATTTAACCTCTATCAAAAAATTGTATCGTCGAAAGTTTTTAAATTTTTAAAATAATACATTAACATTTTGAGATCCGGAAGTGAAATCGATATTTAAATAGAGTTTGAGTATTTGAGCGTTAGATAGTGTTTTAGGTTTTAGGCGCGCATTCAAACAAGTTTTACGCGCAATACCAAACTCGATGCGCGCGGTTCAAATGCAAAATATTAAAATTCAAGGCGCGCAGTTTAAATTAAAAAATTATATCCTAAGTTCCTAACGCTATCTATTGGTAAGAATTGAACTAATTCTCCCGTATGCCAAAAAAGCTGTCCTACGGGAAAATTCTCTTTAAAGCTTGAAAATTTGAATTATTTTTGCTATTCTATCTAATTGCTATTTCTGGATTCTAACAATAGAGGGCAATGCCAGTCAGGACGAGCCCCAATTCACGATAGAGAAAACTAACAAAGAAATGAATTTTGGCTTTCAGGAAACCTCGAGCAGTTACGTCTTCAAGCGCAATGTTTTGAAACGTTCGACTAAACGTCCATCCTTCAGTTTTCATTGAAATAATCGCTTCTAAAGTTTCTGGTTGATTCTACTTTGTTAGACCTTTAAAGATTTGAAGCTTAACCGAAATTAAGTGAATTTTAAATATTAAAGTCATTTTCCCATTTTCAATTGCTTTTATCATCGCTCCCCCTCGGATATTTTTTCGACAGAACCTCCCCCAAAAATGATTGGAAATATTACCGTTTTGATGTTCTTAGCGGGAGTAGCCGTTTTCGCATGTCCGAGTAAGTCCTTCCTAAATTTCACATCGTTTTCTACTCTCTCTAATTTAATCTAAACGTCTCAAAACCGCGAGCTTTTGATGTGTGAGTGTATTTTTCCCATCTAATCACTTTCTAAACCAAAACTTAATTCAAACACTTTTTAATTCAACTATTGGTTGCCAATAAATTGTTTTAAAACAGAGAACATGCAATCCTTATAATGGTGATTTTATCGTATATTTTTATCAGTGGATGCAAATTATGTAGCATATATCCTTTCTCAAGAAAGTTACTACTTGGGACAGTTTCCTTTGACGTAAGAAGCTGGTCAAAAGTTTCAACCGCAAACAGCTGTCGGGTTGTATTACTGTAAGATATATTGCATTACGTTTAAGAATATTTCAACACCAGATCATGTTTACGTCGCAACTGCTTTATATATAAAACCACGCCATATACCACGACAAAAATCGGATTTTTATTATTGAGAGATGGCTTCCATTGACTAAAAGCAAACTGTCGTGGTGTTTTATAATGTCACACGATTAAACCAATTCTGTATATTTATGTTTTTAGCTAATAATGAGGCAGAAAAGAATAACGCAGTGAAGAAGCAAGAGATATGCAGCTTGCCACCCGTTAAGCCAAGCTCATTTATTTGTTCACTTGCCACAATTCCTTCTTGGACTTACAACGCTAAGACCGGAGAGTGTCTGAGCTACCAGTATGGAGGTTGCGGTAAAACTGCAAATCTTTTTGAATCAGAAGATGAGTGCAAAACTTCATGTGTTCGTGAATTGGGTAAGATATTTATATAAATACAATGGCTGTCTGATGTGTCTATAATGTCCTGATTTCAATGAAAACATGCAAAAATCAGCTAAGGAGCAATCGCTCCAAGAAGTGTGTTGGTATCGCAACGTTTCCTACTACGCCGGTCAAGAGATTGGACAGGTCAACAAGGATGATGCGTGTAAAAAAGATTGCATTTGCGAGAAGAGTGACAACCAGTAAGAAACCGTTATTTCTCATTTTCACTTTGTTTGTGTCATTGATTAACTTATTGAGTGAACAAGTCGAGGTGGTGCTACCATAAAATGCAACCAGATCGTCTGTGACGTGCCCAACCGTCCTCAAGAAGAAGGGGAAGGCTGCGTTTTAATCACGTTACCCGACGCCTGTTGCCCGTCTTATAAATGCCGTAACAAGAAACGAAAATAACGGTATAGATGAATCGATGGATAGTAATACGAGTTTTGAATTCATTTTTCTTACAGCGGAAAGAAGTTTAGGTCAGGAAGGTCCCCCTGATGACATTTGTGTTTTTAACGGTAAAGGATATCTCAAAGGACAATCGATTCCTTCTGGCGATCCCTGCAAGCGATGTGTCTGTGTCGACGGCTTCAACGGTAAGATTAATTCATAAAACATGATAAAGTCATCATTTCTGTCCTTGGAAAACAGGTTTGCAAGGTCTGGGCTGTCGTGAAGTTAACTGTATTTTAGATAATCGAATCGGTTGTAACCCCGTATACTCGCCAGGAGTCTGTTGCCCAACTAGTTACAGGTGTAATTCGCCAATAGCAAAATTTTTTCCACAAATAGATTCAGATCTTTCGCGCATCAAATGGGGACATGGAATCAACAACAGGAAACTACTTAACATGTCACTATACGGTATGTTTATTCTTTTCCAATGTCCTTTAGAATGTTTCTTAACTAATATACTTGACGCTTTACAGGTAAGGACATGATGATTGAAGCGGACGTTTCCATGGGAACCATTGCTGGTGGTGATGGGAACATTATGCCAATCATGGCACATCCGCCTGTAGACACTTCTGATCTTAGCTTGGAAGAATTCCTTGACACTATTCTCAGCAGCGGTACATCTAAAGGAATCAAACTTGACTTCAAAGACTTGGAAGCACTTGAGCCGTCCTTAATGGCAATAAAATCTCGTGCTAGTAAGGTAGTAGTACAACATGCATGTGCGGATATTGAAAGTAATTCAGCACTCGAAATGCCCGAATAATTTTCCTTTTTTAAAAGATTCATGCTCCTCTTTGGTTAAACGCGGACATTCTCCGAGGACCAGTGGATGCCACTACGAAGCCAATCAGTGAGTTTTTTTTGACGCAATGCTTTTTATAACACTGATGCGTCACCTTGCGGAACTGCTTAAAATGAATCATTATTTTAATTATACGTCATTTTGAATTATTAATATTATAATCGATTATAATAGCTTTTCACCATCGTGATTCATTTATTCTTTTAACAGACGTTGGAAAATTCCTTTATTTGACAAAAAGTCACTTTCCAGAAGCTGTTCTCTCCGTTGGATGGACTACAAGGTTTTGTTTTCGTTGAATTGCGGGTTTTAGCAGATTATCTAATTCTGAATTGTCTGAGGAATAGGTTTGGCCCACAGTTGAGTTGGCCTTTGCAAATTATCAACGAAGGATCTTACACAATGGAGCATATGATTGAAATGCGCGATTCTCTCAAAGCGGCTGATATTCGACAGCCTGTTACTTTTCCGATCCGAGCAGGCTTATCGACCTCTCCAGAGTCACAACGGAGCATCCTGTGGTTACTCGAACAGGTACTAGTCCTAAGTTTATATTCTTCAAATTAAATTTCATTTCGATAAGTGAACAAAAAATCCATTTTCTTTTGTGGTTACTCTTGTTTACGGCATATAATTGATATTTCATATATTTTCTAATAGATTGAAGACAGTTCATTGACTATCTGGAGTTCGCAATATGACAATGTAGATGTACCAGGCTTAATGAAGCTCGTCAATCATATTGGCAAAGAAAATATTTTTATCGACGTGCCAAGCGGCCTGAATTGTGAGATTCAACATTTTGAAGAATAGGGCCAAGTTTTTTAGTTTGCTTTTTTTTTAAGTCCTGACACCGTAGTTTTAGAGATTAACTTGATGACACAATGACTTTAAAATACAAAATCCAGAAACAAATTAAATGTATGTCATTTCCTTAGGTCCTAGATCCTACTACTTGTATTAACTGTTTCAAGAATGTTTTTTGTTTTTGGTGATTTGTTTTGTTCTCTTCTAATAAATGAAAGATTCACGCCATCGTCGTCTAATCAACAATCGTCTTCAGCAATCGCCGGTGCGTAAGGTCCTCAATAAGTCAATATATGAAAGATTTTGTTGCCGCATAAAATAAAGCCTCGAGATGATAAATTTTTTTAATAATTTTTTTTTTAACAAGCTAATAATCAAAGTTCCCCAACGGTCACCGCCCTTCTAGCCGGAACGATAGAAAACTTTCGATGGATGAAAATTACTTTTTCGAATTATACGAACCCGTAAGGGTTACGTCAAAATGTTTACTAAATATTTATGGTATGCCTTAACTTAAATAACTTAACTGTATTTTGTATTATTGAAGGTGAACCGTGAACGAATAAGTACTCCAATTTTACTCGTGTAGATAGTACCATCTAGTGATGCAATTTCATACCACCTGCTGGTTCATATCCGGCTGATTCTACATCCACACACCACATCATCCCGGAATATTTCCTAAATGCAAAAGCCTTCAAAAAAATGAACAAAATCATTTAATCGGGATCGATTTATCTTATCCTGCATTATAGAATATTTTAGTTTGAATAACAACTATTATCCAGTAGTTATTCGACCTGTTGGAGAAATATCGTCCGAAAGTAACAAAAGCACGACGACGGCAGCAAAAATGATCCATCTTGGAGCTCCTTTTTATTACCATTTTATAAGTTTAGGTTTCCATACGCCAGCCAACTATAATGTGTCCAGTAAGTATAAACTCTGCCAACCGACATGATATCTATTAATTGGCCGCGGGAGCGGACGCACGGGACTTGATATATTCCGGTGCGGATCAACTTGATTGCCGCCAAACACGGAATGCGCAGCTAAGTGTTGCTTCTCGCTGTCTTTTCCTTCTCTCTCCGGCTCTGTCTCTCCATTTCCCCTTCGTTATAACACAAAAGTAATGAATCATAATCAATCTTGGTGGACGCCGCTGCCTCTCCAACGGCGTGGAATTGTCGGAAATTGTCTGCGCTACATATGAACAGTAATACAGCACAGCAGTAGTATAGATATAAACTATATGTAGACTAAAGACTGTAATATATATATCAGACTATATATACACACAAACCATATAAACATTGCAGCTCCCTCTTTCCTTCCAATCAGGAAAAGTGGTAGAAAACGAGAAATAGAGAGGGGAAAAAAAAGAAAGAAAAAAAAGGATATCCCGTGCGGTCATATAAGATTCTGGCTCTTTATCGAGCGACCCCCTTTTCGTGCAACACAGCCAAAAAAAGAGTAAAAAGAGAGAGCACTCAGTTCAGTCATATTCGTTGGGTCCACGGCAAAAATGGGGGAAAAAAAGGTCACGGCGTAACCCATAAAAAGGCAAGCCTATATTATAGATCGGTTTTCACGGCGAGGAAAGGAAAAATATAGAGGAAAAAGGGCGTGTATACGCGGTAGCGTTACACATTTCAGAATAGCAACGGGTGAGAGTGTGTATTATATTCCTTCGTCATCGTTACGCTGGCTGTATGACTAGTATATATATATCGGCTGTACACATGTCACTTGAATGATGGTGTCCTCTTCATGAATTCTTGATTTAAACGATAGGCCACGCATTGTAGTGCATCAGCAACAGCGCCAAATTGGAACTGTTGGGAGGGAGAATAAGGAAGGTTTTTGAATAAAAGAATCCTTACAGTTTTATGTGCTGACGACCCGAGACGACCCAGTGGCCAAAAATTTGTTGGAACATGTTCGGACTCTTTTATTGCCTTCCGAGAGCAAGAAATAGAAAACAGATCACAAAAGTAGCTACTGCACAGAAAGGGTGAAAAATCAAGTGTTTTATGCGTGAAACTCCCCCGTATCGACGATATGACGTTGTTTCTCTATCAGTGCGATTTGTTATCATATTATGTAGAGGCAATACGTCACAGAAGAATCTGTTGGGGAAAAAAGACGTCGCAAAATCGGGTGTGTTTTTGTATAAGTATATCATCATAACAGATATATCGTGTCTATAACCCCTCTGAAGTCATATAAGGGAAAGTAACAAAGGGGGTTTGGTAGGGGGGCAGGAGCAAGCATGTCACAATTATATTCACTAGAATATGGCACTTTTTCCTCGACTCGGAGAGTTGCATATGTCCCGAGTCACATATAAACACATCGACATAAATATACACACACACACACTGATGCCTATATAGGCCTATGTAGAGATACTTATATAGACAGCAGCCAGCAGTCCTTGCAGTGCTGGATGTATTCCATCTCTCTATATAGGTGTAGTAGCGTATACCATCGGATAATAACGTATACAAGAGAGCTTTAGGGAATTGAACAGCTGCTCGAATGAACTGCGGCTCCAACCCCGAGTCGTCGTCGGCGCCGCCAGAATCGGAAAATTTAGACATTCACCCCCATTTTTTTCTCCCTTTCTGACTAAAATAAAAAAAAACCTCATAAAATGTAGGGAATAAGGAAAGAAGAACTGTATATAGGGAAAAACATAGGCAATGCCTGATATATAGTGACCATTAGCGTGATTACCCACTTCAGCTAGGCGCAACAGCAACATGTCAGAATATGCAATACGTCCTTATTGTGTTTGTGAATTATTTGGACGATGATGATGACAAACATCTTGACGTGTCTGCGTACATATACGTGCAACGCTCGATGCAGCAATAGCCGCAATCCAATAATAGTCCATTAAATCTATCATCAGATATATCTGCCAGTCCAGTAGGGAACGGAATATTCCCATCGCCTCTGCATATCTAAAAACAAGTTCCGCGCGCAGCACGGACTCTACTGGAAAAAATAGAAAAGTGCTGACTTTGTCTGTCTCCTCTACATAGGCACAAAATATATAATAACGTCTGCTGTTTTGACTAAAAACACACGAGTGTAATATAGCAACTCTAGGGTTCTGACGTCATACAAAGAGCCAAAAGAGTGAAAGGCAGCGGAGAAACGAACGCTATTGTACAAGGTGTATATATACGATATAAAGGTGCTTTGTGCATTTTTCATACGGTGCACAGTCAGCCTTGCAGGGCCGATAATGTAATGCGCCTTATCCATTATCGATGGCGTGCCAGTGGAATATTCCCCACGCTAAAATATCAAAGAAAGAATAAAGGTGCACCACACGGCCATCAAATTTTTCAAAAGAATAAAATTGGGGAGGGATAGATAGCGATATAGTATGTACTAAGTATACTACTCCAAACATCAACAAAACTTAATAGAACACGGCAATGAGAAGAAAAAGTCATCCATCTCTTTGTCCCTTCCGCTCTATATTGCAGGTGAGCAGCTCATGCGAGGCACGAATTGGCCGCCTCTAGAAGCAATCAGAAGGTTTAATTGGCTTCAATTATTTAACTGTAATCTTCTTATTCTTCGCCCTTTCTTTTTCTCCTTTGGCTTTAGATTTAATTTTGAAGGTTAAATTCATTTTCAGACACAGAAAATAAAACAAAAGAAAAATCAATGAATTGCAAATAAATCATCGAGGGGAAAAGATTTTGGTGATGGGTTTTGTTTTTCTATCAAATGCGGGATCACATGAAATCATCAGCTGCTATTTACTTAGGTTTTCTGCCGGTAGCCCAGCGGGAATTCGTTTCTAAATGGCGACATACGTATATCGAATGGTGTTCATCTGTACACACAGTCGTAGCTACTTCTCAGTTGACATCATCAGGTGTTCTATGCGCACAATGTTGTACCCTGTCTGCTGTCTGGTAAAAGGATCTAGTTTTTTTGCTTTGTTTTTTTTTAGTTGTGTCTCATTTTAAGGCAGGCGAGCTGGGCAGCGAAGTCGGTTTGTGTGGTTGTCGTGAATATTATGGGGGATATGATGACCGGGCGTGAGAAAATCGACGTCTGGGCTTTTATACCTCGGAGAGGGGCAAACAATTATGCAGTCCTATAGTACCTTATCGTCGTTACCTTTATATTGTGGATCACACAGGTCTCCATATTCCATCATTGGAAGGAACGTTAAAAAATTGGAAAGAAAAAAAAGTGTCCATAAACAGGCAAACGGCATCAAATATAAATAGAGAGTCCTGGATGTGTACACTCGCGCATTTCTGTCGAGTTAATACACTCTGAAAAACACGTGAAAAAAAGAATATTATAACTGAACTACCATCATGAAGCTTTTCCCCCCTTTTTTTATAGTTTCATATCAATTGATGATGAGCGACCTCAATCCTCTCCAATCGATCTCCTCATGTTTTCATTGCTTTGCTCTGTCTATTTCATTTCCCCGTCGTGCCCTTTTTTTTTTCTTTTCAAAAAGAAATGACAGGAATGCATTGCGGCAATCCAATCCGAGGCAACACAGCACCAATTCGAGAGTGCAGTTATCCCAGGGAGAGCTATATGATTATCAACTCGCCCGTCTCTCTCTCTCTGTGTATGTGTGTGGCTGTCTGAATACGTTGGAGAAAAAGCCACAAGCCCCGACCGCGTGCGCTATCATATTGACATTCGTTTCCGTCATTTATTATTGACACGAGCGCAGAGCTATATAGCCCATCGCAGAGTGAACACTAGGCGGCACGCGACACCCTTGTCGCCCTGACACATTCAACCCCGTAAATTTCTATTTCGTTCTTTTTCTATTGTAGGGCTTGTAGCTGCAGAAACCATATAACAAACAAAACAAAAAAAAAGTGGCAGAGTTGACTGTTGAATTATTAGGCCGAAGGGCAGCCAGCACTTTCAATAAAAGCTATCTCTCTCCCACCCTTGCTTCTGTCCTGGTCCTTTGATAGACTCTACTGGCAACTAGCATATGGATGATGATTATTAGTCTTTCTTTCCACAAGTGTCCAATCAATAGACAGAGACGTATGGCCCATTACAATGTACGAGACGGAGAACGGGCACAGTTGGCTGTGATGCCAACACGATAACGAGCCAACACGCAAACACACACAAAACGGGCGACATGTATAAAAACATAAGGACGACAGAAAGACAATCTAGTAAATGACCAATCGATGACTAATACGACAAATGATGATCGTTCTGCGCTCACAATCCAATAGATAATAGAATATATTTGCGCAACACCTGGCGGATTGATTGCTGGTCATCGACATTTGTTATTCGTCAAAAGTCAATCAGCCGCGAAACAATATAAGAAATCCAAATAAAAACAACAAAATGGGAACACACGACAACCAGCACTTTGATTGCGTATAGACACAACGGATGGATTTCAACCAATGGCGTGGGGGGCCGGGTCGTGCGTCACTCAATCTGAATCATTTGAGCGTCGCAGCTCTTTTGTGACTGATGTGTGTTTATCTACCCTTATATAGCGTTTTCATGTAATATTTCAACAACAACAACAACAAAAAAAGGAAACACAATAATAAAATTCTTTTTCTCAGTCCGGCTGCGCTCTTATATTTTTTTTTTGTTTTGTTTTGTTTTTTTTTTAGAGTCCGGCGCTATCAAATTAGGAGCGGCGGAACTAATAACAGTCACGTGACTCTTTTACCACACACGGTAGAGGGTGAAAGAAAAGAGAAAAAAAAAATAAAAGACAGAGGGAGAAGTAGAAGAAGAAGAAGAGAGAGGGGACGGTTATAATATAATAGGAGATTGAAGTCACGGTTATGATATGGAAGAGTGGGCATGTGGTAGCCGACGCCAGTTTTCGACCCACGCGACCGACACGCGTCTCTTATTTAACCAAGAGAGAGAGAGAGGAAAAAAATATTATAAAGAAAAGTATAACTCGCTGTGCTGTTGCTGTAGAAGTATAACAACAAGACCCTGAAATGTAGAAGAAGAAGATAAGAAGAAAAAAAACAAATTTGAAATAAAATCAAGCTCAAATGGGAACTCTGTTACGTAATAGTTTGCCCGGACCTTCTTCTTGAGGGGGATTTTTAAATGAGTGTCTGATTATACCTGTTGTTATTTGTTGGTCAATTCTCACTCGAGCGAAAGAGAAACGAACGGTGGGGATTTTCGAATCGAATTTAGCAATCGATATGATCAAATATAAAAAAAGAAGTGGGCTGTGTGTACCGTGTGTATCCCATTGGTTTGTTTATTGATCATCGATACGGCCCATCGAATCTCCATTTCATCAAGGTCTGCTGGTAATCTGAGCGCTGTAATCGTAGTCCCTCTTATTTAATATGCACAACATCTGCAACCAGAATAAGAAAATTTCAAATAAAAAGGCAGTTGACATCCAAGGGAAAGAGACGGCGAAGGAATTTTTTAAAAAGTCGGAAATTAACGGAAAACAAAAAACAAAGAAATGAAGAAAGAGACACACACACTCGTACAGTATAGATATAGTATAGTAGCGATGGTGTATATAAGATGGTACATCTAACCTAATCACCTGCCTCCTGTTCGCTCCTCCTTCGCCACCCGACTAGACGCTCATGAAAACCAGGTGGTCAGCAGGAGCAGCAGTGCTTCTTCTTCTTCTCCTAACTTTCCTCCTCCTTCTTCTATTCCAAAATCGGTTGAAAGTAGGTAGAAAAGGAATGAACCACAGCGAGGTGGAGGAACGAGCAGCAAAACCCCCTTTCCACCCGCCCACCATCTTATAAGAATGGTCTAAGGCTGGGTAAAACAGTTGGCACGCGGCACACACAAGACACATCAGGACAAGGTACAACACTCTCCTCGGTCGTCAGATATAGACTTCCAGCAGTCAGCAGCTTTCTCTATTTTTTTCTTTTCTCTTCTTTATTTTTTTGGGGGAGCTTATAGAAATAATGGACCCCCCCCCCCAATTCCATCTCTCTCTTCTCTTTTTATATTTTCGTTGACTCTTTTTTCTTCGCGTCTGTCGTTGTCTGTTATCGACCTGTTGAGCTGTTGAATACAATCCACCACCGTCTATCGCGCATGATTTTTTAAAAAAAGAATAGAGAAAGATTCCAGCGTAAAATGTACAATATCTAAACGACGTCATCGCTGAGTGTAGCTCCAACGGACTTTTCCCTTTTGGACTGCACGAGAGAGAAAGAATCAACGGAAGAAATTTGTCTTTTTCATCGATGAGTTCTTTTGTATTTTATATATTTTTCTTCCAATTAAAACATCAAAACACGAATCGATATATAGTATACCAAAAATGATACATAGAATAGCAGTCGTCACGTCGTTATTGTCGTGTGTGTGTCTTTTGTATAATATGTACATCAACGACAGAACAGGTAAAATACACGCACACACAAAAAAAAAAGCGAAAAAAAAAAATCCAATTTACTATAAAAGGGCCGGGGAAAAGAAAACCAAATGCATCAGGAGAAGATATAGAAAATAACACCGGGACCGGCTGTTGGAAAGAGGACAGGTGCATCAGGCGCACCGAGGGGAATCCACAGCACGGGGACGTTGCCCAATCGCAGGAGGAGTTGTTGCACTATATAACATCGCTACCTACCTATAATATTACCTGCGGTATGTATACAGTAGTGATTTCAATTTCACAAGAAACAACGACAGGCGCGACAAACGAAAAAAATAAAACAGGTAGTATTATAGTCTGTGCTGCTGCTGGTCGTAGATTGTTGTTTTTTCTTAGACATTTACAACGCAAAAAAAAAAAAAAAACAATACCGGGCCGGACGTGTATCGGAATTGTTTTGTTTCCGTCGATTGGAATAGTGGCGGCTTTTATCTGATTTTATTTTTCAAAATTTTTTGTTTATGATGTGAAATTGAACTTGGGCTTTGTTTTCGTAAATTGTACAGGGATTGGTTTTTTCGAGGGTTTTTTGCTTTTTCCAGCCATGAAAATATTTCAACACACGAATTATTCAACGAGTATACAATAACACAAGCCTTTATTTGTAAATATATGTACGAGATCTGGTGCTTGTTTTTTTTTTCCATTTGACAAACATTTTGACCTTCACCGCGCAACATTTTGACAATTTTTTAAGTCAAAAATGTTTTTCTTTGATAGTTTACACAAATGAACTTAAATGATGTTGTGTCTGTTCTCTTCAATTTCTTTTTTTGTCACTTTGTCTCATTATTGATAACTCTGGTAAATATGGACTGGACTACTGGGTATTACATTATTACATTCAACATGACAAATAATGAAATATAATTATAAATTAAACAGTCGGTGATTTTTGGGGACATTTTTTTTTTGTTTAGTTTGCGGGTATGGTGACGTGTAAGAATTTCGATTAAGAGTTATACATTTAGAAAAATTAGCGATGATGATTAATACAGCTATTATAAGAGTGAAAATGTCATTGGGCCTATAGAAATCGAGAGAGAAAGAGAGAAAATACGATGACATGTAACAACTCATTTGTTTTTCGTGGTAAGAAAAGAGGGGGGGGGGGGGTTCAATTACATAATAGGAGACTAGAGAGAAAAAGCGATTCGTATTTAGGTGTTGAACGACGGGACTACGTATAGTAATAATAATAATATTCATATGTATAATATAGAGGAGGGTGTAGGGGTGTGTATGGGTGGTGTGAGAGTGAGACTGAGTGAGCCGTTGAATGAGTCAAGTGAGCTATAGGGCAACAACTCAAGTAGGCCTTATAATAATATAAGAAATTTAAATATGTCATTCATTATTAATATTTTTTTGTTATGTTTTGGTTTTTCATTTTACTCATTCAAAATCGAAAAAAGGCACGGATTGTGTGTGTGTCTGTGATTAGTGTGTCATCAGATTCTATATAAAATTACCTATGATAATCCTCGATCCTTGTGTATAAGGATCTTACCGTCAACACTCATAAGTATCGAGCGTCTTTGTTTGTAATTGTTTTTTCTTTTTTAAAAAGAACTGATGATTTTCCCATTTGTAATAACATTTCAGGCGATGTTAGTAGCGCTGGTGACGCCAACATTGGTCCGCTCGCTTTTGTTGAGTGGAAGGGGCGGCGGGAGCGGCAGGTGGGCCATGGCCGGGTGCTGGCTGTCGCGATGTCGCCGCAGGTCGACCTTGCGCTGGAAGGCCTTGTCACAGAGTCCGCAGGCAAACGGCTTGTAGCCGGTGTGCTTGCGCATGTGGGTGATCAGATTGGACGACTGGCTGAAGGCTTTGCTGCACACGATGCACTTGTGAGGCTTCTCACCTGCAATAATCGACGGCCATCGAGAGAAAGAAAGAAACAAACAAAAAACGGGACAATATTATTCCTCTGCTCAAAAAGGTCTCTCTTCAATTAGGTATAGACGACATATGACGGCCGGCCCGGCCTCCAGCCTCCTCCTTTGACTTTGATAAAAAAAAGGGGGAGCTACATAATATCTCAGGTAGCCAGTCTGAAATAGTTTGGAATTTTTCAGGTCTATAATTTGAAACGCGATGGATCAATATCAAATCTGATTAGATCAAATTCAAAAGAGTAGTTCACTAAAAAAAGGGGGGAGAAAATATGCTGAAGGAGGAGCTGACGAGGGCGTGATGATGGAGAACTCGAGTCAAAAGTCTCAGAATGCGAAACCCGACCAGTGCTCCTGATACGCTTCTGACTTAGTATCCTTATGCTATCGTCAACAAACAAGGAGCTCAAAACAATGCACGACGACAGCTTAAATGCTGTCGCTATTTCTAGTTTAGATTCTTAAGTGCATTTAGATATAGAAGCTCCTGTCGGCCTTCTCCTATTTCACCTGGCCTCTTATTTATTAGTTGTATTATAAGTCCGCCCTTGCTCGAGTTATGTCCTAGATCCATGTCCATGTTATTCCAAGGCATTTCTAAGATTTCCCTTTTTTTTAACTTGTTTTCAAACAGTCGACTCTGATTGGTTGTTGTCACAATACCCAGTAGCCTACATTTATCCTTATAATAGGTATAAGGCCAGCGATTTCACATTGCTCTTAATAGACGTCAACCTCAACAACGGTCGCCTATATTTCAATTGTACAATCATATACCGATCGGATCGATGGATTCCGCAGAAATCGCACAGATGGATGGATATGTAATTCGATTCTTATTTGTGTGACACGCTATAGGTTTGAAAAATTCTGGTTGCGTACCTGTGTGGATATAGGTGTGTTTCTTCATGTCTGATTTCTGGTGAAACCTTTTGCCGCAGTACTGGCAAGGATACGGCCGGGTGTCAGAGTGGATGAGCAGGTGAGTCGACAGCGTCGACGAACGCTTAAATGTCTTGCCGCATTGTTTGCACTGGAAACGCATAATGATATGACAATTATAGATAGTAGGCCTAATTTCAATTTTTTGAAATCAACATAATTATCTGAATGAATCGTACATACCTGGAAAGAACGTGAAGCGTGGTGCGTTGCTAAATGCTGTTCCAAACTGGCGCCAATTTCAAATACTTTCGGGCAGCGGGAGCAAGGGAATGCGCCCATGTTTATCCTTTGGTGTTGATCCCTTCCGTCTCCGCTGACAGAAGAGCCGTCCATTAAGACATCGCAGTGATTTTGACGCACGTGAGCCTCCATGGCGTGAGCCGATGAAAAGGATTGATCACAGACGCGACAGAAATGAGCTGTCATGTCCTCGTCTTTCGTGTTGTCCGAGTAGATGCTCTCCTCTCCGCCGGAACTCTGCCGGCTGTCTTGTGGACTGTGTTGAGGCTCTTGATGATGATGGTGGTGGTATGGATGATGTTGGTACTGGTCATCGGCTGCCGTCTTCCAGCTGCCACCGACTCCGCCATGACCCGGTAATCGCATGTTGTAAAACGGATCGAAAGGCCGGAAGAGAGCGGCGGCCGTCGGGCCACGAGCGAACCGAGCCGTCCCGTGAGGAGTTGCCGATGCGGCGTGATGGTAATGGTAAGGACTTGTGGCGTTGTCTTCTGCCTCTGAGGATCTCCGACCACTTGGGGGAGGAGAATCTGGTGACGTGGCTTTCTGGGGTGAATCGCATCGATCCGGTGAACTGGCCGCAGTGGCTGTAGCAGGAGCAGCAGGAATCATTTTGCCAGTCGTCGTTGTCGTTGTCCGTCTGCTTTGCTCCTCTTCACACAAGCTGGCCGGCGACCAAATCCCTTTGGCCTTGGGCTTAGTGCTCAGATTGAGTGGGGTCTCGGGGGCCGGCTGTTGTGGACCTATCGATCGGCACTTGCCATTCGCTTGCGCTTCTGTTTTGTTTTTTCACAAATTGGAAATTGTATTTTTTTTTTGTTAACTTATCGATCGTGGATTTGTTTTTTTTTGTTTGTTTTTTAAGAGATTGAACATACCTGAGGGAGGAGTTACTTGAGGGGCTGGTTCGGCTGGTCTGTTGGCCGATGCGAGTGACGCTCGAAGGAATGCGGCACTAGGCAAAAGTGGGTGGCCAGCACCGAACGGATAGAAAAACGGATTGGGCGAATTGGGAGCTGCACTTCCATTTTGATGCGATTGTTGTTGTTGCTGTTGCTGTTGTTGTTGTAGCGACCAGACCAGCCAAGATGTCGACAGCAAACCAAATGACCCGAGAAACGGATTGGTTCCGTAACCGACACCGTCCACATCTTATCATGTCCAAGGCGCAATCGAACAAAAAACGAAAAAAATTAAAAAAAATGAAATAAAATGAAACGATTGCGATATTCTGATGTAAATATGACGTGTCTCGGCCGATTTCGGCAGATTTAGACGGAAAAAACGTTTGTTATTTATTATCTTAATCTATTTTTAGGTTTCACGGATTACGTAACACGTTGACGACGTTTACCTTTTCTTATGTTCTGCTGCTGGGCTTCCAGGGAATAAGGAGCTACGACGTTGAATGCGCTGGATCGAGCGGCGTTCATCCGCCGGATGATTTCAGCTTCGTGCTGTTGCTGGCGGGCTGACACGGGTGAAGAAGAGTTTTCGTACATTTTTTTATTTTGTTTCAGAAACAAAACTAAACCCGAAAATTTGATTTCGGAATCCCGTTCAAATAATAATTGAAAAAAAAAAAAAACTGTTTAAAATTGCGCACCGATGGAGGGAAAATTGAGATTGAACCACCAATTATAAAACACTGACGAACACCAGATACGCCAACACTCTATGGATGTCTAGTACAAACAAACAAACTTTGAACGACCGCAATTGACACTTGCACACAGATCTGAAATTTCTCAGTAAAACCAGGGCCAGGTGAGTCGGCGATAATGGAAGTCAACAACAAATAATATCCGTTCAAATCGAATGATTGAGAAACACGGAGGCACCAGAGTTGTATGTTTTGTTTTGTTTTTTAAGTTAGGACTCGTCGGAGTGGATTGTAGACAACAAATTGACTTTGATGATATTTATGAGATGGGTTTGATTTTTCACAGGAGTATACGCTCAACGTTTAGGTCTAAATGAGTAGAACCAGAGGTGAGGTGATTTGCACACCTGAGCACGACGGCGTCAGGACTTGAACTAGCCGATCGGGTGGCACAGCGGCTCACATAAGACACTCGTCCAAAAAACTCTCTCAAGTTAAAAAATAAAATAAATAAATAAAAATAAAAAGAAGAGAAGAGAAAAAAAAAGCTCCCCCTCTTGCCTTCTTCTTATTCGTATTTTTTTTTTTGGGGGGGGGGGGGGGTTGGCTGTAACACCTTGCAAGACACCCAGGTGGATGTATAGAGAGAGAAAAAAAAATCAACCCTTCATAAAAAAAAAGAGAGAGAGAGAGAGAGAGAAAAGCAGTTGGCTTCTATCAGAAGAAGAAGCAAAAAGATATAGATAAAGGTATAGGTCTAGATAAACTGTATATACGAGGATTGACGAGGGCCTTTTTTTTTCCCCATATGGGCAGGGAGAGAAGGGGGTGGAGATATAGCTGTTGGATGGCCCGCGGGGGAGGAGAGTTCCAGTCTGTTGCTGTTGCGCTGCGGATTGGGAAAATCCAGCAGCGCTCCAAAATGCAGTAGTACTACTACTACGTATACGTAGGTAGGTAGGTATAGGTAGGTATATACTACACACAAACAACACCCGTGGTAGTTTGCCACCCACCACCCACTCTCTTGACTACTCACCTGATTCTGCCTCGTTTGGCTGCTGTTGTCGGCGGGAGCTCTCCCCCCCACCCCGCTCTCTTTTTCGGTGGGTAGGAGGTATAAAAACCCACCTCTTATTATACTCCTCTTCTTCTCTTATGCCAGCAACAAAACTCACCACCGCAGAAGGAGAGAAAGAAAACGCTACGCACGGCAGCCCAGCCCCGGCGGACACACGACGTTACGTGCGGAGGCGCCAGCGATTGGTTTATCCAGATTGGCGTCGCTATGACGACGCCCGTTACACCTGAACCAATGGCGTCCGTCGTTTTTCACGATTTCTCGGCAGTTTTTTCGTTATTTTCCATCATTTTTTTTTCTTCAACTTTTTTTCTTATTTTTCTTTTGATTCAATTCAAAACGACAATGACGATCATTCGAACATTAATGAGTCAGATACTTTTCAATAGAGTGACGCCATTTTTTAAAGTTAAAATACAAAATACTATTGGCGAAAGAAGAAACCCAAAAAAATCCAGCGTACAGAGCAAAAACACGTCCGCAGTTCGTGACTATGTAGACCTTATACAGCATATGCGTACCTACAATCAAGTCAAGGCTGCATAGTCACTTGAAACACTTGAATCGTTTTTACGTGCATTCTGTTCCACATGTTTCGTTTTTTATTTTTTTATTTATTTTTTTTTTGGGGGGGGGGAGGGAATCTTTTTGAGCCATATCGTTCGAGGTCTGCTGTGACGCAGTGCATCCGGATACCCGTGTAAATGAAACTATGAAAATGCCCTGCGTCATGTGTTGGTGGCAACTGTTGTCTTATAGCGTGAGTGGAAAGACAAATCCCGATTGGCAGAAAAATTTGTTTTTGCACATAAAACACTCACAGTCAGAGTCAAATCATGAAAAAGTCTGCGTACCACACAACGTCGTCAGCAATTCATTTTAGAGAAATAAAAAGGGACAATCGTATCGTTTTCATTGCGATTGCGTCTTTAATGTTAGTAGCAGACCCAATAACCTCCGTGCACACAATCGCAATCGAAACCCACACGTATGGTCTATGGGACAGACCCACCGACCGCAATCAACCCCTGTACTCACTATGGTACTGACGATGATTATATGATGATTCACGAGAATATAAACAGGCGATGAACGTTCAATAGCGTCACTGCTAATATTTAATCAAATCGCACGATGATACAGATTTTGTCCTAGCTCTCTTTTTTTTTGTAGGACGTGCTATCGGTTCGGGGTCCTAATAAAAAATATGTAGGCAGTTGGTGTATTAGCAAGGCAAGTTTGTTTGTTGTATCTGTTCAGTCAGATTTTTTTGGACAGACAGACAGATAGTCAACAAAATAATAAGTTTCGTCTTGTTTGACCGCATAAATTCGTGTGAGCAGGTGCTGGGACGGACAGATAATACGACTGGAATAAATATGGAAATATCGTCGTAACTGGTTGAAATAAGAGGACAGAATTTCCATGTCAACAAAGAAAATACCTCATCAAAAAACACTTTCGTTTTCGAACGCATATGTTGAGGGAGAGACGAAATATGGGCCGACGTCCGTTGTCGTATTGAAACATCCCTTTCCATATCAACGTTTTACTTCAATGACATATTCTCCTTTCGTTTGAAATACATGAGCGAGATGTGTTGGCCGGATATCAGGAAAGATCCCATCCAAATTTGAACCGTATAAGGAAAACTTCGTGAACGATAAAAATATGGCGAGGGCTTATATAGATCCAATCTCACCTTTTTCACTCACCTATGTAGAGTAAAAACCGATTTGAAAAAAAAATAATAATAACAGACATGCTGATAAACACAAATTTCCACTCGTCGTCACGATAAAAACAGCAGGAAATATCTTTCTAACTGCTGTTTGTTAGCTTCTCCCCTGTCGCTTTTTTTTTCTCACGTTTTCCTTTCGCAACAACTGCTGCATATATAATATTTCTAAATAGTAATAATAGGGAATAGGCCATCTGGTCAAACTAGAAATACACATTTTGACCCTCTGATATTTATTTTATCTGCGCTATGGTGCTGGACGTGTTGGAATATTATCGTCCTCGATTTTTCCAGCAGCTCGTCTTTATGAAAATGAATTTTTCTTTACGATTTTTTAAACTGTCCTTTTAGGGTGGGATGAGGAGCTGCCGACAGAGCGCCATGCACCCTCGTCGGTATATACCGCATAAAGACTAATAATACGAACCCGCGCGGTGTGATAATAATTACTTTTCACTTTGAAGAAAAAAACTAAAAAGAAAACAGTTTAAGAACAAGATAGACGTCGAAAACGGTTACTGGTTTATAAAACACAATAGAAACAAAGTGAAACGGAAAAAAAAAGACACAAACGCTAACGTTTGTAATCATCATTTCTTCTTATTATTATACAAAGCAGATAGCAGCTGAGAAGAGTCAACGATATGAACCGCTAAGTAATCGATTGGTTCCGCGTCCTCCAAAGACTATGACGCAACACAAATACACACAATTGCGTGACGTAACTGTAATAATGATCAGTTTTGTACGCGCACTATATATATACATAACCAAAACAAAAAAAAAAATGTCTGAATAAGACTGAAAAAATAATATTTAGAACAATTTCAACATCGATCGTCATTCCAAGGTGATTTTATTTTGTGATTGAATTATATGTGATGTAATCTCGATTTTTTGTTTCTTTTTTTTTTTGCCACCTTGTAAGAACGGCAGTCTACCGGAACGTGATCGATTATCATCCCTACCATTTCGATTGATGACCGCACCACCCACGACACACGTAGAATTGACTGATTGGGTCTAAAGGTACCGTACAGATCATTAGCCGATACAGTCAACAACTCAACAGCGTACATACAGTATAGAGAGAGAAACAAGCGTCAATGTGTGAGACATGGACAATCAAACTCCTTTTCTACCTCTCCCCCTTTCTCGTTGTGTATGTTCTGTGTGCATACAATTGACACCTTGGTGAGAGCCTTGCCCACACGTCCTTCATGGCCGTGTCACTTATTGGTTATACGAGTCGATACGCGCGGCATTCAAACACAACAAAAAAATATGTAAGAAAAAAGAAGTGAATGTTTGGTTGCCCGTCAAGTGGGTCGGTCAATATGTGCTCAGCGGGTAAACATCATGACGTGAACCACCAACTACTAATAGGAATAACAAGAAAGAAAAGACTAAAAACACGAGAGCGCATCAAAGTTGGCTGATTGTTTTTCTGTGCGCGCGTATTCAAACATACTCGACTCGTCTTATGTGTCTATAAGGTATCTCTGCTGTTTTGCTATAGACGACCAAACACATATAGAGTATAATAGGCTGGATAATAGAGTGACGCAACAGTCCAACAGGAGACCTCTCGCGTCCGTCGTTCTTCCGCGTATTTTAAAAAGGGGGGAGAAAATACAGAGAAATCGGAGACGAGGCACGCGCGTTCATAAGCGGAGACGCCGCGCTAACCTGGCGAATGAAAATTATATTATAAGACAATATTAAGAGTTTGAATTTCCTGCCGTTGGCCCGGGTCTTTGTTGTTTCTTATACACACACACACACACATCCTAAATAGCTAATGGTTATTAAGACGACTGCAGCTGAGACGAAAGACTAATATCCTTGAGGATTATTTCTATAATAAGGGGGACAGTCGATACGAAAGTAGCAGCTGATGAAGGCAAGAAGCCCCGCGCACTTCATATATGCTACGTGTTGTGTCCCTTTGAATTCACTTGGCACGAGCCGGCAGAAGAAAATCCCACCAAACTTCTTTTATTTATATTTTTTTTTGTCTTTCTTGAAAAAAACAGGAAACAAAACAAAACAACGTAATACGCAATCCTCTCTCTGGCTATCTTTCCTTTCTTACACTGATGATAAGAAAGAAGTCAAACCAGCAGCGAAAAACGGTTGTCTTCTTCTTCTTGGCGGAAGCAGGTGTTGACACGCCAGTGACTTCAATCCTTATAGCAGCTCCTCTCTCAATAGCTCGTGTGTGTAACATAACATACGTGTGTTGTCTTTCCCCCCCCCCCCCCCCTCCTTCCTTCTATACTATATATACGTAGTACTTCAACAGTGTTTTAAACGGCGTCAAGGTTTTTCTCTCTTCGGACTCTCTGATGTGCGGTGTACATGGACAAGAGACCAGGTGATCGGAGTCTCCCCCCCCCCCCTCAGCTTTTGACGTGGCCAAAAAAAAAAAAAAAAAAAAAAAGAGTCAGCAGGTAAGCGACGCCATCGACCTTTGCCACTTCTCAAACTCTCCCCCCCCCCCCAGGTTTCAACATCGCGTTTTTCTTTTTTTTTTTTGTGTGTTTTGTTTCGTTTTTTACTTCTTCTAATGTTGAGGGGGGGGGGGGGGGGGGTCATTTTTGATGGGTCAAATGTATACGCCTCTCATTGTCTCTCGTCTTCCGAATATGAGAGACACATCACAGTATAGACAATAATGGAAATTGTCAGCTTTGTTTATTTCCCCCTTATTTAACGCGATGACTTCTATGCGGATGCCGCACGCGCTGCTGTTGTCCCGTCACGACGTCGGCCATCAGCCATTCGCTTGTAGTGAATAGATTTCTAATTGAAAGTCTCTCAACTGCTGCACCTGTCGAATCTCATCACGACATATCGCGCGGCAGATTTCAATTGGATTACTAGGATCGCTATAAAGGAATGCGCTCAAGATCTTGTTACGTCATCGAAATAACTGTCATTCCATGACTTGACGCTTATGTCAATATATTTCAAATTGTTTTTCCTTTTTTGATTATACGACAAAATGCTTGACATTTTATGGAGCGAAACGAACTTTTCGTCGCCGAGTTTGAATGTATTTATGAATTATTCATTCCGAATAGTCCGCATCGCATTTGCATGTCAATAGTTAGTGTGTAAGTATCGCTTCATTTCTTGTTGCGCAATTCAATTTCCACCCCCCCCCCCTCCTCTTTTTCGTCGTTCGTTTGTGACGTCACTCAAAAGTTCCGAATGGTACGATGACTCGGCACATTTCCCTCGACACTCTTTTCAATTGGCCATTCATGTCGTTTTCGCTTCACACAGTCAACGATGATATGAATGGCGATGAAAATAATCACGTGAGAAAAACAACCACCGCGCTTGACTTGGGGAACTTGTAAATGAGGTGAAGAGAGGGGAAGGATCATCATATAAATGTCTACTCAATAACAACAACTCTTCAAATAGATTCACATTTCCAGAGGTTTTTTTTTTTGCATCTCATCATATATTTCAGAACACAAAATGTTCTCATGGCCCTTTTTATTTTTTTTTTTTTTGATTGTCTTGTTGTCTATTTTAGAATACACAAAGTCACGACCGTATTGGTGATGCGCTGGTTGTTGGAGTGATATTAACGGGGAGGGGGTAAACGAAGGTAAAAAAGAAAAATGATAATAATAATATAATACGGGGAAGGAACAAAAAAAAAAAAAAAAAAAAATAGGGAAAAATGTTTATCAGGAGGCACGTGATGAGTGTAAAATGACTTCTACCATGTGGGTCATCTGGCAAGCAGCACCCTCATATGAGGGGGTTGAAGAGATATACATGCAGTGCTGGGGAAAGAGGGGGGGGGGGGGACAGCACCGGTTCATCTTTTTGTTGTTGTACAGGTAACACAGACACACACACGCGCGTGCATCATCGTTAACTAAATAACAGACAAAAGAGGAAGGAAGGAAGGAAACAAAATGCACATCAGTCAAAGGATATATACAGTAGGATGGGGAAGAGATAAATGAAGTAGAAAAATACCCCCCCCCCCCCTTCTCTCCCATAAGTCACCCATGTAACCTGATGTGTGTGTAGTAGGCCTAGTAGAAGAGAGAGAGAGAGATTGTAAATCGCCCGTTTATATTTCTAAATGCGTTTTTGAGCGACTCTCACACATACAGAGAATGGAGTGGTGCAGGCATTCGTATTGACGACTTTGTGATGCAAATGAGATATTAGATTATCGTCGCCTTTAATATCGTGGATATTGCCGTGAGAAATGAAACTTAGAAAACGCAGCACGTAACGGAGAGAAATCGCGCGTATAGTATAATGGAAAGTTTAGCGAGTTGCTTATTGGTTGGACAAATCTTCTCTCTCTCTCTCTCTCTCTCTCATTCTTTCTTTCTTCATTTTTTATAATGTACACGGGTCTATAAATTGAAATTGTAATCAAATGAATTGGTATTTTTCTTTTTTTTTTCTTAAAAAAAAAAGGACGAAGAAGAAGAAGAAGAAGAAAGGGAAGATATATTTAAGCTACGGTTTTTACGGTTGCGGTTATTCGCTTATAGAACACCGAAAAAACAACAGCCAGCAGGAGCCTCAGTAGAAGCAGGGAGGTAGACGATAGCCAAACAGCAGCAGCAGCAGTAGAGAGTTGATTCGAGAAGGCAGGAAGTCAACGACTGAAAGGTGGCCATCCGTAACCTCCCACACCAGGGCTTCATATACACACACATGGCACGTGCTATAAACAGTACAGCAGGAACCCCCCCCCCCTCTTCCTTATTCTGTTTTACAAAAATATATAAAAAAGACAAAAAAGAAAAAACAAAACAAAACTACAACTCAAATGTTTATATGGACAGGTGAAGCTCAAAAATGGTCAACTCTCCTCACCTTATAATATTTCTCCCCCTATATATCTGCTGGTCAGTTTAATACACAGTCTCACCCCTCTTTTCATATTCATTATGATGATGATGATGATGATGATTCTTTCCCTTTTTTTTTCTTTCTCCGCGTCACTCGGACAACATACGCCGCAGCGAAAAACGTAAATTGACCCAGGACCCTTGCGACTTTTAAGGGGTTCCCCGTTATTTTTAGGATATGGCCCGACCCAATAACCTTTTTCATATTATAGGAGAGAACGTCGAGTCTCTTATATTCTCAAAAGAGTTTGTTTTTCTTTCCCTTTTGGAAATTGGATTTGACGCTATAGATATACTGTATATCTACTACAAAGTTTGATTGGCCTGCCGAACTACGTAATAGTTTAGACACTGGTCTCGCCCTATGATGTCGTTATTTGGACGACGACCCACAGCGAATTGAGCAGTGATGCCCTTTATCCTGTATATACTGCCGTGTGTTGTATATATGTATGTAACTACCAGCAGCAGACATTCAATTTAGTTGGCATCATCAGTTGATTCTCTTTTTTTCTCTCTGCTCTTTGCTCGATTGAAGAGCGGGCGTCGATATGGAAACATCAAGGAGAATTTCCACAGTGGATTCCATAAAGTGGACGACTATAAGTTCCATCGAGATGATGATAAGAAGACGAAAGAAAAAAAGAGAAGCCTTGGAACAATATAATAAATGATACACAACCGTTGATGGATGTAATATACAGAGTTGCCACGGATGGATTATAATTGATGACAACTACACGGACGATAAGAGAAGAGGTAAAATCATCATCATCATCAGGATCAGTAGAAGTAGAAGTAGAAACTAACAACAACAACAAAAAAGGGGGATCGTCGACATCCCAGCGGACGTCATTTTGAGGCCGCTCCCTCTGCGGATAGGAAATAAGAGAGAGAAAAATAAAAATAAAAATGTATACCGTATTATACATGTATATAGACAGCTATAGTATAGGCTAGGCTAGGCACAACGCTTAAATGTGTTTATATATACGTACATCTCTCCTCTTCCGACTCTTCCGCAATCGTTCTGCGACGAGGCAACGCGCGAGGCTAATTAGAACTTATCGCCGACAGCTGGATGAGGTCTACGCTTCCAACTCCCCGCGCTATCATTTAGTCCATAGTAGCCTAGTCCTCCCCCTCCAACCCTTCAAAAGTTATATTTTTTCCTTTCTTCTTCTTCTTCGCTTTGCTGGCCATATCAATTGATTGAATTATAAACTCGTTCAAAAATACATCCCGAGAGTCGCATATAGTGATTTGGATCTTCAAATACGTCCAAATAAAAGAAAACAAACAATCAGGGGAAGGTACTATATAACGGGGAGCTGATGCGTGCCGGACAATAATGGAAAGCTCATCATTTTTACGCAACTCTTTTTTCTTTGAGGATCTAACGTATACCATGGCTAACACGCACACAAAAAACCAAAAATATATTAGAAAGAAAGCAGACCACAATTTAAGTGATTCATTTTCTTTCTGTTCAGTTTGGTTTGTTTCCATAAAAAGAAAGCTGATGGTTTTCAAACACACACAAAAAAAGGAAAAAAATATCACACACACACACAGAAAATGATACTCAAATATTATATAGACTCGACTATTAGGCTATATAACCATCTATATTGATGACGGTTGTTCATTGGCCGATCAAAGTAGGTTGCGGCCGGTTAGAAAATCCCTCAACAACCACTGAAATGCGCAGCTCACGTACATTTGGGCGTGAATTTTGGACGATGATCACGACGAGCTCACGTATATTATATGTGTTTTTATCTATATTTATATCGCCCTGCTGCTGCTGCTGCTGCTGTACATTTATGAAATCGTTTCCTAGTTGTTGGAATGTAGGGTACACTCCAAATATTTCCCCTATGGTATAGCTATGCCGAGGAATCTCTAAAGTCGTCGTTGTTGTAAAAATAATATTCAACACTTTTTGGCCACATGAAAGTCGAATAAACTTCGGTTGATTTGCTGTTGTTGTTGTGCTGTGGCCAACGCTCTGCTGATGTGGAGAAAGTCGCCAGGCGTATGTGTGTTCTTCTCTGTTATAATATTTTTTGTTTTCAAAATTCGCTGGCTGCCGTTGCTGTTTTACTGGTCAGACTATTACGACGTTGATGATGGGTTTTCCACCTGGTGCTGTTGACGTGCGTTCTGATCTCGTTTTTGACCGAATCTCGTCCTCCGCTTGGATATATAGTCTATACACTTATAAATACACGCAGTATATATTTATATTGAATAAGGGAATTGTCGTGATGATGAGGCTGAAGCGCGTGAAAGTTTTCCAGGGTATTACTCCCTCACTTTTCTCTCTCTCTCTCGGACGCCGGACACAATATAATAACGTGGAGATAGGCCATATGTAAGTAGTATAGACTATATAGTATAGGTGAAGCTTTCATTCCTTCTTCTTTTCGGTCGGTTAAATCCCATATCATTTGATAGAAAACGCTCTGCTTTCACGAGAGTCTACATTCAACGCCGAGCAGTTTTTATTTTACTTAAAAACATATTACAGATAGGAAGTTTTTAAAAAGAGAGAGAGAGAGTCGAAGCGGTTGGTGGTGCCAGGGAAAAGATTATTACGCAGTAACAGTTACGTGATATATAAGAATCAAATCGATTACCAAGTCATGCCTCGATGCCAAATAAGGGAAACAATTCATCCCCAAAAAAAAACCAAGTAA
This sequence comes from Daphnia galeata, assembly GCA_030770115.1. Classification (NCBI taxonomy): domain Eukaryota; kingdom Metazoa; phylum Arthropoda; class Branchiopoda; order Diplostraca; family Daphniidae; genus Daphnia; species Daphnia galeata. Next base: position 5,018,390 of record CM061121.1, on the reverse strand, counting down.
AAATACAACCGACTAGCTGTACAACCATCAAAGTGACAAAAAATATGCGCAAGAATATAAAATACGATATAAGATTATTATCGTGTTGTCAGAAAATGGCTGGCTGGAGGAATAATATAAGAAACGAAATACCCGAGGTTCTATGTCGCACTCTCAGCGTATGTGCAGTAGCAGCTCTATTTTGTTTCATAGAATTCAAGAAAAAGATTACAAAACAAAAAGTCAATGTTTATTTGTTTTTTGTTTTTTTTTTGTTGGCGTTTAACTTTATTCTCCCTTTCAATCTCCTCGATTGAAAGGTTTTTAGCATGTCCTATTCAAATCATTTCGTCAGTTTAGTTCCCTTTTTTTATCTCTCTCTTTTAGTCGAATAACGCGCGTGAACATCGGGCGTATGTATACAACAGCAGAGACCTACGTCGGGATAGTTATAACCTGTACATGTATCCGACGTTCGAGAGCGTGTTTGCGGCAATCACGCTAGCTAAGTGCTGGATAACCGACTATATCCATATAGTTCCCTTTTAAAAAAAAAAAAAAAAATAGAAATTTGTTTTCCCCACCACTTCCCCTTCAACCTTATTTGAAATAAAGGGTACCACTCTGCTGACCGGATAGATCAGTCACGCTACGCCGGTTATCCTCGTGATTACCTTTTCGTTGTCCTTATCCCAACTGCCGGCCACTGTCTTATAGATCCATTATTCTTCCCTTCTGTCTCTCTTTCTCTCCTTTTTCTTTTTCTTCTTCTTTTTTTGCATTTATAGACAATCAAAAGTGTTCGTTCTCCCCTTTTGTTTCTTTCGTACAGCATTCAATCGTCGTGAAGCAATTTGTTGTTGCCGTTTTTTTTTTTGTTTTTTTTTTTAAACGTGTGCTGTCCGACTGGTGGAGACTTAAGAAGAACGTTTGGCCGTATACATAATGTCCGACAAGTCAAAAGAATAAAAGAAAACAAAAAATGGAAACATTTCTCCTTGGCTTTATTTGAAAAATGAATGATGACATTTCACCGTTGCAGACTATACATTAGGGGCGGCCGCTATAATGCCCAATGGTCGGCCCGTTAAGACGAGCTAAACGAATCTAAAAGGAGAGCCAGTCTGAAATAATGGAAGAGTGCCTATATAGTATGTAGAGAGAAAATGAAACATGCATGCCTGTCTCTCTTATAAGTCATTCTTTCTCTCTCAGCTCTCGCGTGGCTGTTGTTGCATTAGATCCTTTATACTCGACGTGAAGTCGGTCGTGAAGTGGAACCGGTCGCACAATCGGAATTTCAAATGCACAGAAATGGGAAGACGAAGAGACGAGAGAAAAGCAGAGAAAAGGCGAGAAACTGTGTCTTTCAGGTAACCGCAAGAGCGCGCGCGCGAGGTCGGTGATCAAATAAATCGCTGGCGCACTTCTTGCTGCTGATCACCGCAGCTCGCGGCACACGCGTTCCACTCGCCTTCCTTCCTCCTTCCATTCCTCCCTCCATTCCCGACCGAAAGAAAAGGTAAGAAAAGAAAAGAAAAAAAACCCAATCAGCGCGACCTGCTGGCACTGGCACCTACGATTTTTTCTTTTTTTAAAAAGAGGAGAGCACTTGTCTCTTCACACAAGACCAACTCTGTGTGGATAATCGATGCTATATCTGTTGTAATTATACACATTTTTTTTTTCTCTCTCTCTCTATGTGACGGACCCTCTGTACAGTCTAGTCGAAAAATTCCAGCCCATAGCGATCAGCTGTTAGATTCATGTAACGACGTCTGCCCCCTCCTTTGCTGTGAAGAAGCGTACGTGATTATGTCCCTCAACGTTCCGGATCGTTCGTCTTCCATCCCCTTTTCCATTCTTTCAATCACTAAGAAAAGAAAAAAAAAAACAGGGGCAGCAACGAACCGATGCGCGCAGCAACTGCGGAATACAATGTGCCTTGTTTCTTTCCTGCATAGCCCATTTGCGGTGCTGATTTGCATCGTGATTTCACTTTAAAGAAAAGAAAAAAACAAAAATAAAAAGGCAATTGCCGTGCGTACGTATATAGAGTATATTTAGGCTATATACAGCAGATAGTTTTCAAAAGGATAAACAACGGGAGCATGTGATGGTGGGCGACCACCAATCATGTATCATTCATACCATCTCATCCAGCTAGAGCCTCTTTTCTTGATTGATTTACCATGTGGATTTCTGGATCAAGGGCGAATGAAATATGATGACCGTTTGAGTATATAATGGCGAAATAGACGAGAACCAAGTAGCTAGGAATAAAAAACGGGATTATGTCCTGTAAAATATGTCGCTGCTGTCGAGGGTTAGCCTACCTATAGGATGCTGCGTGATAAGGAGTTAAGAGTATATGGACGTTATATATATAGACGCGGGCGCAGGGATTTCTATACTATCGCCTTTTAAACCGTCGAACTGGATTTGGACTCGCCATTTCCTTATACACCACCACCATCATCATCATTCCACGTCTATAATGGCCTAACTTCACCTGGTTCCCCTCTCACGCTGATTGGAGATAACATCGTGTCTTGACATTTAAATATTCACCCTCCCTTATAGAAAGACTTCATCATTTCTTCCCTTTCTTGGAAAATATCACGGGAAGTGAACCTTTGTTCAATGATGTATCTGTGACAAAAAGAAGAGCTTTTTAAAAATATATTCGCAATGTTCCGCATTCTGGTTCTGTTAAGCGTGTTTTTTTTTCTTTCTCTTCTGTTCTCTTCAGCACTCGAAAAGAATAAAAGTATGTTGTTGTATTGGCGATATAGAATAAGCTACTGTATAAGCTTCTCTCTCTCTTAAAGAATTAAAAGAAAAGAAAAAGGTTGGAAATGTGTGCGAGTTTCGTTTTATTTTTTATTTATTTATTTATTTTCTGTTCTGCTGTGCTCAAAAGAAAAGCCAACCGGTTGGAAATGCATGACTGAACGGGAACCATAGCCAGTTGTTGGGCTGTTGCGGGTTTTCTGGTTGAGCGGCCAATTGCGGTTTCCGCTCCCGATCGGCGCCCGACGAATCGTTGCCCAGTGATGGGCTGCTGCTGCTGCCATCATCAGAGCTGCTAGTATTACAATCGGCTATGTAGGAATCCGTATTGCCCTGGCAGCGATGCTTCCACGCCACCCTGCGCACACATAGAAAAACAAAACAAAAAAAAAACGATCAGAATGGAATTCCTTCCATGTCTATAATTCACTCATCCAGCAGTCGGTGTAATCATAAAATGCATGATGTAATACAAAAGGCATGTGTCTGTGACGTCCAACGCGTTTTCTTCGTCAAGAAGCCAATGAAACACTTGTAATGTCTCACTTTCGCGGTCTTTGACACGCTGATTCTTTTTCGGCCGTCATTCTCCAGTAGAAAGGAATTTAAAATAAAGAAAATCGCATGTCCGACATTGCGAAATCTTTTTAAGAGTTCGATAATTCCCTGTATAGTGTTTCCAGATTGGAAACTATATAATCTCCATTCCACCTACGCATATATATCACTTATAACGTCATAAAATGACGAAAATTCTTCTTAAAATGAATTACATTTTCTTGAATTGAATTGAAACGATTGTTGAACCTGATTTGAATAGGCTAACTATGGTACGATCATCTCCGCGTGTGTTTCTTTTTAATTTATTTTGTTGGTTTCGGAAACCATCCGAGCCCATATGGAACCCAGCCATGCACCTCTTTGATGACTTTAAACAGTGCTGCACACAGAACACGCAGAACACACAGCGTTTAAACGAAACACAGGCCCGTGTGTGTGGGTGCTCGGATGCTCGTCTTTTTCTTTATGTTATAATTGCGGTTTCTGGTTGTATTATTAGTTTCTTGCTTTTTCTTCTATATCTTGTGTCCCTTTCTGCACAGAAAAACAAACGAACGAGGAAAAATCGATAAAAGAAAACTCGAGCGGCCAGAAAAGCCTTTACCGTCTAGTAAATTCATTTAAAAAAAAAAAACCGATATGGAATTTTCTAATAATCAATTGAAATTAACGGCCATTATACCCGTACTCAACATTTTTGTTGCTTTTGTAATTGCACAGAAAAAAAAGGAATGTTAAAGAAATTAAAATAATTATTAATGGGAATAACATTATAAAGCAAGAGTCCATACCAAGCGTTGAAACCGTTTCCAGTCAGGTGTTGGTGTTGGCGGAAGATTCGTTTGGCGCAGATGACATCATCTTTGATATCCTCGTTTCGAAGACCTGATCTCAATCGGAAAATTGATGAGAGAAAACAAAATGTTTCATTAAATAACTTTTATAATCTGATGGATCGGAACGATTGATATACTTTCGCAAGTGAGACCGCAGGCGCCATCCATTCCATTTCCGTGATCGCACCAGTACAGATCGGAGATCTGGAAAAGTCCGTGATCGAGCGAGCCGTCAGAGTTGAGAGAACCGATGGCTGACGTGTTGAAATTACTTTCCCAGCGCACCAGGCAAATCCCTGCGTGCGCATCAAGGCAACGCCAACGGCCAATAAAATAATCGCCAAGAATAGAATATATAGAGAAAGAAAAGAAAAGACAGAATAAGGATATATAAAATTAAATCGTTAGTTCGTTTGATTCTGTGTTGAATAAAAACCCTGCAGCCGATTTAGATTCGCGGTAGAGAGTGCCACCGATTTTCTTAGTTTGACGTTGTAAATCCATAAAAATCAACCGGAGGAACCATTTCACATGTATTATCAGAGAGTGCTGTACACCAACAACAGCCTTTCAATGTTTTGTGAAAAGAAAAGAAAAAATCAGGACAACCAGTATAGTATATATATACGTACACTGAGAGATTTGATTGGCCGGCAGTTTGTATTTGTGGAGTAAATCGCGGGCGAGTTGACATCTGTCGTAGGTTTGAGCCCCGCCGAGTGGAACGCACCAAGAGGCCATGAACACCATCAACACGCCAGTCGTAAACAACGACGTTGCACTTGAAGACATTTGTGTAATTGCTCTGCCTCTATGTCGTCCTTATACACAGGCAAAGCTATAATAAGGACAAGAGAATAGCAGGATCAATGTCCTGCCGAATCAACCCAGCCAAACAATGTCATCATTGGCTCTGTAATTATCACACATTTGTGCTCATGTGTGTACAGCAGTACAGCTGTACTAAATACGGTTGTACGGCGAGTATAGTACAAACATGCGACCGATCAACGGCCATACACCGTACGAATCCAAGCGAGCGTTCAAGCTGCCTATTAAAATATTAACTAAGGTTCAAAAGAACGATAAAGAATTAACCAAAAGACCAAAGAGAAACAACAAGAAAATAAGAGACTTAATTTGTTTCAATGCATTAACGAACTGGAAAGGTTTGGCTGAAGCATACCACCCAAAAAAGAGAGAAAAAAGAAATAATAATTTGAAAATTAGAAGAAGAAGAAAAAAATAAAAGAATGAAATTTGAACTAGTAGAGTTTAGTTCATGCGTTTACCTTATTGCTTTCGTGGCTGGTTTTACCAACGGAGCGAAACCGACTGGGCACGGGAAAAAGAAGCGTTGTTCAGTAACCAGCAACGCAGCTAGTGTCCAATTCTTCTTCTGCACATTGAACTTCATGTATGGAAAAATATAAAACGAGTTTTTTGGTTAAAAGAAGAAGAAGAAAAAAAAAACGGGTCGCAGATTGTGCAGGTAACGAGTCTCGTCGCCGTTCACCGGTCCGGGTCATTTAGCCCCGACCGGGTGTCCTCCAGCGGAGCAGGAAATGACTGGACTTGATCGTCCGCGAACCGCTCTTCCAAAATGAACTGGAATAGAAAAAAAACAAAAACAAAAAACAAAACAAAAGAGGGGAAAACATATGGAAAGGAAAAACCTGAAATACATTGGAAATATAAAAACTCTCGATGATGTTGTTAAATGTCTGAGAGTTGTAAGTGTTGGGCCATCGATTTTTCAATCAGTTCACAAGAAATGCATTCATTTTGGAACACTCAACAATTGAATTATATGTTTCGTCGAGTCTCAAAACACAGGAAGAATTGATTCCACCGGTCATGTTGTGTTTGCATATTCATGAAGTAGAAATGATAATGAAGACGGAGGCAATTTTAGGCATTGAACGCTATAAATATATACGGAATATCGCATCACGGCGTAAAATTGAATAATAAACGCTTCAACGTTATTATTATTTGACAGATGAAATTCGCTGTGCTTTATGATGTGTTCAAAATCTTGGCCCTGTGTATTCGTGCTGCCATCGCCCACAGTTTTTCTATACGCTGCATAGTTCGTTCTCCGAGCCTGCTGTTATTAGAGATTGCGGCAACGAATGACGTCCGTTCGTGTTGGCGAAGGGATCAACTGCGTGCCAGCCGTGCCATGTCCTTGTTTGGTTCAAAGTGATTTCCAGTGGGTTTTTATCTAGCTGGGGAATTTGCTTTACACACACAAGGTATCGAATAGGCAAGTCAACAGAGCGTCAACAAACAAGCAATAAAAAATGAAACTGAAAATAAAAAATAACAAAATCCAAACGACAGCCCAGATAGAGTGTAGCCTATCACTTAAACTGTTGGGGAAAAAAACCAGCACTGGAAAACTAGTCGAGTCCAGTTTTGATCGAAATCCCTTTAATTGGTGGGTCGCTTCTATAATTCTTTTACTAAGCGTGTTGTGTAATGAAGATAAATGATAGAATGTACTACAGCAGTGATGATGTATAATACCGCTTGCTAGTTGTCGGACAAGACGAAAGTAGAGTGAACGAAACTGGAAATATCGAGTATACGCCGACGGATGGAATCGTCGCTCTCTTTCTAGCGCACGCGCGCACATTTTGCCGATAGGGAAAGTAGCGCTGACGTGGGAGATAGAGGGCGGGTGCGGCCCCATAATGTAGGGTGGAAGAAGTAGAGAGGGTGGGCAACAATCACGGACAGTCCACCAACCAGATCCGCTCGCTTTCCTCCGGCTCATCCAATCGCAGCACGGCTCCCGCTTTGTGTCGGTCGACACAAGGGAAAATGTCTGGATGATGGCCGGGTTGCAGTTTAAACCGAAGAGGATCGACTATATCCTCCCCTCTTCTTCATCCCTTTTTTTGAAGCAGGTCGCCTCATTTTCTATTTCTCTTTTACAGCATCCGCCTGAAAGCTGTGATGTACTGCGCCAGCGCTCGTTGCGTCCGCAATATGTGTGTACGGAACAAACGATAGAGTGTGTCCTTCTTTCTGTATAGTCAAGTGGATCCAGCGAGGGGAGTCAGCCAAAGTTCTGATCTTCTGACTTGATTACGCTCGCACCACCCACATCTAAAATATATATATAAAAAAAGAGAGATCTTTGCAGCATCAGTCAATCTCCTCCCACCTCCAAGCTTGCCGTTTTGTTTCTTCTTCGGTTGCTTCCAGTCAGCAAATCCGTCTACAATCTCTCACTCTCCGCCGAAGGAGTTTCCATCCCCAACCCAGTCTGTGATCTTGCTTGTCGTCACTATTCTTCGACCTCTCCTCACGACTGGCTCAGTCTGACTTTCAAGTTCATCCGATCGACAACCACAGTTCACGACTCTCTCTCCAAAGCAACCGTCAAGCAAACGCCCACTTTGATAGCCGTCATCGAATCATATCTTCTTGACCAAAGGTAAATAATAACGAACAGGAAAAAAAAAAGTTGTGTAAAAGTTCATTTGGTACATCACGCTACGCAGTTGTCTTTTCTTAAATTTATTCTCGTCCACACAATGTTGATCTTTCGGATCAGCATGTCCAGTTTTGACGTGTTGAATATGCTGGGGTAGTACGTCATTGTTGAAAGTGGGTGAGTGTAATAATCTTGCATTCAAATATAACATACTAACAATGGGTCAACGGTGAATTCAAACCTGACCAACTTGGCGCAATCTTCGAATGCCAAGAGAAATAAAAAGAGATGAATAAATCCACACGTGCGTGTTTACATTGCGATAAGAAACGTATTATAGAAACAAGTAACAAGCTACTCCAATCATGGTATATATTTCGCCGGACGTAAATAGAGACAAGATTTGGACGTCAGATTTGTGATTGCCGCTACCCTGATTACAGGAGTGAACACAAGTTATAGTCCATGTGCCGTTTTTACTTTGTTTTTTACATTGGGCGACACACATTTGATTTACAGAGCTATATAATCTTTGAAACTTTGTTTCTCTGTGACACTACCACCCGTTTTACCAACAGTCTGATCCATCTCTCCCTCTTCCCAGCAGACTACCTACCTGTTCTCGAAGCCAATCTTGCGTCGTGAAACTCTTATCTAAATAACAATGGCAGTCACGTTTGAAAAGGTGTTTGGGATGACTCTTGACGTAATAGCTAGGATAATCTTAGTAGAAATTCTAATACTAAATCTGCTGAGCTGAATGAACGCGTTGAAATTCAATTGGACTATGAACACTGTCTCCTGATTATACTAAATAGCCCAGTCACTTGATAGAGGGGCCAGGCCTTGATGGTCACAAAGTTCGGAATATCTGATAATACCGCCTCGTTCTTCTTTTTTATGATTCTACTGTTTTTCCTTTTTTTTTTCTTCATATGTGAACCGGTGGTTTTTATTTTTATCGTTTGCTCATAGGGTTACATTGGTCACAAGACTCCCCACTCGGGTACAAACTGAAATGATTATTCGCCCCAACGTTCAGATTCATTTCAATCTTTGTTCTTCACCAACGGCAACGATGACAGACGAACGACCTCTCTCTTCTGAATCGCATCAATCGACCATTCGAGGTAAGTTCCAATCCAATTTCTCGTTTCTAGTCTCCAATAATCATTTGATTTATTTGAATTTTGTATTATCTTTGCGGTCATTCAGACACAATTGCTACGCATCATCAATTCGGAATGGATCGACTTCTAGACAAAGCGAAAGAGGCACCTTCGGCAGTGCCTCCAGTGATGAAAACGGCCACGTTATGGAGACCCATCGCTCTTGACACGTCGGATACACCGCCGCCACCAGCCGCCAGCCCTCCTCTGTCCGTGACTTCCCCCAAGTCGCCCACGCGAAATTTCAGCGTTCGATCGCTGTTGAGCGAATCTACCAGCTATCGGCAACAATCGAGAAACGAAGTGATCATCATTGGAGAATCTTCCAGAAATCTAAAGAATTCAAACATGACGAGCGACGTTACGTCATTCAGCCGCCGAATGAACGACGCTCTGTCGAGGCGACTCTCTCTCCTAAGCTACGGCTCATTTTTGCCACCGGATTTGAGTTCCAAAAATCCTTTCGGTTCCATATCCTCTGGAGGATCAAATTTTCTTCCGTTCGGTCTGGGAATGCCTCAACAATCTGCGCAACAACAGCCCCAACAACATCAGGCGAATGATTCTCTTTTCAACTCTCGTCGGCTCCCGCAACAAAACAACCCAAATCACCAACAACAGCATCAAAATCAGCATCACTATCCTCTGGAGTGTTTTCATCAACGCAATGGATCCGGCGGTGGAGGAACTGGCGGACCCGGAAGTAGCGGAAACACCGATTTCTCCTGCGTCAAATGCGAGAAAATGTTCTCCACTCCGCACGGCCTGGAAGTTCACGCCCGTCGTTCACACAACGGGAAGAGACCGTTCGCCTGCGACGTTTGCAACAAGACATTCGGTCACGAGATCAGCCTCAATCAGCATCGGTCCGTATTTTGTAACCGGTCAGTCTGTTCATAAAAATTCGTATAAAATCATTTCATCGTTAGATATGCAAAGCAGCGTGTTATTGCGTAAAAAAACAAAGGAAAGAAAATAAAATTACAAAAATAGCGCAACCTAACATTTTGCCGAGCAGTCAAATCGTCCAGTAACCAATTTTAGCACAGTGGTTTGAGTTTTGATTGAAGTTTGATGTCTGGAATTTTGAACGGCGAATGGCTTGGAAAGATTTCATGAACAGGCGCTGCGCATGAGGAGTCTTAAAATATAGGCCTTTAAATGTTTATGTTGTATAAGAGTAGTATATCTAATGATAGTGTTTTGCTTGAATAATCCACTCGGTTGTTAAATTTGGAAATGAAAATATAAAAAAAACGGTCGTTTTCTTATTTTATTTTTTTTTCTACTTTTCACGCCATAAATTAGGTCGCTGCACAACACGGAAAAAGTTTTCGAATGCCGCCAATGCGGCAAGACATTTAAGCGGTCGTCGACGCTGTCGACTCACCTGCTCATCCACTCTGACACCCGGCCGTATCCTTGCCAGTACTGTGGCAAAAGGTTTCACCAGAAATCAGACATGAAGAAACACACCTACATCCACACAGGTACGCAACCAGGGTTTCAACATACAATTCAACAAATCTCGATATCTCTATATAGCCTATATAGAGATTTTATTGCATTCAACTTGATGTCAGATTCATTTCGCCAAGAGGCAGAAAATGGTTGATCAAAAAAGAAAGACCTGCTGTCTTTCTACAGTTGAGTGAGGACAAGGGAAAAATGGTTAGATAGGGACACAACCTGAAGAGTTGACAAACACACTCGAAATCGACTGACTTTCAAGGCATAATATTGTTCGCTTTCACCTCTTTTCTAGCGCAAATATTAGTTCCGTTGAGTCCCGGCACGGCACGCACCCCCTATCTAGCACGCAATAGTGAAAAAGTCCTCAGCTTCCCAGTAAAAAGTTAACCCAATTATAAAGATCCCCGAGAGCTGTAGAGGTCCTCCATCCCACCATAGCGTCCCCCTTCGTGGTTATTCTAACTGATTTCCCCGGTACCTTTGCTTCCGTTCCCTCTTTCCCCTCCCTTCTCCTGTAAATGGAATCACAACACAAGGCCAGCCGTCAGAGAAGACAAGAGGAATATTGGGCAATATTCACGGCAACCTAAAAAGTGTTTCGTGTGTATACACGCAGTTAGCAGGTTAGCCCTTGTGGGCCTTTCGTTTCTGTTGGCGAGTGTTCCTCCATTGATTGGCTTTGATCTTTTCCTTATTGGCTGGCAACGTAATTGCGTTATGGCCTCCTTATATATCTACCGGCGTGTAGTAGCAGTTGCCATAGTGCCTATACAGTCTGATGCTTACATTGTACGTATAAGAGTTTGTTAATAAGAGAGAGAGAAAAAAGGACGAGAGAGCAAAGTGGAGCGTCGAGGGGAGTCCGTCGATTGATTTTTACGACGCGGGACAACGCGCTTGTAGCTGCTACCTACTGGCTACTAGCAAGGACACGACAGGCAGCAGAGCCAATGATTGCGGTTGACCCAATCGTTTATATGTACTCTCTCTCATTTTTCTTTTCTCTTTGTTTCAAATTCAATAGTTAAATGCTGTAAACCTAAAATTGCTGTACAGATGCAGTTTCCCTTTAGATGTTAAATAGAGAAAGAGACTCGACACCGTTACGATAACGAAACCAAGTGAAACTCTCAAACCGGGATATTATAACCTAATCTATAAATATATACGACCCGATTTTCCATTCCGTCCCTTTTTCTTTTCCTCATGTGGGTCTATGCTGTACATTTATTTATACCTACGTACAGCAGCATTCGAACTCGATTTTGCCAATCGAACCAATAAAGTACCACTTCCTTGCGGCTTTCTCTCCCGTGCGGTCAATAAAAGTGTGATTCTATTCAAATAACGTCTTTTAGCCTATAATGTATATCTAGAGCTTTTTATACCTGCGAATATATTTATAATCGTTTTTGTTATAAAAATTTAATTGAGTGCAGGTGAGAAACCGCACAAGTGTGCCGTCTGCGGGAAAGCGTTTAGTCAATCGTCCAACTTGATCACCCACTCGCGGAAGCACACCGGCTACAAGCCGTTCGCCTGCGACCACTGCGGCCGAGCTTTCCAGCGCAAAGTTGACCTGCGGCGACACCGCGAAAGTCAACACGCCGAACTCTATCCACCAACGACTGTGGCTACAGCCACAACGACAACGCAGCAAACGACCGCAGAATCCAGTAATAACGCATCGACGTCAATGGTCGTTACTACTGCCACATCTGCGGCCTCTGTGACCACCACTACTTCATCAAACATTTCGGCTGCTGGGCTTCATCAAAATCATTCACAATCCGATAGACATCATCATCATTCTCATTCGTCGACCACTGTCGTGACGTCGACGCCATCCGCTTCGGTCGTGGCAGCCGCCCTGGCACATTTCAACAGTTTCCATTCGTCCTCTAACAAGGATCATCTGCGAGCACTCATTAACAGTACTAACGAAGTTAAAATGGCCGCGGCAGCAGCAGCAGCGGCGGCGGCGGCGGCTGGACTGCCCAATTTCCTTGCTAATCATCCGGCATTCATTGGCCAACATCAGGATTTCATGGGCAAACATCATATGCTACCAGTGAACCAATCGGCTTAAACATTTTCTTCCTTTTCTATTTTCGTCCTTATTTTCAAAATTGCTCGAGTCTTTTACTTCCCATCGATGTAGCTGTGTGTGATGTGTGTTGGATTGTTTGTTTGGATGATGGTTGAAAATAACCACAATTCTTAATTATATTTGTACTACCTGATAAGTTATCATGTGTAACTGTGTAATAACTTACATTTGGCTGCTGTTGTTCCAGGATGTGAAGATAGTTCTCCCGTTCTTCCCTCTCTCTCTCTCTTTCTCTCGTATAATCAGCACACATCCTTTATATTTTCGTCGCACCATTGTAGTCAACTAGTAAATATTCGATTCTCCAAGTTAAAATACGAATGTTCTTGCTGCTTTGTCGTTGTCAAATTTTGTAATTTAAAATTAAATTTCATTTTATACTTCGTGAACATATATAAAGTAAATCTAATTGTAAATATATACAGACATTATTCATTATTCCTGCAGTTCCAGGCTGTTGTTGTTCCTTCTGTTTTTGTGTGTTTTTTTTTGTGTGCATTTATTTTGTATTTTTCTCGACTATTTTCTCGTTTTTCTCCGTTTTTTAAATCGAAATTTAAATGGTTGGTTTATTTGTTTCTCTGCGACCCCCCAAATCTATTAAACCCACGAGTCTAAATTATCTGTAAATGTTTTGTACACTTGGTGTTAATGCGTACATTCTTGGTTAAAAGTCTTCTTTATTAATTATGTCGCTATAAAAAAACAAACCCCATAAAACAAATACACGCTACTTCTTTGAATGTGAAAAAGTCGCTAGAGTTTGGAGACAAATTATCTTTTCTTTTTTAGTCCGTTATAATTGCGGAGAATCACAGCTCTATTTAGGCCTATAGTATATCAACTAGCGTACGCACAGTAGAGAGATGCGGTATTATCCGTTTTAGTGTCGACTATCTGTACAATCGTGACAGCGCGGGAATAAAAGGGACTATTAGCAGCCAGTCGTTAAGGGCCCTTATGTAATAGAAAGGGCGCGACGACAATGACTGATTGGATACTATTAACAATTCGGCTGTGTGTGTATACACCCAAACAGAGGGCCTTTGGATGACGATGACAACACTTAGTATACTGCGCCATGCATAATTGATGCGTCCCGAGCATTCAGCAGCAGTCGGCATAAGGAAGGGACGATGTAATAACTTTGTCTGAGACCAACGGCAGAGAAAACCGACGGCCAGTTGTTATTCCTCCTGCGAAATAATAATAATAAAAAAGCAAAATAGGAGAGAAAAGAGAGAGAGAAAAAATCTCTCATGGGGAATCAGAGCGATATCTGCGCTAATGTCAACGTGATATCGAGATTGTATATATATAGATATAAAAACCGATGCTACAGATGGTCCCGCAAGGGGGGAAGAGAGGGGGGGACTGATGGGCAAGAGCTACTACTACTACTCTACACTGTGACATGTTGGATATGTGTCGCGTGCTTCATTCACTCTACATTTGGACATAGAGAAATAGTGAAGAAAAAGAGTACGGTACCACGGCGCTCTCTATGTACTCGTCCGGTCATTTGTCGTGATCTTATACGACATCCGAGACGGACCTGATGGAGCTTACTCAATCTCCATAGGATCAATGTCATTCCTAGTCGGATGATGAATCCAAGTTAAGATTCTTTTCGTGAAAAAAAAGAAAAAGATTTTCACGCAGCTGGCGATTAGACGGTAAAATTCCTCAAAGAGGCTACCCGATTATATTTTTAAAAAAGGTTGTCAGTCGCAGGATTCTTTAGATGTTGACAGATAGATCAAGTTAAGACATTTGAAGATTATCAAAAAAGAAGAAAAAGGGAAAATGTTCGCCCACCTCTCACTCTTGTCATATTGCGTTTGTTGTAAATACAACGAACGCGTTCAATACGGACTAGCTGCACTTCTTGTATAAAAAAGGGAAAAAGAAATATAGAGACAAAAAAAAATGAGAGAGAATGCGGCTGTCAAACAAGAAGTGAAGCTTTTTGGCTGGCAGCTGTCGAGTCCAATGTTTGAAGCACGGGCAGAAGATCCCAGCAGTTGTGAGCAACTATCGGGTGAAACTGTATCGGCAAACTGTAGAAGGAACCTTTGGAAAGAGTCAGTCTGTCAGTCCTTTTTTTTCCTTCGCAGAGGATTCCCGAGGGAAAGTGTCTTGTTTTTGCTTTATAAAAAGTAGTGGATGGAGAGATAGAAAATAGGAGACGATGCTGGATAGAAGCAGAGGAGCAAATCACATAACCTGCAAGGCTCAGCTCACGTCTCTCTGCTCTTTCCTGTGTTCCCCCGTTCATGTCTAAACTACAGACGTACTAGTCGAATGTTCTGTGTCTGCTGCTGTGTACTTGACTGGTCCCCCCCCCCACCCACAATCGCATTAGCAACACTCGGCGCCACTTGCGGGCCTTTTGGCTGCTGCTGCTGTAAAGATCCTTCGTACAACAGTCGTCCGCATACGAGAAGGATTCGTTTGATTCTCTCGTAGTATTTTCCACCTTATTTTCTATATCCTATTTATCTGGATGGCTCTCTATATTTTGATAGGGTCGATATAATCTGTGGAGTGGAGCAGAAGCGAAGAAATAGGAGCAATATTCGAGTTGTGGCGCGCCCCACCATCCATCAATCCAGTTATCTTTTGGTGTATTATAAGACACACACACACACACATGTGAAAAGGTTATATACCGCACACGGCCTTTAGCGCGAAAAAAGAGTCGGGTTACCAGTACCTAGTTCATTTTATTACTTTATCCTATATAGAAATGGCCATGCAGGGAAAATCGAATCTATAAGTGTCTGTGTGTGTATGTAAGCCAACAGCAGAAACTTCATCCAGAGTGTCAAATCCATTTTGCGGACAAAGACAAATAAAGCAAAGAGTGGTGTTGCTGTGTATATACAGTATACACTGTACAAGGGTACAGAGGTCTCTGGCTGATGGGCTATGGATGGAAACAGGAGCAATCCCGAACTAACGTGTTACATATATAGTGGGCAATCCTATTATAAAATCCGTTTTCTTTTGGTGGCAGAGGTTATAATACATAAAAAGGAATTGAATATGACACCGGACTTCATGTCTGTGATATTCCCAAACTATGCATGAATGCATCATGGTGTGTAGCTGCTGTTGCGGCCCTGGATCATTTAACCAGAAATGATTAAGGAAACTGACCACTGGGGTGTGAGAGAGACGAGCCGGAAATTACACGCGCTCAAGTCATTATATACCGCACTACAGAATTTCCTATATATATACGCCGTCATTTTCCTTTCCAGTTCCTCTCTCTCTCTATATATATATAGATAATAGACTTGGACATTCTTTCTTTTTTTTGGTTATTCCAAGGATTGCAGTTAATTGAATTAGCCGCAAGTGCTGTTCTCTCTTCACTCGACACCTGACACTGAATTTTCACGGTCGCAAAACTCCCCCGATGTACTTTCCTCTGTTCTTATTATTCTCTTCACTTGCTGGTAATAGGAGAATGAACAGAAGAGAGAGATAGAAACTGACCAAACCTGAACTAGATACTGTATACATTTCTATCTTACATTCCTTCCCAAGGGGAAGGGGGGGGGGGCTGAAAAAGACGAGTAACATCACAGAACAAGATGAGCCCCGCTAGTAAAAGTGTATAGGAGATCGAACAGTGAAAACACAATGTTTGGTAATCTATCTACGTAATTGAAGAAACGTACAGTGAAAACTTCGTTATATAGACTAGATCTATATGTACTACTACGGTTGTGAATTATTTCCCTTGAATCCCGGAGAAAGTAACACAGACTTTCTACAGCGCAATCCCGCAAGTCTTCACGTCCTGGTTGGAAGCAGCATGTAGGCGTTCAGTCGAAGCAAAAGCCTCGGGATCGTATAATATTGTACGCCTTTCTAAATAGGGACTCGCTTTCAATTATAAGAGTCTATATAGCGCCCGAATACCACGGTGATATTATCATCGCCCAAATAATTTCACCTTCTAATCTGTGGATATACACACAGGGCATGTATGATAGGGATAGCTTATTAGATTATTTAGAGTCGCTATGATTGTTGATTGCTAATGAGTCTTGAAACTAAGATGAGAATGCGTTTTTCTTTCCTTTCTTTTTATTAATGTGTGGGAAGATTGAAACGTTCAAAGAGCAAAACAACAAGTTTATAAAAACGCTAATTTCCTGTTGGAGAATGAATTATGTAAATGACTTCATAGCCGTGTCGTGAAAAAGGTAGAACTATAATCCGCTCGATTCGAGTGTTAAGCCTCAATGGAAAAGATATTCACGAAAATGATGATATTAGATAAACGTTCGTGCGTCATTGTCATGCGTCATCAGCATTTAAACAATCATTTTTTACATGAGATTCCTTATTTTGATAACAAAAAGAAAAAAAAAGGTGTTTTTACAGTAAGAATATGCACAGCACAAAGTTTACTTTGTGAAAATAAAACTTTAATCCGTGCTGTATCAATTCTGCTAGCAGGCATGTAGTGTCACTTTGGATGTTTGTGATTGTTTTACAACAGTCGCATTTTCCACGCGAGTCATTCACACGTGCGGGACAAACGCGGCCGTTAGATTCGCTCTTATGTATATGTAGAGCCCTATACATAGTTTTGAGTTATTATACTGTATGAACGCTCGGCATAAAGCTCCGTAAAGTCCATTACGATGTGATTGAACGACGTGAAAGAATGGGAATTTGTCGCTCAGTCTTTAATACGTTCCTACATGAAGTAAAAAAATATACTGCGCAGTGTACTGTGCTATGGGCTTTAATATAATAAATGATCCCAAAAGAGCCGCTGATATTAAATCTTGAATTCAACCCTCAACGTTATTGACAGACGGTGTATGTTGTAAAGACTCGAACCCCGGTGAGCTGCTGGGAATGTGACGACGCTCGTGAATAGCTGACGACGTATACGGCGCTGCTTGCTCTTCTTTTCGTCTCATTCCGCGCCCTCCTGGATTATAAATGAACCACAGATTAGAAATCCGCGCGCACTAAGGCATCACGTAGCCAATGGATTCCACGCTATTACACGTCCCATTCTCTGCAGTGCGTTCAGGAAAAGAACCTCCGCTCCTTCTTCTTTTGCTGGTGCATATATAGACCAGGATCGGCATGTTGATGACCGTCGTCCGCCACGGTTAACGTGGCGTCTGTGGTATGCGCCGGCAATAAGCTCTTTTGTTGAGAAGAGACTATAGCTCAAGGCTGACGGCATTTTAAATCGAAGAGTCCAAAGAACCACGATGGATAGAACTGGGAATTCTTGAGAGGTTCATTTTTATTATTATACTATCCTTTTATATCCGAACCCCCTTTACCAGGTCGTGACAACACAAACGGTGTGGGGTGTGCCCGGTGTGCGCGCCCCTATTCTATAATATGCCAACATTCATTTATTGGTCCGAATTATATAGCTGAATCGATTTTGAAAAATATCAATATTAATTACGAGAATGTGTTCTATGGATCGTTGAGGGGAACTCGGAAGGGTGACGATGATGACGACGCTATATAGTGAGAAGAGGGTAAGTGTATATGAGGCCTCCTATAGTAACTATCTTTTTTTTTTATCTTTTCCGAGCTTCTGCCGAGTCATCCATCAAAAAAACGAAAAAGAGGAACTCGTCGACATAAGAGATGGCTGGCAGAGAATACAAAAAAAAATGCGAACATAGGAAACAAAAACAAGACAAAAACTAAAAGAAGGATAGGAGTAAAAAGTGAGAAGTGTATCACCGCGCTCTATCAGAGCAGCAGACGGACACGTGTTCTTCTTCCCACACGGCTGGAAATGAGACGACGAGCTTCATCTCCGACGTCTCCGCGCTGTCCATTATTTTCCCCCTTTCGAAAATAAGGTACCGCCTATATATACATACACTTTTAGTGTACTGCTTTCGCAAGTATGGAACGTGTAAATATTTTATAATATTACCTACGGGCTGTATACGTACTTCATGTGTATATGTATACTCCGGCCTGTCTAGTGTGTCTACAAACAGAAGAGGTGCTGCCGGAGAGCAAGGAGACACCTTTGTCATCGCTCGACTCTCGTAAAACTGTATGAAAGATTCGCTATACTGCCGCGGTTTTCTTTCGTACAACGATTCCTTCATTTTGTGTTATACGTTTTATTGTTCAGTCTTTTTACTATCCTCTTAAACAATCCTTTCTGATGGAATGGGTTTATGTCTTTCGTTTCTGCTAGTGTTTCAGCTTAGAATTATTATTGTAATTTACCCAAATTGATTTTCGAGACAATTCTAGTTCATTTAGAATGAATTTGTCAAACTATAGGCCTATTAGAGAATTGAGACTTTTCAAGTGCTGGCAAGTCGCTGGTCTGGAAAAACTGAATTGGATTGCACCCATTATTGTCCCTTCGTTGCTCTGCTTCATTATTCGAAATGATTGCTGAGCTCTACAATTGTCTGCGCATTGTCTCGGAATGAAAGACAATAACAGAAACTCCTGAATTTCTTGATTATGAACGGCGCCATCATATGGCCGACTGCTGTGGAACCGATTGGCATTTAGAGCGTCGTGGTTGGTTGAACATAACAGCAGGAAGAAATGAGTCGAAAGTCATTGAACGTCCGAAGCCTTATATCTGTACACAAGAATAGAACACACACTTACTTTAGTATATGGTTCTATATAAATATACAGTGAGCAAGGATGTATACGCATATACGGGTACATATTTACTGTGTAGTGTAGTACTTAATAGTTTGAGAAAAGCAAAGGATTCAGTCGTATAAGTTTACACTGCTTTTTTTCGATGATGGCGAATCCTAGCAAGAGACGTCGAATACGAGATGCGTGTCTAGTTTTACATGTTCATGGACATCAGTCTAGTCATATAATAGACTGATGCAGGTAATGACGTTGTTGCCTTTTTGGAGTCGCTGCATAGGGTGAAACGATGGGCCAATCAAGCTAATAAGGAAAAGGGGATATATTGCTCGGCCAATGTTTAGGTAATGGAGAGAGACTTATTATGTGCTCTGTGTGTGTAATATGGCTTCGTCTCTAGTCCCGAAAGAAGCCGCCCCTTTGCGCCAATCCGCCATCATCTTCAATCAAACTGAATTGCGATGAAACTAACTGTGAAAACGATGGCCGTCTCGGGACCGTGCAGTCTCCGTTAGATTGAAACATTTTGACATAGCGAAAGAAGAAAAATGAAAAAAAACAAAACAAAAACGGATGATGTTGCTGTCGTCGTCGTCGTTCGATTGGTATGCACAAGAGAGAAGAAGAAGAGACGAAGGATATAAAGGAAAGGGTGGTGGCAGGAGCGAGTAAAAGGAGAATAGTGGAAAGTTCATCGTGATGTGTCTAACGTGATTGGGGAGGGGGAGGTCATGATTGCCAGTTGTATGTCAGCAAGCTATATATCTGTCAATCTATAATCACATACATCAGTCCGAGTCGAGTTGTTGCGACAAGGTAGCAATTGTCGTACGCGACTAATGTCATCAGCCCCCGTCTCCTCCTCCTCCTCCTCGTTCCAAGCCGTTATCATTTGCTGCTGCATTCACTTTTTCTTCAATGTGAAATAAAGGGAGAGATAGACTTCTGCTTCACAACCTTAAATACTGCTCTGTGTGTATATATGTGTGAGCTCCGTGTCGTTTATTCATTCAACCCTGTTGAAATTCAAATGAGGCGTACGTATAAAACGACCAGAAAATGACGGATAAGAGAATGGATATATATCGTATCATAGTCAGCGCGTGCTCCGCTTACCCAATGACACCTTGCCCCCCCCCCCACTCCACCCTCACCACCCTCCTCCATATATACTAGTTTCTCTCTTGTCTCGGCATCGTCGTGCATGTCGTCTGATGGTAAGTTGATTTCCCTAAAGCAGCTGTTGTATAAACGTTTAGACTATCTCTTTTGAATAAAAAGGTCGTGCACTCCTCCGCATCTCTCCTGACTTCTATTGAATGTTAAATGCTCCCAAAAGGATTCTTACACTATTAAAGCGCTAACTAGGAGGAGCTTCCTCTGCTGGGATCTCGACGGTGAAACCCGTTTCATCGCCTTTAAATTTCTTTTTTTATTTCGCTCACTCTTGCATTTCACATAGTGAAGTAAAAGAAAAAGAAAAGGACAACTTTAGCCTAGACACTATATAACAAAGTGAGCATAAATATCTTGCAGAAGATGATGAAATGACGTTATTTTCCATAGCTCGATTTCGTTTCGGTCACATTTCCACCAAGGGATGAATAATTCTTGTACACATTTCCTCATTCTGCTCACATTTTTCATTCGTTTTTTTATTGTTTATTCCTTTTCCTGTTATTATTAAAAAGCTAGTCGTTGTTATAGGGATATGAGTTTAAAGACTCTCTTGGCGCAGGGCGAATTAGCGTTGCACTGCTCGAAACTTTATTCAGAGCGACTCAAGCGCGTTATGCTTATTCTTATCTTATTGCGCACATACAGTTGATTACTATTAGTATAGCGATTCTACGTACCGTATACATACGTGGCTGTTGAATAAATCACCAATTGTCCCGGTTGGTATATATCTACGTATATATATATTTAACGGCAAAAATAAGCGTGGTTCCATCGTTTTCCACGTGTCATAACGCTGATTCAAGTTGAACGCCTGCACTTCACCAAGTTCTGTTCAATCGACGAGTCCACGTATCGTCGTTCCAGGATCCGCCCCCACCCAGGGATAGATTGAGACGACGGTGCATACGAACGATTGTGACCGTGCCGTCTGTAATTGTCCTCCATCCGTAAAATAATAGGAAAAAGAAAAGAAATCGACGACTTAAAAAAATAAGGATAATAGAGAACAGCTTATTGGCCAAAAAGTAAACCGATGACTGAGTTATATCTCTCTCCACAGCAATTGAAACGGGTCTGCTGATGATGCGCGCTTTCCGTTCGGTATCTAAACAACCATACGTATGAAATCGTCCTCTTCTTTATTTCTTTATTTCTTTCTCTATTGAAAACGGTGAAGAGGCACAAGTCCATTAGAGCACGGTTGCTGGTGATGCGCCTTTATTTTTATTGCGGAAAACGATGCGCTACAATTGATGTTGAACTGTGTGGAGAGCTACAGCCCTGATGGTGATCACATCTGCGGTGAAAAGAGAGAAGCAAAAAGAGATATCATATCGATACACAATTAGGCGTTACGACATCTCTAATAAGGAGCTAGGTGTGCATTATACAAGGTGTCTGTGTGTGTTGTTGGCCCTTATCTGGCCGTCCGCCCGACTGTGTATCAGTATATAGACGGAAAGAACCACGGGACGTGCCAACGGGTCTCTCCTGAAATGCGGCAACATGATGCAGCACTTGAATGATTTGGTAAAATAATCCGAGTGCTTGCTTGTAAATAACTGGATGAACATCACATCATCAACACTTCTCGTTTCCCGGAAGGAGGAAAACCGTGCCCATATAGAGATGAATGCATACCATAGTACAAGTCAAAAATGGAATGATATAACGATATAAAGAGAAATCAACGGGGCAAAAATATTTATTTTCTATGGAGGCGAGAAAGCCGCGCGTCAAGAAGTCATTGGCTTTTGAGGGGTACATCAGCAGACATTGATCGGTAGATCACCCAATATAAGACAAAAAGCCACAATTCCGTCAAGAAACAACAGGAAATAACGTGTCAATACGCACCAACCGAAAACAAGTACATCAATGTAAAAGAATTGCGGCGATTATTCACCATTGTGGTCACCAATAAGTGTCAAATTGTTCAGGAATAAAAAAATAAGGGATATAGACAAGACGAATGGGATTTTTTGTTTTCTTCTTTCGTTATCAAAGAAAGCGGTCCAGCAGGTTAAGTCAACACAATTTAAATTTTAGATAACACCATTAAAAGTAATCTGAAAGTCTTGTTCATGGATTTATATAATGTTTGGTGTACTGTGCTGTGTACATTTCTTATATTCGATGACGGCACGGGAGAAGTGATTTGGTTTTCCCCTATTGTAAAGATAACAACCCGGGTGAATGTGTATGATGTACGTCTAAAGTTCAGTTTTCGTTATAAATGTCGGGTTTAAATGTTGATGTTATTTACAACAGCATTCGGGATTAAATAGGTAGACACACTAGTAAATAGGCAGGTACGTCGAGAAACCGTTAAATCGTTTACACGAATTGATGAGCGAAAACAAATGTCGAGATGGTATGCTACAATAAGGAATACTTGAATTAAATCAAATAATAGGTGTCCATTAGGAACTTGTCAACCGAATGCGTGTTATGGGGAAGCGAATTATGGGGCAAGTAAGGGACGCAGCAGCTAGAAAAGAACGAAACCTGGAGAGTATTGGACACGCAAGCAACCAAATAGAATGAATACTATAATGCAGCCTAGCCCCTCTTCCATGTAAGAACAATCAGTTTGGAACATTGTGGGCCCGCCCATTGAGCTTTGTAATTGAAATGAATGGCAAAACTAATGTCGAGGATATTGTAAGTAAACGATACTGGTTTTCCTGGCTGGAACCTGCGCGACAACAGCTGGTCTAATAGCTAAAACCTTTTCTGTATTGTATATACCCTTTTACGTGCTGTGTTTACCGCAAAGAAGAAAAAAAAACAGGTTCAAAATCCCTCGTCATTTCCAAAAGAGTCCCTCCACCTTTGCCGGATAATATACAGAAAAGAAAAAAGTTATTTCAATTTTCGTTTTTTTTTTTCTTCTTTCCAATGGTGGTGGATGAACTGAAATTGGTGGCCAGGCCAGCCATACGGAACTCATTGGCCATCAGTGCCAGCGTCAGGTGGCTTTACCTACCCCTCACTAACATCCTCTCAGACTCTTATTTTGTTTCATACCCAATAGGGCACTAATAAACAGTTATCGTGATGCGCGGCATTTTGGGCGCTGTCAATCCTAAGGATCGTTCATCATTTGTAATCGTCTCTTTCAAAATTCTTCCTTGTTGGCTGATTTATACTTGCTCTTGTTTAGACTCATTTCTTTTTGTTAGTATATTTTCACTGGAAACGGAAGAAGGAAAGGGCAGGGCAAGACGGACCGGAATATGCGATGGATGTAGCCACCAATTTCACAGCATTTTTGAGACTGTGACGACGACAACGGCCGCCTTTTGCATTCCTCATTCGAGAGTTGAACGGCTCATCAATATCTGATGTAGCAGCAAGTAGCATCTGTGGTTACGCCCAATTCCTAATGTAAATAAATTTAAAAATAGCTAAATAAGCTAGAATAATTGTATCACCTCAGCTGTGGTCAAAGTCCTCCATTTGTCTTGTTATATTTTCCAGCCGTTCCTCCCCACCTACATAAAATATGTTGATACATTTCCCACTATACGTAGCGCGCTCTAGCTTGTAGAATGTAGCCTATAATATGGTGCGGATGCTTTATGATAGCCTCTCCTTTTGCTGAACGGTTCAGTTATTTTAACTGCGACGATTGCGACAGGGAGCAATTGAAGAATAAGAGCAACTCAAGAATAAAGGAACGGTTCTACCAAAGGAAAAATTTTGCTTCCAAACGGTACGAATGCTCATAAAAAAATCGGACATTAAAAAATGAATCCAAAGCTCTACCTCGGACCTGTATTTTCTTTTTATTTGAAAATAACTGCAGTTTTGTCGGTCTACAATGGAAAATAAGTTATGTCCTTACTTCGTTTGAAGTATTACAACTAATAGAAAATTACGCGGAATTATTATTTGAAATGGTGCGCTGACGCCGTCTCCATCTAGGAATCGTGAATAGAACTCTGTCATAAGAGAGTTCACGCTGGTCACGCAGTTAATCGTAATCATATCACAGGAATGCAATGCTTTGACTACTGAAACCTTGAAGCAAGTCTCAAAACAATCGAATGCAAGTACCATGACGTTCAGTAGCAAAAAACAACATGACGCAACATGTTTGAAAATGTCTCGATCTAATCTTCAAACCGGAATCAAGGTATAGAAAACGAAGGGATTTTTCATTATTAACAACAAAACGCTCTGCTTGCTCAAACTGTTGCTGTAATTTCATGTGCAATGTGTAATTCATATTTCACAGAATACCCTGATATCAATTTCGTGGTAGGAAAATGATTTCGAGTGTGCGCTCCCGTCATACGTCTACAATTCTACATGACGGTGCATATAATAGCTGCTGTATTACCAGCCATACAATTCTGTGAAGGTGATAACGACTGTAAATCAAAGCACAAAGCAGCTGCTGCAGCTTCTTATCTCCATCCATAAGAGAGTGGCATTTTGAAAAAAAGAAAAGAAATAATGGAATTTATAAAAATTCCCATGGCTTTTAAAACAAAATGGGTCCTGGGTTTAGGGAGCAGAGGAGAAATCTGACTCTTGCCCGGGCAGCGCCTTAGATTAGAACCGCTTCCTACTTGTTGATTATATACGGTTCAGGTGAGTGTGGGCTGTAGGCGAGACTATAGTCGTCGTCGTTCTGGCTTTCAGTCAACGGCACGTTTCGACAGCGAAAGGCAGTGAGTGAGCCAAGCAAAACGGAAAGCAAACAAACACACAACTGGGCCTCATCAACATGCATTTAGATATCAAATATTGGCTTCATTCGTTAAATCTGTCGCAGTACCAGCATCTTTTTGAAGGCTATCATGGCGTACAGGTATAAAAGAAATAATAGTTTTTTTTTTTTTAAATCATCCTTGTCGACAACGTGAGGCATTGACGGAAACTATAATGGTTGTTGATAGGATATCCTCCATATGGACGAATCAGCCATCATGAATCAGATTGGAATCAAGAACAGCTCCCATCGGGCCAAAATCGTCTCCAGTCTTGTGTTACTCAGAGCAAAACATAACCTTCGTAAGTGTTATTCTCTTCCGATTTTGAATGCGTGTTTTTAAAGGGGGAAACGATGTCCAGAATGTATAGCAAAAGTAACAGGCAACTGCTTAATGCCGGATGTGGCTGGTTATAAAAAGCGCGTGATTCGTTCAGGGTTTGTGCTCACCTCTTTTTTAGATCATCAAACTCATGTATTCATGAGCCACTAACTCTGACTAGGCCCCAATTTTATATCAATTTCCCCATCTGGACCTCATCGCACAAAATGTTCTTATCTTTTACGGTACTTGAACTGAAATCTATTTTCAATGCAACTTTCGAAATTGCCTGTTTACTAGTTTAGTTTGTTGTAGTGCAAAGTTCCGCTCTGATGCAATGAAGGCTCTCCACATCTATACAGAAATGTTATTATAAATTTCCCTTAATAATCGTTTGCGCATTTTTTCAAAGATTATGTCTCACACTCGATAATTTTGATTTGGTTTTGTTTACAAATCCAGGATTACGAAAACTAGAGTCGCAGGATCAGCAAGATCAACCCAAAAAATCGCCGGTTTTTTCGACTTCTTTTGTCAATGACGCAATGACTAAATTCAGGTGGGTGTCGGAAATCAGCCAACAGGATGTGTCCGTCCGTCCCTTGTTTATTATTTATTTTTGATATCCACAGTTGAACAAGTCACGCCAACTCGCCAGGTGATGGAAAGTTGGTTAGGTTGTAGTAGATAGTAAATACTATCACAACTAGATGTCGTGTGATGCATGAAATAAGGAGAGAGATGATAGTGTTCTTCATTTCCATTTGAGCTGGGATGGCCAGCAGTTGGGGAGGGTCTCGTATAGATGAAAATCAATAGCAGCCGGCACAACACACATCCCCCCTCCCTTCCAACGTTTGTTGATGGTATCAATGGAGGGAGAGACGAGAGGATGTCTGGGAAACGTATAGCTTTCCAGTTATTCTGATACACTATATCTTTCCGGAAAATCTCAACCCAAGCCAATCGGTTTGGGAGAGCTCAAACGAGAGCTAGGAGAAGAAAATCTGTCAAACATTCGATATATTTTTTTGTTTTATTTTTTTCAAATTGCCCCGGGTTCTTTCCCATTTTCTTTTGTACAAAGTTTTCCACTCAGTTGTCGGTGAATTAGTCATTGAATTCCGAACTGTCGAGTGCGTTGGTTGTTCACAAAGCGAAAGGATCACCTTTCAACTGGCACGACTCAGCTGAATCTCTTCCCCCTTTTGAAAATACTTTTTTGAAAACAAATATAAGAAAAAAGTGTTGGATGTGCGCGCAGGTCGCGTTCGGAATTCGCGCAGTCGGCGCACAACAAGAGTCTACTGCAGCAGCACAGTGTCAGCGTTCTCAACATCTCACGAATGGTAAGTTCTCTTTATATTCATTCGACGTTTGAAAACCTTATAAAAGTAACGACAACTTGACGATTTATTTGACTTGTGTTGTGGTTTGACAGCAAGATTACGACAACATTTCTAGCGCAGAATTGACGGAAGCTGAGAGCCTTCGTCGTCAGCTGGAATGGGAACTCGGACTGGACGGGCGATGTCTCGAGTCGCACGCTTGGTATGTTACATTGATCGATCCCTACAGCCGGGGGAATAATGTTTGAAAATGCATTTCTCTCAACTTTCTCTCTTTTGTGTTAGGTATCACGGGGCGATTCCCCGAAGCCATGCGGAAAGTTTGCTGAAAAACGATGGCGAATTCCTTATAAGAGATAGCTCGACAGGTCAACCGGGCGACCTTGTCCTATCCACCTTTTTTGGAGGTTATCTTCACTTCATGATTAACAAGGTAAAGCGAAGGTTGACAAAAGAACTGGGCGAACCGGTAGTCCATTTCGATGATTTGACCTCATTTTCACTTGATTTAAATGAATTTCTATTTCTGTTTACCATCCAGGTGGTCATCCAACCCAACACGGTGTATCAATCGACTCAATACAAATTGGAAGAGGAGCCGTTTGAAAACATTTCAGATTTGGTGACGTGTTATGTCGGTAGTGGCAAGGCCGTTACGGCGGCCACGGGCGCCAAAATAACAACGCCCATCAATCGAACGAAACCGCTTTCGGTGTATTCGAGTCGCTACAGCGTTGACTCGCGATCCTGTCATCCATCATCGACCATCGGCTCGAGCCAATACGGTGGCAGCTCTAACCTTTATTCGGGCAGGAGCCCTCTAACACCTGCGGTGGCAGGTCGAGTGCGAATGGTTCACCCGACAGCGCGCGAGTACTCGACGCAATCGTTACCTCGATCTACGCAATCTGCATCCAATCGAGTGATGATGAGGCGGGGACCTAGTGATCCTTCACTGTCGGGACAGCAAGGGGCGTCGCCGGCACCAGCATGTCCTCCTAAACCCAGCCGAATCCCGTCGCAAATCTACCAATCTCAAGATGACGTCGATAGTATTCCTCCATCGACGATAGACTCTCCTGTTCCTCAGGTTCCTCTGCCTCTCAACCGAATTTCAGAGAGCGTCGGTCAAGACGAGGTGCAAGAAGAAGAAGAAAACAACGAAGAAGTTGATGTATTGCCTCAATTGCCACAGCTTCCAGCTACTTTACCACGTAGAAGAGCAGCTGGCAATTTGGCAAAACGGCCCATATCTATGACTCGAAACTCTTTCCTAGACCGACGGAGTTGCGATTTTGATGTCGAAGCCGCATTCAATCAACCGCACTTGACTAACAATTCAGACGATCAATCAAACGTCAATGATGAACATCCATCATCACTTCATCGTGAATTTCCAACATTATTCGACGTTGAGAACTTTCGGGTAATAATTGCGATTGATAACAGTTTTATGTTGTTTGCATTCAGTCTTATATATACGTAACAACTTGCAACTTTCATTTCTCATTTTAGACACTCTTGTTTCCGACTATCGAAAACAAACCATTGGATGTGACTTCTCTCGAGCGATTATCAACCGTATTAGAATCGCATTCGTCTAAATCAATAGCCCTTCATCTACTACACGGTAAAATAAAACGCAAACTATTTGAATTAGTTGAATAGTTTCAAAATTTCATATTTTTTATAATTATTATACAGCCGATTTGGATATTCTGGGAGGATTACCTGCACCAGTTTTGGATCACAATGTGTTCCACTATCAGAGTCACTATACCGATCGTGGTATCACATCCGGTATCGAACTTTGCGCTTTACCCAATGGCGAGCAATTACGTCTGGATCTCCTGGAAAGGTATTATATCGAACAATATGATGAGAGTTAATGATTATTGTCCGATTGACTGGTATCTCTGTGCAGAACGCACTGTTTGAGGTTATTTGTGGCCGTTACGATTCTCACTTGCCCCACAATCGAAGACCGCACGGCGATGTTGAATCTGTGGATTGAAGTCGCCATCGAGAGTAAAACGGCACTGGGTAACATGTACGGATTCGCCGGCTTGATGTTTGGTCTATGTATGCCTCAGGTACTGACAGTAACGGACGAGTTTTGATTGACAATAAGTCAAATAATGAATCAATAACCCCATTTTCAGATTCAACGTTTGACAGCGACGTGGAATGCTCTGCGACAGCTGCACACTTCGACGGCTTACACTTTTGAAACGCGTTTAAGGCCCAGTCATCGAGCAGAAGTCGTAGCACACGCTCCCAATACTACCGTTCCTGATTTACATTCGGCCATTCTCCTGTGGACAGTCACGATGGATTCCCTGATGAGCGACGAAGAAGTGACGTTGCCTCGACTCCATTGCCACTTACCTTCGACGGGCCCCGATTTCGGATTGGATTTGTTGGCTAGTCACATGGAATTGATACGATCTTGGTCCCTCAATTTGCCGCTCTACTTGCGCAACAGCAGGAAGGCATTGGAACAAGTAGCTACGATCGACGAAATCTTGACAGATGTTTTCCGCACAGAGTTCCACCTCAAATTCTTATGGGGTAGTCGCGGTGTTTCGGCCAACAGAGAGCAGCGTTACGTCAAATTCGAACAAGTGCTGAGTGTCCTGTCGGAAAGCCGCGAACCCAGTTGATCATCAGTTCGTATCCAATCGTCAGAAAATGATTTTCGGCTCTTGTTATCTTGCTTGTAATAATATTTCTGCATTATGTGAGCAGATTCTTTTCCGTTTTCACTGAGGAAAGTTATCCGTATATTTGATCTCAAAAGAACATAATGACGTGAAATCGTCACGATTTTTCCAATTGGCTTTTATATTTTTATCAATTTGTGTTAATAGCCGTATTTTATATAGTTTTGCCATATCTCGAGTGAAAGGTGCTACAACATGTTGGGTGGTCGAGATATAATACATGTTTCTATTTATAGCGTCTTGGACATATTATTTCGTGTCCGAAGACTCAATGATATAACTATTGCGAAAGTTTTAATTGAGTTTGGGTCCGACTAAATTATAGGTTCGATTTATATCCGACTCAATTATATCGATCCACGTAAAAAAAAACCATTTCAATTGTTTGACCGGTAGACCGCGCTTTTTTAAAAAGCACCAAATTACTTTAACGATCTACGGGTCCGTTATCTTCGCGTATTGGTACAGTTTCAGAGAAATGGGTTAGTATCTATACTTGTCGTCTTCAGCTGGAAAAAACCATTTTAGAAAAATAAATGAAATTTGTATCAGCCGTATAGTGGTGAAGGTAAAAAAAACAAAAAAAAAAAAAACAACCAAAAATAAGACGGCGACGTAACTTTCATGCGACATCGACCCGCTGATCTACTTCGCTTTGATATATTTCGCTATTTTGCTTTCTCTTTAAATTTGCAGCTTCATTTTTTCGCATTCCAGTCGCTTTAAAGTTGATGGACAAGCTCATTTACAATCATCTTATTTATTTTTTTTCAGGTCGAGACTTGTTGTCTTTTTTTGCATTGTTATCAGTCAAATTGACTCGGTAGCTTTCACTGGTTGTCAGCCAAAAACCTACCTTTTATACCAAATAATCGGCTAGTTTTTCATAGTATTTTGTCATCGTTGTAGATACACATTTATGATGAATGGTCAAGCACTGGCCATTACTCAAAACAAATAAATAAATCAACTCTTGTCTGGTAACGTTAAAACCATGTTTATTGTCCCTCAGCCGCGTGCGCACAAAATGCCTTCATCAAAGTTCAGGACTTAAAATTTCGCGCGAATTGCACACACTGCCAACCGACAGACTGTGGCCATTTTGAGCACATACAAAACAAAATTTTTCTTTTTGTTGCCTTTTCTTTTTGTTTTTACTTCAATTATTATCATTATTACTTTTTTTTATGCTTCTTTTTCTTCATAATACTCACTGTGGGTGGGGGATGGATACATGTAATGTGGTAAAATAAGGTTATTAAAAAAAGAGAGAGAGAGAAAGGACGTAATATCTCGCCAATCGCTTGGCAATTATAGTAACATTTCCTTGTCTGTATACGTGGTAGCAAAATGACGATTGAGAGATATATTTAAAAATGGCTGATTGGGTGGATCAGGGGAAAAAAAAAGAAACAAACACAAAATTAACTCACAATGTGATCCACCTGGACACAAATAACGATATGGACAAAAATGTTTTTTTTTTTTTTTCATAAAGAGATTCGAGAAGGAATGAGAGAAGAATTGGAGAAATTCGATTCTCATATTATATAAGTATACTGGGGGAATGCTTTGTGGGTCGATGGTTTATACACACTTTTCCAAGTGGTGGTGATGACCAACGGAATACGGGCAAACTCACGGAAAGAGGAAAGGAAAAGTCGGATGATGAAATCAAGAAGAGTAAGAGAACATATTTAATTGTTTTTTTTTTTTTGTTTTTTTTAAAGAATAACTCTAGGGCTACTTCATTTATGTGTCAAATTGTTATCGTGTTGTATGTGTGTATGTGTAATGTGTGTTTTATTTTGTCGATCAAGTTTTTTTCGGGTTATGACTAGAGGCGGCTCAGCCGGTCCCTCAATCAATAAAGACCCAAAACTGAATCGATGGTGTGGATCACGCCGTTCAGTGCCGTGTTGTCCTGGTCGATGACGTTGGCTCCGTTCACCTTGGTCATACCTGATGGGCAAGAGAAAGGAAGAGAAAATAGGAATGTCAACAATTAAATCCACGCGACGTGTTAATTAAAACGTGAAACACAAGACGAGAGGTATTTTGTCATCATCATCATTATTATTAGTGTTGCGCGTTAAATTGTTCAACTCACCCTTTGCGTGGTAGA
This sequence comes from Daphnia galeata, assembly GCA_030770115.1. Taxonomy (NCBI): domain Eukaryota; kingdom Metazoa; phylum Arthropoda; class Branchiopoda; order Diplostraca; family Daphniidae; genus Daphnia; species Daphnia galeata. Next base: position 4,986,952 of record CM061121.1, on the reverse strand, counting down.
TGTAGAGGATTTCGAAATCAAGGGCGTAAGCTTTCTGGAAACCTTGAAGACCGGAAGTGTAGATTAAATCTTGGACGACGTGACGCTGCAGTAATTTGGTCAATTTGGCCGGATCGTTCAGGATTCCGTTGAGCTCGGATCTTGATATCAGTGAGAAAGCCTTGTTGGTCGGAGCAAACACCGTGTAAGGTCCGGCTGCGTGAAAAAAAGACAAAAATAAAAAAGTTGTTTTTTAAAACTTTTAGTTTTAGATTTTTCTTAAACACTTTCTCTTATCACGGTGATTTGATTTCATTAGCCTTGCGTAGTAATATGTTTGTTGTTAAGTAAAAGAGAAAAAAAAGGAAAATTTACCCGTGGGATTGGCCAGAACGGCCGTCAGTCCCGCTCTATCGATCGCGGAAATGAGCGTGGTGTATCGCTGCTGAGGATCGGTCTTGAGCGTGTTGTAGATGTCGGCCTGAGGCACGGGGAAGAGCACTCGATCGACGATATGAATAACGCCGTTGGTGGCTTGAATATCGGGTTTGACGACGCGAGCACCGTTCACCGTAATCACCTGTCGGATTTTCCAACGAGAATTTTTAATACTATAAATTTTATAATAACAGTAAGAAGAAAGTAAAATAATAATAATAAAAACAAAAATGGCCGTGTCATCTGACTTTCTCTCTTCCAACGGTCAATCTCTTTTCTCTGTGCGTCATTTTAATCTCTCTCTCTCTCTCTCATCCCACCCAACGAAAAATAAAAGGGGAGAATGTTAGGCAACCCTATCAACAAGTTGCAGCCGCCTGAACGGGGAGCGAAAGAAAAAGATAAGGAATTAAGCAACTTTCACACAGTGTAGATGCAGCGGGCCCACCACGGGCACACACCGTCTCCTTTCGACATGTTTAACATCAGGGAAAAATATAAGAGAGAGAGAAAGAGACGGTGACTGTTGTTGTTGTATAATAAAAATAATTTTTTTCTTTTTATAAAAAAAACCCAAAAGGGTCAGTAGCAACGGGAATGACCACCTGCTGTCCTCTATTTTTTTATTTTTTATTTGAGATGTTGTTTTTAATAATTTTTTTTTTCGTTGTGCGATGGAGGCCTATATGACTGCCTTCTCTATATGGGTATATAGAGGAGAAAGTTGTGTGTTCTTTTTTCTGTTTTTATTAATACTGTCGCCGTCGTGTAGCGACGAGGTGGGAATGAATAAAACCTGGCCGACTTGAACGGTAAGAGACCGCAAAATTATACAAGTCCAACAAGTGGAAAGAAAACGACGACGAAATCCCAAAGCAAAAACAAAAAATAATAATAATAATAATGTCCAGATGACAGAGAGAAAGAGTACCTGAGCCTTTACCTTTAATGGTCTCCATTCGCTGTCTTCCGATTCGTAGAATTTGACTCGCAAAGGTGTGGTGAGTAGACTCTGCATGACTCCGTTGTTTTGCAAGGAAGAGGACGATGTGGAACCGGCCACGACGTGGTGTTTCAACAGCTGTCGGAATCAGAAGAGAAACACGAGAACATAAGAATAAGAAGATATGTTTTAGAGAAACGAAATAGAAGAAGAAGAAGAAGAATATGAATCAAATTGACAAGAACAACATATACATAGACGATAGACGCGTACACATATGTAAGAGAAAGGAGAAGAGAAAAGAAGAGACAAACAAAAGAAAACCGCAAAAAACAACAACCCAAGTGGGGCTCTTCTTTAAAGTAACGTCAACGTGCCATTTATTTTTCGTCTTCTTTTCTGCGGTGAACAGCTTTTTATTATATAGGCAACATTCTTTAGCCGACGTGAAACAGGTACACGCTCGCGTCGTCGTCTACATTTCCTTGGCAGCCAAAATAAAATTTAAAAAAAATGAAGAAGAAGAAGAAGAAGAAGAAAAAAAGAGTGGCGCGCGAGAGGCTCTCGTGCGTGTAAAAGACGTTCTCCGGTGAAAGTTTTTTTCTTATTTTTATTTTCGAGCTGCATTTGCCCAGTGGGCTCGGAGAAAAAGGGGCCCCGTTTCACCTGTGCGTGTGTGTCTGAACAGGGGCCGGCCATCATTCAAGACGACCGGTTCAATAAGAGAAAAGGAAGAATTCGTTTTCTCCTAGGCAGAAAAAGAAGAAGAGAGAAGGAAAAAAAAAAAAACACAACAAATAAAAATGAAGAGAGAATGAGAGAGAGAGATAGAAGGTAGCGTAGAGTACGTATATAAGAGCGACTGATGCCTCGGAGCTGCCGAGTCCGCGCCCAGCCGCATACCTGTAGATTTTTAAGAAGGAAGAAGGAAGAAGAAGAAGAAAGGTGGAATAGGATAAAACTACCGCCACACGGCCCCTTATATTCTCTTCTTCTTCTTTAACTTATTTTGGACTTTTCCCAAAAATAGCTATGTGTGTTCCTGACTGTACTACATGTCTGTCTGTGTACACGTTTCTTTTTTTTTCTTCTTCGTCTATCGTGTTGAAATGAAAGACTTTCTCTCTTTCCCTGGCTGGTCAATTGCCAAAATACAAACATTTGAGAATAAGTAGAAATGAAAAAAATGGTGTGGTTTTAATGCCGCGTGACTATCGTCACGATACTCTTTCAATACATCTTCGTTACTATTTGCTTTTGGTTTTGGCATTTGGTTTTTGTGGCCAACGCGTTTGCGATCTGCCAACCAATGAAATGAGGGCCAATGGTAAGACTATATCTATAACGCTAGTCTAAATCATTTATCCCCTTTTTTTTAACTTTTTGACAGCCAGAGATCCCTTGTGGCCATCCGCTGTTTTGACAACTTCATTGGCTCATTTTTCTTCATACAATAAGCCGAGTACCGGTATCAGGTGTCAAAGTCGGCAAAGTACAGCAGCATATGAAATTTCTTCCAAAAATAAAGATGTGTAAATATAGTCGACGAACTTACCGAACTGAGTAGCTCTGGGTTCTTGTTGAACTCTTCGCTGGCCTTTTCCATACCTCCAAATTTCTGGATGAGGATCTCAAAAGCCTGGTCAACCGGCACGAAAACGGTAAAAGGTCCTAAATTGTGCAACAAACAAGAAAGAAAAAACAAAACAAAATGGTATTATTTTTAAATTGCTTGGCGTTAGTCTTTTGTTGATGGTTCTGATCTCTTTTCTCCTTATTTGTCGTTTTGATTATGGCTTATTGAGAAGGAGAGAGAGAGAGAGTCTACACTGTAAGAAAGAAAAAGCAGGTCACATTTTCCCTTTTCATTTGAAATATTTTTTGGTCAGCGCTCGACTATCAAAAGAAAGAAAGAGAAAAACCTGTCTGAAGAACTAGAATGGGACTCAGACAGCCGGTAATTTGCATTTATGCAAATCCAATGGGATCCGGGTTATGGTTTGTGCCTACAAGGATCGACCGTTGTTTGTATTACGATTTCTCACCTTCTTTGTCGAACATTTCGTCCAAACCGGAGAGAACCAGAAGATCGTTCAATGTGTTGAGTCCGAGTTGTTCCAATTTCCAGGGGATTGAACCCTCAGTCCATTGAGATGCTTCCTCCTTTTTGCCACCGTCGGTAGAAGAAGAAGGAGCAGAAGGAACAGGAAGAGCACCAGGAGCGGGAAGAGCGCCTGGAACGGGAAGTGGAGGAACTGGAAGTGCTCCAATGTCGTTGGTGTGAATGTCGTGATCGACAGCTGCCGGGGCCAACGTGCTGTAACTGGCGGATTCCTCAATCACCGGTGGGACGGTGACGGGTTCCGAGTTGGCGTAGCTGCCGGATTGGACAGATTGTTCTGGCTCCTGTTGTGCGACCTCGTAAGAAGGAGCCGTCGTGCTCTCCTGCTGAGCTGGCGGATTGTAAACTGCTTCCGGTGCGGCTGTCTGCTGCTGTTGGGGTTGACGAGCGTAGAGGGGCACAGGTAGAGGAGCATCGCTATAAGGAGACGGAGCAGCGGACTGATAAGGTGCTGCCTGTGGTGGTGGTGGTGGAGCGACTTGAGGAGCAGGAGCTGCCGGTTGATACTGAGGTTGCGGCGGCTGGTAAGGAGCAGCTGGTGGTGGAGGAGGAGGAGGTGGTTGGTACTGAGGTTGTTGGTATTGAGGTTGTTGAGGAGGTGGTGGCGGAGGTTGGAATTGGGCCGGTGGAGGCGCTTGATTGTACACCGGCTGGCTTTGCGGAACGGGAGCTGAAGCGTAACCACTAGGTTGTTGTTGTTGTTGTTGCTGGTAGGATTGAGTCGGAGGAGAAGGAAGAATAATGGAATTCGGACGCAAGTAAATCGGCAAAATGGCCGGAATGTAAGCAGGTCGGGCTGGACCCTGCTGGGATTGAGGTGCCGTGTAGTGTTGAGTCGGTCCAATAGGTCCGTGCTATTACGCAAGTCAAAAAACAAAAGAGGAAAAGAAAAATTTCATTCATTAGATGACTATCTTCAACACATCATCACTGTGCATTGAATAGGTGAAAAAATAACTTTTGAAAAAAAAAAGAAAATAAAAATTGGTGTCACGTCTGATTGAGGTTAGTTTCAGTCGACATCACAAGATAATATGCACACAACAAAACACGCAGAAAAAAAAAGGCAAACTAAAAATAACATACAAATAACACGAGCCCCAATGTGCCAACCCACTCGTCTATAATCAATGCTTAAACATATAAAGAAGAAGAGATGAGAAATATAGTACGAGTGAGAGAGAATTCAGGTAGAAAAGAAGATCAAAGGTCCCGGCCTGGAATGTCAACAACAGAGAAACAACAACACACAAAAAAAAAATTTGAATATGAATGTAACGTGTTGCAAGTATAGTATACCGTATTATTATACGTATATATTGTAGTATATAGAGTCTCGCGACATATATAGACATATGTGGAAGACACGTATATATAGCACGGCCATAGAAAAGAAGAAGAGGAGAGTTGTACTCTTTTTGGTTGGTCTCTTCTGGCAAACAAGACACGACCAAATAAGAAAAAGAAGAAGAAGAAGAAGAGAGCGAAAAAGGAGAAATCGGGGTCGAAGGTGTTCTCATGAACTCGCCATTAAAGAGGTGATGATTTGGCTCGGAGAAACGGGAGAACAAGACAACGGGGCAAGAAGGAGGAAGGAAGAAGAAGAAGCAGTGCTCTTGTCTTTATGCGCAAAAGACCAAAGTAACGAGACAAAAATGAATGAAACAAAAAAAAGGTATAAAGAGAAAATTTTTTTGGACGTGTGATGTGAGTGCTCCCACCAAGTTTTTTTTTTGTTTGGGGCTTGGTTTCCCCACCGTGACGAGATGTTTTGTTTGTTTTTTTTTCCTTTCTCCAAAGATTGTGTGTGGTGAAACAAAAAAAAGGTAATTGTATGCATAATAATAATAATAATTTAGCTGTGGCTTAATTTGCGGGTTAATACAGATAACTGATTAGCGTTGACAGGTCGACGTTGGCCGGAGTGAACCATTCGCTTGTGCTGTTGCTGCTGCTGTAATTCCGTCGTGGGCCTTATCCTCAACGGATGCCGGAAGTGTTGTTGTTGTCGTTGGTTAATAGTTGTACTTTGTTGTTGCTGATGAACGACGTTGTTGGTTAGCGGCAGAGTCGTTGATGATGTCGGTCGGACGACAACGTTAGAGCCGTGCCGGTTATGATGGCCGGCAGTAAAAGCTGATGGCTGCTGACGTTGTCGCCCTACATCCTGTATGTGTACACAACATCAAAGAAGCGATGGGACAACCCCCCCAAATGAAAGTTAAATCGCATTACATAACACAAAAGTTCAAAGACAAAATAAATAATAAACCCGTTTTGCTTAATTTTGGTTTCCCTCTTCTTATTCTACGAAGTGTTTTGAGTATTTTTCCTCGTAGATCGTCAATGCCACACACAGAGAGGCAGACGAAAAAAAAAAAAGAGCGACACGCACGCACGAATCGCGCTTCGTGTTGTTGGACTTTTGCCCGTCTAGATTGATATGGTAGCGACGTTGTTTTCTCCAATCATTTACAACCTTCGCTCGAAAATAAACAACAACGAAAAAACTGCCAACAACGGGAAGAAGCTGACGTCCGCCACGTTCCAGTGGCCAAAAAAATGTACACAACTTATACGGAGAAAATGAAATTATACACACGATTATTATTAGCTGACTGCCAGGAGAAAGTCGGATGACTGAGAGTGCGAGTTCGTTTATTTTATTTTTATTTTTCTCTCTTTCTCTCTACCTGATTTTTTATTCCCGCCATCATCCATCAATTTCACTGAAAGATTATTCGTCGAATGAATTAAGAAAATCTTCACAAAAACAAAACAAAAAGACTAGACGTACACAGTACACAGAGAGAGAAAGAGAGAATAAGGAGGAGTGTATATAAAGAAAAAGAAACTTGATCCGATCGTTCAAGTCTCTCCTCTTTCTTTCTCTCTCGGTGGGCGGTGGCTCATTGCCTATCAGTTACCTTCTCTCAAGGTATTCGCCTTCCGGCTGTCAAACACCAAATCATAATAATGTTTGGCAATCAGCGCGCGCGCTAACAAAGTGTTGGCGCAATGACTTCCTTTACCCATTTCCCACTGATTACTAAGTCTAGAGTCTGACGGTTACGTTAGAGACGACTATTCCGTTATTATGACTATGACGGTATTGCCCCAGTTTGTTACGCGATGATTTTGTTTTTCTTTCTCTCTCTCTCCAACCGCCGAAGAGAAAATGACAAAAAAATAAAATACAATTTTTTTTTTTCCCGCGACTACTCCGCTCGTCAAGAAAAAACAAAACCAAACCAACCGGATGTGATGGACAAGCTCTGTGGGTCACCAGACCGTATGGCGCATGAAATCAGCCCATCTTTAACCAAAAATTACTCTCGCCTCTGCATTCAAAAATGTAATTTATGTACAAAATAAATAATAGCAACTATTTTCTACTGTTTAAAAACAAAATTAAAAATAATTATTGAATTCAATGTTTGGGGTTAAGGTTTAAGAGTTAGTTAGTTGACAATCGTCGCACTGGTGTCGAAGTGTTTCACTTGCCCATGTGAAAATATTTTCTATCAATTTGACTTTTTCTTTGGTTTTTGGATTGAAAGGGGGGTCTCGGGAGAGAAAAGAAAAATGAAATATTGAAAGGGGTCATCCTACCTGATGATGATGGCCACCTTTATCTCGTTTAACTCTCTTCGTTTGGCTCCGCAATTCTTGGGAGAAGGCCGACGAAAGCATCAAGGCAATCAATAGTAGGACGACAGACGACGACGAGCCTCTGGCTGCAATCATTTTCTTCTCTGATGTCGGCGTGAGCGCTGGATTTTCCCCTCTTCAAAACGAATATGTTGTCCAAGTGAAATCGTTTGGCAGCAGGTCTACCTGTTTATTTGTTTGGTTTGGTTTTTTTGAACGAGTGGGGGTAAATGGCCTGTAGTTGCGGTCTGTCTCCCTCGTCTTGTACAACAACGTACAGAACGAGGCCGAAAGAATTAGACAGCTCACCTGTCGATGTTGTGTAGTAGTTATAACTACAATAAGTGCTGCTGGTGTAACTCCGGGATATATTTATATGATTGCCAAAAAATTGAAACGAGTGTTGCACAGTTATTGCGACTGGACCGGCTGCAACGTCTGCTCCGTGTTGCTATAGAGACGAATTCGCACACTCAAGTTGTCTAGTAGAAGAAGAGGATACAGGAGACGGGAAATATGACAAAATGTAGGAGCACCACTGGAGCACCACCGTCCTTGCTCGATATCTCAAGAGCGTGTACGAACAGGTTGAAGAAATCCTCCTGCCTAAATATATAAGGGGAGTCCCTTTCACCTTCGATCGGTACGTGGCTGCTGCCTGGTTTGGGGTATGGCCATCCCCCTTTGCCGCCCACCTCCCCATCCATTTGGCTTCTCTTCGTGGAGACTATAGGGAATTTCAGTCAGTAGTGCCACAGTGAGAGAAGACGAAGCTTCAAAACCAAGGCAAGGTGGTAGTAGTAGTGGTGGTGGGTTTTTTTTTTTCAAGAAGGGAAACGTGAAAATGTAGGTCAGTCGGGTTTGGGGCCGCCTACCTTCTCTCTCTCTCTCACTCACTGCCCGCCCCGACACCTAGACTCTCTTTTTCTCTCTCTCTTTCTCTCTGTGTGTGTCTCTCTGTTGAACAGCAAATAAGTCAGAGAATAAGAGGTCCAAACTGTTCTGCTGGCTGCTTCATCAGATGCTGTCTCTGACTTATTTGTGTATAATAAGATACAAATGGAGCTCTGCTGTTGTTTTAAGGTAGAACTCTCGGCAATTGGGGATGACTTTTATATTTTAAAATTCGAATACAAAAATGACGAAGAAAAATTCGTACGTGATTTCAGGTGGACTGGTGATGGTGGAAGAGGAGGAACATCCGTTGCTTTTTCCCTTTCTTGATCATCGTCTATTTATTACTGTAGATTTAAAATGCCAACGGACATGTGGAGGATAAGGGGTAGATTCCGTCGTCGCTCTCGGTAGAATTAAGAACAAACCCCTCGTATAATATACTGGAGAAAATCTCTCATATATACCCATGTGTATTTGAGCTCAGCTCAGCCAAACAGCAGTGTAGTTTACTATAGTGGTGGATAGTATATAAGTCTCTCGGCAGCATCTTGATTGCCGACTGCCCTCAAAACCTGCATCTGTCGCTCTGTGTGTGTGTGGAACACTCTCTCTCTCCATCAAAAGAAATAGAACGACGAACACAATAATGCCTCGATCGATTAGGTTTTTGTTTTCGTTTGCTGCTCCTGCTGCCGTCGAGCAATTCTTCTTCTTCTTCTCTTAAAAGGCATTTCCGCCACAGGTATTTGGAGAGATAGAGAGAGAAAGAGAATCAAAAAGGAATGAGGAGATGACCTGTTACTTTGACACACTTCTTTTTCCCTTTTTCTTTCTCTCTCTCTCTCTCTCACTCACTTGTTGTTGGTGTATATCAAGAAATCTTGTTCTCCTCTCTCTTTCTTTTATATAGATATATGCAGCGCCGTATCTCTTAGTCAATGGCCAATAAACAGTTGCTGTGTAGATTGTGTGTACACGCATCGCTCGTACTCGACGATCTTTCACTCAGGGCATATGCGGAACGGCCCGGGCTAGAGAGCAACACGCCATATAGACAAGAAACATTATTTTGCCTGTTGTTGTACTTGGACGTTGTTTTGTTTTGAACACTAGTCAACATATTCGCAAAGAGAAAATCTCCATCAGATTGAAGAATGGAGGAAGAGTCATGAGATGAACACGAACGTGGGGGGCTCTTTCTCACCTACGCGAAAGAACGATTTTCATCGAAGAAAGGTACATCCAAATCGTGACTGGACCGTTTCGGGGAATTATTATGTATCCAACGTGCTCAAGTATAACGAGGATATCAGGTCTGGGACTCTCTTTTTAAAAACGAAAAAAAAAAAAACATCCGCACGATATCGGGGCGGACAATTTGAAAGACGTTCATCGCTTTAAAGACAAGTCGACAATTTATGTATTGGTACTATAATGTTTTATAAAAAAACAATACAAAACATTTTTTGATTCGGGTATATAGATTGTTGTTATTGGGTTGTTGATGTTGTCTTGATGTCGTTCTTGATTGAATCGTGCATGTATACAACTTTTTCCCTCAATTTACATTTTGAATTTGAAGAGCGGCTGAGAGCCTTTCGTTTTTTTTTTGTTTTCTTTGAATGATTGTAACGCGATTCACGTCCATCATGGACAAGAATCAAAGATGGATGAGTGGGTGGTAAATCCGGATATGATAAGATGAGGTGGACTATAGGAGAAAAGACGGTTGGGGAATTGGGTTCAAGAGGTGACTACAGATAAGAGAAAAGAGAGAAGACGACGACGACACTCCTTTTTCGGCTCAGTCTCCACAGCAGCAGCAGCAGCACAGCCCATGTGTACACATATAGGCAAATGGAAGTTAAACGAGAAGAGAAAAGAGATGGTCCATTACTCTTCTCGTTTGGCGAAAGTTTGACGTCGACAACGTACTCCCAAAGTGTCTTTTTAGTGGGCCACCTCTCGGGGATTTTCTTCCCATCTCCCAACAACGTTTCGACTTGCACTAGAAATATAACAGCGTACGGTACCTATGATGGACCCACACAGCCAGCACCTAAATCTTCTTTCCCTTTTCCTTTTCTTTCTTTCTATAAATTAACGGGAAAATATCGTTTGTGCAAGATTTGATTTCAATTTTTCTTTCTCCTTTTAAATCCTCTCACTCAGTTTCGCCTTCAAACGTTCAAAGAAAGAAAAGAAGAAGAAGAAGAATGAGTTCTAATACAGTACACATATATACGAATGTATGGGAGGCCCGATTCTTCTCCTAAATTCCCGCGGCTTGCCACTCGCGACTGAATTGTTTACGGCGTCCGAACTCAGCGTGTCGTCGTTCCTCGCCGAAAAAGAAAAGACACAAAACAAAACAACAAAAATCTCGTCTTTGCAACCAACATTTTCTCTTTCTCTCTTTTTTTTCATTTAAAAGAAATATGTTCTTTATGGTCGCTGTTTTTTTTTCGCTCTTCTCCAACGGTAAGACACACACGGGAAAAGAAGGAAGAGAAAATCCCGAAAAACAAAATGATGACGGGAGCAGCAAACGGCTCGAATCTCGTCAGGCACCGATGCGCTTTTTCTTCTTATCTTTTCATTTTATTTTTGTTATTTTTGTTGTTGCTGTTGTTGTTGGAAGAGGGGGTCGCATCCCGAAGCCGACGCTGCTGTACATCCTGAAAATGTCCATCCATTTTGATCCGCTTTCTCTTCAATTGCGCATAACGGAGCGTGTACACACGTAGCCGCGTGTCGGAGATTGTTATTTGTGTCGTTATCTGGCGCTATTACACAATATAGACGCATTCGTTCAACTCTTCTCTTCTCACAGTTGATGATATCGCGCCCACACGAGAAAACACCGTTGAAGAATTAAGAAGAAAACACACAGACTCCCGGTTAATTGAGCTTCTCTCCGTAAATGGCGTGATCGACTGAGCGCTAGATGTGTAGAAGAGATGACGACCATTTCCATGGGCGCGCTATTTAGAATGATAATAAAAGAATATAGATGTAGTACATAATACGGAAGAAGATTAACTTTTGTGCGCCATGGGTGTATATCTCTATACAATGAACGATATATGACGGCGCTGCCCAGCAAATTGAGGTTTATCGACTTACCTCGTTATACGGTAGATAGCAGTAATATAATAACACTAGAATAATAATATGCTGGCTTGCGTCATCATTCCAACATGTTGGTTTTTGTTGTTCAGTTTTTATTATTATCTTTTTTTTTTCTCGAAATACTTTCGTTGCTATTCTATTTTTCTTTTTACAGGATACTAAATGTATTGTCATTTTTTTCTTTTATATCGGGCTCGATTCTCGCCTCTGGATAATCGAATTTTCTCTCCCAACTAAAAAAGGAGCTTCTTCTTAACATTTTTTTTCGGGTTGTTATTACATTTTCTTTGTGTGTCCTGTGCGCTTGTGCGGTTATATTAGATTGGCAATCAACGTATGTGTTACCTTTTGTTTTCCATTTGATTTCATTTTCTTTCTCCTTATCGGGTTTTCGGATTTTCTTATTATGTAATATTGGCCGGCCGATGAGAATAGCCGCGCGCTGAATTCAAATCATCGTCTCATCGTGCGGTTTATTTTTTATTTTTTATTTTTTTGCTTCTTTTTTTTCTTTATTCTTTTCTCGTTTTCATGTTGCATTTTGTCCAATTTTTTGTTTTACAGTTTGGAAAATTTTCTTCTCCTTTATGATTACCAAACGGTCGCTGGCGGCGGAAAAAAGCTCATCGCAAGTCGCGGTCCTCATTTCCAGGGGCGTTGCGCCTATGTATGTAGTGGAAACGGTGGGGGAGGAAACAACAACAACAACAACAACAAGAAACGATGAATATACATGTAATATAGCTATCTCTCTCTCTCGTGCTGTACACATATCTCGTTGTAAATAGTACAGGCTAATATTGGAATGGAAGCGATGATGATGGAATAAGGAAATTCACTCTTCTATAAATATGCAAAGAGATTGCGCCATCATAGCCTCAATGAGACGAGCGATGAAAAGCAAACGAAAATGGAGCTCTCACGAATAAACATTTTCAATACAAACATTTCTCTTTTTCTCTCGTTGTATTATTTGCAATTGGTTTTTTCTTCAACTTTCCGCGTTGGGAATGAATCAAATTGTATTCAAGTTTCTTTTTCTGTGTGAATAGTGATGGCGACAGAGCAGCTGTTGATGGCAACGAGAATGAACCGTTTCGTTCAAACGGGTTCGCATTATACATCGTCAGTTATCGGCTGATTGCCGAGCTAAGAAGGAGCTATACAGAGAGCCACTGTTACTATATTACATAATCAATTGAACCCATTTCTATTTGGAGCGTCTTGCTGATTCCATGAACGATTATTCAAGCCAACGATTTTCTATCGACGAATTGTCATCACTGACCGAATGAAGAAGAACAACAGCGAAAGATGAAGAAAAAGAATTTTTTATCCGCGTTTTACGGTTAGTTGGTTAGTTGGAACGAATAAGAAACGCAAAATTTGAGTTGTTTCTTTTGACAACGCCGTCTCTTTACAATATGAACCAAACTGTTTTTACCCCGCCCAGAATCAAATTGCAAAGGAAACGAACAAAAAAAAAAAAAAATAAAAAAAAAAAATAAAGGTGTGTGTCGGTATTAGCTGTGCATTAGAAATCGAACTGGGAAAATAAACAAAAAAAAAACAAAAAAAAAACAATCGACTTTGTGTGTGCAAGTAAAGAGACAAAAGGGAAACTAAATAGTGTTGTGCCGCGTGTTTGCGCCTCATTAACAGTCGGGAAATATTTACAACCAAGTTTGATTTAGCGGTAAGAAGACGCTAGCGCAGTAGCTCAAAATAAACTTGGCATTCTCCAAAAATAAATGTTATATATGTTTACTAATATGACGAGTAACTCTTTTTTTTTTTTTGTTATTTTTAGAAAGTCTCCTCTTATAGCTCAGTAATTTGTGATTGCACGCCATCGCAAGTCGTCAATTTTAAAACTGCTTCAATTTTTAAAATACGACCCCGTGCGCGTCTCTGTAGTGTATATTTCCCTATTCTTTATTCTTTTGCGTCTCGTCATCTTCGTCACCTTTACAAAAGTGCCGTCAAAGCGGCACGGGACCCGCAACTATATAGCCGGGTAAAAGAGGCAGAAAAAGTAGATCAAATGAGTTAAGATAAGATAAGAAGAACCAGAGCGCTCTCTTTCTTTCTTTTCTTTTTTGTGTGTGTGTCTTTTGTTTCTCTCTTGAAATCGCTTCTGCTTTATAGCTGCTATTTCTGCGCAGTTGGTGCACGCACCAGAAAGACAACTATAGACTCGTCTCCTTCTTATTATTCTCATTCTTTTTATTTTTCTTTTCTTGAAGAAAAAAAATTATTAATGAGAGAAAGATTTCGCCGACGAATTGGGGTCTTGTGCGCGACACAATAAGAGACCCATCTCTCGATACGCCATCAAAAAGAGGGGGAAAAAAAATAAGTTTTCACCGATGTATCATTAACCGGACGTTAATTGGCGTGAATTTGACGAGGTCCCTCTCTTTCATTACGGAACCACCACACGCTGTTTTTACTTCTTCTTCGCCTTAAAAAAAAAAAAAAATTCGTTACTGATGGGAACAAAAGGAGAAAAGAGCGAAACAATGCGGAAACTTCACAATCAAATAAACGCAAAAGATTTTTTATTTGAATGCATTCGTTATTGTTTGGTTTCCTTTTTAAGTTTATTTGAAAAACGAGTTTTTTCTTTTAAATAAATAAAAATGAAAATATTATTCAAATCTCATCGTCGTCATTCATTCATTCTCTTTTCTCTTCTTCTGCCTTGGCAGTGTTCCTTTCTCCGCGTGTCCCGGCGTAACAACCTGATGACAGAAGGACACCGCCAGCACCGGGCACTCGCGGTGGGTATGTAGTAAAAATATTTGTCCCAAAATGAAATAAAAACAAAAATATGTGTCAAGTTCTTGCAGTGAAAATGTTGAAAAACAAGAACGGCTGATAGCCGCGTGACAGCATTCCTCAATTACTCAAGCAAGTAAATGTATATGTATACATGTATTTATTATTATTATTATAAGACCCACTACGATGCTTTGTTCATTCAAGAATAATAATATTTATTGGATGCCAGTCGCCTTAAGTCGAGCGGGAAGACTCCTCGACCTATTTAATAACGTTGCTGCGTATACTATACATAAATTCTTATGAAAATCCCAGTTTAACAAATTGAAGCCAAGGGAAATCGGATGACAAATCCAAAACGATTTATTCCGAGTACGAAGACCATGGTCTTGACTTGAACCAATTATTTTTCGACGAATTTGTTTTTCAGCGGGATGACAGTTTGTAGTATATAATGTTGATCCGCCTGGAACGGCCGAGCCCAAAGGCCTTATTATACATTTATTTTTTGTTATCGTGTTTGTATAGCGCAACATTTATCCGTCATCCCCACTGGGTTCATCAGAAATTCTAAAAGACTAAAGTAAAGATTAACAATTAGCCTACAAAAATTCCGTTCCAAACTAATTATTCCCTTTGCTATTATCTTCTATTGTATACGACGGATTTGATTTTCATTCATTCAGTCGGTGCTGTTTGTTTGGTTTCTCGGTAATCGATGCCTTTTCCTTATATCCGTGAAACCGGTCTGTACAGCAGAGGGAAAAAGAATGTCTCGTCGAATTCTATCGACACTTTGACTCGACGGGTTTCTCTCTCTCTCTTTCGATTGTGCATGTATAGACGTATATACATTATTGTGTATATTCGTCATCATCGTGATGGTTGAACCTGATTCCGGTGTGTTCCCGATCGAGTAAGCCTATCGAATTCCCGTGAAAATGAGAATTCTTTTTCTTACAAATTTCCTTATAAAGGCATATAACATTTGAACTCGTTCATATAGAATGTAAGAACTTTTGTGTTTTGATTGTTGATATTTCATGTATCATAAACCTTGAAATGTGATGGAGAGAGTCGAACAAGGAGATTGTCACGCTCCTTATGATTATATAAAGAACAAGGCAGATTATTTTACTAGTTTGTTTTTCTTGTTTTATTTCTTCTCTTTCAATATATATAGAGAGAGGCCGTTGGGAATGCGGAATATCCCGAGCATTTCTATACATATTTTCAACATTTCCACACATCCACTCACAGAAAAAAAAAAGAAAATATGACTAAACCCCACCAGAAAAGAAGAAATTGAGCCTGAATCCAATTCCAAAACGAAAGGGGTTTCGATCGCTTCCAGCTGAATAGACTCTCTTATTTCCTTGATTCTTCCTCTTCCTCGTTATTAAACATACAACAGCAAGAACAACATTTTTCAACCGTCTTCCATCATTCGGGCGAAACTGGTTATTTGACTGCACGCAGGCAACGTGTAGACGTATTATACGTAGAGTCATTTTGATGTATAAATACATTCTCTTTTCTCTCTTTTACATAATACTATATAGTATATCTGTCTTCTTGTTTCTTCTCGCTTTTCTCTCTTTTCCCCTTGTATTCTTAGAGTCTCAAACAGAATGGTGTTAGACTGTTAAGTGTTAACTCATTGCCTATATATAGTTATTCTTGTCTGAATTATTATTTTTTTTTTGGTTTTTCTTCACGGATTAGCGTCTCCGTTCGGTCGGTCGCCGCCACTCTCCAATGGCCAGCGCCGGCCGATTGTTTTTTTCCGGTCGTTCCGGCGCGCGTGAATTCAACAGCCCGCATCGCACCAGATGACTCTCGCCCACTAAAATGTCTCGCGGTCCAACCCCCCTCCAGCACAAATGAAATCAACTTTAAGTATATATATTAAATAAGCCCTTGAGTCTTTGGTATATAATTGGCTCCTTATTCTTGTTCTTGCGCCTCGTCTTTTTCAAAGTTATCGTCATAAATACGAAGGAAATAACATCCCGAATGAAGAATTTAAAATGCGTTAAAATAACATTTAAAAAAATAAAACCAAAAGGAGATGGTTAGTTCATCTGTTACTTCGTCCAGACGACGAGAAAGCCAATCTCGAGAGTCTCTCACACATCAAGTAACAATTTCATTTTTTTTACGAATAGAAAATGAGGTTCTTAATGACCTATTACGTGTCACACAAGTAGCTCTCTCTCTCTCTCTCTCATCTTTACCTGGTTTAAGGTCTCTTCCAGTCTTCCAGTAAAGAATCAAATGTCCAAATGTATTATTATTATGCGATGTCGTCCGCGCGCATAGAGTGGCAGCAGGTAGTTTTGCTCCGACACTCAAATTTCCCTCTTCTTTTTTTCCCACTCCCTTTTTCTTTTTCTATCTCTCTCTCTAAATGAAATGACCTCGTTTAGTCAAACGCTCAATAACACTCAAAATATCTCGAGTCGAGTAGCTAGTTTCATTTTTATGACGACGAGAGCTTCTTCTTTCTTCGTCTTATTTCATATCTATATACCCAGTTGGATATCATATTGTCGTATAAGTTTTGGAATGGATTTTGAAATAATCCACACAGTTTTAACATCATCAAAATGAAATCTCTTGCACACATGTTGCAGTTGATGCTGTTGCATGGTGCCGGATCTGAAAGTTTCTTGCGTTATTGCGTTATTGGTTAGACTCTTTCATTTGCTTGATGATGGACGATGATTGCGATTAGAAAGAGACTCAAATCGAATGGCTCCAGGTAATATAGAGATTTTTCAACTGACAGCATGTTACTTACTAAACTGTTGAAGAAATGAAGACGTGACTCCTTTCAACTGTATACACAACCCACCAGCAACAGACAACTCGAATTGAACTCTTCTCTCTTAATTGTTTCTCGATATAGAGGTATACACAACATCATCTTGGTTCTCCCTCTCTTTCACCTTGGGACGTGGATTGAAACGATGAAAAAAGTCTCGACTCTCTCCTACGTCTCTCTCTCTCTCTGGATAGGGAAGGCAACAACTCAGACATTCATGGCCGCCCATCCATTATTTAATTCTCTCTCCCTATATTATATATAAGAGCTGAACAAGCTCCTAATAACCTGACAAGAAAAAAGTTGCGCTTGACCACACGCGTGGAGTTGATTGCATCTGATGGCAGGTGACTAGTTGGTTTGGTGTCGTTCCATCATTGGGACTTTTTTGTTGTTTTTATTTTTTTTAGCTGTGCCATAACACATCAACTAGTACCAATAGGAGGTCTATCTGAATACACATAGGGGAAGCCGTCCATCATGAGACATCGACTCTAGCGGCCAATTTGAAACCAAACGACTCACGTCCAGTCGTCCTTATTATTTCCCTGGAAAGAAAACACCAACAACATAGAAACAAGACACATTTTTTGTACATACAAGAAAACATCGAAAGTTTTTGACTTGGTCGCTCCAAGGTAAAGGAATTCTGGTTTCAATGAAAGTCATGAAAGCAACACGAACGTTGTCTATACAAGCTCCTGCGTGCGGAAGGTCGGTGTGTATTGTGTGTGTGTGTGTGATTTCTCAACGACGACGAAACCCTCCCGCGGGCTGGCTAGAGCAACTCGGCCATAGCTCATCATCATCAACAGCTCCCGCCCCTCCCGTTCCGCCGTCAAATATACTTTCACATTAATGGATTCTTATTTTTCAAAAGGAAAAGGGGAAAAAAACACAAAAATTCTTTACTTCGGACGGTATAAGCAGTCCGAGATATTATAGATATAGTGAAAACAAGAAGAGCTATATAGCCTCTAGCTAATAATGCCAAAGCGTTCCATCTCTTTTTTTATTTTTATTTTCCTTGATAGAAATGAAGAAGAATAGAGAAAATAGGGAAAAAAAGAAATATTTTACAAGTGGCCGAGCATCACGGTCGCATCATTATATCAGTTGCCTACTCATGTCCATCTGTTGCTACCAGTGGACGGAATGCGTTTTGATAAAAAAACGAGCTGGGCAGTCGAGCGTGGATAGATTCTCTCTCTCTCTCTCTATTATCTTCATCAGACGAAAGGGAATATAATTTGACTGCGCCAGTAGTCGGACGAATTAGTTGCTGAGGGACATATTAATGTAGAGATAACAATATATGAAAATGGAAAGGGAAAGAACCAACATCAGGCAGCTATGAAGGGATCAGAAATAAAGAAAGGGACACTGTTATATAGCTAGTAGAATTTTAAATATTGCCACTTTCACAGCGTGATCTCCCTGCAGCAGCCGATTTTCACAGTCCCCTGGGTCTGTCTCGGTATTTATCTTATTCAAAGACAAATTTCATGTGCTGTCTATAATAGGAGCGCGTCAATGACTCCTATAAATGGAAATGGAGAAAAAACCCCAAAATTACATTCACAGTTTCCCCATTTTTTGTGTGTGTGCTGTTATTGTTCTTGTATTATCAGATTCTTTGCTGTTTCTCTTTTTGTTTTTTCTTTCCGTCCCTTAGAGAGAAATGTTCTCTCCTGTGGATTAGCTTATAGTTTTGGCTTTTCTCTTTTCTCTCATATGGAATTAAATATGAAATAATAGCTCGGTGGACCTCCGGTGCGCACCTTATTAGGCGCGGCTTTGATTGGTTTAGACGCTATCTCAATGACACACGAAAAACACTGAAATAGTTATAAGCCCATTTTTTGTTTTCTATATCTCTCTTTCTCTGTTGGGATTTGAGAGAGAGAGAGAGTAGGCCAGACGTGTTGGTCCAACAAAAAAATAAAAAAAACACAACCAACTCTCTCAAGGGGGGGTCTTTTCTCTCTTTTAAAAGGGCAAAACAAAACAACGGCACTGCTATATAGTGCCCAGAAATGTGTGTGTTGCATAGAGTAACCAGAGAGATGTAGCGGTTTTTTAAATAAAAAAGATGAAGAAAAGGAAAAGGTGTTGGTGCAACAATATTTGGAGATGGTCATTGGCTTATCTAGATATTCTTTATCAAGACAAAACGAACGTGTATGTATAACATGATGTGTTTACTGTATACATGTACATTGTAAATAATTTATTATTAAGAAAATATATATGACGTTGCTAGCTCATCATGTGTTGCTGGGACTGACTTTCTCCCAACTCAATTTATATGCACCGACGACTATATACAACAGTGGGAAAACGGGCGTAGGGAGCAGCAATGTTGAACGCCAACGTGATGAGATCACGGGGCCCTGCTGCTGCTGATCAAAATGTCCAGCAATTTCACTGCGATTGGGCCTATAACATATTATGAATCGTTTAGGGGAGAGGCACAAACCAAAATAACGTGGAAGGAACAACATAGATGAGATGAATAGTACAACAAATCAGTTGATTGAGATAGAAACAGTCAAGCTACTCTCTGCTGATGATGCCTCACTCGTCTCCTCATTCGTGATCAAAAAGCGGCCGGCACCACAGGAAATTCTCCCAAATAAAATAGGAACGCCGTCAAGGGCCGCTGGCTTTCTCAGCAGCATCCTGAAAAAAAAAAAATAAAAAAAATAAAAAATAACTTGCGATACCCAAAGAATATATATGATATATTGAAGAAGAAGAATGTAACCCAAAGAACAAAAAAGGGCCAGCAGCCAGCAAAATGATCTTTCTTCCACCCCCTACATAATGGACAGTCAGACAATGAGTCCCGACTAGACACTTTTTTTTCTATTATTTATGCAGAGAAATGAAGGGGGAAGCTAAAACCAAAAAAAAAATAAAATAAAATTTTATAAAAACGAAACCAAAAAAACAAAACAAGTTGTTTGTAATCATTCCTGTGTTCAGACGTCCGTGGCTATACTATAGCGCTCGTACCGACTGCTGCACAACATCGCCAACGAAACTGACCGCAGGTGAAAGTTAAAACCCAACGCTCTCGTCTACTGCTCACCGCGCGCTCGGCCTCCGTTCAATGTGATTGCCTTTTTCTTCTTGTTTGGTCTGGTCGTCAGTTAATAGTTCTTCTTCTTCTTCCTGTATACTATATGCTGTTGTTGCGTATAGCGTTGAGCTGACTGCGGGGATTTTCTTATATAATACCAAAGATCTTTCGCTGCTGGCGCTTGTCGCTACCTGCCGCACCACCAAAAGGGAACTGCATGAAGAAGAAGAAGAAGGAAAAGGCCGTGAGGGAAAGACGACGACGATGGTCATGATGGATGAAACCTATATAAGTTTATCTGTATAGTACAATGTTGTGTGCTGGCTGTGTGTATCCAATATAGTTGATGCTGCCTCTCTTTTGTTTTGTTTTTCTCTTTTTCACCGGACGGTATATGGTAGAACCTCCTTATTCTTCATTTCCCATTTGGTTTTACGACCGACTAAATAAGTTCTCTTTTTTTTTTTTTTTTCGTTCTTTCTTTCTTTACATTTTACACCGACATCTATCCGTTTTTCTTTCCCCCCCCTTCACTTGTTTCTTTTCGGGGGAAGTTAAAAAAGTAAAAAACAAAACAAAACAAAAAAAAAACGGCAGAAATGTTGCGGCGCTAGTTCCCAAATGATTAGAGTATCAAGATGGGGGTTTGTGCTGGATGAACCCCCGAGTGAGTGGAAAGGTCGCGAGATCTTTTTACTTCAAAACATTTTAGTTTTTTAAGAACCCGTAAAAGTTGGGGAACAAATAAGAATAGAAACATTGGAATAAGATGAAGCTAAGAAAAAGAAGAAGGTTATAGCTAAGCTGTTGTGCTGTCTGTTGCGATGGTAATCGAGCGCGGAAACCAACAACAACAACAACACAAAAATCAAATGCTTCTGCTGCTTCTGCTGGGAAAAGAAGTGAAACAAGAAAAAATACACACAGCAGAAAGACAATTGTCTATTTCTCGTTTGTCGTCGTCTTCTTCGTTTATTTTATTTGAATTTTTTTTTTTTTTTTTTTTTTTGGGGGGGGGGGGGAGTTTCTCTCCCGCGAACGCCGTCATGCGTCACGCCCCTCTTCTTCCTCCTTATGTATACCGTCTGCATTTAGTACTGCTGCTTCTGCTGCTGCTGTGTCTGTATATATTCCTTATATTATATTGTATAACAGGTGGTTTCGACTCGGGGTCTTCTAATGGTACACCAAGTTACACTGATGAGTTTTGCCGCTTCTCTGAGCAGCAGCAGCAACACTCGCTGCTGGTTGCTGAAAGTAAAAAAAAAAAAAAGGAACAGAAAAGACTCTCATGTAGCTCATCTTTATGTCCGGAAATGGTTCCAGTGCACGCATATTGCAGCCTGGCGGTGATTACAGAGGATACTAGTATCTTTATAGATACATATACGTCGATGTATTTACCTAATATTACTTCTATATATACCTACTCTATTTCAAAGAAATTTTGTTTTCCCTTCATTTTTGTTAAGTTGTTTGCTTGCTTTTATTATGATGAGGATGATGATGATCATCATTCTCTTTTTCCTAGCTATGGCTATATGGGTATTTAAGTGATGGTGTACTACTACTAACTCTTTTAAAAATGAAAATGCTATACCCTCCCTTCTTGTCTATTTTTCTTTTTCTTTTCCTTTTTTTTGGTTTTTTTGCTCGTGAATCTTCTTAATTGAGTTTTGGACCACCATCCGAGTTGCGAGCGCACGCGGATCACGAAATAATCGCGGGGAAAAGAAAAAATAACTGCGCCAGACAAGAGAGAAAACGGCTCGATCTTTATAAATCAACTGGGTAAACTGAGCAACAGCAGCAGAAATAAAGACGACGTACAGCAGAGGATGTATTATACAAGTGCACGGGACGTTTGTTGTTGTTCTACACGCGCCGCTTTCTCCACTCACGGACGACTAGATTCTTAATCGACGATTGATCCAGCAGCATTCAATCGACCGAAAAAAAAAGAAGATCTATACACACATCAGCAACGAGTTGTTGGGAGAGTCCATAAATATGATGCAATCGTCATTATTATATTATCTTTTATCGTTTTTTGTTTTGTTTTTTTGTGCAATCGACTAGACTATAACGACTAGGTCGTCGCTCACGCGTTCAATTGCTGCGCATCTCTCATCTCGTCTCTAATATTTCTTATTTGTAAAGCGGTCCTTTGGCCCCTGATGCTCCTCATAAATTACAGATCAGAAAAACAAAAAAAATACCAGCTCACTGACGTGTGCGCAATTTGTCATCATCTTTCTTCCTTTTCTCTTATTATATATAAAAATATATAGTTCGTTCGAAAGTACTTTTGTCCAACTTTTGCCATCCGAGTTCTCTCTCTTATTGCTTTTATTTTTAGCAATTCTCTCTTAGGTATGTGTGTGTATAGTCTTTCTCGGTTGAATAAGGATATATCTCTCTGGCATACAAGTTCCGCACTGTGCAACACCCAACATTGCACATGAATAGCTCCAAGCGACGACCGAAAAGAAGGAAATTAAAATAATGAAAAACATTCAAAAGCAAAGTTGAAAAATTCGTTTTTTTTATTTTTAACGTTTGGGAATCGGAATATGAAGAGAAAAGGTCACACAGAGGGGGTACATTCGTGTGTGTGTGTGTGTTTTTTGCGGTAAAAGGAGGTCATCAACAATACACACACGACGTGACAAACGAGCGACTATAACAAAGTAGGCAACGTGGAAATAAATAGACAATAATAATAATAATAATATAATCTTTTTTTTATTATTCTTCTTCTTCTTCTTCTTCCGCGAGTCGCGTCGCCTCTCTCGGCTTTAAAAAAACTCAAAAGATCCGAACCGAGACAATCGCACGCAATACCGGCGTTCGCTTCATCTCTCCCGATGCGCATTTTGTTTACCCCTTTTTGTTTAGTATTTTTTTTATTGGATAACCAAACACAACAAACAGCTCACAAAGCAGACCTGTTTTTCCCTTTAATTTTTTAGTTTTTTTTATAGTTTTCTTGTATTTTTGAGCTAGACTGACATCGTGATCTTTTGCGTGTTGCCCTGTCATCGTTCGTCGAAACAAAAGACGGAAAAACATCAGGAGAAATAAAAACAACTAAATTTTTTCTTTTTCAAAAATTCGTTTGCAGAATAGTTGAATTGACGTATTTACTCGATACTTTCTGCTGTGACAAAGACAAATGAATATGACGCAGAACTCTGATGGCCCCGTTTGACTTTTTTGTTTCCTCCGGTTAACAGGACGCGACGATATGGCAGATGAACATGAACAGAATATAAGAAATTCTTTTGCTAGTCTTGTATATTATCATATTTAGACGTCCAGGAAACGCGCTAAAAGGGACGACATGGATGCGAATCCAAATTTAGTAATAATATCTATCTTTTTTGTGTTTGTTCCGGCTTCATCATATTCTCTCTCTAATTCTATTTCCAAACCATAATACTTTTCTATTTCTCATTTCAATTTTTTTTTTCGCTATTGCAGGGGAATGATGAATGATGATGACGCCATGTGCTGGCTGCCAATTCGATTATCAAGCGTGAACAATTATCCATTGATCAAGAAAGAGCTGATGGAGATTTTGGTTGTTTTTTTTTTCCTGCTGCCCGCTCGTCCGTCCCCACTACGTTACAGTGCTGATGGAAGGAGAAAGCGCAACGCAAAGCGAATCGCAGCCGCTCGTTTCGCTAATGCGTCCGAGAGAGCGTACAAGATTTTTTGGGTGTTGGTGTGGCCCGTGAGCTGCGTCTAACGCAACACGCATACAATAAGGGGCAGCTGTGATGCAGCAAATACCCACACAGCACACATGCATATCCAAGCGAAACTGCGTCAAAAGCTCATCATCGTCTTTCGTGCTGCTGCATGTTGGGCTATTACTTTATATATTAAAGATCGTGCACTGCAGTATAGGCTATACTATACTGCGTCGTCTACATTACCCATATCAGCTGTGTGCGATAAAAGACTCTCTTTCTAAGTCTCTATGAGTATACAGTGCGTAAATCCACCATTATGTTACGGTTGGATTCTCTCTGTTATTCTCTAATTAAGAGGAACGAGAGAATAATGAAAAAAAAAGAAATAAATTTCAAAAAAGGCCATTGAGTGTCCGCCTTCGAAATATTTTTTCCATATTGGTTTTAATCATGGAAACAAAGTAGATTCTGGCGAGAAAGTAGATGGAATTTTTTGGGGTTGTCCCGACGTGTACCGCTCCGCGTCACACAAATGTCGTTAACTTGGAATTTATAAGAAACTTATCCTTTTAAATATACAAATGAGTTGTTTCATTGTTATTATCATGTAATAATTGTGTGTAATGAAAAACAAAACAAAAATCACGTTATGTCCACTTGTTTTGTAATATTTTGTGGCAAATAAATCATCTTTCCAATCATCCATTCCATTTTTGACAGTGTGTTCGGGAATCAATATATAGAGCGTGTTTCAAATAGTGAAGTCAATTAGAACAGTTGAAGCAGTTAAATTTATTTTCCGAGTTTGATAAATATCGAATTTATTTGACATGTTTTCACATTTCAGTGATTACATAAGGTATTATTATTAGAGGGTGTGTTACTCGTCTTAAGGCGAGTGTTACCCGTATATTTGCAGTCAAAAAACATAAAATAACGAGTACATCACTGGACTGGAGAAGGGAAAGGGAATATGAGATAACCGCACGCAGTGTATGGCGATTTAGGAAAATATAGGAAGAGAGAGACGATAGAATGCGATGAAGGAGGTAGAATGAAGTAGAAGGCCTCGAGCGACTAAAAGAAACTGTAACATCTGTCTGATACCTCTCGTCCTGAGGCTGAGTACTGCAACATACCAGCCCCGGTCGAGGTACCAGAGATATGTGGAGTAGACACGGCCGAAAAAGTATGAAAATATGGGAAGAGAGAGACGATAGAGAGCGATGGAGGGGTAGCATGACGCAGAAAGGCCTCACGCGACTAGAACTGTGATAAATGACTGGTAGCCTCTCGTCCTGGGGCTGAGTATTGCAACGTACCAGCCCCGGTCAAGGTACCAGAGATAAGAGTGAGTAGACACGGCCGAAAAAGAATTTGCACAGTGAGATAAAAGAACTGAGTAGCCATATAGAGAATGGTGGTCCGAAACGTTGCGGCCAACAAACTGACCTGTTGAGGGCCAAACCGACACGCCGTAACCGACGTCTGGTACGACCACAGTCTAAATAAAGGCGCCCGCTAAGCTGGGGGATGAGCCCACCGTCAGCATATCAGCAAAAGCCCATCTAGTTATTATCTGGATGGCTTGACCAATCTTTTGGTTTGGGTGATAAAGGTCACGAAGGCCTTCCAAAGTATGGTATTGCATATAAACTCATTTAGATTGGGTGGCCAGTGTAAGGGAGTTTTGTTAACGGCCGTGATCAGAACATCGCGCTGCTGTGAAAATTTCAAGCACGAGAAAAGGAAATGATGAGTTGATTCGTCGTCCTGGTTACAAGAGCAGAGTGGAGAGGATTGAACTTTGATCTGGCGTAGAAATTTATTAAGAAAGGAGTGACCAGATAGCACTTGCATAATTTCAAAAGAGGGGTTGAGTTTGTTTAGCGTAAGAGCGGATTGGATAGAGGGGAAGAATTCTCTAGTGAGACAGCCGGAAGAACAGATGGACCATTCTTCGTTCCATTGATTTAAGATTAATCTTCTTGTGGTGGCTTTTATTGTTGCGAGGGAGGGAGGATCTGGGCGCCTGAAGGTGACCATTGCTGATCTCGCTTTTTCCACTAGGATTTCGATCACAGCTGATGAGGAGACTGGAATTGGAGAACCTGCCAAGAACCTATTACAAGTGATTTCAATAAGCTTAAGGTCTAATGGAGTTGTCGAAGCCAGAACGAATCCCGCCTGCCCAGACGTGCTTTTGAAGGCACGACAGATGCTAGTAGCAATTGGTCGCTGAAAACTACGCAGCTTCTTCCTGCACCAGGAAAATTTGGTTGCGGAAACCCAACTCGGACAGCAATAAGAGATTTTTGGAATGATAACAGCATTGTATAGGAGGAGAAGTTTGGAGCGTGAGAGGCCCCAGGATAGCCTGAAACATCTTTTGATAGTGTTGAATGTTTTTGTAGCCTCCGTACAAATTTTGGCAATGTGGGCTCGCCAATTCAGTTTCTCATCTATTATGAGACCTAAGTAGCGACATTCTCTGGAGTGAGGGATGCTTACGTTGTTTATGACAAGGCAGAGAGCAGATCGATCAAATTGTTTCCGAGAGAAAACCATAAACACAGTTTTGAGTGCATTGAAGGAGAGTTTGGAGTTGAGACCCCAATCAACCACAGAGTTGCACATCAATTGGAGGTTGTTGACTGCTAGGTGAGCTATGACACTGGTGGCGCATAGCAAAATGTCGTCGGCGTATGCAATGATTTTGAAGTCAAAACTGAAGGAGAGTAGGAATAGGGATTCGAGAAGGATGTTCCAAAGGAAGGGTGACAAAATGCTTCCTTGGGGGCAACCTACTTCGAGAGTGGTACAAAGTTCTTCATCATCGGACGAGATAGTGGCGGTGCGATCAAGAAGAAAAGCCTCGATGAGCTTTATAAGGTACCTTGGACAATCTTTGCAGATGAGTCCGCGTAAAATCATTGGATGCCAAGCGGCGTCAAAAGCACTCTTTATATCTAAAAAAGCACACGCTACCGTTTTCTTGGCTTTCCAACTACACTCTATATGGTTGACTAGATCTGTAACCGCAGTTTCTGTGGACTTGCCCTCGCGAAAACCATGCTGATTGTGGCTAAACCATTGATTATCAACTGCTAATTTCTTCAGTCTCGTATGGAGGATTCTTTCGAAAAGTTTGGATAGACTGTTTAGAATGCTGATTGGACGGAAACTGCTGACAGTCTCGTAACAGTCTTTGTTTGGTTTCTTCAGAACAATTACTTTGGCTGATCGCCAGGAAGGTGGGAAGTAATTGAAAGAGACGCAGGCATTGAAAATAAGTTCGATAAGAGGCATGATGTGCTCGATACTAAGCTTTAGCCAGATGGTCGAGAGACCATCTGATCCTGGAGTGGAAGTGTTTTTTAGCTGTTTTAAGTTCTCTCTGATTTCATCCTGAGTTATAGGTGGAGAATAGTCTAAAGGGGGGCTTACATAAGGTATAACATAGTGTAAAATTGTGCTTTTAGCTTAAAGTGAGTTCATTGAAATGAAAAGCATAGGGCTGTGTGGTTTATTTATATTCTGATTTTGTTATCGTCCAGATGGGGTGACGGTGGTCACCTTTTTCTATGTTTGTGGAGATGAATGGAAGAATTTTCAAGACATCAAGCGAACTAGAAATTGGATACCAAACAACTGTGGTAAGTTAAAAATTCAATCATAGTGTTTTTATTGAACTATTGAAGTGTCGTTTTGTCGGCTGCTAGTGAATCTATCAAAAAAAAGATTAACCAGTTTGAATATCATTTCCCTTAATTGTACTAAACGTATAGCCTGAATATGTCAATGATCAAATAGCGGTTTCATTATTGTTTAAAGCTTTGCGTAATGTTACAAAGAACTCATCAATATCTCTGTGTCATACCGTAAATAATTCCGTCTATCCGCCCAGCAACGATCTATACGTACCCTATTCCAGACTGAATTACCCATTTTTCGAGGACACAGATCCAAAAATGCCGATAAAATTTAAAACTAATTAAAACCTATTATTCTTTTTTATTTAAAGCTTTTAAAAATAAGAATTCTGAAAATTTCCCAGGAATTAGCTCTCTCGTCCACTAAATATAATTCCCAATAAATATAATAGATAAAATACGCGCCTTTCCCGTATCATATATTTCCTCATTTTCCTATTTGACCGAAAAAAAGGCATTCTTATAGTTATACAATCAAGTCAGGCCGAGTAAAGCTCGCATTCACATTCAAGTGATAGAGAGAGAGCCGGAGGTTGTGCACTTTTTACATCGCGTGACAATTAGACCTTAAAGAAAGAAGTTTTGGGGAGATGATATGATCTCGCGATTGTTTCATTAGCCACGAGTCTATAAAAAAAAACCCAACACAACATATCACACACACACATAGCCAAACACGCAGCATTTATTCGGGTGTTGTTCTTTTATGGTGGGGTTTTAACCTACATTCGATGCGAGGGGTTGCTAGAACAAAAGAATTCAAGCAGAATCATAAGAATTTAAATTTGGCAAATAACGCGCCGAATAATGAGTGTGCATCGCACCCAGCAACAACCTTCTTCTACCGTATATAATATAAACCCGCTAGTGTAATCATAGTTCGTGTGACAAGGACACGATTATAAAAATGAAGTATATCATTAAATTCTCTGTGTGTCGTCCGTATTATAATTCTATAAACAATTGGGGCGAATGTGATATGCGCAAGAAATTTCACTGGAGCGCAACGGGAAAAATCTCAGACGTGTAGAATTACATCATATAATATATAGTATCATTTTTATTGAAACGAGACGTACGTCCTTGATGAAGCATAAATTTATGTTTCGCTATCCGGTTATATAATCACAATAATAATAAAAGCAACCAAAATACACAGATCTATTCTATGGTCAATAATTAATGGTATATACGTACCGTATCAATAATAATAAAAATCATCTCGCAACATCAGTCGGTTGAGAAAATGTTTCCTTTTCTTTTTTGGCCAAAAGTTGCACGCACCATTGGATCAGCTTGCGATATACAATTGACCACACAACATGTAGACACACCACACACAGATCAATAAACACCCAGTGTATATTACGTATGTGCTGTGTATTATATAGTCTATTTGTTTTTGTAAATAGTTACCAAACGTCATCGTTCATAGTACAAACAACTTTTACTTTTCTTATGTGTCACACACTTCCCTAGCTGCTGATGCGATTCACCTGAGCTCCGACTCCCGGTTATTATGGCTAACGGTCAAACTTTTACTTCTTTAGTAGATTTGTCCCTCGCGGGGTATGACCGTCGATCGATTTTTATTTCACGTCGCCCTTGGACGTGTAATGGATATCGCGGGAAAAAAAAAGGCGAAAAAATTCCCTTGGAAAGTTGCGCGATTCGATTTTGCTGTGCGTATCAGAGAGAAATTGTTTGGATTTTGGGCTCAGAGTCGTCGATTATTATATGCAAATTCAAGGTACCGCCCTTGAGCGGCCTGTCTGTTCATTACGTGTAATTCAATCAGTTAACATGATTATAAGATGGACGCCCAGTATTGAATATTGGACAATGTTCAGTCATGCAACTCATCATTTCATCGTGTTAGCCGCTCATCGCACGAATCCACTTGGTTCACCTCTGTGTTCTTTGTGATGGAAAAAGAAATTGACAATTGATAGGGGAAGACGATGACGATGCGCCCAATTGATCGAATATATCGAAAGCGGTTACTGCTGTCGTCTCCGTTATTATTGTCTGTCATCTGTCGTAAACGAGTCCGCTGCTTTCTATATACCTGGAGAGAGAGTAACAATGCAGTTCAGTGCTGCTGTGACGAATATATAAAACCCGGGCGATGACAACGATGCGTGAAATGGCGCGGTCTCTATGCATATCCCGCGTTTACACATTCGTCTGCGCAACTATAAAATTTGGAGATGAAAAATGAAACTCGACGGTCCCAGCTAATGTGACGTGCCATCCGTCGTCCTTATATATATTCTCGTATTGTGTAATACTATCTTGTGTCGTCTGATGATATGCTCTGTCCATTAAGTTGTCACTCTCTCCAGCAGCACAAAATGATGGCCGTCGTATAATACTTCTCGCGTCGATATAGTTATTGTGAGATGTTTTATGTTTCTTTTCTATATTTTTTACGATTTCAAAATGTCTCTTGTCAGCCAGCAAGAAGAAGAAGAAAATACACACATTGGAGAAGAGAAAGCTTTCACCTCTTTGACGGCGACAGTAGACTTTCGCACCGTGTACGCACGTCACGAAGGGAAAATATATTTAAGAGAGAATCGATCAGAAGAAAAATCTTCATTTTATACTATATCATGGGCGATAGAATATATATACGTAATACAAATTCCTTTTATTATTATCGGAAAACCTGTTTTTCTTCTTCTTGATTGGACGAGATCTTATCGGATGACGCGCTGCTGGACCCTGTATACATACACACATAGCGAACAGAAAGGTGAATGTAACGTTCGGCTAACGGACATGACAAGGTCCAACAGGTCAAAACTCTCTATTTTTTTTTCTTTTTTTCTTTTTCCTCAGTTGAATGGATGGCCATTGTTATCGGCATTGACGACACACAACACAAAAAGAAAAAAAAAGATTCATCTTTTATATATGTATAATATACATTGTATATTATATACTATATGATTTGTTTCACGGTCTTCTAGAGACGATTTCGAGATCGCTTTCCATCAATGACAGCGAACGGCTCAGTCGGCAGAGAGGACGAAGATTTATTTTGTTATTTATTTGATTTTGATATTAATATTTCCATTTCATTTTTCCCACCCAAAACACGCCCCATGATATCACCATTTTCATCTTTCTCTCGTCTCTCTCTCCTTGGACGGTTTTATACATTTATGCTGGCAATCATCACAGAGATGATGAAAACGATCATCACCCAACCGCAGAATGGAACTGAAAGAAGATAAGGGGCCACGTATACTCATCGTATCAGACATGGGAATGCAAACAACCAACCGCCGACATATATCAGCAGCATCTCTACTCTACATGGGGTGATGGTGCGGTTACGTCTTAATCGATTTCTAAACGCCAATTCACTTAGATTTTAAATAATCATTTTCTTCTTCCATATATCAGCATTCGACAGAAGCAGCTCTCTCTTATTATTATTTGACAGTCGTCCTTTTAATGTAATCTGCGCAGAATTTACAGACAAGTTATTACATATTGACTTTTGGAGAAAATTTAAACGAAAAATAAGGTGTGCGGTCGACGCGGTCGGTCTTGTTTGCTACGCGTCAAATGGGTGGGACAGAGAGAGAGGAGGAAGCGCTCACTCATTCGTTCACGACTCTTGTCGTGTTATGTCAGCTCCGAGTGACTCGGATTTTTTTTTTTTTTTTTTTGCGGCCAACAGGAGAAAGCAGAAACTTTTGCGCCGAATTTTATAATACCTATTGCTGCTGTACGTACAGTACATAACAACAGTTACAACAGTCAAATGGCGATTCTTTCACGCTCTAGCAACGTCAGCAATGCCCTGTGACTAAATACTTTTTCCCCACTTTGATTTATTTGCATATTCATTCGAAGAATTTTTTTCCCTTTCTTTTTTTTTTAAAATGTGAAAATTTATACAAAAAAAAAAAAAAAAATTATAGAAAAGAGATGACTAATTGTGAACAGCCAAGTCTCCAGCAGTAATCCTTTTTTTTTTTTTGTTTCTATTGCTACCTCCACCTGTTGAATCGTGTCAAACAATTTTCTTATGGGGAGGTCTTTGGCTGGCCATTTGTAATAGTCATCATGTCGTGACTCGTTGGTTCTTTTATTATTATTAATATTTGACCGGTGTTTTCTGTTATGTGTATAAGTTGAAGAAAATAAAGGACATTCCATTGGCGTTTTTTTTTTCCCTTTCTCTATAATTCTTTTAAATCTTTGCTGACATAGAAAACAGGTGAAAGTCTTCCTTCTTTCTCTTCCGACGAGGCATATATATATATAATAAACGTTGACATCGTCTGGCATCTTATATTGACGTGGCACAGACATCAGCCGCGTGTCTACATTGATATGCAAATAAATAGTTATTTTCTCCTCGTCTAATATCCCGCCGTCCGGGCCATCACATATATAATATAGCGTCGTCGTCAGACCCTTTTCCCTTTTTTTTGTTTTTCTCTCTTATGGCGGCAGCACATTATATATATATATTTTTTTTTTTAGAAAAAGGACTATCATAATAATATAAATATTGGCCGCGCGCGCTATCGTCGGCAAAAGCCCAGCAAAAAGGCGCGTTATTACAATTCGTTATTTTTGTTTTGTTATTTTTGTGTTTGTCTTGGGCCTGTCTTGTGTATAATCCATCGACAGATTGCCCAGTCGTTATAACGCAGTTGATGTTATGTATTATAATATCCAGTGAAGGTATTTACTTATCTGTATTCTATGTTATAGTAATATATATGCAATATTACTATTCAAAAGAAATAAAAATGACTCAAATATATATTGGTCGTTGAAATTGACGTCATCCGCGTTCCGGCTGGATTTTCTTTTTTACCTTTTTTTGGGTGCCGCGCGCTCCCAATGGCGTGTTGTGCTTATTATTATTAACGCAAAAAAACACACACACATAGCGCGCCGACATCACTTGATATATACTATATACATATTACTTATATAGGTGGGCACCAGCAGAGACGCTTTATGTAATCTTTTTTGTGGGGGGGACTGCTGCCTCCGAAGATGAAAAATGCCACGACGACGACGACAAACGAAAATGGAAGAGAAATGGAAGACGATTTTCCGGGGTCATTAACTTTCTAATCGTGCGGCCCGCACCTGTCTGCGCGATTTTTATCCCGTCTTATCTCTTTCCCCGTTTTTCTTTATCATATTACCTGATTTATTATACATTTTTTTTTCTCTTTCTTCTTTTGATTCGTCGCTGATGGATTCTGGTTTTCTCCTATTCTCTCATGAATGTTTGTTGCTATATGTAGGATCTTGTTTTGATTCTCATCCATCAAACGCAAACGTAACACATCTCACATCATAACATCAGAGACTCGCTTGTATATAACCCTCTGGAGAGATAAAGGAAAGCTTTGAAGAGGAAAAAAAACAACGAAATCGGCTGTGTATTATTTAAATTCAAGTTGATTTTTTGTTGTTGTTTTAGTAGGTGAGAAGAAACATGACGCTTGCGACAGTTTATCAATCAATGATGATGATGTAAGAAAACCGAGAGAATTTATGTGAAATAGCTAACAGTCGGTTGATGAATATAATTAAAAACTAAAAGCAACAAAAACAGAGCTACACGGATTGAAAATTGTTGATTTCTTCGAGACTGTGGTGTGTGTCAAACTACATGAAATTTCATCTTATGATGTAATAGCCACAGGGTGCGATTTGACAATCAAAGACTTTCGTCGTTAATATTCCTCCGAATCGGTTAAGATGCGTATGTATGTAGAAATTCTCTTGACGTCATCCTCCCGCGGTCAATTGAATTTATAAACATCAAATTTATACTTCGACGGCCATCAGCATGTGTGTATTTCGGTCATCGGTTATATATAGTTTATTTCTATGCTATTGGCTATTGGCAAGGTTATATGGAGGACGATTCATTCCCTATGGGACTGTCACAGCTTTCTCCGGTTTCCTATTAAAGTCCATATACAGAACATGACCAAAGACTGTGCTATGGTTATAATACCAACATCCGCGTGAATTCTTTCTGTATTTAAAATTGTTTATACGTGAGACTCTCTCTGTTTCTCTCTACCAGGTCTATATCAGCACATATGTCTCATCCACCCAAGACCCAAGTTGTAGTAAGTACATCTGCTGTACACTTTTCTTGTCGTACTTCATCATTCATGTAACGTATAGAATAAAGAAGAAGCAAATGATCATTTGTTTTTATTTTTCGACGTGCAGAAGTATATGTACACAGCACAATATATTTGTGTTGTTGTTGTTGTATAGATTTATATTTATTCGCTAAATATTATGGGTGGAGGATGTATCTGTGCACCATAGAGCTGCACATAATCACATGGACGAGTCGTGGGTGACCTACTGCGCATATACAAATAGGAGAGAGAGAGAGAGAGAGAGAAAAGATTCTATGTATTGCGCATACGAAATTTTTCCGCATCCAATAGCTGCTGCGCTGCCGCGTGGAAATGGTTTCACGTGCTCATTGATTTTCCTGCTCGACAGACCATATAGTCACGTTTGCATGATGATATGATGAGGGGGGATGGGCACAACTGTTCATTACTATCCATCTTTTGGTATACGTACGTATATACCGTATATGCACTGCTGCTGGAAAGTTGTTGTCCTGTATATTACGTATGTAGTACTATACTAGTATACTACTATATAAATAGTTCTTGTTCTTTTCTCACATCACTTGGATCATGTCCATATACTTATGCACATCCTCCTTCTCTTTTGTTATATTCCCCGTCCTTCGTTGAGCGCGGAGAAAGAGAAAAAAAAATAAAATTCCAACAAAAAAAGAAATGATCTTTTTCTATGCGATGTGAACCGTTTCTTAGTATAGTAGTAGTAGATACTATATATGATGATTTTTGTGCTGGAAGTGGAATGTCTCGAATAAGCGAGAAAGCTGTTCACGTCCCGGTGCGGTTACGCCGTTCTACAAATCGTCATCATTTGCTAAATCCCTCGTCTTTTCTTTCTCCAGCACTTGACGTTAGAATATAGGACTTTCATTTCTTCTCGTTTTCATAGTTCGAAGACGAATACAACATAAGGAAGAAGAAGAAGGAAAAATCTTTTTCGACGAACCGCCGTTCCGTTCCGTTTTTTTTTTTTTGTTTTTTTTTTTTGCTGAACTATTATAATCGAGTTCGTGCTCACGAAGCCGCAAAACGTTTCATTTCGTAGGCGGGGGGAAAACGAAAAGAAATGAAAAAAAAAAACAAAAATTGGTTCCGTGTATTATCAACTTGTACATATCTCCGATGAGCCATCCAGCCAGAAAGACCTGACACCTTTTTAGGGGCCGCGCTAGAAGAATAGCTCAATCACTTTCCCAAAAAAAATGTGGATAGATGACGAATTAAAGATTCGTGAGCTTGCACGATGGATAGAATACAACAAAGTGCGGGAAATCGCGGAAGCCGATGACAATTCATCAGGTATAAAACGCCGCGTGCCCAAAAGTCTCTCTGCTGACAATGTTATTCTTTTCAACAACGGCGAGATGATGTTAACTGAAAAAGAGAAACAAGATAGAGACTCAACATGCAATGCAGAGATTGAGGACTCATCTCTACAGCTCCACCAAGCGGCATGGCCATCATCTTCAACAGCCGCACCGCACCAATGACATGAAAACCAAAAACGGTGGTCTAGCCTACTTATACGAATGGCGGGCCACAGAATCCGATAAGGATTTTTTTATAGGCGACGACCGCAAAACAAAAAAAAAAACAAAAAAAAAACTCTTTTCGCATCTTGAATTGATGCCAGGAATAAAACAAAAACAAGGAAAAACTATTGTCAATGATGGAATTCTTTAAAAAAAAAAAATTAAAACAATTGGCCAGCAAAAGACTAAAGGTTGGATCCACGACGATGAGAGAAAATCTATTTGCATTATAAAATTCCGCAATGTTGCGGCGTCTGCAACCGTAAAAAAGAGTACACACACACACACACATATGCACGTTGCGTCTATAGCGTTTGAGTATCTAGTAAAGAACCCAGGAGGTCCGCATCGATTGTCTGCTGACGACTTGAAAAGTAACGGCCGCACATAGTTGAAACCATTGAACATCGAACCATTCCAAACTCGACGAGAGATTTTTCTTATGATGTGAAGAAACAAAGTTTCACATAAATCATTGAATGTGTTTGTTTGCTGCGTTATGTTATTCCAATATGGAAATAACCAATCCAACCAATCGTTTCTTTGCTTTGAAACGTTTTGTTTTTTCTTCTACTGTTTGCTGTCCTTTTTGTGCTGCTGCATTTAAGCAACATGAGAATGTGTGTTAATATATGCACAAAGGTACACAGCAATTTCATTTAAACGCCGAGTATCGCTCGTTTTGACCAGCAACTCAGGACGTTTGTAAATTACAATTTAATTTTCATTATATTCGACACGTAGAAAGAGATCGTGTCATAATTCTTTAGCTCTTTTTCGAATTCCGTTTGTTGTTTTTGTTGTTGTTGTAATTGTTTTTCTTTTATGTTCGTTTATTTACACTTTGTTTAGGACTCGTATAAAGCACATTTGATTATCGTTATAGGTAGGTGATGTGATATAACCTTTTCATTATTTCAGGTTTTATGACTATATTATATGTATCCTTGTAAGTTAAAATGCTGTAAATCGCCGGCATATAACATTTAGAACATATAAATCTAGCACAGTCTGTTTCAACAAGATTATTACATGCATCCTTTATATTATACAGGGTATTTTATCATTTTAATGTTATATAGGGGATAGCACCACGAGCCTTGTTAATATACGCCACTCAGGGATGTATTTCAAGTTTATAATACATTGTTTGAAATGAGCCGTATAGTCTTTCTTTATTTATGTTGGGACGAAGATGAGATGACAACACATTCATCCCTACAAGAGTCAAAAGAACTGGTTCTTGCAATGGCGCGAGGATTATTTAAAAAAAAATTATGCCATGATTTATTATCCATTTTTCTTTTTCATAAAAGAAATTCTACCTGAAAAATGATGAAGGGGAGAAACAAACGATGGGGGGGGGGGCAAGGTCTTATTAGGTAAATGTCTTTTTAGTATACAGCGCATGCAAGAGAGTGTTGGGTCTATAAAGAGAATATATTTTGCCTTGTGGGCCATAACTTTAAGCATTGAAATTGTATTCATTTGCCGATTAATTTCATGAAGTCTTTTCGTTATTATTTTGAATATTGGCGCTTCAATCATAAAAATTTGATAGAAAAGAACGCCATCTTTTGACTGTCTTAAAATGTGAAAAAGTATCCAGTAAAATTTTCAGTAAAAAAAATGAAGTACAATTAATAACTTTTTTGTTTCGGTGTTAGACGAAGACGTATTCCATCACGGGGACGCAAGATCAGTTCAATCAAAAGAACGAGTTCTTCTCTTTTGTCCAGTGCTTTGACATGGTAATTTCGGAATATGCTACTCAAAATAATCTTCTCTTCCATCAAAGCGAATTTTTGGCCTTCGCGAGAAAAAAATAATTGCACATTATTGCTATTACATCATTTGAAAACTGTATTTATATGTAACTGACCGATGCAATTGCGGGGTCCGGCACTAAACGGGACGTAGGCATAAGGATGACGTCCTCGGCTATTGTTCTCAAAGAAACGCTCCGGCTGATACAGTTCAGGATCGGGGAAATGTTTTGGGTCTCTGTGAAGGATGTACGTCATGAGACCCACCGTTGTGTTTGCTGGCAAAGTGTAGCCATCTATACGTCAAGTATTAAAATTTTTGAAATATGTTTGGAGACGATTAACTTATTGAGTTGTATGTTACGTATGACGGTGTCCTCGTTCAGTTTACGTCCTATGACAGGGACGCTAGGATACAAGCGCAAAGCTTCTTTGATACAACATTCCAGGTACTTTAAATGATTTAAATCAGTCATCGTTGCCGGACGATCCGAGTTTCCGAAAACACGGTCCAGTTCTTCATTGATTCGATCCTGCATTTTTTTGGTTTTGAATTGGAATTTAAACCGAGCTAAATATTTTTAATACAAAAATAATAATCGACCTGCACGTCCGGATGACTTCCTATTAAAAGTAATGACCAGTTGATAGCAGCGGTTGTCGTGTCGTGACCCTTTTGAGTTTGATTTAATTATTTATATTTAGATAGATAGGCTTATAATATTTTTATTATGTTTATACCTCAAACATAAACGTGTCTACTTCTTCGCGAATGTCAAGATCGCTAAGCACTTCTCCGTCTACTGACACATCAAGAAGAAGATCCAAAAGAGCCAAACGTTTTTTTTCTGTATGAATTCATTAAAATTGATTCATTTTTGTGAAAAATTGAATTTGAAATTGACTTATATACTTGGCACAAAACTGTCGTCTTCTTTCTGGACGAATTGATGATGTTCAATATTTTCAGTGGCATGGTCGTGATTTTGCTGTTTTCGTTCCATTTTCCTTCTTCGAATGACCTGTAGTATCAAATGTTATCAGAGAAAGTAATACTTTGTTTTGTTTTTTTCTCATACGTACATTATAGTGAAGACCAACTCAAAAAAGAAATAACCAGGAACTTACGTCATCGGTAAAACCGTGCAATACGCCGAGAACTTTGCGCTGTTTTGTGCTATATTCGGACATTTGAAACAAAAAGTTTGGTTGGATCCACGGACGAGACTGTCTGGCAGCCACAATTTCGCTCATCCTATTAGTCATAACGATAAATGTAGCATTCATTATGAATTCATGATAAAAATATGAATTTTTAAAAATGATTAGGCCTACATGTAAACAGCTTTGACATATTCACTGTCTCTTTTGGCTTGAGCTTCAATATTGCATCCCATCGCCGTGTCTGAATGTGTTGCATCAACACATCACATCAAGATGATATTATTGGTTTAAAAAGAATAAAAATACGCGCATATCTTTGATAAACATGAACTGACCGCATATAATGTCAAGAGTGCATCGCGTGATAAAAGGATAAATATCCAACTCATTTTCGACTTTTAGTGCGTCGTGAAGCTGCTCTATCAAAATCTGACTCTGCTCGTTAAACACTTGAACGAAATCTTCCAAAATTTTGAAATGAAAAGTTGGCGTCAACATTTTTCGCCGTGAAAACCATTTGCTTCCTGATTTTGTATCAAAATATTTTCGTTTGTTTTTAAATTTATGAATAGTACAAATTTTACAGGTATTTGACCAATAAATTACCTGTGCTTGTGAGTAAACCTGTATTTAACCATGGTTCGAGATAATTGTAGTCGCGACTTTTATCAATCAACTTACTGCTGCTCAATATAACCTGGCAAGAATTATTCAAATTCAAACACATATATTTAAAAAAAATAAATAAATTGATAAGATAGCAATCAAATATTTGATGAAGATAAAAGGAAATGTGCTTATTAAGTTGTTCATATGTAATCTTCTTACCTCAAATGATTCAGCAGTAAATAAGAGAAAAAATGGAAATGGTCCAGCCCAAGAGCGTAGAACCGGAGACGAAGATTTCAAGGCAGCTACATAGCCAGTCAAACGGTTGAGGATTTCTGTAACATTGGCAAATACAATTCATAGAATGAAGAGTTCAGAAAATTTGTATCAAACCGGCGTTCGAGCAAATTTTACCTTCAGGAGGGACGAGAAAAGTGGAAGCATTGCCGAGTATAGTTATTCCTCCAGGCAATCCTGGAATGTTGTTAACTCGTTTAACAAATTTCATCCGATTAATGAAAGCCACCAAGACGACACTGAAGAAAAGTAATATCAACGTGAACAAAGTCACACTGTTTGGCGCTGTAATCCATCCGAGAGCGAGTTGAAGTACTCGTGTACTCATGACCATATCAAGTTGTGGTCTGATATAAAGATATCAGTTTAACACTACATTTAAAAGCAATTCGGAAAAAAAAAAATCGCTATTTTATTCGAGTACCAACAATCTTGATTAATGCGCACTTACAGACTTGGCCACTGCTCACCATGACTAAGCAAAGATAATATAGATATCAAACTTTTTAAAATTCCCATAGAGGTAAACGGTAGAAGTAAACGGTACATCCAACCATAGTTTAGCGGTACAGGTAAAGTCTAGCAACCAATAATATAAATCCATTTTTCGTTTTAAACGCCATCTATAGCCTAAAAAAGAACGAATGAAATGAATAATTCCATTTGTTCAATTATCTGTCGATACTCGATGGGAGTATAATAGTATATTCGACAATCGAACAGTTAAACTATAAAGTCATATCACTTAAATGGTCATGTATTG
Organism: Daphnia galeata; assembly: GCA_030770115.1. Lineage (NCBI taxonomy): Eukaryota > Metazoa > Arthropoda > Branchiopoda > Diplostraca > Daphniidae > Daphnia > Daphnia galeata. Next base: position 4,947,382 of record CM061121.1, on the reverse strand, counting down.
AGTCAAAACAGCGGCAGTGAGTGCAAAACATGGATTTTCAAAAAAAAAGGGTATTATACAAAAAGGGAGTTTGTTTCAGGTGAAACGCATAAATTGGAGAGGGCAATGAAATTTTTAAAAAAAGGATAGGAATAAAGACGTAATTACTCTCTCTCTCTCTCTCCAAAAAAAAAACATTTAGAATTATCGATCCATTTAGAATTCTTTTCGGTCCACAAGAAGTTTCAGAGTTGCGACAAAAAAAAACGGGCACGTTTATAAGAAAATGACGAGTGGGAAACACACGCACGTCCGTCTTTGGCATTCATCAGAGAGAATCCCTTAATGCAATTTGTAACTAATTAATTTTTGAAAAGTTCTCAGATCAGAATTTCGATTTTAAAATCCTGGGCACAAAATGGCTAAAACACATGATTTGATTTGTCGGTGAAGAAAGGTGAAAGAAAAGAAATATTGAAGGAGGGTTGGGAGGAATCATTTTGGCACATGACGAAATAGTTGTATCAAACAGGCACTTGCGACATCAACGGCACTCTGGAGAAGAAAGGCACAGTGATGTGAAAAAAAAATCATAATAATCGGAATAACACATCCCACCCAGATATATAGGGAATAGATGGAAAGAAAGTGATGGAGTTGGAAAAACTAAAACAAAAAAAAAACTAGAGTAATGTAAAGTGAACTTTTATGACTAAGTACCCAGTCGATTTATATACGTAACGAGCTAGGCGATAGTTTGTGTCCCCCCCAATTAAAAATCTTTTTTCTGCATGAAAACTGATTTTTGTCAAATTATTTTTTACGGTTTTAAAACATCATTTTCGAAAATCGGGGAAAGAGCGTTCAAAAAGCAACTCCAAATTTAAACAAATGGAATTCATCAGTTACTATGGTTCCAACTTGAGCCTCTTCCAACAACCGTCAGGTAGAGCCTCCTTGATAGCCTCGACGTTGTCGACCTCTAGTCGAAGACGAGCCAATTCTTCTTCGTAATCTCTTACCCATTGATTCTAAAAATATTTTTTTTTTTTTTAAATGCATTATTGTGAGTTAAAAAACCATAAAATATTAGCACATTTGTACCTGAGTGACTCGAGCCGTCCTCATCTCTTCAATACGTCGTTCGATATCAGATTCGATGAAATCACGTTCGGCGATGATTAACTTTCTCTCCAATTCATCCAAAGCGGCGGTATCTGTAAAATATAGAATATTATAACTGTAAATTGGCTAAAGAAGTGTCTCCATAATAATTACCAATATTTCCCATGTTATTTAGAGATATGAGAATCTCGTTCACAGAGCTAATAGCCTCACGGACTTTAACAGTCGAGTCAGCAGAAATGCTCTTGGCCTGATTAGCCTTTTCCAAAGCCTGATTTCGAATACAATAAAAAAAAAGGGTAATACAAATTTGAAATTGAATTATTATTTATTTGAAAAATAACCTCTTTAGCGAGTCCTTGATCTTCGGCAGCTTCAGATTCTAAAGTTCTCATTCGGTTCGCCGTATCAGCCACACTAGCAGTAAGACTTTCGGCCGTATCTTTCAATTGACCCGCTTTATCTCTCGTCTCTGAAGCTCCTTGGCGAATCGTTACAGCGTCCTAATAATAACTCAACAGTTATGTACACTGTCAAAACGGTAAGAATGTATCAATATACCTTGGAGGCTTGTTCTGCATGTTCTTGGGCCTGTTTCGCAGAATCACGGGCCACTCGAGCATCGGATTCGGCCCCGGCCAAGGCGTTCTGAGCTTCTCGTGTCCTTTCTTCTGCTTGTTCAATCAAATTCGTGATTTCGCCAGCTTGGCCAAGAGCGTCGCGAGCTTTTTCTTTACTTTCCTGTACCAGCGAATCAAAACCTAAAACACAAACGTATTTCAATTCAAATAGAAATTAAGGCGATTGTCGTTTAAATTTGAAAATACCTTCGAGAGTTTCGAGTGTCTTTTGGGCCTCTGCCAGTGTTTTATCGCCCAGTGAAACGGCTTCTTGAGACCTTCCCAAAGCGACATCGGCGTCAGCGAGCAATTCATCGGCGATTTGCTGTTGTGCCACTCCTTTGGCCAGCACATCACCAGCGCCAATGATTTGATCGCTAACATCATCCAACATGTTGGCATTTTCCGCCGTCAGTAGATCAGCGTCTTTCTTGATCTGACGCGATTCTTCCGAATACTGAGCTGCTTGACGTTTCATAAACTGCCACTCAACATTGGGAACCACCAGACTGTAGGCGTCACCTAAAAGACTAAGAGCTTCAGTGTAAGCTGATTGGGCATTAGTAAGAGCCTCTTTGGCCATAGCCTGAGTGCGGGCAAGGGTCTGTTCGGTAATAGTCAGCTCCCTACGAAGTCCGCCAATTTCTTCGGTGGTGTTCTTTTGCTGATCGACAGCTTCTCGAGCCAATTGATAAGCACTGCTGGATGTGTTGAGGGCTTCCTGTGCCGTAGATTCAATCAGTGATGCCGCGTCGTCAAGTTGATCGGCCGCTTGGCGAGCATCGCGAGCAATTTGCGACATGCGCTCACTCTGTTGGCCGAATTTCTCTGAGCGTTGGATTGCCCGTTGTAGAGCATCCGATCCTTCTGTCTCCAAATACCGTTGAGCAGATTTAAGAGATTCTCTGGCTCGTTCTACTGCAGCTTCGGCTACGGTTAAATTGCCAACTCCGGCTGCAGTTGCGCGTCGCGAACTCTGCGTCCTCATTTCAATTTCTCCAGTCATTTGTTGAACTTGCTGTAATCATTTATTGAAATTAGTAAATTTCAAATATCGAATGTCAAAAGAAGAGAACCAAGTTAATAAAAAAGGTAAAAACATACCTTCAATCTATTTTTCAACTCTTCCAACTGGATACTGATGCTTTTGTCACCGCCACTCTGCATTTTGGCGTCCACCCAGAGCTGATCGACACGGTCCTGGACTTCGGCCAATTTCCTATCAAAATCAAGATCCGCAATGATGGTCGGATTGGAGATGATGCGTTCCAGTATCGTTGCCAGATCAGCCATCTTGGCTCTGTGTTGATCGACAGCCTCTTGTACCAAATTGTAACAAGGTGGACAGTCTTTACATCCAGCTTCACGATCGTGTTTGTTTTCTTTGCAACGATCGCAGCGACGGCCTTCGACGTTATCTCGGCATCGACATTGTCCATCGGGATCGTCACACTGAAGCGACAGGGATCCAATGGTGTCGCATTCACAAGGTTTACATCCATCGTAAGAGAATCCGAATTGGTTGGGAGCACAAGAATCGCATCGAAGACCAACAACACCCGGACGGCAAAAGCATTGTCCATTTCGAACGTTACAGGTGGTGTTGAGTGAGCCGACTGGATCGCAGTTACAAGTTTGACATCCATTTCCGCTCTCCAGATCAAAGAATCCGTCAAGGCAGCGATCGCAATTGTTGCCGGCCACGTTCGGTTTACATTCGCACTGTCCACTGACTTGATCGCATTGTAGAGTGCCGGAAGGAAGTTGTAGGGTTCCGCGACGGAAACACTGACAAGGTCGACAATCACCTTTGTTTAGAGCAAGAGCGTCGCCAAAGAATCCAGCCAGACAAGAATCGCAACGATATCCGGCCGTGTTGTAGATACATTTGAGACATTCGCCCGTGGTTCGATTGCAATTGCCCACAGCGTTAGGATCGACGTTACCGTTACAATCGCAAGGCTGACAAGGACGTCGAGCACCGAAACGGCCCTCAGGATCGCCAAAATAGCCATCGCTGCACAACTCACATCTCGGGCCGGCGTAACCGACTGGACATTCAAGACAAACGACAGTTTCATCGGCTAATTCGATACAAGCGCCACCGTTGGGACAAGGGCAAGGTTTGCAATCGATGGGCGATCCTTGGAGGGCGTTGCCGTAAAAACCTCGAGCGCAACGTTCGCAATTGTCACCCGCTGTGTTGTGCTGGCAAATACAACGGCCACTTTCGGCATCGCAAATGTCGGCGTGTCCGTTACAATTGCAAGGGACGCAACGAGCAAACGGACCACCATTGGCGGGCTCGTGACGGAAACCTGGAGCGCAAGATTCGCAATATTGTCCAACGTAACCATCGGGACAGTTGCAACGTTCAATCCAGTTGGCAGGTGAGCCGCTGCCTCCTCGACGGGCCGTTTCCAGTTTGACATCATCCAAATAACCTGCACCACGGAGCGTGTAAGTGCCACGAATTCGAATGGCAGTCAAGTTGGCCAAAACGCTAATGAAATCGCGGGATGACAGACGCGGATTCCATCCGTAATCGGGATGCTCGTGTAGTCTGAACGAATAAATTTGATTCGAAGCCGATGGCAATTGATTGCCTTGTCCAAAGATGGGCTGAGAGATGGTCAGTCCAGATCCTTCCAGTACGACGTCATCGATAGAAGCTCGAGCTCCAGCTTCGTTCGTTCGCAACGTGAAATGCAACTGCTGATTGTAACTAGCTCTTTGATCGTTCAAGTAACGTTCAGGAGCTGAGAAGACGACGGCGTCGCGACCAGGTGCACTGACTCCGATGTTTCCCAGCAGTGAATTGTAAGCTAGAGTAATTGGCCGATTTCCAGGTTGTTCCAGGGCCGTCCATTTTTCATCGGAACGGGCAAAAACACTCTCGATTAAACCGCGAGCGTAACCAGTAGCCGACCTGCAGACGGATGAATGGCCGTAACAGAAACACGGAGTGGCACCGAAAAGATTTTCAGCGTCCAAATTGAAGTATCCGGGCTTGGAACGGTCACAGCGCTGGCCTTCAACGTGATCTTTGCACGAACAACTGCCCGTGTCGGAATCGCAGCGCGGTTGCCCACCCAGACTGCCGGCCACATTGCAGCCGCAAGGGCGACACCCTTGCGGTCCGAAATCGTAGAAATTTTCTTCGCATCGGTCACATTTGTCACCAGTCACGCCCGGTTTGCATGAGCATTTCCCTTCGCGGTTGCATTGCAAGCTCCGTGAACCTTTAATTACATTTGAAAAAAAAAAAAAAAAAAGGAATAGAACTCAGTTTTACTCAATTTTCAACGCAACAGCCCATTTTCCTAATTTGGTTATCTTGGATTCTTGGTAATCAACGATCGAGTCGATGTTGTGTTTTTAATTGGATTAAGGTGTGCTAATGAAGTGTAATCAAATGATTGATTTACCTGTCTCGTCACAATTGCAGGGAACACAGTAATTATCTTCGCGCTGGTAAAACTGTTCACGACAGCGTTCGCAGTTGGGCCCATCGCGATTGGCCGTGCAATCAAGGCAATGACCGCCGTGACCGGTCGAGTCGAATAATGCCTGATCAAAGTAACATCGGCTGGAGAATCCGTTACAGTTGCAAGCTGTAACATTTTAAAAATAAATAAATAAATGTTAATAATAATGTAGAATGAATCAAAACTTTGTTTTGAGTTTCCTTCCTCTCAATTAAAAAAAAAGAAAAACAGTCGGAGGTCAACACCTGGATGATGTCACTGATTGAACTTACCCTAGAACACGATTGTACCAACAAAAAGGCTACGCAACAAGAAATAGTACAATAATTAGTAGAAACACACGCACCATTCCCATCAGAAATGGCGTGCCAAGGCGGGTCCCGCCCGTCTCAAGAGCCCGGGCACACACACACACACACACCCAACCGTATAAAATTCGAATGTTGTGTTGGAAACATCCTCCTGCAAACGTGAGCTCTATGAGACAATACACCATTCGGAATCGGTAATGAGAGTAGGGTGTTGTTTGCCTCCGCCTTGCACGATTTTCTGAAGGAGAAGAATATGTCCTGTTGTTTTTTTTTTTCCTTTCAATGACGTTGGCGAGGTATATAATCAAAGAAAAACCAAAGGAATACTTTACCAAATAAAAATAGGTAAAACTACTTAGAGGCTCTTTGTTTGTTCCCTAAGAAATCAACAACTGCAGAAAGGAGAAGAACAAAACACACAACAGTTGGTCTCTCTTTGTCTTTTGCCCATTTCTTTTTCTCTTTCTTCCATTTTTTTTTGTGTAAATTCCATCAGAAATTCTTTGGGAGAGAAGATTGTCGTTTTGGGGAAGTCAAAGTTTATTGAAGTTGCCCTTGGGCCTGTCCTCCCTTCAGCAGAAAGTACACGGCGTAAAAGAGGCTGTAAAACACGAGCTTTTACGGCCGCCCTTTACTGTCCTCTGATTGGTTTTTCTGCTACAAACATTTGAAAAAGATGCGCTCAAAAATAAAAAAAATTCATAGAAATGGGAAGCCTCCCTCTTCTTCTTCTGTTCCAAAAAGAAAACAAACGACTCCATTCACATTCGGAGCCAACTTATTTCGAGCCTCTTCCTAGGAACCCCGAAAAAAAAATTCGTCGGACGAGGAAGAGCTTTACTAAATTCAAAACGAACAACAACAAAAAAAGTAGCAGACAGCTATAGCTTTTTTAAAAATGAACGGCGGCATAATAGCTTACAGGAACCGGTGAACCATGGCGTTTTGCCATCCCACGATGTCGTTGAGGCGGTTTGCAATACTAAACTCACGGACAAGCAAGCAGCAACCATCAAACAAGAGCGCCTGTCCATCTTGGGATTATAATTTATTCCTTTGTAAGAAAAAATTTGCCGCAAAAGAGTTTCACGTGCGCAGAAAACGACTCACGAATCCATCAAAAACTAATTCACGATCGGAAAAAATGTGTACAGGAAACAAATATAACGTGAGGACGGAAAGAAATGGTCACAAGTCCGTCCCGTACGGTGTCTCGTCCCCGACTGAAGCCGCTACCTTGCCGGCCGCATCCACTTATAACCGTTGGAACTTCAGGTGAATTGAGGGTCTTGTGTACACATGGATCGTTGGATATTATCCTAAACAAAAGGCCCCAAGTGTCGACTCAAATAATCAACAGACGAGAGAGAGAATGAGAAATAAACGGTTGAAAAGAATCGCGCGAGTGCGTGTTCAGATTGCAATGGCGTCATTCGAGTCGGTTCATTAAATGTTTTTGTTTTGTTTCGCTTTTAAAAAAGAAAAAAGAAATGAAAGAAAATCAAAGAGAAAAGGTTAGAAGGAGAGTGAGGGGGGGGGGGGGGGTTGTTGTTGACGAGTTGGGAAGATCTTTCGTCTTCTTCTTCTCTTTTTTAGGGGGGGGGGGGGGGAAGGAGGAGGGCCGGATACCATTCATCACTTTCCCCAGGTGGTCTCAAGTCATTCAAACTTTGAAATCTGGAAAGCATTCCATCAGCGTCCTGATGAGTTCCAAAGAGAGATGGATAATAAGAAACCGAAAGATATAGAAACTCCACACAACTACCGTCGATCTAGTTGAGATAATTGGTCTGAATCAATCAAAATCACAAGTCAAAAACAAGGAAAGGAATGCTTCTATAGCGAGGACATTTAAATGTTACCTTATCTCGTTTGAGGTTTCCTTTTCTCTTTTACTAGATTGTCAAGTGTACCACCACAGTTTGGAGAAGTTGTAGGGGTAGATGGCCATTAAAAAGTCGCGTAAAACATCCAGCAACAACAAATAGCCCCCCCCCCTCCCTGCCTTCTTCTACCTTTCTTACTCCATTGAGTGGGTGGGGTGCTGTGGACAAGGTCCGCCCAAGTGAAAGCACACCGGGAAATTGCTACGTAATAGCTTTTCTTCGACCGTCAGGTATAAGAAAATTTGACCCCCACATACAAGAAGATTCTCGCTCTGTCAAAGGCAAAAATTTCAATTCATTTGACAGCTACTTTTCTTTAAAAGGAATTTCTCTCTCTTTCGAAATTTCGAAACTAGATTTCTTAAAAAAAAAAAATGAAAGGCGCAGGTTGGTCCATGACTCGACTGATTGTGTTTGGCGTCTTGATTATTGGACTGCGCACGACAAAACAAACGCAACCGCCCATGCTCCGTCAACAACGAAATGACCTCAGCGTTATTCTTCCATTCGTATGAATTCAAGTTCTTGCTGCTCGTCAATTGTTGACGACTTGTTTAAGCAACGACGAAAAAGGCGTTAAGGTACAGCAGCAACAGCAGTAATCTTTTTACTTTGACGATGTCCGAAGAAGAAAAGAAACACTACCCAATCAATAGACGCCGAAATTGGTCATAGCTGGAAATATCGCGCAAGGTTTCTAGCATCCAACACCTAGACGACAAAAACAGCACCGTGAAAAGGAGAAATTTTGTCTTCGGTCGCCGTCGTCGTCGTCGGTAAAATACACAAATGACGTCCAAAGAGATTGGCCCTCAAAAACAAACCGCAGCTGCTGTTTGGCATCATATAACTTTAATGAGACCCCTATAGAAACGATTTATAGAGTCGGTCTGCCTTTTGGGATTCTAAAGAAATCTGACCGTATAGGAAATGGAATCGATGGTTTCAATAAAAATGGTTGACCCTTTTTTCTTCTTCTTCTTTTTTTTTGATGAGGGTTCAAATAAAACCAGCGGCAGTGACTACTACCTGGGGAAATCTTTCGGGAGCTCCTGATAAAGTCAGCAGTGATGCGCTCACAGTCGGGGAGAACAAAAAAAAACTCTAAAGAAGAAATGCGCGTAACGAAACCAAACAAAAAAATAATAATATAAATATAATTTCCTATCAAGGGGAGAAGGAAAAAATGGAATCGTATGAAATGGGCGTTGACGGCGGCGGTAATCTTTCAACTTCTTGTCTATTTTTCGTTTTTTTTCTTCCTCTTCTTCTTCACCGACTGTGGTGAAGACGCCCTGTATAAGGCAACGCCTTATGGATTAATGATGTGAAACTTAAGTTTCTATTTCTTTTTTTTTTTCATGTAAAATTATCGAGGAAAGAAGAAGAAAAAAAATGTGCATCTTATCGAGATGGTTGACCCATCTTTTCAATTCCGAGCACGGGGATACGTCCGTTACAATCAGCTCCATCGAAGGGTGACGAAGACGTATCATCAGTCTCGTGATCACAAGGACGGCCCCCCCACATTCCCCTGTTACCTTCCTGAATGTATAATGAGCAGAGCTCCGTTCTTCAGAGCTCTGACTAAGGGACCATCAGGGTAAAAAGAAGCGGTATGCTAAACGAGAAGACTGTTTCGACGACGGACGCATAATGTCGAGGAGATAAATGAACACATTTGACTTACGAAGGCATTCATTGGCATCGTCGGCGGTGGCGCGGGCCCATGGACGGTCATTATAGAACGGGAGGCATTCCTGACAGTCTCGACCGGCCGTGTTGTGCTCGCAACGGCACACCAAGTTCGAGTAGCTGCCATCTTCCGACGAACTTGACACGCACTCGGAGGCGTGACCGTTACACTTGCATCTGTCGGCCGAATAAGAAAACACATTACAGTGATGAGAGAACCTTCCATTATGGCAATCACCAACTGCTTTTCCTTGCATATAATCATGCTTTTAAAATGCACTTGATAACGATGAGAAATTACCACCATTCCATGAATAGAGTAAATGATTTCTTACCTGCCACCAACAGCAAAGTCTGAAATGGCATAAAAGTAAGACTTGAGCACTTTGGGATCACCAAAGACTTCATCACCAAAGGTGTTTAAACGGTCCAAAGTGATCCTGATGTCAGTGGCAGTTACGAAATCCTATCAAAAGGAAAAATATTGATTTATTTCATACAAGCAAACACATTTTTCACACGCCATGGATAAATACCTGAAGTTCTTTGCTTTCATCAAAGTTATAGGCAGATGGGCGTCCTTCCAAAGTGGAGAAGGCCACGTTTCCTCCAGTCAGCGGTGAAATATCAGAGAATTCAGACGTGCAAAGGGCACGTTTTTCATCATCTCGTCGAACAAAGTTACTGTCAGGCAATCCGTAAGTGTCACGACAAGTAGCACTGTCAAGTAGAATTTTAACAAAATTGTTCAAATTTGTTTATTATTGTTTTTGTATAATGAGAGCCATCTAGCGACAAACCTGTAAAACTGGTAGGGTAACCAAGGTCCATCTTCCGATGTTCGCTTATAGAGGGCGAAACTCTCTGGGCGGGGAGATTGAAATTTAACACGAATGTACGTAATGTCGAATGCCTTTCCTGTAAAAAAAAATGTGGCAAAAAATTAGTTTCATCGCATTGAAAATTAAATGTAACAGTCATCAAAGAAAAAATAAGAAATTATGCGAGACCGGAAGTTCCACTCTTTTATCAGTGAGCGATTATAAACGGGAAGTCCCGAACGAACTAATCGCTCTTACCGCCCATAAAATTTTGTTGTTGTCATTTCCCTTATTTTCTGTCTGCCTCTCATTATCTCGGCCAAACAGTCGATTATAATAAACAACAACTCTAGAAAAAGAAAAAAAGAAAAACGAATGGATATTTAGTTTAGTTATTGCCGATCCCCTTTTTCCCTAATTTCTGAAACAGATCGCCCACTGTCAAAGTTTTCTCGCTACTCGACCGATTCTACGGGCCTGTTTATAACAAGCCGAAACAAGACTTGACCATCGATAGACAACACTCGGACTTAGATAAGACAAGGAAGTGAGTTTAAAAAGCTAAACATTTTTCTAATGGAAGAAGACGGCGAAGGCCGTAGACTAAACTAATAAACAAATCTCCCCATATAGAGAGCAGCAGTAACAGCTATTTTTTTTTTCTGCTGCCATGTCTTGTCCACATCTGTTTCTCCCGCAGGGCTCCGTTGAATTTCTTTTACAAACTTGTTATTTTCGTTTTCTTTTTTTCTTTTCGCATAACACACACACAGACAACTCTTTACACACATTTATCCGTGTCTAAACATACTGCCAAATAAATCCGTCGACTGAAAATTTTTTGGGTCCCTTTCCACAGCATCATGTGTGTGTGTGGGTTATAGAATATCGTTTCCTTTTGGTTGTAATCACATCACTGGGTCGCAGATTTCCTGTCTCGAAAACTGAAAAGGGCTGACATTTAATTCATGCGTGCAACATTTTATTTCGTCCAAGAGTTTTTTTTAAACAAAAAACCGAGTCTCTCAAAACTTCAACAGAAGATGAACAACACACCGACCAGCATCAAACTGTTATTATTATGACCACCCAAAAGTGGAAAAAAAAAAGAGAGAAGATATTATACGGTACGACCTCCTTTTTGCGATTTTATGGGGCGTATTTCTTTTGTTTTTTTTTTTTCCCCTTTCAAAAAAGAAAAAAAAGGGAGAAATTTGTTGTTATAGAAGAATTTCGGTGTTAACCATGTTATACGATCGGGTTTTTTGTATGTTGAACACACGGACAGACACCTGGGCTGTCTGGGCATCATCATAATGGTTATCTTCTTTCATTCTTTTTTTTTTGTGGGGAAGAGGATCTTCTGGTAGGGTTAAAGGTAAACTGTATAGGGGCTGAACAAAGAAAATGGGGGACACACGCGAAGCCATGTAAACCAAGTGATGTACATACGTACTACCCGCGCATTTTTCAGCGTGCACGGTCGTGATTCGACACTAATCAAGCTCAGCGCAGCAGACCCCGACGAGAGTTACGAGTATATATAATTAATAGTTATTTTCTTTACCATTTTTTCCCCACTTTTAATCCTTTGTCACTTCTGTGTTGTTCACTGAAAAAAAAAGAAAATTCAAATTTTTTTGTTTTCCCTTTAAATAATAAAAAAAAAAGCGGACCCGTGCGGTGGCAGCTAGAAATTATTACTCTCTCTCTCTCTTTCTCTTGGCTAGCATTTATTTTTTTGCTGTGTACACACGAAGGCGGAGGGGAGGAAAGAAAATTCCTTGTGTCAGTTGACAAGACGACGACCGCGGGAGTCGCCGCCGTCGTCTCGGCACGAACGAAGCGCCGTGCATACAAAGTGGAGACGACTGGCATATTTTATTGGATATCCTCCGTGTGTCCTTAAAGATTTTCTCGCGGGATTCCTTGAACTCTCTCTCTCCATGGGTGCTCTACGCCGACACTACAGGAGAAAGATCTAAAACTCGACTTGATTAAAATAAGGAAGTGTTTTAGCCCCACCACCACCCATGATGCTACTGTTTGTGCTTGTCTGAAGAAGAAGAATCAGCTGAAATTTCTTTTGGTTTAATTCATATTTTGTTTTCAACTCCCAAAGAGTTTTTTCTATAATTTTAAAATGAATATGTAGGGGAGACTCGAGATAAAGTGGGAACGTTTCTATGTATGATGGCCAAAGTTTTGTGTTGAGTGGAGCCACATGTGTTTCGGATCGTATTACTTTTGACCTGCTGCATATCAACGGAGCCCTGCCGCTTTGGCTCCTCTAGGAAGATCGCCACTAGAGAGAGAGGGTCGTTAAAAAATATTTCAAATGTTTTTCATTTCACAGGGTTCTTGAGAATGTACAGAATACAAAACAAAAAAAAAAAAACGTTGAAGAAAAGTAAAAAGAGATCGAATTTAGTGCGGTTCTCATTTCAAAACTCAATGATTGAGACCAGATATGAAAAAAAAAAAAAAGTCGGAAGGAATCGGGGAGGAGTTTTAAAGTAAAATTTAGAGCAGCATCGTTGATAGCTGACATGATGATGTCTTGGTTTTTAACCATAGAGTTTAGTTTAGATTTTTGTTTTTCTGCGTTCCATATAGATGCAAATTTGATTCGGTTGTCTTCTCTCTTGGAGGTCGCGCCAGGAGCGCTCATGTTGATTTTCTCATTTTCGTGTGCAAGTCGGCGGTCTTTTTCTAACTCCTTAACAGGAGGCGCCAAAAACTCATTAGACGATGGGAAAAAAAAGCCAAACACACACAGCACGCACCGTTGCGTAACGAGATAGAGTGACGGTTACTCATTACGCATTAGCTCAGGTCCACACGGCGATTAAATAGGCGAATCAATTACATTAAATAACTTACGGAGATTGAGAGTCAAGTTGACTTGAGTTGGGTACTGGATGCCCTCCAGCATGGTATCCGACTGCCACCAGGTGATGTTGTCGTTGTTGTTAAAATCGGTCAGATAATCAGCGGGATGAGCCAAATGGGAAACTCGAGCATCGCAAATGTCGCACGATTTCTCCGGTCCTTTGGCTCCCGTCTGCGTGCAGAATTCGCTGGGTCCGTACAGGCCGCAGGTGTTGGTCGCTTCGACGCGACCGTTGAAAGCCGCATTCACGAAATCTGGAATGCATCGCTGTAACAATCAAGAAAAAAACATAAATTTAAAAAATCAAAAGAAAGCAAAAGGATATTGGGTGGGTCACATCATCCGAGTCTAAACGGCTGGGCAGATGATGTCCAAGGATGGACATGTGCAATCACCCTGTGGCGTACAAGGCTAACTGTTGTGGTCAGCGGACATTGTCCGATTAAAAAAATTGAAAAGAAAAATCTTGAAAACATTTGAATTTGGCCAAAGAAATTTAGTAATTCCGAGAATGGCGTGAGCGCTCGCGCGCCGCAATAAAGTCAAAGGGCCACCAACCTGGGTTTGATGGCGCTCTATTCATTTGCATATTGTGTGCTGGTTTCGTCGAGTCTCCATATAATTCCGGGGCAGCAATCCCGAAATTTAAGCATCACCAAATAAAAATAAGCGCGCGCGAATATATAAAAAAAACGCGCAACAAAATGCTAATCTGGACACCTTTTTATTGGGTTCTTTAGTAAACAAATACGAGAGGAACGCACCATGTGAAATATCGTGCGGCTTTAACGGCATCTGCGTATATAATCATTCATTTTTCCAATTCGCAAAATGTGTCCGCTTTCAAATTTGAATTCTAAATCAAATTGGAGTCTGATGAGATTTGACATCACTGGAGCGCTACATCACTAACTAACGGTACACCATACGAGTAATATACGAGACGTTTTGATAAGAATTCAAGACTATTTTTTTTTATTATTATTATTTATTTCTCTGAAATGCGTGACTGAAAAAAAGTTGCTGGTGAACGTGACATGGAAAATCTCCTGCACGATCAAAAAAAGTAAAAAAATAACAAACAAGTAGACGAAGGGGGGGAAATAATTTTTCGGGAACAATCTCTTTTTTTTTTTCTTTTTTATACCGGAATGCATTACACATGGCGTGTTTCGTTGCATTTGTTTTGCTCTTACGCGTGAAATATACAGATATCTAAAAACAAGTTTTTGATTCCTACTTCCCTTCATTTTCTTTTGATTTATCGAGAACCACTTTCGTGATCGCTCACGCACAAATATTGAAAGGAGCTATGTGTACAATATAGAGAGAAATCTTGAACAACAACCGGTCAAATATTTGTTTAAGGGATTCCTCAATCGAAAGGCTTGATTTCGATAGTTTTTGAGTAGTTTTTTTCATCCTTTTAAATTCTCTTTTGTTTTTCTTGTTAAATTGCGTCTCGTTAACTCTGACAGGTTTCAGTTTATCATTTTGCCAGCAGCGGAGAAAGAAAAGATGAGAAATGCACACACACACACAAAAGAAAAATCTTCTTCAAAAAAATACAAAATAGCTGTGGGAAAAAAAAAGTGCTGGTGATGAACCACCCAAGAAGAACATTATATAGACTCTGCTGCTGCTGTATAGACGAGAGTATTACGTACCACATATAGTATAATTTACCCCCTTCCGTTGGTGAGGTTCGTTTTGTGAGTAACTGGATCTCATCAAAACCAGACATGAACTTCATTTTTTTTCTTTTCTGAGCTGCGTCTGCTCAACTCCGAGTGACACTTGAATGTCTTCGTGTTATTTAGAGATTGCCGATGCATCAACACGAAGAAAAAAGAAAACCAACCAAAGCGAAAAGAGTTCAGAGGTCAGTTCTCAAAGATATCCCCACAAAATGTGAAAATCTAAGGAAAAAGAAAACAAAAAATGGGTTTCTTCTGATCACACGATGGTCGGGGATATAAAATAGCGGTTATATTCTTTCTAACTCAGGATTGTGTGTGTGTGTGCAACGTCTTTTTCTCTGCTCTCTTCCCTATTTCTTTAATGGTGGAATACATAGACGAAGAGCGGCTTTCCTTCCGAGTTATTTATGTGGGAAATCGATTAGAATTTTCACCGGCAACGACAACGACGGACTGACACCCCCGGTGGTGAGGACTGGCGAAGATGAGCCCCAAAAAAAGAAAACTGTCGACAAGATTTTTATAACAACAACAAAAACGGCGAGGGTAAAAGAAGAAGAAGAAGAAGAAGAAGAAGAAGAGGAATAGACATAAAAATAGGGTCCCCCGGCGCAATTGAAGACATCTGTGTAAATAACTCATCACACAGCAGATAGTAGTCTACACTGTATACAGAGTCATAGTCTTAGGAGCTAGCAGAGGGTTGGTTTGCGTGTCTATAACGACGGGGGAGGGAAATCATTTAGAGTAGTAACAGAGGGACAACTTCCGACCTTTGAACTTGAAGGAGGAGGAATTCTTCTTGTATACTATATTATATTTAGAGTCTCAGCTCTCATCTCACCCTCTGTGCAGACGTCGGAGATGCCGAAAAACGAGAGCCTTTTAAATGGTGCCATGTGTTTCCCACAGAGGGTGGAGGATTTGTTGCTGCAGCTCTATGGGCTGTGGGAGGCAATTTCGCATTTGGCGGACTTCTTGAACAGGAAAGCGGAGATGAAGTAAAAAAGGGCGACAAGTCAAAAAGGGGGGAAGATAAACCTTATAGGAAATTCGAAGACTTTGAAAACCCTCCTATCCTGTGTGATAGTGCAAGTGCCACTCGACTAATGAAGACCCTCATACCCATCACTCTACCAGCAACCCGCCAGCAACAGTTAGTAGAAAATGGTTATCTTTTAGTACATTGAAAGACACATTTTGTTTCATCGACAAATTGCTGAAAGAGAAATGTTATTCGATCATATAATCTGTAGGTCCTTTTTTGTTACCTGTGGATTCTGTTCGTCGTCGATGCAGCGATTGCCAGATTGTTGATTGGTACCGTCATCGCTACCAATCAGCTGAGACTGTCCGGTCACGGTCTGGCTGATCACGAGGAGCGCAAGACACGAGGACAGCAAAGAAACGACACTCATCGTCATCCTCACTCCGATAAAAACACTGAGCGCGGCGGAGACGAGAAACCGGAGAAGATGATCGTCTTCCTTCCGATTCGCACTGATGGAAGACCGACACACCAACGTATTTTCTTTAAAAAAAAAACTACCCTGACACCCGGTGGTGATGTTGTTTTTCTGTTTTGAGATTCTTCGCCAAATGCAGAATCTTTTTCTCTTGTGTGGAGGACCTGTCGGAGCGAAGAGTCGGAGAGCAACTGAACCGCCCTCTAGCCGGCCCAGTGAAAGACTTGAGCGATCCGCTGCCTTGGTGTACAACTGTCGTCCCTTCTTGGTTACCTCCCCCCATTGTAGCGAGTCACAATCCGCTGTGTTCAGTTCACGTTGGTTTCAAAACCCGCGGGCCATCAACCTCTTGAATTACTCCTCCCTCCGAATTGGATTTGAAAAAAAAATTGTGTTAAAATTTTTCCCACACAAAAAAAATGACTGCACGTCATCATGCCATTTTATACCTCCCTTGATATGTTGCGTATCCGTTAACTAACGTTCATCTTGAAAAGAAAAGAGCCGATTTTCACAGCAACATCACGAAAAAGTTTACAGAAATAAAAAATAAACATCCGTGCATGTGGAAAAAAAACACCTGGTGCAAAAAAGTGTTAATCCTTTGTCGTGAGTGTTGTTGATGTTATTTTTTCTTGCATCCTTTTTGTTGTCATGTGACATTATCATCTCCATCGGAGCTTGAATAACCTCAAGACGCTAAAGTCTCATTCAACTGTCTGAATCGACAGTCGGAAACTCTCTTTTTTCCGATGACAATGGGAAAGTGCGTAATGTTAAGACATTTGGCCATTTCCTTATTTGTTCACAAACTAAAAAGCCAAAAAAAAAAATGAATACCTTATAATGTCTAATGTATTTCGAATGTGTATAAGGCAGGTGGGTAAGGGAGAAAAAAAAGGGTCTGCACGATTCACGGTAGTGAATTCCTTTGGTTGCGACATTCCTTTAGCGAAGCCTTCAGAGACGCGCTCATACACACACACACATGACCGAATCATCATACATTTTCATATAAAAAGAGAAGAGAAAGGGAAAGATCCATTACACCTTGAGGAAAAGTGAAAGAGAGACAAGAACAGTGGCAATCTAAAAGACTGTCCAAAATAATTTTTGGTTCATTCAAGAAAAAGGAAACAAAAAAAAATATAGGAAAAATTGTCTTCTTATAGTGAAACTTTTCTTGTTTAGTTTTTAGTTTTTCCCGTCTTTATTTGATGAAGACATCATCTACGTCATTGTCAAGACCAGTTTTTCCACGAGATCCTCCTTCGTGACTGAGGACGTGAGCATGAGCCTCTTGAACGGTTTCCATTGGGTATTCTCTATCGATGAACGGCGTTAAGAAGCCCATCTCGACGCCGGCCACCACCGATGCCGCCGTTTGACGCCACTCCTCCTGCACACGATTCAAACATTTTAGAGAAAAAACATTTTCACATATTTTGTTTTTTTAATTTTATTTTTTTTTTGTCTTATTATATCTTTCTTTTTGAAAGGCTCATCATTCATTGAGACTTTATCCATACCGGAGTGGATCTGAAAAGGGCGCATCCGACGATAGAAGCCTCTTCTGTCATCAGGAAACGAGGGCTGATTTCGACGTTGCCTCGATTGCCCACAATCTAGATAAGAAAAAGAAAAGAAAAAAAAGATTAAGTGTATAAACAGAATTCCGCCCTAGATGACGTATATACCACAACACGAGCACCGGGACCGATGACGGTCAGATCCGAGCCGAGATTGATGTCTGATGCGTTTTCGATAATAACATCAAAACCGTCACCGCCCACCGCTTCGGCAGCTAGTTCCAAATATCCCTTTTCCCTGTGAATGTAAATAAAAGATGATGAATTGGGATGCTGGTTCTCCATTCAACAGAGAGACAGAGGGAAAGAATGCACATTCCGGAAATTGGGGATCGGTATACGACAGGAGATGAGTTGATTCAAGTGTTGTGAGAAAAGGGGAGGAAAATGGTTAAGTGTTGTCCATGTATACCTGTGATTGAATACCAGATGAGCTCCATTGTTTTTCACCAGTTCCATTCCCTGCGGAGAACCTGCTGTTCCAACGACGGTCATCCCTGACAAATAGTTAAGAGAGACAAAAAAAAAAGGGTGAAATTACCAGCGTAAAATAAAACAAAAAAAGGTGTAACTCTCAAATGGCTGGACATGAAGAATGTA
This sequence comes from Daphnia galeata, assembly GCA_030770115.1. Taxonomy (NCBI): domain Eukaryota; kingdom Metazoa; phylum Arthropoda; class Branchiopoda; order Diplostraca; family Daphniidae; genus Daphnia; species Daphnia galeata. Next base: position 4,929,209 of record CM061121.1, on the reverse strand, counting down.
TCATTGTAAAACAACGCCAAACTACGTTTTCATGAGTGATTGTAGGTGGTCTTAGAACTATTATGACCCAAGATGTAGTTTATACTATGGTTAATTACCGTGCGCTTTAGCGATTTGACAAGCGGCTAAACCAACAGCTCCACTGGCTCCATGTACCAAAACACGATCGCCGGCCTTGGCCTTTCCTCTGCATCGCGTAACAAAAGACGATTGAGGGGGAAGAAGAACAAAAACAACCATTACATTGGATTGAAAATAAAAGAAAGGTGAAAGTAGAGAAGCTTTTATACTTGATAAATATAGCGCGATAAGCCGTAAAGTAAGGAACACCTAGAGCGGCGCCTTGGGCGAAGGAGAGGCGATCGGCTAGGTGAAACACTGAATGCGACTCGCAAGCAACGTACTCGGCGTAAGAGCCGCTGGCACCGGAAAAGAAAACGCGATCACCTTCCTGTAGGAGAAAAAATAAAAAATTGAAACACTTTCTCTCTAGACTGGTTGTTGAGTAAGAATTATCTCTTTATAGTCATAAATGAGCTGCTTCTTTTAGAATATCATCACTAACCTTGAGTGTGTCAACTTTAGAGCCAACTTTTTCAATAGTTCCTGAACCATCACGTCCAGGAATGTAAGGCAGAGTTGGCAATTGAGCAAATAGTCCCATTCTTATGTATGTGTCAACTGGATTTACACCAGCTGAACCAACCCGAATCAACACCTATATAAACCCAGTAAAAAAAATAATTACAACAGTCACATAGTCCTTTAAAACAAAAGGGGAAAAATAAATAAAAATAAAAAATATAAACCTGGCTTTCAGTATGTACTGGAATTGGAACATCTGATTCAACTTTCAAGACTTCTGGTCCCCCAAATGTGTGTACTCGAACAGCCTTCATTGTCAGTCCCTTAAAGTAAACAAATCGAAATTAATTAATAAAGCAATTATTTCAACCTATTTAATTGTTATATGAATGACCTTATGTATTAAATTTATCTATAATACCCTAGCTAATACAAAGAAGTTTCTTATTGAGTTCATTGACACATAAACCTAGAAGACACGGTCGAAAGCTCAGTACATCTCTCACAAATGTACAGTTTCACCTTCGCTTCTTGCTACTAGCGGCTTTCTCTTCTAATCCAGCAACACTTCTTTGTGTAATGTGAAAAAAACCGAAACTTAAACCTATCTAATTTAGTAATTATTTATAATAATAACAATAACAATACAGACGACATAGAGGGCGAATAAGTCTCAAAGAATAAATCTTAAAATTTCAAATGAAAAAATTCGAAAAGTAGTCTTTGCTTCTTTGGTTTATCTAGAGGAAAATATTTTTGAAAGTGCGATGATCTAAATACCGAAAGCACGTAACTGAAATCAGATTCTTTACATTATTTTCTTCTGGGGTAAGAGCCGCTTTTTAATTTAAATAAAATGATTAACAGCAAAAAAGAATACTCAAAATTAATTTGTTGAATAATTTTTACTAATTATTATCAAAAGCGATCAAATTTATTGTAACAAAATTGTCTTACGGATTTTCACAGAGTGTAACAGAAGAACGCAAACTGGACGGACGTAGCTGGAGTGAACCTGTTAATTCCTCGACGGCAGGTAGCGATGTGAATGTTGGAGAAAGAAGAAATAGGACATGAAATTTCTTTGCCTTTCTTTTTTTCTTTACTGACTATGTGTTCCGCTCAGTTCACGATTTCATGCCCGTTCTCAGCGTTCTACTTTCTCCATAAAACTTCTCTACTAATAAAGAATAATTCGAATTGAATTGTACTGGAAGCATCGATGCATTTAAACTATAGCTTCTGTTCCACCCCAAATTCCCAATATATTTTCTTTTTTTTTTGTCTTCGCGTTTTACAGTAACAAACCGAATTTGAAAATCCCCAAAGAAATAAAAAGAACTGATCCGTCTTCCAAGTGAATCAAGTATAAAATTATTCCACTATTAATTTATTATGAAAAGAAATTACACGTTTTGATATCTTCAATCGTCATAGGCTAATAGCATAACATATTCTCCAATCTACCAGCACGGAGGACATAAAAAATATTAAAATTCCGTATTGAGAAATCAATAAGGTGGTATTTATTTAATTTGTAACTTTCTAAACCACACATTAATTGCACTAAATATCCAGAATAAGGCAACCATGAAAATACTATCAAATTATAAAACAAATTATTAATGAAGATGAAATTATCAAATTAAATTAGGAGGACTAAAAAAGGATTATACATGCTTTATAGATGAGCAACACTTGAAACACTAAACGCCATCTATTTTAAGATATCGTCAACTTTAAACACGTTTAACTTTTTCAAAAATATAGCCGCCATCTGGTGATTTCAAATTCAAATGAAATGCGTGCATCCTCCTTTGAATTACTCAAGTAGCGTCTGCAAGGCCAAGTTGGTCGAAGTTCCTGTCCTGCTGTTCTTGTCTGATTTGGAAAACGTGTATTCACGTCTTGTTCGTTTCTAAATATTTGTCTAATCGGTATTTTCACATACAATTATGTCGAAAAGACGTATTGAAGTTGATGACAAGCTCAGCAAGAAATCGTAAGTTTAATTTAATCGCTCAAATTTAGCAAAAACCCGCGACTCTGTCATTCTTAAAATGCACAAGCATGTGCCATGCTGTAGTCATGTCGTGGGCTATAGCAAGAATCTTTGCCTATAGGACAAAGATTTTTCAAGTGGTATCTAAAATATTTTATTATCTGATTAAACAAATTTTATTTTGTTGTACAGGCGGGCAACTGGTAGTGGGAGCAGAAAAAGAAAAGTGAGATTCTTCTTTAGATGATTATATTGGCAACAATGACTTTTTGCCAATTAATTTTCCATTTTCAACTTACATTATTTTTAAACATTTTCGTTTGTTTGTTATTTTACAGAAATTTAACTGAGACAAAACCCAGTGGTTCATCTGCAACAACTCAAGTAGAAACACCAAAACCAGGACTTACACTAAATCCCCTTACAGGATTGCCCTATACAAAAAAGTATCTTGATATCTTTTGTTTTTGTAAACATTGATTGATAATTTTTTTTGTTTTAGATACTATGACATTTATCGAAAGCGCATTGGCCTTCCAGTTTGGGAATACAGGGACAAATTTTTTGAGCTGCTGGAAAACAACCAGACAATAGTTTTAGTCGGAGAAACTGGATCAGGAAAAAACTACTCAAATTCCTCAATGGTGAGTTTTTTTATTTTTTTATTGTAGAGAATTTTTGTTTATTTATTTGCTGTACGACAGGTCGGCTGAATTTGCTCGAAAACTAGGAGTTAAAAAAGGAGTTGCTTGTACTCAACCACGTCGAGTTGCTGCCATGTAATATTGTTGTTAAATTAAATATTTTCTTCGATATGTGTATGTTACGTTATATGTTTTCAAAGGTCTGTGGCTCAACGTGTAGCTGATGAAATGGACGTCGTTCTCGGCCAAGAAGTTGGTTACAGCATCCGTTTTGAAGACTGTTCTTCTCCCAAAACCATACTCAAGTATATTTCATTGATAAGTTGTACGTAAAATATTATCTGACCGAGGCTTTTTCTTATTTTGTTCTAAGGTACATGACAGATGGTATGTTGTTGCGTGAGGCTATGTCAGATCCGCTACTAGACTCGTACCAGCTTGTTTTATTGGATGAAGCTCACGAACGTACACTTGCTACAGACATTCTTATGGGTGTTTTAAAAGAAGTCATTAAGCAAAGGCGTGACTTAAAATTAGTTATCATGTCTGCCACCCTTGACGCGGGAAAGTTTCAGTCTTATTTTGATAACGCACCATTGATGAACGTGCCCGGTCGAACGCATCCTGTGGAGATCTTTTATACCCCTGAACCAGAACGTGACTATCTTGAAGCAGCAATTCGCACAGTCATGCAGATTCACATGTGTGAAGATATCGTTGGCGATGTTCTTCTTTTCCTCACCGGTCAAGAGGTTAGATTTTTATATTTATATAATTCATTTTAAGCGCTCAGATGTTACATCTTTGTTTCATTCTCAAAAAGGAAATCGATGAAGCTTGCAAAAGATTGAAGCGTGAAGTCGACAACCTTGGACCTGAAGTGGGAGAAATGAAGTGTATTCCTTTATACTCCACATTACCACCAAACTTGCAACAAAGGATTTTCGAAGCTGCTCCACCAGTTAGACCTAACGGAGCCATTGGTCGGAAAGTAGTTATCAGTACAAACATCGCCGAGACCTCGCTTACAATTGATGGTGTCGTTTTTGTCATTGATCCTGGGTTCGCCAAGCAGAAAGTAAGCTTTGAAAATGTTTTGATGTTTATTGTGGATTTAGAATTGATGAATTGTTTCAGGTTTACAATCCTCGCATTCGCGTCGAATCCTTACTCGTTTCTCCTATCAGCAAAGCATCAGCCCAGCAACGTGCTGGTCGTGCCGGTCGTACTCGACCAGGAAAGTGTTTCCGTCTTTACACAGAGAAAGCTTACAAGCAAGAGATGCAAGACAACACATATCCCGAAATTCTTCGTTCCAACTTAGGATCCGTCGTCATTAACCTTAAAAAATTAGGCATTGACGATCTTGTTCATTTTGATTTCATGGACCCTCCAGGTACTAAAACGTTTTTGGATATTTAAATATTAAAAACGCTTGCTGATTGTCAAATATTGACAGCTCCTGAAACATTGATGAGAGCTCTGGAGTTGCTCAACTATCTTGGTGCTTTGGACGACGATGGTAACATGACCGAGTTAGGAGCAATTATGGCGGAATTCCCTCTGGATCCTCAATTGGCTAAAATGTTGGTTTCTTCCACCGAATTCAACTGCTCAAACGAGATCCTTTCAATCACGGCTATGCTTTCCGGTAAGCTTAAACTGACTGCGTCAGTTTATTTTTCTGTGTTTCTATTATGCGTCATCTGAAAACAGCTAGGATGATTGCTTCTTTTTGCCTTTGTAGTTCATTCTAAAAATTGTTATCCTTCGTGGCAAAATCTGCTAATCAACTGGTTTGTGGGCTTTCTTTGAAAGCCCGAATCAGAGTAGAAACGATAGGCTGTTCTATTATATCCTATTGATAGGTGAACAGAACTAAACATGAAGGCGGGACGCGCGGGCTTCCCATTTTTTGGTCTCCTTGAAAAATGTGGGGCCCCACTTCCGTTTTTTTCTTTTTTTGTCTCCTCCCATTTTTTCCGCAACTTCTGAATGCAGTCCCACAAGTCTTCATGCGGCCACTGGAAGCCAAAAAGGCTGCCGACGAAGCCAAGATGCGCTTCGCTCATATTGACGGTGATCATTTGACGATGCTGAATGTTTATCATGCATTTAAACAAAATATGGAAGATCCTCAGGTGTGTTTCTGTGCGTTTTTTTCTCGAACACATTCAGTAATCATGCTAACCTTTTTTATAGTGGTGTTACGATAATTTCATCAACTACCGGTCCATGAAATCAGCTGATAATGTACGACAACAGCTCTCTCGCATTATGGATCGCTTCAATTTAAAGCGCACTTCTACCGAATTCACCTCGAAGGACTATTATGTCAATATTCGTAAAGCACTTATCAGCGGTTTCTTTATGCAGGTAAAGATAAAATAATGTCTTTCTTTTTAATCTTTGAGTACATGTATTGTTTTTTTGTTTTTTCTTCTCCAGATTGCCCATTTAGAACGAACGGGTCATTATCAGACAATAAAAGATAATCAAGTTGTACAACTTCACCCTTCGACTTGCTTAGACCACAAACCGGAGTGGGTTATTTACAACGAATTCGTTTTGACCACCAAAAACTACATCAGAACTTGCACTGATGTCAAACGTAGATAATGTCAAATGTTATTTATCTTACTCCCCTAAGTTAAAAAACTTTTGGTTTCTTACAGCGGAATGGCTAATCAAGGTTGCCCCTTCTTATTATGATATGAGTAATTTCCCAGAAGGACCGGCAAAGAGGCAACTTGAACAGATCATCAACCGTCTGGAGAGTCGAGAATATCGGAATTAAAAATTGTAAGTAGACGTGTCATCTAACTATTTGATGTCTGAAATCATAACTTATTGTTTAGAGTCTACAGAAAACATCTTTTGTGAAGTCGACCAGCCATCAGTTTCCATGCATTGATTCGAGGGGATGACATTCCGATATGTTTACAAAACATCAGGGCTCGCAAATTCAAATATAACATTTACTCGGAAATCAAGCAGTCGAAAATTACAATTACAATCTTGAATGAAATGTGCACATGTTGCATCAATGTCCAACATTGGAAATTTCGAGACGATACAATACATGCAGTATCATCAATTCTAGCTGAATCTTTGAATGTATACTTGTTATTATTGAAGTTTAGTTCTTTGTAAATTTCTCGGCTAAAGCAGCCAACTTGGCCATAAATTTAGCTTCTTCCTCTTTGGTCGAATGAGTCCATGCTAACGGTAAGTGGGTTGAAACTGGACGACGATCTAAAAGATCAAAGTAAATTTTAGGTATAATTTAATCAAGAGATCTCGATTCGCCCCTTGTCTAACAATAGGTTTCATAACATTTGTAATTTGAATGAATTTACCCTCAAAAAACAAACCAGACGGTTGTTTTAAAGCTGCTTCTGAAATCGCCTATTAAATCATCAAAATAAACAAAATAATTGTTAGAACTTCAAAATAACTAAGGCGAAATAGCAATTCATATTTACCAGCCAACTTGCTGTATCAGCACCTTGCTCGGCAGTGCGAAGACGATCTTTCATTTTCTCGTAGAAATCTGGCATGGAAGAGCGAACAGCCGGAGTCTGAGATAACATATTTTAATTTGAATAACTGAAATGTTCTAGTTTGATGGTTGGTCCGCCTAAGAGTTGTTATAAGAAACTAGTACATACGTCAGCCCATCCTGGGTGCATAACCGAAAAATGAATATCCGGGTATTTCATGGCATAGTGCTCCGTCATTACTACCTATTGACGATTTGTAACTTGGTTAAAATGGGTCGAATTCTATTCAGTATTGAACAATCATAATCAATTACCTGTTGTCTCTTGTTTTGGGCGTACGCCATAGTTCCATCAAATTTCTTTTCCTTTTCCAATTGCCAATCATCCACATTAAGCTTTTGAACTAACATGCCGCCACTGGAAACAATAATAACCCGCGGTTGTTTGGATCTGATTTAATATTTAAGGATAATAAGATTTTGGATTTCCATTCAGAATCAATATTTATAAGTCGTATATACTTTGATAACACAGGGATAAGGGTTGTAGTAAGCAAATGGGTTCCCAAAGTATTTGTAGCAAAATTTTTTTCATTTCCATTGCCATCAACTTCTCTGGTATTTATCATACAACCAGCATTATTAACCTAATATTTTAATTTATTTTATTTTATCAAATTTTTGCAAATAGATTAATATTATTGCACTTATGTCAGGTTCAGCTAACCAATCAATAATAACTTACCAATACATTCAGCGGAGTTCCACTCTCTATAAACTTCTGGCTAAATTCTACAATCCCTTTAGCATCAGAAATATCTAATGAATGAACATGAACATTCTGAAAAATAAGAAAAATTTAATATGGAGTTTAATGTCTCCTATTGAAAATTTATATTCTGTACACTGTTTCCTGTTGCTTTTTGAATTTCTGTTTGAGCATCCTGTGCTGATTTTTTGTTACGACATACAAGATGAACTGTACCTCCCCTCTTGGCAATGTCCATAGCGATACATTTCCCAATTCCACTATTTCCACCAGTTATCATGTAAGACTTATTTGAACAGTCAACGTTCAAATCAAGGTCAGCCGGGTTAAAATGCTTACTAGCTGATTCATAACCTCCTCTAATTTCAAAGAAAATGTCACAGTAAATTCATTTAATTGTCATTATGTAACAATAACTACACATAACATATTTATAAAGGACAATCTTACTTGGTATAATCCTTCATTCCTCTAGCAAACCAAACGGCATTTCTGTAAAACGACATTTTTGAGCGTATTCTTTTGACTGACCGCAGAACGAAAGTGTAAAGATTTTTTGAAGCTAATTACTAAAGTATGAGCCCCTTAGATTGTGAACATTGTGTAAGTGTAAGTATCAAAGATATACACAAGAATTAATGCCAAGATAACGGCGGTCCACAACGGCGACTCGGTCCACAATTGACGATTAAGTAAAAAATATAAACAAACAATATGCATGTGCTACCATCTATCGATAGAAAAGACATTCAGCCAGCACCCAGGGTTGTCGGTTGTGTCTATTGCACCGTCAGTCTGAAGCTCGAAGGAGGTTTTTACCTACTGCACCGTGACACGGTCAAACCACTATTATAGATGCGCTATTATAAACGAATTTAAAAAAAAAGGCGAAATTGTTTAAGGAATGAAAAAAGAAATCGATGTTTCTCTATATGGCGGGGTATAATGTTGTCACGCATGATCTCTATGAGCGATGAGCAATTGAGCATATCAGAGGAACAGCGTTTACTGGTTTTTGGGAATGATAATAATAATTTGGAATAAAATGTCGTCAATATTGTGTTCCACATTACGCAATGGCGATAATCCACTGTTTCGTGTGCTGATTGCTGAAGTTCCCAGGTTCAATTCCTTGTCTCCCGTGAATAACGTTTCGTATGTGTCTCATTTGTGTCTGTTCTGCTTTTAGATGTTTGAATATACGGTCAAAAATTGCATCACAATATAAACTCTCGATTTACTTCTAAAGTCACCTCCCGGTCTCTTAGTCATCCTGTTGCTTTATAAAGGATTTCTATCATAAAGAATTAAGATTGTATCCCCGACTTACATCCAGGTGTCAAAGATTGGGTCTTGTTGGCTAGTTGTTCCCACGTTCAGAAACCGTTGACTTCTCAGAGTCGTACCTAACCCACTACGCTGTCAATGAAGTACGAACGTGTGTTCCAGGTCAGACACCACTCCCATAACCCTCCCTTTTGCTATTTTATTATACGTATATAGAAGATAGAAAATAACTACAACTTACAGTATAAGGTTAACACATTTCATATCTAAGGCCAGAAATGAGGAGGGTATACCCCATCAGACGTCAAATGGAATACTCCGGCCGTATGACGCTGCAATAGAATTTTTGAGCATCCAACTACCTATATAGTCGCTTACGCTTCTGCCTATATAGTCTCTGTACAGCAATTCCATTATTTCAGATCCTGTCGCATCAATCATTTCGAAATCTCGTCAAAATTTAGTATACATAGTAGACCTATTTATTTTCGTTATTTTCGATCAAATAAACCGTGATTATAAAATATAAGATGAGTGTGTGCCAATTCTATGCTGTTCACCTGTTCTCTATTTGAAAATGGGCCCGTGTGATGTCGTGATGCGACGACAAGTCGAACGAGACGGTTCTAGAAAGTGAAAGCTCCTTCCTATTCCGTCAATGGACACCAGACAGCAAATAAATTTTATAAATAAACTTTCACTGCCATATAGTAATTACTGCGCGCTTGACTGAAATGTGTTTATTGGTTTTCTTCTAGCTAGCGAAAACAACACGAGGAGCATAAAAGGTATCGATTTAAAAGGACAATGATTTGCTCACGACAGCCTCTTCGTGGGTATAGACACACGCAAGCGTCTGCGATGTGTTTCAGTATTTTTACAGAGCACCTAAAGTTGCGATCTTTATAACAGCAAAGTTTTATTGTTCTATTTAAAGACGGCTGCATGAATTCACGAAATTTCGTGAATGGAATTGGTCAAATGTTGGATTGGATCTATTTTGTGAATGGAACAAAAATTCGGGAAAATTTCGGGAAAATTGAAAATCAAGAAGCTGACGTTATTGGATGATAATGTTGTTATGAACGAGCACATCATTAGTATGAATCGGTTTAAAAAGAAACGTCAGAAGGATGAGGATTGACATTCTGTCTTAATACTGATACACAACACAACCCTCTCCGGCGTCACATAGCAGTTGTGCATGTACGTTTGGTACCCAAAACGCAAAGCTAAATGTATGGGGTCGTATAAAGATAAAATGAAGAAAGCGTATCACCTGCGCGGTCGCGCCCACGAACGGTTCTTTGCATAATGTATATACTATAATATCTATACAAATATTACGACCGTTTCCATCTCTTTCCTGCCTGTTTTTCGACCATAATTCCATGCATTTTTACAAACAATCTCGACATGTCACAAAATAATGTTTGCAGCTGTAAGAAAAAACCAACCACACGACCGCATCAAAGGACGTTCACGCTTCTTTATCAAAACTATGTTGTTGTTATAGCATATATATATTTTGAATGAAAGTGATAGGAGGATACTGTGCGTGCATGTCTTGATATATACTCGACATGACCCGAAGATTTCCCTTGCGTGTATCGGCGCACAATATATTTTATGTTCTTTGGAAAGCAAAAATGTAATATCAGAAATAACAACCGAAAATGGAATCAAACGCGTACAAACTAGTTGGAGCTAGACGAGCGGGATAGTCTAGACGGGTATACGCGAACGCATCTACAATTCCAGCACCTGTTCATTGGAATTGATGGAAAGATAGGCAATTAAGAATGACGAACCGCGTCTTCATTAACAAATCGGGAGAAAGAAGAGAAGAAATGAAAACATTTTCAACACAGCACACGAAAACGAACAAAACGAAGGTATAAGATCAAAAGGACCGACGATATCTCTTCCGTCATGCGAAATATCCGTGTCAGATCAAAGAGAAACGAAGAGTCTCGGGCCAAGTCTCTTGTTGTTCTCATCCGGCTTAAGGCAATAGAGTGCCACCTGTGCGCATCTGTTGAGGCGACAGCAGGTTAAAGGGAAAAAGAGGGGAAAAAATAACAAGCCATTTTTGTTTTGTTTTTTTAAGATAAGAAGAAGAAAACGAAATAAAAACGACAGCCAGGAATTCCATAGACACACACAGCACACGTATATTACTAGTCAGACATCATGACGATAGAGCTGCGCTATATGTAGGAACTCCGATCGTCGTATATAGAAAAGACCCCAAGTTGATGATGCATGGACAAGTGGGTCAAACTTTTATATTGAGAAGCCCACGGGGCCGCGTGCATAATCTAACGCAATCACTCGACCAAGGGGGGGGGGGGAAGAAATAGATAAAGAAACGAACGCGTCATGTGAATGACGTCTTGCAATAACGCAAGTCTTCCCTTTACTCCAGTATCAGCTCCGAAACGGAAAAAGTCTTGCTGGGCGTGAGATCATCCATCACATTTCTAGACTCTGCCACACGGAATTTTCATTCAAAACAGCAGCAACATCGATCGCTTTTTGTTTTTAATAAATCAAACAGATGAGCCAGCGGAGCAACAAATCGAGCACATAAACCATTAAGAATGAAGACTCTGCATATATATAAGCTTCATAATCTGCAGAGGTATAGTATAGTCTAAAATATAAAAACAAGATTGTTAAAAAGAGACAACAGGCAGTCAGCTTGTCAGATTTTCAAAACCGGCAACCAAATTCCAAGCTATAGGGCATCAACTATAATTGATTCCATATCAGTTTGATGAATGAGCCGTTACAGGGCTTATACTTTGGGCGACCTTAAGGGAGGAGATTTTTAGAAAGAAGGAAAAAAGAGAAAGAATTTATTATCATTTTTCGCCTGCGAGGGAAAATAACATCTTTTTTTCAACCGAAAATTCTTCGACCTTAAAAATGCCCTCCAAGACTCTCTTGCTGAAGAGGCAACAGGTGAAAGTTTTCTCTTTGCCTTCTGGTGCAGCAGTCTCAGTCTAGTCGCTTTTTTTTCCACGCACACTTATTCCATCAGCAGCATCAAACGAAAGGCGACAGCTATAGTTCAAGGTTGTTTTGGTGGTAACCAGAAAAGACAAATCTAGATGAAAAAAAGGGAAGAAAACTTGTTTCGTTTAAAACATTGTTTTTTTTTTGTTCACCCTATACCAGCAAAAATTATAGCCGCTTTACGGAGACGAGAGATCAAAGATCAGTTTCGAGACGAAGGTGAACTATATAGACCTACATGGGTGTACAATGAGAGTACAAACCGGATTCGAAGTTAAATAGTCCTTTCGCTCTCTCGGAGGGCTTGACCTTGTTTAATAGCTTTTTACAACTAAAGCAAAGTGAAAGAAAATGTGAGAAAGAGATGCTCCCGGATGTGGAGTGAATCTTTTGACCCGCTAGACGATGTTAAAGAGAGAAATGTTGGTCGGTCTAGGCAAGCGAGAAAGGGTTAAAAAAACGCACAACACGCTCATCGGCCGCAATCGGTCAGTGGGTTTTCCATATCAATTGCTGGATGAACGGAATAGCAGAGAAGACGAAAGTCTCGACGAGAAACGGGACTTTTGAAGGACGAAACTTTCTGGATCAACTAGACTCGCCTCATAATAATAGCAGTTTTATTCCACCCTATAAAATCAGAAATATCAATCTCTTTTTTCTTTTAACCAACGAAATCGTATATGGCTTGTAAACGGTTTGTTGTCGTTAAATAGCAGCTATAGATCTGCGCTATAGAATGATGAAATTGACCAAAAATGCACACACCATTACATTTGTCTGTGTCCACTATCAGGTGGATCCATCTTAGAAAGTGGCTACCTTTTTATATTACATTTTCACGTCTCTGCCTCAGCGATGGAGCTTGCTGATTTGAATTCTTTCAAACCGCAGGTATCCTCCATCATTCCATCAGTAAAATAAAATTCTTCCCAACTGACGATATGGTTCCATTCATGAAGCAAATTTGTTATTCATTTTCTCCCCTTAGGCTTATTATTTGAATTTTTTGAACTAACTATAAGAAATTGCCGGGAAATAATAATACCCATCAACTGAAATAACATCGTTTGTATACGCGCGGTCATCACAATTTGGTTTCATTTTTAAAACATACAAACCACACAAAGGTAAATTATATATTGTATGCTTTTGACATGTTTCACGGTAACGGCGTGTGCATAATTTAAATAAATGAAACATCATTAAAGTCTAATATTAATCCTTCACGCGTTCAAATCTCAAAAACCCGTTTATATACGTAAATATTTTCTCGTCCGTTATTCTATAAATGGGTACATGACTGTGTTCAACTGCAATAACCATATTCACACATCAGGCAATTTTATAATGTAATTGATAGAAATTGATCGTTAAACGAAAGTGTTACATCCCTCAATTAACGAAAACAGTTGATTTGTGGTCACCCACAAATCTGGCAAAGAATGAACTTATCGTTAATATAAATCTTTCCTGAATGATATGATGGTAATTAAATATTAATATAATAAAAAGTTAATTCAAAAAAGAGAAAATATTACTACACGAAGGTGCTCGTTTTTTTTTACGATCGAGTTATATCCTCAAACTGGCAACTCATTATGCACGTCGACCATTCAAAACTGCTGTTGGCCGTCGTATTCCGTCACATTAAATGTAAGCGCACTTCCGTCAACCTTCGTCGAAACGATTCCTAACCCACTCTCTCCAAACGTGTTGACACTGATCGTGTCCGCGTTCACATCGATCGTCATCGTGAAGGTCGAGTTGAGCTAGTAACACATTTTCTTTCTTCCTCATTTTCTCTCTAGCCATTCAGATAGATTCGGTGTTTACTGCAAAGAAAAGAGATAAGTAACCACAGAGAATTTAGCGCACAAGTTTGGCATTCCAATGATGCAAGGGGAAAGTTCATCGCGCGGCGGCCGTGATCCATGTCCACTCGACACGGTCATAAAACTCTGCAGCAGCAGCACCGGTTCGTTTACGGGATTTTTCTTTCAAATATGCAGCCGCGTAACTTGCTGGACGGCATCATATGAGCCTCATCACGGCCGTACGTACATCACTTTAGCCGAAGTGGAAAAAAGAAGAAAAGAAAAACAATAAAAGAAAAACGGGAAGACTCGATAGAAATCTCGGGGACGCGATAATCTGACTGTAGTATTATGCAAAACGATACTTTTTAATCGAATGACTGTTCATGGGTGGATAGTGGTGGCGCAACAATACCCAGCCAACGCACATTGCAGGCGGAACTCGAGCCGCAACATCAGTGAGGAAATCACCTCTGCTGATTGAGGTCAACATTTGATTCTATATACGTCAGCATACATCCCTTATTCCTTTTCCTACGACGCCAGCGAATAAATTTAAAAAAAAAACCCGATCATTATTATTTATAACGCGCATCATGATGTGCTATAATGTATTCAGAATTCCAAATCAGACTAAACATATATATATACTGACCATCGTTATATTATTAGTTAGTCACCCTGCTGCTAAAAAGTCTTTAAACCTTCCTAAATCAGATTCATCCTATATACCTGCATGGAATAAAAGACCTTTATCGGTCATTTAACACCGCTTATATTCTATACTCCAAAGTTACTTTCGCCGACATGGCCGAAGAGAAGCAACTTGAATCTTTGATTCCCTCTTGTGTTGATGGCCTTTTTTTTGGTCGAGGAAGGATATTAAGTAGTGATAAAATCTGATAGGAAGAACCAAAAAAGAAAATAACCCAACATATTAGAAAATGTTTCGGTATCCGTTAGCTATACGACTATAACGTCCTGAGTCGCTAAAATGAATGGATTTATGTTGTATCTGCTGTCGGACCCAGACAATTCTATTCTATTCCGAACTGCAAACATATATAGAATTAGGGAATGAGAGAGAGAAAGAAAAGAAGACAATTGAATGGTCTATAGAGAGAGAAAGTTGAATATATTTTCCTTCTGTTGTTTCGTTGATGTTCACGATTACTTTTGTGGCTGGCTCATGGGGCTAACAACGTCACAACACACCGTTTTAGTCGTCGTTTTAGTCTGGATTGAATTCCTTTCACCTTCGGCGATGATGCTGCTGTGAACACGAAGACCTGTAACTATAGGTCTGCTGAGCACTGGCAACAGACCAGCAAGAGTTCATTTGATCTCTAGGACGAATGGGGAACATAACGGCCTCGGCTTATAGAGTCTGTGGAATGTTTAGCGATGACCTCCTCTCACGCCATCGTCGTCTCGAAGAGAGAGAAATCCACTCTCACCGATATCCCATACAGCAGCTATTACACCTGTAAGAAAATACTATATGCCACTACGTCAGTCCCTCCTTCATCCTATACTTCATGATGGACCTCATTTCCTCTCTAGCTAGCTCTTACATAGTTACCTAATACATAAACTTTTTTTTTTCTTTTTTACGCGGAGCGGCCAGGTGGCCTGATGCAAGGTGGCCCATCCTTCTTGCACCACCCTTCTCTCTCTCTCTCTCTCTCTCTCTCTATTTTCTCATTCACCTAGGTTCCGGCTCTGTTATATGGCAGCAAAGTCCGGGTCTCTCTTTCTCCAGAAATCTCCACCCCCGGCCCCTCCTCCTTCTCAGTTTATCCCTGGGTATATAAAGGGCAAGAGATTCTCATTTTCAAACATTCCAGTTTACCACAACAAATAGACGCTGTACGCCTCTATAGTCGCTGATAGGGAGTGATTCAGATCCAAACATTTATTTAATTCCAAAAATGATGGTAAGCCAAATCCCCCAATTTCTTCTTTTCATCTTTCATACGTTTGGCGATGTGTCGTGCTGGGTTACTCCGTGTTCTTCATTGCGTTTTTACTTTTATTGATTGATCATATCAATCAAAAGTGATGAAAAATGCGCTGTATCCACCACGTAGACATCCTATATCGTTTTTGGAATAATTTAGTTTATTCTATAATCTAGAAATAATTTTTTTTCAAAGTTTTTGTATAATTTAATTAATTTCAATTGTATTAAATTTTTTTAGAGCTTACGATTTGTGTGCTTGATCGGTTTGGTTGCGGGCATTCATTGCGGTATGGTCCGACGTGACCTAGGCCACAAGGGTGGCAGCGGCTATGGAGCTCCACTGTCAAGCGGCTACGGAGCCGTTGCTCCAGCACCGACTTACGGAGCTGCTCCAGTATCCAGTTACATCGCGCCAAGCTATGGAGCCCCAATCTATTACGAAGACGACAAGGTATTGCGGAATTTTATACTCTTAGTCATATGCCTGTTATAGGAAATGGAATTTAATTAGGTAGTCAATTCATTTCATTGAGAAAGAGTAAACTAAGGTCATCTCAAACAGATTTGGCAGCACAATTCAGTCAAATAAAATAGGAAACGTAGTTATTTTTTTGCAACCTAAATGTTTAAAGAAGACAAATGATCTAAACAGATTAATCGGTGTCGATATTTTTTTAAAAATCCATACCCAAAAAATAACTAACCGCTGGCAACTTTCACCATTTGATAATTTGTGTATGGGGATGAGGAAAGAAAAGAAAGAAAAGTGAACACTCATGGCGGCCCCCTTATATTCTGATTAGCAATTTAAAATCACCTCTAGCTGCTCTCGTTATTATTCAAACCGTTGAATGTTGTTTGACTATACGTTTATAAGAGGCGAAGAACGTTTATTATATATCCCACGCCCAAATTCGCTATAGCTCTATTCCTCGTCGGCCGCGATTGGAAAGTCAAATATTGTTTCACGGGTCGAAAGGGCAAGAATGAACCAACTTTTTGACTATATACGCAACGCAAAAAGGGCAGCAGTATAGACGTAAAACGTAAAACAAAACAAAACAAAAAAAAAAGAGAAACCTTATTTGACTTTGAGTTCCCAATAAGAACAGAAAAAGAACCGTATATTCTTTGCTCTACACCATTAACTAAAAAAGAAAGATGTGTGTACATGTAAGGAGCGTCGGAGAAATGTTGGCTGCTGCGTTGATGCGTTATCTTCTGCGCGATGTTCGTTCGTGACAAGGGGTCACACCCGATGGAAATCTGCTGTTTGGTATGCGGTCAGCAGTTTCGGAAGTTAAACGCGAAGAAAGCGAATGCTGGAAGACGAGGCAGCGTGTATATAGAAAAGGGAGCTGAAAGAGGGAGGGGCTTTAATCTGATAACTATTCTGATGGCGATTTCGTGTTGAGTGCAGAGAAGGTTGTGTCAGGTTTGCCAATCAACGGCCCTGTTTTCGACCTAGTGCCCGACTGACTTTTCTCTTTCTCTTTATTGTTTGATTGTATTATATACTGCTGTGACTACTGATGTGACATAAAAGGAAATGAGGAAGACGAATAACATCCGGCTATAGCTCGTTGAACTCTTGTCCTGATCTCCCTTTTTTTTTCTTTTTGTTGTGTTATTTCTTAATAATTGTTATCATTCAAATCTCTTTTGTTGAACTCAATCAGCCTGACTTGAAAGCCAAATTGGAAGACTTCAAGAGCAAGATCATCGGTCATCTTGGTTACATGAAGGGCTCCATTCTGGCCGCCAAGGGCAAGATGATGCTCAAGAAAGCCCAGCACTATCAACAGAAAGGCGAGAAATTGGTAGGAATCGGCGAGTCTTTGAAGGCATTGAAACAGGAGAAACAGAAGCATTACGAGCCAAGCTACGCTCCACCACCACCAGCTCCGGCCTACTCTGCGCCGGTTCCCAGTTACTCCGGTTAGGTAATTATATAGAACGATACAAATTATATGTTAATCGCCCAGTGTACAAGTTAGCCTAATAGATTGAATGAATATTTTTCTTTTATATAAAAACAGGAATTTGAATGCAGACACAATGAATGAGTCCACACGAGATCTTTTTTTATTTTAATCTCTTCCATGTACAGCTCACAGCGTTTCTCCCGGTAGAGACGACGATTTTTCCCGTACCAATAAGAGAGTGTCAATCTGTATAAGATAAATATATTTTGTAGTAGTCGTAGTGTGTAATACTCCATCTCCCTTTACACCTCTCTCTTCCATTCAAGCTTCCCTATATACTACTTAATATTTTCTTATTTGTAAAATGACCAAATGGTTCGTCGTATCAGCATCAACCAGCCAATAACAAACAACCGCATCATCACCAAAATCTACAGCCTCTCATCACTGGCAAGAAAGAAAAATAAAAAAGAAGAATAACAAGGAGCCAAGAGTATTATTACATTATGCCCGATTTGATTTCTTTATCGAGTGTGTTTCATAATTCCGACAAAATCATAGACCCCCCCCCCTCCCCCCGTCATCACGCGAGATTTCGTACGTGATTGTCATCAAATATTTTTTTTTAAATGTCTTCTCGGAAAACATTTTTCAAATCACCTGTTGAAATACAGATAAACAGAAAACCATCCATCCAAGAAAGATCTTTGTGAATTTGATGATCTTTCTTACACCATTAAACTTGATTTGTATCACAAAATAGAATTGGAAATTTGAATTGTCATTTTCCCATGCATTACTTGTCGTTCAAACTGAGCAGATTCCACGCACTGCATCTGTTTTTTAAAATGAATAAGGAGAAATTGTATTAAGAGAGAAATAATAAACCAAGAAATGATTTTACCGACCTACACGGCCAACCGTGTACAGCGCCAAATTCAAAGAACAGCAACGAAAATTATAGTTTTACATGTTCAATAGGAAGTTTTCCTCTCAAGTTGTTTTAGTGACGTGTGTTTAATAATATTGCTTTCTTGTCCAAATGGCCATCGTGAAAAATTACGCGAACTAGTAATATCAGGATCGGGGAAAGTTTTATTTAAATGAATTGAAATGAAATCAACAGTATTATTATATGTGTCCGCTAGTGAAGTTATAGAGAACAGTCATCAGCTGTGAACGACTGTAAATATAAAATTTCGAAACGGCTGAGACTTTCAATAGCTAAAGATTACGTGACGTAGTTAGAAAATAGGTGAAGCTTCGAGAACGGAAGATTATTTTTAGTTTGTGTTTTTTCTAGTACCGCTTGCCAGCCAAATTTAGCATCGAGAGAATGGAGCCAAAATTTGACCAACACCCGTAACATATAAAAAGGGACCCAAAACTTTGCGCTGCAAGACGAGTCAACATTGAGCTGAGCTAAGAGAAACTATCAGATCGATCACTTGTTAAGAGCTATTGCTAAGTCGATTCATTTTCAAAGGTAATTTGAGTGACAATGCCCCTGGAAATAGTGAAAAAATTGGCCGATTCGGAGCGGCCAAAGTGCGACATTGAATTTATCGACATTCAAAACGATCGTCTGTTTACTTCTAGTGAAGGTGGAAATGTCAAGGTAATGTATTTCATTTGACACAATTTGGCTGCACATCCAAATTCAATAAAAACTAACATTTATTTTGAATTTTATTTAAAGATTTGGAATAAGGAAAATCTGAAAGCTACGAGTGAACTTGATGCCAATCAGTGCCCTGTCACTTGTATCGCCGTCAAAGGAAACATACTCTACGCCGGAACCTCTGGTGGCAACATCGTTCTATGGGACATTGAAAAAGCCACAATCATCAGAGAATTAAATGAACACCAAGGCAGTTTGGCTAAAATACGTGTGTTCGGTGACTTGGTCGTTTCTGGCGACACGGAGGGCAAGGTATACAATTTTACCCTGCTCTATAGGTTACCCTCAAATTACTGCAGTGATTATAGAGGGGCAAATGAAGATGGAAGAATGAGGAAGACGTGCTGCTGTTGTTATAAGAAAAGCCCAAGTTATTTTAATTGCACGTCCTTTGAATGCAGGTTCGTGTCTGGGAAGGCGATACACTAATTCACCTGTACGAAACCAGCGAAGAAGTTTGGGACTTTGACCTCACAGACGACCATCTTTATTCCATTCGTGACCGCGACCTCTTAGTTCAGAAAATCAAAAAAACCGAGCGAGGCCACAGTTTGAGTACCACTAAAGTGTTGGAAGCTCGTGGTCCAATGTGCCGGCTGGACGGTAACATCGCCGTCATCAGTCGAGACGGAATGGATATTCACATCCTGGAGGACGACAAGGCCTTTTTCAAGCGCATTGGCATAATCAAGGTGAGAATAAGAGAACCTAGTCTAATTAGGCATTTATCTCTGTCTTATTTCTCTCCTCTCTAATCCGAAAGAAAGAACAACAACAAGAAGAGAAAATGAAGATGGTAAAAAAATAAAAGGAGAGAGGGATCGGGCGAGAGGGGGGCTTGGGGGTCAAGTCGGTTCTTGAGCGACGTGTTATATTAGATGAAGAATTCCAAATGGACACTTTCTCTCAACAAATCTACCTGCGGCCCCAATAAGGAGGCGAACAAGCCGGTCATTTCCTGGAAATTTCGACGCGGTGACTGACCGTGTTTGCGTCTTCGCTGTAACAAAGTCAGTGAACTTGAAAAAAAAAATAAGTTCCTCGAAAATTTGAAAGAAAAATGAATCGGTCTACAGGTTGGCAGAGGCGGCGGCAGCAACAGGTAACACGAGGCAAAAGGTCGAGGATTGAGGTCACTGATTAGAGAGATGGGCAGAGAAAAATAGAGATAACAGTTGGCGGTTAGAAGGGAAAGAAAAAACGAATCAAGTTGCTACGCTACGCTCAGCATTTTCTTTCCTTGGACGCGAGTCAGGTGTTTCGGTAAAAGTCCAACAAGAAAGAGAAAAGAACAACAAAGAAAAGCCATAATTTCATCGGCATTGATGAAGAGCTCAAGTTCATTGATGCTTGAAGCGCTTGACCGGTTACGTCTGGTCGGTATCGTATACGAACGCAACCTACACCACGTGAGCTCTCGCGTCAACATCCGCCAACGTACGCCGTTTGTTTTCAAAAGAAAAGAAAAAGTAATACTAAAAATGAGTGAGGGGGGAAAGAAGAGAAATTATCCTGCGCTAAAACGTAATCATTTTGTGTCAAGAAAATGAGATAAGTTATTTATAAAAGTTGAAAGAGCCCCAAAAAGTTGCTCGTTTACTTTCTGATTTGCTCTTGAAAATTTTGTTTTGTTGTTGTTGCTCGTCCCCATCTCCTTTCAAAGTTCAATGCTAGTTGAGTACTCACCCAACAACTTTTCTTGCTGTCTCTCTTTCTCTTCACTTGTAACAAATAACAGGGTCAAGACCGCATAATCAACGCTTTGGCATACGGCCAACAGTCAAAAACTCACCTGTATTCGGGCGGATGGGACAACACGGTCCGCAGTTACGACCTCCAGACTTTCACCCCTCTGTCTCGATTGGATGTGGGTCAGGCAGTCAATTGCATCCGGCCCGACCCCTCAAGCAGCGGCCACATCTTCGTTGGAGGGAATAATGGACTCTTGTGCAAGATACTCGACAGGTGAAAAATATCGTCACACTAAATATTCCCTCTTGTGTTTTCTCAATCTGTATTCAAGTCATTATCACTACGTAACAAATTTATTTATATTAAATATATATGTCTGAATAGTAGTTCAATAAACTTGATCTAGCTACGTACACTCGTGTTGACTTGAAAAAAGAAATCTATAAATGGATTAAGATTGCTATTTGTGTATGGCAAAAGTTGAAAGGACCATATAGTTTCCGGTTACAAAGTTTGGACGAGATTTTTATAAAAATGGTTGAATAGTTTGTACTTCTTTTTATCTTCACGGCTTGACAATTTTATTTGAACAAAGGGGGAAAACAAACAGAATGATCGCGGAACAGGACGAGGAAAGTACAATAATGTACCTCAACATTTCAATGATGAATAAAACGAGGTTTCTCGTTGGTGTTGCTTATGCACAAAATGAACTGCATGCACCCGAATTTGATGTGAGAACCATGCGTGAGAAGGGCCGTTCCTTCCCATCCTCCACTTTTTCCAGTTGAACTAAGAGAGCTGACGTCGGTGCGACATCCACAACGAGAAGACTGTCAAGCCAAACCAACGCAAATCAATAAATTCATTTAGTTCGAATTGAGCGTGTTCAAAGAAATTTACCTCGTTCGACTCCGTAAGAGAAGTGGCGTTTGTCATTCTGTCCCCATTACGTTTCGTTAAATCATCTAATCCCTGGAATGACGGTTTCTTCTCCTTCTCTTTGACATCTTCCGCTTCAGATTTGACGGTTATTGCATCCATGTCCAGATCGCAGCAATACACAACATTATCAACAACGGTTCCGTGCTCGCTATAATTCAGTAGTTCGAAATGTCTTGACATCTGTCCCAGGTAAAAATAAAGAAACGGAATAAATACACCAAAGTTTAAGGAAAACATTGGATTTGGAGTGAATCGATAAGGCCTACCTCATCATAAAATACTGTAGAGTGATGTCCAGAAATATAGTTACATACGCCGAATGAAGACAAATTCAAATCCATGTCAGCACCTAACACACACAAAACAATAATCTAAATGTCGTGTTTTTCAAATAAAAAACAAAGTCATTGAGGGAAAAATCAAACCTGTGCCAATAGTAAGTCGTCGATAGTAGATAGGGGCTGGTGGATAAGCTGAGCTAAGAGGACAGAGGAATGCTCTAGGCTGTCGTGGAAAGACATTCGTCTGGGCTTGACCACTGTCTATTGAATAGATAAGAAGAAAAGTTATAGTTATTGATCATTTGAAAGTAGTTCACACAGATAATATTACCACTGTCGGAAGCACTGCTGGGTTGAAGCCAAGGTTGTGGAATGACTGTAGACTGGGTGCTACAACCAGAGGGTAGCATTCCAGGAAGAGGAAACACAGTCAACGAGCGAGATTCTGGGTTCAGGATTAGCTGCTGCACTCTTTGCATAGCAAGAGTTCTCATCGTTTCATGATCCATTGCCCTCAACAAATCATCTAGAAATATATATAACAGTCAGCGTCCCCCGTATCCTATTTTCTTGCAAAAACAATTAAAATTGCCTGATAGCTGCTCCATAAAAATCTTCAAATGACTCTCTTTCAGACTCCGTCTCAGTGTGGCCAGGTAATTTTTTACATCATCTTCTATTTCTTGAAACTCTTCAGAGAACAATCCATCCCAAGTTGGACTGGGTAATAAGAAACTCTGAATGTTAAATACTGCGATGCATTACTTTTTGCTAATCACTTACGCGTTCGATCCTTCCGTACACTCTTTCTTTCTTTGTTCAGGTAACGTAGTAGAATCAAAGTTCCCGACAGCCTCGTTTGATAGCATTTCCCTACAGTCTGCTGCTATTTGTTCAGCATCATTTTGAAGCTGGGCATGTACCTTATCTTTGTCTTCCTCGTCGATTAATTCATTTTTGTTGAAAGGCTTCAAATTCTTGAATTCAACCAACAAATCAGCCATCAGATTCAAAATGTTGGTATTTTTAAAAGTGAGCTTACCTTCCGTGATTCTGGGAGAACGGATGACCAATAAAATGGTTGGGCTCCATTTAAACGCGCTGGAAGTAATGGTGGATGTTTGTATTGATCCTTGATGATTTGCGGGACCTTCAATATGCTCTGTTAGATTTTCATAGATAACTATTTCCAACCGTAGCTAAATCTCTTACCCTCATACGAGGCCGACCCGGCAGTGCGACCTTCCGACGAAAAGGCGGGTTTTTTCGGTTTACTTTGCGAAGGAAATTGATTTTTACAGTTTCATGATCAATGGGCCTCTGTAAGAACGACCAAAACTTCACACGTTCAGTAAGTCTCGAATCGGGCAGCAATTTATATTCCTAGTTAAAATATTTGGTCAAATAGACGAAGAATCACTTGAAAGGACATGCTATTACAATATTTTGAGGATGATTTGGGCACATCCACTTTCCAACTGGCATGCAAACCAGCGGAGGATCCAGACAATCCAAATGGAAAACCAGGGGGCAAAAGTCACAGGCAACCATGGGCGCCTTACGACAACTCCTAGAAATTCAAAAAGAGAATTTAAGGATGCACCTATAAAAGCAATCAAAACATGACTCGGTCATACTTGCTGCAGTAGAAGCAGGCTCGTAACGGCAATGGCACAAGTCCGTTATCGAGTTCGTGCAACTTTTTTTTAGGGCCCGATCCAGTTTTTTTGGAAATGCAAAATTTACTGGTGCCTTCAAAACGATGAATTTATTATTTGTCATTAGTTTTATATAGCAATTTTTCAGCTTACCTGGAAAAGGAATAGGTTCTACAAGTTCAGGTGGGAGTTCGAATTGTTGTGGATTCATCGATGCTGCAACTCTGATGAGCGGGCCAAAAAATGAAACTTTGCCCGTATTGTCAACATCTTCTCTATCACTGGATTTTTCAGAACTAACTCCAGGAGTTTCTACATCCACTTCATCAGAGTTGTTTGTTCGACGGCGACCGGAGATCCTTTCAGATGTTCCCTGACCACTGCCTACTGATTGACTTGTCAAAGTATAAGGTCTTTTTCCATTTTTACTGGAATCAGAGTCTGCTCCATCATCCACTTCAACATAATGAGCAAGAGAACTTGTATCATCTTGGGCCTGGAATAAATGTTTCTATTAGAAATGGTTATTTACTCTTTCTAAGTTTAAAAATACCTTTTTTACACGGCAACTGTGACAGTTCCACAAACCTTTAGGTAAATCTGTCTCCTCTAGTGGAGGATCACTAAAACAAAGAGGTGAAAAAGAGTGATGTTGATTATGTAAAATAAACAGAATTTATGTAGTATATTACTGGCATTGAAGGTGAAAGGATGCTGGGCAAGAGTCACAGCAAATGAGTTCACCTCCCTCTTTACAAGCATCACAACTATCTCGATTATGGCCTCGCCCTGGTCTTCTGTAGTAGGGATGCAACGCCAATCCGTCTTTTCTCTTTTCTTTTGAAATATCTTCCAACAAAGGTGGTGCTAGCAGAGCTTGAATTTGCTGTAAAAACAAAAACACCAATCTTAGTCGACAGAAATAAAATGGCATACAGCCGATTTAAGTCACTTACAGGCATTAATCCACCCGAAAGATCGAGATCATATTGAGAATTGGCCATGTTGTACAAGACAATATAATTATAATCTCACTAAATCCTAACTTTTCTATGCTAGCATCTTCTAAAGATGAAAACGACAGCAAGAATCCAGAAACAACAAAACTTTAAGTGATTCGATGCTAAACAACATCTATCAATCCGAACCCCTAGCGGCATCAAACAGAAACTTACAAACCGCGCGTGCGGTTCATTTTGAAAAATTCGAAATGTGCGGGCAATCGAGTCAGAAATAATTGACAGTCGAATTATGTTTATGTAATTTCAGACGACTTTAATGCCGGATTAATTCGCAACATTTTTCGTACCGTACAGTTTGGGTTGATCAATCATTGGCATCCTTTCTGCTTTTAAAAGAATCATGCTGAATTCACTGAAGGGCGTAATTCAGTGTCTAGAACGAACAATTTCTCCAGGTAAGCAAAGCAGTTTTAGTATGTTTTTACTGCTGATCTTTCAATATTAGGCTATACCTTGAGTAATGCTTGTTCAATGTTCATGTGGCTTTGGGAAAAAGTAAAATGGTTTACACTTACATCAAGGAACAATTGAAGCCAATTAACTGATTCTTTAAACCATTAATTAATGATGAATCATATTTTTTTAGACAAGAAAATCTTATCTGAATCCCAATTGCTGTTAGAAAAGTGTGCTCAGGAAAATGTGGTTAGTATAAAGAGATGTTTATTTTTCTCAATTGAGCTTGCCAAGTAATTTTCTATTGTTGTAATAATTAAATGTAGGGTTTATTCATTTCAAATATGTCAGTTGTACTTGCTAATAAAAGAAATTCGACTGTGTCTCGTCAAGCGGCTGGCCTCCAGCTGAAAAACTGTTTGACCAGTAAAGATGCGTCTCTCAAGGAAGAGTATCAACGAAGATGGTCAAATCTCCCAGAAGTAACTCGTAAAACTGTCCGCAATCGTCTGATTTCGTCCTTGGGAACAGAAAATATTTCTCCTAGTTGTGCTGCTCAATGTTTAGCTTACATCGGAGCGGCTGAACTTCTTCTTTCGGAAACGAGAAATCCTTCTGTGGGAGATATGCTTGTTGAACTTTCGGGCATTGCCAGTAAACCAGCAAACGCACACCGCAAAGAGGCAGCCTTGGAGTCCATCGCGTATATTTGTCAAGAAATTGTGAGTTGATTTGTTAAAAGAATTTATTTAAAAATAGTGCTCTTATAACTTTGTTTTAGAACCCGAATATTTTGGCCAATTTTCATGAGTTAATCCTCCATCCAATTTTTAATTGTATGGAAAACAATAAACCAACCGGTAGAATTCGCGTTGCGGCTGCTCGTGCCTTACTGAGTTCACTGGAATGCATTCACCCGTCCTTTGAGACAGAGGTATATAAGCTCATTTGTTGTTGTTATTTGTTTGTAAATATTTCCGTTTCAATATGGATTCATTTGAAAATAGGAAGATCGAGATGTGATCATGCAAGTTATCTGCGATGCCACGCAATCATCTACTGCTGAAGAATATGTTATTTGGTTGGAAATATTAGTAAAGATTGGTTCCCTTTATTATATGCACTTGCTGAGATACATGGATTCGGTCATTTTTCCAGTAAGTCGAATCTATATTCAACAAAGACTAAGATTATTAGGAATCATTAAAAATTAAGATTATTGTTTTTGTTTTTGTTTCGATTTCAGATAACATTAAATGCAATTGTATCGACTGACTCGAATATTTCATTGCAAGGAATGGAGTTTTGGTGCTCTATTGCAGAGATGGAGTTCAATTTGGCGTCGAATTCATACAATACCACTGATGTGGTCCCGTCGTCCTTCTTTGCAGAAAAAGCATTGCCCAATGTAGAATGATAAATGCACTGAAGGGTCTTTTCGATAATCACGACCGTCTATGCATTCCTGTTTTTACAGTTAGTGCCATTGTTGGTGAGGGTGCTGACTTTTTGGCAAAACGGACCGAACGATATTGGCGATTTCGAAGACTGGACACCTTTTAAGGGAGCTTGTGTGTGCTTAAGTCTTCTAGCTCAATGCTGCTCAAATGCGATTGATAAAATTACACCCGAAGTTAGCAACTGTATTAAGGTGAACAAAAACAAGAACTCGTTTTCCCATTGAAAGACCTACTCACGAAAATAATATTTAGCACTCCGGCTGGCGACAACGTAATGCTGCAATTTGGGCGATCTCTGTCATTTTGCAAGAATTAGATCCGGAAAGAGCTTTCTCTGAAATTTTCCCTTTAATGCCTTTTTTCTGGGAGTGTACTCGCGATCAAAAGAGCGCTAAAGTTCGCTATGCTGCCCATATGGTGATGAGTAGAATTTTCAAATTTTGCCCATCTTTAATTCCATCTACTCTTAATCCGCTTTTTCGAGGACTACTCGAACATTTGGATGATACTGACTATCGAGTGGCCGCAGTAGTTTGTAAATGTCTTTATTCCCTAGTCAAAACTATTTACAAACTAACGTTTGAAAAGGCAAATACCATATTATTGATTAAAAGTGACGTTTCATGATAAATTCTCTTGATTTTGTTAAACAGGAAAAAGCTTATTCTCTAATTGCCACCACTTCATTATCACGTTACAACAAGCGAATCATTGAAAAGCTATTGAAATGTGCTGCATCGTCTGATGAAGATCTGAAAGTTGCTGCTCATCGAGCGCTAGGACAGGTGCTACTTAATTCCCCTGATGATTGTTACCAGTTTGTCAAAAGTACTATTCAGACCTTGATCGGAATGCTTCGAGATGAGGTAGGTGGTCATTAAATTTGCTCAAAAAATCAACTTTAGGTGTTATAAAACTTTTGATTTTAGGCGAAGGATTCGGAAAATGAAAGTTATTTCACTTGCTCTACGCTTTCGAGAGTCCTGAGAAAATTGAAAGCAAATGAGATCCAAATACTTCATGAGCTCATGCGGTGCTTGATATCAATTTTAAAATCTGGGGTGATGAACGACAATGTTTTCTTAGTCACTTCTACGACTATTTCGTTTTTGTCCCTTGAATTAAAAGTGCACTTGCCCGCCCTGACAACTTATTTCAAGTCAGCGGTTGAGTTACCCGACGCTTGCACTTCGGTAGTAGGTATGATAGGGGATGTGTTCCGCGCGCTTGGAACCGAGTCTTTGCCGTACTTGGATTCCTTCTGGAAAACAGTTTTTGATTTACTAACACAAAAAGACGTGGACATCAAATTACGATCAGAGTGCTTAGCTACCATAATGGATATGACTACCTCTGTAGGCATGCATAATTTTCAGCCTTACATCGGCCACACATTGAATCAACTTCAATGCGCTACAAGTATTACTGTCAACAAGGTAAGTTAAATCCTACCCATTATACCAAAGACTGTTCTTAAGAAGAATTATTTGCTGTGCTCAGGATCCAGAACATGAGGAGCTTCAAATACCCATGTTGCAATTATACAGCTATCTTTTCATTTACTTCTGTGATCAAGTGTCTGAGTCTCGCCAAAATCAAAACCAAGAGTTTATTTCTCAGCTGAACCTAATGGAAAAATGCCTCGCAGATCTTTCAGAGTTAATAGTGACCATCGTCGACGAAGACTCTTCAGATGTTATCATATTAGCAAGTGCTGAACTCGTTGGGTATATTTTTAAGATGAAATTTACTTGAACATTTGTTTAATACGTTCATTTGATAATGTTTTATAATTAGCATCATATTCGAGAAACTAGGAATTACCAGAGCCAAGAAATACCTAGAATGCAAATTGAACTTCAAGTGGTTGCTCAATGCTGCAGCTGCTATAGATCGTGAGGATACCGACGAGTCCAGTGGCTTTGGCCGCAAATTTGTAAAAGCACTTGAAGCTTTAAATACTGTTGAGTTTTGAATGATTTTTTTCTTTATCTTGAAATCTGGAGAGCAAAAATATATTTATCGTATTACAGAGTCATAAAATAAAGAGCAAATTATGAGTACCGCTATTAGTAGGATTGTTGCTGTCTTGAGTGTGCTACTTAGAATTAAAATTGAGTTAGTGTATTTGTTTCAGTTCATAACACCAGGAAAAATTTGCTTTATCTTTCAATTTTTTACTTTAAATTCTTTTTACTATTAAAATATGCCAAAATCTTAGTTTCAGCTTGGTCGTTTTAATGTTTTTTCACTTTTATTTTGTTTTCTGACCCCTGGGCGGTTGCGGTTGATGGACAGGCGGGACTTGAGCGTGAGCTTCTCATGCATAAACTTAGGCCATAATACAGTTGTATTCGGTGACCTCAAGTCCTCGACCGCTAGTTATGATTTTAGATAAACGGACTCTTTTTACAATCCGGTTTTGCACGACGATTGCATTATTTTTGCTTTGAGGGAAGTCTAATGACCAATTACTGTATATCTCGAACGTTGTCTACTTTTGAAATACTGTCAACGCTTTCGGACGCAAGACGCCGCGATCTTTGTTTCTAGTGATACAACGTCGTCTTGATTTCAAGGTCAAGAAGAATGAGTTATTTCGCAAAACCAGTTTTAGATATACCTTTTTGATGCAAAATATGCATTTCTTTAATGAATTCCAACATCGGAAGGCACGAAGGAAACTTGCTACAAGAATGTCTTTGCTACAGGTGAACGAACGATATCTCGTTTTGGGAAGGCGGAACCTATCCATTTAACTGGCGGACGTGGGTAAGCCTCTTTCTTTTTATTATTTAAATTTAAGCAGAGAAAAAGCCACATTTTGTTTTTGGGAAGCATCATCTGTCAATTAGAAATTTAATTTAAAAAACTACGTTTTCAGTTTTATTACCAGATTATTACAGAATAATTTTGAAGACATGATGGGTTTTTTATTCGATTAATAAAATTGGTAATTCAAAAAATTGTGTAACCTTCAAATCTGTCGATTTAAAAGAAGCCTAATACATTTTTTTTAGTCGACAAACATAGATAGGTGCTGGCTTGTATAATAATTGAAAATAAAAGAACTTATAACACTTAAATTAAATGCAAATCAATTGATGTTAAAAAAGTGATACGAAGAATGACGGAAGATTGATCATACTGAGCTCACAAGGAAGAAGTCCTTGAATAATAAAGTCGATGAGAAAATGGGAAATGCTAATTTATGCATTAAAAAAACGTTGGAACAAGTATTTTCGATTCCAAATTCATGCTTCATGGCTGCTAAATTCAAATTTGGCTCTATTTCATTTGCTTATTCAAGCAAATTTTGTCGACCGTACTTGTTTATCCGGAAAAGCTTGTCCGCTAGAAATGAATGAATAGTTAATGCAGTGTAAGAATAAGAATTCGTATTCGAACTCATGGTATGCATAACAAAGATAGATGACCCTCCTACGTTGTCTCGTTGACCATCATAGGAAGATTATACTCACCGAGGCAAAAGGTCTGGAGTATGAGAGTATCCGCCAATGCAACATAAAAGGGTTAAAAGTCTAAGAAAAAAGGATCAAGAAATGGGCAACCGCGGCTATATTAGAGCGTGACAGAACAATTGTTGATCAAGTAACCAGCGGTTTTAGTTCGAGAAAGCAACTCGTCCTTCGAACTCCTTATTACCGGCAGAGAATATATATTATTCAGTAGAATGAAGTATTACTTATTGGTATGATCGATATTTTACATTTGCTGTAACGACTATAGTTATGTGGACTGAAAGATTATATTAATGCAAATGTTTTGATTTGAACAGGTGAAGATATTTTTTATGGTGGCCATCGTTTCCCTGGCCAATTCCCAGGGAGCTTCCACATCAACAACGGCTAAATCTGTAACTACAACTGTTAAACGGGCAGCTACAACGGCTAAACCTATTGCTACTACTACTGTTAAGCGCACTGCGACAACTGTTAAACGGGCAACTACAACGGCTAAACCTAAGGCAACTACTACTGTTAAGCGCACAGCGACAACTGTTAAGCGTAAACTGACGACTCCCAGACCTAGGACCACGGCCGCTGTCACGGTCAAGCGCGTACCTACGACGACTAAACCTAGGGCCAAGGTCACTACTGCCAAGCGTGCATCTACGACTGTTAAGCGCACAGCATCTACCACATCTAAACCAAGGGCCACCACTGCTAAGCGCACGTCCACAACAACTAAACTCCCAACTAAGCGCGCAGCCAAGACGATGAAACGTGTTGATTAATCAATCCCGTTTAATTGTTTGTTTTAATATTGTTTCCTCAACTATAACGTCTGTCGTCGCATGATTAAACATGCCACCGTTATTTCGAATATGATAAGACAGTTTTATTTTATACCACAGTTACTCCCCATTCATTTTGTTACTCTTATTTAATTTTTTATGATATTTATTAGTGATATGGTTTGATATCGAGATAATTTCATTCAAGATTTTATTCTCAATTTTATTACAACGATGAACGATCAAACATAAAATTGGTTGTGTTTAAAGATCTATGCACTCTGCCAGTCTGCCTAAAATGCATTGACAATTAAGGCTGAAGCAGCTCAAGTCTTTTGAGGGAGCTGGAGACGGGACTCTCCTGATCTCCTCCTTGCTCTCGCTCCAGTTTGCTGGAACTGCCGAACTGGTCAAAATACACAAACAGTAAATCAAAAAATTAAAAGAACAATACATTTTCTATAAATTTATAAAGCGATAACCAAAATAGAATAATAGATTCAAAATTCAATAGAAAATTAGAATAAAACCTGATAAAACATGGAATTTTCTAAAGTAAATAATTAAAGCTGACAATGTTGTACGGCTTATGTTTGGTTTTTTTTCGTCTGCTTTTCAGACAGACCTTAATATGACGTGGCATTTGGCATAGATATTAGATTCTTGACGTAAAATTTCTGGCGTTCCCGATTATTTTGGTTTTAAAAACAATAACGGATGAATTTTTTCAGTGATAAACTGTTAACGGATGATTACTCGAAGACGCCGGCAAGGCTCTGAATCGGAGCATCAGCCGTTTGCTGAACCCCAATCGCAAAACCAAGTCCTCAAAGGCTCTTCATCCGTTTTACTGTGGTCGGGAGAAAGTCCTCAACAGCAGCCATCCTTTTTCATTGTTCCCCAGGGTGAAATAGGTGCATTTGTTGCACCAAATTTTTCAACGAATAACTTTTTAGATGTTCAGGCCAAAACCAATAGTGCTGATATGATGGCTTCAGCATCTATTTCCAGTTCATCAGTTCTTTCTTCTACCAATGCTTCATCTCGTGATCGAACTGCAGAGTTTCTCTCTGCAGTCAGAAGCTTCCAAAGCAGACCAGTTAATGGGGTGATTGGGAGGCCCCAAAACCCACAGGCTGCTAAGAATACAGATCAGCATCAACAGTACTCTGAATTCATGAAAGTGGCAAAGTAAGTTATGGAGTTTTTAAGAAAACTTTGGGGTTTTAAAGACAATTTTGACTTGGTTTCTTTGCAGAGTTATTAGCAAGGACTTGAGCAACACATATGCAAAACTGGAAAAACTTACTCTATGTAATTATCTTTTTTTCAAATGTTTACTGTTAACTCATTATTTCATATTTGTACTTGTAGTGGCGAAAAAAACGAACATTATTTGATGATCGTCCTCAAGAAATCCAAGAACTAACTTACATCATCCGTGAGGATATCACAAATCTGAACAAACAGATTGCTCACCTGCAAGGTTTCATGAAAAAACAACAGAATCAACAACAAAATACCAAGGCCCATTCGGCAAATGTTGTTGTGGCTCTTCAGTCGAAGCTTGCCAATATGTCTTCTGAATTTAAACAAGTTCTCGAAGTCCGTACTGAGGTACACATTTCTCTTTTGTTAAAATAATAAACCTTGAATTTTATTATTCTAGAATAGTAGTCAGTACAACAATCATTTTAATCATTTAAAAATATTTTAGAATCTTAAAGCCCAGAGAAGTCGTCGTGAACAGTTTTCTGGCTCTGTTCCAGTCGTTTCTGATTTACCGGCTGCGGCCTTGACAGGAGGACCGTTTGGATCCTCTCAAAATGGGTCTAAAGGATCTGTCCTACTCCGTGATGCTTATCAGGCCCATGGAGGAGAAGCAGTAGCTATCGACATGGGTGCTGCTGATAACAAAACCAACAGAACTCAAATTCAGCAGCAAGTGTTTGCCGACGAAACTGAGTCTTACCTGCAAAGTCGTTCTGATGCAGTCCAAAGTATAGAATCCACTATCGTGGAGTTGGGCGGAATTTTCCAGCAGCTGGCTCTCATGGTTCGCGAACAAGAAGAAATGGTTCAACGGTAGTAACATACATTTTTAAATGTGCCAGAATTTTTTTTGATAACATTCTTCTTCGAGTAGGATTGACTCGAACGTCGACGATGCCCAACTGAATGTAGAAGCCGCCCATGACGAACTCCTGCGTTATTTTCGTTCCGTCTCTTCTAATAGGTGGCTAATGCTAAAAGTCTTTGGAGTTGTCCTTATCTTTATTGTAATATTTGCCATCTTTTTTGCTTGAAAACTATCTAAAGTATGATTTCCAATTCCTTTACCAATACAATTTTCGATCCTTCTGAATTAAACTCACGGTTCGTTTCTCCATTGTGCTTGATTAACGAATGTAGATATGCCCTCTGACGAAAATGTTACCCCAGACTTCTGGTGATTTTCATGATGAAGTTATCAGCTGTGATGTAGGAATATAATTCATTCCTATTTGGAATATAATTCAATGGTAAAAAAAATTTAAGAATTCTAAATAAATAAATTGCTTTAATCTACATTTGAAATATCTTATTTTTATTATTACAATTACAACCGTATTAAAGTCCCGATTTGCCGAATTGCCGCTCTAAAAATTCGCTTAACAGCTGTTTGTATTCTTGACATTGAAAGATGGTTTAGAAACACCCCGATCTCTGAAAATACCGCAATAATTTTCCCACAGTTTAGATGTGATTTCGATACTCTTCAGTGTAGACTCGAGTTGAAAATAAAAAAACTGAAAATGGCTTCTATGTTACGATCGGGAAAGTTTTTTCGGTTGTTTTCGAATTTAACAAGAAGTTTTGATTTAAGTGCTGGTGGAAGGAATAACAATGAATTCCTGCTTTGTGCACGTAGAGGAGAATGGGAAATTAATATTCACAGGTTTGCTATGTTTAAACTTATTTCCGGTGTCCAGCACCGGTGCCCACGTGACTGGACAATGTTAAATGCGTATTGCCGAATTCGATTTTATTTTCTAGATCCTTGTCAGCTGCCCATTTACCATTGAAGAACTTAAATGATAGTGCCCAGCAATCTCTGATTTCCACAGAAAAGGATGGTGTTGACAAGGCTATTGAGAAAGTGGAATCAGATGCACAAAAATCTGGTCGAATTACAAAAGACGATATCCTTAACATCATTGAAAAAATCAAGCAACAAAGTATTTTCATAATAAAAAAACACTCTAAAATTGGCAAGATCATCAATACTCCTTCATACTATATTTTTCTAGAAACTGCCTCAACTACTCAGAGCTTGCTGCTCATTAGGTGTTGTGGAAATCTTGTGCCTGAAGAACCACCAAATTCAAGGACAAAATTAGTTGAAGATGTGTGGAAAATGTTTGAGGGCTTTGGTGTTCCACTTGATGTCAGTCACTATAATGCACTGCTGAGAGTATATTTAGAGAATGAACATTCATTTGATCCCATGAAGTTTATCCAAATTTTGGAAGGGAAATCAATTCAACCTAACAGAGTAATTTTTTAAAGTCAAAACTCCTTTTAGTTTTGCTAATTCTTAATTTTTAAAATGTATTAGGTGACTTATCAAAGACTTTTGTCTGCATACTGTCAAAAAGGAGACATTGATGGAGCATCAAAAATTTTAGAAATAATGAAAAGCAAAGACTTGCCTATAGGAGAGCAAGTATTTAATTCACTTGTTATGGGCCATGCAAACACTGGGTACTTACATTATATAATATATGAAAAAAAAAACATTTTCTTTAATTAATATTGTACACATGTCATACAGAGACCTCGAAAGTGCGAAGGGTGTCATCAAAGTGATGTCTCAAGCTGGTCTTGAACCCGATGGCGAAACTTACCGTGCTTTACTCTGTGGCTACGCTAAGCATGGTCACTTACAAGACATTACTTCCACCATAAGTATTTCATCTTTAAAAAGGTAATCCATTGGTTTTTAGTTTTAATTCTACTGACTTTATTAGGTGAATGCAAGTCGAAAGAAATAGTCATTTATGACAGAAGCTTGATGGAAGTCTTGTATACTGCAGCAGTTCACGGTCATTCGGCAATTGTTGATGATTTGTTGAAGCAGATGAACAGATCATCTGGCTACAACCAGGACTGTTTCAACATCATTCTTCGTTTGATCAATCATCAACAAGAAGATCATGCCTTAAAAATTTTGAAAACCATGAAACCAACCCAGTTAGCCAATGGCCAAGTATGGTGTAATAAATTTAGAAGCCTAAAGAATCTAATTAACAATTTGAAATCGGCAGATGAGTCAGACCGGGAATTTTTTCATCAAACAAATCATTAAGTCAAATTGCTCACCTCAAAAGGTTATTTCAATATGTGACCAACTTGTGGAATCTGGTTTAAATAACAGAGCTTATTTCAAAGCTCTTGAGTTGTCTAACGCACATGGAAAAACAGAAATTTCTAATCTCATTCTTAAGCGAATTCAAAGACAAAAGAAAATGCTTAGACCTTCATCATTCTGGCCACTTTTGGTAAATCAAGCCTTTACTTGTTTTGCATACCATCAAGTTAAAAAAAATTTCTGGTGTTTTTTTTATTTATCCTTCTTAGACCGCACAGTCTAAAGTTAGTGGTGAAAAGGGAGTCTTGGATGCTCTTCGCCAAATGGCCGCAATACAGGTTATGCCGAATATAGACACAATAAGCCATCATGTACTTCCCTATATGGCTAAAGAAAATGTTGAGACACTTCTCCGGAAATTACGATCAGCTGATGTTCCTCCGAGTGTTGTAGCCATTTCTTTAATCGTACAATCTCTTAAAAATCAGGACTTCAAATCAGCAATTGAGATTGCTTCAAAGATCTTGTGAGCAAGAAAAACAAATTTTTTTGTTTTTAAATAACTTCTATTACTTCTTGTTCTACAGTACCCGCTCTGAAAGCATGCAGTTTCGCCAAGCAGCCTGTGAAGCTTATCTGAAAACTCGAGATGCGTCTTCCGTAGCAAAACTGATAAAATCTATGCTTCGTCAATCTGAACCAGGTGCCGAAAACGAAGCAAGGGATCAAGCTGCTGGGTTAGCCGGACCTCTTATAATTGAGATTTTTGATCGTGCACCAAAGTATTCCTTTTCATTTTTTCACTTCATCTGAAGAAATGACAAATCAATGATATTTTTTCCTTACAGCCCTAAGTTGGAAGCTGTTGAACCTCTTTTAAAAGCTATGCAAGAAAACGGTATAAGCTTACCACTAGGCGCTATACAGCATATTCAAGAGAAAGCTAGTGAAGAAATGACGGATTCTGTCGCACAGCTTCTTGTCGAGCTTGGTTCCGGAAAGTTGCCTCTAACCGACATTCTTCCTTTCCCATCAGATTCAAATAAAGGCAATCAGGCAAAATCTGTAATTGCTTTTGTAGAATTTGTCAAACAAAACAATCTAGAAAAAGCATTAAATGAAAAAAAGGTATTTTTTACTATTATTTATTTATTTATTGCGTGTACCAATATTTTTGTGCTGAAAATTATTTTTTTTACAGTATTTGGAATCAAACAAATTCGTCTTCTCTAAAAACTTGAAAGTTTTGTTGATGGATTTATATGTGCGAAATGAGCGTGTGGATGATGCATTAGTTATTTTTAATGAAATTTATGAAGGGCCACCAGATTTCATTTTAACGTCACCAAAGGTGTTAAGTTTGGCGACAAGCTTGCTGAAATGCAATCGAACAGAAGAGGCGTTCAAGGTTCTTGAACGTTTGAATATATCTACTGATAAAAAACAAGAAAACGGGCGCTCGGATATCTTTAGTTGGCGTCTTATGGACGTAGCTGCTAGTAAAGGAGACGTAGATCTTACTTCGAAACTATTTGAAGTCGTACTTCAATCTGGAATGAAAATTACTGGTATGGTTGCTAGTGCGCTCGTCAAGGTCCACATAGTCAAGTATGATAAAATTAATGTCTTGTGTGTTTATTGAAACTCTTATCATTTATTTAATTTTTAAAGAGAGGATAACGAAAGTGCAGTGAAAGCGTTCCTTGACTGTGTTGAAAAATATCGTATCACCCCCTTCAAAGGCGCTTTAACCGTTCGGTTGATTGAAATGGAAGACGCTCAGCGTCTTCAGCAAGTTATGGATGCCAGTATTAAAGTTCATGGCGAGATGAACAGTCTTTATGATTTAGTATTTTCGTTTTTAGAATGTGGTCGAATTCGACAAGCTAAAAAAGTACTTGAGGTAATGCTTGGTTTTAACGAAATTAAATTAAATTTTCTTGAATTAATTTACCTCGAATAAATCCCCTTTCCTTTCTGTTTACAGACTCCTGGTCTTCGGGCTATGACCAACCGTATTGAGATGGCCTGTGCGCGTTATGTTGAAGATATGAGAATCACTGAACTAGAGAATCTTATCAAAATTACGAAAGATGTGTATGGTATTGATCGAAACATGATGTTCAAACACATGTTATCGGCGTGCATAAAGTCTAACGATGTCGCTCGCGCTTCTGGTCTATGGACGCAAATGCAAGAAGAAGATATGCAAGCCAACCCAGAATTTTTACAGAGGTTGGGGAATTTTTTAAAGGAAAAGAACGAGTCTGTTCCGTTCACGATACCAGAATCATCGGAAATTGTGACGTCTTCTACTCCAGCTTCATCAGTGACTGCTACGATGTTAAATCTTTCTACCTCAGAATCAGCTCACCCCAGCGTAACTGGAAAGAAAACTTCGGGTGCAACTGAACCCCAAAATACCACAATAAAAGAATTTGGAATGGCACTAAAAAATGGAGACATTAATGCCGCTATGGAGCTAAAGAAAAAGTGAGTAAACCCCCTACTGTCTCTTTTGTAATTTGTACCGTCTTTACTCACATTTTTTTTCTTATATAGAATTGAAAGCCAGGGAAACACACTCAACAAAAGATATATGAACAATTTGATTGAAGCTGCCGTTAAAGGAGGAGCTCTTGATGTTGCTACACAACTTGTTTTAGAGTTGGAGAAGAAAGGAGAATATCCTTTGATACGCATCTTCAAGTTTTTAATGAGCGCACTGGTCTCGTCTGGCGACCAAAAAGCAATCCGCACTATTGGCGAGTGTATTAATGAAGTATGTTTTAGTAATTTCCGTGATTTGATTTCAACACTTAAAATTTGTTTATTGGTTTTTAGGAAAGAAAAGCGTTACTGAGCTATGAAAATCAACTTGCTTCTGCCATCGCATGCGACCCTGTCGCCACGACAGACTACGTTGAAGCTCTACTGAATAAAGTAAAGACCGCTTCTGCCGAAAGTAATTTGGACGAAAAACAATTGAATGGGTTGAAAACTGCATTTCCCGAAGGAGGCATCATAGCAATTCTCGAAAAGAACCCGAATGTCCTATCAAAATGTTAGTGTTTATTATTACCTTGGTAAAAAAAATGTACTAAAAGTTATCAATTTTTCAATTCAGGTCAAGAAATAGCCAACGAAGCAAGGAAACTCGGACTGTATGGCCCAACAAACTCCCTTTGGTGCTACTTCATGAAAATGGGGAACACTGCAGAGGCGCAATCAACATGGGAAATACTCAAGTCTTACACTGGTGCTATTAAATTTCAATCCATTCTTCGCCAGATCAGGAAGGACGAAGACATTGCTTCGGCCGAGAATCTTGTTAAAACACTAGCGTCCTCCGAACATGTAAAACCGTCGGCTCTTGGCGTTGCCTATTCTGCCTGGCTTGATGTTCTCCGTAAGTATTGGATTTAATTGATTTCACATAATACAATTCAAAACAATTTTTTTTGTAGGCTCCAAAAAGGAATTAGATTCATCCATCGCTTTAGTCAATAAAGCGTTAAGTGAAGGTGTTGAAGTGTTGCACTTCAACCAATCTGCCCTGACCTCTTTAGAAGCAGAGTGTAAAAATGCCGGAAAAAGTTTTCCTTTTTTAATACCGAAATCGGTAATTCATAGTGTTATTATAGGTACGATCTTGAGTTTACCTTAATTTTCTTTGTTGTATATTTACAGAGCGAAAAATCTGAAGCCCAGTCAAAGGCCGATTAGTACACCATTGATCTAGCTAGACCCACTATTGTTTAAAAATTCCAGTCAGTTGTAGTAAGTCGCGATTTACTTTTTGTTGAAAATAAAGCTAGACTTGATTTCGTCATTGAAGTTTGTTTATTGGCCCAAAAGTAACATCCATCATTTACGGGTAATTAATGATTGTTTTTATTTTAATTAAGTACTGTGCACATTGACAGGGGAGACGTTGAGTACAGCGACGCAAAAGCGGGAAAATTTATCTATTAATAGAACGAATTCTTTTAAATATTTAAAAAATTCATAAACGCATATGACAGTAGTAAGTACCTGAACATTTTTTGGCAGAATTCGATGACGCGCTTTTTTGAATTAAGAAGTGAACAGGAACACCAGCCAAAACGATAATAACTCCTATTCCTGTAAATGAACGATTGCTTTAGATGAGAGTATTGCGTTTTAATAAGATGTGTACTGTTTGTTTACCTGTGTCCAAAGGAGTAACAATAGCAGGGACCAACACGAGGAAAATGCAGCAAATCAGAAAGGTGATGGGCAAAATCAAGGGGACCTTTATAGGCCTCTCTATGTTGGGTGACTTCCAACGCAAAAAAAGAAGTCCAGTCACACTCGCACCGGAGACCAACCACAGTGCGAAACTCAGGTAGTTTATAAGTGAAAAAACGTCAGGGAAAAGGAGCAATGTCAAAGCCAGGAAGCACTATGATACAATTGTTATTTTGTTAATTATTGAGCTTTTAATTTTGTGCAAAAATAGAACATAGAGTACTTTATACATTCATAGTCACTTGCCTCCCACATTAGAGCTGGTATTGGTGTAAGTAACTGTTGATGAAGGAACCCACACGCTGCCGGAAATTGACCTTCGTTTGCTCCTGTAGCCACAATTCGGGCGGCCGTGAACGTGATTCCATTCAAACTGCCGAAGGTTGAGATCGACACAAATAAAGGTATAACCCATTTGAGCCAGCTATAAAGCTTTAATCCGAAAGTCTGATTCCATCCCAAAAAGCCATGAGTAAAAAATTAAAAATGAATTTTAAAAATAATTTAGATATTTTAAAAAACATACCACGGCTACAGCATGAGAAGCGATGATTTCAGTCGGAGATATCACTACGAAATAGCTCAAATTGGCCAAAACGTAGAACAGCGTAACTATGGGCATTGCTATAAATATAGCTAATGGCAGGTTCCTTGCAATACGTGAAAAGAAAAATCGATATCAAATATCACTTTGAACGAACACACTTCATATCAGCATTGGAAATGTAATCAACTAAAGTAGAAGACGCTGTTGCTTTTGTTTGTCCCATCTTATCGATCCGACAAATAAAAGAAATGAAAGAGATTGGTTTCGTCGGAAAAAGTCACGCCATACTCTTCGTTACTCCTATTAAAGCTGAGATTTCTCTTTCTTGTAATGTAGGTGTTTAATTTTGTATTTAATTTTATTTCAGTTAAACTTTATTATTTTTTAAACTACCTGTATGGATCTTGGAGTTCATCGATGACGAAATTAAGGTAATTCCAACCACCGAAAGCAAATAAACCTGTGATCATAGATGATTTTGATTATGTATACTCATTATGTACAGAATAAAAAATATTTTTTAAAAATCTACCCGAATAGAATGCCAGTGACAATTTTCCAATATTTAGGGGTGCGTCTTCCGAATAAGGGGTGAAAGTTAAGTTTTCTGTTTTACCTAGTAATTTTTCACATTTTAAAATTATTTTTCTGACAAAATTTTAACAGCGACTAGAAAGTAGAAACGAACCTGCAAAAAGCTCAGCCAAGCCGAGAACGATGACTATGAATAACGCCATTAATTTAGCCACCGTGAAAACGTTCTGGATACGCATGGCTCCCCGCACGCTGGCGCAACTAATACCGGTCAAAAGACCTGTGGTATATTCAAATAAATAGTTTGTAATTTATTTTATCGGAAATTAAGTTGTGTTTGTTTTTAAATTACAAAGACAACAAGCAGCAAGGAGACGAACTGCCGTGTAAGGTACAGGGCAGTCACCGAAGATTGGTTGTAGCATGTACGTAGCGAAAGTCAGAGCAACAACGGCTTGCGATGCTGGTTTTATGATTAATGTGATAACCCAAAGTGTGAGAAAAGCGGGTAGCGACCCAAACGCCTCTAAAATGTAGGCGTAATCACCACCACTCCGCGATATGATTGTGCCTAATTCCGCGTAACAGAGTGCTCCACCAGCAGAAAAGATTCCCGAAAGTGTCCACACTATTAACGCCGCCCCAGTCGATCCAGCATTGATCAATACTCCTTTAGGAGAGATAAATATTCCTGATCCGATGATGCTCCCTACTATGATAGCAACACCATTGGCTAAGGTAATCTTTCGACGTTTATCCTTTTTTCGAATGAAAGCAGAAATGAATTTTAATTAATGGATTAAGACTTTTGATTGAAATATGTGTTATTTTAATTCATATTCGCTTATTAGACTGTCGCTTACTTGTACTGTTTCTGTTACTTCCTCCTTGGTTTCTTCTGGCTTTTGCCTCCTTTTAGTTAAGCGCTGAATCAAATTTTGGCATGAAATTGTGTTTGCATCTTCTTCACACTCGTCAGAATCCATTTCGGAAAATTGTTTGCCAGCGTATTGTCACGTCTTCACTCTTTTGAACCAAGTTGAAGACTAAAAGCAACAGACAGACGCCAACCTTAGCTCTAGGGTGTTAGTTACACCACCAAGACATGGTGAAGGCGTGGATAGGGCGGAATATAAAAGAAGCCGTGCAAGTTTTTTGCTTGTTGCTATCATGTAATGAATAAGAGACAGTATATAGATAGGGTAACAATGTGTTGGCAGATAGGGCTTCATTTCGGATGTTTTTCTTTACTTTTCGTCTAAGGTTTTTATCCATTCCAGACAAGTCAGTTCAAAAAATCATAGCATTTAAAA
The DNA here is from genome assembly GCA_030770115.1 of Daphnia galeata. Lineage (NCBI taxonomy): Eukaryota > Metazoa > Arthropoda > Branchiopoda > Diplostraca > Daphniidae > Daphnia > Daphnia galeata. Next base: position 4,887,284 of record CM061121.1, on the reverse strand, counting down.
AAATAACAAATAGTTGCTGCAAACAGTTTTATTCCCGCAATTGTAACCTAGCCTGTCAACAAATTCCTCGAATCTTTTCCGTTGAAGTAGTTTAATATTAAAATCATGATTTAAAAAAAAAAATCATATTCCGAAATGTAATTAAACTTAAACTGTACATTCGAAGCGAGAAGCCCCTATGGTGATCCCCGACTGTTATAAAAACACTTTTGGCTATTTCTCAGCTCCATGTAGCTTCGTTACTTTTCAAAGGACCGTTGAATGTAGGTCTTAGTCCCCAGAAAAGCTCAGAAGAATCCTTACAAAGAAGTAACCCTTTCATATTGCCATGATTGTCACACGAGAGGTGTTGGTCCGTCATAGAATTGCTTAATCATCCGTCTTTTCAGGCATATACATTTTTTTTTTAAATTCGCATACCATTTTAATGTGTAACTGTGTCAGACTGTCTGTATCTAAATTCTAAATGCCACTATAGGCAATTTATCGAGGATTCAACAAGTGAAAGATTGGAACAAACTTTAATTATTCAAAAAAAATATATAAGGGAATTCTACTAATGATTATGATGAATTACTTTTTCATACCTAACTATATGGGTTTAACTTCCTTTACATCACATTGGATTAATATAAAACTAGAAATCGAAACAAATTAATTTGCAAACATGTGACGACTCGCGAGAATTATAACAAAATCAAATGAAAGCAGATGCATTATTTTTACTTTGTAAATAAGCGCAGCATTAATGATGTAAGGTTTCCTTATTCTAAAAAAAAATATGTTCAAATTCTAATCGGTCCGGAATCCGGATCGCATGCAGGTCTTTGTGAACTTTAGTCGATGTCGGGTTTGGTTATTATAATATGACATGACATGTCATCTTTCTAGCTGAAGTATTTCATTTTAAAGTTGTTGTTGGTTTAAACGGTGTCAATGCATGATTACACATATTGTTATCGCATCAGTGAGTAGAAAGCTCTTCCGGCTCTTCTCCTAGCTGCTTTTTGTGTTTTTTGTTTGACTGCAGTCAGAATTAATTCCATGGCATTAATTTAAGTATAAATGACTTGACGTTATCAATGTTGTTGATGTTGACGTTATCAAGCGACTTTTTAAGTATCAATGACTTGTTAAATTAAATAAATTTCAATTAAATTGTCACTTTACTCGATACGAAGAATTTACCAAACATCGGTACAGCGAAAGGACTCGGTGTTGATGAAAATACAGCTTTAGTCGTTTCTAATCCACTCTCTAAACCCATTGGAAAGGTAAATTATTCACCATACAGATTATTAAAAAAGGTAATGATTCTTAATTTAAAATCGAATTCAGGTAATTACTACTGATGTGTCTGTAAGTGGTGTCTTTATCGTCGATGTCTCCAATGTATACCTGCCGAGTCTGTTGCAAAGGCTACCTATGACCAAATTCCATTTTCTTTCTTTACCGTCAACGATACTATTGATCTTACTACAGGTTTGGTGTTTGCTTTAAAATGCTGACCTATTATATTTATATTAAGTGAAATAATTATCTTGATAACAGAGGAAGTCATTTACGCCAACTGGAAGATCCCGATAGCGGGCGAGGAATGGTTTGCAGATGCTATTCCATCGTTTGATATTTTTTCAAGTGAGCAGCCATCGCAATGGCGCCAAACAAATCGCCGATTGATAGATTGCAAAGAAGTGAATGTCACTTGCACAACTATTTCATCTGTATTTCCCCGTGTGCAAGTCTTTTTCGACCGACTGCAGGCTGTCGGATTTGGAGCGGATATTCCCAATGATCCAGCAAAAACATATGTAGCTTCCTTCCGCAACATGCTGGCTTCTATTAAACCCATTGAATGATTTAATCTGATGAACCCGCAGCAGTGTTTTACTATTAACAAGACAAGCACAGCAGGCAATATTTGAATTAATTACTACAATTGAAAATAAACAATTCATTACTCAATTTATTTACACTGATACACAAGAAATGTTTGTACTAGGTGATATAGCAACAATGCATGTGCACTGAGGTAGCGGTGCATAATGTCTAATAAATATGTCTTGCGTTCGACCTTGGTATAACACAGTTTCAGCTCCGTAATTGTAATATCGAAAGTATTAGCGAACGGCGTTCAGCCTATTGGCAGTTTGTGAAAATCAAACAGTTTCTTTGTAACAACTTGTAGTCAACTTCATGGGTGTAATGTTGCATATACACTGGAATAACTATTTTATCTATTATCGTTTTATTGGTTTTAAAATCAACGTTTGTTGTTCTACCCTTCATTTCATCCCTTGGGCAATGACGCCAATATTTTGAGGAGGGGTTGTATGTTTTCCTAACCACCCGGAGAAAAATCACGCCCTCCCCCTTCTTTCTACAGGGGAACGGAAACAAATGCTTGTTATTACTACTGCCCAAGGGAAAATCTGCAGAGAGTCAGAGACACAAATCACACAATTTTACTTGATGAAACGTTCAGCAGATGCTGTAATGCTGTGACTGTGATGAGTCGTGTCTTACGCGTGCTGCGCCGTACTGCGCTCGTGAAGAATTCTTCATATATCAGTGTATTTGAGGTAAATATGTTTTTTTATTTTACTTTTTGAGGCTGCCTGTTGACATTGGTTCGTTTTTTTAAAACTGTAATATCATAAATTACTTTAGAACAATGAGACATTAAGCATTTTAAGTGAGGCTAGACAAAATCACGCGCTCATGGTTTCAGCTTATTCACTTCTGAGTTATCAAATGTCAGCCACATAATAAGACACCGTCTGTTAAGCTCAATCTTTGGCCAGTTCTTTTCAATTCACTCTGCCGTGTGTTCTCTGACAAGCGTCGAAAAAATATCAGCAGAAACTCATTTATATTTTTTCTTTGCTTTTTTCGTCCATGCTTGTAGCGTTTTTTTTATCTCTTTCGGACTTGCACGAGGTCAAGCAATTGTTCTTCGAGTCTTATCAACGACTCGTAGGCTAGTACTGCAGAAATTAGGTAAAGTTAATCATATTTGTTTCTTGTACGTCATAATAACTTCTAAATTTTCCCTAATTGATAACCGAAATATTTTAGTAAGTCGTGAAAAGTGTGAGCAACTGAGCACAAACCAAAATGTTGATTCCAGCACGTCGCTTTCTTTCGGAAAACTTCCCGTTGTATTATCCGTTTGGTAATACTGTGTCCGAAATGTACTCAAAGACTGTCGATTTGTGGGTGATAATGTCAAGGTATAAGTATAATACGGCAATATTTTCTCTTTTTCTGCTATTTATTCTAATCTTTAAAAAATTATTTTCTCTATTTCAACTTCAGATCCTTTTCCTAGGAAGTGGTGACTTAAGAAATGCTCTTGCGGCAGCAGGAAACAGAAAGAATCTGAATAGCATTCATATTCATTTAAATGACTTGAATCCATCAATTGTGGCTCGCAATATCCTGATATTAAGTCATTTCAGCACCAGATTTTGATGCTGAAAATAAGGAAGATATTGCATTTTTGTGGGATCTTTGGTATAACGCTGAATGGCCGATTCCAACACACGAGAGATTTAAATCGGTTTTGAAGAAAATTTTGGACAACGAATTACCGGATAACGTAGTCATACCCAAAAGCAATTACTTGATTACCTTGAGGATTTGGTCAACTTGGAGTTCTATTTCGTCGAAAACTAAATCAGAGTCGGATTTGTTCATGAAAAAAATACGGAGAGAAAGGTAATTCTTAAATTACAGTGGCGAAAACTTTAGTTAACTAAAATCGTAATTTCTATTTTTGGATCAGGAAAAACTTTTTGGTTGATGGTTGGTATAAAATGCACCTAACGGATGCTGGCCTAGATGAAAATAGTATGGCTTCATCTTTCCCTGAAGAAGTTGAAGTGGAAAAATACTGTCAACCTTATCCGTTTTCTCCCCAAGGATCCCAACTTCCTCTTGTTGCCAAAGAATTGAGTATGAAAGTTGAGAGTTGCATCGAATCTGTGGATCAATATACTTTACAAATTGGGATTGAAAGTAGCAAAAATATTTCAGGTTTGTTTTGTGATTTACAAACATAATTGCCATTTAACCCTTAGGACTAGTGTAAATTATAATACAAAATAATTGATTTACTCATCTTAATTTTCCAGGATTAATAGTATCTCCAATTCCTAAGCAGTGCCTTCCATGCGAGTCGGTTCATGGATTAAGTTTATCGTTGAGTCAACCAAATAACATCAAGCCGCTGAAATTATCTTTCCCTATCCTTGTCAAAGATGTTCGTGCCACTCTTCACCGCAAAAATCGTGTAATTGATTTGGTTCTCAAGAAGGCTCTCTATGAACCCTGGCCTTATGAATTCCAAACCAAGCAATCAAGATGGATTGTGGATAATTTAAAACCATGGGAAGACGGAATAAGCAAAGAAGACTCGGTTCTGACTCATCTTGCCATTCAGTTCAAAACGAACGTACTACGTCAAGTTGCAGAGAAAACTGATGCCGTTGTGAAATTTTCCGCTTTGAACCAAATTCGATTAATAATCAAATCACTCTTTTGCGAAGCAATCATCAACAACCAAGAATTTGTTAACATCCGGGGCAAGGATTCAACACAAAGCCCAGATTGGTATATCCGAGTTCACCTACCTGTTCGTATTTCTCCATTGGGCAGTCCTGTTTTGCTCCTTTCGGCCATTGACCATCGATTTGCCGAAAATTTGGCTTCACAAGGAAAGATCGATATGCAAGAAAGTGGTGATGATTTCACGCGAATATTCGAATCACCGAAATTGAAGAAACATCCGGCTGGTAGGTCATTAACGATTTGGACTTTTACTTCAGAAGAAGAGCTGCTATTGCGTTATGTTTTACGACTTAACTCAACCAAGATCGTACCCAGCACTTGGCAAAAGAACAATCTTCCTCAAGGTGAAAACAGTCCATGGCTTGCTACATTCGTTTCCCCACTCTACGACGACTGTCCAGCAATGATTCAAGAATCTTTAGCTACCGTTCAATTGCAAAAAGAAATCAATAGTAGCAACCAGCCAACTAGCTGTGTAGCATGCAAGAAAATACCACAAAATTTGAAGCGCTGCAGTCGCTGTCGGACCGTTTTTTATTGCAGTGTCGAATGTCAGCGTGGACATTGGACTCAACACAAAAATGTGTGTAACAATTCTCGTAAATGAAAAACAATAATTTGTTTTATGGTTCAATACAAAGAAAATAGACATTCATTGATTTTTCTTTTGTTTATTTATTCAAACTCCTGAAATATAACTTATTGAAATAGCCTTCTAAATTCTAATGGAACTACTGTACGTGGATGAATTTATAATAACACTTAACATTTGTCTTAGTTTAGTCCGGAAACTGATGATGGTTCGGATGGCCAAATGCAATCATCTTTAACTAATATCAAAGGTAAGAATATAATAAAGGCGGAAAACCTGGATATTGATTATCGATGCCGGCGTCCAATTTGCTGGGTACCCTACGGTTAACGTTAGTATAAAGAATCACCTGGAAGCTGGAACACGGGCTGATGGAAAGTCAGATTATAATCGAATCTACGCGATTAATTTTTCCGTTCACTAAATGTTTGAGAAACATTCGACTTGTATTTGGCTGTTTTTATTTTTCCGTGTGAGAGGACGTTTTGAGCGTCATTTGATGGTCGAGGGAAAATGATCTTGGCTTTACCGTTCCAGAATTCTTCATCATCAACGTATTACATACCGAAGGACTGAACCGATCCAACCGTTTCCTAAGGACGGAGTATTAGCAAATATTTTTCGTGTACGCTACCAGACTACGAAGATTTTGAATACAAATCCTGTGTTACTTTCGAAGACTCAACAAGTTCTTGTGGCTGAAGCATATCCGTCTCTTCACTTGCAGGCCCTGGAGGACTGGGGGGAATGGCCGTCTCTCGAAAGCTGGGGGCTGGGAAGTCTCTAAAAAAACTGGCAACAATTGCCACAAAGAAACAACAAGGCCAGCGATTAAGGGAGGTGATCCTTTCGGATCCTTTAACACACGTTTGGTTCAGATGGATGGACGTGATGTGTTTGAGATGGATTTGAAGGCCACCTAAACAATGCTCCACCGTATTAGCGAAGAGGGCTTTTCGGGAGTCATCTGACGATTTGCTGAAAAATGCTCCTGTATCACACAATAAAAGCCATCAATCTTACCTATTCCAGATTTTCAGTTCATTTTCGCACCAAATTTCGTTGTCTACCAATTGCGTTTTTATTCTTGCACGAAAAGTGACCGTCTGAAGTTTTCTCAAAAGGGTCTTTTGATTTTACGACCGTCTTCGACTATCTTCAGATTCGTTTAATTGTATTTCGGTATCTTTTTTATTGGTTATTCACTCGCACTATTGTTGATCATTTCTTGCTTTCGCATACGTTACTGAACCTAGGTATTTTGTCTTATTTTCAAATTCACCTATAAAGATTGTCATTCGATCATGAATTTACGAGGATTCAATCGAATTATTATTTGAAGTGTTTATTGTTTATTCGAAAATGTATTGGAATGTGAAATGGAATGTGTGTAGTGGAATGTGAAATATCTTAAATATAATACATAAACAAAAAAAACAAGTTTTTTTAGTTTGAAATGAATTTATTTTTCAGAAAAAAAAAATTAAAAAAAAAATACCAAATCAGGGGAAAGAGAGGTAAAGAAAAGAATGTAGAGAAGGAAATTCAACTTGCTCAGCTTTTTCCATTGCAACGCACCTCAAGAACTGATCGACTCATTTAAGGATAAAATCCCCCGTCAAAGTTAATCGAGCCGCTGACATGGAGGTGAAGACCAACCTTCCATATTCGCCCTGCTGAGGAGTTAATATGAAGCAGCACTTACATGCCATACCATTAACAACTCAACTCGCCTAGTCTTTTGGACTGAAACGAGGAGTTATATAACGATACGACACTTGGGTGCTACTCCACTATACTCAACTCATCCAGAGCAGAATTAGTCGGAAGATCCCACGCATGCCAACAACCCAATTACATTGACGGGTTCATCGACCAATCCCTTCGGATTGTCACAAGGAAAGAGCGTCATTACAAGTAAAGAATTTAGAAAAAAACATAGAAAAGTAATTTTAATTTTAATTTGAAAAAAAAGAAAAAAAAAAAGCCTCTCCCGGCCTGCTGCATAATCCGCTGATGGACAAACAATTTTTGCCAAATTTCAATGAGTAGGCAGAACGAAATGAGCGAAATAGTCTTCACTTTGGCACCTTTCTAAGTTTCTATTTCTCTGCCAACGTGCCGACGTGGTACACGGTGGTAGTCAATTTTGTTGTTTTCTAATTTTTGACTTTCATTTTGAATGGTGGCATAATTTAATGAATTAATAACAAGAACCGACAAGGATAATACATTTTTGCAAGATATTTTATTGTAATTGAATTTCATGTTATGATAGACAAAGTACAGTTAAAATGACGTGATTTACGAGCGTAAGTTTACAAGTTGATGAAAAACCTTTTCACAATTGTTCAATGTACCACACATCGTAACCTTTTCTTCGGATAGTTTCGGTATGTTGATTTGGACAAAATTGAAGAATGCGATTTTTTTAATTTGAGTCCTTTTTAGACTATGGATGGTAGAGTAGTCAAACTCAATCATTACCGGTAAAGATTCAATGACATCATCCACAGATTGTCGACGGCCCTCGATGGTAGATCCGGAAAAGGTGAAATCATAATTGCCATCTTTTTTATTTTTGGACGTGACAACAGTTCCATATTCTTCCAAAAGTCGTTGTAAGTTAGACCCTTCTCGACCAATGATGCGCCCATAATTCGAAGGTTCTACATTCCTTAGAACGATTTCATTCTTCATTTCGACGACTCTGATCGGAGAGGCCACTACTGTAAAACGATGATTTTTATCCTTAACTGTGTTTTCTTTTAAGCTGGTCGGCGTAACTTGTCGTGGTTCCATTTTGGTACGTTCCTGCGCCGGAATAGGGTCCAAAACCGAAGCTTCCATGTTGTTTTCAATCACGGTAACCGGCACTGGTAACTGTTGGGGAGTCGTCTCCTCTGTGATATTATTGGCAGTCACCTGTTGAGTTTTCCCCCAGGAAATGTTTTGGTCCTCAAGCGTTGACTCTTGTCGAGTCGTCCATCGTCGACTGCGTAGCTCACTAAGATCCATTACCATAAAACGTATGCGATTGCAGGATTTCCTTTCTACGGTGATCCATTCCAGGGTCCGGAAATAGGAATTCACGGCTTCAGAGTTTCTGATCGTGTCAAACTCTTTGCCAACGGTCTTCATCAATAGACAGAGATTTTCCATTTGTTCGTCGTCGGGATCCTTGAGGAGGCGACGGATACACTGATGTATGACAATGTCGGATATAGTTCCGACTCGAAACAGTTCACCAATGAGAGTGATATTTCCTAACACCTTCCGACGGTTTCGATCCACAAGATCTTGAAGTTCGTTAGTCAGTTCCTTTTTTCTTTCTTCGGTTTCGGCGCTGCGGATTTGTATTCTCTTCTCTTCCAGGCCAACCAGTTCAGCGCTATCCTTATGAAATTCATTCTTGCAATGGGCAAGTAGCAGAGTGCGAAATGAAACACTTTTTTCGGGATCCGTAGAAGAATAAACTGCCTTTTCAGACAGTGCCTGACACATTCTCGCGTATATCGGAGCAAAACAAGGCTCACTAAGTGCTTTTTCAAAAAATTGTGTTATCACACCTGCGAGTCTCTCTTCATTATTAATATCCAAGGCCTGTATCTGTGAAAACAGCTTGTCATGGTTAGCAGGTGTCAACTTATTTAATAGGCCTCGAACTGTTTTCAGTACAGTAACCGTAGTCATTTGACCTGGAGTTGACTCTCTTACGAATGATGGTCTCCATACGTTTGAGTCATTAGCGTGACGTACTTTGTCGATGGGCGCTAATTTAAATTCCCTGCGCGGGGCTTCAGTAACTTGCGCGCCGATTGACTGAATTGATGGACATGGAGAAGCATTTCGTTTCGCATCTGAGACACCCTTGGTAGCAACAGCCACCTCACGGGTAATCTCAACGGGGATATTATTCAGCGAAAGAAGAAATTCTCTGTTGTAGGTTCTGGAGAGAGAACACGACTCTTTCTTGGGATGCTCTCCCGTTTGCAAATCCAAAATGGTTTGTTTCAAGTTATTGATCAACTCTTCTTGGTCCGAATGAGCTAATTTCAACGAGTGCAACTCCTTATCAGAAGTGATTGCTTGATTTTGCCACTTATTCACGGATTTTCTCAATGCCATGATGTCATCTTCTAAGGAGACCATCTTACATTCGAGTTGACGCCATGTAGAAATTCTCAAGTTAGCTTGACATTTCATTCGACGATTTTTGATGAGTAAGTCATCGCGAGATCTTGTCATCACTCGAAGTCGTTCTCGAAGATGTTTTTCCTCTTCCAGGACTGCATCAATCGGCATCTGCTGGTACTGGTGTCCGACAGAGGTATCGGTAGTATCTGTCTCATAGGACATCTGGGATCCGGACTGTGTTTCTGGTAGCTGCCCGATAGGCTCTTGTGGCTTAATATCATTTGTCTCATAAGACATTTGGGAACCGGAGTGTGACTCCGGTAGAAGATGAGAATCTCTCTCATCATTTTGGGAAATGGATTTAACCGAATTGAAAAAAACGGTAAACCCATTGAGGAAGTAGCAAAGCAAAAAAGCTTGAGAAATTCATTTTCGGTACGTTTGCGAAAAGAGATCGTGAGTTCGAGACTGAGAAAACTTTACTAACGTTTAAACAGCTGCACAGCACCCCCTTATATAGACTTGGCTTGCGTAAACTCTGAGTCTTTTGGCTTGATTTATAAACAAACTATTTAGTTTATACCAAAGAAATTATGATTAACTGAATGCGTTTATTTTCACCAACAAAGTTCAAAACAATTTAAATCAATACTATAAAATTATTTTTCTAAGAAAATAAGACACACGTGATCATAATGGCAAATTTGGCATCGGGCTTTTGGCCAGTTTTGGGGTTCGTTAAGTTTCATTCATTCACCAGCGTCTGCCAGCGTCAACCGTCCAATAGAAAACAATTATTTTTGATTTCCCCGCTGTTTTCATATAATAGTAACAAGTTCACAACGTAGCATCCTGAAAACTTGTCTGCTTAATTAGCTAATGTCTGACTCTGTGTACTGTGTTGTCTTTTGAGTGAGATGTGTTTTGTTCCTCTGCTGGACTGTTAGAGTGATCGAGGTATTTAAAGACAAAATCTAATCTACAAGAACGACGACTGAATATCGGGAGCAGTTTCATCAAGTTCATCTAAAGTGCATTATGGCTGAGCTTAATATGCAACCGGCAGTTTCTCTTCAACGTCCTTCAGGAAGAGTAACGCGTTTTTCTCTCTTGATTTGCAGGAACTCAATCGAAAATGGATGTTAATGAAGAACCATCGACTTCGACAGAAGATGTCGGTTGGGCATCAGGATTGTCTATTGCAGATCAAGTGAAAGCTGCCGCCGAAGAAGCTCAAGCTCAATCAGGATTTGAATACAATGAAGAGACCGGCCTTTACTATGACTCCACAACACAGATGTATTATAACTCCGAAACTGGCCTCTATTACAATGGTTTTACAGGAACATGGTACCGTTATGATGAAACCATCTGTGAATATGTTGTGCATCACCAAGTAGAAGGGTTTACATTTGAAAATGCTGTTGCTGAACATGTTCTAAACAGTATTGATAATTACACGTCTGAATTGTCTAAAAAAGTTGAAGCTGAAATAAAAGCTACTAAACCTGAAGGTGAGTTATCGGAAGAAGAAGTGGATGATACAGATTCCAAACACAAAAAAAGCAAAGGTGAAGCTCACAAACTTGCCGAGAAATTACCTCCGTGTGCTCGTTTTCTTGTTGTAAGTTCGTGCATTGATAGAGTAAGTATATATATATAGATTGTATTATAACAATGCCACCCAGTCACTAATAGTTAATTGAATCGTTTTTTAGGTGCAAGTTGGTTCCTTATTTGTTGTACCTTATACTGGTGGGACTATTGGAAGATTACCAGAATGTGAAGTTTATTTGGATGATGTAAATGTTAGTAAGAAACATGCTAAATTTGGTTACAATCAGGAAGAAAAATCTTTCACAATAATTGATTTGGGTAGCCGAAACGGTACATTCATTCATTTGGTAAGTTATCGTTATGAATTAATCCCCTTTTGTAATTATAAAGCGACAAATTTTATTGTAGGAGCGTCTTTCCGAATCCAAAGAAACCAGTGACGAATACATTTTAGCTCATGACGCGCAAATACAAGTTGGAAGCGTCACCTTGTTATGCCACATTCATGCTGGTTTGGAAACGTGCGACGGCTGTGAACCTGGTTTGGTGGTTAGAGAAGAGGCTAACAAAGAGCTCAGCGTTTCTTCTTCCGTGACCAAAGAAGATTTGGAGAAAGCTCGCAAAAGAGAGCTGAAGAAAATACGCCAGAAGTTTGGATTAAAGTTACATGATTCCGAAGAGACCGTCTCATTGAAACCAGGTTATCAAGACAGAGCAGAAGTTCGCCGTCAGACAGTAGGTATTGATCCTGTCGGCGCAAAGACGGAACAAGCTTCTACCCTCGTGCCGATAGCAAAGAAGAATAAAGGTTTTCAAATGCTGGCTAAAATGGGTTGGAATGAAGGTCAGGCCCTGGGTAAAACGGAATCTGCTGATGCCATCACTGAACCAGTAAATGTGTAGCTGAAAACTTTCTTTAAAATTACCATTCTAACGCTTTGATTATATTGTAGATATCAGTTGATATGAGAGCGGGAAGAGAAGGATTAGGAGCCGATGTAATTCCTTCAGTCAGTTCATTTCATTCGGACGCATCAAGGAAAAGACGAGCAGATGTTCTGGAAAAGACACGGCAGCGATACTCACAGGCACGGAGATCGTCGTGAAATTGTCTTCGAACCTTGAGACGAACCTGCTGAATCAAATTGAATCAAACTCCATTCGTACGCCCTCAATGCGTATTGTTCTGGCTCCACTCAATAAATTCCAGAATAATTGTAGCCAACATTTTTTTGGACAAAATTTTACAGTCTTTGATTACGAGTTGTCCGATCCAGAAATCCACGTCATTGACAATTTCGAACTTCAAGTTAAACAAAATGCTAATGGTGAAATTCAAACAGCCACGATTTCCTTCCTCCTCATGCCGGACCATGGTCTTGAAAAAACGCATTGCGCTTACGTCTTTGATGTGTTGAATTCGATGTGGCCAGTTTTCATCCTTGAACCCGTGTCATCTATGCGAGTGGAAAAATACTGTCAACCTTATCCGTTTTCTCCCCAAGGATCCCAACTTCCTCTTGTTGCCAAAGAATTGAGTATGAAAGTTGATAGTTGCATCGAATCTGTGGATCAATATACTTTACAAATTGGGATTGAAAGTAGCAAAAATATTTCAGGTTTGTTTTGTGATTTACAAACATAATTGCCAAAATAACTGATTTATCCATCTGTTTTTCCAGGTTTAATAGTATCTCCGATTCCTAATCAGTGCCTTCCGTGCGAGTCGGTTCATGGATTAAGTTTATCGTTGAGTCAACCAAATAACATCAAGCCGCTGAAGTTATCTTTCCCTTTCCCTATCCTTGTCAAAGATGTTCGTGCCACTCTTCACCGCAAAAATCGTGTAATTGATTTGGTTCTCAAGAAGGCTCTCTATGAACCCTGGCCTTATGAAATCCAAACCAAGCAATTAAAGTGGATTGTGGATAATTTAAAACCATGGGAAGACGGAATAAGCAAAGAAGACTCGGTTCTGACTCATCTTGCCATTCAGTTCAAAACGAACGTACTACGTCAAGCTGCAGAGAAAACTGATGCCGTTGTGAAATTATCCGCTTTGAACCAAATTCGATTAATAATCAAATCACTCTTTTGCGAAGCAATCATCAACAACCAAGAATTTGTTAACATCCGGGGCAAGGATTCAACACAAAGCCCAGATTGGTATATCCGAGTTCACCTACCTGTTCGTATTTCTCCATTGGGCAGTCCTGTTTTACTCCTTTCAGCCATTGACCATCGATTTGCCGAAAATTTGGCTTCACAAGGAAAGATCGATATGTAAGAAAGTAATGATGATTTTACGCGAATATTCGAATCACCGAAATTGAAGAAACATCCGGCTGGTAGGTCATTAACGATTTGGACTTTTACTTCAGAAGAAGAGCTGCTATTGCGTTATGTTTTACGACTTAACTCAACCAAGATCGTACCCAGCACTTGGCAAAAGAACAATCTTCCTCAAGGTGAAAACAGTCCATGGCTTGCTACATTCGTTTCCCCACTCTACGACGACTGTCCAGCAATGATTCAAGAATCTTTAGCTACCGTTCAATTGCAAAAAGAAATCAATAGTAGCAACCAGCCAACTAGCTGTGTAGCATGCAAGAAAATACCACAAAATTTGAAGCGCTTCAGTCGCTGTCGGACCGTTTTTTATTGCAGTGTCGAATGTCAGCGTGGACATTGGACTCAACACAAAAATGTGTGTAACAATTCTCGTAAATGAAAAACAATAATTTGTTTTATGGTTCAATACAAAGAAAATAGACATTCATTGATTTTTCTTTTGTTTATTTATTCAAACTCCTGAAATATAACTTATTGAAATAGCCTTCTAAATTCTAATGGAACTACTGTACGTGGATGAATTTATAATAACACTTAACATTTGTCTTAGTTTAGTCCGGAAACTGATGATGGTTCGGATGGCCAAATGCAATCATCTTTAACTAATATCAAAGGTAAGAATATAATAAAGGCGGAAAACCTGGATATTGATTATCGATGCCGGCGTCCAATTTGCTGGGTACCCTACGGTTAACGTTAGTATAAAGAATCACCTGGAAGCTGGAACACGGGCTGATGGAAAGTCAGATTATAATCGAATCTACGCGATTAATTTTTCCGTTCACTAAATGTTTGAGAAACATTCGACTTGTATTTGGCTGTTTTTATTTTTCCGTGTGAGAGGACGTTTTGAGCGTCATTTGATGGTCGAGGGAAAATGATCTTGGCTTTACCGTTCCAGAATTCTTCATCATCAACGTATTACATACCGAAGGACTGAACCGATCCAACCGTTTCCTAAGGACGGAGTATTAGCAAATATTTTTCGTGTACGCTACCAGACTACGAAGATTTTGAATACAAATCCTGTGTTACTTTCGAAGACTCAACAAGTTCTTGTGGCTGAAGCATATCCGTCTCTTCACTTGCAGGCCCTGGAGGACTGGGGGGAATGGCCGTCTCTCGAAAGCTGGGGGCTGGGAAGTCTCTAATAAAACTGGCAACAATTGCCACAAAGAAACAACAAGGCCAGCGATTAAGGAGGTGATCCTTTCGGATCCTTTAACACACGTTTGGTTCAGATGGATGGACGTGATGTGTTTGAGATGGATTTGAAGGCCACCTAAACAATGCTCCACCGTATTAGCGAAGAGGGCTTTTCGGGAGTCATCTGACGATTTGCTGAAAAATGCTCCTGTATCACACAATAAAAGCCATCAATCTTACCTATTCCAGATTTTCAGTTCATTTTCGCACCAAATTTCGTTGTCTACCAATTGCGTTTTTATTCTTGCACGAAAAGTGACCGTCTGAAGTTTTCTCAAAAGGGTCTTTTGATTTTACGACCGTCTTCGACTATCTTCAGATTCGTTTAATTGTATTTCGGTATCTTTTTTATTGGTTATTCACTCGCACTATTGTTGATCATTTCTTGCTTTCGCATACGTTACTGAACCTAGGTATTTTGTCTTATTTTCAAATTCACCTATAAAGATTGTCATTCGATCATGAATTTACGAGGATTCAATCGAATTATTATTTGAAGTGTTTATTGTTTATTCGAAAATGTATTGGAATGTGAAATGGAATGTGTGTAGTGGAATGTGAAATATCTTAAATATAATACATAAACAAAAAAAACAAGTTTTTTTAGTTTGAAATGAATTTATTTTTCAGAAAAAAAAAATTAAAAAAAAAAATACCAAATCAGGGGAAAGAGAGGTAAAGAAAAGAATGTAGAGAAGGAAATTCAACTTGCTCAGCTTTTTCCATTGCAACGCACCTCAAGAACTGATCGACTCATTTAAGGATAAAATCCCCCGTCAAAGTTAATCGAGCCGCTGACATGGAGGTGAAGACCAACCTTCCATATTCGCCCTGCTGAGGAGTTAATATGAAGCAGCACTTACATGCCATACCATTAACAACTCAACTCGCCTAGTCTTTTGGACTGAAACGAGGAGTTATATAACGATACGACACTTGGGTGCTACTCCACTATACTCAACTCATCCAGAGCAGAATTAGTCGGAAGATCCCACGCATGCCAACAACCCAATTACATTGACGGGTTCATCGACCAATCCCTTCGGATTGTCACAAGGAAAGAGCGTCATTACAAGTAAAGAATTTAGAAAAAAACATAGAAAAGTAATTTTAATTTTAATTTGAAAAAAAAGAAAAAAAAAAGCCTCTCCCGGCCTGCTGCATAATCCGCTGATGGACAAACAATTTTTGCCAAATTTCAATGAGTAGGCAGAACGAAATGAGCGAAATAGTCTTCACTTTGGCACCTTTCTAAGTTTCTATTTCTCTGCCAACGTGCCGACGTGGTACACGGTGGTAGTCAATTTTGTTGTTTTCTAATTTTTGACTTTCATTTTGAATGGTGGCATAATTTAATGAATTAATAACAAGAACCGACAAGGATAATACATTTTTGCAAGATATTTTATTGTAATTGAATTTCATGTTATGATAGACAAAGTACAGTTAAAATGACGTGATTTACGAGCGTAAGTTTACAAGTTGATGAAAAACCTTTTCACAATTGTTCAATGTACCACACATCGTAACCTTTTCTTCGGATAGTTTCGGTATGTTGATTTGGACAAAATTGAAGAATGCGATTTTTTTAATTTGAGTCCTTTTTAGACTATGGATGGTAGAGTAGTCAAACTCAATCATTACCGGTAAAGATTCAATGACATCATCCACAGATTGTCGACGGCCCTCGATGGTAGATCCGGAAAAGGTGAAATCATAATTGCCATCTTTTTTATTTTTGGACGTGACAACAGTTCCATATTCTTCCAAAAGTCGTTGTAAGTTAGACCCTTCTCGACCAATGATGCGCCCATAATTCGAAGGTTCTACATTCCTTAGAACGATTTCATTCTTCATTTCGACGACTCTGATCGGAGAGGCCACTACTGTAAAACGATGATTTTTATCCTTAACTGTGTTTTCTTTTAAGCTGGTCGGCGTAACTTGTCGTGGTTCCATTTTGGTACGTTCCTGCGCCGGAATAGGGTCCAAAACCGAAGCTTCCATGTTGTTTTCAATCACGGTAACCGGCACTGGTAACTGTTGGGGAGTCGTCTCCTCTGTGATATTATTGGCAGTCACCTGTTGAGTTTTCCCCCAGGAAATGTTTTGGTCCTCAAGCGTTGACTCTTGTCGAGTCGTCCATCGTCGACTGCGTAGCTCACTAAGATCCATTACCATAAAACGTATGCGATTGCAGGATTTCCTTTCTACGGTGATCCATTCCAGGGTCCGGAAATAGGAATTCACGGCTTCAGAGTTTCTGATCGTGTCAAACTCTTTGCCAACGGTCTTCATCAATAGACAGAGATTTTCCATTTGTTCGTCGTCGGGATCCTTGAGGAGGCGACGGATACACTGATGTATGACAATGTCGGATATAGTTCCGACTCGAAACAGTTCACCAATGAGAGTGATATTTCCTAACACCTTCCGACGGTTTCGATCCACAAGATCTTGAAGTTCGTTAGTCAGTTCCTTTTTTCTTTCTTCGGTTTCGGCGCTGCGGATTTGTATTCTCTTCTCTTCCAGGCCAACCAGTTCAGCGCTATCCTTATGAAATTCATTCTTGCAATGGGCAAGTAGCAGAGTGCGAAATGAAACACTTTTTTCGGGATCCGTAGAAGAATAAACTGCCTTTTCAGACAGTGCCTGACACATTCTCGCGTATATCGGAGCAAAACAAGGCTCACTAAGTGCTTTTTCAAAAAATTGTGTTATCACACCTGCGAGTCTCTCTTCATTATTAATATCCAAGGCCTGTATCTGTGAAAACAGCTTGTCATGGTTAGCAGGTGTCAACTTATTTAATAGGCCTCGAACTGTTTTCAGTACAGTAACCGTAGTCATTTGACCTGGAGTTGACTCTCTTACGAATGATGGTCTCCATACGTTTGAGTCATTAGCGTGACGTACTTTGTCGATGGGCGCTAATTTAAATTCCCTGCGCGGGGCTTCAGTAACTTGCGCGCCGATTGACTGAATTGATGGACATGGAGAAGCATTTCGTTTCGCATCTGAGACACCCTTGGTAGCAACAGCCACCTCACGGGTAATCTCAACGGGGATATTATTCAGCGAAAGAAGAAATTCTCTGTTGTAGGTTCTGGAGAGAGAACACGACTCTTTCTTGGGATGCTCTCCCGTTTGCAAATCCAAAATGGTTTGTTTCAAGTTATTGATCAACTCTTCTTGGTCCGAATGAGCTAATTTCAACGAGTGCAACTCCTTATCAGAAGTGATTGCTTGATTTTGCCACTTATTCACGGATTTTCTCAATGCCATGATGTCATCTTCTAAGGAGACCATCTTACATTCGAGTTGACGCCATGTAGAAATTCTCAAGTTAGCTTGACATTTCATTCGACGATTTTTGATGAGTAAGTCATCGCGAGATCTTGTCATCACTCGAAGTCGTTCTCGAAGATGTTTTTCCTCTTCCAGGACTGCATCAATCGGCATCTGCTGGTACTGGTGTCCGACAGAGGTATCGGTAGTATCTGTCTCATAGGACATCTGGGATCCGGACTGTGTTTCTGGTAGCTGCCCGATAGGCTCTTGTGGCTTAATATCATTTGTCTCATAAGACATTTGGGAACCGGAGTGTGACTCCGGTAGAAGATGAGAATCTCTCTCATCATTTTGGGAAATGGATTTAACCGAATTGAAAAAACGGTAAACCCATTGAGGAAGTAGCAAAGCAAAAAAGCTTGAGAAATTCATTTTCGGTACGTTTGCGAAAAGAGATCGTGAGTTCGAGACTGAGAAAACTTTACTAACGTTTAAACAGCTGCACAGCACCCCCTTATATAGACTTGGCTTGCGTAAACTCTGAGTCTTTTGGCTTGATTTATAAACAAACTATTTAGTTTATACCAAAGAAATTATGATTAACTGAATGCGTTTATTTTCACCAACAAAGTTCAAAACAATTTAAATCAATACTATAAAATTATTTTTCTAAGAAAATAAGACACACGTGATCATAATGGCAAATTTGGCATCGGGCTTTTGGCCAGTTTTGGGGTTCGTTAAGTTTCATTCATTCACCAGCGTCTGCCAGCGTCAACCGTCCAATAGAAAACAATTATTTTTGATTTCCCCGCTGTTTTCATATAATAGTAACAAGTTCACAACGTAGCATCCTGAAAACTTGTCTGCTTAATTAGCTAATGTCTGACTCTGTGTACTGTGTTGTCTTTTGAGTGAGATGTGTTTTGTTCCTCTGCTGGACTGTTAGAGTGATCGAGGTATTTAAAGACAAAATCTAATCTACAAGAACGACGACTGAATATCGGGAGCAGTTTCATCAAGTTCATCTAAAGTGCATTATGGCTGAGCTTAATATGCAACCGGCAGTTTCTCTTCAACGTCCTTCAGGAAGAGTAACGCGTTTTTCTCTCTTGATTTGCAGGAACTCAATCGAAAATGGATGTTAATGAAGAACCATCGACTTCGACAGAAGATGTCGGTTGGGCATCAGGATTGTCTATTGCAGATCAAGTGAAAGCTGCCGCCGAAGAAGCTCAAGCTCAATCAGGATTTGAATACAATGAAGAGACCGGCCTTTACTATGACTCCACAACACAGATGTATTATAACTCCGAAACTGGCCTCTATTACAATGGTTTTACAGGAACATGGTACCGTTATGATGAAACCATCTGTGAATATGTTGTGCATCACCAAGTAGAAGGGTTTACATTTGAAAATGCTGTTGCTGAACATGTTCTAAACAGTATTGATAATTACACGTCTGAATTGTCTAAAAAAGTTGAAGCTGAAATAAAAGCTACTAAACCTGAAGGTGAGTTATCGGAAGAAGAAGTGGATGATACAGATTCCAAACACAAAAAAAGCAAAGGTGAAGCTCACAAACTTGCCGAGAAATTACCTCCGTGTGCTCGTTTTCTTGTTGTAAGTTCGTGCATTGATAGAGTAAGTATATATATATAGATTGTATTATAACAATGCCACCCAGTCACTAATAGTTAATTGAATCGTTTTTTAGGTGCAAGTTGGTTCCTTATTTGTTGTACCTTATACTGGTGGGACTATTGGAAGATTACCAGAATGTGAAGTTTATTTGGATGATGTAAATGTTAGTAAGAAACATGCTAAATTTGGTTACAATCAGGAAGAAAAATCTTTCACAATAATTGATTTGGGTAGCCGAAACGGTACATTCATTCATTTGGTAAGTTATCGTTATGAATTAATCCCCTTTGTAATTATAAAGCGACAAATTTTATTGTAGGAGCGTCTTTCCGAATCCAAAGAAACCAGTGACGAATACATTTTAGCTCATGACGCGCAAATACAAGTTGGAAGCGTCACCTTGTTATGCCACATTCATGCTGGTTTGGAAACGTGCGACGGCTGTGAACCTGGTTTGGTGGTTAGAGAAGAGGCTAACAAAGAGCTCAGCGTTTCTTCTTCCGTGACCAAAGAAGATTTGGAGAAAGCTCGCAAAAGAGAGCTGAAGAAAATACGCCAGAAGTTTGGATTAAAGTTACATGATTCCGAAGAGACCGTCTCATTGAAACCAGGTTATCAAGACAGAGCAGAAGTTCGCCGTCAGACAGTAGGTATTGATCCTGTCGGCGCAAAGACGGAACAAGCTTCTACCCTCGTGCCGATAGCAAAGAAGAATAAAGGTTTTCAAATGCTGGCTAAAATGGGTTGGAATGAAGGTCAGGCCCTGGGTAAAACGGAATCTGCTGATGCCATCACTGAACCAGTAAATGTGTAGCTGAAAACTTTCTTTAAAATTACCATTCTAACGCTTTGATTATATTGTAGATATCAGTTGATATGAGAGCGGGAAGAGAAGGATTAGGAGCCGATGTAATTCCTTCAGTCAGTTCATTTCATTCGGACGCATCAAGGAAAAGACGAGCAGATGTTCTGGAAAAGACACGGCAGCGATACTCACAGGCACAATAACCAATCGTGCTATTTTTCTTTTGTTCCATCGTAATAGCCTATCATATGAATATTCGTTTGATGGGTAATACAAGGCGTTTATTGTATACATAGTGATATCATTTTTAAATAATAAAGGAAAGGTACATCTACAGCTGGCCAGGTAGAAAGAGAAGCAAAGGAATGTCAACAGGACGAGCAGATTGATTAATGTTTAATCACGGGACACACAAAGGGCTGAAAAACATGGGTCGATCATGATCGGGGACACTGTGGGCTCCAACACATCAGATCCCAACCAGCTGAGGGACAAAACCTTCAAAATAGTGTTTTTTCTAAGAGGAAAATATCTTGACTTGTTAAGAATAAGACTTCTCTGGTGGAATTCTCCAACCATTCGACTGAGACCATCAAATTTCCATATACAATTACATCTAAAATAAGTTTTTTTTAAATCCAAAAGAAAGTAGACATCAATGTAGCCGTTGTGAACGATTAAAAGGGCGGAAAAGTTTGCAGCCATAAGATGAAAACGAAAAAAGTTGTTAGAGTGAAAATAGATTATCGTTGTTAGAACGGCTAGTAGATCCTTCCCCAGCGCCCGACGCAGGAGCGGAACGTTTCTTTAGGTAGTCCTTCATTGCTGGGGTCAAGGTCGCATCTTCAGCAAGATGGGGCTTTATCAGACATTTAAAAAAATATACATGTTGAAGTATTGATTCTAACTAATGCCATAATAAGATTTATAATACCTCTTTTTCAAGCCAGGCTTCCATTTCTTCAATATCTTCATCTTTCACTCCCTAAAAAAGAATAAAATTAAAATGAAGAAAATAATGGACAAAAAAAAAATTTAACATAGAAAATAATACATTCAAGATTATGAGATTGTAACAGATAAATGAAGATTGAAGTATTGAACAAACAGAGAAGCAAATTACCTGAAAGACATCACCTTCAAAGATACCTCCCTGAAGACAACCACACCCAGCCACAGAAAGACAGAAGCATTAACAAACGTAATAATATGTTTGAACATTGGAAGCCATTCAGATCCAGATTCCAGAATTTAAAAGTATCGACCACTAAAACACAACAAAAGTACCTCTTGCTGACGTTGTTGAGTCAACGAGCCTAAACTGGCATCAAGCTGATCAGGATCTCCATAAGGACTACCAACACTGTTTGCGAAAGCAAACCGCATCACATTAGTAAGTTTCATTTTGCGCCATGCGTCACATAAGTCCATGACAAAAAGAGATATCATTTAAGACGAACATTTTGATCAGAAAAAGCAGATTTGAAAAGACATTGACATAATAAATTATTTGCGAGTCGGTTTGTATACCTTGGTTTTGATGATTCGTAAGTTACGTTGCGTGATTGGGCAAACATATCGAACTCGCTTTCATCCGGGTTTTTCAAACCTATAAAATTATTTGTTTTCCCTCTTTATGGACTTAAACAATGAACAACCAGTTAATGAATAACCTAAACCCTGAAGTTGAGTAGTGATCATGGGGAGAGCGGCAGCCGCTGCGCTTGCGGATGGCTGGTAATGATCCGCAAGATCAACCAAAGCATTGGGTTGGACTGGAGGAGCTGAATTTCTTTGTAGGGACTCACTACCCTGAGTTACTGCTTGCCTATTCTTCTCGTAACGCTCGTATCTATACAAAATACACACAAGATAGTCGTGATTATTTAATGTTTTGAGATACCGTAGTGAGTAACCATTACCTCAGAAAAAGGTTGTTAAGGTCATCATTTATTTTCAAAAGATGAGCTGTAATTTCGTCATTTGCAACACGATCAACTAACTCTACCAAACGCTGTTGCATATTGCGGCATGTAGAATAAAGTTCACGGAGTAATTCCAAGTCAGCGGGATTTTCCTGTCCGGGACTCATCTCTGCCAACATCTCCGAAAGGACGGACATATTACCTTCTACCATACTCAATTCATGTTGGAGTTTCACTAGCTGCGGACCACTCAATGTAATAGCAGATAGAGTCGAAATATCAACATCAGGAGTTGTAAGTTGAGGATCTGCTGTAGGCGGGCGCTGATAAACTGGCTGACTTACTGTAGCAGAGTTACTGCGACTCTTGGGGAGACTTTCGGAATGGCTGAACGTCTAAATTTATATTTATAATGAAAAAGTGTTATACAATGTCCATGGATCAAATAAATTACCTTCTGAGGTGTTATAATTGGTGCCATTAAATCCATGTTTGTCATTGGAAACTCAATGCCTTTGGATTTTAACTCCTGATAGACTTGGGTTACTCCCTGTAGTTCTGGATATTGTTGAAATGCATCTGACCAACTCTGAATTAGAGTTAGGACTTTTTCTTGAAGTTCTGTGGGGGGATCATTTTTTGGACCTATGGTGAAAAAAGTTTAAAGAAACTATTTTTAAGATACCTTCAGGCCAAATTGCAAACAGTTGAAATCAATACCAATCAATTTCACCAATTCCTGAACAAAATCCTTGCTGCACACCAACACATGAAACCGCCGTCCACAGTTCTTTACAGCAGTTTCAAGAACCTAAAAAACATTGATAACTAGATGGTTGCCATGAATAAGCCATTGAAAATTAATGTTATACTATTAGAGTGTGCATGACAACTGTGTGATTTTTTCCTGCATTCAACTGAAAACGTTTCTTAATTGCCCTGACAGCATCTCTTGGGCCATCATCTTGTTCATTGATTAGGTCACAAATTTCAATGTTGAGTGCCCAGTTCTCATCGGACAACGATGCATCAGTGGCTCTTTCTATTCGTTCCCGTGGGTAACAAAAACAGAGTTCTTAACATCGAAAGAGCAAAAGTTTGATTACTCAACAAGTTGCTTACCAATTAATTGTCCGATAGGTGTGGCGAAAGGGTTACCCCCGAAAAAAGCAGCTACCGTCTCCATTATGAGAAACCAAATGAATAATACTCTTTGTAAGGTATTACAAATATATAGAAGCCTTAATATTGAGTTTCAAGTAAACAATCTATACTCTTGAGACAGGCTTAAAGAAATCAGCTGAGTGAAATGACAACCACGTACAGAATGCCCACGATTATTGATATTATATTACCAAATCCTTCGCAGCGCTAGGCTGTGTCCGGAAGCAGAAACTCTTTAAATGGAGCGCCAGCGCTTGTATATTGCGCTTATTTATATTGCGCACTGAGCGCACATATAATATTGTATTATAATATTGTATAAGAGTATTGTATTAAAATATTTTATTATATTGCAGATATTTACGCCTTTTTTTTATAGCCCCGTGTTTATTTCAGCTTCAGACGCTGGATGGAGCTGGTAGTAATAACTACCACTAAGGCTGTCATTCTGTCAATCTATATTCTCTATGATGATTGCAAACGAACGTTGACAAGTTGATTCATCACCAACGTTATATTGCATGATTGATGATTGTTGACTAAGTGTTATCTTATCATTTTTGTACTTATTTAAAGCATTTTTCAAATTGCGTGGATACTAGACCACCATAAATTCATGCAAAGCACGAGTAGGACAATGTTTTATTACAAATCTACTTTTTATTGATTTCGATAGATAGACGAGATTGCGTTTTTTAAAAGTTAATTAAAAATAGCCGCATTCAATAAAATTTACTGTTTTATGAGTGGGCGAAATGATAAGGTCTTTTTAGTCATCACAATACATACATTTTTACCACAACTATGTGACATGTTATGTCTCAATGCATTAAAGGAATCTACAATTAACCACAGGGTTAGACTTAGACCCCCAATTTTTTTTATCCACATCCATTTGAAAATTTCGAAATAAATTATTTTTGGTTAGTTTCATGTTTCAAAATATATAGTTATATACACATTCTTAAAATACATCAACGCAGTCTCGTGTTGTTGTGTTCAATTTCTATTGGCTCAGACTGCGTTGGTAAAAAAAAAACAAAAAATCGACTCAAGCGATTTTTTATTTCGTTGATCGATTTAGATGATTTCAAATGTTCAAGCAATATAAACTGATTTATCATTATTTAGCAATGAAATTTAGTATTGAATGTTTATGTGAGTAGTGGAAATACAAACGTATTCTGTCTTTTATGAACATTTCTGGTTTCTAAATTTATTTCGAATATTAACAAAATATCGATTATAAACCGAGTTTGAATCCTTGTGTATCGATAAACAAATCGACGTTAAGCTACGTCAGCAATTTTTTTTATTACAACTTATACCGGGAGGAAGGAGTCAGTATTTCATCTCTTTCAGTTCTAGACCGGCCACCGATTTCAACGTATTCTTGAGGTACTATACTTCATTTCCAATTGACAATATCTGTTTTCACGTACATTTGATTAATGTGTCACGCGTATCATTCTAAAACATACATAATCTTGAACTGTCAAACTGTAATGTCAAAATTGTTTTTTGTTTCTGCAGATCAGAGCAGCGCTAATTTTCAAATTATCACCAATATAGATAGACAAGAGATCATCGGCACCATGAAATTCCTTTTGCTGTTAGCGTTCGCAGTTTTGGTGAGGACTGATGAAGTGAAAAAGGACCAAGGAGTTTTGGTTTTAGAGAAAGAAACCTTCCAGTCTGCCATTACTGACAACAAGTTCATCCTTGTTGAATTCTGTAAGTATTTCCTTATAGGTCCAGTTCTCATATTAAATACATATTTCTTGAGATGATCAAAACTTTACTGGATAAGTGACATTATTTTTTCGAAGAGCTATAGTTTTAAATCATGAATATAAGAGAACAGCAGTTTGATAAGAGATCAAAGCAACAGGTTTTAAAATGTTATTATTAAGTCATATCCTTCACATTTGCAATCACCAGATCTATATCTTAAAAAACAGCAATTTTTGAACTGTTTGTCATCTGAAGGAGATAACTTGCATGAATACTGTTCAGTGCTTGATTCCGACGATTACGTGTGAGAGCCTCGGGCTTTCTGACCTTGACGCGATTCATAGACCCCACTTTCATTGACCTTGAATTGAAAAGCAAACCAGACGGAAGTTAAATTAACTTATGCTAGAATTTCGTCAACCGTCTATTCTCCATCTTTTTCGCTTCGAGATTTTTAATTACAATTATTTTTGAATCCATTAGATGCCCCGTGGTGCGGACATTGTAAAGCTCTTGAGCCGGAATACATCAAGGCCGCTCAGAAGCTGAGAGACATCAATTCTGATATTCAGTTGGGTAAAGTTGATGCTACTGAGCAAGCCGAACTCGCTGAAGAGAACAAAATTCGCGGCTACCCTACTCTTAAATTCTACCGTGATGGAAAGCCTTCAGACTACAATGGTATGAATGCAAATAAGCTATATTTGGTCTTTAACCGTATTAAGCAAATGAACTATTTCCATATTAGGTGGTCGCACGGCTGATGAAATCGTCAACTGGTTGCTTAAGAAAACTGGTCCTGCTGCCAAAGCTATTGCCACTGTTGATGAGGCTAAGGAGTTTGCTTCAGCTAGCGATGTTGCCGTACTTGGTCTCTTCAAGGTAAAACTGGGTTCTTTTAAAATTATCATGCATTACTAATGCTGTCTTTTTGATTGAACAGGATCTTGAATCTGATGCTGCCAAGCAATACCTAGCCGCTGCTCAGGAAGTTGATGATTTCCGATTTGCCATCTCTGCTGATGCTGATGTCCTTAAGGAGTACGAAGTTTCTTCCGATGCTGGTGTCTTCCTCCTAAAGAAAGTCGATGATCCTAAAGTTGCTTTTGATGGTGAATTTACTTCAGAAGCCATCGTCAAGTTCGTCAAGACAGAGTCTCTGCCTTTGGTCATTGAATTCAATCACGAAAGCGCACAGAAGATTTTTGGCGGTGAGATCAAGAACCATTTGCTCATTTTCGTTGGCAAGAGCCACGCCGATGCCGAGAAAATCACTCAGGCTGCCCGTGATGTTGCCAAGCTCTTCAAGGGCAAGGTTAGTGTTGCGCAAAATGAGAAATTATTGGCTGATTTCAGTATGTTCATGAAAAATTCTTTTTCTGCACTTCCAGGTCTTGTTCGTCACAGTCGACACCGATGAGGATGATCATCAACGTATCCTCGAATTCTTCGGCATGAAGAAAAGCGAACTCCCCGCTATGCGTCTTATCCATTTGGAAGAGGAGATGACCAAATACAAGCCTTCATCCGAAGACCTCACTTTGGATGCCATGAAAGACTTCGTTCAGGACTTTATTGATGGAAAAGTCAAGCCCCATTTGCTTTCTGAAGACATTCCAGAGGACTGGGATAAGACTCCCGTCAAAGTCCTCGTTTCCAAGAACTTTGATTCCGTCGCTTTCAACAAGGATAAGGACGTTTTGGTCGAATTCTACGCTCCATGGTAAATTTCGAATTCCGTTTTTAATATTTTAAATCTTAATCTTAAACATTTTTTCGTTCAAATTAGGTGCGGACATTGCAAGCAGTTGGTCCCCATTTACGATGAACTTGGTGAGAAGTACAAGGACCATGAAAGCATCGTCATCGCTAAGATGGATTCTACTGCTAACGAGTTGGAGCACACAAAGATCCAATCTTTCCCTACAATCAAGCTTTACCAGAAGGGAGACAACAAGGTATTTTGGATGCTTTTAGTCTGATATCATGTAGTTAAGATACATCTGTTAAATAATTATTCAGTATCAAGTTTTATTTTAGGTTAATTGGTAGTTTTAATATAATTTGAATATCCTTATAACGCATTTTGTGACATCAAGGTTGTCGAGTATAATGGTGAGCGAACTTTGGCCGGCTTGAGCAAGTTCTTGGAAACCGGTGGTACTTACGGGCAGGCCGCCCCTGAAGAGGTATTGTATTAAATGAGAAAAAAGGATCTGGGAAAGCTCGCCACCAAAACTCGCTCACAGCCACACTTCTATCCTTTTTAACCTGCATTCGTTTTAAAATGGATAACGTTGCATGTTTTTATAAATGTGCTCGTCCTTACTGCATGGCCTATTTCTCATCAGTAGCTGACTTGCCATCTGTTTCTCTTCTTTTCTATTCGAGGTGATCCCTTTTACGGGTGCACGCACTTTGGACGGCTTTGTAGAGTTTCTAGAGCAGAGTCTTAAGACACCATCCACAGTGAGTTTTTTAACTTTTCTTCCTCCTAACCTTTCAGATTTTTCAACGGGCTTTTTGGTGGCGAGTTGAATTGAAATACGCAATTGATTAGATCCGTTAACTAATTCTTTTAAATTTTTTCTTCTAGGAGGACGAAGAGGAAGAGAAGGATGTTCCGGCCAAGGATGAATTATAAGATGTGTTGGGTTTGAATCACTACTTGGGAAAAGGGTGCGGGTTTGTTGTGTTGCGATGTTTTCTTTAATGTACGTGATTAACGAACACCTTAAAAAAAACGATAAAAAAATTATTGTCTGTTTTTCCCTTTCTTTAATTATCGAAAGGGGCATTTCACTTAACAAAGCACTAAAATCATTTCTGAGTCTTAAGAAAATAAGTTTTTACATGAATTTTTTCTGGTATACATGAACTGTGTTTATTTTTTTTGGTTAAACAAAAAAAATGTTTCCATTGATGAAATTCCCGGGCACTTGTCCCATCATTTTCCTTTTTCCGTTCTGGCTATTGACGCCTACTTCTTGATAGGACGTAAGTGCAATTATTAGCCCACACGTCTCTCATCCTACTTCCACAATGAAAGGTTGATGAATGAATTACACAATGTAACAAAACAGTTGGAAAATATGGCTAAAGTTTATTTAGCGAATACAATGTGTTGGTGCTTTCTCATTGGGAGTCAATTGGTAGCAAACATTAATTATACCTTCATGACACTTGTGTATCTAGCGATTGGACAAATTACTTTTAAAAGTAACTCGAAGCTGTGAAGAGCTGTGAGGTGTAGGTTAGAGCTAATCATTTGAGTAAATTTGTTATATTTGATAAAAACCATTGTGGAATGATAGAGGTAGGCAGCGTTTTTGTTGATAAGAATCCTTTTGTCATCGAGAGGGCAAAACTGAATTATTTATGAAAACCTTTTATAATTAATAATTGGCGAATTTCAATAGATGTATTTAATCCCTGGTTCTTTCATCTTTTTTCTAACACGACATTTAAAAATTGACTACTTGCTGTCGAGAAAAATGTAATAAGTATTTAATTACCTGTTCCGAAACAACAATCGGAGTTCTGGCTTGTATATTGAAACAAAGCCTGATATGAGTTAGTTCTATCAAGTATCAACATTAAGTAATCACTACTGAAGATAGGTAGAAGATCCATTTAAGACTACGTACGATTACCGCTTTTTCTCAAATTAGATTTACCTCTGGATTTATTATCTTGGCGTTGAACCACCGCAGTGGGTATTTCACATTTGCTAAAGAAGAAACTTCCCATTCAGCAAGGGAAAAGTTTGCATAACCCAATAATATTTGAAAAAAACCTTGCTAAAGGTGGATAATGTCGTTAATATTCATTAAATCATTATTGATTTACTGGATTTTATTAGACGCGAGTCACGCGACACGCGACGAAATTTGACGAAATTTATTTTTATCGATATAGATGGAATTTGGCAACGGAGCCCTTTGATGCATCGATAGAAAACATTAGATCTTGCAACGCCCAAAGTCAGTCAACAAAATGGCTTCCATGGCTGCCCAACTTCTCGATGAGTTAATGGGAAGAAATAGAAATGCCCTTCCAACAGATCGCACGAAAGAATTATCTTATAATGACGCTGAGGTAGGAAGTTCGTATAATTATTTAATTGGAATGAAAATTTAACATTTTTGGTGTTTGTTCGTGTAGGTGTGTAGGTACTATATGGTTAGATTTTGCCCACACGATTTGTTCCATAACACGAAAGCAGATTTAGGTCCGTGTACAAATCTTCATGATGAAGCTGTCCGACAGAAATACCTCAACGAGGCACCTTCGTATACAAAGACAAAGTTTGAAGATGAGTTTCTCAAGTACTGTCGATCCATGCTGAATGAAGTTGAGCGCAAAATTCAAAAGGGTGAACAAAGGCTAGCCCAATCACAATTGGCTAAACAAGAAGCTGGTGCTAATCCCAAATCTAAAGCAGAAGAACAGATTGCTTTGCTTACTGACAAGATTAGTCATCTGGTTAAGGAAGCTGAACGCTTAGGTTTTGAAGGCAACATTGAACAAGCTCAAGGACTTTTGAAACTTAGTGACCAATTCAAGAGTGAACGAGAAGCCCTTAAGAAAGGAGAAGGCCTTTCATTTGTAAGTCAAAATATATTTTTGTTTAATTTCAGTCTTTTCAAGTTCTGAATTTTTTGGTTAGGCAACTGAATTGATGTTAGAAAAACAAATGGAAGTCTGCAAAGTTTGTGGTGCTTTTTTAATTGTTGGCGATGCTCCCGCTCGATTAGATGATCATATGCAAGGAAAACAACATGTTGGTTACCAAAAATTGCGTTCGGCAGTAGACGAAATTACGGTATGTGCCGATTACAGATTGTAAACATCTTCCAATTTTTCTTACACAGTTGATCCATTCTTTTAGGAGAGTCGTGAAAAAGCTCGCCAAGATCGAGAAATGCAACGCCAGAAAGAAGCTGAAGACCGTCGTGGCCGGCGTCACGACGACGATTCACGCCGTCATCACGGAAAAGAGCGCGAAAGCGGTAGCCGCAAGCGCTCTCGTTCCCGCTCCCCTAAACATCGTTCCTCGAACCATCACAGCGATCGACGAGATAGAGGTGACCGCAGTCGGAGCGAGCACGATCGTAACAGAGACAAAGATCGTGGGTTAGTAAATTTCTGAAATAAATTTGATGAAATTCAAGTTTTGTATTAAAATGTTTATTGTGTAGTCATAGCAGAGATCATCGAGACAGAAAGCGAGACGATAGACCTCGTGATCGAGATCGCACAGCACGCAACGGTTGGTTAACCTTTCATTCTTTCTGATTATACGTTGTATTAAAATTGTGTATTGATGCATTGAATTCAGGTTCTAAGGAGAATGGGGCAGGGATTTAGTAGTTATAACAATGTAGAAGGAGCAGCAGTACGAAGTCAAAAAAGTCATCTAAGATGAGGTAGCTTCATCGTATTTCAGGTAAGTGGTTTCACTTCATGAAGTGAGTTAATGGTTATCCACTTGCCCCCTCATGGTTTAGCGAAACCGCGCCAGGTAAGTGTTGTTGGGGCTTTTCGATGACGGAGCATAAAAAGCTGCTACAATGCGCCGGATTTTTTTTTTTTTTTTTTTTTTTTTTACCTTTTTGCGTTTTTGCCGTAACGGGCGGATAAACTGGGGTGGTCCGGTAATCGAGGGAAGGGAAGAACTCGTGATTTGCTTTTGTGTTGTTCGACATCCAGAGTGTGTTTGTGTGAGTGAGTGAAACTGTGAGAGGGGATCGTACACAATCGCAGAGGCACAATCAATCGCTTCGGACTATCAAAAAGCTGGGAAAATTGATTCAATTGCAGGTGACCTTTTGATCCAAATTGTTATTGATTAACTGCAACTCGGAGAGCCTCGAACAAATAAAAAAGAGAAAAATAAGAAATCTGGCTTCGTGATCGTGGGTAATTCGGAAAATTAATTCCCATTTTATTGTAGGTCCGGACTAAAAAATGTTGAAGCCTTGTTGTCAGACGCTCATTTACGGATCCGTTTGGGCGTCTCAATTTGTTCTCTTCGCCTCAAGTCGCTGCTGCTGTCAAGCAAGGTGACACGTTATTTGTATTCCTCTTTTTCTTGTTTTCTTCCTAAAAATTTCTTTCTCCCACGACTTTTTCATCATCAAAAACCATTCATTTCTTTTGTCCCTTTACAGTTTTTTTTTTATTTTATTTTGGAATGTTTCCATCTTTCTTTACATGTCCTATGATTGCATTATACCACTACACATTCCTCAGTTTGGATTAAAACTTTCTGTGTGACAGATAATGCATTAGTGTGAAGTTGCTTGAAAATACATGTTAGTCTTCAACCAGAATTTGTGTTCATTCAAACAAAACTAAAATTCTGACCTAAATCTTTTGAAAGTGATCACGATGGTGTACTAAGTATCAGGTGCAACATTTTAGAGCGTGTCCTGCTAACCCAGCGGATGCGGTCGAAATATTATATTTAAGGAGCCGTCGAGTTTTATTTCTGCTTTAGAATTACTGGGTTAAGTGGATAGCCTTGATTTCTGAAACATTTTAAAATTAGAACATAGATAATCAAACTAAAGTTTCAATTTAAAAAAAAAATCGAATGAATTCCGTTTGATTTTGAAAGTAAATTTCATTAAAGTTAACATTTAAAATTAAAACAAATAAAATAAAACAAAATTGACAAAATGTCACGAAACCTGATGGTTGAGATTTTTGCCGCTAGAAAGCGCTTTCCGCAGCCCACAATGGCGTCTTATTGTTGACGATTAACGGTCCAAACAATCAGCAACATTCTTTTTTTAAGTTAATAATCTTCAATAATAAGTGCATTGCCTTCCACGTTGATTGTATTCAGTGATTAAAGCTTCGTTATCGTTGCTATCATGCAGACTCAAACTGTGTCTTCCGCTGAGATATTCAAAATTGCAGGTAAGAAATCTTGAAGATGGATAAGGTGTACGTGTTCTCGGATGCAAATGAGGACAAGGATGTAGTAACTTGTATTCTGTCAAAGAGTTGTACACATGATTTTGTCAATTCAATTGTTTAGTTATTTGATACTGGCAAGGTTCCAAATGAAGGCCTTCATGAGATGGATACCTTCGCCTGCTGTTTGACTCTTTCATGTGCATGGTGTCTCGTTTTGAGAACAAAGCACACTTCAAAACTGTCATTGGCTTTTTTCCCAGTCTTGTCTCTTAGATGATAGTTTTATTTCTGTGAACCACACATGAGTGGCTATTGATTTCTAAACTATCCCGTTGAGGAACATGGCACACCATTCCATTCTGTCTTCGTTACATCTGACTTGATGATCACTGCTCACCAGCAGTGTGTGTACTGTGGATGCTCTAAGATGCTCCTTACTAAATTCAACTGGCAGTTTAAGCTGGTGTACACGCGTTCCAGTCTATTGGACGTCGTGTCTCCAGCATGGATTTGACCAAAAAAGATGGACGTTGCTGGTTGGCTGATTGTTGGTAACACGATACTAACCACAACGGGTTATCCTTGAGGCAGCCACTGGGCTTAGATAGACGTAGCAGAATGAAAGAGAAAAGAACAATAATAAAAGAAAGAAAGAAAGAAAAAACAACAAGAACATTGGGGTAATGAGATGAGAACGGAAATGCCGGGCTGTTCCCCCCACTGGTTTTCCACCGTTCACCTTTTAACCCTTAAAAGAAAATACATCAGCTAAAAGAAAAAGAAGGCCGAGAGCGAATCCGAACCTGAATCCCCCCCCCTCTCTTACGTCGAGCTCATCCGCTCTTAAATGTCCCTCATTCCGCACAAGCCTTCCGGGCTCTCCAAAGGGAAAAAAAGGGGAGAGAGAAAAAAGATACAAAAGGGAGAATACAGGTTTTTTTAGAAAGCCCTCAAAGAATCACATAACCCAAAGGCATTTTTCACGGCCCTCGATATATGGACGTGTTGAGCGCGCCCAGTTAGTTTTTTTTGTTTTTTTGTTTACGTGTTTTTTCAAATGGAAAAATGACGCATTAGATTTTCTGTTGATTCAATGTTGTTTTTGCCCTTTTTTTTATCATCTTCTAACCTCCCCCAACCTCCACGTACCTACCTTCCGGCGTCGTGCATACATCCATCATCCCGCACGACCCAAACTGCAAGCTCACCTTCATACCGACCGCCCATATATGCTGATTGGTATTGTTTCGCCCCGCAGAGAGATAGTGTGTAGACTGTAAACAACACACACATATTATTCAAAATCTCTGCATCTTTTTTTTTCCTCCCTATTTCTTGAATGTAAGAATCAATAATGTAACTCCTCTCTCGTTGGACTTGAAATGATGGACGATGCTGACTGGCTAACGGATGGCTAGCGTCCGAAAAAAGAAGGGGAACCTAAAACTACTAGGGGGTGATTTGGGGGGGAGAGATATAGAGAAAAAAACGAGATGCTCTTTCTCTCTCTCATTCCCCGTTGGGTAAAACCAGAGAGAGAAGGAGACAACAAGAAAAGAGAGCGTAGTATACGTAGTAGTAGTGGTAGTACACATGGTGCGAGGGTTCCGCTGCTTGCTGATACGGCCGTAAACGTAGTATAGCAACTGACTGGCAGCGCACCAGTCAGTGTCCAACGCTCAGGTGGAACGGTCGTGTGCACACAACTCTGGTGCTCTTTTGAGTTGCGACAAATAGTTAGACAGACAGAGGGGCTAAAGTAAAGGGCTATAGAAGAAAGTACAGTAGATGTTGTGTATTGTGTTACTCCTCTCCCTTTTGGAAGTTCATTGTGTTTGTGTGTTTGTTGTTTCGGCCC
Source organism: Daphnia galeata (assembly GCA_030770115.1). NCBI lineage: Eukaryota > Metazoa > Arthropoda > Branchiopoda > Diplostraca > Daphniidae > Daphnia > Daphnia galeata. The sequence goes on along the minus strand of CM061121.1, from coordinate 4,853,517 downwards.
CGACTGGTCTTCGATAAGAAGATCGTCGAAGAAGAAGAAGAAAGAGTTATTTGCTCTGGTTTCGAATTCCCCCCTTCATTTCCTTTTCATCATCGGAGACAGAACTCTCGAAAAACAAACAACAACAATCTTATTGGAATTCAGACATGGCCGTCGTCAACGGATTACAGGCGGCTACCGGGACACAGTTGGAAAATCTCATCAACAAGTGTGAGTGTGTGTTAGGAAAGAGATGCCACGGCTACTACTACTACTACCTGGCAACATCATAAAGAGCTTGAAGAAGAAGAAGAGAGGATAATATAGTCTAGTCTCTTTTCAGGATGAGATGCTGCCTGTTTTGTGTGTTGGTTTTTATACTTTCACAAAAACATTTTGGGCGCTAGATCATCATCATCATCCACTTCATCTTCTTCTTCTTTTTTTGTTGTTGTTGTGGAATGTCCGATTCGTAAATCCTGTGAATAAAATGATAGTGAGGTAGTAGTAGGAGTAGTTACATGGGGGCGATATCTTTTTAAAGTACCAGTTACACCATTCGTGGAAAAACACGCCGCAATGGTCAATTTCTTTTATATTCCACCCACCCCTATCCATCGAATAAAAAAAAGGTTATTGTGTATAGAATGGTGATAGAGTGTATGGGGGAGAGAGAGAGAGAAAAAAAAAGAGACGAGAAGACATTACGGCTGATGGGCCATCAATGGACAATCATCAAACGGTAGCGCTTGTCATTAAAGGTCCTCAAAATGTGCCGCCAAACAGCAGCAGGTCTCTCTCTTTCTTTCTATCTCACGGTGCATTTAGATAGAAAAAGAGAATTGCTCGATGAGCTCATCCAAAAATACGGACACTTTCTGCTGGTCAGGAGCCCCCCAAAAAGCAGTTCCGGTACCCCCCTCTTCCTCCTACTTTTTCCCGTCATTCTTTTTTTTTTTTTTTTTTTGATTCTTTTATTCTTTTCTTCTTTCTCCTAAAAAGCAAATGATGAGCGTTTCGGTCGGTCTCGTTTTTCCCAGGGAACTGAACGGACAGTAAACTTGCAAACAGACAGACACACACACACAGACCATATCTCTATATGAGGTGTATGTGTGGCTGTCCTTTGGACTCTTGTTCATTCTCTTATTCTCGCTCGGACGTTGTTGTTGGCATTGTTGGCACTGTATATGTGTACGTTTGTGCACTGCAGCGTTGTTCATCATTTTGAATAGAGCCGGGGAAAAAATAGAAAAGAAGAGATACTTGAATATGTTCCAGTTTTTCTTCTTCTTCTTTTTTTATATTCTTATTTTTCCTCAGCTCATCTTTGAATAGAGGCCGTTACAAATTGGGTTGACGTTAAGCCAGGTGTGGTCCTTGGTCTTTGGGACTCAAAAGTCCACCGATAGGTCAGACACGCATAGATAGCCTCTCTTACTCACAAATTTACTTTACTTTTTTTTTCTTTTCTTTTTTCAGTTCTCTTAGTGTCTCCTATTTTAGGGACCGTGTAACCTGGATAGGATAGGAGGCAGGTTATACTTTGACGGAGAGAACTTTCTTCATTTTACTTTCGAAAGCTCTTCAATGATGTGATGAATGGCTCATCTATCTTTTTCTTTAGCTCTTTTCTTGATGGCCATCTGCAATGGGCGCTGGACTTTTCTGTTCTTGTCTCCACCTGGACAAGTTTCCTCCTTTTTGACACATTTCTCTCTCTCTCTCTCTCTCAAAAGTATTTTTGTATTTGTGTGTGTAACCCACTCGTTTTTTTTTTCTTCTCGAGAGCGCCCCATTCCTGTCGATGGAACGTAATTATTTATGAAAACGACACCACAATAGGGTTCATAGGATTTTCGGGTCAAATATTGGATCAAATCGGAAAATTGTTGAGGAGGGATTTTTTTTTTTTTCGATGCGGTTCATTGAATCTCTTCTCTGCGGTCTATAAAGAGGAGGGTTGGCTGGTTGGTTGCGTCTACAAGAGAGAAAAAGATTAAGTATACACACACACACACACATAACACAGTGAATGGGAAACGTAGTAGTCGTAGTATATAATATGTTGGGTGGTGTTTGAAGAGGGCCCTAGGATTATGACACTCGGAGCATTTTTTCGTTGGAATGCCACGATGATCGTCAAGAGAACCAGAAGTAAAGCAACGGTCGTGACGTTGAGAATGGTAACAATCTAAACTGTACTACCTACTATTCAGTAAATATTTCCGATTTCGTCACCATACACAACAAACGTAGTAAGTAGTTTGGGTATTATAAATAACAACAACGAGCTACGGCGACGTAGCTGACGAGATTTCTAGTAGTGCCAGTCAAATGGAGCTAGATAGTTTCAACAATGGAGATTAGCATCGACCCCAATAGATTATAATACGCTGAGGTGTTTGGCGCTGCCAGTTTTTCTTCATTTTAAAAATAGTTTTCTTCTTCTTTTTTTTGAGGCCGCGGTCGTGCTGCATTCTTTTTTCACGGAGACCGTCTGAACATTTTTCAGCGCAACGATTCAAAAGAAACGAAACGTAAAAAAAAAAAAAAAAGATGCCACGATGCGATGATATTATGAAACGTGAGCGACGAAGGGCGAATAGAAAGGTGAGACGGATGAGTCCTTGAACTTAGCAGCGCGATGTGTGTATACATCTTTTCAACAGATAATGTCTCATGCTTTTTGATCGTCTCGAGATTGCGCGGATAATAAGTTGGATTCGATTTATTCTCGTTACTCGCAGAGCAGAAAAACACGTTTCTTCTTCGAAGCTTTCCATTATTATAATAATGCAGACACAACTATGTATATGCTTGCTATTTTGCACGTTCCAACATTTTCAAAAAGAAAAATAGAAAACCTGCCCTTTCCTCCACCTCCTCCTTTTTGATGTTTCTATCCCGTCGTCTCCTTCTCCTTGAAGAGTCAGTAACACGTACATTCATCAGATTTCCCCTTATGATTTCTTTATAAGATGCTCACATTATCGAGTGATTGAGTACTGAAGAGAGCCGCCCGCCTGCGGGACGAACGACCTTGGTCGCTAGCTCATGCGTGAACGTGCGCCGTGTGTCAGCTATTTTCTCTCTCTCGTCTCCAGCTCCATCAAAACCGATTGTTTTGTTTTGTTTTTTTGGGGGGGAAGAAGAAGAAGAAAAAACAATTTTTTTATTTTCAGGCAGATGAAGGGCTGGTTGCGTCACTCAACTACAGCAGAGTCGTCAACTTGAAATCGTCCTCTAATCGTCGCCTCGTGTAGATTTAGACGTGAGACCGCTGAGGTGTGAATTCCGGGGTGCCTATTATATTTTCCCACTCGTTTATGACGGATGAAACGAAGCGGAAATCATTTTGTTCCATCGTATCTCTTCTCTCTCTGTTAGTCTTTTTTTTACTGTAATAATAGCAGCAGCAGCGCTGAGGGAACGCCCTGTGTTTCATTCCTCCTATTTATAGGGCAATTTTATTTATTTCTTACATCCATTCTTTTGTTATTGTTTTTTTCCTATTTGATTTGATTGTTTCATTTCTATATTTGGGCTATTTGTCGCCCGGTTTTCAATGTCCTTGTCGTGACACCAATTCCTTTTTAAGAGTCGTCGACGACTCCACCCCGAGAAATGTTGTCCCGACCGGACGGACGAGTGGGAAAAATGTTGAAAAGGTTTTGGGGCACACACAAATGTCAATGGTGTGTGTGTGTGGTCTCTGCATTTCATTTAAGTTTCTTATTTTGTAGAATTCTTTTTTTTTTCTCCAGTTAAAAACAATTGCCGGTTTTTTTAAATTCTAATAAGGCGATGCCGCTTTCGCAAAGAAAAGCGTTTCGCTCTCGTTTCCATGTCAACCATTTCTAGAAATTCAAAATTACTAATTAAAAACAAACAAACAAACTAAAACAGTTCAAATCAACAAATTCTTCTTTATAAAAAGAAGATCAATCGAATTTTAAGATTAACAAAAAAAAACAAACTCGCCAACATTTTCCAAGACACTGCTTTCGATTCTCACATTTCACACACGGAAGAATCCGGGGCTAGATTTCGTTTCATGGATTCCGTCTGCTTATTTTTTTAACTACTTTTTTTGGCTGTGTGATTTTTGACTTGGATGGCGCCATAGAGCCAGCCCTCCCTTCCACTCCCACGCTGCTTTGGCTCTTCTCCATTCACCACCACCACCACCACCGAAATGACACCCGCAACATCGGCTTTTGTTTCACACTCCACGTCTCTTTTCTTTCTCTCTCCAGGGGTGGAAAAAATGTTCCTTTTTTGTGTGTGTCAAGATGTGCGCATGGAACCGAAAAATATGAAGTCGAGAGGGAAACTTAACGCACACCAGCAGCTGATGACGTTTTATTCCGGAAAGAGAGGGGGGTAGAGCTTCCGTATCTAGTCAAATTACTTTGCTGGTGTGTATCCACCAGCAGAAAAGCAAAAGTCAACTCTCCCTTTATTTTCGTGTTTATAAGAGAATTTGTTGTATTATTTTTTTTGTTTGTTTCTCCCCCTTTTTCTTAAAAAATAAATAAAAACAAGAAAAATAAGAAATATTTTTTGGGGGAAATCGGGGAAGTAGTTTCGACGCTCAGCGTATGGCTTGTTTTGGGTTGACACATTTTGTTTTATTTTTTATTTTTGTTCATCCTCTGGCAACCAGAAGGGGGCTAGGCCAAGCTGGGGGCCGTGGCCGGGTTGGGGTCCATATGGAAACGCCAGCAGAGAAAGAGAGAAATTTTGTTGTTTAAATTCTTGTTCTTCCTAGTGTTTTTCATTTCTTTTTTTTTCCCGACCGCGACCACCTGCTTCCGTTTTGCCCCAAAGGGAAAGAAGAGGAACTCTCTAACTAGTCGATTAATAAATAGTCAATGAATAGCCCTCCGTGGTAGCTAGTTTGGGTAGTAATATTGAAAGGGAGAGAAAAGGGGTTCTCACGATCACGCTGGCACAGTCGTTATGTGAAATACAGCTCAAACAGAATAACTACAACAACAACATCGAAAGAAGAAAAATAATGATCGTCATAATCATACGCTGAGCTTCGGCTCATCATCAGCTTTTTTTTTATGTGTTTGTTTGTGTATTTATAAGAGGAGAACACAAACAGTGCAGCACAGGAGTGAGCGCACAACACAAGCGATAATTATGACTGCCAGAAACTCGTAGAAAAGGGAGGGGGGGGGGGATTGTGTATTTTCCATCATTATAAACTCGACGCTCATTGTTCCCCTTTTGTCAACGGCCAAGCGACACGTCAATTCATCATTATATAATATTGCAGCACTGCCAGCTCAACCAGCTCTCCTAATGCTCGTTGGGGCGGTTGTAATTTTATGATATCATATTCGTTGCCTGTTTGATATTCATTTTTTTCTGTTTTTTTTTATTATTTATTTATTTATTTATTTATCTTTTTCCCTCTTTTTTGGGTGGATTTCCCAACCAACAGATCTGACGCCAGCCGAACAACAGCTGCTGGTCGAGATACGACGCCGGAAAACGGAACTGCTGAACGAAATACAGGTATTTTTGAAATTTTCTCCATTCATTACAACATCATTTGCATAGATTTATTATCCCCTTGAATTTTTGAATTCGGCGTTTATTTTTATTTATTATTTTTTTTTTTTTGAAAAGCCGGAAATCTTTCAGCTTAGCGGTAGGTATTTTCAATAGAAAAATGGAATGAAAATTTTTTTAAGAAATAAAAAAGAAAGGAGTGAATTTAAATACCATGGTTTAGTTAATATCATTATGCTCGGCAATTTTTTCTTCTTTTCTTATTAGACGGGTGTGAAGTGTTGAATATGTTGAGGTTCCCATTATACGCGGCGGCGGCGTGGGAATCGAGTGCATTAATGATCGTTTAAACTAAGATCTTTCTCGTCGGCTTTTCATAGTCGCATAATAGTTTATTTCCATAATAATAGTAGTGGTAGTTGTAGGTAGTAAAAAAAAGAAAGAAGAAAGGATAGGAAGAAGAACAACCCCCCGCACCCCCCCAATTCTTCTCTTCTTCTTCTTCTTTTTACCAATTTCTTTTATCTATTTTCTCTCCCCTCGCTTGTCCATTATGCAAGAATGCGACCCACCACAATCCTCAAAAGGAATTTTTCCCTCTACTTCTTCTGCTTCTTCTTTCTCCATCTTCCAATTTCAGATTCTTTTCTATTCGTCGTTTTTCGAAATTTTTTAGGGTGCCCCCTCTGAATCTGTTGATCTTATTGGTCGCTAGATGGCTTTGGTTTAGGTTGGCCGTTTGGCCGCTAGATGACGATAGATTGTTTTGAATTTCTAAAAAATTCGATTCTGATTTTTGTTCATAACTTTCAGCGTGCCATACAACGACGATTTACTGGGAGACGAATAGCTCGAACCGCGGGTCCGTGAAATCGGAGATGTTTGTTTCCTCTTGGTCGCCGACTGGCCTGTCATAAAAAATCTTAGAAAACTATAAATAATAAAATCAAAGCGTGATGCCCAAGGATGTGTGTGAATCATGGGTGAAATATAAAATCTATACAACACACACCAAGACACGCGCACCACGTAGTCATAGGCTGGGCGTTGGAGCTTGTAAGAATTTCTCGTCAAGTCAAAGAAGGAAGTCCCGAAAACTAGAAAGAAGTAGGAAACGGAAACCTTAAATAGAGAGAGAGAAAGAGGGGGAGAAAAGTCGAAAAGGAAAGACCGAAATATATTCTGAACGAAACAAAATAACGAACGGACTCGGGGAAGAAGAGAAGAAAAAAAAAAGTCGGAAGACCCCTTAATGGATTTTTGATGCTCGCCCTTCCATCCATCCATCCATCCCACACTGTGGGTGTCTTTCTATTTGTGACTCGCTACTCGTGTGTGTGTTTTTGTCAACGTCGTCGTCGGTCGTTGAAATGGTCATATCCGCTTTTTAAGTCTTTCCCATCTCTCTGGCCCGTATATTGAAAGAAAAAGAAGAAGATCCCATATATTATTATAAGTTCCCTTAAGCGTGCAAACACGGAGCACACTAGTCCGTTAGAAGTCGACAAACGCAGACACAAACAACGAACACGTCGGTTCTAATCTTATCACCGGGGCGACCTCATCCGCGCGCTCAGTCGGATGAACGAACAACAAACAAACAACCAAACAAACAACCCCACAACTCTCTTTCTCTCTTCTATTCTCTTCCAAGTGGCGAACCAATAAAATTGAATAAAAATAATTATCCGGCTCGGATTTATCTTTCATCGAAATCACCTTTTTTTTTTTTACAGTTATCCTCCCAAGTTTCAGGTTTTTTATTTTGAGAAACGGCCCTTTATTTGGTTTTTTTGTTTTTTCAAGAAACCACCCACCGTTGCTGTGGTTTCGCCCCCCTTAGTTTCTTCCCTCTTGTGTCTTCTTCTTGTTTTCCAGGAACCTAAAACAATTAAAAACCAATAGTTTCTTATATATTGAGAGAGGAGTTCTACGGGTCTGTAGTTGAGTTCAAAGACGAGAAGAACTCGAGAGTCAAGTGGATATGTTTATCTCGTTTTTCTTTTTTCTCTCTTCAAAAGAAAAATTGATTCCAAGTGGGGGATAGCTCTGAAATATTTGATGTGTACTTGGAAAGGGCACGAATAAACTCTTTGTGTGCAGATTCTTTTGAATGTGATTCTTCTAGTGGATGTGGGGGACCCCCTTGACCGTAGAGAGAGAGAGAGAAGGGGAAAACCAATTTGGGGTTTTTTCGCCGTTGTCTTTCGTAACTTTTCCTATGAAAAATGCCAGACAACTTCATCATCGTACTATCAAGAATTGATCCGCGAGCAAACGATTTCCCGTCGTTAGAAAACAAAAAATTTGCTATTCTTTCGCAAAAAGCGAAATAAAAAGATTTCCCTTAGAATGCGTGTTGGCGGAATTCATCATCATATTCATTATGTTGCCTCAAGAGTCGGTGCATTTACGCACACACACACACACACACCGGCAGATGCATGTCGTCATAGTGTGTGTGTGTGTCTCGAGGACTCCGCCTACTCAAAAAGCCACGAGTCCAGTCAGACTTTTCTTTCTCTTTTCGTTTTGTTGTTGGCAATAGAAAAATTTATATTCCATCTTTCTGGAGATGACAAGGTCTTTCATACCAATCCTTTCTCGCTCCTCCCACTTCATTTTCCGCTCTGACAGGTCGCGACTGTTTGGAAAGAAAAAAAAAACCTTCTGCTGATGTTGGCCACCAACTTGGTCCAGCAAAACTATCCGGTATTTACCACTACAGTCGTTTAGTTTGTGCGCCTACCTCTACTATTCAATATCTATCTTTCTTTTTCTCTCATGTTACGACCTTTCTTGTTGTAAAAAATAAATAAATAAATAAATTCCAGGCGTTTGATCGTTATTCAAAATGAAAGTGTTATTCTTGTCCTTCGCTGGTGGACCCTTGACAAATGAAGCAAACGAAAAGGAAAAAAAAAAAACGAACGAACGAACGAAGGAAACTAGTCACGCTGGCTGCGCCTTCTTCCCAACTACACTCGGTTTCTAATTCTGTCAAACTGCAGACGACGCCACGTCTATTTTCTCTCCTCCGTGTTAAACCGTTTTGGCTTCTTCTCATTTTTTTTTTTTTTTTTCTCTTCACTTTTTTTTTTGTTTGTTTGTTTCGGAGGTCGTCGGACGTTGTGGAAATTGGAAAAAAACAAAAACAAGAAAAGGAGGACAAAGAATGTTTTTGTTTTTTGGCATAGGAAATTAGCCTTGATTAAGAAGGGAACGAAAAATAGGAGATCTAATAATGACACTGAGTGGGGACAGAGATAGACAGAGCGACGCCATCCGATCAAAATTCTTTCACCATTATGGACTCTCGGATCTCCTTTTGTTTGTATTTTCTTTTTTTTCTAATTGGGTCGGCGACGACATATTTTATAACGACAAGGCGACATGAAAAAACAAACTTTGGGTCCGCTGTGCAAGTTCGTATCACGCGCTCGGCTCGATTCCGAAAATAATAAACAAAACAAAACAAAGTAGTTTGCTTGTGCTAGATTTGGTTTTTATTTTTATACATTATTCCCCCCCCCTTATTATTTAGAACAACGATACACCTCGTCTCTCTATCTCACCCTACAAGTTGGTATGTTTGCCTCCTCCTTTCTGAACTCTGTCCCGAGTAGATTAATAAGAGAATCAAAATAAGAAAAAAAATATATATAAAGGATTGCGTCACCTCGTGAACGGAATAATATCAAGCAACCTGAACTTGGGTCTCTCTCTCTACCTTCTCCCCCCCCCCCCTGGGCGTTTTATGCACACACACAGAGGTCCTGTGAAAACCGGTCGCACGCAAACTTGCTCTCCGTGCTTCTTCTTTTGTCTTGCACACACAAGATACAAACGGAGTACGGGAGAAATAGGAATAAATAGACGCAGTCTTGGATTTTCTCTCTCTCTCTCTCGCTTCGTTCGTAGCTATTTTCTTTCTTCATTTGAAACTTCTTTCTTTTGGGGGGGGGGGGGGGCTGTAATGTGACCCCCTCCCGGTCTATGGTCGATGGTCGATCTTGAATAATGAGCGAATCCAAAAACTCGCGGCGCAGGTTACCAAATCTCCCTCTGAAATGTTTAAAGAGAAGAGAATTGAAGAGGATAGTTTGTTCGAGGAGAAGTAAAAAGAAAAAAGAAATATGGACATTTGTGTGCCGAGAGGAGGACACACAGCGGAGAGTCTCTTGAAAAGAGAGCATCGTGATTCACGGCCCGACCTTTTTAAGAAAAAAGGATAGAAACAAACGTCGCATTTTGCAGATGCCCAGTCACGAGTCAATTTTCTTTCCTCCGTTGGCGCTTGTGCCACAGTTGAGAATTTTCATCTCCCTTTCATGACCGCAGACAAAAAAAAAAAAAAAAAACTATTTAAAAGGCACAGGACCGTGACGTCATGAAGATAGCAGCGACATGGTGCCCAGTGCAACGCCCACACGGCCCCGCGCGCCAAGTGAAAAAATGGGAGGAGACTCGCTCCTTGCCCGTCACCACCACCACCACCACACCAGTTCGCCCTTTAAGGCAGAGCTGACTGCCCTTAGAGAGCTACGTACCTACTAGCTTCAGCTTCAACTTGTATTTTTCTAACCTACAGCGAGTCGGCAGTCCTTAGCTGACTCTGGTGGTGGATAGTGGTGGTGGTGGATAGTGTAGTTGAGAGATGTTGGTTGGAGAGTCAGTCAGTCAGTCAGCAGAGCCAAGGGTGTGAGGTGCTGCGCGCATATTGCGCTCTCTATCTCGCTCGCTTCCTCCTTCCTCCCTTTGCATATTTTGTGAGTCAGTGTGTTTGGTTGGTTATCGCTTCCGTCGTTGTGAGTGCGTGTGTGTTTTGTGTGTGTGTGTGTGTGTGTACATGTCGATTAGCTTCGCCATGACGATGACATCACCCGTCGAGTTGGTCGCCAAAACGGGATGGTTTGATTCATTACGAAGGAATCGCAACAAAAGTCTCAGTTCAACACCGGACAAATTAAGCAAAACAAACATCAGCGCAAATGGCAATGTTGCTACTACATCAACGACGACGACTATGACGGGTGCTAAATCATTGTCCAGTCTCTATACGTTGAGTGTCAACCATCATTCCAGCACATCATCATCGACCACCACCAAGGAGCGATTAGAGATCTCGCCACAATCAACGACACCGAAAACCAGGTGGCGTTTTGGCACCATTTTAAATCGCTCCAAGAAAAGCGATTCATCCGTCGACATATCCAATCGGAGCGTGGACGAATTATTGAGTGCGTCTAGTCGCCAAAATGCGCCATCGTCGGGACACACTGTTCATCTTCCGATGTTGAAAGAGCAACGCGATGAAGACGATAAGAATCTCTCGCAATTTTGCACTTTGCCCCGGAAGCGACTGCAAACAGCACAGAACCAACAACAACAACAACAACAACCTCCTCAAGATTGTCAGGAACAAAACGGTAGAGCAGCCAGCACTCGGTTGTTGCCTCCGCTTTCGGCGTCGACAAGCCGATCACGAGCCTACACAAGTAGTACCTCTTCGTTGGATCGACGTAAAAAACGATCCACCGTATGGTACACCATTTCCGAAGGCGATATGTACGGGAACAAGAGCAGAGTGAGTTTATTTTCACTGGAACTCTCCAAAAAAAGAAGGAAAAATAAAAAAGGTCGAAGAGATAGGAGGGAGCTATATAGATGGATATATAGGGGAACTGTGTGTTGTTGTTGTTGTTATTGTTTATGTTACCACCGACTCGTTGGTCCGTTGCGTTCGTGCCTACGCCTAGACGTTCCGCCCTGATGAGCCTGTCATTAAGCCATGTAGCGACCATATAGCGTGAGGGGCTAGGCTCTTTTCGGATTGGTTTACTATATCCTCCTGTCAAAGTCTATTTCGTGAACAATAGTCTCTCTCCTCTGGGCCCTAGAAGCTCGTTATTAAATCTATAACATATATATAATACCCGTCATTCATTTGATTTGTTTTTATATAAAAAAAAACCTAATTTTTCTTTTATTTATTTCGACAGCAACTCAAGGATGAGATCGCCGAAGTTACGGCCGAAATGGAGAGTCTGGACAATACGGGCGAAGACAGGTAACGAAGAAAAATCTTCTTCTTAGAAATTTAAGAAAAATTTGTAGAAAAAAGAAGATCACAAATGCAAAGTAGAGAGAAAAATTATGTTTGCATTCCAAACTTGTGAGCCAACGAATCCTTTTTCCTGTGTGCTCGTAAAAAAAAAAAGTTTCCTAATCTTATCTGTGTGACTTGCACAGCATAACGCCCACATGCCCACACGCAGAAAAACTAAGGAAGATTGTGTGTTTGAACTTTGAGTCGGCGATTTTTTCCTGTCTCTTTTTTCTTCTATATCGGCTGAAACTTGTGTGTAGTTTGTGTGGCCAGCACGATGATGTGTCAGCGATGCTGATGAAAATCTTCTTGTTTTATTCACAGTAAAAATGCAGCCCGAGCTAAACAGCTCTCGCTCGGAAGGAAGAAGTTCAACATGGACCCGAAAAAGGGCATTGAATTCTTGTTGCAACAGGGACTTTTGCAGAACACGCCTCAAGACATTGCCGCTTTCCTCTACAGGTACACAGTATATACTACGACTAATATTACTTGTCCTGATTGCTTGTTAGTTGACTTATGTCTAAAAGTAAACCTATCAATTAATTTAAGTATCTTTTCTCTTAATGATTCATGTCCCCTTCGTCGTCTTAAGCACTACTATTAATTTTTTTTTGTAAAAATAGTCTTACATAAAAGTCGGTCCCTCTCCAGTGCCAGGAGGTCGAAAAATGTTCATTCATATTTTTAATCCATCCGCCGGGGTCATTATCATTTAGTCATTTACTTGGCGGGGAGGAAGAGGACGTTTTTCTTTTCATGGAAGAGAATCATGAAAGAAAAACATTTATTTTTTTTGGGTCACTTGATAATAAGCCTGTTTTTGTGTACTGTGTACTATGTTGTACTATGTTTAACGTTTTGGTCTTTTGTGTGCTGGTTGCTAATAAGTTGTTGTGCTGCCCTGCTTATTTTTGCCTTTTTGGTTTCCCACAGGGGCGAAGGACTAAGTAAGACGGCCATTGGTGATTATCTTGGCGAGAAAAGCCCCTTCCATGAGCAAGTCTTGAAAGCTTTCGTCGATCTGCATGACTTTACAGATCTCATCATCGTACAAGCATTAAGGTGAGCTACTCTCTCTCTTTGCTCTGCTCTCTACTTTTTTTTTTTTTGGGGGGGGGGGGGGTATTTCGTCTTGGCTTTTCAGGCCGTTCTGCTTTCGTGGATTCACACATGTGCGTGTACTTATAATCTACTTTCTCTGTGTGTGTGTCTGTGTCTGTCCAAATAGGCAATTTCTATGGAGTTTCAGGCTGCCCGGAGAAGCGCAGAAGATTGACAGAATGATGGAGACCTTTGCTCAGCGTTACTGTCAGCTCAACCCAAACATTTTCTCCAATCCAGGTACCGTAGCAAACACACACAAAATGGTCTCCCTTTTTTTGCTCATCCATTCATGCGTCGATCAAAATTTACTTATTGATGCGCGATGTTTAAATTGATTTGATTTGTTGCCGTCAAAACAGATACCTGCTACGTCTTGTCGTTTTCCGTCATCATTCTCAATACGAGCCTACACAATCCCAGTGTCAAAGAGAAACCCACCCTGGATAAATTCATCGCCATGAATCGTGGCATCAACGACGGAAAAGATATTCCAAGAGACATCCAAGAGGTGAATTTCTTTTCCCACCGCCCGTTTTTTTTTTTCTTTTTCTTTCTTTTTTTTTGTCTTTGGGGACGTACATATCACTGACTCTCCCTTTTCATTTTCTTTCTTTCGTCAGAGTATCTACGATAGCATCAAGGCTGAGCCTTTCAAAATACCCGAGGACGACGGCAACGACCTGATGCACACATTCTTCAACCCAGACCGTGAAGGATGGCTATGGAAACAAGGTAAGGTTTACATTTTTTTTTTTTCTGCGTTCTTTTTTGTTGCTGTTTCGATTTCTTATATATATGTTTGTTGTCTGCAATGAAAAAGGTGGCCGCTACAAATCGTGGAAGAGACGCTGGTTTATTTTGAACGACAACTGTTTATACTACTTCGAGTACACCACCGACAAAGAGCCTAGAGGGATTATTCCGCTAGAAAACATTCAGGTATGATATATTAAACCAACAGTTTTTAAGTGGCCAATTTCCTGTATTGTTTCTTTTTCGTTTTATATGAAAAACAACCAATTTTCCGTTTATTTTCGTGTCAGTCTATCATCATTATAATGAAATTGGGAAATTCTTTTATTTTTTTCTTTCAAATCCATCAGGTCCGTGAAGTGCCGGATAGGAACAAGCCCAACTGTTTCGAACTTTACGCCACGGGAGGCAACGACTTCATCAAAGGTGTGCATATACATTTATAATACTATATCCTATCCACTACTACCTAGTGGCTGCATCGCCTGCATGCGAAAATTGCATCGCGCCAGGCAAAAAGGACAAAGAATCTACAATTCTAAACTAACTGTTTTGTTTCGTTTGATTATTAAAGCCTGCAAAACGGATTCCGAGGGGAAAGTGGTCGAAGGCAAGCACACTGTTTACAGAATGTCGGCCGCCGAACAAGCTGAAAAAGACGAATGGATCGCCTGCATTAGGTAATACAACAAAAACGACGTCAAGTTTCTTTGTTTTTTTGTTTGTTCACCACCCACATCCGTTCTCTGTTATCTTTATTTCGTTTATTTTGTTTCGTTGTGTTGTTTGTTACTCAACTCTCATTTTATTTTGGCTTCTCTGCGGTTCGATTTATACAGGCAAAGCATAAGCCACAATCCGTTCTATGACATGCTAGCGGCCAGGAAGAAGAAAGCTCAGAAATCTGGCCATCGAACCAAACCCTGAAATCTATTCTCTTCGACAAAATGATTTGTTTCAATCGAGATGAATCCAACTACAACAGGAGTGGAAATGCGACAACAACAACAACCCCTCGCTATTATTTATCGTGACCGAAAAAGAGAGGCCTACCATCTACCCCCTCTCCATAATCCCATTCCAAGTGTCGTCATATTCAAATGATTTTGACGTTTAATGAAGAAAAAAAAATCGTATCATGTAATTTTTGTTCTTTCATAAATTTCTCTACTCTCCTTTTTCTCTGTCTCTACCCACGATCGTATAAAAACACATTTGATCTTGATTTTGTTTTCCTGCCAGAGAATATTTTAAAAACATAGTAAGAAAAAAAGGATTTTCTTTTTTTAAATTTTTTTTTTTTTTTTCATTTATTATTTTTTGGGTGAAATGTTTTTTCTACACCCATTACTTAAAGAAGAAGAAGAAGAGGAAAAGACAACATTTTGTGTGTGCACGATTTACTTAATCTCAAACCAATTCCCCCATCCCCCATATGATCGGCCATGTTGTTTTGGTGCGCGCGTACATATTATACACGTCGATTTTTTTGTATAGACTCTCTAATACTACTTCTTAACTGAAAAATACAAAATAAAAACAAAACAAGATAGTAAGAATAAAGGAAAAAGAAGAAAATGTCTCGCTTTTATAGTTAATGGGATTTCTTGCTGTCTTTTCTTATCTCGCGGTTTCTCTATACATCCGACCTCGATGACGTTACTCGCTCTTCCGTTGTATTTAGATTGGGAGTCGTCGACAGTCTTGTGGGAGACTCACTCCTCTTATATTTCTAAATGATTCAAGAATTCTATAAATGTTTTTTTTTTTTTTTTCACAACGTCAGTAATGGGTTTTGCGTTGATGTTTAGAATTCGAACGGAGTTTTTCTTTATTCAAGTGGTTGGGCTCATTTGATATACATTCCATAATGGAGGATGTATATATACGGAGCTTCTGGCGTTATTGTTGTTCAATAAATGAGCATTATAAGTCGTCCGTTCAACAACCTAGCATCGGAAAGAAGATATTTTATTTCTTTTGATCGATTCTTTTTTTAAAAACTCCATTATTACGTATGTTTTCTTATTCTAGCGCCATTTTGAAATACGCAATTCAAACCTTCGCCCCTTTTTTTTATATTGGGTTTATTTATTATTAACATATTCGTATTTCCTTTGTGCTGAATATAAGAGGGTGGCGCTACCTCATCATCATTGCATGACTTCGAAAATTTTCTTTTAAATTGACTCGTCTACATTCAGCTCATGCTGGTTCCGCTATTATTGCACACAAATGCCATTGGCTATCCGCAGTTGCTGCCTTTTCGTTATTTCTATTTTATTTTATAGATATGGGTTGCCAGGCATCATGCCGAAGGGTTAGACGTCGTCGCATACAAAATATTGATTCGTGTTCTTATACGTATGTGCGTTAAAAAAAAAATTACATCATGTAGCAGTTATATAGCAGACTCCCGTATGAAATTTTGGAGCGGTTCACGCTGTGTCCGGCCACCAGCAACAGCGACGACGAAAACGTCGGCAGATTTCAAATCGTTTTTTTTTCATTTCATATAGGTCATAACCTTCGATGATATTACATGCATCTTCGATCGCATTTTCTCTCTATATACAACCAAAAATTGTACTGTGAAATCCAGTTTTTTGTTTTGTTTTTAAAAACTATTTACGCGGCAACTTCTTTAAGAGTCGGAAAATATTTTGAATTGGGAGTAAAAAAAAAATTGAAGACGCGCCGACGAGACGCGGGTCCTTGAAAGTTATTGGTCGATGTCAAGATCTTCTTCAATTTCAAGTTTTGCTGACGCGCACGGGTTTCCATTTCATCTATCGTGTGTTTGTATAATGTGTTGAAACGGGTTTCTTTGATGATTTTAGCTCGTTGAACAACGATGATTCCCGTTATTATCATTATTATTCAAACGCGAAACGCCCTCTCATTTCCATCAGCCTTGTGTCAATTCTTTATTGTGTCTATGCTCTTTCGAACAAATCACATAAAGCAACGCATTCAGCGATCGGATCGATGGAGCGTGATGCTACTCTTTCACGAAATGAGATAGTACCGTATCAATATGTCCTAGAAATAAAAGTAACCATGATTAACAATTTTTGATTGATCTACAAATTGTTGTATTCTGTATTGCTGCCCTTCAAATAATAAAAATAATGGAAAACAGCCACAATTTTTTTTTTTTTTTAATTTATATTATTACTTGCCAAAATGTTTATACCCAACTATAGCTAATACAATCAAAAGATTAAAATAGATAGTTGATTTTTCCTTTTTTGTTTGGCATTTCCCAACTTTGGGCGCATTTCATTATTATGCGCAGTATACAACGTTCACTTCCGCATTTTGCCTTTTAAGGAGATTTTAAGGTGAGCATTGAGATATTGATTTTTCATGGGACTTTAAAAAAAAAAGAGGAGAAATAGCTATTGAAAACCTGCTGTCAGCTCCATTGCTGCTACCTCTCCTTTTAGATTTATATGAACCGTAAACATAAGGAAATATGTTGTTTTTCTCTTCTTGGCTCCCGTCTTCTAATTTCACTAGTGCGTACCATGTCCTAAACTGGAGGCCCGAAATTGGATGGTTGCGCAATGTTTATTATCATGGAACAATTCCGCGTATAATAAATGGGAATATTAATAACTTAACAAAAGGCAATTGAAACAAATTTTATGTTAGACTTTCACATTGTCAGATCGTCCATCATCATCTTAAATATTTGCGTGTTGTTGCTACACATCGTGCTAGAGAGATAACTGTTATCTTTTGTTGACCATCGAAGAACTTTTCGCTCTTTCTCATGGTGACGAAACCGCAAGGTTTTTCCCTAAAATAAAAATAATAACAATCACCGGAGGGGCATCGTCATGCGCACTTGACTAAACAGTCAAGAAAAAAAAAACCCCATCTTTCATCGATGTTGATCCAACCGTGCAGCATCAAGGAGGCATGTCAACCAACTGCCGTATAACGTGCAAATCCCACACTGGGGTATATAACACCGACACCTTATATAGCCAAAGTGGGATGACGTAAGATGATATTGCCTTCGTCGTCATTATAATAATAAGGTAGGTACTACATAAAGGTAGGGTTTGTCTTTCGTCACGGTGAATGAGAAAACCGAATATAAAGAAGAAGAATAACGTTTCTTTTGTCTTGTATACAGTATATACTATCTTATACATGGAGCTAATCTATGTGTGTGTGTGGCTCTGCTGTTAAAATGCCATCGCCATTAATGGATTCTATTCACTGTGAAATGACTTTCGATATATTGAAAGAATCCCAAATTGTCCATGTATGCCTTCAGCCCTGTGTTATCGTGATGGCAGTATAGTGAGCACTGTGAAACTTACATAATAGTCTCGCTTCATTGGTGCGCAGTTAAAGTTGATAGTATGAATTCAGATTCTAATATTTGGAAACTTATTATAACAATTCTTTTGCTGACCTAAAGTTATCTTCCTACGGATCTAGCTGGTTTAAAGGAGCTCAAATAATGATTAGTGACAGCATGACAGAAAAGAAGGAAAGCTTTTAACGTCATGGGGTATGATCTTCAAGAGCTTGTATTCTAGTCTGTGCCCACTTCAGGGACGAATTTTTCAATATAAAAAAATGCAGCTCAATAGGTTTGTGAAGAGCTCAAGGGACTACAACACAAATCGATACAGACTATATGAACCATATAAAAGAAGGTATATAAGTTATATATATTGTAAGAATAAAAAGATTCCAAACTCTTTTGAATCCAACACGTGCGGCCCTCTAAGTTCCGGGATATCCAGCAATTGACTGGCGCATTTATTATTATCTCGTTCATGTTTTCTGCGAGGCTGCGTTTATTTATGTATACGCCGGGATCATCATTTAATAATATACCGACAGAGTTTATGACTCTCGCTCTCTTTCATCTACAACATACCACGCTGAAAGGGAACCGTAGACGATAGTACTAATATTACAAGACAGATTCATGCCATGAATCTTTCATCGACCTACACTCCCGCCCACAGTTTCTATGGTGATCCACGTAGCAATTGGATGCCGGCGTACTTGAATAGCAAAGATTGATCCAGTAATGTTTGGAACGATGTCTATTCTCGTCTATATAGTCTTTGTACTTGCCTGATACCAAATAGGAAAACTCCCAAAAGACAAGGATACAATAACGCTCGATGACGTCTATATAGAGACGACGGCGGGCTCACACAGCATGCTAGACAGTGCTGGTCTCGTCGTGAAAGTCCTGGAATACCAAAACAAGGCTCGTGCTGTGAGTTGATCTGTTTTGTCAGTTGAATTGAACTTTCGCATCACGTCGTCGTGGATAAACTCAAGAATTCGTTTTTTTTTCTTTCTGCAGTGCTGCTGCTGCTGGGTATAGTGGATAAATGTCCTTGGATACTGCGCGAGTTCACCTTGAGGTACGCCATGAGGGACGGGTGTAACAAAAGGTGTAACAGCAATTGATACGCAATTCCTATTGTCTCAGGTGTCTGGTCTGTCGTCGCTCTAAAGCTGTGAAGTTGCGTTTCTTTCCGGGTTAATGGGGAGCAGAGAGGCCTTTTGTGACGTCATAACAATAGTACTACACCTCATTTGGGTTGTTAGATACAGCAGGCAAACAAGAGAGCTTTGAATTTTCAATGAATAATAAAACAAGCTGAGATATCAAATCTCGTACATCATGACTTGGTATATCTTTGATATACAGCAGACACTCGATATTATTATTATTAGTTTTATGTATGGAAAGAGAGTACCCATCCGTGTCGAATTGTTCGCTTGCGGAAAAACATTTCTCGGATTGAATTTTTGATTATTCGTACAACAATCAATTTTAGTGGCCACAAAAGTTGTTTGGCCACCTGCTTTATTTTTTAATACAAATAAAAGAAAGATATTTAACAAAAGTGTTATTCACCTTTTTCTGTGAAGGTTATACTGAACTCGTCCATTTTTTTTAAATATTTCTTTCGAACCTTGTGTTGTCATCACAAGTCACCTGACAATTAACAATTTTCAACGCTCGTAAAATTATGAAATTACTTTCCGAGAGATTTCCTGTATATATAGACTCTTCTAATATTAATTCCAAGGCCTTTTGTGTATCTTGATTGTTGTTCTCATACCTTAGTCAACTGCACCACCAAACGGTGATGCTGTTGAATTCTGACTACCACAACGGTAATCCGACGGTAACCTTACATCTTTCCCAACAAGTTTGTTCTTGTATGAACGTTTATCATCACGTTTGTTCATTATTTCATTCTTCTTCCTGCACGTATTATTACGTGGAAAATCGTGTTTCGGCTTTGTCGACTGTACTTGAACATTTTTCCTTTTCGTTTCTTGACGATGCCAGTGCGGTAATCAAATCGTAATCAGAGTCGTAATTGTTTTATTGACCTTGACAAACTTGTACGTTGAAAATTTTTATAAACCTAAATAGTTAGATTGTTTTTTTTTTTCGCCTCGTGAAAGCATTTGCCTTTTTTTTGCCTTTGCTGCTGCGCAGAACAAAAATGTTACACTCACGTATGAAAAATTTCAAAGTCATCGGTCTCGACAGCAATTCTGCGCGGCAACGCGAACTTTTCCGTATTCCCCGATCCAAATCAACTGTTATGTAAAACCTTGGAAGGAGACAAACAACTTTGCCCCTGCTGCCGCTGCCTCAATTATGCAAATGTAGCGAACCTGATACCAACGCCCTTTCCAATTATTGAACTTTTACAATTTCATATATAAAATAAATCTCTATGGCGACGTTGCTCACTAACAAGGAAGTATATACGAGTGAATTATTCTGTTTTGATTAACAGGAGACTCAATCATGTCTTTTCAAAGAATTCATCGGCTTTTACAGCGCAGAAAATGTCGGGAAAAGTTTATTTATCCACCGTTCCGTGCTCTCTATTGACTACTACACGATACCAACTGCTTCAACAACAATTTATTTATTTTATTTTTTTCTTGTTGTTTTTTTTAAAGATCCATTTCAAGGTAGGAACTTACCTGTTTATCAAACGCATTTCAGCGGTTACAACTATGACACCACATGTGCAACAGAGAATGACGCATACGTAATCTAAAGTTGAATCAATGTATGGTTGTTTATACGTGTGTGTGCTATTAAAGACCACCTGCCGAATATTCCCGAGTTTCGTTTATCCAATATATTGTGTTGGTTGCATCAAATTTTTCATTCGTGAATCGCAAGGATATGCAGACGGATCATCTCAGTTTCAGTCCAATCTTTGATAATAGGATGAAAATTTTTATCGTGTTTATCTTTCTCATCGGTCTGGCCATGTCTTTGGTAAAGTATAAACCGTACATAAAAGGCTATATACACACAGCATTATCGTATATTATATAATAATACAACATTTCACGTTCTTTAGCAAAACTACAAATCTCTGTCTCATTTATTTTATTTATGTTATGGGAATTTCCTTTTTTGATTGTGTCTATATAATAGCCGTCGCCTTTACTCCGGACGAAATCTGATTTAACAAAGCTTCCGCCTTCGAGTGGGTTAGACATGAAACCTCTTTCAACAGGTAGCGTTCCTTCTTCTTCTTCTGTATTATAACGCAGGTCAATTCTTTCTTTTGTTGCTGGTTGTCTTCTTCTTGAAAAGTGCTTTTCCCTTTGTATAATATTTTCTTGGTGATGGGAGCTCAGCTAACATATAGTCCCATTTTTAAATGAAATGATAATACCTTGTATTTTATGTTTTATACAGGCTCTAAAATTGTTTCAACCAAGGCACCAAAAAAGCCCGAAAAACCACCAAAGAAAGAGGATTACTTTTATATTCCGCCGTGTGTTTATTGTGGAAGAGATATAGAACGTATCAGCAATCCGTGACCGAAGTACTTCTTTCGTTCCCATTGACGCCCATATCTTCTATAGGGTAACGGCAAATTTTGAAGAAAAAAAAAAACATGTTTGGCGCAGGTTCCAGTTGACTTGAAATAAATCTAACAGTTTCTAGTCACGAATTTTGTAATATAGCCTACACATACATATTTGAGTATAAAATCAAAATACATTCTACATCATATAGTTGAAGATGCGTATCAAGTTTGAAATGGCTAAATTTAAAAAAACTGGTATATGACATTGCGAACAGTTGAGCACTGAGCAGTGATACGTTGAAAGAAGGAAAGATCAGGGGGATCCGTCTAGTCCATTTAAGGAAATCGTGCCCATGTTAGCATTCACCACACGATTTCCTACAGTGTAGGAGCATGAATCCTGGGTTGGCCTTGCAACCGTCGCCCTCGGTCGCCCAAACATGACAGTAGTGATCGTCGTCGACGCACTCTGATTTTGCAGAAATTGTTGCTGCTGCTGCTTCTGTCAATCAAAACGATTAAATCATTTAGACCGGAATGTGTGTCGCATCAGTCAACTGAGGATACATACCACTGCATAAAAGGCAAGACTTGCGGCAATAAATCTTCATGTACTCTTCATTCTTTTGGCATTCACCTCCTTTAGCCCTGCGTGCGTTGGTAATATTTTCGTTACATCTTTTTCAAGTGAATTTTTTGTGACAAGATGAAATGTATTTGTCTTACCATCGAATACAGTTGTCGTTCAAGTTACTACACTCGCCATCTGGGGAAAGAGAATGGCGGCAATTATTATGTAAATGTGTCAACTTTATATAAATACGTCAGCAGCGAGCGCTATTTCGCTTTCTTTATATTACAACAGAGACATAATACAAATATATTTCATAAATGAATTTCGTAAAACGGATTTTATGGGGAACATACCACCACATTGATTGCAAGATTGTTGACAGTGACTCGTCATCCAAGAATTGGTTTCACATTCTCCTCTCTTCGCCCAGATCTTGCAGTATTTATGTTCGTCCAGACATCGACCATTTTCTGTAGACAAAGTTCCAACTTTAGATTTTTATATTCTTAACTTTATGTTAAATATCTCGTGGTGCGCTTGGAATATTAAGTATGTATTTATACCAAAAGGTGATTCCGTTGTTGGAGTGACAACAGGTGAAATGGTAGACAAAGTTGAGTTCGTTTCACATTTGTACAACCGGTTCAACTTTAAAATGTCCGACTATTACAGGAAAAGCGAATCAGAATTAACGATTAAATAATATGAAATCTACTTTTGAAAGTGAAAATATTGTATACATTGCTAAAGCCTTCTCTTTGTCCCAGTTGTTGGCCATCATTCTTCTTGGATGTAATTGTCGGATAACGTCGGTCTTTAGCAAAAGCGTAAGCATCGTAGTGCATAATAGAACCTGTTGAAAAAGAAGGCAATCCCAATTTCAGTCAAACAAAACCATGAAAGCGAAAAAATCAGAACTGATATGATTATACCTGTATCGTATGGTTGATCCAGGTATTGGATTCGTCCTTGGTCGTGTTTCTGGAAATTGAAAGTCATCCCTGACGCAATAAAAAGAACAATTAAATTGATATGAATAAACCCGTTTTTACTGTGATGAATACGGTTCATCTATACCTTCAATAATATTTCTCCAATGAATTGTGATGTAATCGTCACGATCTGTCCGGCTTTGCTCGTGCTGTGAATAATCAATAAAAATAATAGTAATAACCATTTCAATAATAAGAAAAGTGGAACGATTATTCGAATCGTGCTTAAACACACAGTCATAAAACTATAGGATGTACAGGATGAACAAAAGAATAATATACCCAGAAACCAACTGCGTGCATTAATTCGTGCATAATGATGCCGACGTAAATACATCCCTTGCCCTATAAATGATGAAAAAATAGTCCGATAAATAATGCAATTTTAAATTCGATTTCGCTTATTTAAATGAAAATGAATTATTCATCATACCAAGGAGATTTGCTGTTCTCCTCCTGCACGACCGACGTTGCTGCTACATCTATATTCAAAGTATATAATAATATTAATAAATAAAATCTCAACCGAGTCTCAAAAACAGGGAAAATGTGAAATAATGTTTTATGCAATAATGTTCCACTGCTGCGCTGATGACAATGAAATATTCATTCAGCTATACACGCGTGTGCAGAATATTTAGCTCATATATAGGCGAACATTTCAGTTATTTACCCAATTGTAGACATAATTTTAACGTAGTCATTCTGGTTGGTGCGAGGCACGAAACGGATGCACGTCTTGTTGTGAAATTCAAGAACGGCCTTGGCGATTACACTTCGCTCGTAGTTTCCTAATGGATTACCAATATCCGTGAATGAATTACTGTCGTATAGAGACAGAACAATACATAACGCATGCAGTGTAGAAATAGTTTACAATACCAAAAGAGGCTGAAAGAACGTAAGGTATGGTGCCAGATGGCCAAGTAAGGGTCATGTCAACGACGGCATTGTTCAACTAAAAATCGAATATAACAAAAATACATTGAAAAAAAGCGTCAGTGAACTGGACTGGAAGTAGATCACTTTCTAGTCGATTGATTTCTAATAGGGAAACAAATAATCTCAGACAACAACTCTGACCTTTGTCCCTTTTTGTCGTCCAGTTACACCATCATCATCCGCAGCCGTTTCTCGATTTAAGACACCAACGATGTCGCCCTCAAAGAGGCCATTTCGACCACCCATTCTCGAACTACCGTCCACTAAATCTTGGAAAGGCGGCTCCAAAGCTGTATACATAAAGTCGATAAATCTTTTTTTTTAAATTCATGTTTCGATGAAAATAATTTGCATATTAAAGTAACTTTTTCTTAACAAACAAAAGCCAGGGAAAATAAGGAAAAGCCTGTTTTAAAAAATCGTGGAGGCCCTATAATATACGTCTCTAACTTGTGTTGCCCAATTAAGAATGAACTTAGATTGATTAGACTTTCGTTTTATTATCTTATTGTTTTGACTAGGATTGTAGCCTATGTAGGTTATACTCACTCAACAGCTCTGCATTTTGGAAATCCTTTGGACTGAGTGCTTCGCCAGGTATTTCTCCAATCTGTTAATTAAAAAAAAAATAAAATCAATTTTTTAAAAATCACAAGTTATGTAATTTCTTAGCTATATGAAATATCGCCCTATAATATGTACACCAAAATTATTTACTTACCGGATCGCTCCTGCCATCAAATGGCATCTTGATGAGTGTAGGGTCAGTGAGATGGTTATCGTTTTCAAGCGTGGGAGCGCATAATGTCTCTTTGCAATGATAGTTGATTGCGACCAGTAAGAGAGTCAGAAATGAAATTTGCAACATCTTAGGAATATTTCAACGTTTCAGACTCTTTAGGTAATTTCAAATTGTGGTACAAAGTTTACAGTTAAAGTTCACAGAAAAATAATAATCTAAAATTGTTCAATATATGTGAACTTAAAAAAAGAAGCTTGTTCACAGAGGGGTTAATGCCCTGTAATGCGGGAGAATCTGAACTGGCTGGGTAGTACGAAAAGATGGTCTTTTTATACGGTGGGGGACCACATAGAAGAATATTGTTTGTTGAATAACATGACGCAATGTCAAATATACTTGCCCTCTCCGGTCTGTTCTTTTACCAGTTACCCTCTAGGCTCTAGCCTTACCCTAGAATTTATTCAGCCGGAACATGTGTTCACTTTTATTTTCTAAAACTAGTTTACGCCAGTTTGAGGAAACTACCAGTGAGCAAGAGCGCTGGACGCTTTTCTAAAAAAAAAATATATATGTATTTCTTAAATTTTTTGAGGGGGCAACTCATGACTAAATGTTTTGTATAAATTGGAAATCCCCATCGCTTTAGGCACCTAATATTGTGAGACATATACAGTTAAACAGAACTGGAAAAACCGAACAAAATATATACCGCTGACCCTTGATCTTCAGCCAATAACATCCGCTACAAGATATCGTGTCGGTCTTAATTTTTCGTTAAAATTTTCGTATCCACAAATTTAAACTAATTCTTTCATATTGTTTTATTGTTTTTTTTGTGTGTCTTTTAACTGTAACCGATAATGTGATCCTGTTACTTGCTATACTTTCCGCAGGATATTTTATTTTCCCAATATATTGTTACTTTCTATCCTAAAAAATGTATAAACTATAAAACCTGATTTTTAACTTTTTTAGCGTATAATATCGTTTCAAAAAATGCTATACGCAGACTAGATGATTTCCAAATGTTTCATCGAAGGAGGATTGAGAAAAAGATTTTCAAAGTGTAGAAAACTTCAGACCAATTTTGAAAATTTTTAGGCCATTGCGCCCATATTTGCTCCGCTCATTTAAAAAAAAATGAATAGCGCCAATGGCAAGGTGATCCTAGTTGAAATTTTAGCCGCCTGGCGTCTTCCGCTCCCGGCAAATATGCTCGCTTTCAACTATGCTCGTTTACCTGTTGCTGTGTTCTTTTTTGTTTTTGACATTGACTGAATCAAGAGCTGAAAAACTTTGTAGCCAAGTTCGTAGAATGTCGTTCATATCTATTCCAGAAAACAGCGACTTTCCCTTGGAAAATTTACCTTATGGTATATTTACATATTTACAATAAATTACAATTAACAATATTTACAATTTTTTGTACATACATATTTTTTTAGGTATCTTTTCTACAGCAGATAAGGTAAAATAACTTGTCATTTGAAATTACGGCTCTACCACTGTTGATAACTTCGTTTTATCTACATTTAGTGTCAACCTAGAATCGGAGTTGCTATCGGCGAACACATTCTTGATCTTAACGCTGTTGCCCACCTGTTTAATGGACCTGAACTGAAAAACAGTCAACATCTCTTGAAAGAGGTAATATAGCCTGGTTGATTTTAATCGTATAAAGTGCCAGAGTATTAAATGTCTATCATGTGTGACAGAGTACCCTAAACAGTTTCATGGGACTAGGACCTAAAGCTTGGACTGAAGCAAGAAAAACTTTGCAAGATCTCCTTTCTACTGGCAACAAAACACTAGAAGATGACATTGATTTGAGGAAAAAGTAACAAATCATGTTCACAATTATTCTATTACAGAGCAATTCTAACTTACTGTATTCTTGGGCAGTGCTTTGGTTTTGCAATCAGAAGCAACAATGCACCTTCCAGCTAAAATTGGTGACTACACAGACTTTTACTCTTCTATCATTCATGCTTCAAATGTTGGAGAAATGTTTAGGTAAAATAACACCAAAGAGTTTTACATATGAAAAATATAACTTACTAATGTGTAATTTTAGGGGTAAAGATAATGCTCTCATGCCCAATTGGAAGTATTTGCCTGTTGGATATCACGGACGTTCGTCATCGATTGTAATTTCTGGAACACCTGTTCGACGTCCCGTTGGTCAGACGAGACCGAACGATGCTGAACCTCCAATTTTTGATAAATGCAAACTTTTGGATTTTGAATTGGAAACAGCTTTCTTCGTTGGGAAATCAAATCCTCTAGGTACTCCTGTATCAGTGGAAGAAGCTGATCAACACATTTTTGGAATGGTATGGGTTTTTGTATTCATTACTACTTAGCTTACATAAGATACAAGTAATTTTCTTTTGTTTTAATTTTAAATGCTTCTTTTCCTCATTTAAGGTCTTGATGAACGATTGGAGTGGTACGTATTACATTTCTTTTTATTCAATTCAGCATTATATTAACATATTTCCCCCCCCCCCCCCCCCCCCCTATAATAGCCCGTGATATTCAAAAATGGGAGTACGTTCCGTTAGGTCCCTTTTTAGCCAAGAACTTTGGAACAACCATATCACCATGGGTTGTTACCATGGAGGCTTTGGAACCGTTCAAGGTTCCAAACTATCCTCAAGATCCTGAACCATTTCCATATTTGAAACACGCTGATGACTATAATTTTGACATCAACCTTGAAGTATCTATTAAGCGTAAGCAGTTTTAAATAATCGTAGAAATTCAACTAAATGTTTGTAATTATGACTGAACATCTCATAATCTGATAGCTGGTGGTTCGGAAAAAGAAGCTGTTGTTAGTCGGTCAAACTTCAAGTACATGTATTGGACCATGAAGCAACAGCTTGTACATCACACCATCACTGGATGCAACCTACAACCTGGTGATTTATTAGGTTCTGGAACGATCAGTGGCCCGACCACTGACGCATTCGGATCGATGCTGGAGCTTAGCTGGCGAGGTACTCGCCCTGTTGAATTGGGTGATGGTATTACACGCAAGTTTATTCTAGATGAAGACGAGGTCGTCATAAGGGGTGAGAAATATTTTAAAAATGCCTAGTTCAAAATGACAATTTATGTTGGTTTGAAGGACATTGTGAACGAGATGGTCTTCGCATCGGATTCGGAAAATGTACAGGGAAGGTCCTTCCTGCTATTACCTTATAATTGAAGTCATTTACTCAAAGCAGTTGATTAAATCAAAATGCTCGTTAGTTATTTTGTAGACATGTTTATCGTTTGTGGTGGAAGGGCAAGATCTTTAAATACGCGTTGAAATACAAATACGATTGTCAACCTTAACTACTTTCTGTATTAAACTTCAATTATGACTTTTGGTAATCAGAATATTCGTATTCACGACTTGGAACATCAAATTTAATTAAACCGTAATCTTTAGCTTTTATAATTGCTACAACCAATTCTCTATGTTTATGTTGACATAAGCCAGTTTTTCTGTAAAAGTAAAAAATAATTAGAAAAGTTGATGGGGTACAATGGTTTTTTGATAAAAATTACTCAGTTGGCAGGATGGCTCCATTAAATGGTGAAATGAATTGCTTTAGTAGCTCAACATTTCTGTAATCAAGAATCAAGTATTCATCCCTGCAGATTGGACATGGGTTGCCAGTTGATATTTTTTCTTGTCTCTAAACAAATCATTTTACTTATGATGGATACTATTATTTTGGCACAATTCCTAAAACTTACAATACAAGTCTTCCTTGTTTTGGGAGCAAACTGACCCTTGAAATTTCTGCGATACCTCACCCAGACAGGATCTTCCCCATAGGTTGATGAATAACCTTAATAAAATAAAATAAATCATTAAAGAAAGATGCCTGATAAATTAGAAAATGTAAGAATATTTACCTTTACTCTTTAAATATTTCATGCTAGTTTCTACAGGAATTATTCTGCTGCGCATTTTCGAAGCATTTTTTTGATCAACAATCAGTTCTTCGGAATTCGATTCGGGTGAAGTTTCATCATTGGGTGTTACTGCAAAGCTTCGAGCGAACGATGAGCGGGTTCCTTCAGTCGTCAGTAACATAGGCGAATTGTTGACGTATTTTGGGGACGCCGTGAAAACTGATTGTCTTAATGCAAGGAAACTGAAACACCGACTCAAAACAATTTTAGTAGTCATTATTTAAGGGATAATTTTGTAAATAATCAAATGTAATAAAGTGCTTGAATTGAATTGACATTAATTTCTAAATCCACGAGCCAGCAGACAGTATTTTGAGCCGTCTGGCGTCTGCTCCCATATACCGCTAGAGACATGGTTTCAGCAACAACAATTGGAATGTTTGATATATTTGTTTTGCATTCATAGATATATATTTTAAATTTAAAGATGTATCAATTCAAATTGAAACATTCTTTTCTTCATCCTTTTATATGTCACCCATAAATATATTTATTACATAACAGTAGCAGGTAATACATTTGTCGCTAGGTGGACAATGTTGATAAAATTGAACGATAGATGGCCTTCTTTGGGAAAGAAGAAAGGTTTCATTTCGGAGTTATTTTGTAGTGTGAGGGTTCGCCGTATAAGTTTGGTCAATTCGTGTCTTTTCGCCACATATAAAATACCAAATATTAAAGCTCATTTCTGCTTATAAAAGTATACTAATTTGCCTTCGTAACATACCGTGCCCGTTGATAAATATATAAATTACCGATCGTTTCGAAGAACTCGAGATATAAACGATTCAAGCAGGACGAGAAGCCCAGCCATCAGATACACCTTTCAGTCGTCCATTTTTTCTTGCCCTTCCCTACAACCCAGGCTAGGGAGACGAGACAATTTTCCTCAAACCCAACAGCAATCTGGCTCGACGAAAACGATCAAATTGATTCAGACGTTGTTACATTGAGAAAGCATAATTTTTATACATGTACATAATTGATATCTGGTCGATTCTATCGTTAAATAAGTGAAATCCTTTTCATCCAAGTGGCAAATAATTTTGTGACTAGTACGACTTCAACGTCCCTTGAATTAGTCGAACCTTTCACATAATGAGGATTCTGCCTATACGCTGATAATCAAAACAAAAAATGGTAAGTGAAATGTAACAATGGAAAATGTGTCTAATGTTAGGTGTAATGTATTCGTCAGCCATCGCATAGCAACGACCTTGGGCTCATTTGAGAATGAGAAAAGGGGGAGGGGTCTATGACGTCATCAACTATTACTCGAGCCCTTGATTGCTCTACGATGCCTTCGTTGTGTATACGTTCTTATTTACTTACTTTTTTCGTATTTCGTTTTTCAGCCACGCATTGATCCACTTGATCTGCTCAATTGCCTTGGTGTTTTACTATCGACTGATGGCGGAATTAAAGGACCTGGGGAAGTTGTACGAGTCGCCAGGTATACTAAATCAAAGTCTTTTAATTAATTTTGCGTGCGTTAATATTCTTATTCAATTTTATTCCCTAGGCTGATGCTACGATTTTCCAAGAAACTTGTTAGTAAATGTATTTATATACACGTCCTCAAAGCTACGCCACATGAACTTTTGGACCAGTAATTAGTTATAAGTGTAAAAATTTTATTTTTCATTTTTTTAATGGGTTTTCTTATTTAACTTTTAGGTTTTTGAATGAACAAGGCGCCTACTACTTACTATTGAAATGGTTGACTGAAGCTCTACAGACGCGTAATACACCGTTGCTGACGGAGATGTTGGAACTTGTCCAATTGTTACCCATGTCAGAGGTTCGGTTGAAAGACGATGCAGTCACGGGTTTGATTCGGTCTCTTTTCCCAT
Organism: Daphnia galeata; assembly: GCA_030770115.1. Lineage (NCBI taxonomy): Eukaryota > Metazoa > Arthropoda > Branchiopoda > Diplostraca > Daphniidae > Daphnia > Daphnia galeata. The sequence continues at coordinate 4,823,112 of CM061121.1, read as the reverse complement.
ACAATGACCTTTCACAAATGATGCATTCGATAGCTCAAGAATACAATGATCAGAGTAAGCCGTTTACATCCAACCCTCAAAATTGCCTATTTTTAACATGCTTGTTCTTCTCGTTTTTCCAGATTGCCGAAACCTAGCTGCTCAGTTTTGGGCACGATGGTGTGCTACTCCCAATAAACCTGAAGAATTTACGATGTCACAAGAAAGTATTCTTCCAGACGACATGGACTTGTCCATCTATGCTCCTGACACCACGTCGGCCTCGTATGGCGACCAACTCGGCATCAATATGGGTGAAGATGTTGGTATGACTATGGGGAATCTCTCGACACTCGACATAAACTCCTGTGCGCCCTACATGGAGAATAATGACTATTATAACTTGAATCATTTTGAGCCGGTGGCAATGAACAATAACATAAGCCACGATAATCATCAAGTCTATATGGATGGGGCATCCAACTATCCTAACGAACCTTTGCATCAACAGCCCCAACAACTACAGCAACAACATCAACAGGTGTTGATTCCAGGCCCATTAGAGGTGAATAACCAGCTTTTATCTACCTCGACTACTGCTGTATGGCCGACCACTAATAGCGTACCCATAGTAGTCCCATCCACCATACAAGAGCAACCGGTTACCAATGATGAAACGGCAATGGCTAAGCCCAATGAAATAGTATCAGGCTTGCCTGTGCTTAAAATCAAAGTCTCAAAGGCAGGCACATACGTCGTGAATAGCACAAACAATCCTGTCGAATCTAAAGAGGAGACGAATGTTACACAACCCGTTGGCGATCAAATTGCCGAAACGAAAGAAAAGGAGAAATCGAAAGAAAAAGAGAAGGAAAAATTAAAGGAAAGGAAAAGAGAGAAGGACAAGAAAACGTCGAGTAGCAGTTCCAAAACTAAAGAGGAAAGCAGTAGCAGCAGCAAGTCATCATCCGATTCTAAGAAAAGAGATAAAGAGCGAGAACGCGATAGGTCAAAATCTTCATCGTCTTTATCTAGAGATAGCAAATATAGCAGCAGCAGCAGTAAGGACAGAAACAAGAACATCAAGGATGACAGTAGGAAAGAGAAGCCCAAAATCAAAGCTAGTCCTCGAAGTGAAAGTCAGATTAAAGAAGCAAAACAAGCGGAAAAGAATAGAGAAACTTTAGCTGCCATCAAAGCCATGTCTCCGGTCGTCAAATTGGCCAAGATTCCCCGTAAAAAGGTTGAAGAAATTACAGCTATTTCCGCAGAAGCGTCAGGCACATCAGCAACGGAAATGCTCGATAAACTTGCACCCAGACCCAAAACAGTCAAGACGTTCAACTCTAAATTCCGATCCACTGGTCTAGTCGAAGAACCCGGAAAGAGCCCACCAATTGGCAACAAGAAGTTAGGAGCTGCTAGTCCTTCTGCAGATAAGAAGAGTCCCAGCGTCAAGAGAACGGGTTCAATTGACGGACTTTTACCACCAGCTGACAAGAAAATGAAAGCTGTCGACGATACGGCGATCAGCGCTGCAGTGGCGGCCGTGATGAAGAAAACAGCGTCGGATATCAAGCCTGCTGTCAAGTTAATTTCTGCCAGACCGAGACGTAAGTTATTATTTTCTTGTAAATTCTCATCTTTCAGATCCGGTGGGTTTCATTTAGCAAAGTGTCATATTTATATAATCTCGTTTTCATTGATTTTTTTAGTCACTTCCTGCTCTAGCATTTTTTACAGGTTTGTTGGAACCCTCTATCAAGCATCGTCATTTTAATGGCTCGATACTTCTAAACCCATATCCTGTTCGTATGTATTATAAAACAAATTCAACACATCTTGACTCCTTCTCTACCCGTGTCTCAGTGAAGGGGCTCCATGACTCGGGATGATTAAATTTTTATCATCATCGATGCGATGTGCAATCGACCCTTTTATATAAAGGGCGGGGTCATAAAGGGTGTGATATAAACCCTACATTAACCCCCAATGAGCCCTGATGATGGCGAATTTGGTCGTTACGATACTACATTTTATTCCTTCTTCTTTCTTCTCTTTATAACTAATAATCGATCATTGCGCTGGTTAGCAGAGGCAGTTTGTCTACCAATGACAAAATCCGATCCGCTTGGAAATGGAGCGGTGTAAGTGCTGGAGTGTGTATGTGTCCTTTTGAGGAGCAATACACGGGAGTAACAACTCCAAGGCAGTATATAATCATCATATTCAATCATGACCAAATAATATATGCCAATTGATGCTCTACAGATAAGAATAAATATGAATGTCTTGACACATGAAACTCACAGGATCTGTTGACTCCACAATTAAAAGACTATTAAGTAACATTATCCGTTTATGACTCTTTGTAATCACAACAGCGTTGCTGCAGGACAGTTCGCTGTTTATGGACGCATTGGAAGCTGGATCGAAAACGTCTACTGAACCGCGCAAGAGAAAACGATCTGCCAAAGACGGACCTGAACTACCACCCCCTCCACCAACCACCGTTCCCATCAAGCAAGAATCACCTGCCACTCCTCCTGTCATACTGGCTGGTCCAGTTGTCGCCCCAAGTGAAGAAACATCACCCATCCCAATGAAACCCATGTTCAATGTAAATATTATTTCATACTCGACTCGGAATTAAGAAATAATTTTAATCTGTTGTTTTTTTTGTCAGTTCTATCAAGACACACTCGAAACGGACGGTGGCACAAAGGAAGAAGAAAAAGCGGACACGGCTGTCGCTTCAACAGATACCAAAGAAACGAAAGAGGAATGTCCCGAGAGTCCGTCAGCAGAGAAAGAAGTTCGTGTGAAAATGGAAGTTGACGCCGAAGAGAATGAAGAAGCAAATTCTCGTGACAGCAGCAAAACTGATATGGCCGGCGAAGAATCTCCTCCTTCACAATCAGACAGTGGAAAACCAAAAGGCGTTCTGGTCCTCCATGCACATCAGAAAAAACGGCCTAAGAAAGTCCTTCAATGGCGACCGGAAGAAGAGTTGGAGATGCACCACTATTTCGAACTCGACGAAACGGAAAGAGGTATGTTCCTTGTTGGTTATGATTCGGGCTTTATTAATATTTTTTCCCCCTACATTTCTGTTTTCATTTATTTGAATTGTCTTTATTTTTTCAGTCAACGTGAACAAATTGCTGTTTGGTGAAATGAAGCAAGCAGAGAAAGAACGAGAGAAACAATCAATTCTTATGTCCAAGACCATGGGTAAGTAATTGATTTATCATTTTATAAATTATTTGATTAAGAAACATAATTATCTGTAGTGGAAGAACCAGAGGTCGAAGAAAATCCTTGGAGAGGTTTGTTTCCTATTGATAATCTCGAAGACCGTGTCATTTTCGGTGAAAACAGTCAAGAGCGGGATATTCAAGCCGCCAGAGAAAGTTCTACCCTTCAGGCCCTGTACTTTAAAGGTCAACTGTAAGTAGTGATAATCAATTTAAAAAAGAAAATTGATTTTCTGATTTTAATTCGTTTTGTTTTGAAATGAAACAGGCTTCCGGATTCCCCTATTGAGGCTGATCCTGAAGTACCGCTGGAACGGACAGACAGCGCTCCAACTGTTATTCCATTAGATGACGTGACGGGCAATCCCGAAAGCGTGTATGATCACCGTCATCTGCCGTGGCCTGAGCCCAAGACAACGCGGCCACCAAATATGCTGCCCTTCTCTGGACCCCATCATGCCCCGATACCAGCTCCTTATCAGCCTCATCATCAACCAGTTCATCAACAACAGTACAGTGGCCCTGGATACAGAAGTGGCCCGCCCGCTGGTCCCGGACCTATTGATCCTTATTATGCGGATCATGGTCCAATACATGATGATCATTATGGACACGGAGGACTTGGCGACATTCCTCTTCATGAAGGACATGTTGACATTCCTCATCATGGAGGACCACCCATGCATCATCATCCTGGTGGTGGCAGAGGTATTCCTCCAGGACCCCGTGGTGACGGAGGAGGAACTTGGATGGTAAATAATCTACTCGAATGACAACTGTCAATATAGATTCACCATTATTTTTTTTGTCAATGTCTCACTAGGCGGGCGACGGATCAATTTATCCCGATCACGACGTCTCACAACGATACAATGATGGACCTCCGCAGCACCGCGATGGACCACCTCATCATCGTGAGGGATTTCACCATCACCGAGAACGTGAACATACTCATCCGCGTGATCGTGGAGGTCACGGATATAATGGTAAATTTTGTTCTTTAATCTTTTCATTAATAATTTCACTAACCATTTCGTTTACTTTTTCTTTTACAGATATGATGGGAGGTCCAAACTCTGGATTTATGAGTCATCCTCGCGGTATGGGTATGGACGGACCAAGACCAAGATTTCATGGACCGCCAAGAGGTGGCGGTGGAAGCCGGGGAGGACCGCCACCCTCCGCTCGTGGCGGCCCCTCAAACCAGCCGTGTTGGCACTTTATGCGAGGATTTTGCCGTTTAGAGAATCGGTGTAAATTTCTTCATCCCAATAACTACAGTGGCGCGCCAATGCCTTAAAATCTGTAAAAAGAAAGTTAAAACGAGACATCAGAAGTTCTAGCCATTCTGTATATTTAATGGGTCGGTATTATTCCGTTTCCCCCTGTATAGTGTTTTATTACGGGCTCGAAAATCAATGTGATTTTGTTTAGTTTCTAGTATGTTCCACTTTTTTTTTCTTCTTTCAACTTGTGATGCCTTTTATTAGGCTGCATTCCCTCGCCGCCATGCTCGTATTTTAAAAAAGACGAATTAAAAAAGAAAAGCTTGTAAAAGTAATCGGCAAAATAGTAAGCTATTCCAGCTTATCTCGTCCGTCTTTGTATGATTGTATTTCATTGTACATTTCATTGTCAGAGTTTTTGGCTGCATATAAATTGATTTCTACTTGGTATTTGTTATATGACATTTAATCATGATTGCAGGAGAGTAAATAGAGTTGTTTTTAAGGTTCAGTAGCTGATGGATCGATGAATTGATTAGGTGCAAGAGCCCAAAGCCGAAAACGTGGTTAGAATTCTATTAGCCACTTAGCGACGAACCTTTCTGGAACACAGTAAATTATTCATTGTAATTATAAGCTCTTCCAATACACAGTTTATCAGATTTGTTTTTATAATGCCAATAAAATGTCATTCAAGTCACATGGGTGATAAATTGGTTGCCCTTATTGCTAATTTATCGTCTCCTACGCGCTTGTGGGCGACCGTCTCCCTCCACCGGCCGACTGGATCAACAAACGAATAAGAAAGGTAGTATAGATTATTGGCGCGTAGACTAACCGTAGATTACTTGACATTGGTCTTTTCTTTCGTTTGACATTCGTATTATTGTTTTAACACGACTGACTCGCCAAACAATTATGGATTTTGAAACATTAAACAAGCTGAAATCGTCTGGTAACTAATTTTGAAAAGCAATTTTTAGTTTATTTATAGACTTCTGAGTTCAATTACTCAATCTCTTTTTTATACAAATGAGAATTTCCACTAAATGTTACTTCCTTTTGCAGGAACTGTTGTTGGGCTTGGTAATGAGACTGCAAGACCAGCTTGTAAAAAATGTGGTTATCCAGGACATTTGACATTTCAGTGTAGAAACTTTCTTTCAACAAATCCTGCCAGTGGTGTAGTTTTGGATGTGAGCAGCACAAGTAGTGAAGAAGACGACATGACCACACCGCTGACAATGCTGAGAGCTGAAGAACTCAAGGCACTTCAAGAAAAGCTGAAGGAGAGGGAAAAAAAAACTAAAGAGGAAATCCAAATCCAAGAAAAAGGAGAAGAAAAAGAGAAGCAGAAAAGATTCTAGCTCATCATCTACTTCTAGTGATTCATCTGATTCTTCAGACTCCTCAGATGATGGCAAGAAGAAAAAGAAAAAGAAGTCAAAGAAACACAGAAAATCCAAGCACAAGAAATCTAGTAAGGAAGATTTGTAATGTGTTGTGAATTTTCAATTAATATCGTAAAAGAAACATGTATGGATTCTGCATCTTTTCTGCTTGTGTTGGATTCAGTAGCCCATTTTAAGTTTTTTTATGACTCTTGAAGTGACATCCCAAGGGAAATCTATGTAACACCATGTGCTCAACAAGCATCATCTACCACCATCTCTGAACATCTCGCCTCTTTGCAACCACATTAAAAAAAGGAAAAAAAAAATGTAATAATAAAAGAGAATTCATATCCATGCGCATTACGTCAGCTTTATTAAATAGCTATAGATCAAACAGATGGGGCCATATAAATAACACTGCGGACGTGTTTGGGGATCTAAGGCTGCATAGCCTATATATGAGCACTATATATTCCGCGTTCTGCAAATAATTGTGTTTAATGTTCTTGTGTGTTTCATAGTTCTCGTTTTACTGGGAATTAACTGCTAATTTGATCAAATTACATAGTTTTCATGCAGTTATAACAAGTCAATTCAATTCTTTTATTGACATGTCAACAACAACCTGTAGTTAGACTTAAGTGCCAATTTAAAAAATTGCAACGCCGTATGTGAATGCAAACACACAGCAGAGTGAAAAAAAAAACAAGTTTCTTTAGCTTTTAGAGTTTGTGAATGTAATAGCTATTGAATTTTTTATGTGAATAACGTTCTGAAACGATCAATAATATGCGTCAGCCCGAAAGAGTGACTACTGAATAAGTGATCTCTTCATGGGATTTTATTTTCCGTTCAAAGCTTGTTGAAAAACAGTCACCAATGTCTTTTGGAAGTTGGAACTGCTGCCATGCTGGTTTTAAAGCCAACAAAAGATCGAACAAGTAAGTGGGTGTTTTTTTTTCTTGCCGGACTTTCTGATAAATTCAATTTCGAAAGGCGATATAGTTGGTATACAGTAGGGAAAAACAGTAACAATAAGTCGTCAATTATGAATGTCAACTTACGTGTGACGATCTATTCTATAGACCAAGTTTTGATAAAAACAGGTCCAATCAGTGCAGGAAATTGAGTTGAACATTCAGAGTTGCTCTTATCTATTTACTTTTGTCGTGTCGGAAATGAAATATAAAAAGTGACTTCTCTCTCTCTATCTCTCTCGTTCGGATGTTACAAAGCAAAATACAATCAACGCAAAATGGTACGTCTGACAGCTGGGTCACACACTGACCGGAAGCATTGAGATGTGCTAATCTTTTTCACATCCCAAACGTCATCAGACACACAGAACAAACCAAGCAGAGGGTGAGGAGGTTCCTATAGAAAGTCCAAAGTGATACTTGTTCCGGCAGATAGGAAATGAATAACACGACGTCCCCCAGTCTGTCAGTCAATCCACGGTCTGTATATGCCAGGTTGTACATGTTGATATTATTCGGGATATTATTCGGATTCAATCAAATAGGTTTTTTGTCGATTTCATCTATAATATAAGAATAAGCTCATTTGTTTGATATAAAAAAGGAAGAGGAATTTTTCATCTTGAAATAAAAAAGGCAACAAAAGTTGGGTCCAACATAAAAGTAATAACCGGGCGGAAATAAAGAGAACAAAAAAAAAAGAAATGACTTCGTTTTACCCTTTTCAATTATTGTCTGACTGGACTGCAGTATAGGCGTCGTAATGCTCCTCTATTCAATTGTCTAATGCAGTAATGCACGCTCGACTCTCGGGCAGTTTGTGAAAACTTTTTTCGACGTCGTTCTCTTTTGTTTTCTTTTAATTCCAATGTGAGATGTGTGCACCTTATTTTTTTGTGCAGTTTTTGCAGTTTTATTTTATTTTTAAATGTGGTGGTATAAAAAGAGAGAGACTTTTGACCTCTGCTGATGAAACTCGGCTGACACTACCATCTGGCGAGTTGAGGAGATGATGACCATTTATTTTGTCCTTTTTTATTTTATTATTATTATTATGATTCAATATTCGATTTTTCTTCTCTCCCCTTCCCATCCACACGCCCATTTTTCATTCGAGAGAGAGAGAGAGAAACTCCCTCCAGAGAGTCTTTTGTATGTGTTCACATATTCAATCGCCTATTCTCCCAACAAAGAATAAAGGGGAACTTGTGTATGCGGATGGATTCCGGTTATGTCTCCTTTTCAAATGATATTCTATTTCCTCTTTTATATAACACCGGGTCTTTATAGTCTAGCTCTACGATGTGTGTAGTACGTAGTATATATATTCGGTTAGGTTATACACAGGATTCAACAACAATATCGAGGATCGTCGATATTCTGTTCGCCCTACTTGACCTCCCCTCATCCGTTTGACTTGCTCTTATCTTTTTTCGTATATTATAATACTACTACACGGACTGGTGTTACATGTACGCGTGTTCTCCTCATCTTTTATTGTATTCCCCCCCCCCTCCTTACCCGCCTATGGGCTGCTGCTCCCAGCTGTGCTTCATCGACACTTTGACTTTGAGCGTGTCAAGCTCATCATTCCGAATCATATTAACAACAACTGCTGCTGTGTACATGTAAATATGAACGACAAAAAGAGCAAAAAAAAAGGGAAATGGGTTGACAGAACAAATGGTGACGTCATAATAACTTATGGAGCGGCAGGACGAGACTATTTTTTGAAATAATGACAAATAACGCGGAAAGATAACGTTTTCCACTCGATTGATTCTTTTTTTTCCCGTTTCAGCGTTTCTTTATAATATTATTAGATTGTAAATAAATAGAAAAAGAAACGCGAGCCTATAGCGGATTTGTTGTAAAGCGTTTTGGCGCGTGATGACAATCCGACGCTAGCCTTTTCTTTATTTTTATTAGACGACGACGACGGTTAGGTTTTTTATTGTTGAAAAGAAAAGATTTGTTGTGAATAAATCATTCAAAATCTTTGACAATGATTACGGTGAATCGTTGGTGTCGGATAACTGTGAAATGAACAAACACGGAGCACCGAGTGTATACGTAGAAATTGTCGATCGATATTGAGCACTCATCATCATCTTTATCCAATAGAGAGAAAGGATCGTATTTCACAGTGGACTGGCTCTCGCTGTTATTGTTGCCGAACCCCATTCTACTAGGAAATCCATAAGGCCATCAAGTTCTTCTTGAACTTGGACGAGAGGGGAACAATGGGATGCATCAAATGCGCGCATTTGTAATCGTGTCGTCGTATTATTACCGAACAAGATTCTTTTCAATTCCAACCCGAGAGGGTGTCAAGAGATGGGGCACTCAGGTGCCATCGCAGCAAAAAATGTCTACAACAGTTGGAGAAATCTGGTCATAATATACACGACACTTTGTGGGTTTGCATTCATAGCGTCGAATCAGCACAAATTTCAACATTTCTACACATTTTTATTTCGATTGTTTCCTGCATTTCGCTTGTCATCAGCGATTGAAACTTTTTCCTTCAAATGCTGAATCGACTTGATTTATTTCCTGACCTTTATTTCTTTATGAAAAAAATGTGTAATGAGCAACTTCTTTTTGTTATACTTGTACGATGTACACGTACATTTGCGCTGCCACTTGAACATGTTTGGCTGAGTCAATTTGTCAGTTGTCGTTTCTTTTGAACAAGGTAAAAACAAAAGAAATGGCAAGCAATGCGATAATGAAATCCCATCAGTTGATCATCAACTGATTGAAGAGTTTTGAGGATTAGTGGCATCGGTCCGCTAGCGTGAAACGAAGTCTGTTGTGTGAAAATGGATCGTGTTATCCACCAGAGTGTTTCTTTCTTTCTTCTTTTTCTTTCTTTCATACAACAACAACAACAACACGACGAGCTGCTACTGAGAGAGAGAGAGAGCGTGCGCGATCAATTAACTACTCTACAGCACCGCGGGGAAATCAAACGTATGTTTTCCCTCGACCAAAGGGGAGAAACACGCAAGAGTCTCAAAGAAAATAGAAAAGAAATGAGAAGGTTCTTACGTGTATAAATATATCTAATACTTTATCCTATTGGGTATATATGTGTGTGTGTGTTCACAGAGCCGAGACACACCCCTCCGTAGTCTTAGAGACTCTATAGTCGTCTTCTCTCTCGGTCGGTCTACACCATTTCATCTGTACGGGATTCCGGTCGGGGAAAAAAAAAACTGTGGGTTAATTCCCCGAAGGTGTTTGCCTTCGAGTCGCCAGGGTCTATGTCATTGCAAGGGGTCGACCAGGCGTGTCACGAACTTGCGATCACGAACAAATCGATTTAGTCTCCCCCCCCCCCCCCCTTGTATTTGTTATAGCCGCGCGACCATAATTTCTCTTAGTATACAAGAAAAGAATGTGGTGAGACATTTGAAAATCCTCACTTTTTTTTTAAATATCAACTTGACATATGTTGGCCTTTATGGCAAGGATTACGCACAAAATGGGATCACCCCCACAAAAGGTCATTGCGCTCAATAAAACCGAAACATAGAAATTCAGGAATCCTTTCGTGATAGTTAAGTTCAAGTTTTGAGTACGTCATCAAAATGGCTTAAAACAACTAAAAATATATTGAAAAAAATGATGGACTTGGTTGTACAGAGCACGTGCGGACCGTGGTGCTGAGATGTAGAGTGAATAAGACACATATCAACTCCTGCTGCTGTTGCCACTATTGGGACGTGGAGGAGAACTTAAGCAACAACACAGCTGCTCCTGCATCATCATAGTGTGTGCCATGGGGTTTTGATGGGATTGGTGAGGCAGATCATCCAGCAGCAGAGACGACGGGCCCCACTTTGCAACACGGAACCTCCATTAACCTTAATCTCTGCTTTGCTCTCTCTTGTTGCAAACGGGTGGTGGTGGTGGGAGGGGGGAATACATTGATCCTGCGTAAGGCTTTCTATTTCCTCTTCCTCCACTCGCCGCACACAGAAACAAAAGCCAATCAACATCCAAATTCGGTCTCATTATTGCCGAGACATATCCCAAGCTATGATATACCTATTACGCACGTACACACACGACTATCGATCGATAATGTTTGTAAGACCGGAAGTGACGATGATTATTCTTGTTACTTAACGTTAAAAGTTTTTGACTGTGTTCAAAATGTCTTTGGCTGTGTGTGTAGGTAACTTATTTCCGAAATGTGATTGAAATTTGACTCCATTTTTTTTTTTGCTTTTATCGGAAACTTGTATTTCCCGTGTGTAATCTTTATATGTTGTTGGTTACTTACGGGGATTCTAGATTGTGTATTTGGGAATACTGTATGCAAACAGTTATTTGTTTTTTTTTTCTATTTTTAGCCCGAATATAAAAAGGAAAGTAAAAAAGCAGTTTCAAGAGTTTCTCCGACTGTTGCATAGAAACGTAACCGTTTGGCTTTTCTTTAAAAAAACAAACGAAGTCCTTGATTGTTTGAAACGTATAGACGCGACGTTTGGGATTGTTTTTTATACTCGGCAAGTGGAAAAATCAAGTACCAAACTCTTTTTATTTTGTGAGGGTTTGATAACGCGCGCCATTGTTAATGCACAAAGAAAGTAGCGGAGAAAATGTTGAAATAAGTTGTCTACTTTTCCCGGTATTAATATTATAACGATGATATTGATTTATTCAAGTCGACTTGTAGCTGCGACTCAATGTGACATTAAGGGGTTTGAAGAATATAAAAGTTGATTTCTTGAAAAACAAAAAAACTTCTAAAAAGGTCAACCAACTTTCAACATATAGTACAAGGAGAGAAGCACATCATATTCTTTCCTCTTGAAAAAAAGAACGAAAACACAAATGGAAATGTGAAATATTCAAAAGAAATGAACAAACATGGAAACCTGCGATTAATAATTTGTTTTTTTAAAATTTATTTTTATTTTTGCGTCTTATTTTTTTCAAAAGGGTTATGGACTATTTCCTGGGTGATTTGTGTACAACATTAGAAATGTGTACACATTTATTGATTGATGTATTCGTCTGAATGAACGTACACATAGAGAAGAGAAACGTTTTTATTAATAGAATAAACCATCATGCAGGGTTTGCTGGACTGTATAAGATCGTCGGTGTCTCTCATCTTCTCTGCTGCTGATGTGGTGGTGGTGGGGGTTATATTTTGTAGCCTGGCCACCTTGGCGGCCCAAACAGCAGCCGCACAGCACCGCTGACATCGTTTTTCTCCCTTGGCCGTCGTCTAAAGCATGATACACGACTCCCTAAAGGATTTCTACCCCACCACCAGAGTATGTATGTTTTTCTTCTTCTTAGCTTTTTATACATTTAACTCTCGCCAAAAAAAAAAAAACTTACACATTCTCGGCAATATAGTCGCCATCTTTTCAGGCTTTGCCATATAGTACGTACAGCAGCAGCACATGCAATAATAGAATAATAATACATGTATTTATGTACTCCATAAATGCGTGTGTATATTTACTGAGATGTCTGCAATGGACTCTTATATATGTACTACTATTATCATCTTTTTTCATTTTCTTCCTGTGTGTGTGTGTGAGGCTTTCCTATTATAGAAGAAAACGTACTATACACACATCACGCCTTTCTGGCCTTATTTTGCCGTTTGTATCTACTAGTGTATAACTACCACAGTATATACAGATGAAGGAAACAGGGGACCCACTTTATATTTATATCTTTTTGGCCGCTTATATCATTTCTAGATATTCCGTGTCGTCTCTCCTTTTTATACTCGTTTATATAAGAAAGAAAAAAAAACACAAGTCGGCCTTGTATGTTTAATACACGACCACTAAACCGCCGTAAAGACCTTGACTACACGGCAGCAGCTAAAGGGATCGTCCGTTCTCTGATGAATCGGACAACGATGAGAAACGCGAGTCGCACAGCCTTTCTTCTTCTTCTTCTTCTTCTTCTTCTGTGTGTGTGTCGACCTGATTTATGTGAATTCTAACCCCCTACGCCCCATTTCTTGGCCATACACGAATAACTCTCGTATTACGCTTCTATGCCCCTAGTCTTTTTCTTTTCATTTCTGCATGGCTTTTGAATAGATAAGAGTTTTCTTTTCATGGCAATGAAGAAAACCCTGAAATTTAATCAAGCGAACAAGTAAAGATTTTCTTTACCAAAGAAAATTCATAGATGACGTGAATCGGAGAAAAAGTTACTCATCTAAAAAACAAGACCCGTCCTACTTTTTACAGATTTTATTTTTAGCAGATTTCTCGTATACAGAAATCTAATTTTATTCGAATATTTTTCACTTCATTTCTTGTTTAAATTAAAATAATTTTTACAATTTCTATTTTTGTTCAATTATAATTTTAAAAAATAGTTTGGGGGACGTTTTAAAATACTTCACGCACAACATAAACATACTACTATATACTATGTAATTGATCTAATCTTGATGAGTGGCTGACGTGCGCTGACCATCCACACGCGTCGGGACGCGTGAATCGTTCGCACACTTAGTGACACGCAGGGTTTGGCAACATTTTTTATTTTATTTTTCATGGTAAATAATTTCACCAAGGTGAAATGTTGTTTTTATTTTTCTAATAAATAAGTTTAGAAATTTTAAAAATTAACGCTTTTCGGGAAAATGTTGAAATAATTATCTTTTTGTCACACAGTCGAAGAACTGAGTTATTTCACGCTCTAATTTTAGGATATGTCCCTCCTTACTGTGTGACGCATTATATTATTTTTTCTTTCTATTTTGCCTTGAGAGTGACGACGACCGAACGAACCGATTGATCATTACTCACGTCGCCTTTTTCTAGGGCCGGTCTCAAACTAAAAAAAAAAAAAAAGTTTCTTGTTATGAAAAACGAATGGAATGCCGTGCTGGCAGATGATGGAAGAGTCACTGATGTCGTCTACACATAACAGCAACTGGAGGTACGTATAGAAAAAGATTTTTTGTTTTTCCCCTTAAAATCTCGGCCGCCTGTTGTGTGATTTTCCGGTCATTTATTTCATCCCCCGCCAACATGTTAATGTTTGACATGTGCTGCGACACATCCAACCAGCAAATCTTCTTCTTCTTCTTTTATATGTTACATAATAAAAGAAGGAACAAACACACACACAAAAAAATAAAAAGTTGGGTGAATACATCGTGATATGATTGGATGATGATGTCCTTTTTGGTTGCGGGGTTGGACAGTTCTCATTAAGATGTCGGTGACACACAGGCGGTTGATTTTTGTCTGTGTGAAGGGGGGATATAAGAAGATAGTAGAAAAAAGTGTCAGAAAAGTGTTCTTATATTAAAAAAGGTGAACCGTGATGCCAGCGAGATAATAAAGTTCTATACACACCAAAAGAAAAAAAAAGAGTAGCAGAAGAAGAATAAAAGAGATGATTAGATCCTGAACGCGGATCGTTCCACACGACCGCTAGAGAAAATGACTAGTGTGCGTATCCACTCGTATAGTTTCATTCCAAGACCGCGAGTATAAGGAGCATGCGCTACAGCAAACTCAACTATTAACCACCCACTGTGTGTGTTATAAGTCATCCAGCCGTTACGTGTCTCTCTCTCTCCCCCCCCCCTATCCTTACATGTTTGACTTTTAGGGTGGGAGTAGTACATATATATACAATCCAGTTCTCTTCTTTCTCTTGCAGACCAGTATATAGAGTGTTGCTGCACTATATATCGCCATTCCTTCCTGTTCAAAGTGTTCAATCCGTTATCGTCCTCGGTTCGAGTCAGACGTATACACGTCCAGCATCTGTTCCACGCTTCATTCAGAGTTTTTCGCGTCATTTTTTGTTAAAATAAAAACAAAAAAATACAAAAGTTTTTGCGTGGCTCGTCCAGGGATATGCTGCGTCTGTAGAAAACTTTTTTTTTTTATTCGCAAGGATGACGATCGAGTTTTTCATCGCCTTTCATTTGTTACTTCAGTTGTCGACTGTTTTCGGTAAGTCCTTTTTCTCGAGAAACCTTTTTTCCGCATCACTCCCACTAAATAAAAGAAAAACCCTCCAAAGTTCACGTTCGTGATTTTAAAAAGACACGAGGATTTCGGTAATATCAAACCTTTTTTTTTATCTTTATCACAAAAAGGAAAGTCGAATACATTTATTGACCTCTTTGTTGGGGAGAATGGCTCAGACACTTGTAGGATTCCTTTCTCCTTCAGTTTAAGTTGCACGATAGGTATATACATAGTTAGTAGTAGCAAACCAGTTGTTATTATACAAAGGGTCTATTGTTAATAGTGAATCGGAAGAGGTCAGAAGAAAAGTCTGTTCGCCCTCTAAACATCAAACGCTCTGACCTTTTTCAATTGTATTCAGCTATTGCCGGTTGCAATAAGAAGAGAGATCGGATTGCCGAGCTAATAACAAAATAATTCTACGACTACCACATCACAAGGAAGCCCTAGAAATAACCCCCCACAAAAAATATACATACTACAGTATAATATAAAAGAATCTCCAATTCAAAGAGGATTCTTTCGTCTCTAATCGTAACAGCTTCAAGGGCCTTTGCTGCCGTCAGATTGTTAGGTATTTGTGTGTTACATGAGACCATAGAGAGACCATATAATATTCATCTGTTCTTTTCTTTGTTTTTCATTAATTGAGTCCTCCATTTTGATTTATGTATATTCCCCCGTTGGGCCATGGTGACATTACAGAGAGGTACTACACATGTACCTTAATGGACGTACAAACACAAATATTACACAGCTCAACTGCTGTTGCTGTTCTGTGCGTATATGTTTAGTAGAATAATATACAATGTCTCAATATCAAGTCGCTCTTGTCTTTGTCGAGAGTCTAAGAGGCTTAATATCGTTCGTTCGTTGTTTAGGCAGCAGCAGCAGCATATATTGACAGTAGTGGGGAAAAAGAATGTCTATTTTTTTGTTGTTTGAAAAGTTCATTGTTTTTATCGCATGTTTGTCTATAATTTTGTTTGAAAATAAGAGAAAAATCGCGGTACAATGACTTTATAGGGACTTTCTCTTTTGATAGCAACTTGTTGTATACGCCGACGGGGGAATTCATTATTATTTATGTACAACATCATCAGGCCAATATATGCAGATGATAAGATCGCCGTGTATAGCGTACAATATGTGCAGATAAACAAGCGGAGCCAGCAGGCAACAATCAATGCATTTTTTGTGGGGGCGCGGGGGGGGGGGGAATATGTAATTTGGCTGCATTCGATAATAACCAATCAGAAGGTCTTCAATTTTTTGTTTTCTTTTCAATATCCTAGCCCACCATTTTTGCTCGGTGGATCCTCAAGATTTCCAAGAATCACCTGACTAATTTTATTGATTGGTCCTTTTTTTTGGTGTTGTTTAGGCAACTCTATATATAATGTACACCGTCCATGTCTAGGTAACAAAGTTACTTTCCTTCTTGTTTGTTGAACTTTGTTGTTGTACTTTTGCTGGACCGTACCATTTCTCGTGTTGAATGGAGCTGTTTTCACTTTATTATTTGGAACTTGTTCGAGTGGGATAGATCACGTTATACATTCGCGCCTGTCGGATCAAATTCAAAGATCCTAGTTTAGATAACTGGAATGAATCTCGATCTGAAATGCCAACAATGACGCACGTACGGCTAATTCAAATGTGTCCAGTTCAGGAGGAGTCACTGGCCGAAATTCGTCCATATTATAATCACCGCTCTGTGCAATGACGTCAATTTCAGTTTAAGCAGAATCAGTCAGTTATATAACTGTCAAGATCTCCTTGACGATGAGAAACAATCAGCTTTGATTTTCGTCGCTTGATTGCCCACTGTTTGCATTCAATTCGTGGAAGAGATTGGATAATAGTGTCCATTATGTTGAATGAAAGATCAAGAACCGTAAGTGCCAAAACAAATCATCCGAGAAAAAGACTATCACAGAGATATACCAAGAAAAACAGCACGCAGGATAATGTCTCAGCGTGAAATAAACACACGCACACACGATGGGAATAATATTAGGGGCGTCATGGCACATTCTCAGTACATATCAATAATACGTTAGACATAAAAAGCTTTTTCCGTTTTTTTGAAAAGGCCACCGACGATATACTAAAACAAACACACACAGCATCCTACCTACAGTTTAATATAAAAAAAAAGAAAGAGTCAAAACTAAATTTATTTACCGCCCCCGCTCGACTTTGACTACTTTATTGATTTTGTCTTGTGTGTAACGTGGTTTTTCTCCTTCTTTTATATTTCATGTAATATTTTTTTTTTTGTAGGAGCACAGCCTCATTCTTCTTTTGTGGGTTTCAAATACTAAAGGCAAATTTGGGGAAACTCTATAGCTGAGCTCTTTTTTTTATTCATCATATATATTGCAGGCGATTTGAAAACGCAGATACGGTGATGATGTTGTTGTTGTTGTTATGTTCCATCATTGTTACATTGTGCACGGCTCTATAGACTCTGAGGATCTTGATATGCTGGGATCGCCGACTCTATACAAACACAGTTTGTGCTCTGCTGTGTATGGGGGCTTGGAGGATGTTAATAAACCATTGTGTTCATCAGAGCGCAAAAGTTGAGATAGCGACGTCTTGTTATAATAACCAACCTGCTGTGGCAGCAAATCACTTTTGCCTAGTCTCAATCTTTATTCTATATTTTCTTTGATACTTTCTTTATATATAGTCTGCGCAGCACATTAGCTTGAAACACCTATATCCATTGGAACGTCATTTTGTCCTCGATTTCACCCGAAAAAGATATATAGAAAAAAAAAGCTATCTAATACTTTATATATACAGTTCACTTTCTTTAAAAGACGCATAGTAGCAGCAGCTCTGGGTGACCAAATTGAAAAGACAGCATCGCAGGCAACCCATTGGTTCAAGTTGAAACCTGTCACTTGTTATTATTATATTACTTTTATTTTTTTCATCTTTTTGACGTTGGCTGGCTGGACAATTTAATGGATTACGTCTCTGTTCCTATACCCAGCAGTATAGCTCTTTTTTTTATTTTTTTATACTATTATTGCAGTGTCTGTATACTATCAGTATCCAGCAGTTCAATCCGTTTAGATCTATATAGAAAGAATCCTATATGGACGAAATTCTTGTTAACTTTAGAAACATCTTATAGGGGGGGTCATAACGTTCTATAATGTTAACGTATTGATCCGAAACGCTAAAGACCATTTTCTATTCCATTTTCTGCTAGATTTTTTTTTATTCAAAATGTTCACCAACTTTGATATAAAGAAAAACAGAAGTTCAACAATCAACTTGTCACAAAACGAAAATTGAAATGGCCTGTTAACAGAAACTGCTAGTAGTATTGATACTTTCGTTACTGTGCAAGCATACAAAACATGTCGTGTAAGTTTCAGCATTTGCCTTTTGATGATGGACTAATTGCTCAGAGTTTTCCCTTATAGAAATAGATAGAAACGGATACATGGAGAAAGCGGTGAAAAGGAAAAACTTTTGACTGCAACGATAAGATTTTTCTTTTCATTTCACGCCCTTTTTCCAAAACGGAACGATATCATTTCTCTCTCTCTCGTTTCTAAAATCTTTTTTTTTTTCGTTTTTTGGCTCGAAACGCGCGTGGCCTTTTGCTTTTTCAACTGCCGCGTTACTATATTTACATCCGATGATGGGCTAGTTTGTCCTCACGCCACGCATTCCGGCGTTTGCTGTAGCGACGCCTCGTTCGCTGTTGGCGCACTCTCTCGAATTTCAAATCTGATGTCTGAACGATTTTTAAAAAAAACAAAACAAAACAACAAAAGTAGAATAACTGTGTGTGTGCTGCCACCGCAGTGACTTATTCTATGAGTAGCCTCGATCCTTTTTCGGTGGAGCTACAGAAATTTCATTTTTAGTGTGTTGTTGAATGATGAAAAACATCGCAGTCGGGTGAGGAATGAAAGATGAGAAAAGTCTCCAAGTTGATATGAGCTCGTTGGAA
Organism: Daphnia galeata; assembly: GCA_030770115.1. Taxonomy (NCBI): domain Eukaryota; kingdom Metazoa; phylum Arthropoda; class Branchiopoda; order Diplostraca; family Daphniidae; genus Daphnia; species Daphnia galeata. The sequence goes on along the minus strand of CM061121.1, from coordinate 4,804,309 downwards.
TGAAAATCCCCAGGTCTCATAAATATAGCTCCGATACATTTCCCAAAGGCAGATGAAATGCTGGGCGCGTGGCCATTTGAATCGCATTTAACGAGGAGCAGATGTTCACGCTCGGCTCGACAGTTGAAAGAGAACCGAGGCGACTGGCTGGTTTGAGGCAGGCGGGTTGCACCCTGGAAAATAACAAACAATTTTTCAATCGAAAATGGGTTAGACCAAGAAGATGAAAGAAGACGAGTCGCAGGTGCTATACAACGAGGAAAGCATGCATATCCATCGTCAAATACATAAGCCAACATTCGATCGAAATGTTATTAAGATTTATGACCTTATTAAAAGTATAAAAGGTTTCCTACCCGCCGCTGTTGTGCTTCCGTTAGAGAAACTTGGCTTTTTCAATAAATGGAATATAACAAGGTGTATCAGCGTGGGCGAAATGGGATCCGATTCCGCGTAAAAAAAGTTAAGGCTAAAAAAATATCAATAATAATAATATTAGCTAGATCAAAAAGTATTTAGCCGTTATAAACTCTACCGAGTCCTATATACATGTACGGCTCTCTTGGTCTATAGGTAAGATAGAACCAAAGATGTAATCGGCAGCGAGAGTCCAAGCTGACAGTCAATTAAACGACTGTCATCGACATCATCACGCAGATTGCACGAGTTACGTATATAAGGTCTCTAACAGAACTGTCAGCATTACAACGATATCTGTTTTCTTATCGGTCGCTGCTGTTGCTCCTTTTTAGCTTTTGCGTGTTCTCTCCTGTTTCCGTTTCCTCCTTTTTGGCTATGTACAACGACACCTTTTTTCTTTCCCTCCGCTTGATTGAATCCCATCTGGGACGATCCCAACAGCTGCGATGAAGAAATAATCAAAAGTCGCATCTTCACCAGCAAAAGTCGTCTCTCGTTCTTTATATTATTATTATATATATACGTCGTCTATCTTCTTATTTAATCTTATTATTTTTCCTTTTTATCATTTCCCATATGTTTGGTCGTTTATCTCTAGGAGCCGGTAGCGGCGGGACGATCGGAGCTGGAGAGCAGGCGCCCGTTTTTCTAGAGCCTGTTAACAATGTGACGGTCGTGATTGGAAGGGACATCAGCCTCACCTGCGCCGTGGACCATTTAGGGCCTAATAAGGTTCATAATAGCTTCCTTCTTCCGCCTTTTTTTTTCTTATAACCGACCTGTAACTGGCTTTTCTTTTTTTTTTTTGGTAAATTGACTTTGAAAAATAGGAGGAAAGAATAGACACTATTTTTTCTCACTATACTATACTACGTCAAACCATCCTGAAATTATTATTTTATTTAGTCGTTTAGAGTTTTTTTTATGGCAGTAAATTGGCTTTTCGGGGTAGCTTATTTTATTTCTCGTTAAATCCAGTCTGTTGCCCTCACTTAAGAGACTTTTCAAGTTGGTGTTTTTAACTTTTTGGTTAAACTATGTTTTAAAAATCTGTTTATTATTTTTGTTTTCTTTCTTTTTTGTTTGATCGATGGTGTTTAGGTGGCATGGATCCATTTGGATCGTCACATGATTGTTGCCATTCATCAACATCTTGTCACTCGCATTCCTCGCTACAGCGCCACTCACGACGCTCATAGAAACACTTGGACGCTCAATCTCCGCGGTGCTCAACCGGTTCGTTCATCATCAACATTTTTTAAAAGGAATATGATTATAGACTTGGATGTTAATTGAATTGCTCATATGTATAAAGGAGGATGCTGGGAGATACTTGTGCCAAGTGAACTCGAACCCGATGATAACGCAAGTTGGCATCGTCGACGTCGTCGGTATTCAATTTCTTCTAATAAATTGTCACAACTGGAAAATAAAAAAATTCTCTTCTTTAGTTCCTCCAGTCATTGTGGATGCTGGCAGCTCTGCCTCACACATAACAGTCCGTGAAGGATTGAGTTTGACGCTCACTTGTCGCGGTGACGGCGTTCCAACGCCGAAAGTCACTTGGCGTCGTGAAGACGGACGTCCAATCTTCATCGGCGACAAGAAGAAAGAAGGTAAAAAAGAGAAATTTCATTCATTAATCATCAATTGTATTTGTCAACTGTTTTTTATTTGTTTCTTTGATGTAAATAGCATCGAGTGAAGGCGATAGTTTGACTTTAAACAAAATTGGACGGACGGAATCTGGAGCTTATTTGTGTATCGCATCGAACGGAGTCCCACCGTCCGTTTCTAAAAGAATCTGGGTCGATGTCGAATGTGAGTCTTTATTTCTTCTTCTTCTTCTTTTAAATTGAATTAGATATCAAACGAACCGTTTTGATTGTTGACTATTCGTTTGTGGACTTTGTTGACAGTTCCGCCAATGGTTTGGGTTCCAGCTCAAATTGTCGGATTGCCACTAGGAGGATCCGTCACATTCGATTGTTTCACGGAAGCCCAGCCCAAGGCAATCACTTACTGGGCTCGCACGACTGGCGGTCCATCCGATTCGGATGTCGTTTTGTTGCCAAGTCGAAGGATTCACGCCGATTCGACCAGCAGCGGCTATCGTACTCACATGAATTTGACCATTCAATCGTTTGATGTCAAAGATATCGGCACGTATCGTTGCGTAGCCAAAAATTCTCTCGGCGAAGCTGAAGGATCGGTCCAGTTAATGGGTCGGTTCATTTTCTAATTTTCATCATTGTGTTGTTGTTTTGTAATATTAAATTTTTGTTTTGTTTGTAGAAACGGAACCGGAACATTCAAATAACGAGATGATTGTAGATGGTGAGTGTTTAATTCATTTCATAATCTGACGAGAACGTAATTGAATTGTTAAATCTTCTAGTAGAATTAGAAGATGTCCAATCGCCACCGACTACTCCACAGAAAACGACATTAATTCCTCGGTCTACTGTTAGGCCCAGCACGAGTACATGGCAACAAGGTAACCGCGTCCAATTCATCAGCAACAATTCTCATTCGACCAGCCGCCAATCGACGATCCGCAGCTCAGGTAACTTGATCAATGATCAATCATAAACGGTACAACGTCGTTTATAACGTGATACTGTTGATAAATTGGATTCAGGTTTATCTCTGTTGCCGCGCTGGTCCAATGTTATGATTCTCTTGGCCGTCACCAAGTTGCTGCTGTTATGAATTGTACATCATTATGATGAGACGTACAGTCCATACAATATGTTCTCAGTTTTTTAATATTTATATTAAAAAAAGATATTAGTCTCAACTCAACTTGAGACTTAAGCCCTGTGCTCACCAAAGATGACATTTTAAACAAAATGGAAAATCCCGTACTCATTCATCCTCCATTATTTGTTTTCTTGATATTATTATATTATCCGATTGTTTGTTTGTAAATATCAACAACCTTTTACCGAAAAATTCTGTATACATGCCAGAGAGAGACATCTATACAGTCCTAAATTGCTGTTCATAGAGGAAAATGCGATTGTTATGCAAAAGAAAATATCGAATGTATTGGTGTGTGAGGGACGGCGGTGCGAAGTGACGTGCATACAAACGGTCGAACGAATAGCAAAAGGACAATAAGAGTTATTTTACAATTTTGAATAACGTTAGGAGCGAAACGTTTTTTTTTTTTTGGTAAACATGTCTAAAAAAAAAGGGAAAAAAATTTCAATTTGTTTGAAAATCACTTGCTAGCAGCGTCGCGTGTCGTGAGCAGTTGTTTAAAGGATGTGCATGCCGGGAGCTCTACAGGTTGTTGAGAAACTCAGAGAGTTGATCAGTCACAACATCCCACTTGCCATGAAGAGAAGGCTTGCATTTGATCTGTTAGGAAAAAGGGGAAACATTTATTTTGTGGCCTCGAGATATGCAACTAGGGAAGGGGTAAGAAAAGTAAAAATGAATTGTGCTGCAATGGCTGACGTAAAAGAAAGAAGAGGGGTGACCTGTTCAGCGACGAGTCCCTCGGGAGTTAAGCGAAATTTAGAGTAGCCAAATCCAATGGGAACGGAGGTAAGGGACACTACTTCCATGTTGTCGTCATCGCTCGTCACACAAGCCGTGATTCGACTGGCTTTCATTAAATCCGTAATGATGTACACGCTTTTGGCGCCGACGAGATCTGATAAAAAAAGACCACAAGGAAAAACGATTGAAAAACGTGGTTCGATTAAAGTCAAATTTTGGTTCATTTACGCACGAGGAATAGTTTGCTTGAGGCAGAGATCTCCTTCACTCAAATTCAACGAGATGATATATTTGTGAAGCCCTTCGACAGTCAAGTGTACCGATTTTGATCCCAAATCGATGTCCTTTTCCCACTGATGAATTTTGTATGTTGGAAAACAAGATTACAATGAAAATTGGCCAGAAACAAAAACGCGTATTCAGGCTTCTTTGTGGTTGTTACCTTTTCTGGTTGATTACCGACATCTTCTGGATGTGGCTTCGTGCTGTTTAGCAAACGATCGAGGTCAGTTTTTTCCAGCTGAATGACTTGGGAAACGTGTCCAATCACATGATAACTTGCTCCCGCCAACGAATCTCTTATCTTCTGGCCAACGTTTTCCTTGCAAGAAAAATATTTCCCATTTATCTCCAAAAGATAACTACTAGTTGCGAATTTAAAACACTTACCGATTTACCCTTGACGAAAACTGAAAAAAAATCAAAATCGTTAGCCCAAGAAAGATTGGGAACCGGGACAAGTTTGCTGTCGGTCAGCAAATCTTTTCCGATAGAATTGCGAGTAGAGTGCCAAATCTGATCAAGTAAATCTTTCTGAGAAGCCAAATTCGACATATTTGCAATATCTGTGGACTGAAATCAAAATTTGGCTGATTGATTAGTTAACTTTTGTGGAGCGCGACTGCGGAACAACTGCCTCTGGAGAGTTCTGACCTTTCAATATGGCCGTCAATCCCAGCGTCTTGGTGTTCTACGCCCGTAGAACACCAGGAATATTTAACGAATCGTAATCGTTTCGTCTTATTTAAATACGAAACACTAACATTGCTTGAAAGAAAATACGATCAAATTGGTCGGATGTTACCTAATTTAATTGCATTACCACGTTCGACATATTACGGCATCATTTCCCAAGTACCGGAAATCTTCTAAAATTCCTGAAAGATTTTCAACAGAAAATGTTGAAGGCTATCAATTGCCTATAAGTTTTTTGCATAGCTGTTAATTATTGTTGTTGTACTTTTATTTATTATCTATTAGTATTCTAGGTTCCTCAATTTTTTTGTTTGACTTGTCCTGAGGCCTGAGCTACGGTGCTTTCTAATGTGCGAAATACCTGTTTGTTTCAGTTGTTTCTTTAGGTAATCAAGCTCATACAATTCACACATATATTTGATTGGTTAGCTTGCAGGTATTGATTATTGATAGGGTTATCCTATTTTTAGTTTTCCCCTTAATTAAGACGGTCAATTTAATTGGATTGGAAAATCTTATAATTATTAATTTATTTATCTATTACTACTAGATGGCGTAAAAATGTAACAAACCAGGGGGCGCTTTTCTAATATTTCACTTGCCCTTTAGCAGACACGTCGATTGCGTTGCTAACGCCGTTGTTCATTCGAGTTGACTGAAATGCAGCATTTTATGTACAATTAAACGTAAAAAAGGCAGCTAACTTACAGTTAATTAGTAATACGTTGTCGAAAGAGATAGTTTTACGACATCTTGAATATAAGTGAAGTTTTGTGTTGTGTCAACTTCATCGAGTCCATTCAGTAAATATGGAGGCTACTTCATGCTTCTAGTTGAGGCACAGACCAAGATTTGATTTTCAATCACCATTGCTATCACTCAACACCAACAGGTACCTTTTTGTTTGCATTCTCGAATAAGCTTTATATAATAGGTTTCTATATGCAAGATCTCTTGTTCATACATGCACATGTAAATTATTTTGCTATATTTCTCTAAATTTACTAAGTTAAGTTTCAAGAAGATATTTAACTTTCCTTTTGCCCGAGATTTGTGTTTTTAGAATAACATTGCTATGTGCTCAATTCTTGTAACGTTCAACTGGTTCATTTATATTTTCCTTATTTAGGTCTTGAAGAACCAAGCGTTCTTTACGCAATTTATCCCTGCAAGAACAGAATTGTATGGATACAGCCAACATGTCTATTGGATTTGGTATGAATATTTGAAGCATTATTGGTATGAAGCATTTAAGTGCTTGTCAAACCCCTGGTAATTTTAATGTCAGGTATCAACATGGTGCTGAAAATAAGGAAATCACTGCATCCTGTTCTGCCTGTTAAATCCTCAGTCGAGTCCACACATGGACATCTTCATCAATGCCAATGCTTTGCCAAAGCTGGTAGAGTGTCTCTGTCATGTCAAAAAGTAAGCTAAATGTTTGATTGTTTTCCTGATTTTTTACTAATCGTGCTTTTGTAATTTTACCCCTGATGTGCAATTTGAATTTCCATGGGGTTCTCACTAACATTACATCATGCATGTCTGACCAGACCAAAGCTGGTGTGAGTGTCGGAACTGTGGATGGATTCATTTGATCATACCTGACACTTGGGTAAATTAGATTGATTTCTTCATTGAATATTGTGAAAATTTGATAACTTTTTCTTTTTGATGTCATTTTTAGGCAATTTCGTGCGTAACCTTACTTGGACTTCTGGGTTTGTTGCAAGAATCCTTCTGTGTCACTTCAGGCTTCTCCCCCCTCACATCCGGCCCTTCTCTCCGCTCACATTCATGTCATCGTCAATCTCTGCATCAGCTTCTGCAAACCATTTTTATACGATGTAGATAAGTTACTGCTATCGTATTCTTACTCGTCATTCTTTTCTAGTGATTGTCATTGTCCATTTTTGCATGACATTTTAAACTTGGAAAAACCGTAAAAATTCAATTTGTTTGAATATAATAAATGATTATTTTATTCGTCGTTCTTAGTTCACATTACCAATTATAATTAAAGATACAAACAACAAATTCAATTGTTATTGTTACAAACAAATTGTTCATTTTAGTTTTTATATTCTGGACCCCCCACACGGGGGCCCTGTTGCTTTCTCAACCGCGATAATAACACATGGGTTATTATTTGTTAGGCGCAGAAAGCTGTTTAATCTAGCAGTTATCGATTGCATCACTGAGATCATGTAGGATCAGGTTGCGCAATCGTATACTGCATCGGAATTCAATTAAAACAGGGAGGATAGACCCTGCCATAATTGACTTCCAGCAGGCCAGGGAGATTACCTGGCCCAAGAAAAGGGAGGAAGAGTGATGAAGGGCAAATTTTTCCGAGAGAGATAATCATATTAGGATTCCTGAATAGCCCCATGACCCTCCAAAAGATATCATTGGATCATGAGGACCTCCAAGTCCCCGTTCGACCAGTGCTCTCCCAACCACCTGCTGATCACAGTGGAAGAATGACCAACCACGGGAACATGTATGCAAGGGGAAACGGGGCCACAGAAAAAGGGAGCCCAAATATGCACACCACACTTTTAAAATATATTAAATTTAGTCGACCCCAATCTTGTTCGTTATTTGTCCTGTTCCTTCCGTTCAGTTCCATTGGATGTGACTTTGTTGAGACCGGGTTGACAGTGGTGAAGAGAAACTGAAGAGAAGAGCCAAAAGACCCTCCAAATCCTCATTTGACTGGAACACTGTAGATCAAAGGTAACAATATTTTAATACTTAATACCAGTATTTAAATTGCAAATATAAAGCTGAAATATCCACTACCTCTTTATTTTTGAAAAGTATGGAAATTACAGCAACGTACATTATGGGTATCAATGAGTTAAACCAGGAAACATCCTGAAAAAGAGTAGACATTGAAAGATTACAGATAAATGTCACAATAAAACATTGTTAAGGAAGAATATTCACCTTGAACTGCGTCAAAACGTTCATGCCCAGACAAGTAACTAGTTTCGAGAAACTCACACTCGCTTGTGAGCGGTCATTGCTGTTTTAATACTTGTCGATAGAATATGAAGAGAGATTTCAGGACACTTTGTTGTATGTCACCACTTGTCTTCACGCCAGGCTCTTTCCTTGAAAATGGTAAAAATTCAAACATAAGTACATAACAAACAAAAACATAACAATTAAAATAAGAGAAACGAAAAAAAGATTGTTTCTCCATTCTTAACCAGTTATGATAACTAACATAAATCATTCTTTTATACATCATCAAGTTATGGCCAACCAGTCATACACTAAAACACTATATAAATAACTAGACAGATGTTTGTACCTAAAGGAGCTTGTTGTGGGCTGGATTGAACTGATAATGTGTGGAGAGCATCCACCACCTCGAACGGTCATCCAAGCTCTGGCTGCCAAATTAAATCATCCCCAAATAAGTTACTTCCTGCTTCAATAACAGTCTCAGACAAGTCTAGTCTAAATTCATTAAGCAAGTGATATAAAATCCAGCCCTACACCCATCCAAAGAATTATTCCGTAAAATTGCTTTCATCACAGATAACATTTGCTTCTTTCAGATTCTTTTTTTCCCACATTCAGCAAGACACAAGTTGATCGATAGAAAAATTAATATAACATTTATACCATAATTGTTAGAAACAATAATCTTACCAAGAATATAAGTCACTTGCTTGTGGCATGGACTACTTAAGCTAGAGGACGGGACTCTCGTCCTATCCCGCCGTGTTATAGCTTGTCGGGTGGATTTTAATCATAATTTTTAAAAAAAGGGTCAATCGATAGAGCTTTGAAAAGCGATTCGAAGTCTCCAAAGCACCTTTCTAGTGAAGTTATGAAATTAAAAGATATTTACATTTTAATTTTGAGGGGACGGGAGAGGTGGTCGTTGGTTTTCTCCACCTAGCGGTCAGAATTCCAAACTCTTCTTTGGATTAAGAAGAAAACAAGCAGAATGCGAATCACAATGACAACGTCATGAAAGTGTTCAGTGATAAAACTCATTAACTCAAATCGTGCAGTGAAAGAAATTCGTTTTCAGTGAGAAAAGGTATTGTATTTACGGTTTTGTATCTAGTTTTCTGATATTTAACATTCGTATCGATATTAACTATATCGATTCTTAATAATTCGTCTGCTTTTCAAAAGTAAACAACTACATAGTATACATACGCAGTGAAATCAGTCTCTGTTACTGCGACTTTCTTTAGTTAATAACCTTAACATAAACAAGAATTATTAGTTTTTCTTTTTCTTCGCGAACGTTCAGAGGGATGGGAGAGGAAAAAAAATTGTTGTTATATGAAATCGTTCGAAAGCACTCCAAAAGCTTGCAAAACTTACCGCTAGGCGGAGACAACCAACGACCACCTACCCCTTCCCCCGTTGACTTATGATGAAGATATCACCGAAATTCAATATTTTCCGCATAGGGACAATTTAATAGACTATAGCTAATTTTTAAAGCTTAACTTATTAAATAAATAAAAAAAAAATGCTGGCCGACATAGGAATCGTCGAAGTGTCCCGTCCTCTAGCTTAAGTAGTCCATGCTTGTGGTGGACAACGCTAGGGATGTCGATTATCGATACATCGCATCGGGTTTTTAGGAAATACCCGATGTGATACAATATCGATGCAAAAGGGAAAACCCGATTTCGATGCGATACGATATAACACGTCATCTGTTGATGAAAATAAAAACTTCAATGTCGGATTTCAATAAAAAAAAATGAATCAATTAGCGTAATTTAGTGGAAGAGAGTTAGGTAAAAAAGTAGGGTAACCTCGAACAAATTACAACATTATTTTTTTTTCATGAGCTGTGTTTATACTGTTTATTTGTATGTTCTCTTAAAACCCTACCCAAAAATGAATAAATTTACTAAGATTAAAATGCAATTTAATTTTTGGGTCTTTTTTAATTGACAAAAAAGTAGTATTCATTGAAATGAACCAATGGGAAGACTTTAAAAAGTCACATGGGTCCATTAAACACTTTTTGGGCCATAAGTGGCGTAAAAGCCTTCTAGATTTACCGAAGTAAATCTCTCAGGGACAAGACCCTGGTAGCCAGGTACGCCTTCGGGTTTTTTTTGAAACTATATTGCTACCTCGTTGCTGCGGCTGCCCTAAGTGGCGTATTTTCCAAAGCGATTTAATTACGCATTTAACTATTTTAAAAAGTATAATATTACAAAAAAGTAAGCCGGCTGAGACCTGGGACAAATAACATCAAGTCTATACCGAAAATTTGAACGAAATCGGTCGAAAGGTTTAGAGGCCTATAGCGAACTTCTTGTTGGAAATGCGCAAACCGAGTGGGAAGAGGCTTCACTCTTCTCCCTCAGTATTCATCCCGCCTTCTTGTCATTCTTGTCATTCTTCATGTCAGCCTTTTGTGTGTGTAAGTTATATATATGTGCGTAAGCTATCAATTGAGTTCAGTTGAATATATTACTCCTTGCAAGGCCAATTACTCACGTTTATTGATTTCTTACAGGTTATGGGCCCAGAAATTCCATACCAGGTACAAATTCTTTTTAAGTAATCGTTGAAATGGCAACTCGTCAACTGACATCTAAGGATGTGGCTCATATACCAAAGTTTAACGGAACTAACTTCACAAATTGGAAGTTCCAATTGTTCATGGTATTAGAGCACTTTAAAGTTTTAAAAATTGTTTTGGGAGAAGAGAAGAAGCCAGTACCCACAGTCTCAAATGCTGGTGGCAACAACAGCAGCAACGATGCAGACATTGAAAGCTGGGTCGACAAAGATCAAAGTGCAAGAATTGCTATCTGTGGCACATTGGAAGTCAAATGGCAAAGCTCCCTCGTCAATTGTAAATCATCTAATGATATGTGGAAGAGACTGGCTAGCCAGTATGAACAAGCTGCTGAAGAAAACCAATACCAGCTGCTTCAACGTTTCTTTGATTACAAATTTCAAAAACAGCACTCGGTCATGGATCACATCACTGCTATAGAAACCATAGCAGCTCAACTAAGTGACATTGGTTCAGAAAGAACAGAAGCTGAGATCATCACTAAAATTATTTGCACTCTCCCTCCAAGTTTTCGTTCGGTCAGGTCTGCCTGGGAAAATGTGGATGACTCAAAGAAAACCTTGCAGCTGTTGACCACAAGATTACTGAAGGAAGAAAGTTACAATCAAGAATTCGAGGGTGCCCATTCAGATGCAGCCTTCTTTGCTAAAGAGCCTGGTTTTAAGATGAAGAAGAATGTATCCTGTGGATATTGTGGCAAAAAGAGACACGAGGAACAAAATTGTTGGAAGAAGGCTCAGGATGAGCGTGAATCACAAGCTAAATTTGCTCACTCTTACGGAAGATCTGAACCTTCGCATCATTCATCTCAGAACAAGCCATCATGGTCTGGTGATTATGCCTTTCAATGTTCAATTTCTAATCACGCTAGTCCAAAGGATGACAATTGGTTGGTGGACTCTGGAGCTTCGCAGCATATGTCCGATCAGAGATGGGCATTTGTCAACTATCAACGCGTGAAACCTGGATGCTGGCCTGTAAATGGCATCGGTGAGAACCGGAAACCTTTGCAGGTACATGGCTATGGGACCATTCCCATTTCATCCCTAGTTGAAGGATGCTGGCATGATGGAGTTCTCCAAGAAGTTCTTCACGTTCCTAAGCTGGGTGCTAACCTCTTCAGTGTCCGCTCAGCAGCCTGCAATGGCTTTGGAGTCAATTTTGTTGGAGAAAAGGTTGAAGTGGTAAAGAATGGAAAAACGGTAGCAGTAGGAGCCAGTACTAGCAACAATCTTTATCGACTCAATGTGGTATCAGGACATGGTGCTACAAAGCTGCTGCGACCCCAAGAGTCTTTTGCTGCCCTGGCGAAACCTGTTCTGCATTCTATTCAACTATGGCATCAAAGGCTTGGTCACGTGTGTATTCCAACAATAAAGAAGATGGCTGTTTCAAAAATGGCTGATGGTCTCATGATCAGCGAAGAAAATCAAGATTACTTCTGTGAAGGTTGTTTATTTGGCAAACAACATCGTCTTCCCTTTCCTATTGGACGGACCAGAGGTACACACGTTGGTCATATTGTGCACTCAGATGTCTGTGGGCCAATTTCTGTCCCAGCAATCGGAGGATCAACCTATTTTCTCACTCTTAAAGACGATTTTAGTGGATACTGCATAATCCATTTCCTCAAACAGAAATCCGAAGTGATGTCTCTTTTCCAGAATTTTGTCCAGCGCATCAAAGTTGAATTTGGCCACTCAGTAGGTACACTGCGAAGCGACAACGGAGGAGAGTATATTGGAAAGGCGTTTGAAGAATGGTTACTAGAGAACGGTATTCGCCATGAGACGACAGTCGCCTACACACCTGAGCAAAATGGAGTCGCTGAGAGAGTGAATCGTACCATTCTGGAATCGGCTCGAAGCATGATTCATTTTGCCGGCCTCCCATTGAAACTATGGGCTGAGGCATGCAATACGGCTGTTTATCTCATGAATCGAGTCGCAACAAAGTCTATTATCGGCAAGACCCCCTACGAAATTTGGAAAGGTGTAAAGCCGAATTTATCACACATTCGGGTGTTTGGATCAACTGTCTACGTCCATGTCCCGAAGGAGAAGCGAAACAAGTTAGAACCGAAGTCCATCAAATGCTGCCATGTTGGGTATTGCGAATTGCAGAAAGGATTCAGAGCGTGGGACCAAGGAACTGGAAAGGTGCTTATCAGTCGTGATGTCATTTTTCAAGAATTGGAAAAAGGAATGCCTGGTGGGCCACCATGTGGAATCTCGGATCTGATTACTGACATCTTTGACCAGCAGACTCAACCAAATGATAGGCAGCCACTCTCCAACTTACTGTCGTCAACCAAAACAAACAGAATTTTTGATCTCGTTCCTGTTATATATGATGACGATGAGGCTGACCCAGTCTCTAGTTGTGAAACAGCAGCTGATCCTGTTTTCATTCCTGAGCAAGTAGCTAATCCTGTCTTCGTTCCTGAAGTAGCTGATCCTGTCTTCGTTCCTGAACAACTAGCTGATCCTGTATGCGTGCCTGAGCAAGTAGCTGATCCTGTTCTCGTTCCTGAACAACTAGCTGATCCTGCACGCGTGACTGAGCAAGTGGCTGATCCTGTCTTCGTTCCTGAGCCAGTGGCTGATCCTGTCTTCGTTCCCGAGCCAGTTGCCGAGCCTATCATGAGACCTATAGTTCAGCCGGGCGTGAGACCAAGGAGAGTTGGGTTTCCAGACCAGGATTTAATCGTTCATGGGCCAAGGATCAGAACTCCAGTTGTCAGATGGATAGAAGAGTCAACAACTCCTCCGTATGCTGGTTTGGCTGCAGTGGGTGCCATCGAGCCGACCACCTTAGAGGAAGCCCTGGCGTCACTACAAGCTGATCAATGGAAGCTGGCCATGGAGGATGAAATGCGGTCTTTGGAGCAGAATGAAACATGGACACTCACTAAACTTCCCGCGGGCAGGCAACCAATTCAGAACAGATGGGTTTTTAAACTCAAGCTGGATGGAGATGGAGCAGTTCGGCGCTTCAAGGCACGGCTGGTTGCGAAGGGATTCACGCAACGACCTGGTGTTGATTTCGAGGAAACCTTCTCCCCAGTCGTGAAGCACGACTCTTTGCGTGCTGTGCTCGCTCTGGCAGCCGAAAAGGACCTCAACATGTTGCAGCTTGATGTGAAGACCGCGTTCTTGAATGGTGACTTGAACGAAGACCTATACATGACACAGCCAACTGGTTTTGTTGTGTCCGGAAGAGAAGGAGAAGTCTGCAAGCTCAACAGAAGTATATATGGATTGAAGCAGGCATCCCGAGCCTGGAATATTAAATTTCATGGCTTTCTAATCAAGTTCGGCTTCATCCGAAGCAGCGCGGACCCCTGTGTGTATATCAAGAAGGAAGAAGACTGCCTAACAATCATTGCAATTTGGGTGGATGACGGCCTGATTTGCGGCAGTGATATCAAAAGACTTGACAGTGTCGTTGAGTTTCTATCACAGAACTTCGAGATGACGTGTGAGCCGGTGGACTGCTTTGTGGGCATTCAAATCATCAGAGACAGAGAGAGAAGAACCATTCATCTGTCGCAAGAAAATTACATTTCCCGTCTACTAGAGAAGTTCAACCTTTCAGACTGTCACGCTCGTATAGTTCCAGCCGACCCATTTACTCGCCTTTCGAAGAACAGCGGGCAAGATTCTCCATCCGAAGAAGAGAACCTGGCTCGTCTTTATCGTGAGGCTGTCGGGGCGCTGATATATGCCGTCACCTGTACCAGATTGGATATTGCTTGGGCAGTCAGCCAGGTGGCTCAATTCTCTTCACGTCCCACTAGAGCGCACTGGGAGGCCGTCAAGAGAATACTCGCTTACCTGAAAGGAACTCAGACTCATGGAGTCACTTATGGAAACACATCGGCTGGTGAAGGAGTTCTGCAAGCCTACAGTGATGCTGATTTTGCTGCCAATGTGGATGATCGTCGCTCAACGACAGGCGTTGTGTTGATGTTGAATGGTGGCCCGGTATCCTGGAAGAGTAAACGTCAGAGCTGTGTTTCATTGTCTACCACTGAGTCGGAGTACGTCGCTGCGGCCGCAGCAGCCAAAGAAATTGTGTGGATGAGGCGTCTACTTCAAGATCTGGGGTGTAGTCAACTCAAGCCTACCTATTTATTTTGTGATAATCAAAGTGCTATTAAGCTTGTTCGTAACCCTCAATTTCACCAACGCACCAAACATATTGATGTAAAGTTTCATTTTATTCGTGATCTGCAGGAGGAAAAAGTAATTGATGTTGTGTATGTAAACTCTGAAGGACAATTGGCTGATTTGTTAACAAAGGGACTAGATGGTCCAAGGTTTCGCAAATTACGAGAAGAGATTGGAATATCGGTTTGAGTGGGTGTGTTGGAAATGCGCAAACCGAGTGGGAAGAGGCTTCACTCTTCTCCCTCAGTATTCATCCCGCCTTCTTGTCATTCTTGTCATTCTTCATGTCAGCCTTTTGTGTGTGTAAGTTATATATATGTGCGTAAGCTATCAATTGAGTTCAGTTGAATATATTACTCCTTGCAAGGCCAATTACTCACGTTTATTGATTTCTTACACTTCTGAACTTGAATAAAGACTCTGGAAGCCCAAGCCGGGGAGTATAACATGCTCCTCCCCCTTTTACAGTACACGTTGGGCATTTTGTTTAGAGCCTTCGGAATATAGGAATATACAAGTATATTTCCCTCAGGGATTAAAATTTCAAAAAGTGAGCTTTGTAAAGAATTCATTAATCTTTAAACCATCAAAATTTGGTAAGGAAATAATACGAAATGGACTAACCACAAAAGAAATTAACAAGTCACTTAAGTGCAACGGCGGAAAAATGTTTTGCGTGTTTAACATGGGTCTTATGGGGGAAAACTGAAACTTTAAAAAATAACCCTAGCAAAGCTATTTACTCGGTGACATTGAAATTTCACACCCTGGTAGTAGACGGCAATTAGAACACATAGTGAAAAAGGCAATGTAATCCAATAAATACTTATTAAAATATTAGCCATCTTATTTTCAAAAATTTCTTCCCTTTCCCCTGTTTTTTGGGGTGGTGGACAGGCGAAGCCTGAGGGATTTTACGCGCACATCCAACCACCCTACTCAAGAACCCACTATTTATGCTCCTCGCACTAGGGGAACATGCAAGCAGCGCAGGAGGGGTGGCGGGTGCGCGTAAAATCCCTCAGGCTTCGCCTGTCCACCACCCCAAAAAACAGGGGAAAGGGAAGAAATTTTTGAAAATAAGATGGATAATATAATGTGGTGATGTAGTAACTTGGCTCAGCGTAGTATTTTGGTGCCTCGGTGTAGTAAACAGTTGTGATGGTGTAGTAAGTTGCCTCAGTGTAGTATTTTGGGGCCTCAGTGTAGTAGTAAACTGGAGCTGCATATGTGGTGGTGTAGCATGTTAACTCAGCGTAGTAAAAAAGTTCTGTTGCGGGGCGGAATTTCGCGTTCACTACAATTAATCCTTCTTATACTTTTACTGTTCGGGCCTAATGTTTTGAGTGAGTTTGTCAGAAAAGAATGCTTAGAATTTACTAGACCCGAAACGGGGGGGGGGGGGGTTAGTTAGAAACACCCAAGAGTTGTATTTCTCAGTTGCCACGTGATAAATCAGCAATGTACGCTGAACCAAATGAGACATATTAAAGAACCGGTTGCCAGCCGGCCCATATCAACTGCAAGGGTTCTTAGGCACAATAAAAGACAGATACAAAATGGCCTAAATTTACCGAGAGGTACTGTGTTGGAGTTGCAGGTGACACGACGAACAACATGTGAAAAGGAATGGTGTTACATGATGGACGTCTCGAATATGAACTAGTTTGGCACAAAAGAAAGACATTAGAAGAAAGAGATAGAGGGAAGGGTATAAGCTAGGTAATTCACAGTGTTGCCAAAATTAGTCTTAAAAAGTGGTGGCGCACATTTACTCCTTGAAAAAGGCCCTAAAATGATCCAGGATGCTCAAAGTTCTTCCTTTTTCTGCGCAGGTACAGTGACCTTTTGAACCAATTTCTGAAAGCAAAATTTACAGCTTCAGCGACATTGGTTCCGGCATTCACGACAATGTGAAAGGCCCCAGGAAAAGTGACAACATAATCCCCGGGGCATTGTTTCACGGTGTTAAAAGGAATGCCCTCCGCGATCAGAAGTTGAGGCGTAAGAAACATTGTTTTAATCAAACATGTCATTGTAACATAAACATACATTGTCTGTAAAAACAAAATCAAAAGTCAAAATCAAAGGAAAATCAATGATATCAAAGAAACTCCATGAAATGCTACTTACGTGTCTGCCGCTTCGCATGTATCATACAACTCCGGGAAATACTTTTTCATTACAAGTCGAAGACTAGACTCGTGGCTGGCGGAAACTCTTTAACGATAAAATACGAAATATATAGTCTACAAGTATATATTAAAACAAAAAATGAAGCTACTTACATTATCCAGTGTTTTTCTGCCCCCGAGTGAAGATAATTGACGCTGAACAGTTCTAGGTCTTCAACATGACAGGCCGTTGCACTGTCAGCCTGACCGCACATTATGAATGGGGTAGTCATTCCCGGAATTTTTATACATTTGTTAGGATGTACAACATCTTTTGTCTCGACCACAAAATCATCTTTCATCACAGGCAAAAATGATCTTTGTAATCTATGTATTGCCCTAAATATAGGGCACAACAAAATAAACAAAAATGAAGTTTAGCAAACGGCGAAGGCAACATAACAAAGAGAAAATGTAAAAAAAAATGTAATGAAAACCAATCCACTCACCAATCACTGATGTCATCTTTTTTGAAGAGACTTTGATCAAAATCAACAACGTATCTTGGACAAGTCTTCTTATTAACAGAGAAATCATTCAATAATTCAGTGATTTGGGTCCAAAAACGGTTTTCACCCACGTTCAGTGACAATGCCTGATCATAAGCCTCTGATTCTTTAACGAATCCGGAAACGCGATTTTTTTTCTGACCTCGAGTACTCCAAGCCATAGACTCCTTCTTGCAGTTTTTTCACCGTCATTTTACTTCCAGTTACTATTTTAAATTTGAAAGAGTCAAGTAACTCTGTAGACCGTGGTTCAACTGCCCTGGCAACAAATCCACCGATATACTTTCCATTTTTAGATAGTATGCGGTTGACCAGAGCATTGAAGTTGTCAGAAGGATTAAACGGAACGGTCAAGATATCGTGATCGGGAATCACTGTTAAAGATAGCAGAATAAGGCAATGGTTATTGCGGCAGCGACAAACGATAATAAGAAAAAAGATCAACTTACCAAAATTGCGCAAGGTACACTCAGGGGAGTTCTGTTCCCAAAGTTTTACCTCATCACAATTTGCTGTATCGTATATCTTCGACTTGCACTTAGTGCATCGAATTCCCTTGTTATCACGTTCAGCCACTTTTGCCTTCTTGTTGTCGTTGAGATTGCATGCTCTGGCATCATGGTAAATACTCTTACAGTGATAGCATTTAGGATAAGACATTTCACGACCTATGCAACAAAATCAAAAACCCAGACCGTTTGGTTAATTCACAATACTATTCAGCAGTTTAATAAAAGACTTACCTTCAGCATTATCGGCCTTTCTTTTCTTACTGCTGTGAGGATTTAGCCCAGGACAGTTGCTAGCCTGGTGGCCTCCCTGGCATCTTTGGCACACAACTCCTACAATGATAAAACAAAACGTAAATCATCTTTTTTCTCTTTTATTTTCCCTACAATCGAAAAAATAAAAAATAAGACTTACTAGTTGCTGACATGTTAATATGGCTGACTGATTAACCAACAAGATGGAGAAATAACCTAAATCAAATTGAATAATCAATAACACATAAACAAAAAAAGTTTGAGTACAATATTTACCAAGCGAGTTTTAGTCTTGATCGAGAAATGGCGTTACGAGAGACGAGCTAGTTGATGCCAGCTGGCTGAGCAACAACCAAGATAAAGAAAATCTAAATAAAATAATCAACAACACATAAACGAAAGAAGTTTTAGTATAATATTTAAAACAATTACGAAACAAATGACGAAACAATTCGATGCAAATAAAAATTAATTAAACATTAAATATAACGGCCTGAATCAATTTTGCCGTAGCAGTTCTGCTAATCGACAATAACTAAACCAATATGAACGAGCGGACAGGCGCACCAAGGCCCCAAAATACTACGCTGAGCCAACTTACTACACCACCACAACTGCTGCTCCAGTTTACTACACGGAGGCACCAAAGTACGACGCTGAGCCAACTTACTACACCAAATTTTTATTTTTTATTTTGTTTCCTTTCTATATCTGGTGGTGTAATTTCCACATAATTTGCTACGCCAATAATAAAATATTTTCTTAAAAAAAAAAACATATGAACGAGCGGAAAAATATGACAAAGCACCATAGGTCGGACAATTAGTCAAGAACAAGTACTTACAGGCTTTAAGCGGAAAAATAGGGGAAGCTATGCCACCACACCAACAGTGGTATATACGGGCCAAAACAGCTACCTGAACAGGTATGCAAAGGCAGAAAATCACGCAAAGGTGTAAAAAAATAGTTCACAATACAGTAAATGGATGGTTTCGATTTAAGAAGCACAAAACACGAAAAATACAAAATTCTACACGAAGAGGCACAAACAATGACGAAGAAGAACAATTCGCGACAAGAATGACCTATCTTTGCTCAATTGTCCCTACTTTTTCTTCGTTGAAGTGTGTTGCCGACCGACGAGTCAGCAAAGCCTCTAGCCTCGTTAGTCCGGGAGCGCTGCATTCTTCTCTAGTATCACGCTTTGTCAAGACCACCATCGATATCTGTTCACTACAGGATACAAAGGTCCAAGCCGAGCGTCTACTCGGTGTTGCACGTAACCGTGCTTCTTCCTAGGTCGTGGTACGGCTCTTGACAACAGCTCTACACTGTGAGATGCGAGAAACAGCCCCCCCCCCCCCAAAAAAAAAGTGGAGGGCTTTTGGAGGGCTTTTTGGAGGGCAACATACAATTCAAAAATGCTTATAATTAAACACGCACCGAACCTAAGCAGTCGAACAACCGGTGCCACTATCCCGGTGAGTAGGCCTGTCGGCATCAAAGGGGCTTAGCTACCCATCGCAGGTAGGCTCCATCCGGTTGCCGACTTATTCGTACTACGTGGGGTAGGAAAGGACTGGGATCAGGAATAATTACTTGTATTAACAAAGTCCTCCGTGTCCAGGTCGTCCTTGCAGTCCTGATCCTGGATGCTGTGGAACCTCGTAGTTGCAGGCTGTGAAGGTCTTGGAGCACTGTTAAGATAAAAAACATTTAATTTTAGAAATTAAATTCTTCAAATTCTTTTTTTTATTTAAAAATCACAAATGAACATTTTTTAATAAATTTATAAGACAAACATTTCAATATTCAAAACAGGATTTGCAAAAAGTTGATTCATGTGAGAAAATGTTTTGTGTCCGTTCCCTTGGTATATTTGGACAATGCTAAGAAGAGACGAATCTCGATCCTTTGAATTACCAAGTTAACGCTCTAACCATTGAGCTAATGCTGACTTGAGAGGGAATTGATCAATTATTTAGTTGAACAATCGATCATCGAATAAGTAGTTTTTCAATTCTAAGTAGTAAAAATTACTTATTTCCCCTAAGTAAGTTAATATTTTTGAAATAAGTATGAAAAAGAAAATAAGTAGGCATCTGGCATATAAGTAGCATAGGCATGTAGAGTACTTATTGAAGAAACTACTTATTTTTCCAGAAAATAAGTATCATAAAAACTATAAGTAGGAGAAATTATATTTAGTAGGAAATTCATAAAAAAGTATGGTAAAACTACTTATTTTGATCTTTTTCAGAATACTTATTGATTTATTATGCAAAAACTACTTAAAAAGGCCAAAATAAATAGTTTTCCGCTGCTGTGTAATTATGATATTTCTGGTTAAAAAAACTTATTATTACGGATGTTCAATGAGGAATTGGATCATAAATCCGAAAGTGAGATCACCATGATTCGTTTGATGGGAAAAATTCAAAGTACGGTCATATTGAAATGGCATTTTCACGTGAAGTCGTTTATATATCAAAAATTTTCTTAACGATCCCAGACTATGAATAAATCAATGCACAATACATATAAAAATTCAAAAGATTAAAGAAATTTATTTAAATGTCGTTCAATACTTTCTGTATTTAATTTTTCCTTGTGTAGGAGTTGTTTATTGTTTACTATATACCTATCAACCACGAACCTCGAATGGAAATTCAATAATAGAATCTCCATTCAAATACACGAATTAAACACACTCAACAAAGAAAGTCGATAAAAATAATAGAATAGTGAATAAGAACTTGTGAAACTACCTGAATCTCGAAAGCAACCTCGTCGATATGTAGAATACTAGAACAAAATGAGTCTTTGGAGACAAAAGACGCTTGACGACAATCACGTAACGTAAATTGGTTGATATGTAGAATACTAGAAAAAAATGAGTCTTTGAAGACAAGAGAAGCTTGACGACAATCACGTAACGTAACTGATAAGTGATAACTGACAGAATAATTGTATCTGTAGTGTAGCAGACGTCTAATGGTTTCAACGCCACCAAACCTATATTTATGATTATTTTATTATTTTATTTATTAAGATTAAAATTATACCTAATTTAATATTCAAATTAGTTTTTTTCTATTTCGTTTTTTTAAATTTTTTTAGTAGTATTTCGGGGTTTAAGTGTAGCGCAAATTTGGTATTGAAGGATAGGGAATTAAATAAAGTTTCAATTCATTCAATTTCTGGACCAATTTACTGGTAATTTTCTGAATTACGAACGAAAAACCCCTTTTTTTACTATACCCCCGAGAGGCGATCGGCCTACTAGCCTAGCGAACCTGGTGGGGAATCTTGGGACCCTTTACTAAAAACCCGCCGTTTCTTCCAAGAGCCAGGGATAGCTCGAGAGTGTACCTTTCCTCTTATATCGTGATCAGATGATCCCATGGCGGCTCCCAATTTGACCAATTTCATGAGCAGTTGCTGTTTGATGGGCAATGTGTTGGCCAGGGCCACGACGGCTTTTTGCTCGTTTTTGGCACTGATCAAATTCATTGGTAGAGGCAAATTGCTGCAACTTTCACGTTTGAGGAGTCCAACGCTTGCCGATCCCACTCCAGCCGTGTTAGGCCCGCCTGAAACTGAAAAAGATAAACATAAATATCAATTAAAAATTAAAAATTAATTTCATTACTCGTCTTCCGTCTGCCCAAATCAACAGACGAGGGAGTGGGAGAAAGGAGGAGCGTAGCGACGTTGGTGGGCGGATTGGAAAGAGATGGGGAAGATGGGCCCGTCACGTCAGCGTCTTCACCGCCAGACGTGGGACTGACGGCCGACGCCATGGGAGCCGTTGAAACGATCGTCATATTGGGACTTAGGAGAATTCCTTGACTTCTGAGGGATGTTCTGTGAATTTCTGATAAAGATTCTCCCTCTGTTGCTGAATGTCCGTGTTCTCGATCCTGACTTGTTCCTCAAGTTTCAGCAATTGTTTTCTCTGCTCGCTGATGTGCTCCTCCTGCATGGTCCGTTCACGCGACCACTCAGCTTTCTCCTTCGACAGACAATCCTGAAGATTGCGCAACTCTTCCAGTCGCTGATTGCGACTGGCCTTGTGCTGGAATTTAGCCAATGTGGCCGGTCAGGAGCCGAAAGGAGCTGAAGAAAGAGACTGCCACTGGCTTTGATTTCGGCCAGGAAATCGTTGCGCAACGATTCAAAGGCCGTCGCTTGACTCGACAACAGACACAGGAAAGTACTGATGTTGTGTACCAATTCGAATCCCATCGCCTGTTGATCGCCGTTCAATTACAAAACGGGCGGAGTCTGAGCCGACCAAGAAGTTGGTTGTTGAGTCGCCCTATTGAATTACAAAAATTTAAAAAAATTATATTATGGAATAAATTAAATAGGCGGGAAGTCGCGTGATTAAAAATTCATTCTATATTACAAGACGAGAAATCACGTCAAAAATACCTGACAAGAGTCTCGCCAGCTCACGTTCCCTGTAGGTGGGTGATCAATCCTACGCTTGGCGAATACTGCTTCGCAATGATAAGAAGAGCCGACATCGAAGGATGTTCGTTGGTCGCGGACTCGACGGCCGTCAAATCAGTGGCCGATTTCTTCTTGACGCATCCCTTTTCCTTGCCATTCTGATCGAATCCATTAAACGTTTCCACTCGTTTGAGCGGCAAAGGCATAGAGAACGTGTCGTTGTGTCTCTCGCCCATCGAGCTGACGCTGCGCGAAAAATTCTAGTTGGCCGCCGCGTTGCTGGACAGAAGCAAACCCAACAAACGGCAGAGTTCCGTCATGGCCTGAGACAACGTTTCCTTGGCCTGGGCTGATTGAAATCCTTGCTCAACCAGGTGACTGTATTTAGGAGGGGCGCTGTCGGAGCCCAGGAGCAACCAGGAACTGTTCGCAGAATGTGGCCATTTTCTCTTCCAACAAACTGCCCAATTGTCGATCCTTTTCCCTTAGAGTGGCGATCAATTGACGAGTTTTGATCTCCTGAGCCTCTTTGATCTTCCGCTGACGTTTCCTTCCTCGTCTTCGGGACACTGTTCCATGGCCGCTCTGATCGTATCGATCCAAATCCGTTTCTCACGAGAATTCTGGATCTTCAGTTCGTACATTTCCGGCTCGTCAGGATTGGAACTGATCAAGTAACTACTCCGAGTGTCCTGTCCGCCAGCTTTTTCACGGACCAAACGTTTTGAAGTGAAATGACTCCGGCCTGAAAAGAAAATTATTAAAAATTATTTTTAAAAATCAAAATTGAAAATTGGACGATGGACGACGTACTTTGTTGTCTTGTGTGACGAAATGGAAGTTTTGGTTCAATTCTTGAAAGAAGAAAATCACGTCAGAGAGGAAGACGACCGTCACCAATTGGACATTACTCCTGGCGTGATTCAGATAGGCCACACTTTCTTACATGAGTCTTCTGTTGCTGGAAAAAAGATCCGATTTTTTGGCCACTTGAGCGTTGACTCCAATCAGAATATACTGCAGGATCAAAAGACAATTAGTTAGTTCAACATCTCATTTCCTTTTTTAAAGTAAATACAAACCTTGACGAAGCCGAGGACTTGCTGGAGTTTAAGACATTCTTCCGGCTGCTCCCAGGACGTCTTGATGAGCGGATCGATGAGTAGCGGATACTTGGTGATGCGTTGAGTCACAAACCAAATACAATCAGGGATTCCTTTCTTCTTGCACAAAGGATTCATCGTACACTGACGGGCAAAAGTGGCAAATTTGCGATCCTCCTTGATCATTTCCTTGTACATGAACACGGCCTCCTGATGGTGGCTGCAAAATTCCACGTAGAGCGAACGAAGTTGATCGCCAAGCAAACCGGAGAACTGGACTCACATAATGTCCTCAATGGTCAACACGATCGACTCCTGACGTTGACGTTGCCTCAATCGACGAAGAAATTGCAAGTGGTACTCGATCAGCTCCTCCAGACACAGCAAAATGGCCGGCGACGAAGAAACGGAATAATACAAAGACGATGAACCACCGCCACCAGATGAAGAATTGGAATTGAAAGTCGTCAAAGTTCCACCATCTCCTCTGACGGCCGAAGGGACGATTAGAGTTTGGTGTGTCCCGATCCCGTCAGATTGGCCAGCGACGACACTTTCGATCCCAACGGGATACTTTTGGGCACTTTGAATCTTGTACAATCTCTGACTTGATCCCTGCACGAATTCTCGTGAAAGGTGATGGCGCAACTCTCACAACGAAGGGCCGCTTTGTTGGTCAACGATTTCGAACAGACGTCGCACGGCTGCGAATTCGAATGACAAACGGGAACGAATTGATGCGGTTGTTTCAATTTGCTCTTCTCCTTTTCCTTATCCTTGTCCTAATTCATTACAAAAACTTAACATGAAAAATTACAGGAATTTTAAAAGAAAAGTGTGCGTGTACTTTGCACTTGCGGAAGAAGATGCTGTCGCGTTTCCGTCTCTTGGATGAATTGGCGTCGTCGTCGTTCTCAAATCCTGGCCTTACAAAATCAAAAGAAAATCAAAATGACGTCATCACGTGAATCAAGACAAAATCACGCGATTTGGTGCGAGGGGGAAAACGAAAAAAAAAAAACCCCAAAAAAAAACTGAACTTCCCCGGCGACGAAACGGCCAAGAGAATATAACGGGACGAGACGTGATCGTGACTGAGGTGGTGGTGGTGGTTCAAATGCAATTCAGAATCGTCATCGGTTTCACTCTCCAAACCGGTGTACGATGACATACGGGGAAACGAACTAAATTCACAAACACACACACACAACAAACATTCCATTCATTTTTTCCAAATAAAAAAAGGAAAAGAAAAACAGAAAAAAATGAGGTCAAAAACTAAAATGAACACAGGTCATCAATCAGGTGCACACGCGAATACTGAATTTATTTACAGATATGGACACACGCTCCGGGTCCACTAAGTTAACCATAACTGGAAGAATCCACTCATTATCGAATTGGGAAAATGTTCAAACTTTGAGAGTTTTTAGTTTTTTTTGGAGGATTTTTCTGATTTACAATCAAGAGCTCCTATTTTGTTTGTCTTCTCGCAATATGGTCATGATTTCAATTCAAAAATGTTTCAGCGTTTTGTTTGTTTTTCTTCCGATGGTTGGTGGGAATGAATCTCTCTCCGTTTTTTGAATTTTCCACGCGTTTCAAATGTTGAATCAATTCATCGATGACACGAAAAAAAAATGCTCCCGCAGTCAGAAATACTCTGGCCAAATGACCAATCATGGCATTCGGATGAAACATGTATACATGCACGTTAAATGCATATCTAAAATATCGCCATTTTAGTGAACGAGCGTGCAATTGTTCACGTAGGACCGCAACCGAGTTAAACCGCCCGCCGGCGACCGTGAACTAAGCAACAATTTTGTTTTCTTCTTCTTGAACATTTCCCTCCCAGCTTTTGGGCTTTATACATGCACGCCATCATGCAACAACCAATTGGCCGATTGTTTATTGTTCGACCATTGACCACAAGTGAAACCAAATGAACTAAAAGGAGAAGAAGAAAAAAAAAAACAAATCCCAGTCAAAACAAGTGTGTCTTCAGTTCAGAAAACTTTTTCTACCATCAGACTAAACGAATAAAAGATGATTTGTGTGTTTTTTTTTTAACCAAGTGGACCTTCTTCTCTCTCCGCACCCCTTTTTTTTCGTGTGTCGTATGTTTTATCGAAAGTGACCACGGCGGCACGTCTCACCGCCAAATGGTTCCCCAGCCAAACAACTCGGTGGTCGTAAATAATAAAAATAAATTTTTGGTGAATACTTTCAGGAAGATGAGAGAGAGAGAAAACAGGTGGTCTAACTAAATATCCCGGTCCACTGTACCCGGCTAAAAAAAAAAAAAAAAAATTATTATGTGGCTGTATACTTCAAGCGAATGGACCCCTAACAACACACACAAGAGAGACGGAACTTATTCTCTTTTTTAAGAATCTAAAAAAAACAGCTACTAAAAAGAAGAAAAAACACTTTTCAAGGCGAGAGAGATGTTGGCCCAATGAGTCGATTTCATCACCAGCGAAAATCGTGTCGCCAACACCGTCCCCAATTTTTAAGGAAAAAAGTATTTTTTTTTCTTTCTTTTTAAAAACTCGGGTTTTTATTATTCAGGCTGTGTGTTAAGTTTCGCAATTTCCTGACACGAAAAAGGGGGAAACTGGAGTTTAAGGGGGGAAACGGAACCAGTTTTGGATACGTCAAAAGAAACAAAACAAAATCGCATCAGAAACGTCACTCACTCGTCAAACAAAATCAGATAAATTCACGGAAAAATGAATCAAACGACGCATTCCTATCTTTAAAAAAAAAAAAAAAAAAAAAACTAGAAAAAATTCCCATCTGACATGGCTCTGAATCAGAGGATTCAGAGCCATGTCAGAGGCTCAGAGCTATAAAATAAAAAATAAACTAACAAAAATAATATTATGGACAATCCTATAATTTGGTAGGCTAAGAGGTTTATAGTTAAGTTAATACAGGTGTACATTAATAAAGCAAACAAACCTAGAATTCTATCGTGAATCACATGATCCTTCTCGGACTGGGAATTTTCCGTTGGGAGACGGACAAGAAAAAAAGTGCAAAACGTTACTAAGACGTAGTCAGTTACTCCATGAAGTTGCATCTTATTAAATTATTTCAGAATTTAATAAATGGCGTGGAAACGCAACAGCGGGGAACAAAATAGAACGGAATGGAAATTTAACGACGGGAAAGGGAAATAAAATGGTACGACAAAGTCAATGGCAGGGCCCGCAAATGCAATAACTGACACATAAGAGGACACCGTATTCAAATAGCCAGTGTAGAGTTGAATTTTAAAAGTACCGGCCACCGCCATAGCGCTCCATTCGTGCCCATTCCACACTTGTTTAAAGATATTTATAGATATTAAAATTATTGAGAAAAATTCTATCAAATAAATGCATTGAATGAAATCATAAAAAATGCCATCAATATCAAACACTATCTATTTAAACAAAATAAAATTAACTACTCTGCCATTCCATCCATCTTACGAAAAGAATGAGCA
The DNA here is from genome assembly GCA_030770115.1 of Daphnia galeata. NCBI lineage: Eukaryota > Metazoa > Arthropoda > Branchiopoda > Diplostraca > Daphniidae > Daphnia > Daphnia galeata. Next base: position 4,777,147 of record CM061121.1, on the reverse strand, counting down.
GATTCACTCAAGCTACCTCCAATAATCAGATATACGCTAAAAATGCTAAAACAGTAAAACTAGAGTAAAAATAATTTCTTTACTTCTTACCCCAAAGAAACCTATTGCAAACGAATCAGTCTAATATGGTAGGCGAGAACCAGGAAATGCAACCGTCACACGTTTCATTCCAAATAAGTAAAATGGAAAGATTGAAAAAATGTGAATGGCGTTTCGACCTACTGGGGGTAATCAGGGAATCACTTTTGTCGAAATGTAATAAGCCAACATTACAAGTTTTCTTAATTTTTTATTTCTAAACAATTTGAAATAATAAAATACGTCTCTTTGGCGGTTGCAGATTATGGCAACGGTAAAAGGGCGATAACTTTGCCGTACAGCTTTTCTTTGACATCGATTCCCTATTGTCGTTAATCATAAACATATACATAACGGTGTACAGTTATGATGGATTGAAAGTTTAATTTTATTTTTTATACCCATATGAAGTCCAAATGGCTATAGTCATTAATGCGTTCTGAACCTATCATATTCATTAGTTTGGAAAGCAGCCAATCGACATCCTGCAAAATAAAATTTGATGAAAATTAATAAGGATTATATTTTAGATAAGAAAAGTCATACCATTGGAGTAACTAGCTGATCCCTTCCCCCGGAAAAGACATACACCTATAAACAGTATTGACAAAATTCTGATTCCAATATTAGATTTATGTCACGCTCAAGAAATGTAATACCGGAGCTGTAATTTTTGTGATGTCATATTCAAACGGTTTGATTGATCCGTAATGCAGTAGATTACCCTTTCGTCCAAAGTCATAAGCCTGATATACATTACCTGCACAAAAGAAATAACGAGACCAAGTAAATATTTAGGCATTGCAACCTTATTCCATCAAAGCAGCACATATACCTGCGTTATAATTTTGCGCGAATTGGGCAATAACTTTCACAGATGTTCCGCGTAAAAAATTTGCATCAAAAAGCGGGATCATAGCCTTGAAACAAAAAACAAAACATTTTATGATATAATTTTTTTTTCTTAGGCTTCGATAGCTTACTGGGTCTAAATTTTCACTGGGTCCTACAACCTCTCGGAACCAATTTTTACAATAACGCGCTTGAAAATAAGTCTGTTCGCATACTACTTTGAAAAAGCGATCGCCAAAACCGTAACTGTCAAGCCACCCATGAACTCCAACAGCGTTAAGCACATCCTATAGATAAAAATAATTATATAGCGTAAGAAATTTTTAAATTTAAACTGAACATTTTACCTCAATACGATTAGTGAATGGAGACAAAAAGCGGAAAAGTCCAGTAGTAAAATGAGCAAATGACGATAGTGGTGCAAGGGCTATCTGTCCAATGAATAAAAATCAAATTAAGCCATGCCATTAGTTCATTGGGAAATTACCATAATTTCTATTTTTTTGTTGAGCTCTGGATGCTTGACCATTGCGATAAAAAATATGCCACATCCTAATGAATGCCCTATGTAAGACAATTTGGGTTGGCCTGTTTCCTTCAGTATATAAGTGATCGTAGAAGGAATATCGGAATTTCCTATTTCATCCCAACTAATTCAACATTAAACGTAGAACATTTTAATCAATGAGGTGTGTTGATCTAGAAAGACGTTTCATTTAGTGAGTAATGTTACCTGAAATTCCAAAACTCTGGTTCGTCAGAATTGAGTGTGGTATGTCTCCTCGAAAATCTGTTTCCCCGAAAATTACCGAGCCAAACGTCGTAGGATTGTTCAGCTAATAAAATTGCTGAAGGTACAAGAAAATTGCTAATTGCAGTTGGATTGCTACAAAATCTATAAATTTAGCTATACAATATATATCCAATTCCAATACAATCATGACAGAATTATTCATTTTTCCTTTTGACATTAAAAAAAAAAAAGAATTCTAAAAATTTTATAAACATGAGATCATATAGAGGATTCAACCTTATCCGAGTAGAGTTCAAGTGGTGTCAAACGAAGCTGGAAGGAGGGAAGCAATAAACTTGAAGAATGAAAGGTGAACAAATAAAGAGTTAACCCAGGTCAAGTTCGTACAAAAAAAAGATAGAACCAACAAAGAAATATGGGAAGCGAATATCGAATTTAGTGCCAGGTAAAAAAATTTCGAAGAACTTCCGCTACATCTACAGGTCGTTAACCCATGATTCTTTAAATTTGAACTCTTTGAACCGCACAAAAAAAAATCTCCAGGCAATTCTTGCGAATCTCAGCAAAAACACATCAGGTAAAATTTAAATTTACGCAGATAAGTTGACATTCAAAATATTACCAAGGGATCGACTTGAAGGATTAACTACCCAGGTACCAGACGATTGCGCAACTCCATGCTGTAAAAACACTACTTTTTTGGGAGTACCGAAGGACTTGGGTGGGATTCTGTGAAGTTCCAAAATGTACCTGTACCAATCAATCATTGGATTTTTAACACCTCATTTAATAATATTATTTAACAATTATTAACCCGTCGTCTGTGGTCACTTGATGAATCTCGACTGGATATCCTCGATTTTTTATGACTTCCGGCTATTAGATTTAATTTGAATTCCAGCAAAAATGTATAAACATCTTTGTTTAAATTAAAGTACAACAATTTAAGTATAAGTATAAAATTGTCCGTTTCAAAACTTACAGGTGTAAAGGAGCGTTCAACATTGGTAGGAAGACGATCTAAAAGTCTCCCTTTTTGTTCTTCCGCTTTTCTTCGCCAAGTTTTTAATATTGCACGAGATATAAATGAATCTTTTGTTTGCTTAATTGAGCTGTAAGATGCACAACATAAAAACAGTGTCATTAGGGAAAACCAGCAATAATTTTCAATTCGGGCGACTAGCATGGCGACGTCTTTACTGCAACACTTTGAGAGACTGACTAATATTGAAGATAGTATTTATACTTGAAGCGAAAAGGGGCTTTCAGTAGCAGAGAATCTTAGAGATACGTTTATGCCGTTGCTTTTCAAAAACTAGGAACTGCCAATATGACTGAAAATACACCTTTTGCTCCGTACCAGAGTTTCCTCACAAAAATGAGGGATATAGCAATAATGGAGGAACCAAGGGTCTTTGAATATGGTAGCTTTTCTTCCTACTTAGCAGTTTTCAAATTGAAAAAAAAATATTTTGATTAGAAATTCTAATTTAGAAAATGGAGTAAAGAAGTTCCGGTTTAAATAGGGCGAAGATATTTTGTAAACGTTTAAAAATCCAGTTTGTCTTCCTAGTTCCTAGTATGGGTTCCCAATATGCGAGTGGAAGAAAGCGAAACAATTTTAAGAAGATCCAGACAACATTTTTCAGACCTGTCTAATTGGCATCGCATATTTAATTTCGCAAGGCTTTATGTTAGCGCCCGCTTTCGTCAGCTTTAGGCCTACTAGCTACGAAAATATACTGAATTGGTAGTATTTTTGAAAAATAAAATCAACTTTAAAAATTGCGCCAACAAATTTACTTTCGAAAGAGACGTCGTTCAGATTACAGAGGCGATAAAAGGGCGATGACATTTTCGTACAAGGTACAAACCTGTTTTCAATCTTTTAAATATCCTTACACTACATCTTAATGAAAGAAAAATTTCACTGACCGCCTCCTACCAAACGCAAGTATAATAAAAAATAAAAAGCCGAATAGCTGGCAGGCGATACGATGAAACAAAATGAAAATAACACGGCGATTTGAAACAATGAAACTGAATAGCAAAACCTAATTTCTAAATAAAAAAATCGTGACTTTGTTTAAAAAAGGAGTTCAACTGAATAGGATAAATTCGATAATCGACGAAGCATAAACAACTTGCAACTCAACACAAAGGCATCTGACAGTAGTATTTGATTCACCATCACGCTGATCCTTAGAACGCATTAATATGATCCGCGTTCATTTTACATATCAATATTGTTGAGCACAGGGTGGATTTTTCTGACAGTTTTATTAGCGACCAAAAAGAGAAAAAGCGATTATTATGCAAAGAAATCCGATCTCATAATAACTTTTGGCTGGAAATTTAATTTTGATTTGCGTTGCGACGCTAATTTCAGTCAGTCAATGTAAACAAATTACCTTAAAAATGCCTTCAGCGACCCCTAAAGGCCTATTCAACAGATTGGATGAAGGTTATTGCCAAGAGAAGGTACTGATTTACTAAACCGATAAGGACGGGTGAAAAATCCAAAACAACATATCCTATGGTCGTTGCCCTTGGGATATTCGTTCCCCTTGCATATTCGTTTGCCTTATCCGCGCTTATTTATCTAACAACACAGCAGACTATGCTAATGTTTCTTCCAGTCTTTACAAAGTTTGGGAAGACGTGACTCACCATTGGAAGTTTTTGATCAGTGTTTCATGGGATTACTTCCAGTAGATCTAAACTGGAAATTAGCGGCAAAAGTAGTAGTACTTCTAGTCCTGTTCAAAAGTGTGTTTAAACTTCAGGAATGGGATTTCTTAGCCAGGATCAAGTAGAGCAAGTACTGTGACATGTGTGATATTTCAATAGCAAATAACAGGCCTGGGAAATTAAATTTCTTTTAACAAATTTTGCGTATTAGTTTCACAGCGATGGATACCTTGTGATCAAGAATTTCCTTGGCGATGACGATGTGGCTTCCTTGAAGAAGGCCATAGAAACAATTATAGATGATTTTCAACCGGATCAGCACAAAAGTGTGTTTACTACCACCGACACACCTAAACAGGTAATCACTAAATAATACATGGGCCGTAACATCTCTATGGCGAACGCTTTTGATGACATTTCCTTTTCAACCCATAGGCCCGCGATACTTACTTTTTGGAAAGTGGGGACAAGATTCGTTACTTTTTCGAAGAGGGGGCATTAAACGAAAAAGGGGAGTTGATTGTCGACAAACAACGTTGTCTTAACAAAATTGGTCATGTACGTAAGAATTTTTCCCTTGGATGATCACTTTTAAACTGTGAATTATATCACAAAATGTCTTACTGTTAAAAGGCATTGCATTGGCTCGATCCAGATTTCAAACGTGTGAGTTTCAGTAATCAAGTGAAGGATACGATAAGGGATATCGGATTCAAAAATCCTGCCATCGCCCAGAGCATGTGATCAAAATAATTTAGTAAAATAATTTAACAGGATAACTCATTGTTTTTTTCCCCAATTAAGGTACATTTTCAAGCAACCCGGAATCGGAGGAGAAGGTATTTTAGTTTTAGTTTATTTTAATTAATAATACATAAGAGTAAAATTTTAAATTTACTTAATTCTTTCAGTTTCTCCGCATCAAGATTCTACTTTTCTTCATACAGAACCTATGAAGATAGTCGGCTTGTGGTTCGCGTTGGAAGATGTGACTTTAGAGAATGGCTGTCTGTGGTTTATTCCTGGGTCACACAAAGTAGGGATTAGTCGCCGATTTATTCGCAATCCAGATCAGAGCTCACCAAACTTGACTATTTACACTAATCCCAATCCAGACTACGACGAAACCAAATTCTTACCGGGACCTGTTCCAAAAGGTAATGCTAATTGCTGATGGTATGTTAAAAAATAATTGAAGTATGGTTGAAACTGAGTCATTTTCTTAGGTTCTCTGGTTCTTATTCACGGGGAAATTGTACATAAAAGCGAGCAAAACTTTTCACAAAAGTCTCGACAGATTTATACGTTCCACGTAATAGAGCGCGAGAATGTCGTCTATTCTCCAAATAACTGGCTTCAACCAACTGATAAACTTCCATTTCCTGGAGTATTTGAAAACTGATTTTTAGAGTTTATCTGGACCATTTATTGAAATGTTCTCGTTAGTTTTCGAGTTCAATACAAATCCAAGTTAACCAGGTTACTTATGACAGACCCATTTGATAAACTATACACCAAAGATTTTCGGAAAATGTTAAAAATTTTCCTGGGTTGTTGGCAGAAGAAGAGCAGAAGCATGTTTCTGCTAATTATTCTAATTTAAACTAGGAACATATGTTAAACACCTATAGCTCATGCCTGATCTTTACCAGTTGAATTAATTAGCAGATTTTCCATCACATCAGACAAATTGTTCGAATTTTGCTGGGGAAGAAGACCTAACAGAAGTGCCAATTTGGCTGCTAGCAGGCCTTTGTTTTTTTCAGTTATTTTCTCGTCATCGGGCATCATCTTTAAGCAAGAAATTAAAATAAGTAACACAAACACAATTGAAAACGATTGGCATTTCTTACTTTGTCAGCTACATGAAGAGAGACGACTCCATTAGAGTTTACATGAAAGGTGGAAAACCCGTCATACCAGCTGCGAAAAGATAATGAGTTAAGGATTGGAGAAACGCAATAAAAATCCCAGACGTCTAACCTTTCTTGTTTTTGCAGAAGTTCTTTCCACTGCCATAACTTATAACGCCAAAACTGCAAGAGGACTTTCATTCCTGATATCCCTGATATGCGCCAGCGCACTTTTATAGTACCTTCTTCTGGGTGTTGAGTAATTTTTAAGATTTCGAAGCGAACGTAGGCAAATTTCAAGTGTCCAACGCATCGTAAAAGGGCTACTTGTTTCACATAATTGTATAACCCACTACAAAAAAAAACTTAATATATATAAAATTTGCAATATTCTAAAAGTTTCTTACACTGTGCGTGTGCCTCGAATCCGGTTTTCGAAAACAACGTCTTGACTGTAGATTTTGTAATTCATAGGTTGAATAAACAATCTGGGCAACTAAAAAAAAAGATTGCTTCAATTACAAATAACAAATCTTAAATTTAATTAATGGTTCTTACTGTGCTGCTGAGAACATCAAAGACGTTCTGTAACTGTGATGGAGTTGGTAACCCCTGATTTTGAACGTTGTTAGAAACATTTGTTGAAGGAATCCCAGTTGAGAGCAGCAGTCTCTCATTGCAGGACAATTGACTACTAAAGTATGCAGCAAAACTTGATTGATCAACAGTCAATGAAGTTAGGGTATTTTGTAGTTGAGCATCTTCAATTTTTAAATGGCAATGCTCTAACTGTTCATGTCCAAGAAGGAAGTTGCTGGTAGATTTAAATTGTCTCACAAAGTCATTTGCTTGAATGTGCTGCTGCAGACTAAGAGCTGTATAGTGATTTTCTACCATTTTTGGATTATTTTCCAAATGCAAAAGTCCATCAACTGTATTTTTAGAAATGTGGTTATCATTGGGAACAGACTCTCCAAAGCTGTGGAAACGGGAAATGGCTAATGCCTGGAGAAAAAAATGTAAGATATGTTTATCAGTGGCAAGCTAAAAAATGTGATAATTTATTATTCACCTTTGGTTTATCTATATAGCATTGGACTCCATTGAAACTTTTGTTAACGGCTCCATACACACGGTTATTTACAATTAAATCGATGGACTGGTTACTTTTTGTCCAAACCAGTGGGTTTGACGTGGGATATGATGCCCGAAGCGAAAGACAACGAAAACCAGATGCCATTTTAAAATTTTCTTGAATGCATTAAAAATCTAATTGTAAGATTAATATCACGACTATAATTTCTTGTTTTTAGAAAAAAGGGAACGAACCAATACGTCACGCAGACAACGTGTTTTTTACAAAAGTTATTAGCAGACGACAATCACTATGCTAGTCGTTGCAGTCGACACTCGACCGGCACGTATTTACCTTTTGTGCCCAAATTTTTCGGAAAATGTCGCTGTCCGTATTGCTTCGGACGTTACCTACACTAAATGCAATTAATTCTCAAATGAGGTAAGCCAGATCAAGGCTACAAAAGATGTTATTACTAATACTATTTACTTATTCTTTTTCAGCTCTTTGAGTCTGCTCTCCAGGCAACCTTACAGCATGTATAAGCCATTTGTCAAGGAACCAATTTATAACATTGATAAACTGGATAAATTTATTGAATCAGGAGAAGCTAAAAAGTGTGAATTTGTTCCAGTGAAAGCTGCCAGAAATGATCACAATGTTTCAGTTTTTCATGATGAACTTACAAAGTAAGGAATTCTGAGCAGCAAAACAACATTTCCTCATTCACTGACCTGTGACTAATTTTTAAACTAATTTCCAGCAAATTTATAAACATGGTAATGGAGAAAGGCCATAAAGAACTTGCAAGAAATCTGGTTGAAGCGGTAAGTTGTAAAATTTAATCTACATCTAACATAACAATAACAAATTGTTATAATAATAATCTCTTTCTAGGGTTACATGAAAATAAAGCAATTACAGCTTGCAAAATACTATAAAGCCACAACAGATATTGAAAGGGCTGAAATTGAATTGAATCCTATAACCATTTTCCACAAGGCATTAGATAATTGCAAACCCATACTTCAGTTGACTCCTATTAAGAGAGGGGGCTCTACATATCAGGTCCCAATTCCCATCACAGAAAACCGAGCCAGATTCCTTGCAATGAAATGGATTATCCTTGAGTCAAGAGAAAAGGATAGAAAGATTCATTTTCCCGAAAAATTCGCTCTTGAATTAATTGATGCCTACAACAACACTGGCAAAGTAGTTAAGAGGAAACAAGATTTGCATAAACAGTGCGAAAATAATAGAGCATATGCTCATTACCGTTGGGGTTAATTCTGCTAATTAAATGTACTTTATTTTCATTTTGTAGTTAACAAAAATAAAATTTTCGAAAGAAATGTTTTAATTAATCGATTGTTTTATTAATCGATTTTTAGTTAAGTGCGCTATGGGCTTGGGCCATCAGAAAATCAGCAGACTTATATAAACAGAGAGGCATGTGTAATTAATTTGTAACAAAAAAAAAAGCACTTCCTGCTTTCAGACACCAAGCATAAGAATTGCGATTGGTGAACTATTTAGTTCTCAAATAATTATAGAAAAGGTGTTTTTTGTGCGTTTAACTTACAGGTAGCTACATTTTAGTTGTTATGTATTATATTGGGTATGTTTTCCTAGTATTCTTTACAGCATAAAATCTTGTAGGCTACTAATACTATGTTATTTCATGTTTAAATGAAAATAGATCACTGTTGAATGTGCTGAGCATGGATAAAACTAGTGTATACTTTCAATGCCTTGCAAAACAACATCTTGAACATGAGCCTCCAAGAAAAAGATGGTGTAATAAATCAACTCCTAATCAGCTACCACCTGCTGTGGTAGGCACCTATGTGGTAGCCCCATCTACATTCATACCATCAAACAAAATCCGACTGGGAGATGACTTTTTCAACCAAGAAAGCTCCACTTTGGCTGTCTCCTTATTAGGTAAAATTCTAGTGAGACTGATTGACAACAAGGAATTGGTATGTGGCCGTATAGTGGAAACTGAAGCATATTTGGGCATGATGGACAAAGCTTGTCACTCTAGTCACAAACGCTCTGCGCGCACAGAGCCAATGTTTATGAAACCTGGAACTATTTATGTGTACTCTATATATGGAATGTACCACTGTTTCAACATATCTAGTGGAGGAGAAGGGGCAGCAGTTCTATTGCGGGCAATCGAACCACTTTCAGGATTCGAACTAATGCAAAAATATCGATCTCAAGCTCAAAAGAAAGTGAGCCGCATTCTACCAATAAATCAGTTGTGTAACGGACCTTCTAAATTGTGCCTTTCATTCGGGATAACGAAGACGTTGAATAAGATAGACATGGATAGCCCTTCTTCACAAATATGGATCGAAGATTGGAGTCCTCAGCCAGAATTTACTATTGTTACGTCTACTCGAATCGGTCTAAGCAAAAAAGCTGCCGAATGGATTGATGCTCCTCTGAGATTCTATATAAATGATTCTAAAAGTGTTAGTGTAACTGATAAATCAAAGAGGAAGTAAAAATAGGCTAGTTTGTATTGCTGTCCGTGTATTAGGTTGAATATGAATAACATATTCAGTCTTATGCAAATGATTTAATCCACTATGTAAATGTTTGATGCAAATAATCCAGCTGTTGATTGTGTTAAAAATGAATACATGCTGTGATTAAAGAAAGATTTCATTTTTTAAAATGCCCGGTTGACTGCTTTAACGGCTTGAACTTGATAAATGATACAGGGGTGTAGAAGAGATGGTTGCCCAACTTGTATCCTTTTTCTCCATAAGCCTCTGAAGATTTTTATAACATGAGGGCAGCGCCATCTGTTGAGTGTAGATGAGAATAATTTCAAACTTTTAGGCGGTTTACTTCTAAGTTTTAATCCAGGAATAAATTGAAGTTTTAAATAAGTAATACGTTTTATTTTTTAATCCGATTAGATTCAGTTTTGCATTACAAAATTAAATAAATGAAAAAAAGTTAAAAAAAAGTAGTGAAATCCAATAGACCAGTTACGGATGCTGCATTGCCAATTTTCCAAATACCCAGCGGGTATCGTTTGCAGGGGGAGATAGGAAAAAAGGGGGTTTTTGATTTATTTACCCTAGTAATACTTTTCCAATTAAGGAAATCTTCTGGAATCATAAACTTTAAAGCATTCTGCGTCTTCTCCAGTCTTTTTTAATAATTAATCATCCTTAGTTTATCCATGAAAATTAATTCAAGCTGATTCAAGTCAAAAGCTAGGATGCTGTTTAGTATAATTCACTTGACTTTTGAGTTTTGACAGCTATATTATTATCACTAGAAACGAAAAAAATACTTAATTGTTAGTATAATTCAGTTATTTAGTATAATTCACTCAACTTTTGAGTTTTGACAGCTATATTATTATCACTAGAAACGAAAAAAAATACTAAACAGCATCCTATGATTCCTTTCCTTGGACTTGAATTATTTTTCATGAATTAACTAGGGATGATTAATTATTTAAAATGACTGGAGAAGACGCAGAATGCTTTGAAGTTTATGATTCCAGAAGATTTCCTGAATTGGAAAAGAATTACTAGGGTAAATAAATCAAAAACCCCCTTTTTTCCTATCTCCCCCTGCAAACGATACCCGATGGGTATTTGGAAAATTGGCAATGCAGCATCCGTAACTGGTCTATATATCTGTGAAATCTGGCAACAGTCGAATGCAGACAAAAAGTGTTTGAATTTAACTGAGGCGATACCGCGATAGAAAGCGACCGTTGGCAGGATCTCAAAAGTAAAAAATTAATTAATTGAAGGCTTAAAGCAATGTACGGGCTTACAAGGAGAGAAGATATTGATTGCAGAAAACCACCAATGTAAGTTTAAAGTTGCTGTGAAGCAAATTTTTTTCTTGGTTTTATTTATGTCTATTGATCTATTGACAGAACAAACACTACTTCTGCCACTCCTGGTTGGCAAAAACCTAGTCCCACTTCTACTTCAGGTGACGACGCTACGAAAGGAGAAAATACACAGAATCATGATGGAGGTACAGGAACAAATTCCAACAGATATGCAAGGAAGAAGAGTGGTCTGAAGCCAATTCGCCCATCCAGTGTATCTGCCTCCAACCTCAATCCTATGACACCAGGGAGGCCTTTGTTACCACAGACACCCAGGCTTTGCTTTAAAGAAAATGATCATTCAAGATTTGGAACACATGATTTCCCATCCACTCCAAAGTAGTACTTTAATATTTTAAAAATAAATTTTGTTTAACTCTTTTTGGTATGCAAGGTTTGGTCGTTCTGAATCAACACCAGAACTTCATAGGATAAGAAAATTGGATCAATCTCTTCATACTGGAGAAAAAAACATCACCCAAGACAAATCACATTATAACAATGTACTTCAAGAAAGTAATGTGTCAAATCTTTTGACTCTTACAAGTGATTCACTCCCAGACATCTTCCGAAAGCCTATTATCCAACAGCAACATGACATTCCACTCAACCTGCAATCTAAGTTTGGAAATTCAGAGGATAAGGTTTCTAAATGGGGCTATGGCCCTTCTTCCACAAATACCCAACAAGGATTTGGCACTAAAATCAATAATCCAGAATCTCATAAAGTGTCCTCTGCCAAACTATTTGCTGAAGAACATGTGGTTTTGCCACAAGTAAAAGAAGAAGCACCACACACTGGTATTCTACAGACACCTCTACCTGAAGCAAGAAATGAATATCCTTCATTATCCCACATGGAAAAGTCATCCTTTTCTACCTGCAAGTTACCATCTGTGCTTTCAGAAACAGAAGAATCAATGTCTGCTTTCATTGCTTCTAAGGACAAATCAGGATTGAATTCTACTTCCGATACAGCAAGTGCTCTTGGGCTACCGACACAGCCTACTGTCAAAGTGCACCGTCCTGTAGACCAGGAAAAAACACCCCTAGCTAAAAGGCTGACATGGACCGGTCATTCATCATTTAGTAAAACCAAAGTAAAAGAACCGTCCATAGTTTCGCTAGCTTCAACTTCCAAAACTGAATTGCAGAACGATGAACAAAAGCCATTATCCAACATCTTATTACCCAAAGTGAATGCCGAAACTTCTCTGCTTTTCAATACAGCCGGTTGCAAACCTCTGCTGTCAGTCCCTATTAAATCAGCTGCCGTCGTGGCGGAAGTTCAACCTGTGAATCCCATTCAACGACACATAGAGCCACAAAGCCAATTGATTCCCCCGGCGTCCAACAACAATCTTTTACCCCCTCCAAATGCTCGACCGACCCCGAAAACAAAGCAGATTGCGGTAAATGGCAAGCTATACACTGTCATGAAACCACTTGGACGTGGTGGATCAAGTATCGTATACCAGGTTGAACTTAAAAATTAATATCACTGTTCCTTTAGAATATTTCTTTATTAAATTCTCAATCATAGGTATTGAACCAAGAAATGACTGACATATTTGCCTTAAAAGTTGTTCGTCTGGATTCCGTTGATGAAGTCACAGCTGAAGGCTATATAAATGAAGTCAGACTGTTGAAGCAACTACAAGGTTTGCCTCGTGTCGTCCGCCTTCTTGAATAGTAAGTTGGTTGCTAGTAATGCATCCGTAATTTCGTGGATTAATTTACAACATTTTCTGTAGCGAGTATAATGAAGACGAAGAGAAATTATTGCTGGTGATGGAAAAAGGTGATACTGATTTCGCAACCGTCATCCGGACACGCACCGGTCTTAACTCTATCAACCCTACTCTAATTCGATTTTACTGGCAAGAAATGCTAGAAGCTGTCAAAGAGATTCACGACAAGAGTAACAACTTTATTTTTGTTTTATTTTTTTTTCTCCTTAAGTCTCGGTTTTCATAAATGTGATTGTTTGCAGATGTAATTCATACAGATCTGAAACCGGCAAACTTTCTTTTAGTTAATGGAGGTTTAAAGTTGATCGATTTTGGTATCGCCACTTCTATCCAGGTACAAATACTTTTATATCTTTCTAAAACAACCGATTTCATTGTTTTCTTTTTTCTAGGCCGATATGACATCTATAATGAAAGACAGCCAATGTGGCACATACAATTATATGGCACCAGAGGCAATTAAATCAGCTACGCCTGCTGGAACTAACCAGGAATATAAGGTATGTCGAGTTCTTTTCTGATCGAAATCGGCGTATTAATTTGATATTCTTGAGTTGCAGATTAGCAGGAAAACAGACGTGTGGTCTCTTGGCTGTATGTTGTATAGTCTCGTCTACAAAAACCCACCTTTTAACAAGTTCAGAGACACCATAGAGAAAATCAGCGCTATCGTTGATGAGCGTTATGTAATAGACTTTCCTTTAACGGCTGATCCGTTGGTTATAGCAGTTCTAAAAGGCTGTCTTGATCGCAATCCTCGTAACCGACCATCAATTGAGCAGCTCCTTTTCCATCCATATTTGACATGTACAAGTCAGTCTCCTACGCATTCCTCCAAGATCATCCCTCATCAGCTGCGTATTCAGCTTGAAACCCTTTTAGAAGGTGATCTACTCCCTGAAGAAGCTAAGGTAATTAGACAGTCTTAATTAATAGTCTTTAGACTTCATATTCTTACTTCTTGGCGCTTCACAGGAAAATATTCGACAGTGGATGTGAATCGTAAACGACTTCCTTTAAGCAATACGGAATCAGTCATTATAAAATTCATCCCATATTATAATTTAAATATATCGCGATTGTTTAAAATAAGATGCACATAATCCTTTCCCTGCCTTTCATTAACCAACTTTATCTTGCAAATATATATCGCTTTTTCTTCCTTCTCTATTGCTTTTCATTCCTGCTGTATAGAAAAGCCAACTTTAATGGATATAAAATAAAGTTAAACGGCGTTAGAAATCTTATACATTTATTTTAAAGCAGCAATTATCCAAAATTATTTAAGGCTTTGTATGATGTTTTTTAACTAATAAATAAATGGTGGCTTTTTGTCAACATATTTTTTTGCATTTGGAAAGCTTAAGAACACATTATACCTTGTACACCACTTAACTTAAAATATAAGTAAACAAATCAATATTGTGGTCTGTATGATTAGATGATAATAATTAAGAAAAAAGAAATATCTTTTTAGAGTTCTTCGTATTCGTTATATGAATGAGACTCCTCATGGACATCCTCTGGGACAGGACTACTTGATGTTCTATCATCTTTTGACGATTTTTTAGATTTTCTTTTGCTTTTTTTCTCTTTTACCCTTTTACTCTTACCAGTAGCTTCAATGGACAGTTTTTCTAGCGAAACGTTTACTGCCTTTGGTTCGGGATTATGTCGATTAATAGATTCATTATTTTTTAAGGAACTCGCTGATGAAGAAGCCTTTAATTTTGTTGAAGGTAATTTTTCATCGCCATCGTTGAGCCAATCATCAAGATCATCCTCGATTGTAATATCTTCAAGCGTTTGATTCACTTTATAAGCGGCTGGTTCTTTCTTATCAGTCTGTGGAACTGGTAGTTCTTCGTCAGACGAAGAATCTGAGATCTGTGTTACAGGATTTCCAAAATCAGATGGTCTAAGATAATCCTCGTCATCGATTTCATCCTGAAAACCCATCACCATTGGATTGCCTTCTTTCTCAGCATCGCTAAATATCCATTGCGCGTTTTAATGTGTTGCTAAGTTACCTCCCTATTTCTTTTACCTGTCTGAATCCTGCTCTATTACAACTCCTTTGACCGTCGAACTAGGTGTTTCGTCGACTGATGACAGGAAACCCAAGGCCTGCTCTCCATCATCTCCGTCGACAATAAAGTCTTCTACACTAGAAAATTCGTTCTCCTTTTTTAAGGAATCACCTGCTATGAAATTCGACATTATAATTTAGATTTTCCATCAAATATTCTAAGGCTTGGCTTAGTATGCCTTACCATTTACAGGCTGTGTTGCTGGCTTCGGTTGGACTATTGAAGATTTCGTTGTATCTGCTGTAGGTGCTGGTGTTTGAACTTGATTGGTCGATGCTGGCTTGGGTGCGGTAATAGATGCAGGTGCGTTAGGAGCAGGTGCTTGCACTGCATTGGAAGTTGTAGCTGTGCTTAGTGAATCAGCTGTTTGACGTCGTTTTTGAGTTAGTAGATCTAGAAATCTGCCGACAAAAAGAAAGGCGAATGTAATGAACATTGGCCAAATTAATGGACAAATTGACTGTCTTTATATACTTATCATAGCTAGCATCATCCGTTTCTAAATAGAGATCAAGTTCTTCATTAGTTAGAGACATTTCTTGTAAATTTGTATCCAACTGTTTAAGAAGAGAGTCACGTTGCAAAGCTAGAAATGGTAGATTGAAAAATTTATGAAGGAGCTTTAGGCCAAAGCTGTTTCTCATAGAGCTTTCGCCGAATCGAATTTGGGCATCAGATTTGTTTCTAAATGGTAATAAGAGAATTTAAACATAAACAAATACATTAATTTAGATTTTTTTATTACCTATTTAAGCTTTCAATAAAAAACTTAACGTCGTCTTCAGTGACACATCTATGGTGACCCATATCTCGATGATTAGCAAGGACCATAACGGGAATGGTTGATGGAATCTTTGGAAGTTCTCGTTTAACATAATCAAATGTCCTTTTGTTGCCCATTTGATGGAACAAACATTAGTGAAAAATTACAGCTCTTATTTAACCTTTGCACTTACCACTGCTTGGTAATATCTAGCATTATAATTACTCCATGAGTCCCTTTATAAACATCAAGAAACTCAGCATCTAAGGCTGGTTCTTCAGCAAGAGATGCAGGAGTTGATGTATTGAGTTTCAAGCCTTCCAGAGGTTTTTTCTTCTTGCCCTTATCAACAACATCCCACACTTCTACTTTTACTATGTCATCTGTTGCTTTGTAGCTCCACTGTATACTTGCAACCTACATGTTAAAATAGAACACAAATTTTCATATTGAAGTTTAGAATGGATAAGGAACTATTGTTAAGAAGAAAGAAACTTGCCTGTATTTCTTGAGTTGGATCATAATTTTCTATGAAAGCTTTTCCCTGAAGCCTTTGGAATAGGCAAGATTTACCTACATTTCTGTCACCTCTTATAATTATTTTCACTGTAAAAATTGAAAAATTCTGAATTAAGAACAAATTATTTTGAATAACAATAACTTCAAATTCTACTATTGTAATGCACTCCTTTGGCAAATTTTTTTTGCAGAGATGCATGCATAGCTTGCTGTCCTCCAGTTGAAGATTTCCCATTTGCTTCATTCTTATTGTTTCCTGCTGCTAACTTTTTTAAAGCTGAAAACATTTTTAGTTAAAAATCAAAACCTAAAAAATGATTGCCGGTCCTCTTTAAAAAACAAACGTATAAACTATATATGATAAATGATAATCCTAATTTTCGTAAACACATCGAGCACTCGAGCAGAAGACGACGAGCCGGACAAGAGCAAGCATTCCAAGCAACTGTCAAACTATTTATTGTCATAAGGTGTCAAAATGATAAAATACGGAAAAATAAAATCGCATAATTAAACTCTAATCTAAAATTTAGGTTTACATTATTAGTTTCTTAAGTTTTAGAAATAAAAAATATTCACATTTCTAAGATTAAAATTTCAAATAAAGGCAACTGTGTTGTTCACAATTGGCGTCGTCTTCTGCTTGTGAAAAAATTCGACCAAGCAAAAGTCAATCTGGAGTCAATCGTACAAAATTTGTGTCAATTTCATTTGTCACTCGTCAAACTTTCATCAAGATCATACTGTATTTCAACGAAAACTTCTGCTTTCCACCTGAGAATTGCTGTCTAAGATTCAGTTTAGTTTATATAAAACTGTTTGGTTTCCTAACCGATCAAAGTGACTCACGAACTCTTACCTATAGAAAATGATCGAGATCACCTGCAACGATCGTCTTGGCAAGAAAGTTCGAGTTAAGTGTAACCCCGACGACACTATTGGAGATTTGAAAAAGTTGATTGCTGCACAAACAGGTACTAGATGGGAGAAGATTGTCCTAAAGAAATGGTACACCATTTACAAGGATCACATCAAACTGGAGGATTGTAAGTATTTAGTTTTTGGAGTTTCTTTCAAATATTATACTCCATATTGATTGATTTTTATTTTTCTCAATAGATGAGATTCATGATGGAATGAATTTGGAGCTATATTATCAATAAATTCATTGTTCTATCAGTTTGTATGCCTGACCAATACAAGTCACTTTTTTTTATTCTATATTGACATCGGGGTAGGTACATTCATCATCAAAACAGAGTCTTCATTGTGGACTCCCTGGGTGGGATTAACTTGATATGATTCAATTCTTTGCTCCAATTGTTTATAAACCTATAGAGAAAACACATCCATTTATGCTGATTTCTTTGCATTATAAAGGCATATTGGTTACCTGATGCATGATTTCAGGGGATTGAATATTTGGTTGAAGTGCTTTCATTAAGGTATCAAGTCTAGCAGCAGGTAGCTTATGATGAACATACCACACAAGTTTTGTTAAATGTCTGACGACATTCTCTTTACCAATTGAAGTAAAGAAAAACTCATCAAAAACAACTGTGCAAAACATTTCATTAACAAATTCATCCTGCATTGGAATTAAATGGGCAACCTATTGTACAATTTTAAAGTTATTGACTTTGATGTTCTTATAAGCAAATAAGATATTACCAAAGTGTGAAGGAACGGATCTTCAAATGATCGTTCGCCGTGACCAACAGCAAGTGTGCCCAAAACACGAGTTAGAGCCACTTTGTCTCTACCTCTAGCTACCTATATCCAAGAAACTAAAGTAAAACTACCCTTTCTTTGTGCAGTATTTATAATACCTGGAGAGTGTAGTACATTGCTAGAACACAAGGTACACTACTTTCCGATATATATGCTTGGAATGCATCAGGTGGAGGTCCTGTTATTTCAAATTACATCAGTTTCTTTTGCAATTTAAAATTAATGGGTCTATATACCTGAATGTTCGATAATGGTCAAAGCGGATTCACGTTCATCACTGGGTAATTTCGCGTTTAGCGATCGGACTTGATCATCCACCATTAGCGACATAAGAGCCGGAAGAAATTTTGTGACAACTTGAGAATCAAGCCGTGGTTCCCGAAATTCCTGCATAAATTAACAAAAATTAACAAAGGAACAGTGGTTGTCTTTAAACTGGTCAACCTGAGAATCGATCATCTGCCATGCGCTTAAACCAAGGGCAAGCATTCGTAACAGTAACAGTAAAATATGGTGTTCTCGGGGCAAACTTTCTGATGCAACAAGGTTGTGCAAAATCTTTAATGATGACGTCGCCAAGAAATGGACGGCATAAGGATCGCAGAGCATCATAGACAGATCTCCAAGAACTTGCTCCTGACCACTTTTGATACCGTCGAGAAAAGCTTGAATTTCACGAGAACGCTTGGTGTCGACATTGCGTTCCCTTATGCAAGCATCTACGCACCAGGTGAATTTGTGGCAAGGATCGACATTTGTAATTTCTTGCACTTCTGTTTCGTGAAGAGCCATGAGCAGTTCAGCACGCAACGTACAGTAATGAACGTTACGTGTACGTAAAAATAATGTTCGCAAGAACTGTAAAACCATATCGTATAATCGAACGTTATTTCCAATCATATGCGCTAACTTCTGGACCACTTCTCCTTGGCGACGAACCTGGATATTGAAAAAAATTATTCGTTACTCGTCTCCTTAGTTATATAAAATTGTGTTTGTACTCTGTGTTTTTGTTGTAGGACTACAGAGGACTTTTAATTTTACCTTGGGAGATGGTAAGAAAAACAAATTTGTCAAATTATTTTGGTCAAAGAGAAGTTGTTCTTTTTCCTTAATATACTGACTGAGCAATGGTGAAACCTCATCACCAAAAAGAGACTGGTTGTCTAGGATTTTACATGAAAAGTTATAAATGATATATGGGAACTTCAATAAGATTAGTTCATAGTTCATACCTTTCCACATTTGCCTCTTAACCACAGTATCACAATCATCATAAAGTTCTTTGTCTTTCACCTGAGATGTTTTTTACTTTATTATTTCTGAGAATTCAAATAATAATTCATTAAAATTACCAGAACTTTTAGGTATTTTTCATCAACATGAGAAAGGTGTTTCATAACTGCCATAACAACTGGTCTTAAGGCTTTTGTTTTAACTACTAGAAAGCTTTTGTTCAGCAATTCTTTCAACTTCTTGTCTTTCTCTTTTCCTTCTTTCTGGCCTGAATTAACAACCATAGTAAAACAGTGTGTTTTAAATGATAAAAAATGTATTACCTAAATCAGCAATTTGGGCCAAAAGTTTATCACGAAGAGCCTGAAATGAAAGAATTTAAAAGATGGACACTCACTGTGTTTTACTGCAATTCATTTAAACAACCTCCATGACAGATATGTGGAAATCAAGTCGCTTTACTCCATGTAAATCCAAAAGCGGCATCATTGGTCTCAATGAAGGTAAAAGTATTCCATTTTCAACTTGAAATTCTTCTATGGCTTGAAGAGGATCACTACACGAAGTCAAAGCTTCACGGAGAAATGTTCCTCCGGGAATTCCAAGGACTTCAAGACCTGATGCAGATGCAGTGCTTGTTGATGCTGCTGTAGCCGGCTGAGCTGCATTTTGCACTGCAGCAGAGGACGTATTGCGGCTCATAATTCAAAAATTTACGTTTGATACGAAATCTATTTCAAATTGAATATCGCAAAAAACAGTTTCTTCGCGCAGTTTTCAATGTAGGGTTAACCCTAAAACTATTAGAAAACAGACAAAATTTCACAAAAAGTATTTGTTGACAGTCTAGTACAAAAAGCAGCGTTGCCAACTTAGTACTTACGAATCACCCTAATTTTTAATTGGTGAAAATCCCTACGGCCCCAACCTAACAAATACAAAATGAGTATTTTTCTATTATCATTTCTTTCTTTCCACAAAATACTAATTTAAGCTCGATTTGTTTACGAAACCCGAGTCTTTCAAGTCTTGGACTGAGCGCCTCCGGCGTCCGGCCTGCCCGCCTGCCGCTGGCTAAAGCCTAAGGGGTTTTAGCATTTTAAATTTGCCTTAAATGAAAAAAAATAATTAGTTTAAAAATAAAATCTTTATTTTTTATTTTTTATTTTGTGCCGCGTCGAATAAAATCTTATAAAATAAAAAAGTACAGATCATCTCTGCCGACAACGCAAAACCTGGTTACAGGCTTACAGCAGACAAAATTTTTTTGTAAACATTCTTGGCCTCTTGGTTAGTTTTGCCCTGCTACAGGTTCCAAGGTTACTTTACAGGTTGATTTTAAAATATTCTTATCAGAATCAAATGTCTTCCTAACGTGCGGATTGCGGGAATAACACCTTTCCAAATGATAAGTTATCTTGTATTTCGTTATTTTATGAAATAATATGACGATCCTCCCTGTCCCTGCTATTCTAAAATCATTAAGATCCATCGTACTTCTGAAAAGCCATCAAAATAGGCTCTACTCGATTAGTAATAAAGGTCCTCAAGGTAGAAATCAATATACCATGGGAAAACGTGATACAATTCCTGCTCATCACATTGCTCTTCAACATCTGGAACGAGTTGCTGTTAAAGACGGCCATGGTTCACATACCTACTTGGATGTCTTACTCAAAGCCATTCGGTTGTCAAATTTAATAAAAAATTCTATTGGCCCTAAAAGAAAACAAGAGAGAATTGGATTTCTCTGTCCGAATGATTCCACCTATGTTATTTCTCAGTGGGCATGTTGGGCGGCAGGGCATATTGGTATATCAAATCTATATATTAATTAATTAAAGTGTGTGTTCTTTTACAATGATTATTCATATTGCAGCTGTACCACTCAGTCCTGTTCATCCCCCCTCTCTGTTGGGCTACTACATTAATGACTGTGATGCTGCATTAATAATTGCATCTCAAAGCCATTCCAAATTGCTTGGTGCTGTCAAAGAAACCATTGACAAGGATATTAAATCTTTGATTCTTGAAGAATCATGGCAACAAACAATCAACGAAAATGTTACATCCTTTCAACGCGAATCCATTCTCCGTGACAGCATGCCAACAAATTTTTATCGTAATTCAGATGCTATGATGCTGTATACTAGTGGAACTACAGGCAAACCCAAGGGAGTTTTACTGAGTCATAGAAACATCGATGCTCAAGTGCGCATGTTAATTAAAGTATGGGAATGGTCTAAAAAAGACGTCATTGTTCACGCGCTTCCACTTCATCACACTCATGGTGTTATTAACGCTCTGCTGTGTCCCCTATATGTAGGAGCCAGGTATACAGATTTGAATGAAATTATTAAATTATTATGGTCTATACTGACTTCAGTGGCTTATAATTCAGTTGTATTATGCTGCCCAAATTTGACACAAAAGCAATATGGGAAAATTTCTTAAACACCAACGTCAATCAAGAGGAAAAACCTACTATTTTCATGGGTGTTCCTACGATGTATAGCAAACTCCTTTCACATTACGATTCCGCTTATGGGGATAGTGAACGAAAGAGGGAATTTGTGAAAGCCAACGTCTCAAGCAATATCAGGTATTTCTTCGTATAATTTTTAATGGAAGTAAATTGACTGTGGTTTCTCCTCATAGAGTAATGATTAGCGGGTCCGCAGCTCTTCCCGAGCCGGTATTCTACAAATGGAAAGCAGCAACTGGCCTTGAAATCGTAGAACGTTATGGGATGACTGAAATTGGTTCTGTTTTATCCATTCCTCTGGAGGGAGAGAGACGCGCTGGTGAGATCCTGAAGTTTGGTTTAACTCCACAAAATTGCTTATTTAATTTGAAAATTTAGTATAAAAACTACATTATACCATTGGATGAATTGTGTCTAAACATTCATCTTACAATTTTAATTTTAAAAAATTTGTTCACAAGAATCAAATTTGTGTTCCTTATTTTTAAAAATCTTTATCAAGGCTATGTTGGAGTCCCGTCGCCGGGTGTCAGCATCAGACTAGTAGAATTTCAGCCTTCTCCTCTCGGAGCTAAGGCTAATCATCAAATCTTGTTAGAGACAAGCTATGACGAGTTTTCAAAGTGTCACACAAAAGATGTAAATATAGTAAATGAATTCTTCACCTTTGATTGACTTAATGAATTGCTTAGTAAGCTTCTATACTTAAGTCTCTGAATTTTCCTTTACTAGAAAGTCATAGGGGATCTTCTTATCAAAGGACCAAACGTATTTAAATGCTACTGGAACAAACCAGAAGCTACAGCTAAAGATTTTACTGCAGATGGATGGTTTCGAACTGGTTGGTTAAAGCTTGTTAATATTTATGTTATTACAGGATCCTTAAATAAAATTTGGTTTAATAGGAGATTCAGCTCAATTTGATAATGGTTATTTCAAGATCCTTGGCCGATTATCAGCAGACATTATTAAATCTGGTGGATTTAAAATATCCGCGCTCGAAATTGAAACACATCTTCTTGGTCATCCCGAAATTGCAGACTGTACGGTATTCGGAATTCCTGATGTTACCTGGGGTCAAAAGGTTTCACACATAGATTTGATGACAATCAAGTTAATTCACCACACACTCAACCTGGGTTGATTATCTGTGCTTCATAGGTAGCAGCTGTCCTTGTCTTGGCGAACCCTAAAGTGAGCATAGATCTTATAGCTCTTAAACAATGGTGCAAAGAAAGAATGGCTCCCTATATAGTGCCAAGTGAATGGCGAATTTATTCCGAACTTCCTCGTAATGCGTTGGGTAAGGTTAATAAAGTAGAATTCGCAAAAGTGGCGTTTAATAATAGCCCAGGTTCCAGTAAACTTTGAATATTTGTGTGTACATAATAGCAACATATAACACCTTGGTATTATGGTATGTTGTAACAGGCGCTTAGATTAGATAATTACAACCCGTTGCACAATACATATCTTGAATCCAAATTCCCGGTTACACATTATACATTATACACTAGTTTATAATACCCCGCCAGCACAGACGGAGACGGACGTGATGGGGAACTGAAATTACCTAATCATAATCAAATATGATAAAACGTAGAAATAAATATATATATTTTAAAAAAATAGTGGTTTTAATGTTATATCAAACAGAATTGGATATTATTTCAATTTAAAAAAAAAACAAAAAAATCATAATAAACATATATTCGACTGAGTCATATGAAATGACAACCTCGAATCATTTCTAAAATCGTCTGTTTTTCTACATTTTTTTAGTGGCGGAATGTGGAGAGGAATTTGCATAGATTAAGTCACAGGCAAATCGCATGCATAACTAAAGCTATGGAATTACGACACAAGAGGCAGATATTACGCATACATTTTGCTTGGTAACACGTAACTTTTGCGCGGTTTTGTGTAACCTTGAAAGTGAAGCGCCACATTGTCTCAAGGACTCAAGCTCAAGCTATCATATTTTTTGGCTGCAATTCAGGAACTTTGTTTACCAGCCACAGGACAATTTGTATTTGATGAAGAAGGACGTTGTGTCCTGGTAGTCAGTACATCGCAAAAGCTCACCCACACGGCACACAGCCAGTGATTTGCAATTGAGCATTGGAAAATGGCTTTCCTTATTCTCAAGCCAATATTTTGTTTGCTAAGTTCTGTTTCATCAAAAAAATCTCTTACTTTGTATAGAGCTTCAAGAAGAGGGTTTTGCTCTATACCTAATGGAAAAATAGAGGAAAACAGTGAACCACTAATTACCCCAGTTTTTCAGATTGCTACTAATCATTTAAATAAAGTTGCACTCAAAGATCGAAATGGAGCTCACACTTATCAAGAAATTTTACGAAAAAGCTTATTGTTAGCAAAACAGATTCAAGCTAAAATTGGGGTTAACAAAACTCAAGAAAGAATTGTTTTCTTGTGTCCTAATGATGTCACATATGTTCTTGCTCAGTGGGCATGCTGGGCTTCTGGTCATATTGGTAAGTGCATTATTTTAATTATAATTTTTGTGGGAATTAGCAGAATTAGTACAATTGTCTTGTGTCAAACTTATGTCATTTTTAAAATCTACATGACTTAATTAATGGCCAAAACCCAATACATATCAAAATAGAAGTGCATGTTTATGTTTGTAAAATTGTACAATGCTACATTCCAGATATAGTACTGCATAGTGGCATAGTGCATACCAGATAAGGAATATGTAAAATAGGTCAAGGTTCTTTCTTTCTTGGAATAAAATATGAACATTTGTTTCCTTAATACTTAATACTTCTATTAGTAAAATATTTTGAGCCTGTGGTGTCAATATAAATTTTGAAATTGTTCCAACTTTCTTGTTGAAGTTGAATTCTCTTTAGTTCTTACTTTTTGCTTTTGCTAATGGGTTCATACGTCATGAAATAGTGTTGCTTTTAACGCACAGACACATATTTTAAAGTACGTTGTTTCACTATGTAATTATTGGCTTATTTGATCTTATTTTCAATTTTCTTACATGAATTTACGCCAAAAGCCGTCCCTTTGACAACAGTGCACCCACCGTCTTTACTGACATACTATATTCAGGTCACATTTTTCTTTCATTTTTTGTTTTGCTTTTGTTAAATTAGAATTTCATGAATCCTTAATAGGATTCGGAAGCTTCCTTGGCCATCACTACGTCAGACCCAGCAAACGTAGAGCTAATGGCATCCGTGGCTTCTAATTTAAACAGTCACCTCCCGTTATTGGTTATAGATGATTCGTGGCATCAAAGCTCTACGAACGCTCACACTGTTACTGATAAGAAACCCGAAAACATTTTTTCTAGTGTTCGAGTGGACACTAGTCCTCCATCCATCGATTCGTCATTAATGGGACTTTTGAGCGAATTCTCTATGCCTGCAAGCTTTTATCAGCAAGCCAATGCGATGATTCTTTATACCAGTGGGACTACAGGGAAGCCCAAAGGAGTCTTATTGAGTCACGCCAACATTGATTCCCAAGTCCGTTCCTTGATAACTTCTTGGGCGTGGTCTCCTGCGGATGTGATTGTTCACACCTTGCCTTTGTATCACACACATGGAATCGTTAATGCTCTTCTATGCCCACTATACGTTGGGGCCAGGTATGCAGTGTTTGAGCCATTCGATGTATGAATTACAAATGTCATGTTTTGAACATTTTTGTTTAGGTGCATAATGCTCCCCAAATTTGATGCTAGTGCAGTGTGGGCAAATCTTTTAGGTGTTAACATGTCGAATAGCGAGCGACCGACCGTATTTATGGCTGTCCCCACTATTTATTCAAAACTTATTGACGAGTATCAGCGCAAAATTGCTGGAAATCCTAAACTTAAAGAATATGTTAAATCAACTTGCTCTTCAAAGATGAGGTACATTGTTTTTTTGTTGTTGTTTTTCCTAGAAGCTTATAGACATTGTGTTTAGATTGATGGTCAGCGGCTCCGCCCCCTTACCAGAACCGGTTTTTCATCAATGGGCATCGATCACAGGACATAAACTATTGGAACGCTATGGAATGACTGAGATTGGAATGGCCTTGTCTAACCCAATTAAAGGAGAACGTAGACCAGGTAACTACCACATGATTTTCAATAGTATGGCAGCAATATTTAAACATTCATTTTGAAGGCCATGTGGGATTGCCTATCCCTGGTGTCCGTGTCCGCATCGCTGAGTTCAAAACTAAGTCAGATGGTGCTAAAATATATTATGATATCTTAGCAGAAGGCAACCACAAAGCTACAAAAGTTGAACCTGGCAAGGTGAAAATCTTAAGTCGTTTGAAAAATGACTACAGACGTTATTTATTGGATTTTGTATAGGCTGGGCTACCGGGTGAATTACTTGTTCGAGGTAACAGTGTATTCCAGGGTTATTGGAACAAATCTGAAGTGACAGAAAAAGAATTCACGAAAGACGGATGGTTCAAAACAGGTAAAGAAATTTAGAAGCAATTGTATCACCTATTCACATTCTCCTTCACATATGCAGGAGACATTGCCCAGTTTAACAATGGTTACTACAAGATTCTCGGAAGAGCATCTGCAGACATTATCAAATCAGGAGGCCACAAACTGAGTGCTCTGCAGATCGAGACAGAACTTCTTGCTCATCCACAGATTGTCGATTGTGCTGTGGTTGGATTACCCGATCCGGTCTGGGGACAACTGGTAATGCTTCCTGAAATCCGACAGTGATTGATTAGACATTTACTGATGATGGTTCATGTTTTACTATTATTATAGGTGGCTGCTGTTTTGGTCCCGAATGAGAAAAGTAAACTAGAGACCGATGAACTAAAATCGTGGTGCAAAAAACATGCAACTATGGCTCCTTATGCAATACCCACCGTCTGGAAAGTAGTTGATTCGATGCCTCGAAACGCCATGGGTAAAGTTAACAAAAAGGATTTGATTAGCCAGATATTTCACTCGCCTTCCTCGTAAACAGCTACATCTTTGACCGTGCCAATTATTTTATCTACTGTGTTGTGCCTAATGAGCTTGCCTTTACTGTATATTCCGAATTGTGTTTATTATCACGTTGACATTGTTTTTCAGGTGGTGCAATAAAATTTCAGGAATTTATCAGAATTTCAAAAAAAATCTTCTCATAATGTTGTAAAATATCCTTCACATAGCTTTCCCTTTCCTGTACCAGGTTACCCAACCGTCATATTCAGCAATAAAGGAAGAATATGTCATTATTAAGTAGAACCTGAAGGACAAGTGAAAATGAAATAAATCGGAAGCGTATCACATCCGGGATTAGGTAACTATCAGAAGATTCGCGTAGGAACCTCGCAACTATTGAGTAGAATGAAATATTTCCCTTTAAGTATACATACATTGTTTTACCTTTAAACTAAAGATATGTTCTACATATACTGAAAGTTAACATTTGACTGAAATGTTTAATAGTAAATGTAATCATGGCTTTCGTAAGCAAAGTACAGAGTGTCGGCGCCGATCCGTAACTTGTCGCTAGTCAATTGCGGTGGTGATTTTTAATTCCTAGGCTCGTTAGAATTAATGTTTTGTTTGATTGATGCCTTGGTGGTCCTTCAGTGACTTTAGCTCGTCAATTGTATTTGAGGAAGTTTCACTTTTTTTATTACTCGCAGCTGCCAAGCAAATTAATTAATGACAATAAACTTATGTTGAGGGCGAACACAAGGAAAGGGCATCTTGCTCCGCGTACCGTAACGTACAAATTTCCTGTATAAAAGGAGATATAGCATTTCTTGGTTAGTCAGTCGATGCTAAGATTCTTTCCAGTCGGTACTCCATAAGTTTTTCTTCCTGAAGTTTAAAGAAACTTCTTCTATTTATTTGTATCAATTTAAACAGTTTATGTCAACGCACCGTCATGGATGCTGTACTGATCCCACTTTTGCTCGTTCTTTGTTTCATGGCCTCACTAAGTTGGTCGACCAATATTACAGAAGAAACATCGGAAGGCTTTTATGAAGAAACTGTGGTGTTGAAAACAAAGATTGGCTCCTTACGAGGTCATAAAGAAGTTGTTGATTTCAAAACTTCCTACTACGCATTCAAAGGTATCAGGTATGCTAAACCACCCTCAGGTGCTAACCGTTTTAAGGTAAAATAATTTGCTGTTTTTTAATGTTTTTAAACTTCTAATATTCTGTCGATTTCTTGTTACACAGCCACCGGAAGCTGAGGAACCTTGGAATGGCATTCGAAATGCTCTACACGACGGTCATCTTTGTCCTCAGTTCAGTATTCAAACAGGCCAACCAGTAGGAAATGAAGATTGTTTAACACTCAACGTCTACACACCTTCAGTATGTAATCTATAATAAAGTTTTGAGAAATAAATTGTTTTCATCATCTTATTTAAATTTTAGGTACGCAGTTCAAGGGCGGTAATGGTGTTTTTGCACGGCGGTGCTTTTGTGATGGGAGGTGGTTCGTCATACTTTTTTGGTCCAAAACTTTTGATGGAGCAAAATATCGTATTAGTTACTGTTCAATATCGGCTCGGTGCCCTAGGTATTGCCAAAGACAATTCTTTACCTGAAACTAAGTTCCGCAGGATTTATTCTTTGTTAGTATTAATCGACGATTGTACATGTAGGTTTCTTGAGTACTGGGGATCATCGAGCCCCGGGTAATTGGGCTTTGCTAGATCAATTAGCCGCTCTACGCTGGATTAAGGATCATATTTCAACATTTGGTGAGAACATAGAGTAGAAGAATATTCTGTCATTAATTCATGATTATTAACTTTTTTTCCATTAAAACGATTGAAAATAAGGTGGTGATTCCAATGCGGTAACACTATTTGGAGAAGACAGCGGAGCAGCTTCAGCAACATTCCTCGGTATGTCGCCTCTTGCTGAAGGTCTCTTCCATCGAATTATTGCGTTGTCGGGGAACGCTATTTGTGGTCAATATATTCAACAAAAACCGAAGGAGGCAACTGTAGAACTGGCAAAACGATTAAATTGCGCTGAGATGGGAGTCCTAGAGATGGTTGATTGTTTGCGTAGTGTACCTATTAATGAACTTGTTGTTAAATCCAACGATATGTATGTAAGTAACTACTGTATAACCTTTCTTTCTTTTTTTTCTTTGCCTACCTAACAATTTACATATTTTCAACTTTAGATATTTTACAGTTTTCCTCGCTGGTTTGCTCCTGTTGTTGACGGAATCGTCATTCAGGCCGATCCAGAAGAAATGCTTATTGAAGGTTCTTTTCACCACCTACCTACTTTAACTGGTCAAACAAAAGACGAAGGGGCCTTCTTTTATCGACGTAATTAGATTTTTTATTTACTTTTTACTTTACGTTTTTTTAGTGAGTTTGCTGTTGTATTTGTATAGTTACACTAAATACCATAAGCAGCGGTCGTTACGACGATAGCTTCATCGATCAGCTTCCTCGTCTTTTGCCAATTATGTCTGAATTGGATCGCAAACTGCTTCCATTGTCGAAAGCTATCCGACGTAAGTATTTCCGCAACGTCGATCTTGATGAAGAAAATCAATTCAGACCAAAATATATCGAAGTAATTTCCTGTTTAAACATATTTCAGTTTCGAAATTTTTTAATCCTACCACTTTCATTTCGATTAGTTTTTGACGGATTTACTCTATACTCGCTGTACGGATCGTTATTCACGGTTATTGGCAAACCATAGCGTGCTCACTTATCGTTATCTCTTTGAGTATCGTGGACAATACAGCATTGTCAATCTGCAGGGTGAAATCGCCGATTTCGGTATAGTACTTGATTTTCTAACATCTTTTTGCCTTTTTGGTCCTTTCTTAAATTAGTATTTTGCTTTTCAATATTCTCTAGGTGTGGCTCAAGGAGACGATCTTCAGTACGTTTTTAGTGATTTGTGGGGCAAAAATTTACCTATGTCCCCCGACGATCAAAAATTTAGCAAAAATATCTTTGTTCCTTTGTTGGCTAATTTCGCCAAAACTGGGTACGTACAATATAATTTACACAGGGATAGAAAAATGAATCATTTCTATATTTATTAATTAGTGTCCCTACTCCAAGTGTTACTGAATTCATACCGACAGCTTGGGCTCCATTCAGAATCACGAAACGACGACTTTTTCGTATTGGCGCAAAACCAGTACTGGATGTGGATTACCGAGCGGATGCTACCAGATTTTGGAATAACGAAATACCTGGCATTTTAAATTCAGCAAATAAAATAGCTTCCACTGATGCAAGCAGAACTCCAAGCATGATCAAAGAAGAATTGTAGTTTCCGTTATCTTGGATTTTGGAAATAAAATCTTTAATCTGTTCTCGTACACTGAATAGGGTTCATTACGCCACAATAAAATATTTTTAAAATTTTCCAATTTCCAACTGATTCATCAATGTATTCGATGTGATATTTATGCGTGTTTGTTACTTGCCAAGATTCAGTGCGTTACGTCCCGAATGAGAAAAACTAGTTCACACTAATTTGAAATTTACAGCTCGAGACTTGTATTTTGGTCAAAAAATCAGCTGAATTACTTTAAGACGAAGTACCGAAATACATTATTCGAATTGGACATCAAAGATCGAGTACAAATGGAAGTGTGGAACATAAAAACAAATTGTGTAGTGGAAAAGATAAATTGTAGATCTGAAACAGTTGGGCAGGGAAATTTAATTCACTCGATTGCCGTTTGATGTCATGGCTGCAGCGGATCCGTAAGAAAAGACGAGAAAGCACGTTGGATAAAAATGTCGGTCGCCATCTTGGATTAACTGCGCAGATAACAATTACGTCATCAATACACGGCTAGACAACGGCTGAAATAAAGAAAATTGTACTTACTTTTTAGAGGATTTCAATTTGTGGTCTGGACTACCGTGTTGTTTAACCGCCGAATCCGTAAAGGGTGCGGCCTTGACGTTTCAGAGCGTAGACAACATCCATGGCTGTAACAGTCTTCCTCTTGGCATGCTCAGTGTAAGTTACAGCATCTCGGATGACGTTTTCGAGGAAAACCTTCAGCACACCACGAGTTTCTTCGTAAATCAGACCTGATATACGTTTGACACCTCCACGGCGAGCAAGACGACGGATTGCAGGTTTAGTGATACCTTGAATGTTATCACGTAAAACTTTGCGATGGCGTTTGGCGCCTCCTTTTCCCAAACCTTTACCTCCTTTACCACGACCTGTCATTTTCTTTTAAGTCTGAAGTTAAACTTTTTCTTTATCAAAAATACGTGCCCTGTCGACAGCGTCTGAACAAAGAATAGAGTCAGATTGAAGTTGCCAGTCTAATTTATATGATTTCCTGGCGCTTCCATTGGCCAATTCTAAACCATCCAATCACGATAGCGAATTGAAATAGCTCCGCCTACACATCTCTGAAACGTCCGAAAAAACCTTATATATAGAGTAAATGCAGGTAACTTTAACTGTGTCGATCAATTTAACTTTTTATTATCCGAAGAAGAATTTGTAATTGTATATTAATTGAAGAAAATGGCTCGTACTAAGCAAACTGCTCGTAAATCCACTGGTGGTAAGGCTCCTCGTAAGCAATTGGCTACAAAAGCAGCTCGGAAGTCCTGCTCCAGCAACCGGTGGAGTTAAAAAACCTCATCGTTACAGGTAAACTAATTTCCTTTTTTAAAATTTTATTCTTTGGGAAATCATGTTACTTGAATAATTAATTTAATCCCACATGTGTACAGACCTGGTACTGTCGCTCTACGTGAAATTCGTCGTTATCAGAAGTCGACTGAATTGCTGATCCGAAAACTGCCGTTTCAACGTCTAGTTCGAGAAATCGCCCAAGATTTCAAGACTGATTTGCGTTTCCAGAGTTCAGCGGTCATGGCTTTACAAGAAGCATCTGAAGCTTACTTGGTCGGTTTATTTGAAGATACCAATTTGTGTGCCATTCATGCCAAGCGAGTCACCATCATGCCGAAAGACATCCAGTTGGCTCGTCGTATTCGAGGAGAACGTGCTTAAACCGTCTTAATTGTAATTTTAAAATTCATAGCTTAAGAATCCGTCTTGACAACGGTCCTTCTCAGGGCCATCATATTCTGAAAGGAATCTTTTAACGCTCATTTGTTTTTGTCGTTTTCTCAATATTCAAAGTGATTGGCTGATTGCACTTCTGCTTGTAGCCATTTTTGTAACCATTTGGCAACATGTAGATTGCTGTGGATAGCTGACTATTCTCAATTTCTCGAATTCGAACTTATTAGCTATAAAACGTTGATTGTACATTAGTGATCTTTAAGTGGTATATCACAGGTTGGTATAATGAGTAAAGGAAAGAAAGTCGAACTCTTTGAATGTCCAATGTTCAACTGCCATCGATTTTTCGTCTCGCTAAGTTTGTTGAAAAGGCATGCCTTGTACCATGTAACTATATTGTATTAGCTAAATTTACATTTGAATCATATTATTTAATGGTTTTGTTACAGGCAGGAGTATGTCCTTACATGTGTGTTAAATGTGGAATTTCGTTTAAAATGGAACATGCTTTGAATTCTCATTTAAAGCTACAGCATGATGAACACATGGATGAAAAATTCAAGGTAATACAACTAATACATTATCATATTTTAAAGATCTGTTTCATAATTTTGATTATATTGCAGAAAATCAGAGGATTTATTACATGCAATATGTGTTTGGCTATGATCCCGTGCAGGGAAATGAAAGCCCATATTGCAAAATCTCATTTATAGCAGTCTAGAAAAATATTTGGTTCCATGAAGGGGTGTATCTACATGTATTTTATTTTCCTAAACCTTCGCAGAAAGTTCTGTTGGGTGGTTTTAATCCATTCTTAATGTCTCTTACCATGTTTTCATGAAGAAATTTAATTTCAGTTTGGGTGTGATTGATTTCACATATCTAGTTGAGTATTTCTTATTTTTGGTGATACGAGTCCTTTTCATTTGATAAATTGCATTCCAGAATATTGTACTTGAATTTGAAGTACTTCTCCAAAAATGATTCAGAAATGTGTTCTTAATTTAATTTGAAATTATGTTAACTTTGGTCTACATTCTACAATATAAAACAGAAATATGAAATTCTTTTGTTCATTTTTGGATCTGGTTTTGCGATTTCAGTATTTTTTTAAATTATCGATGTATAGCACTTACAGTTTTGATTGCGCTTTGTTATATGCACGGGATTGGGAGATCGTTCAGATCATGGTTCAGATGGAGAAAAAAAGGAACAAAGGGTTAAAGTATCCAGACGCGGCCTTGGGGCCTACGGCTAGACAAGAATTTTTCAGTGGGGAAAGTTCCTCGTAATCATGTTGAAGAATGCAACCGAACCGAGAAAAAAGGTCGTTCCTTTTTAAACTTCATTCATTAAAAGCCTCGCCTAAGCCCTAAGGGCATCTCGAGTGGTTTACTCATACCCGAAGGGCAGATGGCACCACCTATACCCTACCCCCTCGCATTCCAATCTCTCTGGTCTCTCCTAGTCTCTTTACACGCACGACCAGTACAATAGTGACGGTTATGATGGTGTAATGTGTAGCCAAATCTTCGTGAATTCTGATCTCATCTCTTGTCATTTGTAAGTGTTACGTGCTGTGTTTATGACTGTGTTGCTTCATGAATAAAGCCATGGCTTCTACCACTTGGCTAACAAGCAACAACACTTCACAGTCGACTCGTGAATCTGTGCTCGAACAAAACTCAACTTTCGCCATCAACATTGTTAAAGAAGCATTAGGCGAGAAAATAGATTTGTCAAAAGATACAATCTACAGGACGTTATCAACATGTGTTGGGGAAGTGTTAGCAAATTGTGAATCTCCTATGCAACAGCTAGTAAATAGACTAGACCTCTCTCGTGGTGTTGGCCATGACAAGTTTGCTTCACTGGCTGATGAGCTTTTTGAAGCTGAAAATGGATACATCATTCTCTGGGAGAGAATTGTGACCCTATTTGCTTTTACATGGGTACTAAGTAAACAGCTACATAGTGACCAGATTGAGTCATCCAGTAATGTCAGCAAGATATTAGCCAGCTACCTCAATGACAAAATTACTCCATGGATCTTGCAACAAGGAGGCTGGGTAATTTGTGTTTGTTTATTTTATGTATTTTTATATCAGACAATTTGCAACTATTTTCCTTTTATTCAGATAAAAATCTGCAATGAATTTGGTGATGACACATCTGCATCAAACAAGTGGAAATACTTCTTTTTAACAGGACTAGGCATTGGTCTGGTTGCCACCTATAAACTGACACATTAAAATTGTAATTTTTCTCATGTATGTGTATTGTATGTTTATTTAATTTTAAATGATTACAATTATTCCACAAATATACAATTAAACTGATAAATTTACCTATCTCAATTCTCAATAAAGGCTAAAAGGGTTTAAATGTATTTTGATTTCCAGGTGAGTCATCAATTTTCCAATTTTTGAAAAACTCTGGTAATTCTTCCATGGTCAAATTAACAAAAGTTTCTGTTGTTTGTGGGGGAGCTCCAGGGCACTGTCTTTTCTCCATGACATATTTTTTGCCATTAAATTCTTTTGTTATTATTTCTCGAAGGCAACCTTCTCTATCGTTCGCTGTAGATCGCGATTCAGTTGCCCCGTTAGAATTATGAAAATATTTCATTGTCGATCTGTGTGTGAAAGACTTTAGGTAAAATCATTTTATTAGTTTTATAATATGATTCTAATTATCTGTACCTTGTTGAATAGTGCATTCCATTATCTCTGATCTTGGGCACCAGTGCATTTTGATTTCCATCATTTTTCATAGCTTCATCTAAATCCACATCAGTTTTAGTACTTCGCTCTGACTCCCAACCTCCTTTCTGTAGTTTGTCAATAAAACCTGGTTTTAGCATTTGATCTCTTAGAGAACCAGTTGCAGGATGATCAGGACTCATAAATTGTTCTGTATATGCAGGAGGCTCCCGAAATATTAGAAAGCTCTCTTGAAGAAGTTTCATCATCATTTGATCAAATTGTTCAAATTCAGTATTCCATTGTGAGGAATCACTAAACAATTTATCATTTGGGAGGTCTTGATTTTGTAAATCAACATCTTCATATGACCTAAAGAGAACATAATAATGTGAAATTTTAATTATCATTTAAGAAGTTCTAGAATAAATCCAACTCTAAAGTTACGTCATTCAATTTCAACAGCGCATACGTAATAGAATTTAAAAAATTGCAATACCCTCTACTAGGAAATGAAGGTCCAAAGAAAAGGCGAAATAAGTTGTCGAAATGCATATTTTTCTATTTTTTAAAGAAATGAAATTGTTTTCGTGGCAAAGACAAAAATGAAACAAAACAAAACAAAACTTTGGAGCGATGGGGGTTACTAATACAGCGTTGCCGATTCCGACGGTCGGTTAAATAAAGCGTACCTCAGTCCGAGTTTAGCTGAATTGGCATCAAGCAAAACCAGGTTCCTTTCATTTCTTTCTCGTTGAACTCAGCGAGAGAAACAGCCTGAAAAATGTCGGCAAAGGTAAAATTGAATCTCTTTAAATCTCTAGAAATTTTTAACATCTGTATGTTTACTTCATCTGCGTTGTCAAGTGTGGTCCAATAGTTTGTATTCAAATTAATTGTGGTTCTCGATGTGTTACGTGACTGCTGATGAGACGTCGAGAGATTCGTTGCCATGTACCTGTTTACAAGTGGATCTCATTGACAGACAACATATTTTTTTAATTTCTTTAGGTAGCTGTGAAGGTCGCTCCAAAGGCCCAGACGCCCAGCAAAAAGCGTCCTCGTTATGATTTAGCTGTTGGTTTGAAGAAGGGTTTCAAGACTACCAAGAACCCCCAGAAGCCGAGGCCTTCTCGCAGGAAGGGTGTAAGTTAACTTTACGAGATCTTAGATTTTACTGTACCTGATGACTTTTTTATCATTGCAGAAACTCACCAAGCACACCAAGTTCATCCGTGACATCGTCAAGGAAGTTGCTGGTCATGCACCTTATGAGAAGAGAGCTATGGAGTTGCTCAAGATCTCAAAGGATAAGAGAGCCTTAAAGTTCTTGAAAAGACGAGTAAGTTCTGCACAGGCCCTGCTTCTTCAAGGCATTATGTTAATAATTTGTTTGTGTATTTTTAGTTGGGAACTCACTTGAGGGCCAAGAGGAAGCGTGAAGAATTGGGCAATGTTCTCACTCAGATGAGGAAAGCCCAAGCCGCCAAGTAAACTGTGTAATGTGTAAACAATACATAGGCTTGCATTGTCAGATGTCTGTTGTTACTAGTTTTTTCTGTGTGAAATGAGTTAAGTCAAGTGTAGCCGAATCACGGCTTTAAACGTCGATGGTTGAAAGAGCAGTACTTTTCAACTAATTGGTGTATGATTATCCAGTATGGAATATGGTTGAGACCATTTGACATGAGTTTAAAGGGATCTGCATTATGTGGAATTGGATAAGAATTTTCTCTACCTCTAGAATTGTGCTAAGTCTTGACATCGAGCCAATCAGTTGATTCTTCGAGTAGGTTGTTTGGAGAGGATCGCTCCATCATGTGTCCTACTGTCCGAGACATTGAAAGGCGAATTGGTTTGACGGTAGGATTGAGTTATTTTTTTACTAGAGCAGGGTCAGCATTTACAGTTAAGGATTGATACTGCTGTCCTGCCCAATTTCAAGAGGATCCTCAAAGATTTAAGACAATTGAGAATATCTGTCAAGTATTACTGTTTATGACGTCTAGTATAACAGATATGAGTCCAATCATCGAATGCCAACTAGAAAAAATAATCTCTAACGGGGTAGTCTCGAAGTAAACTAAATTGATTTTCAGTATAGATTTATTTTAAGGCTTAATACTCAATAGTAATTTTTCTGACGTTCTCGATAAATGTGGTTTTATAAAATAAAAACCACTCGCTCAGCACTTCAGCAGCTCGAATAAGAACGGTTGGTTTTGATGGAGGGGGTGGAGTAAACTTGAGTGTCTCCCTCTGGTGTGTTTTTTTTTCGTTGCAATTGGCGTGTCATGGTGTCTGTCGTTCAGTTTTATTTTCGTCTGTTACTCGATGACGTGAGTTTAGATCGCTTGTGATTTCTTTGAACGGCTTCATCGGCAGTTCAGCTGTTCTTACTTATTAGTACCGTCTTGGATTATTTCTCTGCTGTTGTTGGTATAACCAAATTTCATAAAGCAACCCAGTCTAGTGATTTCAGTCAAGCCATTTGGAAAGAAAAATCTTGCACACAAAAGAAGCATTTCCCAAGCCATCAAGCTGGAGAACGACGGCCGAGCCATGAACGGACTTGGTGTCCGAGAGCTTTGCTGCCTATTTTGCTGCCCTCCCTGGCCATCTAAAATTGCAGCAAAGCTAGCTTTTCTTCCACCAGAGCCAACTTATACATTTGTAGAAGAGAATGGAGCAAAACAAGCTGTTTGCCTGTCTGATCGTGCAGAGTGGCAATATTCTGAAAGGGAAAAGGAAAACATGGAAGTTTTTTATACACGTACTTCCAGGCAAAACAGGATAGCCTGCATGTTTATCAGGTTTGTACCTTGTTATTTATTCCCACTTGTCTTGATCCCATCTGACTTTAACTTAACTTTCAAAATAGATGTACACCCAATGCTCGATACACAATTTTGTTCTCCCATGGAAATGCAGTTGATTTGGGCCAGATGAGTAGCTTTTACCTGGGTTTGGGAACAAGAATCAATTGCAACATATTCAGGTGGGTGGTGCAATCAATCTTTCTTTGTTCAATCATTGCACTAGACAGATTTATTTGTTGGATTTCAGCTATGATTATTCTGGATATGGTATGAGCACAGGGAAGCCTTCAGAAAAAAATCTTTATGCAGATGTTGATGCTGCCTGGCATGCATTGAGAACCAGATATGGGATATCACCAGAAAATGTAATTCTCTATGGCCAAAGTATTGGTACAGTTCCAACTGTTGACTTGGCATCTCGGTAATAACAATTTTGCAGAATTTCATGTATTATTCTTAATCATCACCGTTCCACTGCAACTAGGTATGAAGTCGGTGCTGTTATATTGCATTCTCCCTTAATGTCCGGTATGCGTGTCGCTTTTCCCAAGACGCAACGCACCTGGTGCTTCGACGCTTTTCCAAGGTATTGTAAAGAGAATATCGTGAGTGTGTGTGTTTTTGTAAATGCGTGAGAGTCGTCGGACCACGAAGATGACCATAAATTGACCTTGAATTTGTGTTGTTTTTCCGGTAGCATCGACAAAGTTTCGAAAGTCACATCGCCGGTGCTGGTGATCCATGGAACAGAGGACGAAGTGATCGATTTTTCCCATGGCCTCGCTATTCATGACAAGTGCCCGAAAGCTGTAGAGCCCTTGTGGGTTGAGGTATTCACTTTTTTCAATGTTTTTATTTTGTGTTTTTATGAGGTCTGATTATCTGTTATTTCTTTGTAAATTCAAAGGGGGCTGGTCATAATGATGTTGAATTGTACAGCCAATATTTGGATCGCCTAAAACAGTTTGTGTCTGTCGAACTGGCCAATTGACAAGTGACTGTGGCCGCCGATGGGAACAGTGACAGCACCAACTCCAGCACGTCCACTGAAGGTTGCCTCTGCCTGAAACCCGAACGAGCCACTAAAAGAAAGAACGAACTGAATCCAACAGAAAAACTTATGTAAAAATCCGTAGAGCGTATGATGAGAATAGCACTTTTGATCCCCCGAAACGGGTCACTCACACACAACATCTTAGCGGGGAAAACATTTCATCCATTTTTTCCAAACCAAAATCCCTTTTGCCATTTTCTTAGAGTCGACCAGCTTTTTTTTACTTTTAACAAAAAAAACGAACTTGCGACAGATCCTATCGATGATCTCACACGTTCAGATGTAGTTCAATTGGCCAAAGCGGTGCTGAGGTAGAAAGGATCTTGTGTGGTTGTGTGTGTGTGCGTGTTTTGCGTGAACTAATTCTCGAAAATTCTCGAAAAGCGACGGTCTTTATATCAAGACGATGGGGGTGGAATATTGTTTTCAAGTGCGTCGTATTTTTGCCCCGTTGCCCTATTTTGTCAGAAAGATGAAATTATAGTTGAAATATCTTTTTCATCCTTCTTGTCTACCTCTATCATTAATGGTTGAGCTGGAACCAATGGGAAAAAGAAATCTGGTGCCTCGACTAGGGCTTCTTTCTTCGTTAGTTTCATTTTAATTTCTCGTGTATTTTTTTCGCAAATTGGAGGATTACCGTACAAACAAACAAAAATTGCCCCTAAAAACGTTGGTCTCTCCCATACATATTCTTATTGCGTTGTTGTGTGCTAGTGGGTTATTAACTGCCCTTGTCACTCCATTTATGCTGATTGCGTTTGCGTGAGCATAAAATTGGTTCTTCCCTTCATCATCCGCCAATATTCCACCAATTCCCTCGTTGCCTCTTCGTATGGGTAAGAATTCCCATTTACATTTTCATAAAACAGAAACAAAAGGTGCCCGTCTCCTTTCGTTATCCTGTCGTGTGCGTTATTTTTGTTCTTATGGATGAAACTGTGCAGTTCATTTAACAAAAAAAAAAGGGCGAGAGAGTTTATTGCGTTGCTCGCTACGTACGTGATTTATTCATAAGGCATTATCCATTACGCCGCCGATTTTCCCACCTGTTTATTTGATTGTTTTTTTTCCCCAATTTTTCCTCGTCTAGATTTTCGCCCTAGATTTTTTTGTTTCTTAGATTATTCTCGCATGGATGCAAA
Source organism: Daphnia galeata (assembly GCA_030770115.1). Classification (NCBI taxonomy): domain Eukaryota; kingdom Metazoa; phylum Arthropoda; class Branchiopoda; order Diplostraca; family Daphniidae; genus Daphnia; species Daphnia galeata. The sequence goes on along the minus strand of CM061121.1, from coordinate 4,737,652 downwards.
AAAAATCAATTCTTTCTATTACAATTGATATCATCTCCTGACGTGAAAGAGAGCAAATTAGACTTTAAGACAAAAAAAAACCACTGGAAATGTTTGTATGAACATGCTCTAATTTACAAAATAAAAAGAACAAAAGTCTCCCATTCACATCTTTTTTCAACTGGTGTCTTCGACGTCATCTTCACCTCTTCGGAGTTTATGAATAATCTAGTATCATAATTTTGACAGTAGTTATTTAAAGTGTGTTGTTCCCTGTAAACAAAATTATTAATCAAATACCGCTTTGAGACGTGCAATCTCTTTGCAATCTGCATTTTTCTGGGCTGCATTAGTTACGGCTTTGGCACGGGAAGCATATCTGGAATAATCAAAATGATTGGTATCAATATGTTATGTTTTCTATGTGATGAGTTGTTATTGTTTTGTTTACGTCAGAGATGTTAACGTTTCATCTAGATTGAAGGCGGCAATAGAAGCGGTGACGAAGAGAAGTGTTTTGGCGTTACCGCCCAACGAGTCTTGCATTAACATTGTCAGTTTGCTATTTCTGTAAGGCGTATGGGGTTGCTCGCTCGCTAAAGCGGATATCACATCGCCCAAAGTTGATAAGGATTTGTTGATAGAAGAGGCTTCCCGTAGCTGGTCCCCAGTTGATCCCGATTTGGCGAAACGTTCGCTGCCAGCCAGATCGAGTAAACTAACCTTGCCGTGGTTGACGGTGCCATGCAACCGACTTGTGCACTCAATGTTGATGCTGACTATCAGATGGGACCGGCTGCTACGATCGTTCATGCGAGTCGACCCTGTGTGACGTGAATTGAGACCGCGCTGGAATAAGTCAGACAGCTGGTTGGCGTTGGTCACAGGAGATATTCGTGATCCTTGAACCCACACGATTCCGCGCTTGTCTTTTTTTATTTCCAATTTTACCTGATTATCACCAAACGGTTTTTAAAAATTCCCTATTACAAAAGTTAAAATAGTAATTTCAGGTTACTTTACCTCAGCTTGATCGCTTAAACGTAAGAGATCGATGAGTTTGTCATTGTAAAGCTCCAGCATAGAACAAGAAACTTGGACATCAAACTGAGCATGATGATCCGCAGCTAATTGGAAAATTCTCTGAAATGTGCGAGTTGCCAAACCGGGTTGGACGTCATCGCCAATAATTGTGTGTGTCTTTCCGCTACCGGTTTGTCCGTACGCGCATATAGCAAACATTATATCCGTCAAAAGCTGACTGGACGAGTGTCTAGACCCCCCAAATCGATGTAAGACAATGAGAGACCAAAAAAAAAGAATAAGACTTGAGAAGAGCAGCAGAGTTCGTGAGAAATATATTTACATGCGTGTCTTCAAAGACGGTTTCTTGCGTGTCGTCTGGCAGAAACACGCGATCGAAATGGAATTCTTTGGGTCCCTTAGGAGTGTTTATGACGAGTGTGTAGGGATCGATGACATTGGCCACCGAGTGCTGAATTCTTTGCTCCACAGGAGTCAGCGGTCGTAGCCGACAATAAACTCTGATTTTCCCTTTGAGATCTTCAATTGTATTGAAATATTTTTTGCGCAACACCCGTTCACGATTGATATCTTCTATTAATCGTTTGTTTGCCTCCAATGTCTGCTGTAACTTCCCGACCTACTTGTTCCAACTTTTCTACGTTACTCTCTCTGTCACGGTAGATGGTTTCGTTGACTTCGGATTTCAGTCGGCAGTTTTCTTCCTGGATTGTTTCTAGGTCGTGTTTTAGAATAGAATATTCTTCCTCCTTTGTGGCTACATAGTGTTCGAAAACCACCAATTGTTCATTCTTTTTTTCTAATTCTTGCTCCATGTGAGTGACGTGTCGTTCGAGTTCTTCCAAGTTGGGAACTTCAGGCAGAGAATTAGATTGACGCAACACTTTCTCCAGTTGTTCTATTCTGGATTTGTATTCATTTTCTTTCTGCTGCAATTCGGTTATCATTCCACGCATCTGGACAAATTCCTTGTTTTCATTCACCTGCTCGATTAGATTATAATAATGAATGAACTTGTATTCTCTAATAGTTAATTATATAAGCGACATACTTTATAAGTCCGCTTTCGCTGGATGTTATCGTCGCTGCTTATGAACGTCTTGTCATGGATGTGCTGCTCTGTTAATTGGTATGCTCTTAATGCCTCGATATTGGCCTAGATGAATATAAAGGAACATCACGACTTGCGTGAGTTTGGAAAGGGAAAAATACAAACAACTTTTTTTTATGGGCCTCGTACCGTTAGATTGTTGATGACCATTTGTAATTCTTGGTTTTTTCTATCCAGCTCCTTCTGTCGGGTAAGAAAAAAAGAAGCATGCGTGACGAAACAAATGCTTTAAATATCTTTCGTTTCCGTGACTCGGGAACAAAAATTATTGATCCGTGTATGTCCGTGAATATATAGACATAGATGCATATTACGTACGTTGATCATGTCGCGTTGTGTGGCTTCGGCTCGTGCGTTCTCGGTGACGGGTTCCAGTTCAGCGATTGTCGACCGCAACTGAGCGATGATTCTGTCTCTTGCGTGTATCTCGTTCCACAAATGTTTGTTTTCGCTGGCCAACGACGTTGACTCTAAAGATGAGCAGGTGGAAGTGTTATCGCCTCGATGGCTCTGCCGGATGGTAGCTGCCGACTGTCGACTAGACCTCATTTAAAAAAAAAAGAAACAGACAAATTGAATTCTTCCGCTTTGTTTCCATACTTGTTAACTCAACAACTTACCTGACTGTACTGCTACTACGCCAGGTCCAACTCTTTAGGGCGACGCAGGGTTTCATTTGAACGCTGTCTGAATCTCGGTCTCGATCACTGATAAGTTCGGATGAAAATTCAGCATCGCCAAGATCATCGCCGTGACCCGAGTCACGCCATTCTAATTCCTCTTTCAGTCTTTTAGAATTCACCGTTAATAAAAGAAAGAGAATCGTTAACAATTAACAACAATACGGCACGCTTATGAGCTTATTGACCCTGTTCAATTCTCTCGTTTTTTCCTTTTTAAGAATTTCTCAACCAGAGTTATTGAACGGCCAAGCACGACTAAAAAAATCTCGGTATAAAAAAAAAGTACCGTTGGTATTGCTTCCGCAGTAGTTCGTAATCACGTCGACTGGCTTGCTGCGCGAGGCGTTCCAATTGAAGTAAAGCCAACAAATCGCTTTCGTTGGCTGATTGTGTGTTGGAACTGGTAATTTTACCAACGCCTTTCTTCTGTCGTATTGTTCCGGTAACACTTTGTATCGATGACGTAACATCTTTTGTCGTTTCCAACGAATCCGGTTCGTCTGTTTCAGAGTTGATTTCAGTTCCGGAAGGAACTATTGCCACGCAGAGATAAAAGAATAAAAACAAACATTGAGGTCTAATAAGGAAATAATTTAGGCGAAATCGTATAAAGACGATGGAAACCAAGATACGCTTTCGAGATCCTTTCAAACATGTGAGTTATTGATGAATTTATGATCCTTGTGTTGTATATTGAAACTGGTAAAGTTTTCTACAGTTACGCATCAGAGACTTTGTTTGATACATTTCTCTGGAAATCGTATCTCTTCTCGTCCATAGAGAAATAGTGTCATGAGCAATTGAGCAGTGACTTGTTAACAATGCGAAATGATAATCAGCTTACCAGCAGGGAGTTAAGGCAAGTTCTTTCAGTGCGTCATTTAAAAATTTAAAAAGTAGTTTGTTTTTTGGTATCATAATAAAGGCTTACCAGCAGGAAGAACTTGTTGAACTGCTTTAAGTACCTCCAATCGTCCAGTCAACGTGGCCAACCTCTGGTCAACAATTAGTAATTGTTTCTTTAACGATTCGATATCCGCACCGGCTTTATCACCATCAGTAGATCGCCGATTGAGACTGCTGCTGTTGTTGATGGAAGAAGATTTCGTATAAGATGAAGGAGATAAATGAAATAAACTTATGGCTCCGTCCGGCACGACGTGAACCGCCGAACACATTACAGGATGGAGGAACATCCCCGTACAAATACAAAAGGCGGACTGGTGGTATGCTGATACTCTTCAACTTACTCTTGTATACATATATCTCTAGCACGTACTACTATACGTATACGTAATAGACAACAGTGTGTAGCCAGACACATATGTTCTTATTTTTCTCCGTGTTGGCTTCCTCCAGTGTCATGGATGACTTGCAATCTATGCCGTATGCCTCTTGTGCCGTGACCGTACCACATGTCGTTGTATAAACTCGCGCATTGTGAATCCTTTTTGTTTTGAATTTAGGTGAGTCTATAGTCAGCAGTCTAGTTATATTCGTATATTACGTAGTTAGATCAACTTTGGCGGCTTCAGTGGCTCCAACAAAAGGCTTTGTAAACGGGCGTTTCCATGAAATCGCGCTATGCTGTTAATCAACTTGTTTGCTCCATTTTATACAAAAAAATTCTTTGTTCCTTAGCTTAGATTTTTTTTTTTTTGCTGTGCGCCATTACTTAACAGCATTGTTTCACATGTTTTTGTGTGTTCGGTCTTTTAGGATTCTTTTAGTTATAGAAAACAATAGCTGAACACGGGCAGCTGCTTATAAGAGTAATTCTTCAACCGAAAGAAGATGAACAGCCTATGGACGAATGTTGATGAAGCACCTGCCGCTTTCTAAAAACTTGGTTCAAGGTCCCATAGACTATGTATAGTGCCTCATTGCGTACTCTTGGCTCATCAGTCTTATCGACCAAAGAAAAAAAAAATAAATTATGTATAAAGAAATTTGTTCCAGCCGAATGAGCCGAATTTCTTTTGCATAGTGAGAAAAAGAGAACAAGGTAATCTGACCAAGTGGAACGCGCGCGCGTAACTTTGACTACAACTATTTGTATATATTCCTTTGATTTCCTGTTTACTAGACTACATATTAGGTATTTTTGACCACTAAACTTGGTTTATCAAGTCGAGTCGAACGGCAGAAACCCAAAACAGAATATAACGAATAACATCGTGAATGAAATATTCGATCTATTTACCTGTGATTGTAAGTGGTTGCGGCAGTTGTTGCATCTGCTGCCAGCAGGGACTCGGCAGATTTCTGTTGATGTTCTTCAATTGTCTGGCGTACTAAAATTTGTTCCAGTCTGTAAGCTTGTTGCTTAAGGGTCAGTTTTAGTTGTTCAGCAACAAGTGTCTCGGCCAAAAGGTATCTCGGTTCACGGATGAGCGACAAGGTGAATTCAAATTTTTCTCGCCAGGTATTGCAGGACTCCTCGTCAACAACGGCCAACATGACTTCGCTGGACGTCGATTCGCTATCACCGTGACTTTGCAAAAATCGATTTCCATTGAATCGCTTAGCTAATGCTGGAAATCTTTTTGATTCACTGTTATCCTGTTGATTGCGGAAGCTGTAATGACCACTTAGGCCGGAGAAATCACTATCACATGTTTCGTCACTGTCGCTATCACTAGAATTATTATCCGATCTTTGAGAAGAATCGGTGTCTTTTGAGCGCATTTTCATAAGAAATTCTCGCCACATTTTTGTATTGTTTCAATGAGAAAAATACTACTACATGAGCTATAGATTTAACTGTGGAGATCAATGGATCGGCATGTTGACTCGACCCTTGATAGTTGGTAACTGTCACAAGATCTTTTGCACAGCACCAGATCGGATGAGCTCACTGATCAGAAGTCCTCAGCAGCCCGTATCTTCATTCTCTCTCTTGCGGAACACTAACTACACACAGAAGATGCTATATAATAGCTACTTCTTTTTCGGAATTTCACTGTGTGGCCCCCCTTGCACGAAACTGCTTCACAGCTCTTTTCATCCACCTGGCTTGTTCTTGTTTTGTTTTACTTTATACTTCACTAAAGTTGAAAGTGTTTCAAATTTACTGTGATGATGATGGCGACATTTCGCCGACACGACATCGCTTTGACGATCGACTATAAACCGTGTCAGATGCTTGTAATGTTGGCCAGCGAATGGAGAAAGACAAAAACTGAAGCGACTGAACAACAGAAGAGAAGATCCATCCGAGTTGATCAGACCGTGCAGACTGGTATATCCGGTTGGGTGTATAAGCTGACTTGCAAGTGAGACTGTCATAAGGATTTCTACGAAACTACTTAGTGTGCTGCGTGTTTTTCATTTCGGTGAGGGCAATAACCAACCAATGCGGTGGTCGACGACGTATATGTAGAGTATACTGTAAGACATGCTGTGGCACGCGACTTGTTGTTTTTTTATAACTTCTTCTTATAAACATCTTCCCATTTATATATATTTTTTGTTAGGCTCCTGGTTATTGTGGCACAGTCGACTAACTTTCGTCAACTCGTCTGACCGCACTTCCTCCCAAGTCCCCTATGTTTTTTGGGGAACCTTATTCGTATAGTATATTATAAACGAGGAGAAAGTTGGTTTGTTTGCATCCTCCCTCTTCACGCATGGAATAGTCGAAAAATTAAAAGGCGGGATGATGACATTACGTATCGCCAGCCTTTTAATCTTCCAACGAAATCTAGAAATGGTGCGCTCGAATACATCAGCACGTTCACCTTCTGCCAAGTCAACAAAAACAACGGCTGCAGTAGCGTATAAATGTCTGAAATTGTTTCTTTTTGTTCCGCAAACCAAAAGAAAAAACTAAAGAGAAATGAGATAAACGAAAGATGATTTATTTGCTATGCTATATATCAGCTGTGTTGTGGTATTAGCTGTGTAATTTATCCTCAACGTGTTAAACGAAACTCAAAGCTGATGATGTTCAATAAACTGAATGGTTATTAACTCGGCCTCTTTTCTTTATTATTGTCATCTTCTGTTTTTTAAGAGCAATTTTCAAAGATGTAACTTTGTTGATGTTCTGTTTTGTTTCAATGATGAGAAAATAAGTTAAACGAAAATTCCATGTCCCGGTACCCTAGAAATTCTTATTAAGAACAACTTTAAATTGGAACACTGTAAATTGGTAGATTCGGAAGCTTTGTAAAATGGTTTAGCATTTTAAAATCAACCACATTTTTTTTATAGTCAGAATTCTAACTTAACAGCATGATGCTAATTTAATATTTAAAACTAAATAGTTGTACTATTAGATAAGCTATAGTACTCTCGCTGTGGCTAGCTAGGAAAGGCTATATACTTGTATTCTTCTCTAAAAATGTCGGCTTTGAAACACAAAACAACGAATAGCAGGAAAGGTTCATGTTACATTTTTAATAGTAATATACACCCATCCTTCCTTCAGGAAACTGTTGCTGTACTAAATGCAACCAAGCGTCAAATTACACTGGAGATATATGATGCTCGTGGATGTCATGGCAATCAAGTTCGTTGATCCAATAGTATTTGCGTCCTATGGGCACAAAGTAGGAATGAACTCATTTCAATGTCGTTATTTTTTCTCCCTCTATAGAAAATATTGTGTGCTTGTAGTCCGGAGAGATTTGCTTTCAGAATTTTCCAGTGTCTTTTTGGTACCGGAAAGTGGTTTTCTACCGGTTGCACCGGTGCACTGTTCATCGGAGTGGTGTTACTAAGATTTCCTTTAGATACTCTCTAGGCTGCTGTTGATATTCTGCTTTCTCACTGGATTGTGAATTGGAATTTCAGTTTCTTTGAATTTCCAGTCTCGTCGTTTCTGACGAAAGAAGAAACACGGAATGATTCGTGATGTTAATACGCGTCATCTTTTCAAAAAGCTAAATTCATTTGTATGTAAAAGCGCCTGAAGTTAAATCATTTACCTTGCCCTTTAAAAGTAATCTCGGTTACAATATTTGGTTTTATTTTTCATCAATTCTTTGAACGCGACAATTTGTTGGACGACGATGGCTCAATAAATTTATGCCGGATATATAGATCGAGCTTATTATTGTGATGCATGTGCATGCTGCTTCGTTAATATATAATCAAATTTACGAATGACGCCGATGACCATATATTGAACTGCCCACTTATACAGATTCGTTCTCGGAGAGACGGAGATAAAGATTGACGATGTCCACAAAATACGCCTTTGTTTTTGCACAGTTAAAAAAAAATAATTATTGTTCCTAACCTTTTATTAAACACTTTGATCATACACCATATCATGAACTCTGAACATATGTATCAAAATATGAGACCGATTAACCGGCCTAAGTAAAGTTACAGGACTGACAGTGACAGTCGAGTCGATTCGACCGAGTCTATACATATTTTTCTTCACACCTTTGAATTTTTAGTGATCCGGCAACGTAATATCACGTGACACATGAGTGTTTTGCCTTTTGGGATTTCGCCCTGAGTTTCGCTTGACGTGATAGCTACTTCCTTGGAAATTCCCACAATTTCCCAATCGTTATTTCAACGACACGCTGTATTATTTGTCTTGTATCTCATTGTTTTGTCCTATGAAGAAAATATTTTGTTATTCATAAACTTTTGCCCAGCTCGCTCCCATCGACAGACCATCTGTCAGCTTCACTTCCAAGCAAAACAATGGGAAACAAACATAGTCATGACGAATCGGATGGGGATGATAGAAGTCATTTAGGGACGCTGCGAGATTTTTTGAAAGTCAAATCACCCATCTTGTCTCCTTCTGGCAAGAGAAACAACAAGGAAGATGCAGGTGATCATCCTCGTCAAGCAAGCAACAATTCTTCAAATCTGAGTGAAAAAGATCCTGTTGCTGAGAAGCCAGCTAGCTTAAATTCTCCCTTTTCTGAATCGGCACTTTCCTCCAGCAGTTCTAAACCAGATGGAATTACTAAGCTTGCCAAGGTTAGTGAAGACAAAACTTCTTGTTTTATTGTTTTTTTATTTTTACTTATTTGTTAATAACAGGCTTTTGTTTTTCTTTAAAGGAGCTCATGATTCGATCTCAGCTCCAAGAGACAAAGGATGGGATATCCCTTTGCACATTTTCTGTATGGCACTTCTTTGAATTAAAGCTTTATAGCTAAAGGAATTATTTTCGTGCATTTCCCCCTTTTAGAAATATGTGTGCCACGGCTGTGTCTTTTTAGGTCAGGCACTCTTCAGAGATTTCTCAAAGCTGGGGAAGAGCGCTAAAAAATCAACTTCTCCTAAACAAGCACTTTCTAAAGAGCAGTTTGTCAGTGGTTCTCAAAAAATTGTTCAACTCATCGGAGAAGAACAATTGCTCACCTTTTATGTTCAGGTATGAAAAAAATAATTTAGTTCTATGTGAAATTCTTTAATATAGGGCTTCCATTTTTTTGTCATTAACAGATTTTTGCCAGTGATGATGATTTGTTGAGCCATGATGATGTTAATAAGTTTTTTCAATCCTGTTACCACCTTTCGTTGGGTTCTACGACCTGTACGGACCACAGTGATGAAGTAATTCAAATGGTTATCACCGCTATGGTATGTAACAACTTTTATGTCCGCATACTCCAGTAGATGCATGAGCCAACTGCGCGATCTCTTATTTTTAGTTTCACGGCAAGAGTTCTTTAAGCCCGAAATTCGTCGTCCACTGGGTGCAGACAAATTGCCCTCGGGTTGTGACATGGATGCATCGTCATCTTGTCCATCGTCTAACAGTAGGCTTCCGGGTTTTACAGCAAAATCGAGAAGCAAAAGTAGAAGTCGAGCACGATACAGATTTGGCCACCAGTAAGGATCTTTACGATTGTGTTTGCGGACGATGACATCTACATAATCCCCTTTATACTTTCAGACATAGAAACACCTGTTTTGGCTTCGACTCGCCGAGAAAGTTTCTCGTTTTTCTCAGGAAGCCCGGTCTCTGCAACGGGAGCCGATTTTTCCCTCCAAAGGCAGCCACACCAATCGCAAGGTAAGTGCTCGTCACTAAGTGAAGCAAGAGATAATTTCATTGACTAGGATTTGTTTTTTAGCTGATATTGAACAGGTAATTTCGGAAACACGGCTTCACCCTATGCAAATCTGGTTACTGGGGTGCACCCTTCCTGTGGTCTATACTCGTCCGATTCCTACTCTTCCTAGCTCCCCATCCATCAACGGAATTGTGTTGATGGATCCACACACGTTCATCTCTCGAATGGTACGCAATATGAACGAGTCATAGCTGATGATTCACTGTTACATAATCCTTTATTGCAATGAAATCGTTTAGATTGCTTCACATAGCCCTTCAAACTGGACGACGTTGTACAACAGTGATAACGACGGATTGTCATTAAACCGGTTTGAACACCACGTAATGGGCTACCGTGGGCCTACCGTCTCCTTTCTGTATGCTGAGGGCAATCGCATATTTTGTTTGGCTGTTGATCTTGCATGGAAGGAATCGATTCAGTTTTGGGGAACACCTAATACCGTATTTAATTATCGTGTAGTATCAATTACAACAGTGTACTGACATTTAAGTTATTGTAATTATAGATTATCATCCAATTGACTCCAGAGTACAAAGTGCTTGATCGTAAGTTTCGTTATAACATCTTAAACCTTTTATCATTCGAAAATTTAAGCGCATCTAATTAAGGTGGTGAAAGTATGATGTACTACAACATCTCTGTTCGTGGATATCCGTTTGGTATTCAAGTGGGGACCGATCATCGCCATCCTTGCCTGGAAATCGATAAGGAATTTTCACGCTTAAACTACAGAAAAATTCCATACGCTTTAGAAGCCATTCAAGTGTGGGGTTGTGGCACTAGCCAACAGAGGTGCGCTAATGAATATATTTTTACGGTTTCCTTTTAAAAGTAATTGAATTTTTCTTTTAGAGAGTCTCAGCTGGATTATAAGAAATGGGAATTGAAGCAGGTAGAGAAGAGCCGTAACGTTAAACTCTCCGCTGTAGACTGGAACGACCATCCTGATAAATGCTTACTTGAAATGGCTTCACACAGGCAAGTTATTTATTAACACTTTTATTCATTTCAGTTATATTTGGTCACTAAATTTTAATTATTCACTTTGTATAGGCCAAACTATTCTCAATTTGGGAATGCGTGATAATAAGGAAGCGTTCATTGACGTGCGCACATTGCGGAGGACTCCACATTTCGCAAACCTATCCATTGTACTACCTATTTCTTTCCTTTTTTTTACTATGAAAAGACTTTCTAATATCTATTAAACGAGCATTGAGATAAGCTAGGGTAGTTTTTTAACATCACTTGTACAATTACTATTAAGAACATAGACCCGACGGAATTGCTTTCGTTGTATTTTCATACTCTGTACACTCTGCTCAGGCAGAAACACAACGTCCAAATATAAAAACGAGAGATTCATCTGAGAGTGAAAATGTCCTAGTGAGTCAAAATCAACGCAAGAATGAAGTGGTCCAAGTTTTCGGAGAGCAAAAAAAAATGGAAATAAAAACGAAAACCGAGCTGAGGTTCAATATTTACAACCAAATGTTGAGCAAAAAAACTTAGTTATGAAAGAGGAAGCGATGAATCACACTGTACACGGTTACAAAAAGCTAACTGCCGATAGTGAGTGTCGAGCAAAGTACGTAACACCCAATATGGCACGCATGGCACCCTGGGCAGCATCTGGGATATTTCATAACCGGGCTTAATTAAAGAGAGGCAAATGATAAAAGTTGTATCCTTTTCTCCCTTTCACGGCAAGATAAATGTAGACTATATGCTGAAAAAAGAAGAAAACAAAAAAAGAAAATCAATTTAATGTGCTTATTATTATTATTGAAACAGGTGATAACTTACATAGGCTCCAGGAATGAAGCATATAACTCCTATGATAAGAAAAACTAAGCCTTGAACTCCTCCAGATGGAAGAATCAACACAGTTATTCCTGTGACCAATAAACCTGAGGAAAATAAGCAATTACTTGCTGTTGTTTAAATGCAATTGTTCAACAACTAGTGGTTTATATTCTTACCCAAACCAATAATGACAAGAGCAAAAGCAGTAGCTACAACTTTCCAATTCTCTTTAACACGAGGGTGTTTCCACCAAATTCTGTCAGGATCAAAATATGATGGTGAGTATTGGTAACTTTCATGGATGAGAGAATCACTGTCTTTAGATGCAGTCTATATGGAAAAAATTGAATGCAAATAAATTATTCAATACAACTGAGAACTCATCAACAAATAAGCTGTTTACTCACATCATCCTGCATAATCCCTGTCCGAATGCTCAATAATACAGGTGTGTGGTGTGGATGAGGTCCATGAGAAGCTGTTGTGATGTTTGTAACTTGGTTTTCGACACCTGTATAATAATATAACCAGAGAACATTGGGTGTGAATTATAAACAAGTATTTAAGGAAGAATTGACATTGAGCATCAAGACATGTGATGTTTGATCAGCTGTTCATCAAACAAACACTTGTCAAATTAGCATACTAGCGTTTCATCGAAACTGTTTGTGTACACAGCACAATCTTTGCTTACGTGTATTACCTTCACTAGATGCAGGTTTCACGCCGCTATTATTTCGCGAACTGTACGCCGATTTGTCGACAGTTGTGCTGCCGTAAACTCGCACCACCACATCGTCGAGATTTTCATCAAAAGCATCATCAATTGAGAATGGCTTTTTGGCCATAATACTTCGAATACGTACAACTAAACAAATAATGTATCACTTGTATTTTTTGAACGCAACTAAAACCACACACTGGTGGCTTACGAACGTTCTCAATGCCCACAAATATTGATGGTGGGGCTCTTGCTGATGTGGGAGTGGTAAGCCAATTGCAGCGATGCCGGATTGTTGTTTTTTACCAAGTGGACAGCAATCGAAATGACCCACCTGCTCACTCACCCATTTGAAAAGAAAAATAAAGAAATCATTTCGATCATTTAATTCCCACAATATTCACGCGCTGCACGGCAGAAATGGTGTTAAGGTCATTCGACAAAGGTTTCAGACTGTCGTCGTCGTCGTTGATTTATCCTGAAATATATTGATTTCGCTCGATTAATATGCAAGCAGATGCAAGGAATTTCGCCGTGTGTTTTTGAGCGATTATCGATTCTTTTCACGCGACTCTCAATTGGCAAACACACAATTGACCATGTCTGGATATGGAACGCAGGATATATCGTGGGCTGTTTTTTTGGTCGTTTGGGTCATAGCAAACGATCGCCTTCGCAATAGAAAATGCTATATAAGTAGCCTGTTTTATAGTCTGCTGTATGCGCACAAGAGCAGTAGAGAAAGCTGTTGGCGACTTGGCTTCGCACACGCACGGCTTTTACATAATCACGGCGAAAATATTCTGAAATAATCCCCGCATTCATCAAAGACACGATTAGAGAGAATCAAGGTAATGCGTTTTTATTTTTTTTCCAAAATTTAATTTTTAATTTTTGAAAAAAAAAAAAAAAAAACGATTAAATTCCCGGAGGCCGTCTATATAAGAGTGGCGTCAGACCAAAGTCTTTTTAAAAAATATGAAATTGTCATTTTGCTGGCGTCTCTTGAAATGAAAGGCTGGGAGATTAGACGCGAAGTATACTAATTAAACCACCACAGGCGCTGTAATATATAATATATAACCAACTGAACCCATCAGAGAGAAGAGCCCAAGAGCGTTTTGAAAGTGAACAACATAAAAAGCGCTAATACACTGACGCAACTGATTTATCTTTGTCCCGGCAGCTAAATAGCAATCCGCGTTGAGGAGTGAATTATATACGGCAGCACAGATGTAGCCTATAACATGCGCGTATTATATTTAAATTTATTTGAATTCTACGCAACAAAGTGTTCGATGTGTGGCCTCGAAAAATATCATTGAAGGCCACCTATATCAATGGAGGAGGGCAAACAATATATATTTGGTTTTTCCTTCGAGAATGTGTCAACTCATTCGTATTCAGTTCTGCGTTTCTACAGGAGATGAACGAAATTTGGTCAGATCCTTTTTCTTTTTTATTTTTCTGCGCAAAGATTATCGACAAGATTCATCCGACATCATTTATATAGTCGACCTGCCCGTTAAAGGAACATTTCAACTTGAAAGTCTATATGGCAGGGCCCATCTGCCAGCCGTTCAACCTTGAGCAGCAAAGAGAAGAAAACTCAGGGACCTGTGCGGAATGATACCAGCAAGTGCAAGCATGAACGACAAAATGACAAATATCACGTGATAAGTCATTCGTACATATACGGGCTCACATTGACTCACGTCCGTGCTTATAGTGGCCGCTATCCTATGGCTTCTGTTACACTAACGGCAAGGGCGCGCGTAACGACGAGGAACGTACCCGAGTTCAAGGACTTTCTCTCTCTCTGTCTCTGTTTTTAACTATCAACTCTCTCGTTTCGTTTATGGACCAGCACAGGTTCTCCGAGAGAGAGAGAGAGAGAGAGAGAGAGAGACTGTTGTGTTGGCTATATAACGCTCAACAGCGCAGTGTTTTGTTTTTGTTGCTCCAGAACGGGGAGAGAGAAAAAAGGGAAAAGAGAGGCGATGTCGAAACCAAAAAGAACGGTGTAAATGCCTATCGGGTAATCTAGCGTGACGGCGCTACTGTGATTGCTGACCCTGCCCAAAATATACAAAATTCTGATTCAATAATAATATATAAAAAAAAAAATATATATATAAGAAGAAAACAAATCAACGGCTTTGTGGGCGTCAGAATAAAATGAGAGAGAGAGATCAAGAGATTGTATTTTTAGATTATTTTATCATTTTGTCCTATATGGGCTACTCTCTCTCTGTCTTTCTTTCTGTTTAGCCAATAATAAGGGCGACTATTAACTTAAATGATATACAACTTATTGCTGGGTGTTTGTCTATAAAGCGGAAAATCTGCTTGTGAACGTGATTTTCATTTGGACTCGATTCTTATTTCATTCTTTTGAGATCAGAGACGAAGCCAATGAATTCACAATAAAACGGCACGCGGATAGAATAGAATAAGAAGAATGGGACAATTGCCAGTTGGACTTGTTCGTGTGGGCGGATGTCGACTGCGCCCTACCCAAGGCCAATTGCAAACAATGCACCCCCCCCCCCCCCAATTCGTGCTGCTTTTGTGGCCTATAATATAGCTGCTACAAAAGATTGAAGGCGACCAATAATGTCTTCTATATTTACTATAAGACGTCCATTTTGACTTTATTCTATGAAGACACTTTCAAAACGGATGACCACCCACAGCCCTCAGCTAGATACTACACCCTAGCGGCCTAGCCATATGTAGTATAGAGGGACTTTAAAATCATTGACGTATACAATACTTAACATCGAGCTTAACATACCGTTCTTTTAAAGAATCATTTGATTGAGAAAATAAAACATTCGGATAGACTGTGAACCGGAGCACAATACAGGAGAGACTGGAATGTTTTATCCTCTATTTCTTTTTTTCAGTTGTATACGTCTATACCGTGCAGGAGAGGAGAGTGTGACGGTGTGCGAGAACAAACAAAAAGAGAATTCAATCGAAAAGGAAAAAGAGGATGACAGCAGGCACTTGTATTGTTGTGTTCTATATGCGAGAAGGACGTTTTTCTCAAATCAGGGTCTCTATTTCTTCAAAAAATAAATGTTCTAAACTGGACGACGGGAAATGGAATCACCCATCAAGTCGGTTCGAGTATATACAAGCCCTGTTGTGTTTACTGTATTTACACCGTCCATAAGGAATCTTGTCGAATAAAATCAAAGAGAAAAAGGTCCGCACACCTGCGTGGACCTACAAACATCACTTTCGGATGGGAGGATTTCTTGACAAAAGGACACATACATGTACCATATATAGCCTACATAGCTATTCATTCGTACACATTGGAGAGTGTAAAATTCTGCACTATACGCAGCACATCGCACTATACGGACCAACTTCATGAAAAGTAGAATAGCAGTCGGATATGTATGGGGACTTGGGGAGACGAGATACAGCACCAAGACTAATAGTATATAAGCCAATCTATTTTTTTATTGCATGACCTTTTTTTTAAAAAAATAGTTCAAGTCAAGTGAAATACAAATCTCCACAAGTTTCACAAAGGTGTCGTGTTGTGCTGTAGCAGTTGCCACGATTCCCGAATACTTTATTAATAAGATGTTGGGCTCTTTTAAACCTCTTAGAAATCTTAAGAATGATGTGCGTACGTATACACGTGGAGTCTGGAATTGTTAATACGCCTCATTCCTTATTAAGCAGCAGTGATCCTCTCAGGAGCAAATTGATCCTGTTTGTCATTGACTTTTAATCAGTGTTGGAGCAGCAAGGTCGAATGCCATCAGTCGCTCGATTCTATATCATTTCCCCAATTCCTCAAAGGATCGCTTAAATGTTCATCACAGCTGGGGAAAAAAAAAAGAGCTTTCCAGGACATGGATTTATGTTTGTCTCGGCAGCATAGCCTCTCCATGGAATGGTCAAATCTCTTTTTGGTTTATGAGCGTCGTCTCGTTCACGGAGATCACAGGAGATCACGGCGACATTGACGACTCGTGTCGCTGGCCCAAACGACCTCGTCGGCCACTAACAGCATCACGAAATTGAGGCCAGCTGCAATATATAGATGGTTATCCGTCTGATTGCGCCATCATGGCTGGGGTAATCTATCAGCTGGACACTGTATACCACATGGATTTATACAATCACTCTTCTCCGTCACCACACAACAAGTATTGAACGAATAGAGAGAGAGAGAGGATGAATACGTAAACACGACCCTGAACCCAAACGAAATAAAAATTGAATTCGTCCTTTCATCTTCATCTGTAAAAAAAATATTATTACATGACCTTTTTAAAAATTAAAAAATTTTTATTTGAATGAATGAACTTGCCTTCAAATCATTTCGGCTATGAAATGAAATGTTGATAGAGCACGATTATGGAAATTTATGAAGGACGAATGCAAAGTAGGATCTCTCCACATTTTTTGAATAAAAACAAATCAAGCAAATAACCTTTTTATATGCGGACGAATATGCCGCAAAAAAAACCCAAGGATCCATTAAATATCGGCCATTAAAATACAACCTTATTTATTTTTATTTTTGAATGAAAATAAAAATACGGGAGTTAAAAATCGGTTCATTAGTTGTACGGCATCCACATAGACTTTTCAAATCAACGTCAATAATAACATAACAATGAGACACGGTTGTCTTCGACGCTGGGTGGGATGCGCAAAAACCATCGCATTTCCATATTTCTCTCGTATATGGGCAGCAACTTGTTTTTCTTTTTCTGAATAATAATGCGCCGCTTGAATGATGACGTTATACAACAAAAATTCTCACTCGTTTTTCTTTTTTTTTTTTTTTACTTATTCTCAACTAGTAAATTTTCACCATTCTCTCATCATCATCATCATCATCATCTTCTGTGTGCGACGTTTGCGCGTTTCTAATCGAAGGGCGACCTCCTCTTTTCCCTTCATCGGACTCCCTATACGCAACGGCCGTATCGTGAACATCGGTGTGATAATCAAGTCTCAAGGCTGTTGGATGATGATAATAGTTTGTAGTACACGTATAGAAATATAACTATATACACAGCATTCTTTTCAATCCGTCTCTGTCTGCCGTGTGAAGGCCGGAGCATCTTATTATTATATAGGATTCTATATGTAGTTCTTCTATAACTCAGCAGTCAGCACTGGCTAAATAATTTGTAAATAAATAAATAAATAAATACATATGGAATGACAATAGATATTAAAGGATCACAACCGTCTGTTGCATCAAGGTGAGAGTCAGCAACTAGCAGCACTTGAAATATAAAGAGCCTCAAATTCAAAGACTTTCGAACAAATATTGAATTGTGGATGCGGCTGCTATGTGCCGCTCTCTATTCACATCAGCTTATTAAGTGGAGAGCCTTTTATATCAAGTTCTCCTTCAGGTGACTTCTTCAAGGTGTGTTTGTCTTCCGAATTTTATTTTCTGGTTTTTTTTTTCAAATATTTTTGGCGGTCACTTGGATGGCGATTGAATTGGATAGGGATTTTGCCATCGTTGACACGAATGACTTGCAAATCATCGCATAAATGGCGAACTAACATGACCAAAAAAAAAAACCAAAACAAATAGAACAGCAAGAGAAAAGACGAGATTTGAAGAAAAAAAATGCCAACGTTCTTTCTCTCCACGGTTGGCAGAGCGTCGCGACCTTCCCGTCCGCTCAAATCTCTCTCTCTCTCTCTCTCTCTCTGCCCGGTCGTTCTCTTTTTTCCACCGTTCCATATCTCAGTTGCCTAGCTGTGACCCGTTAAAACGAGCTCCTGTTTCAACCGGCAATGATGGACGGTTTGATCTCTCTCTAATAATACTGTTATATACTATAGCAAACAACAAATAGTAATAGTAATAATATTAACCTATTTTAACGACGACGACTTGAAATAGAGAAAGAAGTCAACTTACGTTTTTGATTGGCCGCTTTATAAGAAACAAAAATTCTAAAAAGTGAACGAGAAGGTATTACACAAACACAATGACGACAGACACGGAACGATAACAAAAAAAAAACGGAATATAAGAAAGACAGAGAGAGAGAGAGAAAACAAAACCTGTAGAACAACAAAAGATAACAGTAGCTGCTTTGAGATTTTTTTGGCACGGATTTCAAACTAAGAAAAATAAAAAACAAAAAAATATAATACAAACTCAAATGTCCGCCCATTTTTCATCTGCAATTGCATTTATTTCTTTTATATTTTAGAGTTGGGGAAAAAAAATCTTTTCTCTTTGACGTCATGGAAATCAGCAAGAACAAGTTAATGGCGAGGTCGTCGAGATAAAAAAAAAAAAAAAAAGGAAAAGCAAATCAAGCCAACAGGATGGAGCACGACAACAACAACAACAACAACGTGTATAGACGAACGACCGGGCGCTCGGTCATCAGAGGTTTATATCTGGCCCAATGCAAGTTATTCTCTACTATTATTCCTTTTCTTGTTTCCAAAGAGAAAATAGGAGGGGGCCAAGGACGTATGAAAATGCTATTTGCACCATCCATCCATCTATCCTATCCGTCCGTCCGTCCGTTCGTCCCTCCACACGCAAAACGCGGCTCTCATCATCATCCATCGCAACAACAACACCAAGACGAAAAATGAAGAAGCGCGCGCGTGTGGATCTGAACGAAGTTATTTTCTTCTTTTTCTTATTTTCATCAAGAAAAAACGTCGCAATCTAAGCAAAATTCTTTGACGGTGAGCGATGATGCCTGCGGTGATTCTACGCAATAACATCATCTCAAAACTACAATCGGCTACTCTGTCCCATTTTGTCTGCCAATAATTATTAGCTACATCGTTTTTTTTTTGTTTATCAGTATAAAGTTGCTGCAATATTAAGTGTGTTACAACAGGGATCTTATTGCTGGCCCTCACATGTCGTATGGACAATTTACCCCACCTGATCATTTGCCATCCCGCTCTGTTTGGCTGTGAACTGTATATTAGGCGATGGCCGCGCTCATAGCAGCGGGATCTTGATTGCGACATTACAAGCGCTCACGGGCATCACGCGTGCCACATCGCCACAAATGTGTGCAGTGTAGATCCACAATGAACAAGGAGAAAGAAAATGGAAACAGAAATTTATTACAAGAACGAGTTGGGCGCCGTGTCCGCCCTCTTTGCATCCGATACGGATCAAAACAGGCACACAGAGCACACAGTTCTAAATATATTTTTTATAAGTCATACGAATAACTTTCTGATGTCGATCTTTTTCTCTTTTTCATGAAAAAAAATAAAACGAATTTCAGGTTCTGATTATGCGCTGGGGAGTATTGCAATAGGCAGCATCAATTAGCATATCGATTGCAGCGGCGGCGGACCCGTTCATCATCAGGAGACCAGCAATTGAAACGGAGGACAAAACACGACAACAAATTCGTTATCAAAATGAAAGGGAAAATCAATTGGCCCAATGATACAGAAATGTATTCTATATACGTCGTATTATTGTGTAATATAAGAGATGAAATGTTCAAATTTAAATCGAAATGATTTAACTTATTCGTAGAGTCGTTAATTTATAAGAAGACAAAGATAATGTATGAAATTATTTATTTGTTGTTGTTGTTGTTTTTTAGGGGAAGGGGGGGGGGAGTAGATTTTTTTGCCAAAAAGAAAGTGGCCATTCAACGCCTTATATTCTTTTCTTTTTTTCTTTTTTTTCTTCTCTTTCTTTTAAATTTTTAGCATTGAGCCAAAAATTTCACGACGCAACAACGCAGCAGTGCGCACGGTCCCACATCACATTTCGGCACACACCCAAAACAACAAAAGCACCGCGCGCTCAGTTGCCAGTAAACACCACCGGTTGTTCGACAGATTTTTTCTTCTTGTTATTTTATTTTATTTTTTTTTATTTTTGGCAAAAGTCCCCGCAATGATGTACACAGCGAAAAACAAAAAAAATTAAACTTTTTTGCGCTCTTTTCTTATTCATAAAATTCTAACGAATATGTACGTAGGCTATATACAAGATAAAGTTGCCTAACCATTTTTTTTTTGGTTTTGCCGTTGACGTCGATGCGATATACCCGCCGTCGTTGCAATTCGACCCACTTTTTTTTCTGACTGGATGATGTTACACGCTATTATAATATAGCTGCGCAGAGCGTTGCTGCTAGCGTGTAATATCACGATATCTCGGCATCTCTCGACAATGCGTGACCATTTTGGCACACACGGTATGGAACGGGACCGGTCGCTTCGATGGAGCCGAAAGATGGTACGCACTGATAGCGCATATACAACACATCGCCCTGTGCTGTGCTGTGCTGTGCTGTTGAACATTTTCTCTTGTATTCTTTTTCAGCTTCATTGGTCATCCATAGAGTCACTTTTCCTCTCGTTTCCAATTGGGCGAGGCAAAAAAAAAGAAGAAGAAGAAAAGAAGAAAAAGGAAATCGCATAATTTCTGCTGCCGTCGTGTGCGGCGATAGATCGCAAAAAAAAAAAGAAAAAAAAAGGCCAGGGTCGGTCGTTGTGAAACGGACGTCATTCGATCCAATCGCGAAATATAAAAGACGCCATTGAGTTTATATGTTTCTTTATTTGTCCGTCTATTCTTAACCAACCATCAAGTGACACATTTTTCCCTTTTGTTTTTGTTTTTTAAATATATACACCCGGGATTTATAGTCGCTCGTGGCGCCTGAGTTGCTAGAAAATGTTAATGGTCGCGACGACGACAAAAAAGAGCCTTCAATCAAACGCCATGACTTACACATATATAAGTACTAGCGTATTAAGTTTTTTACGTACATTATTTAAACGACAATGCGAAATGGCGTAACCCGTTTAGTCTCTTGTCAGAAGCAGCAGTTTCTCATCGTCTGTCTCTTTTGTCTTATGTGTGTCGTCACAGAATAATCCCTGGGGCCGTGACGATCCACACGAATCCCCAAAAAATTAAATTTCTGAAACAATGGCGACAGAAATTACACATTTCCTATTCCCAACATCATCAGATAGGATGAAGGACTTTTGTTACCGTATTTTCTAATAATAATAAAAACATTTGATTTATGTATATTTAAGAGAGTGAAACAGGGAAATGTGCGCATTGAGAGAGACAATAGGAAAATCAACAAGGCGTTTGTTTTATGTGTTGATGTTGAGTTTGTTGAGTCAATTTCCGACCGGTCTCGCCCAAATAAATGACAAACACGATTGTCTATGCCCAGCATGACGTCCATAGTTTCGCCAATGTTTTTGGGGGCTCTTTAAAAAAAAAAAAAAATATCTGCTGCTTTTGTTTGTATTTCCTTCTTAAATAATAATTTTTATAACAAACATTTTGTACCACCTACCCGCGTCATTTGGGGGTCGGCGAGCCCCAAATGCGGAGACATCGCCGTTGCTGCATTATGCAACTCACGCAACTGTTTTTTTTTTTCTTTTTCCTGGAATTTGGCTATAACCAAATGACATTACACACATTTTCCCATATCTTATAATAACCTTTTGTTTTTACCTGGTGAACAACATTTTTGAATCGTCAAAGGGCGCTAAAGTTATTATGCATGACATTTACATAATAGGAGATTTTTTTAAAAATATGATAATCAAAGTGAGAGAGAGAGAAACAAAACACACACACGTTCCTATCCTACAAGAGCCGGGAGCAGAGCGCCAAACGGATTTATATTCGAGCCGCGAGGCAAAATGAAAACGAAATGGCCAAGCAAAAAACGACCGAGAATATATTTGAACAAAGTTGAGAAAAGTCTGTGAAGAAGAAGAAGAAGGAAAAGTTCATAAAGTGAAAGGTATATATACAATTTAGCGGCGCCAAGTTGTTGCATATAAGACGTGGACGTGGTAAAAACAACAAAAAACAAAACAAAATGACGGGCTAATGACGAAGGTTGAACCAAAATTCACGTTGGACTTCAAAAATTTCATTTGAACGTCGAAATTCCTCCTCTTTTAACTCTGACGTCTATTCGTGATCATCACGCGAATGTTAATATATTCGCGGTCAATGGATGAGATGAAGCGGAGGTGGATGCTGATACTGGATTTAAATTCCCCGCCGAAGAAAGAAAGAAAGAGAGAGAGAGTAATGATGATGCGAATACAACATGTCGAACGCTGTCGCTCCGGTATTATATGCACATAATAATAGAATAAGATTGCGTGCTGCGACCTGAATAGTCAAATAATCATCAGCCTTGTGCGTCCTTGTGTATTTACCCGAGAACCTTGCCATTACGACGTTCAGCAGTTGAGCATAATAGACATTGTCTGCTGCGCACTACATGTATACAACGTGGAAACTTGTTTAATAGCTGTAATAATAATAAAAATATAAATCAAAATAAGCATTATTATACATCTATCTACTCTGGGAGTAGTAGAACAGACCCGGTGCCAAAACGTTCTCTGAGTGGTTTTTTCACGTTGAACTTTTTGGATTATAATATTTCTTTTTTCTTTTTCTTGTTGGATAGAAAAATGAACGCTAAAACCTGCATCTTTTTTCCCTCTCTCTATTGGATTTCACAATAAGAAGTTTTGGTTTTGTTTTTCTGTTTCGAAAAATAATGGGTCGATTCGCTTGGCTTGACTGCCGATATTGATAATGTCAATTATTCGTCTTTCTCTCGAGCTGTTTATCTGTTATATAGACGAATTGAATTCTATATTGCTATTGACAAAATGTTTTTTTTTCCTTTTTTCTTTCACGAGATTTTTTCAAGTCATCAAAAATGGAATGCCGTTCGTCGTCTTTCATACAACAATCAAAGACATTTCAAATAATAAAGAGCTGGAGACTAATGTCAACATTTATTTATATATTTGCCTTGGCCTAATGATTCACGTAACAAATTTTTTTTTTTTTTAGTTTGATCGTGATGTTGATGACGGCGATCTTTCGCCTAGTAATTTATGTCCGTTACGTATTAGCTGGATAAGAGAGAAAACAGCTCTCTTGGAGGGATTCGTGATGATGGCACCACAAGGACTATTATCATCACAGTGTCTACTGCTGACGTCATAGAGGCTTTATACAGTACAGTAAATCAGTTGGTGGTGGGGTATATCAAGAAGAAAAAAAGTCTTGGTTCTTCTTGCTGGCTTTTGCCTCGGCCGTTTTATTTAATGTTGACATTCCCAAAAAAAAAAAAGAGGAGAACATCGCAGCCATATATCCGCCTTGAATAAGACGAGATCCGGCTTATATATATGCGCGTTGAAAAAGAAAGAAATAATCTGATGCAGGGGACACACTATACCGTCTTCGTCGTTTGTTGTTGTCAACGATGGGAACACTATGTGCCACAACCCAAACCCTAATGACAATAACCTTGGTCACGTGATTTGGTTTATCTATTTTTCTTTTTTTCATTTGAATTTATTCCTGTTATTTTATTTTTTTTTTAACCGATGGGGCAAGGTCATAACTGCGTTCCCTTTTTATTCTTACCATCGTAAGGAGAGGACGTGCAGGGAATTTTATTGTTGTCTCTTTCGATTTCTGTAATAGGCCGGACGCCGGCCATCAGATTGAAGTTCATTTCCATCCGCACACCGCCCGCCAAGAGTCTCACGATTTTCTTCTTCTTTCCGCTTAATTGCACATTTTCATTTGTATAATTTTTAATTAAAAAAAAAAAAAAAAAAAAATTGTTTATAGCTAAAGGCTATACTTTAATGTTAAGTACTCTGCTCTACCAGCATCCTCTCCTTGAAATAATGAAACTCAAATTATTGCTGTTCTTCATCTTCTTCTTCTTCTTTGTCATTACATAAAAAAATGATTAAGTCCATGAAGGTCCCGTTTCATATAGCTCGGGACTCTGCTGTTCATCTGCTGTGATGGAATATAATGACCGGAGGTCACGCGTCTTCTTCTTCACTCTGAATAAGGACAAGTTGAAGATGGACAAATTCTCTTTTCACCTAAAAGGGAAGGAAAACCAAAAAAAAAACCAAAAGTGAATGTTGGTCAAGGTGCGTGTGTTTTGCGTAAGCGTTGCGTCACGGTAGTTTTTCGTTATTTTTCAAGTTGTTGCTGAAATGTGACGGCCGATCGATCCAGTCGCCGTATAAAGGGCGTGTGAGCATTACTCACGAACTGAGTGAGATAGAGAAGGGGAGAGACGTCCATCAGTGACACGTACACATGGACCGTACATAAGAGAAAGAAAAAGGACAACAAAAAATAGAAAATTACAAGGCTCAATTGTCATAGAATTTAAAGGGAGTCAACCGTATCACGACCAAGGAGCGGGACCAGTCACGAGACCGTGCCGGCCTTCCCTCCTGTCACTTATGATATCAATACGAGCAATCATTTTCATGTTGTATACCATATATTATATAACATTTATTCGTCTGTAGCCCCGAAAAAACAGCTGATATCGTTTCAATATTACACTACTGCTGTGCGATGTGGCAATGCCTAACGTCCCGTGACAATGATGATATTTTTTTAAAAAATAAATCGAGAATTTAATTTCGTGTGCATAATAGACGAAAGTCGACTATTCCTTCGATTACATAAAACACAAATTTATTTTTTGTTTTGTTTTTGTGGGGGCTTTCTCTCTCTCTCTCTCTTCCTAACTCGGTTAATGAGCTATTCGAGGGAAAGTCCCAGTTGAAAAATAAAATTAAAAAAAAAAAACATTTTCAGTTCAATGATAATGTTGTCTTCAATTGAACTAGTGAGACTGCGCCATACTGATTTGGTTGTTGTTGTTTCAAGTCCGTCGTGCGGATGATTGAAACTTTGAAAGTAAAATTTGATGCTCGTATTACGATGAACCACATGACGTGCAATAAAGGCCAATGATGCCTCTCCAACATCAGACAGGGCATATAGTACAACCGAGTGAAAATCAAGAGAAGGTATCATTTCATCTTCTTCGTGGAAACCGATGATGATGGAGAGAGGATGAGTGCGTATAGTAGCCGCATTTGGCATTATATAATATAAGAGGCGAGAATTGCCTAATGTTTGCGCTATGTTTGTTCTCACGCGCAGAAAAGAGAAACAACAACGACAAGAGTTTTCTCTTCGTTGACACGGCGGGACGACACCAAATCTGTTATAAAATTATAAAATCTTGTATTTTCCAAGTGAATTGAGCAGAGATAGAAGGAAAGTTTGCAGATGACACGATTCTCTGCCCGTCCTTCTGATGCCAAAGAAACAAAAACTCGTATGTGTCAGAAAAAGGATAAAAAAGTTCTTCCTCTCACATAGTATAATATTTTCTATATTTTAAAGTTCTGAAAGGAATTCAAAATAAAGGTCATACAGTCCTTTCTCGAGCGCCATCTATACGTCTCTTTTATTCAGCAGGGGGACGACAAAAAAAAAAGGGTCCAAACGGGGGGGACCACACAACAAAAAATGTCTGAAAATAGACAGAAAACAATCCGTTACGGATAGGTCTCTTTGTCCATTCTTCTTTTTGTTTGTCGTATATACAGCACAAAATAGAAATACAATATATAAATATATCTATATCTATACATAGCGATATGGATGGAGTATGGTATAATATAGTGCTGGCGCCTCCCCCCCCCCCCCCCATTTCTTATCTTCTTTTTCTTCTTTCTTTTCTATGTATAAAGAAGTATATGCAGTCCCTTGTCTATTCCGAGGCAAGAAAAGACGTACACCACTTTCCTTTTCATGCCGATGTCGACACAATAACAGAAGAAGAAGAACGTCAACTGAGAACGAAGATGAGACCGAATTTCTGCTCCTGATGGGCCCATGAGGATTCAAAGATAAAAATAAAAGGTACGTACATATAATAAACAACTACTGAAGACGACGACGGTATATATACAACTAACAAGTAAATAAAAGAAATATTTCTATTTTTTGTTGATTTTATGAGGATATTATTATAACTACTAGTTGACGGAATGAGTCTATGCGTCGCCTCATGTCCTATAAACATATTGAGGAGACTATCCAGCACTTGCTATAATGTGATGCGCGTACATAAATGAATAGCACATCAGACGGTGTACATTACTACTAGTGGATGGATGGATGGATGAAAGAGAGAAATATAACCTTTGCTGCCATGTCACCTAGCGATGCCCGTCTCTCTCTTTCCAGCTAAAACAGGACGTCTGATGATGCAGCTACGGCTGCCGCATACCTGTCAAGGTGCACCAACGATTGATGGACCATCAAGTGGGAGCGAAGTTCAGAAAAGAGCAGAGCAGTGAGACAAAAAAAAAGGGACAGTTTGAGGCACATCACGTGATTTCTAATCAGCTTACCATCAAATCGGGCCCCCTGTTTAGTCGATTTTCCTTTTCTTTCATGTGATGGGAGGGGATAAATAAATCGAATGGCATAACAAAAACTTAAAACAGGAGCCAAAAAAAAACAACAAAACAACAAAGACTTGAAGAGATGTCGAGGAATGTCCAAAATAGACGCAAGAAAAAAACAACAACAAGACGTGCAGCACACAGAAGGGCCATCGACCGCGACTTGGCTACATATTTTTGTGTTTTTTTTATTAACATCATATCCAGCAGAGTATAAAGATAGAAAGAGGAGCCCAGTCTTTTAACAGAATGAACAACAACAACAACTTGAAAACCGGTTATGACGTTGCTCCATGTTATTCCATCGCCCACGAAATGCACAAACAAAATAAATAAATAATTTTGAGACGAAAGAATAAAAGAAAGACGACGATGATAGTGCTGAGTTGTTTTTGGGTTATTGCGCTGAGAGAAGAGATTCTTTTTTTTTGCTGGGCCGAGTGTTGCTGAGTCAATTGCTGGAGCGCTCCGACGGCAAGGCCACGCGTGTTTGCCCCGTTGCTGGTTCAACCTTTTATTCTTTTTATTTAAAAAAAAAAACAAGCCGTTTTAAAAAAGAAATAAAATCTGTAACAAAAAAAAAACAAAAATTTGAATCACACACACACACAAAGAAAATGAGGGAGGAATAACCTAATAAAGATGAAGGAGAGCGAACCCCTATTCAGTTTATTTTTTATATATTTTATATAAGAAACAAAAAAAAAATGAAAAGATATGACCGTCATTGTTGTTGTATCTCTCTCTCTCCCCCCCCCCCCCTCTTTTTTTGTAATTCCGGTAATTATAAACAGAGAAAAGAAGAAGAAGGTCCTATACACGAGTTAAGAAAATGAAAACGAGAGTGGAATTTCGGTGTGTGTTAATATATTTATGAAAGGTTCATACCGTCCGTACACTAGTAGACAAAACAACTCTTTGCGCAGAGTTACGGTCTGATTTGAAGAAGACCTTCCCGTCCCAAGGTCGGCTCGTTGGTTTTGTCCAAGAGTTGCCGAGGAGATGGCGGCGACTCACCTGAAAATTTTCGAAATATCTTTGCCTTAAAAAAAAACTCCCCTCCGCCAAAAACGAAAAATTTCCTATTTCTCACTTGCGCATTGCGCGAAAACCCCACTTTTTTTAAAATATAATAATAAATACGAGTTTCTTTGCGAATTTAGAATCTAACGCGTCGCACACCTTTCATGGAGCCAATGTTAAGGTGGTATATAGCCCACCTTCTTCTTTCTCCCGCCCCCTTTTCCTTTTTTTCCACCAGCAGAGCAGCAGAGGACTTGCACAGTTGCTGTTGCTTGGCCAGCAGCAGCAGCAACCGGAGAAAAAAACCGAGAGTGAAAGTTCACTGACTGAGAGAAGCCTGGACTTGACTGGCTGGACGACTCGGCCCAGCATATACTCAAAAAGTGAGACACACTCACAAGCTCACTCGCAAGCTTATACGCGATCACCACACACACACACACACACAGCTGCTGCTGTTGCTCCTGTTTACAACAGGCACCGTCGTCCGTTTTTTTTTACCATCATCACCATCAGTGACCGTGCGCAGTTTGTTTTTTGTTTTTTTTTTTGGTTTGTTTCGGTCGCCAATAAGCGCCGTCGCCAGGTGAAATAAAATCAGTCTATTAAATTGTTAGAGCATTCAACCATCTGTTGATTGTATTCAAAACAATCGGCCGTCGTTTAGCGCTTTTTACTAAGTGCGCACCTGAAATAAATTGCGCTCATTTCATATTTTGATTCGACCCGTTTTTTGTGATGTTCTTCTCCGGCAGTGTTGTTGTCACGATCACGGTGGTTTGATTATCTATCGAATTTCAGCGTCGCCGTGTTGGTGCTCTTTATACATCGCCAAGAGAGTAAAGAAAGAAAGAAGATAAGAATTTTATACTTTTGACTGTTGTTTTTTTTTCTTGAAAAGAAGAAGAAGAAGATGGAATTGTTATGGGTAAGTGAAATATTTTTTAAATGTAGGTATACTATTAGAACGTCTGGTATTATGTAGAAAAAAGGAAAAGTTTTTCAAGGGGTAAAAAAATGGTAAATTGAATGAAAAAAGTGGAATGAAATTTTTTAGTGCGGGGGGAGTCGAATTCTCTCGGCAGGGAGTCCTCGCGATGGTCGCATGAGAAATGGTCGTCTACGTGACTCGTTTCTTATTTTACTTTTTTCCTTCTTTTCCTAGAAATCTCCCCCCCCCCCCCCCGCCCTCTCCATTCCACCTAAAAAAAAAGGAATCGACAGGTGGATGATTGGGAGAGTCAACAGGACAAAGAAACAATTACAGGGAGGAAAAGTCTAAAATAGGAAAGAGAGAAAAGGGAAATTGTTGTATATATTAATATACCGGTCATTGATTCCTACTCTAACCGACAATTAAACCTTTTTTCTTTCCCTTCTCCCTTCCATCATCCACTTATCAGCGATGTTCTTATTGTCGGCTTGTTTATTACAAATGAAAATCAACGATAGATACCTACACGTATAATACCTACAAACTACAAAAGCGGCCGATTTTTCCACATGAGTTAATGAAATTTTCAATTGTATAGTCATTATAGATCGTCACGCTACCTCCTATTAATCATTATATTGAAATGAAAAAGCTTTTATAGATTCGATTCACTTTGCGATGAGTGGTTGAGGTTAGTGGCTTCCGACTTGGGAAAATCGATAATCGAACCAATCACCACAGAGCCATACTATAATAGATTTTGTTGTTGTTGTTGTTTTTCAAGGATATTTGATACACGATCCGGTTCTACGGATGATTTATCTTTGGAACGGGCCTTAAAAGACACACCGACGTCTATTTAGTATTACAGTCGCACTGTTTTATCCCGCCGACCAGAGAGCCATCAACAGTTGAAATTTCAACTTATATATATCCCCACACGTATTATTATTATGATTATATCTAGACTCACGCATAATACATATAGAAGCGATGAGACGAGAGTGTGACGATTCCTTTCTCCGGGAGCCGTTCTCTTTCCTCTTATTTCATTTTTTTGCCATCTTGTCCCGACATCTCACATGTGCTATATAATATGATACCACCACGAGGCACTACACACAGCCAACCAGCCAACCAGCCAGCCGAGCATAATAATAACAATAATGTTACATAAGTTATTATTATAAATATTATACAGTAAAGATGTATATCTACACAGGACGTCTATACTCTATGTGCTCTTGCGCGTGTGTAGAAAGTGGTGGCGATGTCTCGGCGCCAAAAAGGAATCGGTCGGTTGTTATATACTAGATATCCTCCTTTATTCTCTCTATAGATCCTTTGGCTGTTTCGTTTGGCCCCCTCGAGACAAAAACCAGTTTTGATTCTTTTTTTTTTTCTGTTTTAAAAATAATCTCTCTTCTTCTTCTTCTTCTTCTTCTTTTCTTTCCTTTTCTTTCTCTCCTTTTCGTTTGGAAATTCGGAAGCGAATACGGGAAAAAGTCAACTGCTCTGTGTGTCCGTGTTATTATATTCTTCTTCTTCTTCATGTTTCCCCCTGGCAGCCGTTGGTGAGGATATTTTGTAAGACAAAACGAAGACGGTATTCCCCGAGCACCTTTCATTCGCTAATAATATCGTGTAAACTTTTTTTTTTTGGTTGTTAATTTTCTTTTTTATTTTCGTTCGCTTTCCCGACCGAAAGAGAGGAAACCAGTCCAAAAAAGAAGAAGAAGAAGAAGACAAAAAAGTATACTATTAAGAAAATGGCACTCAAGGAGCTGTTGTTATCGACTGATGTGCCCTACAAAGAAATAGCTAAGAGTGTCATGTGGATGATATTTTCTTCTCTTTTTTTGGGTCCGCACACATTTTTCGACACATGTTTCCATCGCCGGGACGGTATCTTATGTGTGGCTTCCTGAAAACTTCTTCTTCTCTTTGAGTTGAAAATTTATTTCTTGTTGTCATGCAGAGAGATTGAGAGAGAGAGAGAGAGATTGAGGTCCATTACAAATATGTAGAACTCTTCTCCTACTACTGGATATACTATACACAAGAGAAACAGACAGACAATAGAGAGAGGTGAAACGAACGAGAGTGGAGTTTCTTCTTTATTTTGGCGGTGGAAACGAAAGCGCAGCACCTGATTCGTTAACTGGAAAAGGAAGAAAGAAACAAGTCGTCCTCTTGTTCTTGTGATGTGGTGACCGTCGATGTTGATGGTCCGTTAAAAGGACAACAACAAAAACAAAAACAAAAAACAAAAAAAAAAAAACAGCGGAAATATATCAAACAAGGAGACACATTTCTTGTATTTTATGTATAGAGAAAGCACTTAAGCTGTTGCTGCTGTTGTTTGGCCGAGTTTCATTCTGATGTGCACAACATTTTCTTGACCTTTTCAAGCGGAGTTCGTCGGCCCATTCATTCCTACTAGCTCGTAATTGATTAATGTTGTGATTACAACCTGTCAAACAATTTCTTTTTTACCTTGGTCATTTCTTATTATGGAGCTCAAACTTACTACGTGTAAACGGAAGTTTCATTAGAATAACTCAAATTGGATATTGCTGGGGAAAATGAAATGCATTTACTAATAAACAGAAGATAGAAAAAAACTCATCAAAGGTCGTTCTCGAATGGGTGAACAAAAAAAGGTGATGGGGATTTTTTGTTTTTTTTTTGGCTGGTTGGCCGTTATTTTAATGACGACATTCTATACCTTTGTTTGGTTATTTTGTTCCATTCTTTTTGGGCTTGACGGCCTTCACCTGTGCACACCTGCCTATTAGCTGTGCCCGTCCTAATGTGTTTTTAGCGTCCATGTAGCTATATACTTATTAGACAGCTACGTCGACCGGAAAATCTATTGTGCCCTTGGCCACATAGGCACAAGTCATTTAAATAAATGATCATATATAGACGCGCGGGGGAAGAATCTATACTCAGCAGCAGCAGCAGCAGCCATTAAACGTAGACTAATAATAATGGCACCATTATAGACGATTCTGGCAGCCTAACACACCGCACGTCTTTTTCAGGTCAAATACTTTTTTCCGTCCGTTAGAAACTGGCTGTGGCTGATGCGTATAACAATGCTGGTGGTTATTATACACCGCAAGAAAGATATATAGTTCAACGAGAGAGCTGGAACAGCTATATACGCGCGGCCGGCCCATTTGGAACATTTTCGATGGAGTGTATACGGTTGCGTATGCACGGGTGATGATATATACTGTACGCGTAATGTACAGAGAAAAGAAGAGACTTTCGACAAGAAAATGAATGCGCGTGTGTATAAGAAAGCTAGCGAAACGATGTGAAGAGACGCGATGGCCTATAGTTCTTTTGTTATATGAGTACTTTGTCAATTTTCTCTCTTTTCGACATTAGTCTTCTTTATTTCCCTCTTCTTCTTCTTCTTTTTCAAAGTTAACACTTGGACCGCACAATAAAACGTGCAGGCAGGAAGAGTCACCACGCAACGCCTTTATTTTTTTTTTTTGTTTATCTTTATTTTTGTTTTTGCTCTAAATTTTGAAGAGAAAACAAGCCGTCAGATATATTTGACGCAAGTTTAACGACCTGAAACGACGTCAAGGAATATATGCAATATCTATAGACAATACGCCCGGATCGCGAAACGATATCAAAATAACCCGACCGAAATAATAATAACAGAGCGCACCATACATTAGCGTCGTCGTCCATCGGTCCATTTAACTAATAGAACAAACGAAAAACATTTGTTTGTTTTTTTTCCCCCTTTTATAGATCGTTTCCATTGGCGGTTTTAAGTTTTTTTTTTTCGCGCATCACGACGTTTTTAATTTATTGATGAATTGTTGTCGTCGTTTCTCTTAAAAAAATAGAGATCCTCAATTTGGAAAACTAAAACTTACATAATAAGAAATTGAAGCCGGGTGAAAGCGTGTATAGAAAACCATCACATCAATTTGGTTGCTCTCCAGCGATATAGGACTTTTAACTGGGCGTCAGAATATTACTATATTAACTCTATCTTAAAAAAAACAAAGCAGCTGCTAAAAAACGACGCATATGTATAATACAAAAGAGTAGGCAGCAGTCAGGTATACAGCCGAATAAGAGTTATTCGGGGTGAAAGAGAGCTGGCCAAACGACTGGATTTCTATTGTCACGTTGCCAGCTGGCTCTGCTGAGGCATCGCATCAGTAGCAGAGAGCCACAAAAGTCTACAAAACAGAATAAGAATGGACGACGCACGCGCCTTTTGAACTCACCTCGGGACCCGTTCTATAAATGCAAAATTTTACGCAACATTTAATATAACGAACGCCATCGAGTCCGACGTAGTACACACAAAGGGTGAAAGGCATTGCTGATCATCATCAGGTTTCCCGATTTTGAAAACAAACAAGTCAGAGGTTATTTGTGTTCTTTAAATAATTCGTCGACAGGCAAATATCATCGTGAACTGTCAGTTAATGGTATAATATCATACAACATCCGCGATATGTCGTGTGATGGCATGGAAGAAAGAAAACCCCCGAAAAATTTCGCGCTGCGCTGATAGGCACAGGACAAAACATTTTATAGAATGTTGTTGGAATTATTGTGTCTGAATTCTACGTACGAGTCACGTTTCGACATTTCGTGTATATATGAATAAACTACACCGTCAAGTCGTGTGTAGGTATAGTGCATAATATAGTATTCTTATATGTAGGTATAAATATGTTTACAACGTGTCCTTGGGGGGCTGGTTTTTGCAACGCTGTTAAAGTCAGTAAGCCGTTGGCACGGATAAAAATGTATGTGTCTACTCTATACGAGAGAGCGACGAGAGAGAAAAAGAATGAAAGAAAGGAAATAAAAAAAAAGTGAGAAGGACACGATGAAACTTGTACACTGCTTTTTCGGTCGCTTTCGGTTTTTATTTTCAATTTTCTCTTTTTTTACTTTTCCCTGTAAAATATATAAAGAAAAACCATTTCTCTCTCTCTCTCTCTTCTCTCTCCTTTGTATAAACACAAAATAAAACTTGGCCTCTGTTCAAATCAACTCTCAAGAAGGTCACCTTTAGGGGGTCCTTGTTATATTTGTTATTTATTTTAGTTTTATCCCCCCCCACTATCCGTGAAAATGTTTCGTTTTCAAATTGTTTTGTGTCTCAACTGCGATTCCGTGCTAGGAAGTATTTGGAACAAGAGGATCAGTCTGGCGAAGAATATATAAAAGATCTACAAGAAAATCTATAAGAGAGGGTAGGTAACACCACGGTGGGTATATGACTAGAGAGAAATTCCATCGGCGGTGTGTAATACATCGCAGAGAAAAGGTTCATAAGGTCGCCCAAAAGAAAGGAGGTCCTGTCATTTCTAATATGATCGATAGTGTTATTCTTTCACGGACAGCAAGCAGCAGAGTGCGCAGTAGACAGCTAGAAAAGAACGGACAGAGAAGAAGAAAGAACCTTTAAGAGAAATGAAAAAAAACAAAACACAATATAACCTCCACAATGTGTGCAATGCACGTCCTCTCATCGTGTCTGCTCTCTGTTTCAACCTTGGCGCTATATGGATAGGAGAAGGACAAGTTCTTCTTTCTCGCGGGGCCTTATATGTTATGGTACCTAAATAATGACGGATGGTAATCAAGACGTCTCGCCTCCTCTCTCTCGTAGTCTCCAGCTCTTCTCCAGGGTATACGAACAATACTAGATGGATAGTAGTATTGTATATAAGCTTTGACTATACACCGTCTCCAGTATATATAGTTATTTACATATCTACCACCAGTTAATAGAGAAAGAGATAACATAAGGCAACACTATACCATAGCCCACCACATTGAAACAGTATCTCTCTCTCTCTCTTTATCGTATACATATTGACTTGGTGTATACCGATGTGTACACATTGTCTGTATTATTATTACACACAGCATATATGCAAATCATTTGTGTCTGTCTGTCTGATGTCCTTTGTCTTCATCATCACCTCGTTTATGATTTGATACATTTTGACATCCTCAGGGGAGACTCAAATTGATGCTGCCGATCCTGATCATTGTCCTATTGGTTGATGGAAGCCTGGCTCAATTTAACCGGTTCCCTCAGTTTCAGCAACCGTTCCAGCCACAACAGCAACAACAACAATTCAGGATACCTCGACAACAGGCGACATTTCAACAGCAGCCCAATCAGATTTTCAACAATGTACAGCAACGACCTCAAGTACCTCAGAGACCGTTCCAACAGTCCAGGCCAGTTCCAGGCCATGGCCGAGCAAGTCAGGCAAACGAGGCAGCAAACGTTGCAAGCCAACGCTCAGCAGCCGTTCAGACAACCAACAGCTCAGCCGGTAAAAATATCTTCAATTGATTTTGTTCATGTAGCGTATGACGATGGATCCCGTTTAGGAGCCATTAATTAATTGAAAGTGTTTTTCTTTTCTATATAAATGATTTTCTAAATATATATTGACAGCAACAAGTAACCCAGCAGCCATTCCGGCAGCAACAGCCAACTTTCCCCCAACAGTTCAGGCAGCCAGTAGCCCCCCAGTTTCAGCAGTCGACGCAACCGGTCCGTCAACAATTTCCTGTCCAGCAGCCAACACGCCCAGCACAACAGCAGCAGCCAGTCGCCGTTCAGCAACAACAAGCGTTTAGGCAACCAGTTCCAAATCAGCAAGGATTCCGACCACCGAATCAGAGACCCCAAGCCCAGCCACAAGTATGAATCATAATCTGATCATTGATTACATTTTAATGATAACAATCAATGAGCTCCTTTTCAATGAGAAAATCTAAATAGTGAACTTTCTTCTGTCCTCATCATTATTTAGAGATTGAATTGTCTATACATGATTTGAATGAAATCCGAATTTAATTGCGTCATTTTTTGAATGAACAACAATAGCAGCAGCAGGCGATTAGACAGCCGCAGCAATTAGCGCAACCTGTACGTCAGCCTCAACAACTTTTCCAGCAACCGCAAGCCCAGCAGCAACAGCAAAGACCAATCCAACAATTTGCACAGCCTCCGCAAGTTCAGCAGCCCCAGCAGCAACAAACGTTTGCGCCGCAACAGCCACAACCACCACCACAACAACAATTCAATCCGTCAGTGAATCAAGTACCTCGTCCAGCTCCGTTTGCGCCTCAGGAACCGCAAGTTCCCCGTCCGATTGTTCCTATTCAGGAGCCTCAACAGTTGCAGAACTTGCTACAACAACAACCTGCACAACAACAACCACAACCATTTCAACAAGAACAGCAGCAGCAAGTGCAACAACAACCAGAACAACCTTCAACTACAACTCCGGTTCCGTTCATCACACCGGCGCCGACTACAGCGCCGACAACAACAACAACAACAGCGACACCGATTCCATCAGTCGCCGTTTCATCCGGAGACTCGTCAGTTCCAGTGTTCCGTGGTGGAATGACGACAACACGACAGCCCAATGGGCCCGTACCTGATTCACCGTTGATGGACAACAATGCAGGTATCAACAATGCCGGAATTCTTCCGTTGCAAACCGACACGAACGATCAGAGTTTGCTCTTCCCCAAGTATCCGCCATTCGCGTAAACATGAGGCAAGGAGCTATAAGTAAAAAATTTAAAAAATGGAACAACAAAATCAATTTGCGTGCCTGTACAAACAAAAAATAACGTTTCCCTTTGCGCGTCTCCCATTCTGAATTTCATTAATTTTATTATATAACCGAACTTTATGTTTTTTTTTTTGTTTTTTTTTTTATTATTCTCTGCCCTTTTGTTTTGTTTTGTCATCGACATTTTCGACAATTGTCTTTTTACACCAGTCCACGCATTTATTATAATTAATTATGTCTAGAATTAAATAATAAGACACATATACCCAAACCGGCCGCCGGAACTGCTGGGATGATCATTTTTTTGTTGTTTTTACTTTAAATTCGGAATTGAACCTGAATGTGTAACGATTGATTTGATATTTTGTTTGTTTATTCGATTCAACAGCGAGTTGGCTGTCTGATAATCGAATAAATAAGATGACGATGTAAGCGCTGGGAACGTCTACGAAGAATAGATTGAAGTTAATTGAATCATGTCCAATTTGTGCGAGGAACCGTACGGCCGGTTTCCAGTTCTGTTCCCAATTTATTTTAGTTTTTTATTTTTTAATAATTAAATATTCGAACGAAAAACAATTTGATAATTTGTTTATTGTATTTGCTATTATTGGTGTGTACTACAAAGTGTCATTTCACCTGAATAGTGGTGCTACATGTTATTTGTGCTGTGTCTCTATTGAATTTTGAGAAACAATTCAAGTGGATTGACTCATTTGCTGAAGGTGATCCAGCAATCCAGAGTCTACGATAGTTAAACTTGGAGTTATACTCTATAATCTCTCAAGGACACATTCAACATTGGACGACGTCACTCGACGGCCTTGTGCAATGAATCTAACTAGTGGCTTACAAGGAGTCTAAGGTGTGAAGTCAAAGTGTTAAAACTTAAAAGTGATGGTGCGCAAGTGTGTGTTGCGATTATTATTATCCTGCCGCTTTTTGTACAACAATAATTTCGCTATATTTTTTTACAAAGAAAAAAGGCATTTTTTCGCCCAGTTTGTTTCTACTTTCTATTGTTGCTCATCTTCTTCTTCTATCTTGCAAACAACTAGATATCGGCCAACAACCGTGAACAAGATACATAAGAGAGCATATATTAAATCCCCCCAAGACTGGCGCAACAATATCTTAACGGTTCTTCTTCTGTGCTGTCCTTGGAAGTAAAGCCTTTGGGAATTTATATATATGATTGAACCGACAAACACACAAACACTTTCGCCATTCATTTGGACCGAAACTGTCTCGTACTACGTTCGTTTTAAGATAACAAAACCAACAAAACACATCCACGGCGGTGCCTGGGCGTTGCTCAATCTAGTGGTCTGTGTTTATAAAGATGGCGAACTGGAGAAACAAGAAGAGAGAAATAAAAAGTCTGAAGAATAACATTGCGAATGCTGCTGGCCGGTTTGACGAAGAAATCCGAGAAAATGTAAACGGAATTTGGAGAAAAAAAAAATGTTTGTTTATGTTTATATTCCCAAGAATTGCTACTATATACTATAATATTTACACTATTCTATATGATAGTATACGTGATCAACCTTAAAATAGAAACTCAACGCTTCAGCAGACAATTATATGTATACGCGTAGTAATATAGGCTACGTGTATACTACATATAAATATCTTTGAAACTATGAAATAAAAAAAAAAGATCCGGGCAGTGCGCGGTATTCAATTTGACTTGATGGTGGTGTTTCGCTGCATTCCTTTATTTTGAAATATATTATTTGATAATAAAAAGAATTGATTGCTGCACCTGTTTGTTTTTTTCTCTGTGTGTGTTTTTAAGCATGGCCTGTCGTTCCGTAATCGCTGACGCTGCTGTCTTGTATATATTTTATACATTCATAATATTATAATCGCGTCCAAAGTTGTCTTTTTTATTCTTTCGTATTGTTTTAATTCCTATGATGAAATCTGTCATGCCTTTCGGGTTCAATATAATACTAAGAAAATGATACGCATTTGACTGTACAACTATAATCAGTAGAGAATGTTTTTATAAAAGATCACGTCGTCCATGCAAAACTTGAAATGTGGTCCAGTTGTATTTGTTGTTTTTTTTTAAGTGTTACTATATGTAGATTTTTCCTTTGATTCTTTCGTTGGTCAACGCGATCAATCAACCTACTTTCAGATTGAGTCGTCGTTAGAAAGATTAAAGAGAAACTTGTTGGACTGTTGTTTTATAACAATCAGAGGAAATCAAAAACGAAGAAACAAGAAGGTGGAAAGACTGGGACCAAATTGGGACTTGTATTTTAATCCAATCGAATCAAGTTGGTCAATGTCTCATCCACAACAT
Source organism: Daphnia galeata (assembly GCA_030770115.1). NCBI lineage: Eukaryota > Metazoa > Arthropoda > Branchiopoda > Diplostraca > Daphniidae > Daphnia > Daphnia galeata. Next base: position 4,699,032 of record CM061121.1, on the reverse strand, counting down.
CTCTTGAAGAGAAAATCAGAGAAGATGGACCCGTGTCACGTTACGGTCATTTCGTATACGGCGCAGATATTTCACAGTGTAAAAAATAAAAAGAAACAACAACAAAAGAAAAAAAAAACCAAGCCAGCATATGATGTCAGCATTTTGTTTTGTCGTCGCGGCTCGAGCGTGTGTAATAATCAAGGGATCACACTCGCGCGCCTTCCTAACCGCGTCAGATATTATATCATCATCATGTCACTATTAGGTAGAAGATAGAGAAAGTTGCGTCATTTCTTTACTGCTCGCCGGTGGATGACGATAACATTACGAGAGACGTTGACTGGCAAAACACAACCGAATGGAAACGTCAACAAAAGAAAAATAATAATCATAATAATAAAGGTCTGTTATTTGTTATTAAGGTATGGAGCGGTGCGTTAAGTGTGTAGATGTACTGATGACTGCGCGTGAAAGAAGAAAAAACCCAACGCTATACGACGAGTAACAACACACAAAAAAAGGCCGATTGTTGTTTTGGTAGAGAACGGCAATCTGTGTAGTGACGTCACCCAGGTGGTAATTGATGTAACTTCTTTTGTTAAAGCCACTTTTGCTGCGGTCATATTATCCCAACGCTTTCGTAATGAAGATGAAATAGAAGCCAAATCGAGTTGGACTATATCGTTCATTTGGTTGTTTTCTCCCGTGTACTCAGAGAGACACCGGTAGCACAAATTTCTGTGTGTTTTCTCTCTTTCGCTGTTTGTGTGTAATATTCTTCTTTCTCTCGATGGCCGCACTGTTAATACAAATCATCGACGTTTAGAAAATTCCCTGTCGGGTCTGTCTTCCTCTCTCCTTTAAAAAAATTATATGAAAACAAATTTCAGTGTTGTACCGCTAGCAAACAGCAGATGGTGGTGGTGTAGTATTAGTCGGTCCATTATCTTTTGAATGCACACACAAAAAAAAAAATCGTTTTTATCGTTGGAAAGTGAAATGGGAAATCCCCTCGATTTCCATAGGACCTTACAAGTCGAGGAGAAATCGATTGACATCATCAACAATTTGAAACGAACGAAAGAAAAGGTGAAGGTAAAAAGATAACGTTTCAGTTAGTTCCATTTCCATCCAGGATGTTTTGGCTGGGAACCGGATCAGGATCAGCTCGAGGCGGATCTGTATTTTAAAAAACCAGCCTCTCTCTCTCTACTTATCGGCACAACTATCCGGCTGTTATAGCTAGGAGCTAGGTCGCGATGAAAGATGAAGAGGCTTTGAAGGACGTTAATAAACCAAGCAACCGAGTCGAAAGTATAACAATACCAAGTAAACGAACGAAAGGATGTTTACATTCGATATCAACCGCAAGCAACGCAACGTTTATTTTGTTTTTTTGTTTTCCAGTGAAAAAGATAAAAATATAAATTACGAATAGACTGGCCTGGCTGGCTGGCTGGTCTCTGTGTGTATAGCGCTGATGTCAACGATGCCGGATGTCGAGGAATGCGTTCCCATGTCTCCCTGCTGTTGCGGTTTTAATTCTAAGCACGTCAAGAGAAACCAAATAGAGTAGAGTATAGTCTATAAGAGTCTATAGCAAATGTAACGCAACATCCCGTCATCAGAACACACAGCAGCCAAGTCTTTCGACGAGCTCAATTTAAACTCGTTTCTCGGAAGGAAAATTCAGAGATTTGATGACGCAAACGAAATAATGATTGTTTAGTTGCTTTCGTTTCACGGGAAAAAGAAATTAGCCGGCCCCGTATATTTAGATGATTTGATTCTCTTGTTGCAGCGGCGCAATAATCGCCCATGGGGGACAACCTCTTCCACAGCACAGACAATAGATATACAGAGAGAGTACCGAGAATTCAATTTATATCGTCGAGACTGGCTAGACACTTTGGGCTGCCTTGACTTGTCGTCGACATGACCATGTAATTTATAAGACAGTGGTGAAAGAGTTGCGAGTACAGTAGCTGTCATGGTGTCATTATTACGGTGTTACCTATGTGTACGGAGGGGGGGGGGGGAGGGGGTCTCCCCGCGTTGATGACGCAAAAAGAAACAAAAAGAAACAAAACAAAACAAGAAATCGTAACTTGTGTGTGTGATGGTGCCATTGTCGTCAATGTGATTGCATGGCATTGCCAAAATGAATGAATTATTTTTCAAGTGCGTCATGATACGCAGCAGGTCGAAACTTCCATTATAGAAAAAACGCATACAATAATTGCTATACAATTGCAATTTGTGGATTGATGATGTAAACATAACGAGGGGTGGGGAAATTTCCCTAACGGAAGTGAAACAGAGAATAACCCATTTTGCAAAATCTGAAAAAAACGTCGTTTTATTTTCAAACGCCCACGCCTGGAGCAATACAATACACCGTGTACCAGCAGTTTTAAGCGATCGACTATTCGACTATCGATGAAATGATATGAAGAACTTCGCCGTCATCGTGACAAAGCTTCAAAAGGCTCATTTGACGTCACACGAATGACATCATCGACTGAAATTCGTGATTAGTCGTTATCGACCACTAATTTAAAAAAAAAGATGACAATCTTAGTTGATTGATGTGCATCATTTTCCGGACGTCAACATTCGTCAATTTTGACAACTTTGTCGTGTTGTATACATCGGCTACGCCTTTGCTTGGTAGCGAAAACAACAGCGATGTGCACGACGGCGGAACGTCGATTAATCAAAGCAATCCATCCAATAAAGGATCCCTCCTTAAGGGGCTAACAATTTCGCGTCATTCGAGTTCCCTTAGCAGTAGAGTTGACGATGCGAAAGGCGTGCTGTGAGATAACAAGTTTTGTGAGGATATGTCTGCTGTGAATGAATGAATCTAACCAAATCCTCTTGTTGACACATGAATTATAAAGGCGGGGCCGTATATATAGATGAATCTAGTGTAAACGGGTTGGGCCTTTTAATAGAGGATGAGTCATATTTGCGTGTATGTCAGGTAGTTGTATAACAAAATCAACCGTCACGCTATGCGGAGTGAAGACGACAGAAAAACAAAACACATCCAATTTGAATCAACAAGCGATGAATACACGACGTAGTATATACCGTTTGAGTCTGAGTATAGAGATAGAAAAGACACTATAAAGAAAACGAAATAAAAATTGGTATTCGGTTCAAACCCGGATACTGTTGGAAGAGATTCTAACCGGAGATAATGTTGTGACCTGAAAAAAAGAAACAAAAAAAACATTCGAACAAGCTCCACCCTTGGAGACGACAAGCATCAAGATACTTTCTTGATGTGTGAGAGAGTGAATCGACCCAAACCAAGGGTCAACGGATCACCCGTGGTCCACCAACGTTTTTACACGTAGACAACTACAAAGTCTATTTTCGTCCGTTTTCTCAGAAAAAAAATCAAAAGCGAAAGCCGGTCAACATTCCCAGAGATAAACACGTCTGGTCTTGTCCTCCAACAGAACCAAGAGCTTTCCACGGAATCTTCTTCGTTAAATGTCTTTTGATATGTTTCAACGTCATTTGAAATATCTCGAGACGATAAGGAACCAATCAAGATTTTTCAAAAATAAAAAATAATAATAAAAAAAAAAGAAGCTGTGTGTGTGTGTGTGTGTGTATAACTCCGGTCGGAAGTGGAATGCCGCCCCAGCGGCAACGAGGAAAGAGAAAAGTGATTTCGAAATGCCCTCCGCCTCCACAGTATACACACACTACACACTACTCTGAGAGAAAGGATGTTTAAAAAGGGCCCAGTCTCAGTCGCTTGGGATTCATTTCAATCCGTTCCACGGACAGCTCCACTCATCTCTTCTCTTTTCTCTCTTATACTCAATTATCCCCCATAGTGTAATCTTTCTTGTGTGGTTCTAGTTTCCAGTTCTATTCGGTTATACAATAATAATAATAACACAGCCCCATATTTAGTTGACAACGAAATTTCATCACAATGAATCTAGTGAGTTGACATTCCATTGATCTGATTTCATTCATATTTTCTTTTTAGTATTCCATTCTCCTTATCCTGCCTGCATCATTCAAAATTCGATTAACCGAAACACATTTTTGAAAAAAGAGTTGGTTTCCGTTTCCTGTACGGTTTGCCGGCAACCGGCTTCTGATGTCTATTATAATACTATTATGTATTCGTCAGAGCATTTCATCATTTATCTCCCGTTTATAAAATTTTCATTTATTTTTCATTTTTCGTTTTGTTTTGTTTGTTTTGCAGATGATTTTTGTAACTGTGTCGATCATTTCAAGCTGTCATTTCGTTGATTCTTCCGTCTGGCCACTCCGTGCGGATGTTTGGCCTTCATCAACGTCATCAACACATCAAGTGGTTCGTAGATCTACGCTTCGACATTGGTTGAAGTCGCTCCGTGATGGTGGTCGATTGAACTCGGATGGTCTTTTGCGCAAGAATCGCGACGCGGAAGACATATTCTCCGGAATAGATTCGGCAATCGTCTCGGAACGTTACATTCAACCGGCTCAAAGCGGAAAAGTCATCGCGTCAAACAGCAAGGCCAACAACAACAACAACAACAACAATAACAACATGGAAGAAACGATGATTTTCGGGCAAGGCAGCAACAGTAACACGGACAAAGTGATGGGAGTTAATCGAGCCGACGACCCACTCGAATCCGGTGCCATGAGCGGCATCGATTTTGGTGTTCAAGATCGGATGAAAAATAGGCCCCCACATCCTTATCCCGGACGTCCTCCGTGCAAGTTGAACGGTACGGCCGCCGCTAAACCCGGCGATGTCCAAGCGAATGAGTCGGAAGCGGCTGACGTTTCATCGTCGGTTGATTTCATCGATCAACCCGTCGACTGGACTCCCGTAGTGAACGAATCTCAGTGCCAATCTTACGGACCGTCGCAGTTCTGCGAGAACGTGACCAATTATCCAGCGTGAGTTTCGTACATGTTCCATCATTCAACCCGTTTCCTGGTTTCTTTTTCTTCTTTCAAATTTTTTTTATTTATTTGTTCTTCTTTTTTTTTCAAAATCTTTCGACAACTGCTGCCATCTGTGTAGCATAAATCATATAGAATTAAACAATTTCTCTATCTTTTTTTTTTTTTTTAAAACACGACAACCAAACAACAATAGGGAAGCCATTAGGCAGATTCTTATGGCCGACAACGGGAGCCTGCTGACGACTTTTCTCGTCGACAACACTGTAAGTCTCTACCATATGGCCGACACTTTTGAAATGTATTTTCACGACGTAATAAAATAATAAAATTTTTATTCCCTTCCACCGCCCGTGTTGTGACAGCAACCGCTTCCGTCAGCCAGTGAATCGGACGAGTCTATGGTGTTGGCGCAGCGCAAACCTGGCGCTCCAGTGACAGCGCACGCCATCAACACCAGAATCAAACCGTCCAGCGAAGACGTTCAGAGTCTTTGTGAATCCAAGGTAAATATAGTCAACGAGACATCACACCGTCTATCATCTATTGTGTATAATATCTACCTACAATGATATTCGATCATGACAATAATTCGGTATTGACGGAATGTTTGACGCAGACGGAATTCTGGTTCCCGAAATCAGGCGTCAATAAAGACGACGAAAAACTGTTCATCGTCAACCAAGACAACATCTCGCAGCCCATCACCGTGGAAACTTGCCGGTAAGGACAAAAGAAATGTTAAACTTCTCACGGCAGTTATAATGATGTCATATGCCAGAACTCGTCCGTAATTTTGATTTTTTTAAGAGTGTACTAAATGGGAGGGAGGACACAGTTGAGACGAGAAACCCCCGCCCAATTGTTTTTGTTTTCAAACCAGGCTCATATGAGGACAAATGCCGTAACTTATGTAATGTAGGTTAGAGTCCATCGTCGACATATAGTTTAATAGCACAAGGCTGAATGTCCCTCGCATGTTCCTCCCCACTTGTTGTCTGATGGGCCAAGCAAGGAATGTGGGAAATGTTCTGGCTCACTAATTTCCCACGTCAACGTTGACCACGACCCAGTTGCACAACCGCTGTTTTAATAACAATGCTGGCCCAGTCCAGCTACAGTAAGAACACTACAACATCATGCCGACTATTAAGAGACCAAGTCGACAAGAAAAGATGTGTACAGCTAGTGTATATAGCAGCTACAATGTTGACATCTTTCTCTATGAGAAGGAAGGAATTATTTATATCAATTTCTTTTTTTTTAATTCTTTTTCTTTTTTTCTTTTTCAATTTATAGCCTTTCCGCAAATGGGGCAACCCAACCGTGTAAATTTGCTAAGAACTTCCCGGCTGGATCCGAACCTTTTTGCATGCAGAAATACGCCACGCAGTAAGAAATGAATGAATTTAACCTATGCATTAATTGTATTATGTATGCGGTTTCGGTTTCGGTTTTAGCCACATTTAAAAACGATTCGTTTCTTTTATAAAATTACGCAGTCATATGGCGGCCCTTAAAAATGGCAAAATTGTCCGCGAAGCCTTCAAATTCCCATCGTGTTGCGTATGCGTCGTTAAGCAAATGTCTTGGGAATCTCGCTCCAACGTAATCATTCACATCCATTCGGTTATATTCAAACAGATGATGATTCAATATATTTCTTATTCAATATTCTATAGATGCCAATGTCCATCGCCCGAAGAGCCGTAGCGATGCCGTCATCTGTCCGCCGAATGGCAGCTGAAGTGGACGGGAACAGCGATGCAATTGGGATTTTTGTTTGAGCTGGACGTCAATGGGGACATTGATTGCGAAATAACGACAGCAATCCTCGACTCCCAGTGAGCCTCTAAAAACAACCAAATATATACTCCGATGCTCTGTCTCTGCTGTTATATCTTTCGCCATCATGTGATGGTTCCTTGATATATTTGCCTCCTCCTCCTGTTCCTTTCATGTTACAAATAACGCGCTGAAAAGCCAAAAAGAAAGAGAGCTGAAACGGACTACCTGCCAGATTTATAGACGGTAAACGTACTGAGCTCATGAACAAACAATAACCAAGAGCTCTCAATTACTCCTCTCTCGTCTCTTTAAATGTTTGAAATTGGCCAAAACCACTGGCCGATATATTTCAATAATTCAGCGTTGTTCAATAATGCTCGACCCCATGTGTACACCCCGTTTGATTCGTTGACAATTCAAGTTTAATTTATTTTGAAAGTTGATGATGGGGGATTCGACTCGACAAACAAGAATCGTATCCATATCAGCCAATGTTTATTATATAATTTATCAGCAATATAAGACAATACCGAATTCCCTTTTGAAGATGATGATGATTATTATTTGATCGCCTTAAATTGTATTCTCAATCGAATGATGTATGATTACTATTATTATTATTATAAGATATATTGTGTTATGTTGTGTTTTGACGTGATGTTCTTGCCCCCCCCCCCCTCACCCTTGTGTGTGTGTATTAAGCCATTTGTAATAGTGTCTTAGCCTTGTAATAGTAGTTACTCTGTGCCTTCCTATTTTTGGTCTTGTGACGCTGTGCGGGACCCGCGTTGTAGATAGGAGAGACGAGAGTATTGATTCGCTCCGTCATCAGCGGACCGGTACCGCTCCTGGCGCTCGTTCCTCATTTTCTTTTCTTTTTCGATTCTTTAGCTTTTCTTTTCTTTTTTGTTAAACACAATGTGAGATGAGACGAATCGGTCAGCAGTTCCACATGATAGAAGATTGCTCGTCTTTGCACATCATCATCACACCCCACTGTTTCTCGGCCGCTCTTTCCTTTCTGTTTTTTAGTGAGGGGAGGTTTCTTATAAAGCTTAGATTCTTATTCTCTTTGCCTCTCAACACCAATCATCCTCATGTGCCTACTAATGCCTTATTCTTACATAATATTTTGACATCAAGTATTTGACGTACGTATTTAATCAATCTGTTCATATTTTTTCCCTCTGATGAAGGTCTCTGTTGAATTTGGGTGTGTTGTGCGGGTCACGAGATCAACGACAAGCATCGCGATAATAAAAAAATGAATACAAACAAACAATTCGGATGAATGACGCGATTTTCTTTCTTTTCATTTAAAATAGAAAATAAAAAAGATGACGTCAAATCGACTTAGAAATGCAGGAATGTTTTTAAAAATAATAATAGCTTATTACTATTGTTATATTCGTCGACGTGCTGGATTACCACCACACTCAACCTGCTGCTAGGCGCTTGGCTAGGCGTTTATTAGCGGAAGTAAGACGGGGGGGGGGGGGGGGGGGGTTGCTGCTGGTTAATGGTGTGAACTTGTCGACAATTGTCCAGCGTTTTGTTTTCCATCGTCTACAATTTAACACACAGCATGTCCTCAATTCCTTTTTTTCTTCTTCTTTTTTTTTTCTTTTTCTGTATCAGCACGCGACGTGAGGATTGCTGCGGAAGTGTGGGGCTAAACAAACAAAGAAAACTCACGATATTTTGTATCGGTCGGTCGGTCGGTCGGTCGGTCATTCTCTTTTTTTTTCGGTGTTCGGTCGCTCCTCCTTTTCCTATAATCTGTCACCGTCACTAGACGCTTGAGCACTTCGCTATTGTTTGTTCCAATGAAAATTCATTTCCTGTTTGTCTGTTTGTGTTTTTTTTTCTTCTTCCGGTCCGCAAAAAAAGAAACGTAACAATTAAACGACTTGTGTGATGCATAAACTCCTAACACATCCAAGGATGCGTGAGTATACACGTACTGAATGGGTGTACGTGCCTAACAAGTAAGGTGAAGAATGAAATGAATCCCTGCTGGCCCTGAAGCGAAAAATTCAAATCGACGATGGAACATTTAAGAACTATATATAGGAGAAAATAACGAGCGCGCGTGTTGCTGATGATGACGCAATCATTCCATGTTTGCACTGCGGAATAAGAGGATGAATCGCGCACGTATTGTTGTTTAGTCGACTGTTATCGCCTGGTGAAAGTATATACGACGAAGAAGAAGAAAGTTTTTCGCTTTTTCCACAGGCGATGAGTCCTCGCCGACGGTGAGGAAACGCATTCCGTGGTCTTTTGAGGGGCCTTCCCTTTATAGGTTGGATATATGAAAAGGTTCGAGGCCACCAAACGACCTGCATCGGCTTGCGGGAGAAATGAAAAAAAAAAAAAAAAGAAATAATAATAATAACACGGACAGAGAAAGAGAAAATCCGGTATCAAGTGAAAGCTCTCTATACGCTAGAGTCTCAGCAAAGACTCGCCATTTTCCCCGTTCGCCTCAAGATCCATATCCAAATATATGCAAAAGAGAATATCTATAAAAGAGCGTCGGCCCACTTCCCAATTTTGTTGTTTTTTTTGTTTTGTTTTTTTTGCGATGTACCACGCTCGAGAGTCATATCCTATTCGTGACTGCTGCTGCCTGGCTCGATATGATGATATCTCGTCTGAACGTCAGCCAATTTGTGTTGGCTCCCTCTCTACTCGACTAGTTTTTTTTTTATGTTTTTTGTTGTTTTGACTCAGGTTGCGCCCTGTTCGGTATACACCTATCAATTGTCGGGGTGTCATCTGCGGAGCCAACCCACGACGAACAGAGATCTAATATTAACAATTGTGCTTTCTATTTGCTGTATAGACGTATATAGCTGTCGCTCGAGAGTCAATTTGACTTGAGAACGAGTGTGTCTAGTGCACCGAAGAAGAAGAAGAAGAAGAAGAAGGAAAAAATTCGATTATTTGCTTATACATACTTGTATATTGTATAGTGCAGTCTATAGAGGCCTATGCCTTTTTTTTTTGCTGCGGTGTCGAGAGAGCAATATGAGATCTAACTTGAAACGATATATTATACTTAGATATACAACATACACATTTCTTTATACTCGTGGATGTTGTATTGCGTAAAGTAAAGGGGAAGGGGAATAAAAGAAAGTAGATGGAATGGCTTTGCATTTTTTTGGCTACATTCTTATGGTAAAATGAGCTGACGCGGTCTCACCACTTCACAACTATATATTATTCAGTTGCAATTCCTCTTCTTCTCCTTTTTTACATTTTGTATTTTCTTTTTTCGGATGAGGTTCTTTTCATCGGTGGTGTTGGCTGGCAACGGAAAGTGGAGAGGAAGAGCGACGACTCCTTTCCTCTGTCAATAATATACATCCAGTAGATACACACAATTCCCTCCCCTTCCCCCGCGTTCTTCACGAACGAATCTAGGCGTGTCGTACTCGTCTATACGCTGGCACTGTTCGCTGCTGCACACATATACGAGTGGACAGAGAAACGAGGGAACCTCGAGGCTTTGGGTTAATCTCCCTATATCTTGTGTGCTGATGTATATATACGTGTGCGACAGTTGCGACACACTTGAATAAGAGGCAAGCCAACACCAAAGCCCGAGCGCACACACAGCACAGCAACGAATCAAATAAAAATGAAATCCATTTATAAACGGGAACCAACGGGGACGCGCTATATAATAGTCGTCTAGTACTCCAGTAGAAATGGGTATTAATGGACTTGTCGCCGCATCACGGTAATCAGACGTGGCAATCCACAGTCTCACTGCACTCGAGTCGAAATCGATACTATAAAGGAAAAAGGATTGAAAGCGCTATATTGGTTGAGACCATAAAGCTTCACCCATTGTACAGCAACCAGCAACCAGTCCATATATAAAAGAATCAAGAACAAATGAAGGTTTTTACACCATTCAGATGAAGAAGATGAAATATAAGTCTCAGTGGTAACTATACGAGAACGAAAGAAAAAGAAGAGCAAAGAGAGAAAGAGACGCAACGGCCGTGCAATTCAAGCTCGATCGCATATCCCCTGAGGAGAGTTCCCATTATGATAGATATATATCTGACTGTATCTCTCTCTCTTTTCTCTCTCTTGCGTAAACAGCGACTATAATATAGAGCGCTAGTGTGTGTGAGTGTGTGTCTCTCTATATACGTGTGCCGACGTAATGTTGTATTTCTTACGTCTATATAATAGCCGAGACTTTGCCGCGCTCCGGTGATTTGGATCGACTCCTCTCGTGCTGACATGTACGATGATGTGTGTGTGTGTCGGACTATTAGGAGGAAGGGAAAGTTTATATTATATTTATTTATATAGTAGTAGTCAAAGATAAGAGTTCTTTTTTCTTTCTTCTTCTTTTTTCTTGTATCAAAAAAGATTCGATAGATCATATGGGATTTATACCTTTTCGGTCGATATTGTTAGAAAACATGACGTTAAAGAAACAAGAAGTGGGGCCTTTGCGTGTGTCCCGGCCACTCGAGTCGCACGGACGGAACTAAATAACACAACGCAACACACACAAAAAGTAGAATATAAACTGAATGGTTATTATTGTATATGTATACGACGGATAGAGACCCGGAGTCAAAGACAAAACGTTTCGGAACTACGGAAAAAAAAAATATGGGCCGTTCAGGAGGTAGCAGCGTGTAAAAATAATTCTTGTTGGTTTGGTTTTGTATTTTAGTTTTCTGAAAACCAAAAAAATTGACTCGAGCCGCACACAACACAGTTTAAAGAACCACGGAAATGTGTTAAATGATGGATACGTTCCGTGCGTGATTTTTGTGTGTTCTTCTTTTTTTTTTCGAAGCGCTGAATTGAGTTTATTTCGGGTAGTAGAGAATTGATTGTGTTCATTAAAAAAATTCAAGCCAGCGGGACAGCAAGAGGCAAAAGGATTAAAATAATAATAAAAAAAGAAGATCGAGATTTGTTATTTTGTTTGGTGTTGTGGGCATCCTAGAAGCAAAGTTTTCTAGTAACACGAAAATATATAGCCGACCGGGGCCTGCCAAGTACCTTTCTCCTTAACCAAAAGGGGAAAAAAAAAGCCTCAAAAAAGTAGAAAGAGAAATGAGGAGAGCCTTTTTTTTTTTTTTGGTTTTGTATTTCCCCCCGGCTCGGAGAAGACGTTTCTCCGCGATGCAAATTGTCTTCGAGAGAGAAAAGACACGAGCGTTGCGCGTCACCTACATATACAATCTAAGCGGTTTTCATCTCTCTTCCAAAAGAAAATGTTTCCTTTTTCTTCTTCATCTCGTCGACTATTTTCTCCACCGACAATCATGCCGATCATCATCATCATGTTCGTTATAATTCACTCTGTGGGTATACTATGGTCGTTTTCCAATGTGCTATGGGCTCCTCGACGGCGGCGGAGGTGGTAGTGGTGGTGGTCTTCTTCTTCTTCTTCTTGTATTTTGAAGCTGATAAACCAACAGGTAATCCTCCATCATGCTCAGTGTGGTTGGTTGAGAGAGCTAGCGTTTCAAGTAGGCAACGTTTTGGGGAAAGAAGGGGCATGTCCAATGGACGATTGTTAGGGGGCCATCGCCGGAGAGGAGGGAAGAAGCAAAAGAAAGAAAAGAGAGAGAGAGAGAGAGAGAGAGAGAGCGAAATGAGGTCTTGGTATAAAAACGGTCAGCCGGTCGAGAACTGGCGTCATTTTAAACAACGGTGTCTCTTGTTTCGGAGCGAAACAAAACATTCGATAACCAGCCACACAACAAGACAAAAAACGCCAAATAACAAACGTATTGCAGCATCCCGTCGCATCACATTCGCCACTCGTTTTTTATCGATTTGCTCTTAAGGATCGTCTAGCAAGTTGTTTTGGTTCAGTTTGTTATATTCCGAAGAAAAAACAAAACAAGCCAATCATGGCAAGGGTGAGTTTTGATTTTCCTTATTTTATAGCAATTGACTTTTTTTTTTATTATTTTAAAAATATTTTTTGATTTTGACTCGACATGAATCAAAGCGATTTCGCCTCACTGTCGGGTATCTTCCATTCATTTATCTTATTGCTATAAAAGTCTTTGAATTTCGCTGGTTGTTTGGTGGATACACGACAGACATCGGTCCACTCCAATAACCCTGATATATTGATGCCAAAGCGTAGCAACGGCCCTATGTATCCATTCGTCTTGGCTCAGTGCTAAACCCAAATAGTCGCTGCTGCCACTGTCAACCACAGAAACCGGCAAAAAAAAAAGAAAAAAAAAAGAAAAAAAACGATAAAAAAAATTACCACAATTAACATTTTGCGGTTATTTTGTTTCCCTCTAGCCAAGACATTCGTAGAAAAAAAAGAGAAGGAAGACTGGAAATTTCCAACCAAAGTCTCGGGAATAATATTTAGGTTTTCCTTAATTGGCGTAAGATTCATCTCCATATTGGAAACTTGCAATTTTACCCTTTACTTTTTGATTGGAGCCTTGTAGGAACATTGGCAAACGTCATCGTACGGAGTATACGTATGAGTATACGTATACTAGATCCAATTGGATGTGTGTCGTACCGATCAAAAACGTTAGGCAACAGGTGACCTATTAAATCCAGAGAAGATCGATTGCCATCATCGTTGACCACAAAGAGAAAATGTATACATTTCTTTTATACTCTAGTCTCGTCAATGGAATAAGGTAAATTGGGGGAAAATTTGAAGGAAGAAGGTACAGAATATAAGTTACGTATACACCCCTGAATTGTTATTCACTTTTCTGACCGCCCTATCATCTGGATGGAGAAAGGGGGCGGTGAAACACAAAAGAAAGGTTTTCTCTCTCTAACTCTCCACAACAGGTAATACGGCCATGACAAAAAAAAGATCTAATAAATTGTCTAACATTTTGAAAGAGAGCAAAAAAAAAAAAAATAGGAGAAGAAGAAAGAAGAATGGCGAGTCCATTTTCTGACCCATCCGCTTTCTCCCCGCTGTGTGCGCGTAATGTGTTGAATCCTGTCAAATACCAAAGACTTATAATATCAGCCCCAAAGGCGGTCAAAAGTCTCAAGAGAAAGTTTCGCTTCATGTAGTTACGTGACTGAGTCGATCATTTCAAATGAAAGATGAGGAGGCTCAATCGACTGGAACGCCTCTTTACCTTCCAGGCGTAAAACGAAAATAAAAATAACAGGGAAATTAGCCAAGCCGACTGCTGCGCACGTATTATACACACACAATGTTTGTTTTGTTTTGTTTTATTCTTTGGTTCTATTGAAGCGGAGGAGTTTAGATGTGATGTGCGAGAGAGTCGAGTTGTCAAACATCCACAAGTTATAACCCGACGCAGTGTGCGTGATCGCGCATTGTTCCGTAAGAGTTGACCGTTGAAAATGGCATGCGGCTAACAATAAATCAATTAAGAGTCAACTCATGCGGCTGCAGCTTTTCTCTCTCTTTTGGGTTTTCTCCGCCGTATTTCTCGATTTCAAACTGAGAATCTAAACATTTTTTACAAGACATGATAATGATGTTTGTACCAATTTGTTTGTATGAATGTAAATTAATGTTTTCTTTTTGTTTATTTCCTTTTTGACAGGTGATATCTTTATTGCTTTGTTTGGCTCTGTTAGCGTCCATAGCGTTTGTCGACGCTGGAAAGAAGAAGCAACGCCCATACCCGATTACCCAGAAGGTCATCATTTTACAGGCCGGTCCCAGTGCCACTTATCCGTGGGTAGGACATTGTCCACCCAAGGGTAAATGCAAGAAATTTTACAAAGTTGCTCGTCCGCCTTTCCCGTCATTCCTGCCACCTGCTCCGCGCCTTCCTTACTACGCTCCGGCTCAATACGCTCCGGCTCAATACGCTCCGGCTCAATACGCTCCGGCTCAATACGCTCCGGCTCAATATGCTCCAGCCCCATACACGGAACCCGTTTACTCCCAACCAGCACCTGTTTATTCTGCTCCAGCTGAACCCGTTTACTCTGCCCCAGCTCCAGTTTACTCTCAACCTGATGAGACTGTTTACTCTGCTCCGGCAACCGTTTACGTCTCCTCGGCAGAAGAATTTTCAGCCGCCCCAGCTCATGTAGACACTCCCGCTCCTGAATTGAATGCTGAGCCGATTATCCCAAGTTATTCACAGTCGGAAACTGTTCCTGATTTGTCCAGCAACTTTGCCATCCAAGAAGTCTCAGCTCCGGATTTCAATTACGGATCGGGATCGTCTGATATTGGATCAAGCGAGTCTCAGTCTTATGGAGATGTCGCCGCTGCCGCTTCGCCCACTTACGCTCCCGAAGCGCCAGCTGTCATTGCCGAAGTTGACACTGTAGTAGCCGAGGAACCTGTTTACGCTCCGGCAGAAGAACCTGTTTACGCTCCGGCAGAAGAACCTGTTTACGCTCCAGCCGAGCCGACAAGTTACTCCGGTTCTTCCAGTGGCGAAATTCAACAAGAGTTTGCCCAATCCACGTACGCCCAAGAGCCGGCCTTGGAGACTGTCCAACAAATCGACAGCGTTCAAGCCGTGCCAGAGTTGACCGAGTTTTTCAACGATCCAATCTATCAAGAAGATTTAGGAGATATCTTTCAAGAACCTGCTCAACCGTCCGAACCGGAGGTTTACCAGCCGGCGGAGGAGGAAGCCGAAAATTATGGCGAAAGAATAAGACCGAGAGGAGGACGTCGCTAAGAAAAAAGGAAAACAAAAACAATTGAGCGCCATTCGCATAAACCAACTCTTTCAAATATCATTGCATTCCATTATAGAAGAGTTTTACAATCATCATTCCAGTTGTTAGATAAGTGATGATACAATTTGAGAAAAAGTGATCGTAAAAACTGATGATGATACGATCACGCACACGAGTTAAACGTGATTCACCCTATGTTAGGCCTTCCATTTGCAATAACTTCGCCTTTAACACGGAAACAACATTTCACGCAGTTCTTCCTCCCTCAAAAGTTGTGTGTTTTTTTTTTCCTTTTTTCCATTTTAATTTTCTAATTTCCTGTTTTGTTAAACGAGGGCTTGTTTTGTTGTGATGTAATAACACTTTTTTTGTTTGTTTTGTGTGTGTGTGTGATGCAGCTGGATTACTGCGTCGATAGCCCGCACGACACACGCACTCTAACTTCTTCCTCTTGTCGTGTGTGTTAACCATCGAAAAATACAATTCGATAAATAACTCGACAAAAAAAATTTTTGGGTTCATTTTGGGTACGAATGTATAAAAAGATGACCGATAAGGCCGTTATAACTTACATGCTGGGTATCCAAGGTTTTTCTTTTTCTTTTTTTTTTAAAAGAAATTATATTTAATATTATAACAAAACCGGACACGAGGTGTAGGAAGTGGAGTAGGAGGTGGAGTAGGAGGAGAGAGAAAGCTATAACGCAATTCTATTATTATTATTATAGCCTAAAGGTAGGGGGGCCTTTTTTTCTTTTGGTGGAAAAGAAGGAAAAAAAACCCCACCGAGAAACCCTCCCGGTAGTCCAACCTTGAGGAAGGTTGTCTTTCTTTTTCTTTTCTCCTGGAAACACACTGACCGACTCTCCAATGCTCATACAGTCAAGAAAAAGCGGGCCAAGTGGGCCACAATGATCCCATCCGCTTCACAGTCGCTGATATCATCGCAAACAGAAATGTGGGGCTCCTATAAGCTCCTATCTTCTTCATCTTTCCACGGCAACAGCAACAACAAGAACATTGTAGACGACTAGACGTGCAATTTTCAATCGCACCCGGTTCAAAATTGCTGATGTGCTAACTTATTGCCCGTTAAAGCGAAGGAGTAGAAGAGACGTGTGAAGTCACACATATTGAATACACACCCAGATTATGGTAAAATCTCGTTTTTGTTGCTGTTGGTTTTGTTTTTAAATAAAACATGTTTTTATATGCGATGAACGAAGGTCCGGAGAGCGCGCGACCGGGCGCGGGCGCTTTCACCAAAACCATTCGTAACGGCTTGATTTTCTCTTCCGACCTTTTCATTTGCATTACATCACGTCAAATGTGTGTATATGTAAAATCCAACCTGTTTCTGTCAGGTTGACGGAACGAACGTGCAAGGTGCGCAACCCAATAAAAATAGAGTTTATAACTTTGTTGTTGTTGTTGTTGTTTCTCTGTTGAAATGAAATTTTGTTTAAAAACATTTAAGTTGATGGAATTCAAGTTCTTTTTCCATTCGGTTTGCTGGTTGTAATAAGGATGAATCGTAACTTTCACTTGGAGGATGGACGGGTACACATATAATAGGAACAGACAAAAATAATATGTTTAAGGACGAAGAGAAATCAACCGAGCGGCAAAGAAAATGTAACGTCCGCCACCAGTGAAAGTTGGATACTTATCATAAATCGTCCATCATTTTTCTTTTTTCCTTTTTCTTTTTTTCTTTTATAAAATCATTCCTGTTGGTTGAACAGCAGGTGGTATAATACAAAATCGTCTGGGAGAGAGAAAGATAGAAAAAAGGCCTGGAAGGTATAAAAATACCCACGTCGAAGAGAAACACAAATTTTCCGAATCGAAGGAAACCAACCGAGCAGAAAAAGAAAACAATAGCTATAGATCTTATCAGATAAAAATGGATATGACGGGATCTCTCGAGTACACACGGTCAAGTTTCCACTCACCAGAAATTCCCAAAAAATGAAGAAGAAGATTTCAGTCATATTTTCCATTGGGTTAGTGAATAAACCGAAAATCGGATGAAGGGGAACGAAATGGTTCGTCACGCGGAAGTCTTGAGGTCGCATGACGTGATACATGGCCGTTAACCTACATGCCAAGAACCCCCCTCTTTCTCTCTCTCTCTCTGCCTTTGTGAAATATACACCCTTCCCCCCCCCCCCGTTTCCTACCACTCAAACGAACAGCAAAAAGGCAATATAGGCCTAAAGCGGCCGTTTCTTTTTTCGTTGTACTTTGGTGTTTATAGCGGGCGACTTTTTGGTTTTTTGTAAAAACCGGAAGGCCGTCCTCTTTTTTCACATTTTCTTTCTTTTCCCCCGCACGCCGTGTATTTATTTTCTATTTACTTGGATATAACACAACGAAATAGACGTCGAAAGAAGATAAGAGGACAAGAGAAAGAGAAGACGAAACGAAGAGAGAGTTGTTTAGTTCCCATTGGACACGGATCGAGTCACCAGCTCTCCGAGAGTGCGTGCGTGCAGCCTTGTGCCTTGTGAGGAGTGGTTTGATCACGCAGCCGACGAATCCGCATTACGTTTTAGGTAAAAGACTCCTCCGGCTCTTTTTTTTTTGTTTTTTTTGTTTTTTTTCTTTCTCTTCTTCCATCCGACACAACCAACAACTTTTGGGAAGAGAAAAGAAAGAAAATTGGTTTAGTCTCGGTGTTGTTTTATTTTGTCTTCTTCTTCTACTTCTTCTCCTTCGTCTCTTTTCTTTTCTTTTTCCCCTTGGTCTACGTGTGTCTGCTGGTGTGTTCATGTCT
Source organism: Daphnia galeata (assembly GCA_030770115.1). Taxonomy (NCBI): domain Eukaryota; kingdom Metazoa; phylum Arthropoda; class Branchiopoda; order Diplostraca; family Daphniidae; genus Daphnia; species Daphnia galeata. The sequence continues at coordinate 4,680,875 of CM061121.1, read as the reverse complement.
GTTTTTCTTTTCCTCCTCTCTCCTTTTCATACCGAAACGGCCTTGCGTCCTTGGGTCTCCTCAGTTGCGGACGGAACACCAACGGGATTTGTCGCTGTCAGCGTTCGACGACGACGTGACATCCGCTTTCATCCGCGGATATCCGCTAAACGACCACTTTGCTTTAGTCTCAGTTCCCTGAAGTGGTTGATGCGTTTGCCATTAGCGATTGTTGCAATTGCAGTTTTTTCGCTGCCGGGAGAAGTGAACTCTACAACATTCAGCAGTTTCATCTGCACAGACCCTTGCGGCCGCTTTGCGTGTGTGTTTGTTCCTTGTTTCCCTTCGATCGTTGCGTTAGTTTTTGCCTGCGTTCGTTCGCTTGTAGTGTGTGCGTGCCTACTGCCTAGAGAGGCCCGACGTTTCACGCACCCGTCGAAAACTAGTTGAGCAGAGGCAACGTGAACTTGCGCATCGCACAGGAATCGAACGACTTGTCATCTCGTTCAGATCTCGTTCCCATTGGGAAAACAAAAAGTCCCGAGTGAAGTTTTTCCAACTTGTTGTTTGACTGTGACGTCGCATATTTCTGAAATCTATATATCGACAAAACAGCACACACGGAGGACGAGACAAGAGAACTGAACAAAAATTCAAACTGGATTTGGCGCAATAAACGACATGCACGCGAACAACAACTTCCGAGTAAGTTTTCAGTTTCACTTTATTGCTCATCAATGCGGTCGAACGGGAAATGAATAACTGCCCAAAAACAAACAAACAAAAAATAACATAACTTTCGTTTGGTCGCATTTGATTACAATCATTTCCTAATTCCTATTATGTCATCATAACTGTTTGTGCTGTTGTAAGAGAAATCAATCGAGGTTGAGTTCGTTGACTTTGCGAAAGCGCGCTTGCCGTTGCTTGCGTACTTGTCCTATCTCTGTTTACCTATTTTTCTATTTCGATTCAATCATTTAAAAATTGCTCTTGGTCCAGAATGGAACCTCTAGTAGATAAAGTAGTAAAAAAATGGAACAGCAGCAGCAGAATGTAGAGGGAAAACATTGCCAAAGAGGCTAAACAATCACCCAGATGCATAATTTTTAAACGAGGTTATGCTGTCTGAACCGCTTTCACGTGCCCCCGGCCTATAATTCTCTCATAGCGTGTACTTTGTCTTTCGCAGATTGCCCTGCTGCTGTTGGCCGCCACCGTCAGACTCATCCTGTTGGACGGTAGCCAATGCCAGGATCAAACCGTCGGTGGCGGCGGGGGTCTGCGCTTTCCCAACCTGTTTGGTGGACTCAACAATCCGTTTTCGCTGTCCAACCTTTTTCGCCAACAGAGACAGAATCAAAATCCAGTGCCACTGCCGCCGCCGCCTCCTTCTCCTCCCGCCTTCTCGTCGAATCCACAGTTTAGTCTCGTAGGTGGACAACTTTCACCGGGTGGTGGTGGTGGGCCAAATAATTTTCTCCAGGTACCTCCGCTGGCCTTCCAGCAGCAGCAACAGCCGCCTCAGCCAGGACAGGGCCAGCCATTCAACGCTTTCGTTGCTCAACCCAACGCGCAAGGTAAATAAAACCAGACACACACAAAAAAGAACAAACCAAACAATTCGGTGGCATATAAGAAGAAGACGAATGAGACAGAGAGAGAGAAAGAGATGACACGGCGCCCTAAGGCATCCGGATCCAGGAAGAATCAGTCAGAATGACGGCATAGAGAGAAAACGGCCGTCTTTGACCTCAATATAAAGAGTCGAGAACCAGTCGTGAACGCCAGATACATTCTGACATGTCAACAACAATCGACACGTTTTTATTTTAAATCTATTTCTTACTTGAACATTTACAAGGGTAGGGCGTAACTCTCTTCACCCTCCGAATGAAAAGATTTCGAGTTTACACGAAATTCGTGTTCGTTTATCTCATTGGCCGTTGGATATGAGATAACGCACAGCGTAAAAAAGGGGCCTCATACTTAAATTGGAATGCAGCACGCTTCACGGGACATTCCATTTCACGGGCGACGATTATGGCCATTAAGAGAAACAAAGTTACAAAAAAAGAGTTTATAAGAGAAAATTCGGGTCGATCGTAACGCTACGATTTATAGGGATACCATCGGTTGGTTTTCTACCTGCTGGATACGCGCACGGGGAAAGGGAAAAACAAATTTAGCCGCGAGAGTAGATACAATTTTGAAAAACATCGGGAGTCACGGGTTCAATCAACGGCAGGAGGCTTCTGATGGGAAACTGCTACCGCCGAAAGAAAGTTGTTATTCGTCAATCGATTGATCAATAAAGGAAAGTTTTTCTCTTTTTTTTTAAGGGGGGTGGTATATTGGTTGTTGTTATTTCTTTAAAGCGTGTTATTTCGTCCCGTTATTAACGTTGAAAATGATAAAGAACGTAGAATTCTTGTTTCTATTTTTTTCAAGCCATCAATTACTCATCAGGAAACACGGAAGAAGGGCTGCTATGACGGTAAAGAGAAAATGAAGTAAATCACCCAAACCCTGACGAGTATCTGTGTGCTGTGCATACTGCTATCTACTCTCTCTCCCAGGGTTGGTATAATTACAGGGGCCAGGTTCAAGCATGTAGCAACGATTTACCGGATTCAGACTGCAAAGCTACGGATGGGCTTGTCAGCGCATACGAAACAAAAGCCTCTGAGGGGAATAGGATAAGGAAGGGTGGCATTGTCCCAACTTTTACTTGAGAGACGGAGAAAGTTTGCTGTCGCCAACGTTTTTGCCCAATTATAAATGTGTGTGTGTGTTTATATTTGTAGCTATGTGAGAACGGCGAGACTTTCCAAGATACCGTTTTCTAGAAACGGGTGACACCCTCGTAGTTTTCGCGAAACTTGACAATCAGGAAACGATTTTAAAACTTTCATTATTTCATACTCTGCTGGTATTATTATTATTGTACATTGGAAACAGGCGCTCCGTTGCAACAATTTCAACAGCCGCAACCGATTGGAGCGCCGACGTTCATCCAACAGCAACAACAACAACAACAACCTGGCCAATTCATAGTGCCACCACCACCGCAACAGCAACAGCAGCAACCGCTTCAAATTTCACAGCCTAGTGATCCTGCTTTTCAAGCCTTGTCGGTCCAGCAACAGCAACCGCAATTAGCTTCAGTTGCTAGTGGTTTTACACCGTCTACTGCTTTTCAGCCTCAGCAGCCGTTCAATGTGAACAACAACCTGGTGCCCAACATTCTTCCGATTGGCAACATTCCACTGCAGCCGCATCCCACTCAGATTCAACAGCAACCACTTCAACAGGCTCATAGACCTGCACAACAACAACAACCCATTGTGCCCAGTTTACCTGGTCCTACTCCAACAGTTCAACAGCAGAATGCACCGATCCCTCCGTCGCCTCCAACTCTTTTACCAGCCCAATTTGCTCTGTCGAGTAACACCCTACAGCATCAGCAGCACCAGCAACGTCATTTTCTGCGTCAAGGGAAGACGATTAGCCCGCAACCGAATCAGCCAGACAGCGTGCCCAGCAGCAGTAGCAACAGCGAAAGTATTATAGACTGCGGATCTGGCAACGATCTCGGTTTTTGTGCCACATCTGAAAAATACCCAAGGTAAGGCCATATCAAAGCAAACAACGAAACGCCGTTAGAGTAAGTCTAAAGTGCACCAACTCAACAACCAGACAAATAAATTCTAGAGGATATGTAACCATCGGAAAAAACTACAAGAGCTAACCGCGAACCAGAGTTACCGACTAGCCTTTTTTTTTTCTTCTTTTCAGCTCCTTTTCTCCCCTATTGTTTGCGTGTGTCTCTGGCTTCCACTCCGAATGTCAATAAGTGTCAACATGAACTGAGAAAAGAGTACTGAGAAATCGATCTCGATATAGAGCTTGGTCAACACTACTACTGGCCTTCATAAACTATAGTTGTAGTCGATATACTATGGGACGGTCTATATTGCCGTACCAGAGGCTAGTGGGGTTAGATCACGTAACAAATACGGGGCACGCAGATGGCCCCAAGCGTTCTAGGTCATTTTAGACCTAGACTAATACATGTCTAAGATTTTTGCAGTGTCAATAACAGTGCAGCAGAGTGCTAGAGAGGGATCGAACACCGAGAGACGTTTGTGCTGAGCTAGACACATACACCATACCACATTATGTTTTTGTTTTGTTGTTTTAAATCTTCCATTCCTTTGGCTGGCTGGTAGGTCCAAAAGTCAATCGATTTTTTTCCGTTACAATTTAGAAGAAGAAATCCCTCTAGAGACAAAAGAAGAAGCTGGTCTGGCTCTAGCGTGTTCGTGAATAAGTGTGGTGGGGTATATGGGACGCCAAGTTAACTTAACGGACAAAAGCAATCGACCGCGCAGTTTTGCCATTTACGCCGGCAAAAAAAACGCAAAGTTTCTTCCAAAACACAATACGGCACAGCATTGTTCACTTATACTCAACTCTTGCCTCTTGGGTTGTTGATGGGCACAAACACACTACGATTGTGTATAATGCACTGCGCAGCATGCCAGAAGTTTGTACTACATGGTCTCCGTTCTACAGTATCCGGGAGCCATGACGAACCTTATCGGTCCATTGCTTGCTATCACTTCTTCAAATAACACATTCCGTACAGAAAATATCATTTACTTGCTCGTTATTTGAAGTCGGACGAACCATTGTAAAAGAAGTTATTGCTATTTAGGTAAACTAGCCCACATCCAGACGGAATAAGGAGTCGTAGTCCAGTGGGTTTTTCCTGATACAGAGGTAGTCAAATGGAGGAAATTTTTTTCTGTCTATACTCTATCGGGTCAGTTACTATAGCAACTGCAGAGCACTCAACAAATTAGAAACCGGAAAAATAGATCCTTTCACTCCACTCGCTGTGGATTCAAATGAAATAACAGGGTGGAATCAGCCATACACTTAATATTACTGTTCATACACAAGTAAATATTAGCAGCAGACTCAACGATCTAAACTGTTTTTCAACAAAAACTAATCAGCGAGATGTTGTGTTTGTTTCTCTACTCAAAATAAAGTATCTCGCGTCCCGTCAGTATCGATCAAGTCTGAGTAAGTCAAAACGCAAATCGTGCTCTTTCATGTTTCACTGATGTTGCTGAGGATATTGAACTCGATCATCAGTAAATTGAGCGATGGATAGATGAATTTGGACGAACATTCGTCCCAGTGTGTATGTATCCATGTATACGAACGAGATTGTGCCGTTAGTGGCATTTTCTCTTTTTTTTTTGCTTTCTTTTTTCTTTATCGTTGGGGTAATAAATGACATGGCAGATGTCGTCGACGCTCTCATCTTGAATTAGCCGTTCATGTAATATGATTAAGGCTGTGTGACCAACCCTTTGGAGTTCGCTGTGTACTAGTGATTGGTGGCTCCTTTAATTAATAGCCGGATTTACTGATTAGATCACGACCAAATTCCCGATGAGCTGAGAAGGTCAAACGTCGCATAATTGACAATCATCAGTTCTCTTTAAATGACGACAATTTAAATAATGAAATTCCTTTTTTTATCTGATGAATTTTGTTGGTAACCGTTGTGCAATAGGAGTATCGTGGAGGACACGATGCACAGATGCCACGACCAGGTGAACCTCATGTACGCCGAAGTTCCAGAAGATTACGAGGCTTTGGGAGATAGTCATCAACCTGCTGGCGTGGGACCCGGACAGGAAGGAAACAACACGGGCAAAAATCCTTTGCCTTGGTCTTGGTCTTCTTATAGGAAAGAATCGGCCTGTGATTCAGAGTTGCGTTTCATCCAGCCGCATGTGGCGCAGGATCGACTGGGTCGCTGGCGTATCATCGTCCAGACAGCCGAGTTCCCTCAGCGTGTCGCCATTGATGTCTGTCGCAGGGTCGACGATGTCTGCAAAGTGTTCACCGACTGCGGCCGAAAATCTCGTTGCGTCCAGCGCTACAGCTACCAACCGCTCATCTCGCTAGACCAAGATAAGAGGCAAGCCGGCCAGTGCCCGACCATGGCTATATTTCGCTTCCCTACTAGCTGTGTCTGTCACGTTGAAGTTGACAAATCATCGCAAACATTGGTGAAATCAAACCGTCGCAATTCCGTCCAGGCTATTCGTCGGCCTTAAACTTGAACCAGCGACACTCTTTCTTCTTCAATTCCTTGCGTATATATGTATATTCTAATAATAGTTATATATACATCACATCTATATTTTTCTAAGAAATTTTGTCTTTGACTGTGATAGCCGCCCAGCTTCTAAAAACATAGTATGAATAATAACATCGACTTTTTTCTACGACACTAACATAATATATCATCTCTTTTTTCTACATACGTTGCTGAAGCGAAGAGAAAGAATCACTTTTTGTGCACAATGAACCTATGATCGACTCGGTATTTGATATATCGTAGCTTATCCTGCACTTTGAATGAATTTCGAATCACTCTCAATAAGTCATTTATTCGGTTTTTATATACAACACATCGGCACGGACATTTTCGAGGCACGACAATAATGCCGAGACGAAAATTTATTATTTTCCAAACATTTAAAAATAATTTTTTTTTCAAGAAAAAAAAAGAGAAGTTAACAAACAACGCAAGAAGAAGAAAGAGAAAGAAAAAAGTTTTTGTTCACATGAAATTTCTATTTCATTCCAATTGCCTTTTACCTCGTGGCTATCTATTTTCATTATTTGGCTTTCACAAACACGCTGTGAGCGATTTTTCAAATGCTCTCTATTCGAATCTATCGATCAAAATTTGTAACTGTAAAGATAGGTCATTTTTGCAACGTTTTCACTCGCTCGCATGTTAATCCTCAATTTTACTGTATGTGTTTGCACGGATCACTGAAAAATTTCGAGCGATTAATATTATGAAATTGTAAATATATTCTCGCGAGAAAGAAAGAAAAAAATCAATAAAAAATCATTTTTTAATAATATCTATTTGATGAATCGATACACCCATGTATTTTTGTCCATTCGAATTTCAATACACACTTATCATTTTCAGATAAATTTATTTGTGTTTTATTTTAAAGGAAAAAGAGTGTTAAACGTTGTGTTCCACTTTCTTTTTGAAAATTAAAAAAAGAAATATTAAAACAATCGGTTTGTGTGTGTGTGTGTACAGGATACAGGCAATTGAACACTCAAATCCAGAAACGAACGAAATAATAGATAATCACTTCGTGATATCCCACGGGTAAAAACAGAACGATTAACATGTATGTAAAAGTAAAATATGATTGAGGATGTCGGAGTGAGAAATAGAAGTCGACGATACGGCATTTACGGCAATGGAGAAATCTGAAGACATTAAGATCACATCAACAGTATAAACGTGTGCACTTTGGTTGGGTTGACAGTCGTTCTCAGCCACACGGAGTATTAGATCACACGTATAGAAAGAAAAAAAAAGTAAATATGGCGTACAGAGAATCGAAACGGGAAAATTTTCCGGCATTTGAAGAAAATGTACAACACAATCCATTTTTGAAAGGTCTTAAAATAAATTTATAATCTAAGCGAATATATCTTCTTCTCTCTGTGATCGTCGGACAACAGGTCCAGTTGGGGTAGCGATGCTACATTGATTCACTTTTGGTCGTTGTTGGTTTGGCGGCAGACGATTCCTGTCGTATCGCGCGGTGGCTGGATTCAAGTGATGCAACGGCATCATTGTTATGCTGGTGCCTCCTGCGTAGACAATGCAAAATGGCCCAGAATGAGAATTACTCAGCTATATTCCAACTTGATTTCGTTGAGTTAAGACTCGACACTTGAAAATGCGGTTGCGTCAAATCACAACAGCAAAGTACTTAGGGGGCCCTATTGATGGCGAGTTTCATGACCACACGAATTCCCACGAAAGAAAGACGACCAATATCTTTTCATCTTTTGTCTGTTGTTGAGTAAACGCGGTGTGTACGCATTCGCCAGTGTTGGGTATTGTTTTATTTTTATTTTTATTTTAATTTCTATTTTTTATAACTCACCATTACGTCCGCTTCGAGCATGATCGGGTGATCCGGGACAGCTGTTCCAGTGAGCAGTAGCTCCGTTACGAGGGTTGTCATCCGAGTGTTTGAAACAGCGGAACCAAAAGTAGAACACACGCCGGAAACCCTTGCGGAACCTCATCGTGAAAGTTTTGAAGATTAAACAAATGGTTCGAGATGTCTGTTCCACACATATTTTTTTTTCCCCTCAATTTTTTTGCTTTCTTTATATTTATTTATTTTTTTTGAAATCCAATAAAAAATAAATAAATAGACAAGCTGTCTGTTACACACGCCGTGGCACAATGCACCTCTCGTTTCAGTTACTTTTCAAACCACAGCGTTTTCGTTTTCTCCTATAAAAAAATATGGCAAGGATAAAGGAAAGCTCCTCTTTATTGTTGTCCAAATACGCGTCGGTATTGTATATCTACTCAGGAAACGAAAGTAAATTCCATCCAAGTTCGTTACGGGATTCAAGTGGTACTCGGATTTCTAATTTTCTACAGCGAAGAAATATATTGTAACGTCGAAGCATTTTAATGAGATAAACAATTCATTTTTAATCTTTATTTTATACGGATTTAAAAAAATGAAAACACGCCCAAAATTCAGAAATAGGTACTCACTCCATTCAAATTGTTTAACTTAAATCCTAACTTAACTTCAAAACCAAGCTGTGAATCGCAAGAATTTGGAGACCCTAAAAATCCCTTCAGAATGTCACTTCGGAATATAGTCTAGGAAGAAACTGAATCGATAAATATGGAATCGACCAGACAAGCAAGAATGTGTTTGATTGCTTGTTCCGTTTACAACAAAGGCTAGTAATACCTTGAGTTCATCCAGCAGTAGATAATTGGGTTGTACATGGCGTTCGACATGGCCAACCAGTAGGTTCCGAGATAAATTTCTTGAATATGTGACCACTGGTTGATTTCTTGGAATAGCCAAGAAATGATGAAGTAAATGTGATAGGGTAGCCAGCAAATAGCAAAAATGGTTACGACAACAATCATCATCTTGACGACCTGTGGATATGAAGCAAACGAATGATTGAGGTCTTTCATTCACCAAATACCTTATTCATATTTCAAATTATTAATTAAAGTGTGTGAGAATGAGAGAATTCCGAGTCACGTAGACTCGGAATAGATAAGCCCCGCAATCTCATCATATTGCAATCAGTCAAACTATTGATAACGGCACATGATCTCGCCCCACATAACCTGTAACTTGTAAGGCTAGAGACCTTGTTGAGAAAGTGCTTACTTTAATAATCTGCTTTCCCTCCCTTTTTTAGCTATCCGAAAGGGGAGAGGGTAATGTTTTGTTTCGTCAAACGACAAGAAGCCCTACGCGCAATACTAGATATCTATAGAATCTTCTTTGAATCATTGTAGTATTATGAGACAAGAAGAGGGAGGGAGGAAGAGGGAGGCAAAGAGAGGAAAGGGGAGGATGAAACCAACATAATGTCATGACCGAGGGCGTATACAATACATACCGTACATAGATAAAATTGAATGGCTGAGATAAGCCACTATAGTTCAAAAACGCGACCACGGCTATATGCATTCAATCTACCAAGAATAACTTTCAAGATATTGAAAAAGCCTGTATCATTGTGTTAGCTGCACATCCGGTGAGATCCTCTTAGCTTCTCAGGACTTGAGAAAGGAAGAAGATGAACGAGCGGAAGTAGCCTGGTATACAAATATACAGTCTAAGAGCTTATACTCATGTCATTCCCCGATTGCTACACCAGCGTACCGTTGCTATTATACCCCACCCCTTTTCCAGGGAAATTCAATACCGCGGAATATCGATGAGTAGTACATTGAAATCCATTTTTTTGCAAATGAACGTCAATGACTAGAGATAAATTTAAAAACGTAATGCAATTATTATAGTACTGATTTATGAGGGAGCATAAGAGCGGACGGGAACGTTGATCAATTAATAAATCATAACTGAAAATAGGGCGGAATGAGGATTATTTTAAGCATTTTGTGAAATATCACCTGATTTCTCCGAAGCACTCATATTGTCTAGGTATTTTGTTTTTCATCATAAATATAAACTAGAAAGTTAGCGTCAGGTTGCGTGACTTACGTCTTCTCGTACTCCATTCATTCGTCGAGGAATTCACTGAATCAAACGGAAGGAATTCTCTACCGATAATTATGCAAAATGGAAACGGCTTCTAATTGAATTTCTCCTCTTTGCTTGTAGAGCAAATGAGTTTGTTGTTGGTGCGCATGGTCCCCAAAATCAATAAATTTACAATTTCAATAATGGACGTTAAAATTAATATAAATCACGTTGCAGAAGGAATATTTATGATGCAGTGAATGATACTCGTCGCTGGGGAGTACGCTTATGATTAGTTTACACTGTGCAAGTGTGCAGACCTGTGGATTTTGGCGTTCTCTAGTCTACAAAAAAATAAATATATAGTAAATGAAGTTCTTGATTTTCTTTTTCATAATCTCTCGTGGATTCCTGGGTTTAATCAGTAGCGAAATAATCTTAACCTTCATCCAACAAGGGAAAATCAGACAATGATAAAGAAGATTCCGTATTCAGTTGGTACTAGTCATATAGTTGGGCTCATATTATCATTTCATTTGTATTTATCCAGTATGAGGCTCATCATAGTCCGTCTGCTGAGTTCGTTCCATATGTTTAGTCTCTACCGTATCTATTGTATCAACGACCCCACCCTAAAGCCACACCGGTAGTAGCTGTACCATCAATTTCAAGAAAAACTATAAGACTGTAAGGATATCCGGGAGCGCTAAACGCACGAGGACAATTATTTACGTTCAAAATATTTACCCGCCGTTTGGATTTGACGTTTTCCATTTGGTGATCCGTACATTCGCCGATCCCTTGGCTGCCCCACAGCTCCACTCCGACTTGAAAGTATGCGTATCCCATAGCACAAATAGGTAAGAAGTACGTGAGGATGGTCAACATCACGTTGTATCTAAAACAAATGTGCCACGTGATCAGAAAAACAAAGTCACAAAATCATGTAATACTTTCTCTTAAGATTAACATTTGGCCGTTGAACGAAAAGAAGACGGTACCTTGACGTGGATAACTCCACTACTACAATGTCCTTCGTTCACGTAATTGAATCAACCCAATAACGTATTATGATTCAATATATAAAACAGAACGCCGACACGATTGATAAGGTTTACAGAGAAACAAGAGATCGCCTTCTAAACAAGAAAGTGACGGGAATCGTGTCCAACTTACATGTATTCCTGGTAACTCTCAAAAGTAGGACCGTCAGGCCAGGCTAGGTAACAGGCCGTACGTCCGGAATCATTGTACGTTATGGTTGTGGAATACAATACGTGCGGAGTAGATATCAAAAAGCTGGCCACCCAGATGCTCAAAGCGATGCCGATGGTCGTCATCTTGCCCATTCGTCGCCGCAACGGGTACATTATGGCTAAGTAACTGGATATTAGAATAGGAAGAATAAAGAAAAAAATAATGATCATTATTGATTTCTAAGATTTTTAAAGATATATATTAAGAGGCGCATGCTTTTTTTTTCTGCTTATTGTATTCGTTCATTCGTTGTTTGTTTGTTTATAGTTAAATCAGCTATTCAATTTCAAGTTTCTCTCAAGCGCATCTCATATCTGCCAGCAGCTATTAGTGGCGACATCCATTTTGACAGGGGAACCAGCCAGGGTGCCAGATAAATTCTCATGGCTTCATAACAGCTTCTCCGCTTCTCGTTCGATGAAGCGAAAAAGGATATTTTGTAAAATATGGGATCATTAGAATTTATTTTTCCTACAATGAAAAATAATGTTCTCGAAACGAGATAAGGAGTTAGTAGGATATGATCCTCTAAAGGATAATAAGAACGAGCCGCAAACATTTCACTCTCGGCTACCTTAGCAAGTCTAGCAATTCAAATTTATTATAATATTTATTCATCGCAGTAGCGATGTCTATTGCGCGCGACAATGATGTACGGCGAGAATAAAGAAGGAAAAATCAGACGCGGAAATCACGTCGAATCCTATTGAAATTCGAAGTTTTCAATAGGTTCACATATTGCAGCAGTGCAGCTTGAAATCTTATGCTGAGTATATGGAGATCGAATCGAAGCGCAATTTTCTGTATCAATTTAATAAAGACTGACACGCCTGCAGTTTACGTAGTTATTCAAATTTTTACTCGAAATGACACTTGTTTTTGTACAAGTAGGGTAAAAAAATACGCGAATGTCGCAGAGGGACGAAAAATAGAAGAATATGTGAAAACTGATTTTCAATTGCGTTTCGCACCCACGTATGGTTTCCGAATATATGTGATGGTTATGAAATACTTGTCGAATAATTGGTTATGAAATACGCTCAATATTCCTAGCCTTCGGCATAGCGCGGAATTGCTTCTATACTTTGTCCTTGGATTAAGTAAAAGATGGATGCGGAGTGAAAACACATCAAAGATATCAAAGAGGGCAACGGGGCATCCGTCTCTTCATCGGTGTAGACTTTTAATTTGAAGGAGCCGCACAAACATGACGTAATGACAATACTCAAGTCGTCCTTTCGACATATTCCGGAAAATTAAACCGGCAGTTCTTCCTCATCAATTCAAAGACTAGCTATAGTTCGTTGTCTAATTATTTGCTGTTCATCAACGCGTTTCGTCTTTCATGAATCAAGACTGTGGAAGGTAACACCTGTTTTTGAAGTTTAAAGTATGGCACCATAGCACCACTTCCGCTGCCTCGTACTTTGGCTGCGAGAGATCAGCTCGTTATTCGCAGATTTCTCTTAATCACGAAGTATTACCATACATCTGCATATCGCACGCTTTGGCTTGTGTAATCTGCAACCACCAGCATAAAATTAAAATTAATGAGAACGCGATTTTAGTTCCTTGGACAAGAGCGACGAGTAACAGAACTCGCGTACCAAAAGAATGTATACGTTGACCACCGGGCGGTGGATGTTTCCTCAATGTAAGCGATCCTGACTGCACTCAGGACTTGACCACATTCATCTTGAAACATGAGATGCAGGGAAAACGAGAAGACAGACACACAAACGAAATGATCATCGGTACAGCACGTTTGCAAGGATTTAAAAAAAATTGACATTCCTTTCATTGGATTTTTTCTTAGAATTTCGTCATTACATTTTCCATGTAAGAAGAAACTACGAATTGATTATCGAGGTGTATTCCATCGAAAGCCCCGGGATTCCCGACCTGGGATACACCGGACCGGATACAGTCTTGAACTAAATGGCATGATAAGGTTCCAGCAATTTCAGCATATTATACCTGGCAGCAATCCAGCGACGGCAAAATTATTCATCAACGTTTTTATTAATAAACCAAAATTAAGTATAAACATTCAACTTCTATTTTTTAAATCAAACAACCATTCGCAATCGATTTTATATATTTGAAGCTATTGCCGCTACACGAATATTGATCCCTCGTCAGATCGATATGCATTTAGCCTATAGGGTAAAGCCGTGAGGTTCTTTTAATACATAAAGTAAACATCGGGTGATACTCTTGACTCTAGGGAGTTTATCCACAGGCAAAATCCAAATTCTCCGTTTTTTTTCAATATTGCTTTTAAAATAGAAAATCACTACTACCTCGCAACCGACTTGTCGACCCCAAATGAGGACCGTTCAAAAGTTTATCATCGTCCAAGCATTAATTCGCATAGTCATTTGTTAGCTTGTTACTAACATGCAAAGGATTCCGACAGCAATCTAGCAATCCGGTTCAGTGTCCCGTAAAGAACGATTAAGCTCGGCAGTAACAAAAGAAACTGCCATCCAAACGATTTTTACTGAACCAATAAAAGGAGATGTTCGTATGAATAATCTACGTTGAGAAGCCTCTGCGTGTGTGAGTCTTTTCCCTCTTGAACTGACGGGGCGCGTAGGGCACTAATCCGAAATGACATACAAAGCAATTCCCCGTGTTCCCCACATTCGTTCAGCAAAGACTTTTCAAGTAGTTCAAGCTAGCTCATTCGCTTTTTGAATGCAGTCATTACAATTGGGAATTGGCTGTTACGGATAGATGCCTTATTCGGGTGGAGGGGTGGATTTTATGGTCCTCATTAAACGTATCAAGGAAAACATTCACGAAGAGTTTTCAACATAAAGTTGGAAGGATTGTCAACAAGTTTTACGGTGTTTGTTAGTCTTGCATAGAGTCTTGCAAGCTCAACAAGTTAAAATCAAAGTTTTTTGGCGCGTGGCAACCGTAAGAATTGAACCCTGTGACTAACAAATCCTGCCAAGTCATAATATTATGTTTGATTGTTTATGTAACATAATTAAAAGCATTACAACAAGTGCATTATATGCGTTTTGACTTTTGACGTAATTATTTGTTTCTATATTTACTGCCGATGGTGCTCGGTACGTCTAATGATTACAATGTCATAGATTAACTTGTTTGATGTTTGAATAGGAAAATATTGATGGAATATAATGGACTTCAATTCATCAACAAGAAAGTCTAATAAGGGATTCAATTCGCAACGTATACAACAGCTGCACCGTACACTAGTCCAAAAGTTTACTTTATTTTGACCACGCCCCACCAGCTCACTTTGTCAAACTGGCAACAAAAAGTAAAGATTTTTGGTTTGAAAATACCAGATCTGTTTTTAAGTTGTAACTAAACAATAATACCAATCAATAATTAATGCACATTTAGTTATCCGGGATGCCTACTCTGTTCGACAGCCTCATATTTCTTGGTGCGTAGTACACGCAGCGAAATTGCTGGATGTTATTGCCGATAATGCTATAGACCAATATCCATTTATTTTTAGCGTTTACTCGAGTAAATTCTATCTGAATTCATGCGTGTTGGCTAGACTACGGACTAATACGAGTTTGTTTGCTGGGATTGCTGCGAAAGGCCAGCAGCGCATAGACCTATGAATAGGGGGACTAGATGAATACAAGGAAAATTCCTCGACATTTGAATTCGTTTAAATTTCAACATTTAGAATTTTTTTTTAATAGAAAATAGGGCTTCATCAAATTGCGAAATGGGAATTCACTTCATTCCGTATTGAAAGAACTTGATTGTTGTTTTTGAAATAGGGAAGCGCCACAAACGAAATGAATTCCTTCCGATTCGCGATGGCGAAATTCTTTGCAGGAAATGAGCTGCTTCCCTTCGTCACGCTTCCCAAGCAAAAAAGTACTAATGCCAAAGAGAGTAAGTATAGATCCAGATGTGCAGGGAACGCTATACGTACTACACGACAGGTGCATCAAAAACTGCCAGGGTCCAAACAGTTGAATTTATTTTCTAAAATTTGAGAAGTTTAGTGGAACGTGACGCATTTTTGAATGTTGACACCACACAAAAAAACCCAAATCCCTTTTTCGAACAAAAGTGTGTAAGTTACGATGACAGAAAGTAAGCCATCGGCTTTCCTAACTACATGTTATTTGTTACGGTACTAGCATACATCAAAGAAAATATACTCTTCTTCATCCCTTAGAACCGTTCTTGTTCGGTACAATTTTTTTCTCTTTGGCATTTGTTCAATAAGAGCTCTCAAGAAGAAGAAAGAAGAAAACATGCATAGAAAAGAGAAAAGGAGAATAATGAATGCATCGTCTCTTATAAATTCGCTTGCAGGCACACAAATTAGCTATTTCTTCTTGAAAAAAAACGTTTGAGTTTAAAAGAATAAACATAGGCATAAAAATAATCCTGAATCCTTGTCGATTCGGCAACGCTTTTAAAAATCACAGCCGATTCGGCAACGCGGCAACGCTACGGAACTGGCGCCAAACTTATCGACCAGTCTTCATTAGTCTATACTCTATAGGCCTACTACTATTACTTTTACTATTACAATGGCCATGGCATACAAGCCAGCTATGGAGGGCCGTTTAGACAATAGACAATAGTTGAAATAATGATTTTCAAGTTGATTTTAAAATTTAAACTAAATTCAATTTGATTTGGAAACCAATTTTGATTTTGATTTGATTTTGTAATTTTAAAAATACGATGGTGTCCAAGATATGGGTGGGTCGAGCCACAGAGAGTGGGCTGAGTGGCTATATTCTTAGTGCAAGGAGTACGCACGAAAGGATTGCGGTGTGGTGGCATCTAGATGGGCAATCCTTTCGTGCGCAGACCTAGTCACTAAGAATTTAGCCATCCTCTATGGCACGAGGCTCTATGAGTACCCATATCTTCGAAAACATCCAATGTTTTTCTTAGAAAATCAATTCAAAATCAACTTAGAAATCAAAATCAACCTGCAAATCAATTTCAAAGTTGATTTTAAATCTTTAAGATCAGTTTCATTTTGGCTTTGATTTCAAACTCAAATCGATTTTGCAATTGTAAATCGATAAAATTGTAAATTTTGCCGAAAACTTGCGAGTAGGCTATGTACATTTATTTCAATTTTAAAGTCGAAAATTGAAGGCAGCTTTCTGCGTTTTTCGACTCTTTCAGAACCAAATCAAACACTTCCGGATCCACTCTTTCACAACTGCATTATATACTTTCTACTCGCATATCCTTTGAGAGTATATTAAACAGCGAAGAAATGTTATTATGTCGATGTAAAGGGTGGTTAATCTGTTCAATGTTCGCGATTGCTTGGATCGATAAAAAAAAGGCAGTTCAATCATTTATCTTCCATTTCAATGAAAGTAATATTTCCAAGATACCATCTGCTGGCATCTGTAGTCTCAGCGTAGATGGTAATTCGATTACTTTTATTCAATAATATACTCGGGCAAATCAAAAATGTTTGAAAAAAGAAATCAGATGAATTTTATAATCATTTCAGTTTTTGATCCAAAAGAAAAAAAAAAAGACGCAAAAAGCGAATAAAAAAAGGACACGAATAAATCCACCAACAGATTTGAGAAGTTGCTATGCAGTACCGGTTTTCACAACCCGATAAACAAGTTACATAGAATATGTGTAGTTGTGAACAGTTCTACACGGCATAAAAGCAAGTGTTTTACTTGTTATAATGTCCGTGTGTTTTCGGTGGTACCTGCAGAGTGCAGAAGCTTGGAATATTTTAAGCTGGTTAACACGAATTCTAAAAAAAGAATGCTCATGATTCCCATATACAAGTCATGTGGACTTGTGGAGTCTGGTGAAATGTTTATAGACAACGGGGCTCTTTCATGGGTAAATATTTTAAGGTAGTCTATTGCAAAATGAAAGAAGCTTCAGCCCGTGAAGCGAAGGATTTCGAGAAGAATCGATCGCTAAAAAGCACAGGTTCGCGAGTAAAATACCGACAACTGGCGAATTTGTTTAACTTGAGTTAAAACCAAATGTATTTCAATTAACAGGAAAATTTGTAGTCAAATTTTTTTAAGAAATTGTTTCAGAAAGTAGAACACAAAGAAACGGAACTTTTATTGTCCCATGTTTCTCTGTTTAAAATATGTATTTATATTACGAGTTACCCCACAGAACTCGAAACGTTGAAAAGAGGCGGAGTCAACCGGAACATTTTTAACTATTCAGAAAAATAAGGTAGTTAAGTAAGTCTTTTCCCTTGTCAATCCTTCCAGTTTTGTAACCATGAGGAATTCAATGTTAAAACCGCTTTAATTTCACGTTTAAAAAAAAACATCTGGTATCTCCTGGTCCCTATACAAATTTTGAGGGGGATTATTTGCTATGTTAGAAAGAGAGAGCGGCGGCCAGTATCTTTCAGTCCAAGGCTTTCAAGTTTCAATATAGAATAGCGTACGTTGTATCGGAAATGTAAAAATATGGAAACTGTTTCCTTTCTATTGGGGGAACAGTCATTTCCTATTTACCGCCAACGTGAAAACTGTACGTCATGTACAGTATTTATTTCTATTTTTCCGTATTGATCCTACAGCGACGATTTTACATGCAATGCAAAAAAACCTTACAATTCGATTATGGAAGCTTGCGCATCGAATTGAAACTGGCAGCAAATTAGATTGAAACGCAGGAAAAAGTCTCTGTACATGTACAGTATGAATACATTCAAAATATTGGGCAGTCATAACGACAAATACTGAAGGCGTAGAGATAAGCCTATTGGTCTCTTTTACTCTGCCTAGTTGGTTGCAGACAAAGTGTAGCTGACACTTTTTTTAAATCGCAATGACGAACGTTACCTTTTTTCAAAAAAATGTTACATGTCATTGTTACATGGAAATTGGATGGACTTAGAAAATACTACGAACAAAAAATAATCTGTTTTCTTGACAAGTGATCAGTAATGACAGAAAGACACTGAAAATAAGGGCATAACTATTGCTGTCAGTATTGATTTCACCCCTGTGAAAAGAAAAAAAAGGGAAGAGTTTGTGTGTGATAGAAGGTTCGCTAGCAGCTACTTTTGCCCGCCGTGTACAATACTGCTTGGCGAAGCAATCGCTCAGCTGTGGAGAACACATTGGCATGACGTTCTCTTGATCAATCAAACCAGTCAAGCGACTCATTCCCGGCAGAGAGCGGAAGCCAAAAGAGCAAGTGTGGGTTTCGGTGCTGCAAGTGAGTAACACAGCCAAAAAGCTTGACCCCAAAGACAGTTGTTTTCAACCGCCGATTTATTTTTCCAAGTCACAGTCTACTTATTCCTCCTGTTTGGATGCCGTTTATCTCAAAGAAACAGCATCTTGAAAGCATCAATTGATCCACGGACTGCAACCAGAAACCATTCATCACACAAAATCTCCTTCCAAAGCTTTTATACAATGTAATACGTACCGCTGAAGCAGCGCAGCGCAACCTATACATGTAAGTACTACGTCGCAATCCAATCTCGAACTATTGGCGCACACGCAAGATAGATTCGCATTTATAACGTCAACGCCAGTTAGCCAGCTCCTTTTTAAATATTGAAAATCGGAATTTCTTCGCCAAACATAATACAAGAAAAGGAAAGTGAAATGATGCGTAAGATGGCGAAGTAATATGTACCATCTCTTCTTTTGACAGCTTTCATTATAGCGTGTGCATTTCGACGAAACGCGGTCAGAAATAATGAAAGGTTTTTAGTCAAGGGGTGTCTGCGCCCAAGGAGGTCGAATTCATTGAGAACGAACACATTTTTGAATAGACACCACAAGGTTTCCAGAGAAGCTCAAAATAAAGGATTGATGGATTCGGTGAGGCTAAGTGGACCAATATTATGATTTCGGCTTGGCTTGGCAGTTGCTAACAAAAAAAAAGTCATCTCACGTTGCATCTCTTGTTTTTACTGGCAAGTGTTCCAGTGTGCTCGCTTCTCGTCTAGTTTGAACTCAAATATTTTTAGTCCGAGTGAACACGTCTGAGTGTCACGGAGTCGTCTGACCTCCACGAGCCCAAACTCAAAAACAACAGCACTTTTCTCCTTCTTATCCTCAGTAACACACTAACGCCATTAACTATTATTAGGTATTCAAACGAGATCACTCACCGTTCGATAGAAATTGCCATGAGAGTAAAAACACTGCCACAGATCGATATGACGGCGACGAACTGCGAGATTTTGCAGTAAACTCTGCCGAACGGCCAGTCATTAGTGACCATGAAGATGAAGTTAAATATGACGTTGAGCGTTGAGACCATGGTGTCGGCTATGGATAAATTGACCTGTCATAAATACATTTCAAATTAGATTGCTTTAACGAGTGGACAAACTCGTGATTGTGCTTCAAACTGACTACCAGAAAGTAGTTTGTAACCGTTCGCATTCTTCGGTCAGCGAGAACGATCCAAATGACGATCAAGTTGCCACCAGTCGAAACGACGACCATGACGGCGAAGAGCATCGTCCAGAGGACAATCCGCCACCACGGCAAGCTGAACTGGTCATTTTGTGCCACGTCCTCCAGGAAACTGTTGTTCTGACTCCAATTATAGTTGTTGTGATCAAAGTACAACATCAAATCAGAGTCACTTATGGTCAAGTTCCCATCATTCCACAAGAAAGCCATCGAGCTCTGATACCAAAAGGTTTTAGAAAAGCTGTAAAAAAACAAAAAACAAAATCAGAATAGTAAAAACATAATCAATCATTTTAATTATTTGAAACAAATTAAATTTAAAAAGAATACTGTTTGAAATAAATGAATAATTTTTTTTATCATGAGGAAATCTAAGGTGTGTAAGTTAATCGCATTATTGAATAAAAAGATAAGTGAATAGATTATAGAACTATATTGACGCTAGCACATTACTAATGCGCAGGAACAATGGAATCGACCAATCCATTAGTAAACCCAAGCTGTTTGGGCAGCTTCAATACTACTCTTAAGGGTGTCTTAAAAAAAGTGTAACCACCAAAAAAACTGAACAACAAAATCGCGCAACGAAGTGTTGATAACACCATCAGCTGGCAGGAAAATTTGCGCTGCACAACCTGCAACAAAGGTTCTCAGGCCTAATAACGCATCAACGCCATAGCATGATTAAGTACCTTATGACAATAATACCGATCCATTATTCAAATAAGTAGCCTATTATTTTTGGTGGCGAGAGCTTTTCTAAAATACTTCCAACGTTTTAAATTCTTACAAAAACAAAAAGAGGAAACCTTTTGTGTGTCAAGAACTGAACAGAATTACATCAGCGTGATACGAATGTAACATGAAGGCAAGAACCGCTAAGACCATAACAGTTAAGTTAGGCAGGCTTTTTCGCTGTCCGGTTGTCCGGCAGGCTTTTTCGCTTCGCTGAGAGCTTCGAGGCAGATGTGAACAAACATAACGTAACTGAACATTTACCATGAAAGGAAAGCTCACGAGACAGCCATCTCCTGCGACATGCATTCTCTAATCTGTAACTTACAAAATACATTATACACGGTAGTGTACGAATTCTTGGCATCGTTTGCGAATTCCTTGACGAATTCTGCGGAGAGATAGCAATGTTTATTCATTTCGTGATCCTTACCATTACAGAAGCGAAATATGCGAGATAAGGTAATGATGTGTAGCTAGCTTCTCGATATATACAAAGTGACGTTGATTGTTTGCCATGGAATTACTGACTATTGAAGTGTAATACAAACGATAGTACTAAATAGATGCTCATCTCGTTGGCTCCACGATTTTCATTGCCATAATT
Organism: Daphnia galeata; assembly: GCA_030770115.1. Lineage (NCBI taxonomy): Eukaryota > Metazoa > Arthropoda > Branchiopoda > Diplostraca > Daphniidae > Daphnia > Daphnia galeata. Next base: position 4,659,753 of record CM061121.1, on the reverse strand, counting down.
AGGCGAAGAATCTATGCTAGCATATGCTTGATTCATTCCTTTCAAAGGAGTCGCGCTGCAAAATTTGAGTCATTCTCAACATGCTCCATTACTCCATAAATACAGATAATGACATCAATTATCAATTGTAAAGAAGAGGAAAGAAATGGCTTGAACTTGTTTCCATTAATTATTGCTTTTACTGATAAAGAATACTAGAAGATGTAGGATTGTTATCGAGAGTTTGACGTAAATAACTCAGCGACGTCCGTTGAAGAACAAGCTAACATAGATACATCCCTATTAAACTTATCACAGAAGGAAGTTATTGCGATACTTGAAACAGCGGATTCGTGCATGAACAAACTAAATGAAATGTTTTTACTGCTTGAAAATTTTCTTACAGAAATCTTATCTTCTGACCTACTTTCGATGTTAAAGGGATTTTACATGAAGGGCCACATTGAAACTCGACTATCGCCGGAATACTTTGCGCACATCACGAATACCTTTCATCAATTGAAGAGGCAAGCTGATCAATCAAAGAAGAGCTTCCCACAATTACCAACTCTTCATTACAATCATTCTCTTCAACACAATTATCAAATTATCAACCTTTCCTAACTTTGAATAGTGTGCGCCTATTTCTACTTCAACTAGAGTGCCACAGTTTCTTAATGATAAGATCTACGACTTGTTATTTGCATTTTTTTAAAACGAAATTTCAAAGGAGGTACTTGCACGGGTAATCAAGCATCGTTTTAATTTTAAATTCCTTATTAATTAATCCGCTTCCAAGGTATTACAACAAACGTGCGCTACATTGTACATTATATTCGTACCGATATATAATGGGCTTTAGACAATTCGTCACTGCTTCTATTTGTGTTGATTGTTTTCTTTTTTTTTCAAATATTGCGCTTGAACGTGTGCTTTAATGAATACCGAAAGAAATTTGATTAAGATCGTATAGATGACACGCACCGCGAACGAAAAAAGAATGTTAGACGTGGTTGTTCAAGAAAACGGAACTGTTCTGACCATTTCCACTGAACTACTAGAGAAAAAGAGCGCGGCTACATCGACGAGTAGCTGATGATGGAGCACACGTCTAACCACTCCGCCCCCTTACAGTCTGTTAGATGCGATTGCGCCGTGACACAACGTAACCTCTCGACTTGTTGGCGCTCTTCAAGTTCGTGTTTGCACTGCATGAAGACTTGAAGAGTGTGCGCGCAATCCCTTTGTTTCCTCACAAGAATAACTAAAAGCCTCCGAGTTCTGGCCACTTTTAAGGCCCCAAGTCATCGCAGATTTTGAAACTGGTAGTGTTGATGTCATGCTTGGAGGGAAACAACAAAGTCAAAAGGAACTCGGTAGCAACACATACCACGTTCTGAATACAACCCCTTTTCAAAAGTCAACCTCCACGCTTGAACAAAGTTGATCCAATCAAGGAAAGATGTTAGGACTACTGGACTAGTATAAAAGTAAGGAAACTATAAAATATCACCACAATATGTACCTACATAATGAGAGGGCGGCGTTCGATGACACACAATGTTCCAGAGCACAAGCGTGAATCCAATCATTACTGGCCTAGTGAACGTTTTAGAAGGATTCAAGTTGTAGTAAGTCACCAAAAATTACACAATCTGATATTTTTAGGTTACATTTACACTGCATTCAAGCCCGGTAACTAATGACTTTATTGAATGAATTTTCTTCTTTTTTCACGGAGCTGTGGTGCGCTTTGAAGAGGGTGAAGTCCTAGTAAAAAGTCGTTTCGAAGAAATTCAAATTTTGAAGTTCTGTGGCAACCACACAAATGTTGTGAGTGAAATCTAACCTGGATCATGGGACTATCATAATCAAAATTCGACAGACGTCAGCAAAGGTAACATTTTTTTTTTACAACTCGACCCATTCTAAAGGAAAAGAAATAACAAAAGAGATTACAGGATTAAGCTAACTTGCCAAATATAATGTTTACTTGGACGGGGTGCCGCGTACTGTTCGAAATCCGTGATTCCTTCCTCCTTAAGAATGTCTTCGTCGATACAAAAGTGCTGAGTATAGCTTCTCGAGTCACGTGTAACAATGGCGTAGGCAGCATCGGCAGTGACGTCAGGGATACGAAGCTTGAGTTTGAGTAACAATGCAATGTCCTCCTGAGACATTTGCTTGGCACGCATTTCGGTGGCACTAGTCTTGATGGCTGGACAAAAATAAAAAAAATAAAATAGGCAGAAGAATAAAATTGCGTGCACAATCCTGTTCCAAGTGTGGGACGAGCCGCGTAACAATAAAATTGATGCATACAGTAAGCCGAACGAAAAAAAAAGTTTACATAAATATTTTACCAGTGCCACTCTTGGGCCATAAAGCATTGACTGCAACCCCATCTGATCTGAACTCTTCTGCCATACCAGTTACAAGTATGGACATGCCATACTTGGCCATTGTGTAAGCCACATGTCCTGAAAACCTTTCTGGAGTAAGATGCATTAATGGAGGGGCTATGTTGAGGATATGAGGGTTTCTTCCAATCTTCAAATAGGGGAGGCAAAACTTAGACCTGCAGATCAAGACACTTGTTTACATTTGTATACCTTGTTTTGAAAAAAAAATCATCAGCATTATTAGCTCTAGCTAATGATGACAGCAGTACATACACAAGAAACGTTCCACGAACAATGATGTCATGCATCAAGTCAAAGTTTTTGACTGAAGTTTCTGAAGTTCCAGTTAGGTAAATTGCTGATGCATTGTTTACAACAACATCAATTCCTCCAAATGTTTTGACAGCCATATCCACAGCATCTTGGATCTGAGTTTCATTTCTCACATCCACAACACATGGAAGGCACTGACCCCCAGCAGCTCTGACTACATAACATGAAGAACAAGTATGTGTCTTTATTGGATTACTCTCACACTGTTTATAGACCAATATAGTCTGTTCAAGCAGATGTATGGCTGTTTATATGTCATAGAAAAGGTACATTGTAGACGAAAAGGGTCTCTATACACACCTTCTTCAGCTGCAGTATAGATGGTCCCAAGCAATTTAGGATGAGGATTAGCAGTCTTTGCAGCAATAACTATATTGGCTCCATCTCTTGCGGCTTTAAGCGCGATGGCTTTACCAATGCCTCGGCTGGCACCCGTAATGAATAACGTGCGACCGGACAATTTTCTAAACAGAAATCAACGTATCAATCGTTAGCCTTTGACCAACCTAAGCAACATCAGCTATAAAGTAAAATATGTAAATAGAAATATTAATTATATCTTACCCTGAATTCAACATCTTCCAATTCAATCTCAACAAAATCGAATTGCAATAGGAGCACAAGTGCACAACTCTTTCCAGGAAACAGAAAACTGTTGAGTCTTTAGTCCTTACTGGTTTGCCGATTCAAGGCGAAAAAACATAACAAATTTTAACGCCATCTATATTTTAAAATGAAACCAGACTTTTTTCAACGACCACTATTTAAAAAAATAAAATGTAACTATTTTTTTTAAATTATTTTAATAGATAATGTGCAACGAAGGACAAGCCGACTAGGATAATGCCAGGGTACAATTATAAACGCGGTATCAACGGTTGTGTTGGTAACTGTAAAGTCTCTTTGATTGTTTCATTCGTTTCAATGTTTTACAACTGCCGACAACTGCTTCGTCCACCACATCCACCACATGGGGTGCGCAAGTGAAAATGTAAAAAATGTAAATAGGTTTGAATTTTTCAATTTAGATCTACATTGCTTTCCCAACAAAAAGAAAAATTTGACGCTCTTAAGAAAACGGTATAAATGGAATCCAGCAGGCTACTCCAGCAGGAATCCCAATAATAATTTCGTGCCATATTGCGCATTTGACGTGTTTCTACATCGAAATTCCTTGCTCGCTTTGCCTTCTGTCAATTCGTCTTGCTCTTAGAAACACGACGCGTCGATACAAGATCATTTCATAGTTCGTTAAGAACATGTTGAAAACTATTCCTACGAACTCAACGCAACTCCGCACCATTGGCAATCTCAATTGATGAAAACCTACACATGGATAGTATGCAGAGCAAAAGAAAAAGTTGCGGCTTTATGATTTGAATACTAATATTAAATAACCCCAGCTCTCACTAATGACGTTTTTGTTCCGTTCTTTTTCCTTATATGGTTTATTTACAAATGTCATGATCATAAATGTATGCATCTAATAATTCTCCATATTATGTATGTGAACGTCAAATACATGGCGCTTTAATTTTAAAAAAAAAACCGTTGGTGCAGACCAGGATTCTAACTAACAAGGACATGTCACCCGTAAACATTCGTATTGGTATACTTATTGCCAAATAAAATAAGGAACCACTTAAGAGTTATAATATGCATAGTAGCCTCTTTCTGATCTTTCATGACTTTGTGATTTTGAATGATTCAGGGGATGGTGCAACGAAGGGTATAGTTGAAGGGAATATCGAAAGAAAAATATATGACTCGCCTACACTCGTTTGACGTCATCGAAACGCATACAGGCGCAGACAGATACACTGCCAAATCTTATATTTATGCGGCGCGGGAACAAAAAAAGATGTAGAAGGGGAGGGGAATAGGTTGTATTGAAATATTGAGCTACTGTTATATCACGCCAAGAAGGCTATATACATCTAGCGCAATCAAATAAAGCTTTGAGGTTGAAAATGCGTATCAATTTGCATATTTGTAGCAAATTGTATATACACTGAATCGAAAAAGGATTCAGAGTCACGAATCATTTTATTGTCTTCTTCGCTCTTTTCACTTTCTATCAGCGAAATTGCGCATGATGGGTCTACGAAGAAGAAGTACATCAACATGTTCTGGAGTGATTAGGTTTAGAGGTTTGCAATATATACAGATAGATAGAATATATAATAAAGCGAGAATAACGGAAGAGCGGCCGGATCTAACATAAGAAGGTGTCCTACAACGATCAATACAATCTTTTATACGATCAGTTGTCTGCGCTGGTAATACGATACAAGAACAATCAACAACACAATTCTTACCTTTCAAATCAACTCGTTATTATGTATAGCTTGGCTGGTAGCTATACAGATGTGTTTATATTACACTTTGCTAGCTTTACCCTTCAGAGAAATAAATATAGATCGTTCTGATATTTCTTGGCTGGATGAAGAAATTTCTTTTCATTATATAATGTAAATGTTCAACATGTATTAGTTACCTAATAAAGTATGTATTATAACCAGCCCCATCTGAGAATCTGTATTTTCATAACAAAATTCACCGTCTGACATCTTTTCTTTACAAACACGTCTAGCTCGCTGTTCACCTTTTAAAAAAAGAAATGTAATACGAAAGAGTAACACTAAAAAGATCGATACCCAGTGTACCGCATGGCCTAAAAGTAATATATCTATCAACGCCTTACACAGCAACATTCACGGTCAAGTAAATCTTTATTAGAGTTGACCCCACCGTCCATGTCGAGACCTCTGGAGTAATATGAAATGTGCGTCAAACAGTTGATCATCCAGAACGGTCAAGTACAATGAATTGATGATGACTCAACACCAGTGAAAGTACTTTACTGACTCCCAACCCCTCCACAAAAAGCTTTTTTATTTGTATCCTACATTGATACACCCCCGCATAGAGAAATTTCAATTTCTTAGTCAAGTATCTGTATGTATACGTTTAAGCTTTCAGTAAACATTCAGTTTCTCCCATTCATACCAATACACAATGTTTGGTCCAAGAATATTTCGTCCCAACGCATAGAGTGTATTTGTCTTGTAAAGTTGTGAGAGATGTAGTGGATTGTACGGTCGTACAGTTCTGTTTGTATATAATACGATGCCAAATTATAAAATCGTGCCAAGGGTTCGAGACATTTCTCTTGGGGAAACATGTGAAAAGAGGCAACGAGTTCGTCCTGATAACTTAAACGACTTCCTAGGAACATACGTACTCATAGTCCTAGAGGTCTATGACGTCCATGCTATAGATAAATTAAGAAGAAAATATTCTGTAAAATTCTGTAAAATATTCAAGAGATCCTTTTATTTTCGCTTGCTTATCCTAGATATAGGTAGATTATCACAAGACACCGGTACTGACTGTGATGGGCAAGACTGTCATCTGTGTTTGGTGCGATGATTTATCGCAAGAAGATTACAATTCACGCCGCGCAACTAGATACAATGCAGATGATGAAAGAAGACGTCACTGACAGCAGTGTTGGAATATTTATCATGCAGCCTTTAGTATATATATAAAGACTGCTGTACAATGTAATTCGATTAGTACCAAATTTGTTTTCCTTATAGTCTAGTCAGTAATAAAATAACAAACGTTTGTCATCGGAATTCCAACAACAATTCATGGAATCATCCCATAACCCGCAAAATCAATCAGCAAAAAAGTGATGAAATTTTTTCCGAAAAATATTTGAACATTTTTCAAAAAAAATTCAATGATTTCGGATGTGGCGTCTAGACGTTAATCTACAATCTTTTCGCGTGTGACTCGATAGCTTTTTCTTTATGGGGAAAATGAGGCCAGGGTCGTTGCTGCTATGAATACCCAGGTCATATGTGTGTGGTAGACATACTAGTCGAGAGATATGAGGGGTTATAATGATCCATTTTCACGACATATCCTTCCTTGTATTATAACTGTTAGTAGAAAGTAATCTCTGATACTGCGTCGTCGTCGCCCGCCTCTTGAATAGTTCAAGTCCTAAATGTCCCATCAACACGATGTTCACAGGAGCAGCAGTACTTTTCGTGATCGCGATGGGGAAAGCAACAAAATCGCGCACACGCTAACCAGTAACCACCTTCTCTTGATGTATATTCGCTGGTATAATACTGATATTTTATCGGATATCATGGAATCAAGTAGCGTGGCGTTATAAATAAACTACCGGTAGAATAAGTCCGCCCTTGGCACACGGAACGTGGAACGGCAGCAGTCAAGTCTTGAAGTTTTAAAAAGGCGTGAAACGAGTGCAGGCAGGCACTAGTTTCTAGAAAATGTCGATTCTTTTGTTGTTGTCGGAGTAACAAAACCAGCAGGCAAACTTCAAAAAAGAAAAAAAGAATACAAACAAAAGTCCTTGATGCGATCAAACAGTAGAATTTAAATAAAGAATAGGTATATATGCCGAAAAACATTTCTATTTCTATATGAACTCAAAGTGTAGTTACACAGCAACACCCAACTCAATTTACAAATGCAGCAGCATAAGTAGGGAATGATTTATATATAGAGCCGGAACTATAGGAAAAGGCAATCTTGTATGTTTTTATTCCTTTTTACGCCTCTCTATGACCCGTATAGGAGCAACGGTGAACCGTCCGCTATATAACATCTAATGAAAAATTAAACGGGACGCGTTGACTATATAAAGCGCACGGTAGCTAGAATTAATGAATGTTCAACCCCCCAAAAATCCCGGGATTTGATGACCGTCAACTTCCCGTCCTTAAATGCAGGAGCGATACTATGCGCTTGTGCTTGACATGGAAGAGTAAAGTAGTCGAGAAGGTTACACAACGAGGAAGGAAAACGAAACATTGTCCTCCGAATAAAATATGTTAAAATCCGCGACCCACATCAAGTTCTTGTGTATATACGCACAGCATAGAACGTTTCTTTAGTCCCCTCTTTCGTCTCTATATGTACACAAAGTCCTCCAACTCATCTTCTATACGTACTAGATAGGCATGGCCTCTTTTTATAAGTGATTGAACCCATAAAGAATCAAAGCGGAAGAAGAAAATAAGAGAGACGTTTTTTTAGCGGAACACATTTGGACGAGAGTACTGTATATGGCGAGATAAATTTCGCCATATCCACCACATTCTGATGGAAAGCTGTTTGCTTGAGCTATGTGACATTGCCATTCTTAACGAATTACTTTTTCAAACTCTTTTCCGTCATCTTTTTCAGCCGAAAATTCAAAGAGTCAACTATTATAGAGACTGGACTATGTCGTCATTTCGATTCCCAAATGGGACTATATATAGCGGGAAGGCTATATTACTGGAAACAATTTTAAGAGTGAACACGAAATGGTTCAGATGGATTTAAGCTCATTTGATTGATGATCAGGGCGTAACAGAACGGAAAGAGAAGATCGATACCGACGAAGCGATCACGCTGATTGGCACACAGCAACGCTGGGATATAATAATCAAATCAAATGGCCTATGAGTTCTCACATATATGGGCAACTATTCGACAAAGGAGGACGCCAGAAAAAAATAAAATAAAAAATAAGAAATTGAAAGGAAATGAAACGAGTGTGTTGAACTATTCAATCTACTTAAAAGGATTCAAGTAATAATGTCAAGATCGTGCAATCCTAGCTCTAACTCTAAAGTGGATCCAGCTGAGAAGAAAGAGAAGTAGTCTCGACGTTGAATTCAATTTCCAACTAGGCCTAATAGACATGATGTCTTGTTAAGCTGAACAAACTGCACTTCTTACTGTATTATACCAATACCAATCGTTGTTAGAAAGTAAGAAAAATAGAAATAAAGAAAAGAGTTGACACAAGACGCTCCACCACCGGGATCAATTGACATTTAAAAGAATTGCTTGTTATTGGTTATCGGGAGTGAAAGAAAAGAATCGTTTAGCGTCTTGCCTTTTACACGCATTTTGCTTAATTTTCGTTTGTCGTTCAGTTTCGTTCACATGGTCAAACGTGAGCTCAGTAGGTGGCACACGTTGACGAGTCCCGACAAAAGATGGAAACCACCGCGTCTGAAATGAAAAATCAAGAAAAAAAAACAAAAACGATATTAAAAGGATTACAAACAAACGTTAGAAGAAATCCGTTAGATCATCATCATCGCACACATTTATAATCTAAACGACTAAATACACACACGATCCCTGTAGAAAAAAAAAACGAAATTGTGTCTCGAAACGGTAATTTCATTTTTATTTTTTGAATTTAAAAAATAAAATAAAAAAAAAAACGGGTCGAATTATAAAATGTATTTCTTCTTTCAAGTTATTACTTGTATTAAATGTGTTTTCTTTTAAATTTTTGTTTGGTTTTCAGCGCTGCTAAATTATAGTCTCTATAATCTTGCACGAATAAGAAAGAGAGAGAGAGAGAGAGAGAGAGTTCATTGACCAGATAAAAAAGAATTTTGGAAGGACGACAAAGAGAGTTGCAGATGGTAATTTCGCATGCTGCTGCTTTGGCTCGATCTCTGCTGCAGAGGGACGAGGAAAGAAAAGAAAAACGGGCGGTGGGAAACCCGTGCGACGACGCCCATTTGTGGGGAGGTATCGGGCAATGGACCGCGGGACTGGTGTTATTCGTCGACGGTGAATGAGAGACTCGTGATGGATTCTCAACATGTGAACTGTGTGTCTGTGGCATCAGGGTCAAAGGGACACAACGTTTGAATAAGCCACATCCTTTAGAAAAGTACAAGAAGAAGAGAAAAACCAACACAAAACTGCAACATTTCTTGAATGCCTGATTATGCGTCATCATCATTTCCACCGCAAATCCCTGATGCGCATGTGGATTCTATAATAAAACAGAGAAAGGGATGTATAGCTATTTACTTTAAATCATCAAACAATAACACACCCACGCAAACAATATAATAATATCAGTAAACTACGATTGCGTCACACGCGCTATATTATAAGTGTGCGATATCTATATACCTACCTATACATCATAGATTTTAAACCGCCCAACGTTCCTCGAAATAGGATGATTATCGCTGTGTCACGGTGATGGAATCCGGACGATATAATACAACTCGAACCGAAAAAAAGAGAAAGAAAAATATAAACAACCGTTGGGGAATAAATATCCGTTAGATACTCTGGGACACATCGAGTTAGTCTAACAGTGCTCGCATTTGACCATCCGCCAGTTTTTTTTTTGTTTTTTTTTTCGGCTGCCATTGCTGCTGCCTTCTTGCAGAGCGCCGTGATGGCCTTACAAGGAAGTTGCATTTTCGTTCTTTTCTAGTGTATAGTTTAGTCGGTCCGTCCGCTCTGCTGTCCTATACAACTTGGCTCTCGACTCATCGCAAGGCTATATGCAAGTGTGTCTGCTGTTCCCTGAGCCATGTTTGGCTGGCCCGGCACAGCAGCAGCTCCGATTGGGAACTCTATCTAACGGTTATGCTTCTTTGACCTTCTTTTCATGTTCATTTATATTTCTCTTTCGTCTCTTTTTCTTATAATATTTACCTATGATATACGTTTCGTTCGTTTCTTCTTCTTCTTCTTCTTGTTCGGTATTCAATGATGCGCTGTATTTACGAATACAGCGTGAATTTGGAGAAACCAGTTTCGATGTGTATACAAACGGGGGTGAGTTCATCTCTCTCTTTCTGCGAAATCACAACAATCTGGAATTTGATACAAAAAACGAAGGAATTCATTTTTTCGAAATTTCTCTTTGATTCCAAATTGCGGCGTTAGGGGGACGAACAATTAGAACCAGGTTGAAATTTGAAATAAAAACAGTTCAAAATCAAATGTGAATGAAGAAGAAGAAGTAGAAGAAGTAGAGAGAAATGTTATAAAAGATGGACTCAAAGTGGGGTCACCTAACCTAATATTCATTCTTGTTGAGTAGAGAAAGCGTGAGAGAATTCGCCGGGCGTTGTTACGTATGTAAAGAAAGAAAGAAAACCAAATGTCAACGTAATTTTTTTTTTTCTTTCTATCTTTCTATATTTTCTCTTTTCTAACACGTTGAAACAAAACAGCACACCACTCAGATGTGTATAAATATAATGTGAGATGGAATGAAAAAAAAAATAACAAAAAACAAAAATTATCCGGAGAATGTCATGAAAGTGGAATGAATACATTATTTAAGAGGAAGAAGAAGAAGAAGAGGAAGACCTCATTTTGAAAATGAGAATTTCTAAAAATAGCTAAATAATTATTTAACGTCAATTGATCTAAGACGGATGAACATTTCAATTCTCGCATAAGACGAACATCAATCAACTCCACAAAATCAACTTTTTTTCGTTATAATTCCCTCTTGCGCTTTTGTATAGTGTTTGATGCATCTATGTAGACGACATTACACGAATTCTCGCATTTCCATATGCTACGATGCCTACTTTCCCACGAGAGGGCGGATATGCGACGGACGCCGGCGTCGCTGCTGGATGGGCATGAAGGCCACATACGTATATACGTATATACTTTCAATTCATCAGTGTTGTGAACCGTTGCAGATGGCCTGATAACGGAATCGAGCGTCACGTAGCACTATGTGTGTGTGTTTTCTCCTATTTACTCGCCGGTTTTAAAAAGAAAATTTCGTATATATACGAGCGGACCGCGTCAAACCGGACCTTCTTTCAGGGGGGGAAATAAAGTTCCGTTTTCGACAGTGAAAATGTCTCGTAATTACCACGTCCAAAACAAAAAATGACAAGCACAAACGAAATAAACTAGTAAAGAAAATTATAAATCCTATACGCATAGTAACAATAAGTCGAGTAAATCACCAACAGCTCAACGAAATGAAACGTCCATATGTAGTACTACTCTCTATGCAGATTATGGGTTATAGACGCTTTCTAATGCCGCCCTGTTTTGTTTTAAATGCCCCGGATGAGATTGCGCTGGGCACTCTAGTTTTTCGAAAAAAAAAAAAAAAAAAAAAAAAAAGGGTTGATGGAATTCAAATTCGTTGCTTGTGGGTATATCTCGCTCGATAGATGTAATAACCCACATATATAATAATAAGTTAGTTGAATCCTTGGCTGAGCTAATACATATATGTACAACACAATAAAGAAAGGCAGCAGCAGCAGCCAAATACACACGTACACAAAAGAAACAAACAGTACTTGCTGTCAAGCCATAAACCACGCGCCGAAGAATAAAGAAGAAAATAAACCGTACGAGCTGAGTTTGGCTGAATGGCGCTGTTGCGCGTTGTGTGTGTGTTGCACAAGGTTATTATAGCGGAACGAGGCATTATAGAACAACGGCAATGGCATTTCAGAGCTATGATGACGCTGGCTTTGGCGCGACTTTGAACTTGGAAGAAATTGCCGCGGACGGTCGTTACTAGTTTTATATATTTTTCGATATTATTATTATTACGGCATGTCCAGCCAAATGAGTCCCTGACTTACAATACGAGTGTAGATGTGTGTCCTGTACACACACCCATCCTGCCACCGATTGCGCCCAGCACTGTTGAGCCGTCTATGTCTATTATAATAAGGTATAGGCTCTATTATAAACTGTACGGTCACTACGGGAATAAATAATAACTACTCACTAAGGAAAGGTTTGTCCAGCCCTGGGCATCAAGAAACCATTTTGCGGTATAAGTATAATTCCCTATTTTTGGTTTCTTTTTTGTCGCCAGTACGGTCAACCTTTTGAGAACGTGGAACGGAAGCGCGCGGCAATATCCCCCCGTTGACTGTTTGGCAGCTCATGAAAAAAATAAACGAAATTTTCATTGAATAAACGGTTTTTTGTAAATGACTCTAGAATAACATTCATACGCGGATGATTCATGGCGAATATGCAAACGAAAATGGAGCCAGAACACCTCACAACAATTTTTGTTACAAGAGGAAATGGGAGCAAGAAATTCGTGACTTAATGATGGAAATCGTTCTGAACGAGTTCTAAAAATGAATGTTTGTCAATTAGAAACTCATTGGTGCCACAGTTTTGATAATGGCGTATATGTTGCTACATACGAATGGCAACATGATTTCCTTCTTTTTGGCCAGCCACAGCAACTCATCAGATACACATGTAATCAGCTTAAGTGGATGCATAGTTTATAATAGATGCACACATCAATTTTGGTCGCTTTCATTCCGGTTCATTTCGACAGAATTTGACACAATTTTCCCATCGCAAGTTTTTCTTGTTGGGAACGTATCCGTTTCTAGCTTCTATCGGATGTAACAGGATCGACCCATAGGTTTTGGATTGGCCACGGAACCCCTCAACACTAGCTGGAGAATCAAAGTAAAAGTGTTTTGTCATTTGACAAAAATGAAACAAAACAAAACAAACAAACAAACCAAACAAGTTGAATATAAAAGCGGACCCAATCTATTATGTAATTTCTTTGAATAAATGGTCGAAGATGATAAGAATCAGGACAATTCCTGGCACTAATCAGGCCGACGGCGAATAATAATAATCAGAAATAAAGGCGGACAAGCAAGTGCTACTAGGATACAGAATGGAGACAATTCCTTTTCTAATTCTTCTTTCAAATAACCACTAGCTACTACATATAGACGAGTATAATAATTATAATTATGGCGAGCCGAAAATGAGCGGCAGCAGCTCTACATAGTCACTCAGTATATAAAATAATAATATAAGAAAAAAACAAAAATTCAGAGCTACATCAACCGCACACAGTCTCAAATAGACTAGTGGCACATTGACGTCATAGCTTGTATAGCTGATAGGTATAGGAGGATGAATTCTTTTGCAGCACGGCGGCGAAGAATGATGTCATTTCCGAACCGAGACAGATCTAGGACTCGTTACACATATAATTTCCACGTCAGAGATAGAAATCTATAACATTCTTCTCAACGTGGAAATTCATACAATCGACACAAAAAAAAAAAAGCAATAGCCAACAATCGCCAACACTATGGCGATGTCTATTATGAGGGCCACGATTGATCGATCGAAACCAAATAATAACCCCCTTTTTAACACAGCCAACTTTTTTGCGGGAAATTGTTAGAAGAATTTTGGTTTCTTTTGATGAAATAAAAACTATACCATAGCGAAAGCTGGCTATAAAGAATGTTAGATAGATATTGAAAACAGTTATTTGGGCATCATATGGATTTCCCAGCACACAGCTGCAAACTAAAAATCACCGTTCTATATAGGTGATCCCCGTGATGCGACGGCTATATAGGGAAGAAATATGATTATGTACTTGTATCCAGTTATATTATAGTCGATTGTAAAAAATAAAAAAAAAAAAAGGGTTGCTGGCACAAATATGAATTTTTTTCTCCGGAATTTCTCATGTTATTGTCATCATCTTTCGTCATCTCCAATGTGCGAATCGGCGTCATATGGTCAACAATACGCACAGCTGCGCTTTTTTTTCTCCCGTCATGGATTTCTTATTTTTCGATGGAAACAGCGGCCATCGTGTAAACATAATAGGAAATGAAATCTCAATTTTGAATAATGACAATCATTTGTTGATTTTTACGTTTTTGGGAAAGCAAATAAACCGTACCGATAACATTTGTTAAGATAATAAACACAATTCTGAACTCTCTCTTTCCCCTGATGCGATATGTAGGCCTACCTGCGAAAATTGAGCTGGAAATTCGCCCGTTTTCTCCTGGCCGAAAATGATGGATAAAGAGAATTGCCATAAGACACGATCCATAAAGTGCTGTCCATGTCAAATAAAAGTCATAAGATGGAAACACATTTAGTTTTGAAGTAGATCTATATGTAGAAAAGAGGAATAAGTCAAAGCAAAGCTCTGTCTACAGCTAAATAGCCAAGAGGCCAATAATAATAATAATAATAATAATAATATAGCTCAGCATTCCAAAGAGAAAAAGGGAAAAAAATAAAGAAACAAAAAGAAAAGAAAAATGTGTGTTTGACTTACTTTTTCTCTCTCTTTCTCCTTCAACTTGTTATCTGTTGGTCTTGATCTCCCGGTCGCTCAGTTCTTTTCGTCGTCCTACATTTAAGAAAAAATGTTGATTTTTTGTTTTGGTTTTTGGAAGGGGAGAAATTTACTTTTTCCTATTTGGGGCTGTGTGCATCAAAAGAAAAGACTTTTCATATGTCGGAATAATCCTCCGTTTTCCCTATTAAATTTTTGTTATTGACCTTTATTTGCCGTGAAATCGTTGCTTTTATATATATAGAATTCGATTTGATGCTATGGCGGTATAGAGTGTCTGAGGAATTTTCTAATCGTTATAACAAATAGAATTCAAATAGTTTTCATCGTCTTCATCAGAGCGGAGAATAATATCCTCAACCCGGAAAAATATTCGATTCTTTTTTAATTCTTTACTCTCTGTTACATAATTTTTATTCGAAATTCTGTTTCTTATTTTTCTTTCAACTCGATAGACTTGAAAGATGTGTTGGCTTCGATTTGATGGCGTTTTCGCATGGTTGCGTCATGACTTGGCCATTTATCCAATCCATCAAAAAAACACGGGGCTACGATGCGGACGTGATATTATCACACTGACAGATATTCTCTCCATACAACTGAAATGCTGCTGCTGCTGCTCCTGCTGCTGCGGACAAATACCGCAAAATAATAAAACACCGGAAAAAAAATAACAACAAAAACTAAAAGAGAGAAGAAAACGAAAAATATTTGTATTTTAAATATGAGGAAGAAAGACGGCGGATAAGAAGGGAAAAAGAAGAAGAAGAAGAACAAAAAAAAAAAAAAAAAAAACGGTACAAAGCTCTGGCCAACATGTCCAGATGAGAGTCCCCCTTTTTTTTCTCTTCTTCTCCTGTGCACACACACAACACCCCCCGTTTGAAAGTGGGTCACTGCTCCGTCTGGAGGCATCAGGTGTTTACCAGGTGTATGGCTGATGCAAAGGGAAGCAGCCCAGCAGTCGTCAGCAAAAAGGCAACGCGTCCCACCTTCGGCATTTTTTTTTATTTTTTTTAATATCTGCCGCCTCGCCTTCTTTTTTCTTAGTTTATTTTTTCTTAGTTTCTTTCTTGGCATCTTGTTGTTGTTGCTACATCCAAAAGATCATCTCTTATTTCTCTTATTCTCTTTGATATTTTAAGCTTCATCTGCTTTTTGTGCCATATCAACAGGAAATTTTAGGAGAAGATGATCGCTTCTCATTATTATTATTATTATTATTATTATTTAAAAAGGTTTGGTTTTTTTTTGTTTGGGGATTTGAAGAAGATTTCCTACGAGCATGAAAGAAACCCCCTGTCGTGTTTTGGCTTAAAAATCGCAATCTATTTTCGTGCTCTTCTCTTTCGATTCTATATAAAGTTGGACATAACATTTGCTGGTTAGTTTTTTGTTTGTTAGTTTTTTTTTAAAGAAGAAGAAGAAGAAGAAAACCGACCACACATGTTTTTGATTTCCTTTTTTTTCTTTTCTCGACTATATTCTTTCCCCATTTTTGGAGAGGTTTGTTTCGTGTTAATGGCGTTTTATTGTTTAATAGGCTCATTCGCATGGAATATAAGACGGTCTTGTTGTGAAACAAATGGATACGCGCACAACAAAAAGCCTTTGAATGTTGTAATTGCGCTCGTCGAGGCAAAGCAGCAACGTTTAAGCTAAAAAAAAAAGATGATAATAATGATCGTGTGAACATGTACACATATAAGAAAATGATACAAAAATATAAGCCAAGGGAAATGACGGTCGTTGTGGTGATGATATATCAGCAGCAAACAGCGAAATGAATAAGATTCTTTAATTGAGAATAATACGCGCATTTCATTTTCCGACTCTAATGATGAACTAGCTCTATTTTAGTGTTGGCATAAAGAGAGAAAGAGAATAATATAAGACAACGAAACAGTTCAATCGTCTATATATAAAATGTATGACGGCCTCAATTGAGTTCAAAATCGTTCAAAATCATTTGTATATGCCATGTTGTTATATCTATACAGACATCCCCTATCCTTTTCCGTCATTAGTCTAGAGTATACCATGACTACAGGGTATAGGTATTACTACACACATCCATAACAACTGCTGCACACTATACATTACACCTATATAGGTATGTAATGACAGCTAATGCACTATAGACAGCAGCACGTTCATCGCCGAGTGGATGGATGGATGTGTCTAATATTTTTCGCAACGTCATTTCCATCAGACATCCTATTCTCATCACGACGATGATGATGGAAACGGATGAGGCCGCGCTACATATTCATATCCATGTATACCTGAGACTGTAGTGTCTATTTGAATGCCCTCCAGATGTTAACCGTCAATTACCAGACAGAACTGCGGCTGCAATCGAGTCCGACCGCGAATATGCCAACGGATGGACCAGACGATGTCTGCTGAAATTTTCATTTTTAATGCAAGAATATACGGGGGCGCATCATCATAGGCGTTGTTGCAAAAACAAAGGCAGCCAACTTGATTCAACTGTTGCCTGAGATATCGAAGCCATCACGTTATATACTGTGTACCATATCAACTACTCGGTTGTAGAATGGAGCAGGCAGTTGCGTAAGAATCAGAGCAGAGCTTTCACTTCCTGTTGGTTTCGTTCACGAATTGAAAAACGAAAAAAAAAAACGAAAGAAAACTGGGTGGTTTCAATTGGGCGAGTCTGATGTGTCGTTGTGTGGACAGCAGAGACCTACCAACGAGTGCCGACTGGAAATGAAAAGAAAAACAAAAAAGGCGGATAAATATATAAATACAAGAAAGAAAATAAGGAATGACGTCCAATGCCAAATAAGATGGAAAGAATAACAAATAATACAAGAGAGAGAGAGAGAGAGAGAGAGAGAGAGCCCAGATATGGACGCGACGCTACATGTTCCAGGATTTCCTATAGCACCGTTAACCAAAGGTTACGTTTCCTACTTTCTCCATCAGCAGGGCAGACATTCGATTATTCTGCTGGTGACCGTGCAAAACGCAAATCAGGAAGTGCAGCGCATCAGAATCTCTCAAAGATACACAACACTAAACAGGGGCATCGAGTCGTATTTTTTTCTTATGCCAGCCGTCTATTTTAAAAACAAAATGATATTTCCGAATGGCCGCCCTGTTGGTTCGTTTTTTGACACTTTCCGTGAGTGATGCGCAATCAATCGAGTCAATTCATTCTGCGGCGATGAATATGCAGTGAAAATGCGCTTTTCTGTCGCTAGGCTAGGCTAATAGCCATGGCGTCCATAATATAACCAGCCGTTTGGGATCTTTAAAAAGATGTCATTGCCACAGGCAATGAAATAACAGGAAAAGTCGGCAATAGTCATATTACATTCGTATCTCTATTTATATTCGATCAATAAACGACGACCACCGTCTTCTAGCCTGGATGATGGCAATGAACCTGATAGACTTTTCTATCTGCCAATATCATCTCAATAGCAGAGTTGAAAATATATACAAATAAATATCGAGAAAATGTTGATACTATTCCCATTTCGTGATCATGCGCGTCTGCTGTTTTCTTCTTCGGTCAAAACTCGTTGACCGACTGACCTCGTCAGTGTATACAACATCTATATATGTTTCTTTTGACTCTCAGCCTTGACTCTGATGTTTCTTTCTCCTCTTCCTCTATCGTCGCATTCGCTTTGGGAGAGAAATAAGGAAAAACGTCCAAACTTGGACGGGCGGACGGAGCTGCTGCTGCTGTTAGCTCGCAGCAACATTGCCGTGTGTATACATGCGAGTGTACGCTGCATTTGTGTGTATATAGATGGGAATTCTCATGTGTAATTCCACGGTAAGCCGTTGGGTTCTCCTCTTCCTGTTCGATCGTCGAATTATTACCAACGTGCCGATGTTGAACACTTCCGGTCATAAATAGAATTTAAAAGAAACAAAAAAACAAAAATGTTTGGAAAAATGGGAGGTTTATTACATTTGAGCACGCGCATATTTGACCGGTTTCGTGATGGACAATCTAGACGCGAATCAGTGTGATTTACATTCATTTGAATTAAATAAATCAAATTCGGGCAAACGGGATGTGCTGCTGAGACACGATATTACAGGTGACACAGTTGTCGTCTTGTTTTTTGTTTTTTTTTTCTCATGTCCTTCTCTGAAAATGCTGATGAAATTCAAATTTTATTAGGAACCACCACCATATTGGGTAGCAAGTCAGGACCTTCACTTCACAATGTTTTGGGTAGCGTATTATAGTGAGTCGATCGAACCGGTTATTCATTCCTGAATGTGTTCCAATAGTTTACACCTTTTACACTCTGCACGTTTAATGAAATAGGAGGAGAATTTAAATTTCAAATTAAAAATTCTCCGCTGAAATATGTTTTTTGTTTATAATATACGGAAAAACGGCTTGATATGTTTTGTCGTTGTTGTTGGTATGGACGGGGGTTGGATGGGAAGAAAAGAAACTCAACTCGTCGGTGTATTAAGAAAAAAGAGGTCAGCCGCCCAGTTGCGAGCGCGTCGTCCAATGGCTCCCGGGGTTTTGTTCCCATTCAGAAAAAAAAACAAAATTTAGAAAAGAAAAAAAAAAACGGGTCTTCAGCTTCTTCTTCTTCTTTTTGTTTTTCGACCGAAAGAAGAAGAAGAAGCGCATATCATCTATATAGGATGGCCATAGCTATTGGAGAAAGAGAGAACATTCTTTCTCGTCTGCCCCCGTGTCGTGATGGCTCTCCATCTTCCAAGGCACAAGAGAAAAAAAGGGAATAGAGAACAACCAATTCCGAAAAAAGTCTTTTTGAAAAATTGTTTTCTCTAATGATTTTTTCCCCAGCACTGAAATAAAGAAAGAAAGAAAGAAGAATATAATATAAAGACACATATCAAAAAATCCATTTTCACTAGCTGCCAACCCCCCCCCCCCCATCCACATCTCGTTTCTTCTTCTTCTTATCTACTGGGATATTAGGTGGATATTATTTTACCTGTTGAACGACCCCCTCATTCGTATTTAACCTTCGTCTTTAGCAGTTGAGAATGAGCTGCTACCAACTAATTGAGTTGTAGACGCCGCGGCGCCGACAAAAAACCCTCCTCTTCACTCTCATTTCGGTTCATCCTTCTTTTCCCTCCCTCTCTCTCTCTCTTTATGCAATTATGCACACAAACACACCACATCACCTGGTGTGCATTTGAATATTTCCAGGCCGCAATTATATTACGCCTGCTATATGTATCGTCGTTCTACAGGCTTAAAAGAACAAAAAGACCGCAGCAGGTTCGACGGGTTAAATCTCGTTATCACCTTTCTGGTTTCATCCCCCCCCCCTCTGATTACGTAAATTACACAATTTAATAACTTGAGAGAGGAATGCGTGTTTTACTAGTATTTGTTCTTTTCTATATTGCGTTAAACACATACAGCGAATATAGGCGATATGAGAGAGAAAAGGGAGGTCATTGCGGATTGTATTTCCTCATCCCGGATGAGAGAGTGACGCCTTCCGCAAAGTGTTGACCCGGTCGCAACTCCTTGCGGCCGCGTCACTCCTTCTCTCTTTCTCTCTCTCTCTAGACACACGACGACATAAGAAACACGGTCGGCGAACTTCTATCTCTATATGTGAATATAATAAAACAAGAATTATTATTCTGTTGGGTGAAAAAATGTTTCACTTTCATTTCCGCGTCTGCCGCAATAAAAATGCGCAACTCAAATCAAATCAAATAAAAATAACAAAAAGGACCTTATTATTGAGTCCAACAGGGCGCATTGCTCAGACTTTTTTTTGTTTTTGTTTTTTTTTTGTTTTTAAAATCACGTCTGGCACTGTCTGTCCCTTTTTCTCTTGGCTTGACGTTTCATTCCTCAAATGGGTGGGCAAACAACACACAAGTAATAAAACACTTTTTGTTTTCCTCTTCTTCCTCGTCTGTTTTCCCTTTATTTTCATTCTCTTTTTTTTACAAAAGATGTAGCAATTTGATTGGCAAACACATACACCTGTGTATGTCTAAGGTGGAGCATATATGGGGTGGGGAATATAAACGAAACGAAGCGGGGCAGGCAAGTCCGGAGCGGCGGCGCGCGCGCTCTCTTCTTTAGCGCACGCTCATTGGCTTTAGAGGAGGATAAATACATTTTTTTTTTTAAAAAAGAAAGAAAGAAATACGAAATGTAGGTCAACTTGCAACGTGCTGACGTGACGGTGTTTCTTGGGTCTAGGTGAAGGTCTTGGCCTGGAGCAACAACCTGCACCTACATTTTCGAATTTCTTCTTCCCCTCTTCTTTTTTTGAGTAGATTTTTTTCCTTTTTTTTTTCTTCTTCAAAGTTATCCACTTGTTCCACCTCTATTCATTTCCCTCCCCTTATTTTCCCTCTTATTCACCTTCTCCCCCCACACCCCATCTTACTATATACCTGAACTTGGCTTCTTCTTCCTTCTTCAACCTGTGCGCCTTCATCGGCTGTGGTATATACACGGCAGGTCCACCCATCACACACAACTCCTATATAGTAAAACCCCTCGGACCCGGGCTCTGTCATTTTGGCACCTGATCCCGCATTCCTTTTCTCCTCCCTCTACCACCTGCTCTCGAACCTTCCTCTTCTTATTCCTTGAGATGTTTAAGAGGGAAAAGAAAAGGACAAGAAGAGAAAGATGAAGAAAAATGAAAAAAATGGTCTGAATAATAGTTCGTATAGTACACACAGAGTAGAGTACCTTATATTTCATCAAGAAGAAAGATCAGGAGACATACCTTTCAAGATTCGTCTTTTAGCTGCTGATATACTAGGAGCTGAGTAGTAGCAGTATTATTATTATTATGTACGCTATAACCTCTTTACATTTCCCCCAAAACCAAGAAATTCCTTTTCTTTTTTAAATAATAATAACCTGGCAGTAAAAATTAGATTTTTTTTTTTCAAGAGATGGAAACTGTGCTGTCGGAAGCTAGCGGCATATTTCAGGTTGAATACATAGTAGTACACAGCGCCATACACCTGTAGGATACACCTGTACTATAGCCCATTCAAAATCGTATGAGATTTGTTATCAAGCGAATAAAAATCTATAATATACCTGAGAATATAATCATAATCACACGCGTACAGCTAATAATCAAATGCAAAGTTTTTCTTCTGGGAGGGGGGGGGGGGATCAAATGGTTTGTGTTCTCATGTGTAACCGCGTATTCATACACAATGAAGCCGCTCTAATCACATCGCACGCACCTAATCATTTGACTGACTGACGAGCATACACACCGATCATATTATACGTGATGGAAGCTCAACACGCTCAGATATAACATATTACACAAGCCGAAGAAGAAAAAAAAATGTATAACAATAGTCAAAAGCCAAGCAACAACTAACACAAATTTACAGCCAGGGATCAGTGGTGGCGGCCCACTTTTGAAAACCTTTTTTTCAATTTGAAATGTATATATATATATATTTTTTTTGAGGCTGTTGAAACCTCAAACGGACCTTCAAACTCAACCCCCGTGGTCGTCTGTGTGGGTTACCATGTGACTTTTATGTTGAGGAATAAATCTTTGTGATGGTAACGGCGCAAATTGAATACATCCTGCCCTACATATCAGCACGTCGTATACACCAGGCACAAGAACATTGAAACTTACCTTTTATTTTCTTTTTCAAAATCTTTGTTCAGCCAAAAAAACGGCCGAATTTTTTTCATCTTTATATTTGCTGTTGACCAGCAAACACAAATTGCTGTCCATCATCATTGTGCTTTGGCCATGCCACGCTCTATACTCTCCGGTGGACGAATAACCGTCGTCGACGAAGACACACAAAACAAAACAAAACAAAACAACGAAAAACAGTTATTTTCATTTGCGCTAAATCGACGAGCCGCCCGACCACACACGTCCCAGTTTCCACACGGCAGCTGCTGCAAGAAGAAGAGGTTGTTGTTGTTGTTGTTGTTGTTGTACAACGTCTGCGATTCTCAATTCGTGTTGTGTGTGCCAACTATTTTCCAAGAGGCCAAAACAAATCGAAACACAAATGTTATTATCTAGCTGCTATAGAATAGATAGCGAGAAAATGATAATAATGATCATATAGCAACACACCCTGATTCATTATAGAGCGACGTATATTTATACTACCATCCAAATTGTGTAGTATATATAGTGGGTAGGGGCGGAATTGTTTCACAAGAAAAAACAAATTCGCTCCAGGGGCAATTTGAACAGACATTGAAACAGATTTGGTAGGCTCGTGTTGTAATAATAGGTAATAATATACGATATGACGTCGTTTTCGTTTGATATTGTGCTGATGCTCGTAAAGTAAATGAGACAATGTCTATGACATCTATACAACAACATAAGGAAGGTGAACATACCACATGAGCTCTTGTATGTACATCGTCGTCTATTATTATTGTAGTATAGGAGTTGAGCACATCTCGCACCGTGAGACGGCGGACACCTTTTCACCTTTTCTTTTCGCTTGTATAAATAAAATGACGTCATGTGATGAGGAGGCGCCGGAGTCGTTGGCGTGCGGTTTCAGGACGAATTTATAATGTGATGACCCCGGGATCATCGCCAACAACAACAACAAATTCTTATAATATTATTCCTTTTGTTTTTCTTTTATAGAGATAAAAATCCACATCACTGCAGACAATACATTTTCTCTCGTCGTCGTTAGTATTGCAGCATCAAATTGTTGTCTGTAATTTTTCGATTTTTTTAAACACAATTCTCTTTTTTTTGTTACATATTCCGTTGTTGCTGCTGCGTTTATCGATCGTTAATATATAGTAACGTTGAAGAGAAAGAGAGAGCTAAAAAAAGAAACTATGCAGATCCGGATTGACTACATTTCCTTTTTCCTATATTTATATTGTGCCCGCGCGTCTTTTCTTATTCTGGGGCACAACTTTCGGTTTGCATCCATCTGTGCACATGTGAGTGTAGTAAGTGCTCATCTTAAGACGGACGCGACATTGTCCATCTGTGCGGGTTCGGCTGTTTTTTTGAAAAAAAAAAAATTTCATTTCGGATAGATCAGATAGAGCAGGGAAAGAAAGTGGATGATGAGGACTCAATGAACAGGACATGTGTGTGCACTGTATAGCTATAGCGCTCTAGATTTTCTCTTGAATGGAATCTGCCCCATTCAATCCGATGAGTTCCGCCAAATCTTTTCAGCATCGAGAAAAAAAAAACCAAGATGGAAAATATGAATACACATTTTTATAGGATGTTATCTTGATATGACAGTCGGGAATAATTCTTCTGCGAAGGATGTACACAGACAGGGTACGCGGAATAAATAGCAATGTGCTGTATTTGCCTGTTTATCATAATATATTATACGACTTTGCTCTACATCTAATATATGCATAACAAAAGAGAACATCAACTGATGGGAATTTGACGGCAGTAAAACACTGACCGCGGTCCAACCTAAAAATTTGTTTTGACAGATGTTTTACACTATTTTAGCTGATATACTTATTATTGATGATTACGTTTTAAATAGCCCATTCGTTGGAGAGCAGTCCATCGTTATTCGGTTGTTATTAGTGGTTGTTGGCTGATTTCACGGCATGTAACAACAACATCATGTTTGCTTCTTGTTTCCAATGTCATAAACCAGAGCACAAAACAGAAAACACGACCAGATCATCAGACAAACATCCTCCTTCAATAATAACAAGTCAAACTTGAAATCACAGTCGATACATCAGAGTGAATCCTATACAACAAACGATCACAAAACAGATTTTCAAAGCAGACCAACCCGGCGACCGCAGACAAGTTTCAAATTTCACCAGACTCGTGGAAAAAGAAAAAAATTGCCAAATCATTGTGAACTTTTTCTTGATCTTCGCCAGGTTGGATTTGTTTCATTTTTTAAAAAGAATTTTTCTTTCCATCTTCTTGCTGAAGATTTTATTGAGTTCCTTTGTAAAGCCCATTGTTTCGGCGAAAGAAGAAGAAGAAGAAGAAAAACAATGAGACATTTTAGATGTTCTTTTGTATTCTTGTTTTGAATGTTGACTCGGCACGAGAATTGCGTCGTGAGCTCTTTTGTTGCTGCTGTTCTGGATTTCAAATGGCAATTATTAAAATAAAATGAAATAAATTCTGTATAGTATAGTATACATTCCGGGTACTTTATCACCTCATTTCTCTTTTCTTTCACTTACACGTTGACCGACCTCTGAACTTTAGTCTCGGCAATTATATAATAAACTATAAGAAAATAACAAGGGCGCTAGTCGTCGGTGAGAATTGGCGCAAACCCAAACACGAAATAACAAGGTTACGAGATAAGACGACGACAAATATTCAAACTATTTTTATTATTATGTTACTGATGTGTACACATCGAGAGAGAGACCCCATTACGTCAGTTCAAAAAAAGGTTCATTCAAGTGAAATTCGTCTTCTTCTATGCGGATGCATTGAATTTTATAAAAAAGAAAGTGGCCGGTCATTGAGCGTCATCCTGAGTCGAGACAAAAAGTCAACTGTGACGTACTTGGTTGCTGCATTTCACGTCAAAGTATTGCGTATTTTTTTTTATTTTATTTTTATAAACAGGTAAAATAAGGCGGCCACTGTCTCCGATCAGAGGCAGGAATCAAGGCCATCCGTGTACTTCTGCCAGTGTTCTGCCCATGTTGAAGATGGGAAACTAAACAGCACATACATACACAGCACACACAAAAGCTTCTAATTCTTCTTCTTCTTTCTCCTCTGTAGGAGTTGATGTGCCCAGCCAAAGGGCCGGTCTTTTCTCTCTTCTCTTATCGACTTCCTGGTTCGGAGTCGCAGAGCCAATGGAATCTAAGTGGAGCACTGCCATCGGGCTCTCTCTCCTGGCTCGTCGGTTCTTGTATAGAGTCCGTTTCAACACACACACACACAAAGAGGGTGGTGGTGGGGGTGGGGAGGATTGCTATGGCTCACTAACAAACACATCCCAACATGACGTTCCAATGTTCCTCAACTGGTCCTCCTTTTTGGCCCGGCTTTCTCTAACTCACAAGACGAGCCAAATAGAAACATTTCCTTGAATAAGGAATTTGGCGAAATTTCTCATGGTTCCTTATGGCTCAACCCTATCGTTCAATGTCAATCAGCTTTAATCCTATGAAATGAAATTCGAAATGTTCTTGACTACTTTTTTTAAATTGCGAATGAAACGATTGACATAGACCTATAATGTACATACAGTACATTCAAACAAATAAGGTTCTACTATTTTCAAAATATTTCACTATAGCATCCGAGCAAAAACATCGACGTGAGCTATTTTGTATGTGCCATTCTTCTGGAGAAAAAAAAAAGAAGGAAGACACACACACACACACACATACACCTGAGGATGGCTAGTGGTGATTGCTGTGCTATAGCAAGTGTGTGTGTGTGGTGGCCCGTCTTGGTAACTCCTCCTCCACCCTCCTCCTCGGAAGAGACCGGCGGAGGGCCGGAGTGCGTACCACACAGCACAGAAAAACTATAGCCACCACCACTCTTACAGGTTGGAGAGTATAAAAACCCCAGGAAGGGCAGACAACCTAGTTAGTTGTCAGTGCAGTTTCGTGTTTATCAAGTGGAGGCTTAAGACCTCTTGAATCATGGCACGGTCCAAATATACTACCGTAAGTTTCAATCATTCACAATTTAACACAAACAAACAAAAACAAATCCATCCCCACATCCAAAGTAATCCATTTGTTGAATCCATCCGTCTTCTCCCTCCATCACAATCCGCCCAGTTCAAACATTTTGGCAAAAGAAAAGATTGGAAATTTAAAATTTGATGGGCAGGATAAATTTGACAATTACAGTATTTACACAAAATTTCATTGATTAACGCATTTCCAAAGGATCTTTTTGACATAGCGGGATTAGAAAACTAAATAATCAGTGAACTGTGTGCCATCGCCATCAAACAAGTGGCTGGAATATATTCACATAAAGAAAGAAAAATTTCAAATACCTCCCACAAATCCTCCAATTCAAAAATATTGAGCGCGGGAAAAGGAAAAAAAAAAACGTGCATAGTGGAATAGACACCATTGAACTGAGAGAGTATAACTGTTTCCTCTGGCATTAAAATTCTTATTTCTCTAAGGTGGGAAGACAGAATAGAGAGAAAGAAAAAAAAACGGGTTAAGAAAGGTCATCGCCGGAAGAAGTTCCATGTTTCGTGTTCGTGTTTGTGTGTGTGTGGGTCAGGTCGTCCTATTTTTTTTTAAATTAAACAAAACATAAAAAAAAGGAGATGCACTTGTTCTAACGGTACATATCGAACGCGCACACATACGGTATCAGGTAGATAGAGAAGAGACACCTTGCGGTCAGTCGTGCCTTCCTCTTTGACTCTCTCGTCCTCATTCCATGCACTAACGGGTCTTCGGGATTTTTTTCCCCCTCATAGCTTTCAATATAACCACAACGGCGCATATTCCCATTTGATTCTTCCATTTCTTCGTTCTCCTTCAGCCAAGGTCGAATTGATTTTACCTCCACAATTCTCGAATTGAATTGATCAGATCGCCCAATGTTGTTCGTTAGTGAAAACTGGAGACATTTATTTTTTTTTAAACTTTTGGCGCTGTGTCCGAATTCGTATTCCGGTTCTCTTATCATCTCCAACCCCAAAAAGGAGCGAGACTTGGAAAAGGAGGTCACTTGACAAAAGTTCACGCTTCTTCTTCCCCTTTAAGAGTGGGTGTTGTTTCCCCGAGGGCAGCGGTTGGTTCATATAATTCTCTACTCCGCACGTTGTTATATTCAAATTTGAAAAAAAGAAATAAATAAAAATAAAAGGAAAAAAAAATAAAAAATATCTTAACGAGAAACAGAAAAAGGAGACACACACACGCACACGCCTAATATAATATCAGGCTTTTGAGGGGAAAGAGCCGGCTAGGTTAGGTAACTAGGTCAGCAGGTTGAAAGCCCGCGCCCGTCTTCTTCCTCTTTTCTCCGGGACCTGCCATAGGGGCTCACTATTCCACCTGTTACTCCTCCTTATCCCCTCCTTTTCTTTCACCACCACCTCATCGTGGGCATCGAGTCAGGTAGCCTTGACCTTCTCCTATTTGACTGTGGCTGCAACAACAACAACCACAAGAAATAAAGAAAAAAAGGAAAAAACAAAACATTCCGTATAGCCTCAAACGACCAACAATTTCGGTTCCCAGTGTGTCTGTCTATGGCGCCCAGCCAATTCGGTCAACGACGAGCTTGAGGCCATCTTTCCGGAAGTGGTCATATGTTCCCTTCAACCGGTTCTTACCTACTCTCCAACTCCTCTTATAGTTTAAATATGCTTCAACCAATGAACTTGTACTACATTCCAGCGTTAACCAAATGCAATTTCATATCACGATATAAATCATTAGACATAATTTCAGTCTGCGATTTATTATTTGAATTCATTAAATTAATAAATTAATAATTTGTATTTTTGTTTTCTGTTTTTCAAATTGCAGGTTTTATGGTTGTTATCCTTAGCGATAGCCCTTCATTTAGCATGCGCAGATAAAGGAGGCGGAGGAGGCGGATATGGACAAGATTCCTATTCGGCTCCACCCAGCTCCGGCTATGGAGCACCCAAAGCCCCCAAAGCTAAGGGTTACGCAGCCCCAAAGGCACCCAAGGCACCCAAGGCTCCAAAAGCTCCCAAAGCCCCTACTCCAGTCAAATATGCCGGACCTATTGTCTACACAGCCGAGAAGCCACCCGTCATTTATTTCCCACCTCCACCTCTTCCTCAAAAGGTTAACATGAGTGATTTTTCATTTCACTTACAAAACACATTTCACTTTTATTAAAATATGAGTTGACATTTTTTAAACTAAAATTTTATTCCTTTTTTTATATAGAAAGAGAAATCAAAGGGAAAGGGAAAGGGATACGGATACGGAGCTCCTGAGCCCGAATACAAGCAGCCCAAGGCTGAACACCCCATCAAATACGTCCCACTTCCTCATCACGATCTTCCGGTCTTGATTTATCAGTCTGATAGCCAGCCACCAATCCACGTTGTCCATCCACCAGCGGGAGATTACGCCCCGGCACCGGCTCCACAATACGCCTCGTCTTATGAGCAACCAGCTCCATCTTATGATGCTGGATCAGCGTACGCTGCCTCAGCTCCTGCTCCTTATACACCTCCGGCTCCGGCTTACGAACAACCTGCTCCAGCCTATGAGGTTCCAGCTCCGGCTTATCCTCAACCCCAACCATATGAATCTGCTCCGGCTCCTTCTTATGACGCTGCTCCAGCAGCCCCAGTTTATGAAGCCGCACCAGCTCCAGCTTACCCACAGCAATCATATGAAACCGCTCCTGCTGCTTCTTCTTACACTCCTCAGCAACAATCTTATGATGCTGCCCCAGCACCAGCTTACGCGCCTCAGCCACAGGCATACGAAGCTGCTCCCGCTGCTCCATCCTATGAGCCCGCTCCAGCTCCTTATACTCCTCCTGCTCAGTATTACGATGCTGCACCAGCTCCAGCTTACGCTCCTCAACCAGCTGCCTATGAAGCAGCTCCTGCTCCTTCTTACGAAGCTGCTCCATCAGGACAGGCCTATGCCACGGCTCCTGCTTACGAACAGCCAGCTCCATCTTATGAGCAACCCGCTCCAGCTTACTCTTCTCCACCGGCCTATGAGCAGCCAGCTCCAGCTTACGAACAGCCAGCTCCAGCCTATGAGCAGCCAGCTCCTGTTTATGATCAACCAGCTCCATCTTACGATCAGCCCGCTCCTGCTTATGATCATCAAGCTCCGTCTTACGAACAGGCTCCAGCTTACCCTGTGGCCAACACACAGCCTCTTTACTTGAGCGCTCCTCCAGCTCCTGCTCCCGTTTACGTCAACCAGCCCGATCCTTACTATGCCGCACCTGCCACGGCTTATGGTGCCCCGAAGAAACCCAAGGCTCCTAAAGCTTCTTATGGTGCCCCCAAATTGCCAAAGATCTCTTTGCCCAAAATCAAGAGCAAGGGATACGGCGCTCCCAAGAAACCAAAGGCATCTTACGGAGCTCCTAAGGCTCCAAAGGCACCCAAGGCCCCTAAAGCTAAGGGATATGCTGCCCCAAAAGCGCCCAAAGCACCCAAAGCTAAGGGATATTCAGCTCCCAAGGCTCCCAAGGCGAAAGCAGCAGCAGCACCTGAGGCTCCTCATATCGTTTACGCTGGACACCCACCCATCCACGTCTACCAACAGCCAGAGGCTTACATCACTCCAGAGGAACCCAAAAAGGCACCAAAGGCTCCTAAAGCTCCCAAGGCTAAAGGATACTCTGCTCCAAAGGCACCAAAGGCACCTAAAGCTTCTTACGGCGCACCCAAGGCTCCAAAGGCACCTAAAGCACCCAAAGCTAAAGGTTATGGAGCTCCAAAGGCCCCTAAAGCATCTTATGGATCACCCAAAGCTCCAAAGGCACCTAAAGGCCAGTACGGAAAAGCCCCAAAGGCCCCCAAGTCCAAAGGACAGCAGGGATATGAACAACCTAAAGCCAAGGGAGTGTATGTTCCAGCACCAAAAGCCTATCACAAGCCACCCATTATCATCTACCAGGGTGTCCGACCACCTGTTCACGTGTACCAGGCCCCAGTCGCTGAATATGCTCCAGCACCCAGCTATGGATCTGCTCCTCCATCTTACGATGCCGGTTACTCTTCTCAGGAGCCAACCTACGATAGTGGAGCTGGATACGCTCCTCAAGCACCAGCTTATGACGCCGGAGCCAGTTACGCTCCTCAAGCACCAGCTTATGACGCCGGAGCCAGTTACGCTCCTCAAGCACCAGCTTATGACGCTGGAGCCAGTTACGCGACTCAGGAGCAATCTTACGCTCCCCAAGAGCAGTCTTACGCCCCACAGGAGCCAGCTTACTCTCCTCCAGTTCCAACTTACGACACTGGATCCAGTTATGCTCCTCAAGAGCAATCTTATGACACAGGAGCCAGCTATGCCGCTGAAGCACCGACTTATTCTGACGCTGGATCACAGCCCGACTACTCCCAACAGCAGCCACAGACTTACGATGCCGGTGCCAGCTATTCAGTTGCTCCAGCTGAGCCACAACAAGAACAAGCTCCAGTTTACGATGCCGTAGCAGCACCAGCAGCTGGTGGTTACGCAGTCAAGAGCGACGAGTGGACGCCAGTGAACGGTGGCTCAGCTCAAGGCTTCGCAGTTCCAGGCGCAGCCAATTATTTCCCTGTTTACAACAAGGGACAAGTCTACGGATTGAGGAACGCCAAGTCGGACGAATACCAGAAAGCAGAGGCTGATGGAGCAAGTCCTGTAGAACTGACAGTCGGATCAGCGTTGACGATCGACAGCCAGGATGAAGAGTAGAAGTTTGAAAGGGTTCATCACCGTTTCCTGGACTGATCAGATTTTCACTTTCCACATTTTTTCCACCTCTTTCTATACCACCTGTTATTTTATCATTTTATAACAACAAAAACTCTCCGCTGATGATGAGACTGCTGTCCCAGCCGAGTCCTCCCTAGCCTCTCTCCCCAAAATCCCCTCCCGCTCTATCTATTGTAACCTTGTTTTATTTATTCTTTTCTCCCCTGACTCTCCCCCCTCAAATCACGAGACGCTCCGATTCTTGGGTGTGTCGGAGTCAAACGTTGCCAACACGTCAAACGACGACAGCAAAAGAGAAACAAACAAAAAAAAACAACATGCACAAAGACGTTTATTATATCTTATTTACATCTTATTTACATCTGACGAAAAAAGAAACAACTCAAAACGACCATCTCTTCGACTTTAAAACTCAAAATTTAAAAAATTCACAAAATACAAAAATTTAAAAAAAAAATCACAAGCGCAACCAAGACTTTTTTACGAATGACGAGACGGGACTGAAAGACGACTGTTTTTTGTTTGAAAAAAAAAAAATTAATAATAAGAGAGAAATGTGACATCCAGCTGGTCTGTGATGGAATCTACCCCTCTTTTAATTGTTATAAAGTTTGTTAAGACATTATTGACTAGTTTTCTCCCCGACTTGTTTTATTTATACAAAAGAAAAGTATAAAAACAACATACAACTTGTGCGCTTGTCTTTTTCTTCTTGTCAAGATGAAAGAAAACAACAAACAAACAAAAAACACAAAGAACGTGACGACGATTTGCCAACGCTGACTATTCCGCCCAAGATCTTGAGACTTGACTCTAGTTCGCTGTAAATAGCACAAGACTTTTTTGACGATACCCCAAATCCCCCTATTCCTCCTCCCATCTTTTTCTCTACTTTTTCACACACTTTCGACATGTATTTCGAATTTTTTTAAACATCAATCAAGGATTTTTTTTTTATTCGAATCGGATCATTTCTCCGGACAGCGCCTTATGCTTCTTGGTCATTCAGCATTCGTATATTTAATACTGTAGCAGCGTCAACGAGTGCAAGTTAATGTTATTCCATATTAACGTGTTATGTTGCCTTGCAGTTGACAGGTTGCTTATACTTCTTGATCAAAGTTTTTTTTTTCTTTTGTTGTTGCTTTTGTATTATTGGTCGGGATTTTCACAACAAAAATACTGTCTCGCAGAATGACCAGTGTGCAAGGCCATATCTGGTGCCGTGCTCAACTATTGTTATCAAAGATATGTGGCATTTTCTATACCTTTCCCACTTCTATTCCCCAATTTTTTTCCCTCCCATTTGGTCTTGCAAAGATTAGCTCTATAGTGTAATGTAAGGTATGGCCTGTGGCCATTTTTCTCCCCAAATGTCTGACCAATCTGGTTACCCCTCCATTAATTTATGCATTATCTTCTAACAGGAATACACACTACATAAAATAAAACGGAATCCTGTTTCAGTTCATTTTAAATGAGCGTACAAGTTAAAGCGTTCGTTAAAGAACAGTAACGATAAAAACAAAATTTTCTGTTAGGGGGGACAAGTGAATTGTATTGCTTTCAAGGAAATAAAAGCACGAAAGAACGAAAAAAAATATCCCACGACTGACAATTGTTTGAAGGAAAGAATAAAACAAATTAAGGGAGACTCGAGAAAACAAAATGAAAAACCGTGAGTTAAATTTTGTTTATAGTTTCAGCGCCAAGTTAATTCGAACGAAAGTCGTCCAACGGTTACTTGTAAGTTCCTATTTCAGAAAAAGATTCGTAAAAATAACTTTAATCATATACCATCGACAAAGATAAATTGTACTTACTGCGAGATCTCTTAGAGGACTGCTGAGTCGAGAGGGGACTTGGATTTTTTTCGCCGAGACGAGAAGTCATCGACAAGCGTTTGCGGATGTAAGTCTTTCTGGTAGGTGGAAAAGGTGTTTCTACGAAGGAATCGTTAGGATTTAACTGTTGAGATTCCTCGTGAGCTCTGACAGCAATATCAGCTTTCGACGACATTGAATTCTATTTCAGTCATAAGAACATTTAAAAGGTTATTAAAATAGAAAATGTAGTACTGATTTACCTCGTGGACAACTTTGGGATCTTCCGATACAGGCGACGGCGTCGGAAAGGGATATGGTGGAGACGGGACCAGAAACAACTGAAATATTTGACAATCAGATGTACAGTATATGTATATATAGAATATTTAAGCGTGTTACAGAAGAAAGAGATCAATACCTTTTTGCGCACAGGAATGATGGCGACTTCATCACTTGTCTCAGCTGCTCGTTGTTCGATGCTACTTGTGCTGGTCGAGCTGCTAGAATGCTAAGAAATTTAAAAGCCGGTAAATGAGAACAAAAATTCCTAAGATAAAAAAACAATGTTAGAAATGAGACCTCGTATTTTATTTGAACGGAAAGAGATTGTTTGGCCGCAACCGACGCACGTCTTGGTGGAGCCTAAACATCGAGAAAAAAACCAAAAAAAACCAAAACCAAAAAAAAATTAACACATTAAAAATGCGAAATTACAAATTTTCATTAACAGGGTGTGCAACTTAACTTTCGAGAAGGAGGAGGTGGAGACTCTTCAATAATTTCAACCGGTTTATTTTCTTCGTTCTTCGATAGTTTTTTACCATCACGTTTGTCTAACTCCTTAGGTAAAATTTAAAAAAAACGAAGGTAGAGAATAACGGTGACACTATAACGAGCTCGTGAGATTAACATACGCTAATTCAAGTGGCGATAAAAAGAATAATAATTGCTCATAATATTAATCAATAAAAAATCCAACCTATACAAGTTTTAACACAATCAAGTCTTTACCTTAGAAGTTGCTTTCGTGTTGTCTTTGAAGCGGTTTGCAAGATCGAATTCATTTGAGGAATTTTCCGAGCTGTTGGACAGATTTTTATTGGTCTTCCCTGTTTCTAATTGCTGAACAGAGTCGCTCAAGGGTTGTCTCTGAAATTCCTCGTTAGTCATACGAGATGGTGTTGGCATCATTTCTTTTCGCTGACTGTTCGAAATTTTGTTATTGTCCAGGGATCTCTTACTTAGTTTGCTCACGACCTGACCCACAAGTTCAAAAGGTGTTTTAAATACCGTTGCAATTTATGCGATAAAACATCACATGATAATCAATACAATGTCTTTTTGAATACTAATGTTTACCTTTGGGCACTCCTTCTTTATCTCATTCGTAAGCTCTTTGCATTCCTGATGACTAGTGCGAGTGATGGCAAGACGCGATTTGTAGTCTTCGTGAGAAGCTCTTTCGGTTTCCAGTTGGTTCCGTAATTTTTCCAAATCCCGATTAGACTTGTCTTGACACACTTGCAGCTGATGTCGAAGTGATCCTAGTTGAGACTCCAGATTTGTTTTATCCACTAGGAGATCACTGACTTTTTCATTCGACTGGAGAAAAGAAAGTCTGTAAAAGAAATTAGTTGAAGTAAAAAGTCGCATTATACCAAATCTAGCTCATTTTCCAATGTGTGGATGCGTTGCTTAAGATCTGAAATCTGTTGTTTTGACGATTCCACAAGACTATTCAGAGCCGAGTTTCGATGGCAAATATCTTCGTGAATAGTTTTCCAATTAGCTGTGGTTTCTATGAACCCTTCGATCTTTTTCTCAAGCTCTTCCTTTTCAGAAATTAGCATTCGGAAGGTGTTTCCACTTTCGTCCTGAGACGCTTGCAACTGACGGCGCAGTGATCCTAGTTGTTTTTCTAGACTCGCTTTCTCCTTTGCAAGTTCTTGGACTTTAACATTCGACTGGGAGTAGAAGAAAAAGTTATGAAATGAATTTTGTATATAAAGGGCGTGAACTGCATAGTACCGAGGTTACTTCAGCATCTGCTGAATTTACGCGATTTTGAAGATCTAAAATTTGTTGACTTGCCGATGACTTCATGGTCTCCAGAACAGCATTTCTACTTCGAAGTTTTTCTTGAATAGATTCTGATGAAAATGAGCTTTCTGTAAACATTTTGATTTTCTTCTCCAATTCATTTTTTTCAGCTCTCAATCCGCAAACTTCATTTTCTAACTAAGATTAAGATTTATTTAACTTTCATTAACGTCTTAAAGAAAAATGTACCAACCGAAGTTTTTTCCATTGTTGCTCTCTGAAGCGCTTCATTTGACGATGCAAGACATAACTGTGTTTCCTCCAAACGTTCTCGGATTTCCATAAAGAAGGCTGTCTTAGTCTCTACGAACTTTTCCAAAGAAACATTGAAATCCTTAAAATCTTCATTAACAAACTCGGCATCTTTTCGGATGGTTTCAAATTTCTCGTTCAACATTTTCATTTCGGTTGACAGATTTTTTGCATTTGTAACAGCCTAAAAAGAAATTTACTTATACATTCAAGTTCAAAAGAAAATCTTTTTTTTTTTTTTTTTTAGAAAATTACTCCGAATTTTTCATTGAAAACGAGTTGGCACTTCTGATGAGTGATCTTGATATACTCTTCGTAAGCACTCAGTGTTCGTTTTAAAGAAACATTATCTGAAATAAGTGCGGCTAAATTCTGCTCTTGAAAACTTAATTTTCTTTCCAGGTGTTTGATTATCTCTTCGATTTCCATTTTGTCCTTCTTTAGCTTGAGATTGTCTTGTGTAACCGCATTTATATTCTCCTCTTGAGCAGTTATTGTCCTTTCCAAACGCTGAACTATTTCTTCGATCTTCAGTTTCTCATTCAAGAGATTGGTTATGTCAGTCTGGAGCTACACGAACACATAAAAATGTGAAAAGAAATAATGCTTGATGAAAAAATCGTTGCACTACCCTTGTTCGATCGAGAAGAGCTTCGCTGCAAATATTTTCTGAGGAACGAAGTTGGAAACGGGCTTCCGTCAAATTTCGAATGGTCTCCTGAAGAGTTTCTTTTTGGGAATCCAGCTCCTTGCGAGATTTACTCAATGCTGCTTTCAAGTTATCTTCTGATAAAGCAGAAGTCATTTGGATATCATCAAGTAGAGCCTGGAGTTCTTTATTTCTGTTGAATTGCTCTTGACCTTCAACCTTTAACTAGAATCGATCAATTATTTGTAATTGCATTAATATCGAAAATGTACGGAAATAAGCTTACAGTCGAAATTTCTATTGCTGAAAATTCCAATTGACGTTCCAATAAAAGGTGTTTCTCTCGAATTGCTTCATAGTTTCGTCCAGCCGCAACCAATTTGCACTGCAAATCACTAACTTGAGCTTCCATGAATATTTTCTGATCGTTCATTATCTGCACAGAGCTCTGAAGCTACGTGTAAAACATTTTGAATAAAGCAGAAAAGCTAAACAAAATTTGACATAAAAACCAACTTTTGATATTTCGACGGACTGCTCATTCTGGTCGTCTTCCAGGTGATTTTTGCAAAGTTTCCAGTTTGATTTTGTCTCATGGTGTGCGGTTCTTTCACAACTCAATTCTTGCTTGATCGTTTCATTTTGGCGTTCAGCCTCTTCCACATTTTCTTTCAAATCACGTACTTGGTCCTCAAGGAATTTATTTTGATAACTCAATTTCTGCATCGCACTTTGAATCTAGACGTAAGATATTCAGATAATCAGAAAACTAATGAAATATCCAATAGAAATTACCTTGCATAATTCAACAGAAAAATCATTTTTATCGTTTTCCAGTTGTTGCTCACAATTTTTCAAATGTGATTTGGTCTCATTGTGGGCCGTTTTTTTCGTCGTCCAACTCTTTCTTGATGGATTCATTTTGGCTGAACACCGCAACTAAATTTCCCCGGATTTCGTTGATATCAGCTGCCAGTGCATTTTTCTCATCCTTCAAAATATTTACCGCTTTCTGGATCTGGAGACAGGATTTAGGTTGATAGTAAAAAAGGGAATTGTATCCCTTTTATTAAGATAAGCCTACCTTAGAAGATTCCAATAAATGTTGATTCCGATCTCCTTCTAATTGGTTCTTGCATACTTTTAAGTGAGACTTGGTTTCACTGTGTGCCATTAGTTCACTTTCAAGTTTTTGTTTGATTGATTCTTTTTGGCGTTCAATCACTAGTAAATTTTCTTGCAATTCATTTACTTGAAATTCCAAGGCATTTTTAGTATCAGTCAACACCTTCGTTGCCGACATTTTGGTTTCAGTGTGCCCTGCCCTTTCGCAATCGAGTTCTTGTTGTATTTTAGTAGAACCCAATCGATATTTTTCTTCGGAATCATTGAAATTTTTCCACAACGAATCTAACTGAGAATGCAGCATCTCGTTTTCTTCTCGAAATATCGACACTTTTTCTCCCGTCTGCACAAATAATAAATTAATCAAAAAGTGAATACAACAAAAAACTTAAAGTAATACAGCGGAGAGTTCTGTAGAAGAAGTTTCAAGATGATGTTTCAGCTGTTCAATCTCGGCTTGAAGAGTACTTCGTGTCGACTCAAGTAAAGATATATTTTCTAAAGCAACACATAGTGATTGCTCACAACTGGAATACTTTTCACTAAGACGAGAAACTTGTTCCTCCAATTCAAGCTTCTCTTTCGCAAGGACTTTAGAATCTGCTTGTGTCTGGGAGCGGAGGAGGAAAAAACTTTATTAATTAATCTTGTGATCTTTAATTTCTGAACTAACCTTAATCAATTCATTGGTACAACATCCGAGTTCTTCTTTTACAGTTTCAAAGTCTGTACAAGCTTTTCTTAAGGCAGATTCAGTATTTTGGTAGTTGACTAGCTCATCTGCCAGCTTCTCCTGTTGGTCTTTGTAATCTTTAAGGGCCGAGTGAAAATTATTTTCAGCGTTGGACATCGTTAGTTCCAAGGAAGAAAGGTTCTCTTGGAGGGAATTAACTTGCCCAGATAGTGCGTTAACTTTCTCATCCGCCTATTTGATCAATATGTTATAGCTAACTTTATTTAGGTTGCTAAATTAAATTAAAGAGGAATAATTACAGCTTCACGTTCAGTTAGAACCAGTTGCAACTGGGTTTGTAGGGCGGAAAGTCGTTCATCTGATGATCGCAATAATTCTTCTAGCGCAGAAATGTGCTCAAGAGCCGCTTTTAGACGTTGCTCCTTGTCTTCTAACTGTGAGTTCACTTCTTCAAACTGACCTTGCTTCTGTTCAAGTTGCTCCTCAAGAGTGGAAACTTGTTTCTGCATGTTTCCAATGTGCTTGCGCAAGGCTTCCTTTTCAAACAACAAATCGTTGGCTCTTTTGATAGCCTTTAAAAATTAAATGTAGATAAAATCTTAGTTTCTCTAGTCTCTACTATCACTGGAAAAATATTTAGAAATACCTCCGATTGGTTTTTTTTTAGCTCATCAAATTGCGCTTCAAAATCTAAAATCTGCTTCTGCGATCTACTCAATTCTTTCTTTAAAGACGTGTTCTCTGCCTTGACATTTGTCTGATTATTTGCAGCGGCCTCCAGGAACTGTTTGGTTATCAATTGTACTTGACTTTCAAATGAGATTTTCTCTTGAGAAGAAGACCCATCCGTCCAGGTTGAATCAATATTTCTTTCACCTTGGAAAAACCAAAAAGGGTGGATTTAGCGCATTACTTAGCGAGATAAGTTAGGCTATTACCTTCTTCTAAATACTGCTTTTCACTATCAACCGTTTCGTTCAATTGACATCGATAGAAGGTTGAATGCTCTGATCTATTAGATCCTTCAGCAGCTTCACTATCATTTTCAAATTGGTGGTCTTGAGTTTCGGTGGGTAGATTTCGCTTTATTACACACAGTTGTAATTTCATTAGTTATATTGTAAAAATACTGAAGTTTAATTAAGTCAACTATACCTCAGATCTTCTGTTGGTAATCTGTAAGAAGCGGTTTCCTTGGAAACGCGACGGTGTACTTAACGGTATTACATTGCTACCAGCATATCCGATGGGAGATGAACCTGATGACGGTGTCTTAGGACTTATCTCGGCCACAATTTGCTTCCTTCTAGGCGTAAAAGGAAATTCTGTGGCGGATGAGCTTGGACGTTGGAAGAAACTTGGAAGACCGGTACTGATGTGTTGTCGATGGATCACAAGTTCTTCTAATTCACCACCGGATTCATAAGAAACTGGATGTGATGGCACACGAGGTGATGGACTGGTCGTGGGTGTTACAGAGGATTTTGTGCCGTCATCAGTTGAGTTTATTGACTTCCTACTAGGCGTGAAAGGATACTCTTCGGCTGTCTTTGAAACAGGCGAAAAAAATCGACTTGATGGACGGTCGGTGGAAGAGCTCAACGTGCTATTGAAGAAAAGTGGAAGACGTGCCCCTATTTGAGGTCCATGAAACGAAAGTTCACCTGTTTCACTATTTGATTCAAAAGTTGTAGAGTGCTGTGATGGGTTATTGGGGAAAGGATTGAGAGCAGAGGTAGGGGAGGCATCAGTCTCACAATTTGTTTCTGGGGAATTTTTTTTGGGCATGAACTTTGACAAGGAGAAGCCAAATGATTTCCTTTCCATTTTGCCAATAGATCAGTAAACGTGACTGAAAGTTACAAACCTGAAAAGCAATCAAACAAATCATCTTAGAATGTAACCTTAAAATATTTTTTAAATTATACACCAGAATTCATTTAAAACTTGACTAAGATATTCATTAAAATTTAACTATGTTTGAAATATTTTATCCTCCCTAATAACACTAAATAAAGAACACAGTTGTTTGGAGTTGAAACACAAGCTGAGCACCATCACCATGGGTATTAATAATCCATTTTAAGTTTATTAATTACAATGCAATGATTTGATTCCAGTATTCCACTGATAATAAAATGAGGGTACAGGCTACTAATACTGATACAGAATTGAAAAGTAATGATCAATAAATCAACAACAATATCCTTTGATGTCTCACTGCAAGATCACATTCCAAATAATTAGGAAAAACTAGTTAACTTACGAGATTTGTAAAAGCACATGACGAGAAACATGACGAGAAACCAGTGAACGAACGTTTGCTCTACAGCACGAGGAAAATACTGACTTTGTTTGCCGCCAGAAACGAGAAACTAGATTACTGATTGGACGTGGCTTAAACAAATGAACATCGCTTGAAAACGTGACCTCGAATAGATCTTGAAAGTTGGAGTCGAAATTTTAGCCGTGTTTTAGGCTTTTAGCAATGATCAAAGCAAGCACAAATGCGTTTTATGCTGCCGAAGATTACGACACAATTAGACACAATTAGTTTTTCTTGTAGGCCAATTTTCTGACTGAATATGAAATTTTTAACGTTGATAATGTTTCGACTTTCGAGTAAGAACAACCAATGACAACCAAGGACAACCATGAAGGGGAGAGGGAAAGAAAAGTCACGTGGGTTTAAAACTCGTCTATAATGACTGTCAATTTTGAATTTTCTTTTTTAATTAAAGCTAAATTAATGTAGATTAACTAATTTTCTGATTTTACATAAATAATGTAAAGTTATTCAAGTGTTTTTTTTTAATTTTATTCGTTAAACAGGTCAATTAGAGTCAACCTTAATTTTGCATTAATAATCAAAGCTCATATTTAGTATTTAATTCCTTGATTAATTTATTCCCATTATTTTTGTGGGTTTGACTTGAGTCACTTCACTTGACCGCTTGAGAAATTCTAGCAATTTCCACAGAGTTTATTTCACCGATTTGGCAATATTGTATTTCAGAAGATGGTCTGCTTGAAATGGCAAAAACACTGTCGGATTTCGTTTGTCTTTTTAGTGCTTCGCTCAAACCCGTTGAAATATGGTTTAACCATGGGTTTAACTAATAAATTTAATGAACGGAGGAAATAATTTTAATGTATATATGACCTCACATTTCTAGTGTTCCTGAACCAATTTATATCAGTGTTATCAACATTATGAGAAATCCTCATATGAAGAAAGCATATCATTCAGTTTTGTTTCTTATCCAAATTGAAAACTTGAAACAGATATGAATTTTCTACCCATGCCTATAACTACTTTTGATGGAGGTCATCTATTCAATTATACTTGAAATATATTTTAAATAGTGCCATTAATTATTTCTGACCAAAGGTCTTGAATCTAATGCATGTAAATTTTTATTATTATCATTTCAGGTCCAACAGAAGAACCTACTAGTCTAGCAACTACTCTCCGTCATCAGTTCCCTCATGTGTTGCTCATAGAATGTATGTTGGAAAGAATGTGTGCCATATATGAAACAGATTCCGCCAAGCAAAAAGAACTATATGATGGTAAGTTCATTTCACAACTGAAATTCCTCATATATCCAGAATTCCAATACTGTTTCCATTTTAGAATTGAGAAAGTACTTTATAAGGTTTCGACTTCTACCACCAACTGCTGGTTTCCCTGAAATGGCTGGAGTGAGGATGAAAATTTCTTCAGACCTAAATAAATTGTTTTGCTTAGCAAAACATCAAATAGCTACAAGTAGACAAACACCTACCTCGGGTGGTTCATTAGTTCTTGCAAACCCATCCACTGGAAGTATTTGGTAATAATTTGAAATCTGATGGCAAATTAATATTTTAGAATCTGAATGAGTGTCACAGTATTCCTTAGGAGCTCAACCGACGGCAGTGAACATCTGTTTACATCGCGATATCAATTAGATTTCAAAGAAATGGAATTCATAGCAGCTGGTGGCTTTGGTGTTGTTTATAAAGCTTTTAATTTTATCGATAACATGGAATATGCGATCAAAAAGATTCTTATTGGGTATTTTTTGTGAATTTTGGCGTTTTATCTAGTTACTTTTCACCGTTAACAGGAAATTTAAATATTTTAATTTCTAGGCCAAAATCTGCAGCCAAAATCCTTCGTGAAGTGCATCTTCTTTCTCAACTTCATCATCCAAATATAGTTGCATATAAAAGTGCTTGGCTGGAATATTGCCCACCACAAACATTTCAGTATATATTATTATAATTGTTATGAAATCATATTTTGAAGTCCGAATTAATTTCCAATATCGTCTCTTACAATAACAGTGAAATTCTTCAGCATACTATGAAGGATGAATCAAGTACTTATTCTAAAGAAGGCCGACTTTCCACGCTGAACATGAGCTCATCCCAATCCCGTGAAAAATTTAGAAGCTCATCTTTACTTAATTCTTCCAGTAGTAAGACAAACCAAAAGAATTCTACTCTTTGTGGTTAGTGAAGTTGATTTTCATACTTAAATAAAGGTGACAGTGTTGTGTTTGAAAGTGAAACTCCAACAAATGCCTCTCCACTTGAAAGATGTCCTCCGCAGAATCTAAAGTAAGCTTCATTAAGAAAGTCTTTTTCAACTCCATAATTACCGTTTCTTTTTCCAGTGGGATCGTTCAGCACACGAAGGATTTCAGTATTTCGTCACATCGCAGTTCCACAGTCAACATTAGCTCGTCCTATTCTCGTAATTGTGAAATGGTCATGAGCTCACATCGAATAGATTCATCCAGCAGTAAGACAACTGGTTACTTTCAACGACTCAGTTAGTTATTATTGAATGATATGTTTTCCATAAAAAGACGATAGCATCGTATTTGAAAGTGATACACCAACAAATTCATCCTCGCGAAGTTATTCTCAGACCCATTGTGAAGTGGGTACGAAAAATCGCAGTGTCGTGTTAAGCAGCAGCTGGGGTTTCAATAGAATATTTCCGTCCCCTGCGATGTTGCTCTATATTCAGATGCAGTTATGTCCACAAACACTGCGAGGTTGGTTGAAAAATCGAAACGGAAGAATAAGAGCATTGAACTCTATAGAGCTAGAGTTGTCGATATTCCTCCAAATCGTCCAAGGAATAAATTACATTCACAACAACAATATTATTCATCGTGATATAAAAGTATAGTTCTACCATTCCGTTGCTAAATTGGCTTGTATCATAATCTTTTTCCGTCTACTTTTAGCCGGAGAATATATTCGTGGATGCAACAGCGAATCAGGTCTTAATAGGAGACTTCGGACTTGCAGTGCTTAGCTTCACAAATGAACCCAATAGTGCGATATCAACTAAAGTTCCAGGTTCGTTTAGCTTCACGTCTTTTGTGCTTGTGTCGTGTCCTTTGATTTTTTTTATTTAATTAATTGAGCAGTTGGAACTCGTACTGCCACTAGAGGAGTTGGAACTCAAACGTATGCAGGTATGTTGCTATGAAATTTTTTTTATGACCTTGCATGTTTCGTTTTTTTTAACACATTCCACTCTGCTGTATAAAGAAACTTATTGTTTGCAATTTATGTGTAGGATTAATTTTAATTGGCTTTCACCTTTCCATGTTTTTTTTTTATTTTAATGAACTTTTTTGTTGTAAAAAAATTTATAATTTCAGACAGGGTTGGTTTTATTTGGACTAGTCAGCAAAATATTATTTAAAATGATACATTTTCTTTTTGTTTTTTTCCAGCACCAGAACAACTTGCCAGTAGAGAACCGGACGCTAAGGTATAGTTAAATTATTTAATTTAAAAATTGCTCTATATTAGTACTGTCAACTTACTGTGTTGTTTTATACAGAGTGACATTTATAGTCTAGGAATTGTTCTTTTGGAATTGCTCAATCCTTTTGACACAGATATGGAACGATACAAAACGATAGAAACATTGCGTACTCGTTCTGAAGTGCCAGTTGAAATGGGAATTAAGTGGCCCAATATGGTAATTTAATTTCCACGTTATATCAGTTCGCCATATCTAATTTGTTGTCTTAGGCAAAATTAATCATTAAAATGATCTCTCGTGACCGTGCATTACGCCCCTCTGCTGCCGAAGTCATATTCTGTCTCAACTCGGATTTATCAACATCCCAAACTGCTGCTTGTGCATCGAATCAGTTGAACCATGACCAACTTTTGGCTGAGATTGAGGATTTAAAACGTCAAATTGCTGAAAGGGATTCAATTATCGAAGCGCTAACCAAAAAACGACCGTTACCTGATTGGATCGCAAATAAACTATGCAAATACTGAGTGGATTGATAGGCCTAAGAGCCTAGATTTAACTGTTTTACAAATTACTGCAATAGGGCAATCAGCAAAATAAAAACAAAGAAAGAAATTACTGAGTGCACCATCAAGCAATTGGTTTTTAATGAGTTTAAAGATAAG
The DNA here is from genome assembly GCA_030770115.1 of Daphnia galeata. Taxonomy (NCBI): domain Eukaryota; kingdom Metazoa; phylum Arthropoda; class Branchiopoda; order Diplostraca; family Daphniidae; genus Daphnia; species Daphnia galeata. The sequence continues at coordinate 4,615,597 of CM061121.1, read as the reverse complement.
GTAAGGTTTCTTTCTCCGTCTTCAATGTTGTACTACTCCGAACGAGTGCAATTGAAAGCGGATTGATCATCTCGTCTTGTTGGAGTCGTTATGGAAAATGATATCATTTGGGCTGCATGGGAATGAAATCACGTTACATTCAACCTCTTCATTGCAGTCACGGTCTTATTACATAAGTACGCGGGTATTGGATTTAGCTGACGTCATATTTTTCATGAATAACGTGTAGTAAGTCAGTAACAGGACGAATCTGTTTTATTTTACTTCTTAAAAGGCATAATCGAATAACGATCAATTCCATTTCTTCATTGTAACGTGACTGCTCATAAAATCAAGTTGCCTACACATTATTAAATAATTATCGGTTAGTAGAACATTAGGTTAGTAGTTTGAATTTAAAAAAAAATATTTTTTTTAGAATTTTACAAGCAAAAAAAATCTTGTATCTTCAAACATTTTTCATTTTATTTGTGTTATCATTTTACTTTCCATTATCAATAAGAACAAGACTGAAAGAGATGAAGAGAGTAGACACTCAGACAAGCACAAGAGTCTCAAGACAAAGCCTCTCACACGAAATTTTAGAGGAGTTTGGCAACCAGGGACCAAGGTTGAGATCAAACCGGTCGTTAAAAAAATTTTCCGAATTTTATGATAAACAAATGTTTTAATGCTGGTTCACTTGAGAGTGTGAAAATTGTTGAGTGGATGGGCATCCATTTTTAATGAAAGTATTTGTAACGAGTTGACGCTGTAAAATTGGGTTGCCAATCTTATCAAACTTAAATCAAAGTATAAAATATCGATAAATGATAGCTCGGAGGCTTGTTGGAACACCCAATTCGTCCGTGCATTTTGTTCGGTCGGGCGTTCGTTCGGGAGTTGCTGTTTACTATACTACTACGCAGATTCGTATACGTATAGCGTATAGTCACAATGACAGCTGTGTGTTTTTCGTGTGAGTAGGGGCTGCCAGTGTCTTGCAGTGAAAGGTAAATTATTGTGTTATTTTGAAGTGACATCAAAATGTAATAGTGAATTAGAATTCCTGTTTTGGCGATGATCATTATTCTACGTAGTTTTTTGTGATCAGTCGAGCTTTTTTCCAAAAAAATCGATAAAGTTTCCTCTGTACCTAGGGGTCTGTATGTGATCTTTGTTAATTTTTTTTTCATCTTTTGCAGGACACTTTGTTGTACATAATTGTGAAAACAGCAAGCAAGCTTCCAGCTGTGTCAGTTTGTGATGAAGGTTAGGATTTACTGCACCTTTACTATGTGAACTCAGAATTCCTTGCCCATCAACCTGAAGACTTGAATAGACTCTATAAGGCAAACAAAGAATGGCAGCTGAAGAATTTGTTCTTCGTTGGAATAATCACCAACAGAACTTTGCTGCTGTGGTAGAAGACCTATGGAGACATGACACCTTCACAGATGTTATCCTTTGCTCTGAGGGGAGGGTGTTCCCCGCTCACCGTGTTATTCTGTCTGCTTGTAGTCCCTATTTTCTTGAAATCCTCAGCAAAGTGCCTGAGCACCAGCATCCTGTTGTGTTCCTCCAAGGAGTACCCCTCAAGGATCTACATTCTTTGCTCACCTTCATGTATTCAGGGGAGGTGGTTGTATCAGCTGGGTGTGATATGGCCTCGTTCTTTCGAACAGCTGAAAATCTTCAAATCAAAGGTAGCTTTCTTTGTTCATTTAATGTAACTAATCTTTTTAAAATTTTATTGTCAAGTAAGTTCTTTAATTTTACACATTTTTTTCAAGAAGTCTTGAAATTATAATGAATTATTTCATCTCACTAGATGTATCGTGGTTTTTATTATAGTTTGTCATGATGTATTTTTTTTATTATTTGACAGGATTGGCGTCATCGTTGTTTCCATTTGCTGTAGCTCCCGAACCTTTAAACACACCACTCAGCACGAGCGAGGGAGGTACAGGATCAGTGGAAAATATAAACGCAGGTTACCCTGTGAGCCGTCCAACACCTGGAAATAGTGGAACTGTTAGCCCCCCCATCACAGGCGACAGGCGAATCCATCCCGTTTCAAGACCAACTATAGTGTCCGAACCAATGCGGTCATCGTCAACCGATGTGGATAGTCCGCAGCAGCATCATCATCAATCAACAAGGATAGATGAAAGGATTACGTCTTCTCCTGGACGCTCAAGTCCACCCCAAACATTGCCCATTCGTGCACCTGTTATCGCTCCGGTTGGAACCGAGCAGCATGCCTATTCTCAACATCACAGCAGCATGCTTCTGTCCTCCTTAATGGGCACCAGGTAATCATCAAAATAGAAAGATAGAGTAAGATGAACTAGATTGCTGAATAAATGTTCTTAATTATCATCAGGTACTCACCAACACCACTCACCAACCGATTAATACCTGCCGTCCTACCGGCAGGTTTACCATCTCCTTCGTCCGGACGCCCGCCGGTAGTTGTGGCCACCCCACCGATCGGAGTGGGACCCGAAGGACCTTGGGTTCCTCGTCAGCAACCCGTCATCCCGATTGCTCCACCGCCACCACAAGGGCCTAACGCCTCTCAACGAATGCCTACTTACCCTCCTCCTCCTCCGTTACCAGGACCGTCGTTTAGTAGGCGAGGTCGTCCTCCATCTGATGTCAACGCTCCTCGTCAAGAGCCCACTCCGACCGTCGCATCTACGGTAGCTGTGTCCGAAGTGCCTGCTGCAGTTGCAGTGGCCGAACCACGACCAACGCAGTCCGCCCAAAATCAGGTAACTTGATTCGTTATCTTAATCGTGTTTTTAACCGTTTCACCCGAGATGTTGTCCTTTATTTTCAGCCGTTGCGAGTGACAGTCGTGACACCCCAAGGACCAGTTACCATGTTCCAGTGTCCCTATTGCGGCAAACGCTTTCGGCGGAGAGATCACTTGCGCCAGCACATCCGCACTCACACCGGTGAAAAACCTTTTCAATGCAACACCTGCGGCCGCCGATTCAGCCAGTCGCAACAAGTGCGAATCCACATGCGTGTTCATTCCGACGCCTCGACGACTGGAACGGCCAGCCACCCACTACACGCCCTACCAACGCAGGGTCAAGGTAACTTAACTTAGCTTAACTGGTCAAGATATTAATTAATTACCAATGATGGTACAGGATCACTCACAGGAGCCGGGCATAGTCGATTAAGCAGAGGTCGCGATGCCTACCGCGGCAGTAGCAGCAGCAGCGTTGGTAGCGCTCCTAGAGAAGCTTTTGTGGCCGAATCAGACGTTCAATCTAATGTGATCGCCTCTCAACCGGGCGCTGGTGGCGGCTCCAACGGGAGTCCACGGGCTTCTTCAGCCGCTTCAGCCCTCGCAACGACCTCCCCTCCGCCACTGATACAGACCAAACCGACCAGTCCTCCCAGTCCTTGTGACCAGGATTCACCGACGGCCAACAATAATAACGCCTAATGGTGGTAGGTCGGGGAGTTTAGGGGGAAGTGGAGAGTAATCCAATGGGGAAAAATCTTGTTTTCACATAAAAAATCATTTTTAACCTAAGCCTCGTGCGATATCCAAGCGCCATTCATCGTACTGCCGTACCATGTTCAATGCTCTTTTAACAAATTGAATTTCCCTGCCCTATTAATTACCACCCTAAAATATCTTTCTCTCCATTTTGGGGTTGGTTCACTGCCATCAACCGGTCGAATTCTTGTTTACTCCATTTTTCGCTCTTGTTTTCCCTTACGGAAAAGGGGGCGCATGGGGTGAAACCGGTTAATCGTTGCTTTTTTTATATATATTATCGTTGATTAACCGTGAGCATTTAAATGATGCGATTTTTCCACCTTTTTTTTGTGTGTGAGTGTGCCTGGTAGGATTTGCTCTTGAAGGTCGGTGCCTTTGATTGGGTTAGCAGAGATAGACAATGCGCTAGATAAGCGACGGAAATTGATAGGCGCAGCGTTGTGTTAGTAAACAGCCCAGTGATTGTGATCATTGAAACCCGAGACCCAGAATATGAGCCAGCGAAGGAGCGTGAGATTGAAAAATAGAGAGAACAGCTGATTGTGCGAATAAACGCATGTCAGAACAGTCTGTGATAACCCAGTTGAGTTAGAATCGACAGAATTGCACAGCGGAATCCCCTACCCCCTTTAAAAAATTTCAATGTTGCAACTAACTCGTGATAAAAGGCGCTGTGCTTCTTGGTTGATATGTTTCATGCGTATCGTTAAAAATAACTCGTAGATGGAAGAAGTAAAAAAAAGACGTGGAACCAACTGTGAAAGGATATGCTATCGCGCCAAGCCATCAAATGTGTACGTTTGTTACCCCTTTCCTCCCTTAAATCGCCCCTCCCTTCCTCCCTCTTTTGTAGAGTCACTGTTCTCAAGCCGAGTGAATGATAGGCAACGACGAGTAATGCGCTACTTATTTCATGAAATCCAACTTGTGAATTAGATTCGTTTCAAAATAATTTCCCGTTTTTTAAACAGAGACAGCAAAAAAAAAAATGGTAATAATGATATGAAAAGGATCAAATCATTCACGACATTCGATCGTGCAAAGTTAGTTCATTTTAGTATGTTTTCTGATCTTAAAAAGCTTCAATACCCCCAAATTTGTCAGTAGATTTTATTCTAATCTCGTCGTTGCGTAGTACCACACTCGTTGCTCAACCATTTGGACGTGACTGACTTGCGTGCCTTTTCTGTCCATGAATGGTCATCTGTTTCCCTTCCTTCCCCCACCACCTCTCTCCCTTTTTGTAATCGAACATTCATCTGCCAGGATATCTGTTTTCAAAACAAGTTCAGCAGTTAGTCGATTAGAGTTTTCTCTTTGATCTTCCTTTACACATCATTTTGTCGTTTCCCTCTTCGAGAATGCAGAATTTTCGCTGCTACTTAACGACCTTAACCCTTAAACATTTCGATTCTTTCCCTTAAAGGGCATTTTCATTGTTTCCCCCCTATTGTTTCCATAGTTTTGTGACCGTGCGTATGAATGAGTGAAACCGACATCATCGCATTGATTAGAAATTTTTTGTGACGGTAACAACAAATGCGAGTCAGTTTTTTAGCGTATTGAGTACCAACAACCGGTGATTTGTGAAAAACAAAAAGTGAAAAACAAAAGACAGGCGCAAACGGTTTGTGCGGAATCGAATCTAGTCTTGCATTCGGAAGATAAATTTTTAAAGTTTCGTTTAATTCCTTTTTAAAAGAAAAGTGACGGTCAGTTATAGAAATGATCGGTTAAATTGTTTGTTTTTTTGGCTTGTTTAAAATTTTTTTTGATTCATTTAAACAAAAAAGAATGGATGATATCTCGAACCCACAAACTTCTAAAGATAACACCAAAAGAAAAAAAGATGTGCCTGATTTCGACTGTGAATGCTTTCAAACACAAACCCAGATTCGGTAATGAAATGAGGAAAGGAAAGAAGAAGAAATAACCAAGATGAGAAGACGGGAATTGGTACCGGTACCTGTGTGCGGCTGTGCGATGTTCAATGATTTCCTATTAGTTTATGTTATACATTATATTATCCTTCTTTTGATTCCCCTTTTTTTTCACTTAATTACTACTACTGGCGCCTGCTTTTTTGATCGCTCTCCAATTTTCCCCTCTTTTTATACGTTCATTTTTTCCCCCTTTTTTGTCTTTTCTGAGTGAATCTTGTGTGACAATGATGTCGTTGATTCGCGTCCAATGTCAAGGCGCAATACTCATTATTAATGTCTTTTCGTGTTTTTAAAACTTCTCTCTCAAGCGCAATGATCGGTGAAGCGTGGATGTCTAATGTTAAGTTTTTGTTTCATATTTTTCATTTGATTTTTTAATCCTTCCGGTTGATTAGCATCTTCTCCTCTTCTCCCCCCCCCCCCGATCTATTTCTACTTTTTTCGTCGTTGCCTTTTTGCCTCTTATTAGAGTGTGTAACTCGTGTTTTTTTTTGTCACATGACACAATCGACTTGGTCGATCCTGTCAAAAAAATCCTTTATCTGTTTTCGTTTATTTTTCGTTCTGCGCCCGTTGCCGAACCAGTGAGGGAAAAAGAAAGAAAAAACAAACAAACAAAATATTACCTTGCTACATTAGTGAGCGAATCAGTATGTGTTGTCCCGCCAACTATGACTAATACTGAAACTCACCTGAATCGAAAAAAGTGGGATGGGGAGGAGGAGCTGTCTAGTCGTTGCTTTTCTGTTCATCGCCAATGCGAGAACGAAAAAGGAGGGAGTTGGTTTATTCCGACTTGTCAGCAATAATTAATAGCCGAACAGAATATCAAGAGAGAGAGAGAGAGTAAAACAATTTTACGACCGTACATTACGGTGAAAAGGAATAGTAGCGTGTATGGTTGGTGTGTGTATAGTGATGGTATTCAAACTCTCCACAATCCCCGCCCAAAAAAAAAATATTTCTAAAATCTTTTTTCTTGATTGTTTAAAATTAATAATAATTGGAGAGGGCGGATGCTGCACAAAATGTGATACGGTTTTCAAAGAATGGTATTGTTGAGCGTGATTGATTGTTTGAATTTGCGAAAGCGTTTTGAATGCACTTGAACACTACGACTCCTCCCTCCCCATCCATAAAAAGAAAAGACAAAAGACTTTGGAAGTTTTCGTCTTTTTCACTTTTTAAAATTAGTTAATTTTGTAGAGTACTCGATATTTCTTTGATCTAGCTTCTCTTCCTTTTGAGGTTGGGTTGGAATATTTTGTCTTCGTTCACTTATGTATTGTGGAAACGGACGGTATGACCCCTTTCATGATTTCAAAATTTTACAATACAATTGGAATAATATCGGAGTTTTCTCTTTTTGATGACCATGTTTATTGATCTTCGTTTCTTACCGGCCATCACCTTACAAAATATACGTAATAGGCGCGGTACTAGATACATTTAAACCGCACTATTAAAAAAACAGAAACGAAAGGTCATTATTCCATTCGTGTAAAGAAGTGGCAAATGAAATCTTTCCCTGATTGAGAAAATAAACAAACAAAAAGTCTACAAAATCTTTATACGAAAATTGGGAAAGAAAATTCAAAAGACGAAAAGTTAGGTATGTCAAATGGCCCCGCCCGTCAAACAATATAGATGCTGGACAGAAGACACACATTATAAGAACTTTTAGTATAAAGAAATAATATTTGAAGATGCAATTCTACAGCATCGGAGTGTCTCCAAAAAGTGCTCTTTTCCATGGACGAATTTTTGGAAACACAACACAAACGTACGCCGCAAGCAAAAAGGTTGGTTTATGTAAAAAAAAAAAAAGTATTACGGCGGACATTCGCAGCGAGATCGTCTAGTCGGCAGCAGGTAGACACACTTGATTCCATTACGCTGCATTACCACCTCTAAATAATATCATGAGATGATGTCAACAGCCTTTTTTTCAGAAAAGAGACTTGTCTCAAATTTCTGCAACCGACAAGAAACCCCTACACTGAGACACTGTAGAATTATAACAGAATAGTGGGTCTGAGAAAGGATAAGATCTTCTAGTGACTCAAGGACTGTGTGAAGCAAAAAAAAAAAAAAATAATCAGCAAGATGTTAGAGAAGGTGGGGGAAAGATGGTCGACGTTTGGTGAAGTCTTACAAAATCAAAGTTTTAGGCTGCTCCCAAGTAAATATATCGCGCCCGAAATGACCATATGTACTAGTTTTTTGGTAAATAGGGTTCTTGAGGTTGAGGCTTTTGGCGATTGCACCAGGTCTCAAGTCGAAGTTCTTCTTGACAATCTCGAGCAACTGTCCTTGGCTGTATTTGGATGTGCCATAGTCGAAAATGGTGATCGAAAGAGGTTCCGCTAAACCGATAGCATAAGACACCTGAATCAACAACAAAACCATTAATCCACTGCATTTTTTAGAAATAGTTTTAAATTCACCTGAACAAGGCAGCGACGGCAAATTCCACCCTTGACTAAAGATTTAGCGACCCAGCGAGCTGCGTATGCTGCAGAGCGATCCACTTTCGTATAATCTTTACCACTGAAAGCACCTCCACCGTGAGCTCCCCATCCACCATAAGTGTCAACAATGATTTTACGACCAGTGAGACCAGCGTCACCCTGAAAACGGAAAACAATCAATAAACAAAATTGCAATAAAAGTATAAATTCTCTGACATACCATGGGTCCACCATAAATGAACAGCCCGCAGGGATTGATGTGGAAAATAGTGTTGGAATCCATATATTTGGCGGGTATGACGGTCTTGATGACGTGCTCCATCACATCTCGGCGGACTTCTTCCAATGAAGCTTTGGCCAAGTGCTGCGTAGAGATAACAACAGTGTGCACACGCAAGGGAACGCAAGCTCCATTGTCGAAATAGTACTCACAAGTAACCTATTATCAGGTTCCATTAACAAAGAATCTTAAGGGACAGATAAGAAAGACCTTTCTTACTTGAGATTTAGTGTCAGGGCAAGCCCACCAGAGAGTGCCATCGCGACGCAATTCCGAGAGTCTTTGATTCAATTTATGAGAGAGAACGACCGTAAGAGGCATGCATTCTTCAGTTTCATCAGTGGCATAACCAAACATCAAACCTTGATCACCTAAAATATATTTAAAATAATAAATAAATAAAAATCTAATCCTTGAAAAAAATTTATCCCACCTGCTCCAACATTATCATCATCTCTGTCAACATGCACACCACTAGCAATGTTGGGAGATTGTTGTTCTAAGGCAACCAAAACATTGCAGGTTTTGTAGTCAAATCCTGGAATAAAAACACATTTATTGATACTTTTCATCAATTATAACAAAACATCAGCTCACCCTTTGAAGAGTCATCATAACCAATCTGTTTGACTGTTTCACGAATAACTTTTTGATAGTCCACAATGGCACGAGAGGTGATTTCACCACAGACCAACACCATACCAGTTTTGCTAACAGTTTCTGAAAAAATAAAAACAAATTAAATTTAAGTATCTAATTTGATACTTAAGATCTTACCACAGGCAACTTTAGCACTTGGATCTTGTGCTAGATGAGCATCTAAAATGGCATCACTGACTTGATCGCAGAGCTTGTCTAAACAAAACAAACAAATACAATTTGAAAACAAGAAAACCAAAATCGATAAACGTTGGATCGGAAATATTACCAGGCACAGCGGGGTAAGGAGAAATACATGCTTTTATTGCTTAATCATTACCTGGATGTCCCTCTCCCACCGATTCCGATGTGAAAAGAAACGTTTCCGACGTTCCATTGGCGCTCGAACTTTCTCCGTTAAGAACTTCTTTACCCGGCATGTCGAATAGAATTCAACCGACTAATATAAAAACACTTTACACTTTATGGGAAAAAGATAGCTTTTTTCTTTATTTTGATTTCTTCTTATTTCTAGGCTTGACACAAAACCCCGTGGCAAACACGAGAGTTACTTGGCTGGAATATTAGAGAACTTCCTAGTTCGACTGCTGTGTGTGGAAAGAGGCCTTTGCACGTGGCGACTCCGTCATTTATAGACTAGCTCAAATATCGATCACGATATTTTTGAATCGTGAATCGTCGTGAATACATAATTTGATATTTTATTAAATTCACGCACTCGTCGTCTAGGCAATCTGAAATATCTGGATTTCTTTCGTGACACGTTGCAGAGTCTAATGATTACACAGCAGTTTCGTATCTCAGCAGACGACGTTAAATTTAATTACATTCACTTAAATAATTTATTCGTTGAAATTTATTTTCGTATGTTTTTTTAGGAAATTTATGGTTCGATACACGCAACCTAGTTATCCCATACGCGATAAGAGGCGCCAATCGAACTACCACATCGGACCTCAAGTTACTTGAATGAGTTTTCTCTTTGGCCTTTGATACCTTATTTTCTCAGAATTGCTGACGACGACGGTTTTTAGGCGAAGCTCTTACACAATTATTCAGAGACTTGAAAGAATGGCTGCTGAACCATCGAAAGATATTCTGATTGAAATATCTAGCATTGACGCAAAGGCCATCTTTTACCTCGTACATATACAGCAAAAACCTTGAAGACCTGTTTCCTTATTAGTCAAAAAGCTAACAGAACAGGAAGAGCAACGGGTAAAAATTATTCCAAAGCTCACGACCTCCAGCTATATTCACTGCAAGCAAGTAAGTAAGTAGTTCCATCCCTAGACCTATTAAACCTGCTGTCCCCTCGAGGAATTCTTTACACCGATATCCCCCATTCAACTATAGAGTTCGGATATTCAGTCACGTCACGTTTTAGCTTGCCCATGTAGAGAAATTGAAAATAGCGTCGCATAGTGGAAGATAACAGCAAACGAAAACCGTTTGTCGAATTTGTTGCAAGTAAATATATATCAGCATCAACTCACGCATGTTTACCTGAGGTTATAATTTTATTATGATCATAGAAGACGTAGATAGACCGTAATCGGCATTCTATCACGTTTCAGTCGCTTTTCGAGCCAGCAAAGAAGTAAACTTGTTGTATTTCAAAGTCAAAATATTTCGTTTTCGGAATAATCTCGATTGAAGAGCCGGAGGTCTTGAGAACTGAAAAAAACTGTAGAAACTAGAAACTGCGCATCATTCCACGAATCTCAAGGACGGCCACTAAAAGCCCTTCGGATACTCTTCATGAAGGACGAGAAGATAATTTTCCGACAAAAGTCAGTCAAGTTTACTAAAAACATTTCCACGCAGTTATGAAAGCGCGTCTAATCGAGTAGCACTAGGCCAAACCCCACACATCATAATGACTTTCATGCTTCATCACTTATCAATTTGTATATTTCCAAAGTACAGTTACATTCAAGAAAAAATAGATTAATTAAAACAGGTACTCGAACAAGAGATTTTAATGAGCATTTGGCCGTAGACCGTTGTCTATGCAAACAAACATAACCAGTTTCAACTAACCAAGTGGATCAACAGAGAACTGGAGTTATTAACAAGACAATATGCAATTTTTAAAGAGACGGACTTTTTTTTCTACAAAGTAATAAAAGAAGGCAGTGCACCTATCGGCGTACGATTTTTAGGTCCCGAAGGTTTTTCAGCGATCTCCACATCCACGTCATCAAGGACTTCGTCATCTGGTTTGGCCTCGTCATCATAGTAGCGTTTCCGTGTCTTGCATTTAGTAGTTTTAGTCTTCTTGATACTTTTGTTTGGCTTAACTACAACAGCCAATCTCTGTAGTCTACTATTGTGATGTACTATAGGTCTGCAGAGTGGGGACTTGAAGTTAGTGAAGCTACGATTGACAACAGAACGACTGACAATTGAACGATGGTTGACAATGGACCGATTGATGCCGCTTTTCGTCAAAGTAAGATTGTTGGATTTCCAGCATTTGTTACGAATCAGTCTATACTTGTTTTGAAGAATTTTGGGTATCGACATGCGAGGACTTGAGCTCCTATTAGCTTTCTTCTTACTTTTAGTAACTCGGTTGTCTAGTTTGAAACGTGAATTGGCTGGAGGTTGCGTTTCAGTTGGTGTACTTGTGAATTTTGGAGGAGTTAGCAGTCTCAATGCATGATATGTACGATTGGTCGAAAAACTAGCTAATTTGGGAGATTTCACGACAGATTTTCGAACCAATTTGAAGGCATGTTTGATGGCTGTTGCTTTAAGGGGGCTTTCCATTTTTCTCCATTTATATTTGCTTCTTATTGGATGATTTATGAAATTCAATTTTGTCAACTTACGTCGTTCAGAAATGTGTCGAATCGGGCTTGGTTTCGTATTGCATTGTTGCGCAATCTGCTGTGAGTTATGGCTCTTCAAGGTCATGAGGGGTTGCTTGTTTTCCTTGACTTCTTGTTGAAAAATTACTCTGTTCAAATTAAGTGACTGATCCTTTAACACAATAGGAACTCTTTCAAAATTTTTCACTTCTTGGGAAGTAGAAGAAATTCCAGTGTTCTTTTCAGGTTGAACATGAGGGAAAAACTTTGGATTGACAATAATTCTTTTAGGGTTAGCTAATTCGGGGGGAGGAGCCATATTTGGTTGAAAAAAGGCTGGATTGACATGGACGAAATTTCCTCTTACTGCAGCAGGACCAGGCATTGCTTGATTCCATTGCCAATTTAAACTTGCAGGATTCACATGAAAGTAATGTGGAGGATAGTTCCCCATAAAATGCTGCGGGTTGTTAGGATTCATTGCAAATTTCTAAAAAAAAAGAAAACTACAGTAATAAAGCTGACACATACGAAGACAAAATTAAGCAAATTTTTAGTTAAATTTAAGATTTCAAAAAGTAATTGAGAAACATTTCAAGATGCTTTAAAAAATTAGGTCAGACTTTAACGAAATTGTCAATTGCAATTACAAAAAATTCAAGTTTGCAATTATTAGCATCTACGAAAGCGTACATATGTCTGAAAATTGATACCATATTTAGATAGATTGATACCATATAGATATGATACTAGATTTAGATTCCATGTGGCAATTAAATTTACTTCTAAAATTAACCCATTTCTTTTGAAATCATCTAGGAGGAAAAGTGAAAAAATACTTACGTGATTCCAGAATAATGGAAAAGAAGATCTAGAAAATAAGATTTTTTACAGAAAAAAAATGACTTTCTTTTTTCCCCAGTGTTGATGAAATTTTGTCAGAACTTTTGCGACAATGCCAAGTCGGAAGAAAACTGATCAAATATTTTGAAACGTTTACACTTTATTTAGTTTTATGATTTGTATTTTTTTATTGATTGTGATTCATACATTTCCTTTCTTAAATTTTGATACAATTTGAATTAAATGGTTCTTTGAATCTTGTATTTTTTAAACATATAACCAGATGACAAAAGCGAAAAGTCACAACACCAGTCTATCTCTGTCCTGTCGTCTGTTTCTGTCATAACTCATAAGGCTAAATTGACGACGATAGAATTTCAATTTTTGAAAAGTAATGGATAAAGGTGACCTTTTAGAAGTGTTTGAGGACATTTTTTCAAATTGTGACGTACTTGATTTCTAGTCTACAAAAGGAAAAAGGTATATCCTGTAGTCACATTGATTTGTGCAAACTGTTAATTTTGTTCTTGTTTCTTAGATTCTTCTTTGCAGCCATGTGAACAGGATTTTAATGAATTTCAATCCAATTTTGAATCACTCTCTAAAGTTTTATCTCATGAAGCCACAAAATTTGCGATAGCTCATAGTAGTCCACCTTTTCCTGAGGTGTCAACAACCCAAAGCTTAGCTGGCAGCTTGTGCAATGCAACAAGTCAGCTCGTTGGGTGCTACCTCTTGTTGCCCAATACTTGTGGTTCAACATTTCTACAGTTAATCCAAAAAGAATTGGAATCTTTGATTTTGGGTGTGAAGCAGTTTGTAGAAACAATCCAGAATTTAATTTTGAAAAAGTATTTGTAACATGATTATTTTGTCTTTATCCTGATATTTTTAAGAATATTTTCTTTTGTTAACTAGTGATAAGTTGCAGCCCTGTCTTTTGTCTACTGGAGTTCTCTGGGAATTTTGTGACAGATTGCCAACCTTGCCAAAAAACAACAAAGAAGCAGTGGCTTCTGTATTGAGTAGAGAAGAACAACTTATAAATGATGCAATTGAAGAACTTGAAGAAGTAAGAACAGAAGTCATTACATCCTAATAATTCCAATGTGAATTCTAGCAATCTTTTCTTCAGGCTGCCAATACATCAATTAATGATGACGAAATTGATTCCGACGATGAAACAACAATTCGTGGTGTTGGGCTTGAACTTCATCCTTCAGTCAGAGGTCTTGTAAAAACTGCCGCAGCGCTTATTCGACGAACCAAGAAACTGATCAGCGATTTCAATGGGTATATGAACGATAGATTAATATGTACGTTTTGTGCATTTAGGTGTGTAAATCTAATTTATGTTTTGCAGTGTGGATCAAAACAGACTAGACCCTATCAGTTGAACAAGTTTCAACCATGAGTACCGAGGTTGATGACTTAATCTGTTCTCTCTATCCACCTGTCAACATAGTGCTAGCCGTCGGCCATGGAAACACATTGTCATCTAAAATGGACCAACTTTTAAAAATAGTTCAGGGAATTGCTGGAGAAGATGATCAGGCTTGGATAGAATTATTATCAAAAGCTGTCCAACACAATCTTCAAAATTTACAATCGAAAGCTTCATCCACATAGCAGTTTCGGTATTCGAAATACATTGTAAAGATGGAAGCCATTTACTGATGTAAATATTTTATGTATTAAACAAACTAACCACACTTAGCCTACAGGGCCGCATATTATGAAAAGAAATTCGTAGCACCAAAATGTTTTCTAAATGAAGTTTTGGGCACACATGAAAATTGTCGTTATTAACATTCTTTGAAATGTTAAAAAGTATATTGCGATTTTAAAAAACGGCACAATATGTTTGCTCCTTTATCGAAGTAGAGTACATTACAATGCGACCATTGCACCTAAGTGTAGTCGCTAGATTTTGGGAAATACGGGAGTCGTTTGATATTTACTTTTGAATTTTGTTATTGAAATCGTCACTAATTCTAGGGGATGCGGTTATTATGTTCTTTCTGCTGAAACTTACATCAATGATGGACCAGTCCTTCCGACAAACTGCAAATCCTGTCCAAAAAGTTAGAAGAAAAAACATGGCTCATTCTTATTTTTTGACACATGCCTTTCAATAGTAAACACGCGATCTTAAACCGAAAATAATTTTACCTTTAAAAACCGAATGGGATCAAAACTGCATTCAGACATATCTGTGGGATAGTCACAATATTGCGTCGATGGATCAAATACTTGACCCGCTGGACAGCTCTGCAAATGTGAAAGTAGGAATGTAAACAGTCTCAAAAGTTCGAATACGTATTACAAAACAAAACTTACTGCTACAATGTAATCTCCTCCTGATGAACAAACGTAGTATAAAGTACAGCTGTCCGGATACGGGTATTGTCCAGGAGGGACCTGGACAAACGAATGGAGGTGGTGTGGGTTTCGGAGTTGTAGTAGTAGTTGTTGTTGTTGTTGTTGGGGTAGTTGTGGGCGTCGTAGTAGGTGTTGTTGAAGGCGTAGTAGTGTCTTTTTTTAATCAAAGAAAAGATTAGTGCATTTAATTTCATGCATTCAATTTAATTAGCAACTATTTACTTTTGCAGGAGGCGTTTTCTTCCTTTACGCAATTGTTGGTAGCTGGATCAAAGACCGCATTACCAGGACAGCTCTGTTATTTATTGCATAGAGATTTTTAAAAATATTAGGTAGGTTTTTTATCTGCATATTTCTTTAAACAACAATTACCTGCAGATAAGCTGTCCCTCCGACACACGAGTAGTAGTTATTGCCGCAAGTGCCTTTTACATTAAAATATTAATAATAGTTGATTATTGAACTAAAATACAGAAAAAAAACATTTTGCGACTAATGTACCTGGCACAGGGAAAAATCCGTCAGGACTTGGGCATTTGAATTCTGGCTCTAAAATCAACAAAGCCAAAAAGTCAGATTTTCAAATATTGTTCAGTTAAGGCAAAATAAATTTTGCTTACTGCAAGAAGCTTGATCCAAAGATGTGCATATCAAAGTAACTGGATCGAAAATGGTTTCTCCTGGACAAGTCTAATAAAAAGGAGTAATTAAATCGTAAAAAATATCACATTCAATGGAACCATTTATAGTTGACTTACCGATATGTAAGGTGATCCAGAGACGCACACATAGTAATCAGGCCCACAGGTATTGGGAATAGCGAAGAATCCTTCATTAGTTGGACAAGAAAAAGTAGGACCTGAAGGTTCCGTTGTTGTTACAGTACTGGTGGGACGCGACGTGGTAATCGTAGTCATTGCAGTAGAAGAGGCTGTGGTCGTCACTGCTGTATCTAATTAAATAACACATTATAATAATTTCGTCCAATATAATTATAATAACAAGGATTAAAACTTACTGCGACATGAGGCTGACTCGTATGGAACGCATTTTGATATTTGAGGATCAAAAACATTACCAGCTCCTGGGCATGTCTAGGTTGAACATTATTTTTATGGTGGATAAAATATATGAAAAGGAAGGTTATTGTTGCCTAGTTTTTATAAGCTGCTCTGAAAGTTATTTCTTACCTGTGGGTAAGCAACACCACCAACACATGCGTAGTATTCCGCTGTGCATTGGCCATCGATGCCATAAAATCCATCGGATGTCGGACAAGTGAAACGTTCCTACAATAAGTAACAAAAATACCCCCGAAAAGACATTAAGTCAGCAAGGCCCGAGATTTTCAACGCGAATCAATTGTAACAATGCATACCTGTTTCTTTGATAGTGAAAATGCCCGAGTTTCCAAAAGGAAACCTGAATAGGAATGCATAGAAAATAAAACCAATTTCAGTTTACATTTCTCTCACATCAACTAGTCCAGCAACTATTAGAGCCACTCACATTGCAGAAGGAACACAGAGAAGAGCGATTTCAGCATTTTAATATTTGGTTGTTTACGATGAGACGACTCTTTGAAGCTGCGATGGAAAATGAAACTTGAGAACCACCACATTAATCGTTTTATACTGTCGCTTTTCATTCACGCTGAATGCTAATTGTGTTGTTAACAACAGTATTCGATTTCGACATTATTTATTATCAACTGAAATGAACAAAACAAAAAATTGTAAGGGAACTTCTGAGATTGCATTGTCATCTTATAGCTCATGCGCTTTGTCATTTTTCAATCCTTGTTTATTTGGCTTTAAAATAGACCCGGAAAAAACTACCTATATAATGCTGATGTATACATATTTTCACGGATCTAGAAGACAAGAAGACATGTACTTGACAACAATGTAATCCTGATGAGCCTCAGGAATCAGTGTTCATAGTTGCGGCATCATGCAAAGTTGAAAATTTCAAGATTTTATTTCAGTTTCAGTCCGCTCCTTTATCACTGATAATTTGTTGCTATATAATATGCCTCTTACAATCCAGGTACGATCATAGATCGTATAACCAAGTGCGCACGACTTTTTCTCTCAATCTCAATTGTATATCTTTGAAAAACTCTAGTAGTGTTATCTTTATTAGAAACATTACAACGTGTTTAAAGAAAAAATTTATTTCAAAGACACGTTTTTCGTAAACCAGTGTGAATTGAAAAGTGTTCAATTAAGTCGTATGCACACATTAAAATATTTTAAAAATCCCCTGGCAGACCAATCTGAAACAAATATGGAATTTTCCAAAAGATATACATGTCCTGTCTCTGCTGTTGATGAGATTATTTGTAAAGGATTAAAGTAAAATTCCATCAAGAAAAAAAAAAAAACACTGCGTATGTATACTTTAGACTTAAAACCACGATCCTTAAAACGTTCATCAGTATAGGAAAGGCCTTCATTTCTTTTATGTGTGTGGACTGTGTACCATTAGGGCTTACATAAATCTTTATCTTATTTCAACGAGACAAGCTCTTGCACAAATAAAGCGACCACCTTTCAGCAGGAATAATTTCGTCTTACATTGATTTTAGTCTAAACGATAGCAAAGTTGTCGAAATCCAAGTAAATAATACGAGGGGAAAATTATTTTTTTTTATGGCATATAGGATGACGCTTACATTTTCCCACTCCTTGTAATGTAGTAGCCTAACTATGTAAATTTAAAGATTGTGTTTAATTTTAAGTGCATTCTTGGACAGACTTTTCTCAGTGACATAAACGGTAATAGTACAAAATTGATGCGCGGGGATTGAGCGCGGATTTGTCATAAATATAGTATGGAAAACTAATTTATTAATAGAATAAAAATGAACATATTACACAGTCATCAATCGTCATCTTTATTGTCGTAATCATTTCAGTTTGCTACTTCATGGGGTCGTCGTATTATTGATACTGATAATTATTGACATTTCTTTCCCTTCCACCCACGGAATTATTTATCATCGTAAAAAAGTACCGCTGAGGTGATCTTGCATCACATGCATTTAGATCACGCAAGTTGTGTGATAACTATTTGATAAAACGACAATTCGATAAAAGTTGGAACATTTAAATAATGACGAATCTCGTTTGCTCTATATTCCATCCTTGGTAACAAGATTGAAACACGTATATTAGAGCACCAGTTCTTGCATTTATGTTAACAATAATTAGGTAAAAAATGAATTCAAAAATTCTAGCTTCCTTGCTCACCTTTCTAGGTAAGTCAAAAACTTCTTTATAATTAGTAATAGTTATCAAATCCTATGAACAGCAAAATAACTTATAAATTAACGTTGATCAGGATTTATGGCATTAGCCGCGGAAGCCTCACAATTTAAGGTATAACAAAAACAGTATTTGAACTATAAAATTATTGATAATATTATGTAAACACTACAGTATTTAGGCCTACGCTTCCACCCTAGTAGTATGTAGACGTTCATGCTAAATTTTAAAAACTAATTTTATTATAGATAGAAGCAAGAGATATTGATTTGGGAGTATCCGACTATCAATGTCCCGAAGGAGTTTTCGTCGCTCCTCACGAAACCCAATGTGAACTGTATTACCTATGCTCTGCTGGTGGTGTACCCACTCACTTGTATCAGTGTCGAGACGACCTTTTGTATGAACTCCAATATAACGGATGCAATTTCAAGGAATTGGTGGACTGCGGAGATCGACTACCACCATTTACTTGCCCTTCTCCCAATGGAAATTTCCCTATCAAAGAAGGATCGTGTGATTCACGATATTTTGTTTGCACCAATGGTGTCCACACAGTAGAGGTATGACATTTTACGTTTCTTATAATGAAGAAATATTAAAATACCTTCATTAAAAATAATAGAACTGTCCGAGTGGGTCTTTTGACGCAGCCTCTTCTTCATGTGTTGCAACTCCTTGTCCAAGTGAGTTATCGGCAGAATTTCTAATCAATATGCCATATTGAAAATAAATATGTTTTATGATTTGCATAGCAACGACAACAGTAGCAGTGCCAACAGCACCAGGTCCATTTGAATGTCCTTCCCCGAATGGAAGTTTTTCCAGTCCGTATTCCTGCTCTCAATATTACGTTTGCGTTGATGGAACAGCGTTTCTTTACGTAAGCCTAGATGGACTGGTTTATATTTTTTCAATTCACGACAAGTGTTTCTTTTAACAGAATTGCCCTGCTGGACTGTATTACAACCCGCCACCTTTCGACTACTGTGATTACCCAGCCAATGTAAATTGTAATCTGCCATGAAAATATAGAAAAAGGAATTTTAAACTCCTACTAGAAAAGACTTGCACAATTTCAAGTACTAATAGGAAGGATATACAGTATATTTTTTATTTTTGATGTATTTACATCGATTAATATGATATTTACATCATATTAGAAATTGATTCCTCTTTTTTTTTGTGCGAAAAATTATCAATACAAAAGTTATGTCGACATAATTTGCAAACAACTTTTTTTTTCAATTTGCGGGTAGATAAATTAATCGGTATTTTTTTTTATTCTGCGTTATTGGCTTATTGCTGCCTTTTTGAAAAGTTTGGAATGGAAATCAATTTTTTAATTTTTGCCAAATTTTAAAAGGGAAAGTTTTTTTAAATATCTAATATGCTATACGTATTACCTAAATGTGTGATTAGAAATAAATAGCATCAAGTACAAATTTCTCAATTTTTCTCGATTGAATCTTTTGAATAACTCCAGAATTTTAGAACAGACTTCAAGCTTGGGTTTTCTTTTCAAATGTTTCCCCCACAAATGAGGCAACAGGAAATGAAGTCAAAGACAACGCTGTTTAAAGATGCAATAGCAGACAAAAACAAACTCCCACGCACGGGGAATATGTTCATCATTCGACCAGTTTTAGAGAGAATCCCGTTGATATCCCTTTTGCCTTTTCCGATTAAACGTGGCCTCTGGCCTAGCTCTCATTGTTTGTTTCTTCTTTTAATTTGAATCTTGACATTTTAATCCTTGATATAAATTTGGAACCGTTTGATTGCTTATCGTTTTAGTTCATTGACTTACATCTTAAATCGAGATTGGTAATTGCAATGGTGATTTAAAGTCAAATCATTGTTTTTTTATTATCAATAGTTAAGTGTAGTTTTAGGCAGAAAATGAACAAAGGTCTGAGAGAAGAAATTAAGGTGGTGGTGAATTCCCTACTGATTCCACATTCAAGAGGCCTACCTTTAGACAAATTTTTGAATGAATATTCCAGTCTAGAAATGAAACAGTTTCCATTCAAGTAAGTACTAGCCAATTTATTTTATGGAAACTAAATTATGGTAATCATAATGGGTTTTTAACAGACAACTTGGATACAACTCCCCAGCTGATTTCTTAGCTTCAATTCCTGATGTTGTGAATTTTAGCAGATTACCAAGTGGACATATTCTTTTACAAGGTAACAAGTTGAGAATCCATTTATAACTTGCAGAAGGTATGCATCTAATTTTTTAAATTTTACCAGCTGTTGCTAATCCAAAAACTGGGCACATTCAAGAGTTAGTTAAAGGTCAGAAAAATAGTCATACAGCCAGTTTGAAGAACTACAATAGAATAGTTCAGCAGAATTATCACTATCAGCCTCCTTTTAGACGACACCCTGCTCCACAAATGCAGGGCAATAGAAATATCTATCAATCAAGTCAATTTTCTGCTCCTTCAAGAAGAATAACTCCCTCCAACTCAAACATGTCATACAACAGACATGACAAACCATTGGCTCCACAAGTAGTACTTAGTTTATTATTTTAATCAACTGAGCTCCAAACAATTTTCTACTTTTTACTGTAGGTTGCACAGAGTAATACTAATTCTTTGAATGCAGTAATAACGTCGTCTCGTACATGTTCAAGTGTTGAGTATGAGTGCCAACTGGTGTCTGAATTCCAACAACTTTTTCAGTCTCATCCGGAAGGAGTCGACATTGCTCATATTTTTGCCGTCTATTCAAATAAGTTCAAGAAAGAAGTGTTACTTCAGAAAATTCAGGATGACTTGACTTCATTCGGCTTCTTCCAGCGGCATAATAACGTGTTTCGCTTGTGGAAACGTTCGGACAACACGATGGTAGGGCTTGTAGAGCATTGTCTTCACACGCAAAAAACAGCAAGTCCGTCAGCACAATCAGATAGGAACAGTCTACTTGGAGCGATACCAAAAATTCAATCTCCAAAAATACATACAGATCATGTAAACGTTCAACCCCCTATTAACAGACCACCTCCAAAGTTTCAATCTCCGACGAGTGCAATTCCTCTTCAATTCAAATCTCCGACGAATCCGGCGGCTATACCATCAGAAGCTGTTCATCGTACAACGAATGGGCATCTTGTTGAAACTCAATGGTCTGCTTCGGATATTCGCACACGCATCCCTGGTGCCAAGTCAATACAAACAGTGACAGTTGGGGCCTGGGATTCTGCAGAAAATCTTGTTCGTGTCACTCCGCAGAAACTTATACCCGTCTCTTGGCACGCCCCACCTCGCACAGATGAAGTTTTGCCGGCCACATTTGGTATTTAAAGCCTGAAATTTATTTGATATTTAATTAGAATTCAGATGTCTTTATGTTTTTTTTGTAGGTGTTCCTAAACCTAAAATTCAAAACGTGTATTACGCCGACACACCTATGGCACGCCAGGCGTTTCCTCCAAACGTAGGTGATTTCGACTATTTCTTTCTGATTGTTGCTGAAGTTTATTCTCCCGGAGAATTCTATTGGTTCTTAAGCGAGAACAGAAAGCCTATTGAAGACCTCACAGATGATATGACGTAACTTAAATTCTTAAAAGTATGATTGTTGTCCGGAAATTAACTGTTTACATTTTGCTTTCAGATTATTTTACTGCAGTAAGCCTGAGTATGTCATGTCCCGGTCTGAGATGTATATTGGCCAGTTGGTTGCTGCCATGTACTCCGACAACCTCTGGTACAGGGCCCGAATCGTTGGGTGCCACGAAGATCTTTTCCAGGTTTTTTACGTAGACTATGGTAGTAAAAACTTTGTGAAACTCGAACGGATTCGCCACCTCCATGCCCACTTCTTAAAAATGCCCTTGCAGGTATATTATTTTATAATATGCATGTTCGCGTTTTTTGCCTTCAAATTTCTTACTATTTTCTAGGCTTTCCGAGGTAGAATTTTCGGCATCCAACCTTTGCCTCACGAGTCTAAGTGGTCATTCGAGTCAGGAAAATGGTTTTTGGATCTCATCAAAGGTAGTTCGTTTGATTTATGTCATTGCGTGTTCGTTTAGAGCTTTCATTTACTATTTTTGAATTGCCAAGGATGTAAAATTATTGCTGCTGCCAAGATGTTTGAAGAGACATTGGAAATACCTGAATATGAAATTGACACAGTCTATAGTTTGACTTTGGTTGATACGACAAAAGAAAAAGACGTTCACGTTAGCGATTATTTGATTGAAAACGGGTTTGCTATTCCTTGCGAAAAAGAACAAGATGCTGTTGCTGCCGCGAATCCTATTTATGAATATTCGACTGCCATGTCAACGCCTTCTCCTGTTGTACACACAGTTAAAATGAATTCACCGGTTCCAACTTGCGCGTTTCCTTTAGCAGCTGTTAATTCAAACACTAATCATTTGGAGATAGTTGACTTTTCGTGCACAGCACCATCCCAGACTTCAAATAACGAGCAGTTTGATTCGTTGAATACATCAATAGACGAACTCATCCTCTGTGATAGAATTTCTTCGAACATTCATCCTGAATCGATGATTGCCTCGGTTGAGGAGCCTCATTCAGTCGTACCAGCAGAAAGGCAAACAAACAAGCTTTTTAACTTAAAAATTGTCAAATTTTAACAGTATTTATTTGAATTGTTTGCAGTTTCAAGACAAATGATTCAAAATGTGTCGATGAACTAGGTAATTTCTACATTATTATTTAACTTTTTTAATTGAAAAATTTAACTCGATATTTGATTTAATTGCTATCAGTTTTGAAAGACGAGCGAAGGCTATATGTAATCGAAGTTGATGGCGAATTATATCTTTCTAAGCCCGATATGTTGATGCTGATTCCAAGTCTGGATAGCCAAATTGCCGCCTTGAAAGCAAAGATCGACTGCAAAGTAGTCACTGTCCAGACGCATCCACATATCTTTATTGATTGTGCGAAGTAAATATCTTTTTTTTCTACAATTTTACTCGAAATTTTAAAAAAGTCAATTTGTTTATTCATTTTATTTTTTTTTTTTTTTTTTAGGGTTGGCGCACCTTGGCTAAAGGGTGATTCCACGTCACAACTCACTCTTTACTCACTGCAGTTTGTTTCTTTGCTTTTTTTCTTGTGTTCCGTGAAGGATAAGGTTGCATCTTTAGCTATTGAGGTGATTATTTTATTCTTGACCTACTAGTTATTAAATGATTAAAAATAAAGGATATATATCGTTCTGTTTGCAGGCTAAACGAAAAGAATTCAGCAATAAGTAAATAAGCGAATTTTTTTTCTGATTTTCATAATGTGTTCAAGTTTGAACAATTATCTTCTAATTCTTTATTTTACATGATAAACACGAAGCGTTAACCCGGGAAATCTCAGTTTTTATAAAATTGAATTCAAACTGTCCTTATTCACTTGTCAATGATGTCATATTGTGCTTTTCGTGCAATAATAATTCAGAATGTAAAGAGTTTTGTGAATTCAAGGTTGAAATTTTTTCTAAAGAAATACATGTTTTTTTATTCAGTAAATAACTATTTTTTAATCCAGCTTCAAATTGAAATTTGATAATTGATATTCTGGATTTAAGAACTTAAGAAGCGCAAGTGCTGTCACCTAGGGGGCAGTTCCTTTCAACAGAACGTCTCGACTCTCGACTGTTCTTAAGGTCTTTGCTGTCAAACTAAGACGACAACTTTGTAAGTTTGTCGTAGTTTGTTTGAAAACGCCACACTTGTAGTAAGTATTGTAGTGAAGATAATTTATTCTGTGCCCTGTTTCACAAAGTCTAATACTCAGGCGACACCACCAGCAAAATGTCGGAGGAATTGCCACCTGGTTGGGAGAAACGTGTGAGCCGATCGTCAGGTAATATAATCATCTTGTTTAAAGCACTTTTAGTTGGGAACTTTCCCACTGTTTGTTTCTACCTATTCATTATGCATTGATTGTTTAGGAACAACTTACTACTTGAATATCTACACTAAAGAGAGTCAATGGGATACCCCAACTAAACCAGCTGAGCGAGCTTCATCGAATGGACCAGAAAAAGTATCCTTTTTTGTTTTTGTTTTTTTTAATTTGGTCAACTAGCAAACTATGAATATCCCTTTTAGGTTCAATGCAGTCATCTTCTTGTCAAGCACAGGGATTCTCGTAGACCATCATCATGGAGGCAAGATAACATCACCATATCTAAAGAGGAGGCAATGGATTTGCTAGTCACTTACCAAGAGCAGATAATTGCTGGTGAAGCTTCGTTTGCTGAATTGGCATCAAAATACTCAGATTGCAGTTCAGCCAAGAAAGGAGGAGATCTTGGTAGTTTTGGTAGAGGAGCAATGCAAAAGCCATTTGAAGATGCTGCTTTTAGCTTGAAAGTTGGAGGGATGAGTGAACCTGTGTGGACTGATTCTGGAGTTCATATTATTCTTCGCACTGCTTGAATTACATTTTTCATTAAGTTCTCTTTTTACTAGACTTCTCGATGTTTCATCTATTGCATACCCTTATACAACATTATTATTGCAAGTATTAATTTGTAAAAAAAAACAATTTTCTACTAAATTAAGCAGTTATCAAGGTTCAGAGTTTTAGATTATCTAAAAACTTTTGTATTTACCTGACATTAAGTTTGGTAACACATACTGCATGTTTCATGTTTGCTTACGGATAGTTCAAAATTGCCAATCGATCAGATTATTTACACAAATCGATAACGTCACATAGGAGTAAAAGGAACAACCACAAAATGAGAATATTAAAATTAGAAGGGTCAGATTACAATTTGGCGATGATCGACAGAGCGTGGTAGTTTGCTGTTGTTTTTTTTTTGCGCCTTCAGGACATAGAAGGAATGGATGGTTTACTCTCTTTTTCTCCTTTATTTACGAATGGGGCCTAAAAATATCAGGGTAGTCTATTGATCAAGACAAGTGGTGCGGACAACCACTTCGGTTACTTGGTATGGATCAGAATTGGAAGCCGGACGGCGATCTTCCAAGTAACCTTTGCGTTCTTCAGCCACTCCGCGAGGAACGCGAATACTGCAACCGCGATTAGCCACACCTAAAGGGGAAAAGTAACAGAATTTTAAAGTTGAACCGAATAATCGACCCAATAATTGACGTACCGGCAGAAAAATCGTGAATGGACGAAGTTTCACAACGACCGGTAAGACGTCGCTCATTGTCTTTTCCTTCATGAGGATCATAGGCTTTAATGTGTTTTACATGGCAGCGAGACAGTTTTTCAATTGCTTTCTCGATCTCTCTGTAAATTGAAAATGTCAAAATGTGAAAATCGATATTCACGAATAATCGTTTTACGAACTTACGCAATGCCGTTCTCTTCTCTCATGGCTTTGGTGGAGAAGTTGCAATGGGCTCCGGCTCCGTTCCATTCACCTTTCATCGGTTTAGGATCCAAGGAAACGTTGACGCCAAAATCCTCAGCAACACGATGCAAAATGTAACGGGCCATCCATAAGTCATCACCCATAGTAATACCTTCGCAAGGACCAACTTGGAATTCCCACTGCACAAAACAACAACAACAACAATAACATGATTACGATGTTGCCTTGACGTAATCTTCTTTTATCTTTTTTGTTTTCGTTTCAAGGATTTTGAAATTACCTGAGCAGGCATAACTTCAGCATTGGTACCAGAAATGTTAACACCAGCGTACAGAGCAGCACGATAATGAGCTTCTACAATATCTCGGCCGAAAACTTTGTTGGCTCCAACACCGCAATAATACGGTCCCTGAGGTCCGGGGAAGCCATTCTTAGGCCAGCCGAAGGGGTGGAGATCGTTATCTAACAGAGTATATTCTTGCTCAATGCCAAACCAGGGTTCATATTCAGCGGCCAATTTCATGGCTTCAAGGCAAGAGTTGCGATGGTTAGACTCGGTGGGTCTCTTGTTGTACTTGTAGGTGTCGCAGAGGACGAGCCTGTTGTTGCCCAAACAGAACGGATCGCGGTAGATAGCCACCGGATAGAGATAGACATCCGAATTGCTGCCTTCAGCCTGATACGTCGAACTTCCATCATAGTTCCAAATGGGCAATTCTATAAAAGAATTATTTAAAAGAAATGAGTATTTTGTGCCAAAGGCGAAAATCAAACCAAGAGAAGATGTAAATATGTTTCAACCAGTCGTAACCGGATTGAGAGTTCTTTCTCCCATTCACCAAGGCCATTATTAAGTAACATTATTTATAAGAAGGAACGTGCCAAATGTTCATACATGGAAATAGAAAAGGCGTCTCCGGAATGAGCAAACAACTAGAGCTGCGCACAACAAAGCAAAAAGTTTCTTTTGTCAATTATTTACCCGATGGAGACTTTGGGATGAAATCGATGGTCCTCGTCTTTGCCCGAACATATTCGCCCGTACCGTCGATCCAGACATAGGTGGCCATGACTTTGTCATCTGGCTGCGGGAGTCTCATGTATCGGTCCAACACCGCTTTGTTTGTAGCTGAAGCGTTAGTCATTAGACCTGCCATTTTGTCTTTTGTGTCTGGGTTCTGAAGATTCTCCAATAATTTTCAATAAAAATTCTATACGAATTCAACGCTTCACTGGAAAAATGGAAAACAAAACAAAATATTAAAATTACTACGAAAAAGCAACAACAAGGTATTCGGTAGATATGTCCCTGACTCATATATATGGCCCAAAATAATATTATAACGAATATAGACTGCGGCCAATGAGTAAACAAGTATAAGTGCTCTGTTGCTTTTATTTTCTTTGTCTCCATGCCAAAGTTGTGTCTCTGCTGCTTATGTAAGATAGCAGCAGCTAGAGAATCGAGAGAAAAGAAATTAGGCTGATGCTATATGCTGGAAGGCTTCTGGCTGGCTGGATCCATTTGTAAAAACCGCTCCGAACTGGATCTACGAAGCGATGCGAACCAGTCGGAACTGGATTCGGCACATACACAAAGAAAGGTTCGGTACAGCGTGCAAAGGATAGGAAAATCCAAGGGCACAACAGCGCAAGCGCGAGAGAATACCCCTACACTTAAGGGAGACTCCTCATGGCAACAACCCAAGAACGTGCGGGATTTCCGCACGCAATGAACTCACTCGTACCGTAATCGTTACTTTTCCCCCCTTGTTTTTCATTTTTTTTAAGCTAGAAAGGGACAATCAAATAGCTGTAGTCTTACCTAAGAAATTAGAAGATAAAATTGAGCTAAAGGCTGAAAAAATATCTGAAAGATTATGTCGCCAAAAAAGGGATACCACCATCTCACTTGTTGACGACAAGAGAAAAGGATCGTGATATCACGTGATCAGCCTAGCTCTGTATGACCCACTTTTGTTAGCGCCTCAGCAACAACTAACTTTCGATTTTTTTTTAAACAAAAATCTTTGTTTTCAACTGATTAAATGAATTTTAAAAAGGGAGGGGTCCTATAAGAGAATTTTTTCAAAATTCTTTTGAATCAATTAGGACGAAGGTTGTCTAGGGTGGAGTCGATAATACGCCCCTCTAGCCACTATTTTGACCTCACTCGACCTTGACCCTATACCGAAACAAAGAGAAACTCCCATATAGTAAAATAAAATTGGAGGGAGAAAATGCACTTACATAAAAGACTACAATTCCCTCAAAACTGCCCCCCTCCCCAAAAAAAAAGTAAAGACTCGTACCAGAATTGTTTTATAGTTGCGGTGTCGAGTTGGTACCGCTTGTCGGTAGTGTGGACTTGGTCGTCTCTCTGTCGACTCTTCGTGTTAGAAGAAGGTAGTGGATTGAGCTACTAGTCGAACGAACGGCAGATTTTATAGACGAGTGAGAGAGAGGGGCCCCTCCTTGTCGTTTGAGACACCGAAAGAATGACCGAGTGAAAGGCTATTGGTTCTGAAACTGGGATGTACCCCCACCATAAAGGATATAGTGTACACACACGGTGCACAAGAAATGCAGATGGAGTCGTTCAAAAACCTCCTCCTGCCTCCCCATTCTGCGCACACAAAAAAAAGAAACAAGAAAATGAGAGCTGACGGTCTATCTCTACACTATGAGGTAATGTGCCACACTATACCCGGCGTCAAGCCTAATTCAAATTCATAACAAACATAAAAAAGTTGGTTGGGTCTTTTCCGTGGAACAGCCAGCGTGTATAAGGTTATGTTGTTCGCTTCACGTTCGCCTCTCTAAAGACAAGTCGACGGACCAATAGCAATCGGCATCGCACGTGATACCCTACTGATCAACTGTTCCCCATGGCTTTTGAGATATTTTTTTCTTAAAAAATGTTACTTATTTATTTGTTATTATTTATGCCCCCAACTAGCTTCACGGTCAAATGGTCTACATTTTCAATTTGTTCTTAAATTTCACGCTACTGCTGTTAACAACAAAATTTAGCTGACTTTTTAAGAATAACGTCCGACGAAATAATAATGACGTCCGGAACATAAGGTCATTTTAAACTAAATTAATGGATTGATCGGAGAAATTCACCTTTGATCGAATCGCTAGTTGTTTACAATTTGGTGTCGATAACAAATCAGGGCGATGGAGACCAAAATAAAAGAAAAATGAAAAACAATGGCTTTTCAACCTTTGATCGTTCAATAATAATTAGTCGAGTTAAAAACAAGTGACGTCATCTCGGTCAGTTGGAAAAATCTGCTGCTTAGCCTTGTGTTTTTATATTATTGATGGTCACCTGTCCGACTCGTCAAAAAACCGTTTATATATTTAATCAGTAGTCTATGAATTTGTCTATATCGACTCCATCTAGTTTATTTTCAAGATCGTCTAGTCTCATCAAGGACATTAATTTCAAACATTGTCCGGCGACAAAGTTTGCACAACCCAACCAAAGTGTGTAAACGCTCTCGACGTCTCAATTAACTCATACTGATAATCATTTAAAACGACCATTGAAACTGTAATGTTTCTCTTTGTTGGCACGGCTAGATCACGTGGAATCATTAAAAACGGGTCTTGATGTGTATTTCTTAAAAATAATAGATCCAAATAAGGGCACGGCAAGTTGCTGTCCTTGGCTAAAACAAAAATTTCTAAACGTAGGCTTACGATGTACCGTGCGATCTTAATAGGATTCTCCTGATGAAGAAGAAGAGTAGGTCGACGTATAAAACACGAAGGTCATCAATTTGTAAGAAAACGGTTTCCTGCCTTTGTGTAATAACAGTTACAAGTTTCGCGTTTCCTTGCGAAACGTTTGCTACACGGAAGCGAGCCAGCGTTAAAGAATGGAAAAGATAAGAAATTATGCAAATAAAAATTTGCCTTGTCTTGCCATTGCTTCCTCTTACATGTCACATTGACCTTCAACGAAAGAGACCTGTTTAAACTACCATTAAGCAGAAAAAATAAACCTACGACGCCATTCTACCCTATTTGTGTATAATAAATGAAACACATGAACTTTCACTCGTTGTTTTTATCGAGAAAAGCTGGCCTGTTTGCTAGTGAGACACGCAGCATCTGATAATAATCTATTGATTGGAGACTTTCCCAAGGACAGTGAGATCCATGCAAATTGTCTCGGAATGTCTCTACCGTCCACTCTATACAGACCCAGAAAAAAAAAACGAAAGCCTTCTAGCTTATTTTGGAAATGGGCACGGGAAGTTTCACGATATTGTTTTGTTTTTAAAATACTATTTCTGGTTTCTCCACTCAGTCTCCACCACACAAGGTCATCGAGTCCAGAATAGCCAAAAACTATTTGTTTACTCTATTTTAATTTTAAAATCTAGAAGCAGACAACTAAATTAGCGTGTTTTGCAGAGTATTTTGCGCTATCAGTGTCACAGTTTATGACTATGACAAAAGAAACTTGAACTGATTATCTTATATAAAACTGAGAGATACATATACATTATTGAGGATAAGGTCAACGATGTTTTCGTGTTTTCCCAACTGGAACAGCTTGTTGTTGAACAACAACATCTCTGATTTAACGAAGACGCGCATTTGGAAGTAGTGCAACTCTTGTTGACACGAAAAAAGAAACCCGATCCTACTTTTCTAACAAACACGATTGCGCAGTGCCTGTGAGTGAGCTAATACCAAACTGTTTTTCTGCGTAGTGCCGTGGTGGGTACGACGTCGTTTGAACCACGTTGGAGATATGACGTCATCCATAAACTGTTGCAAACATCAACAGGCGATTGAAACATTGGCAACTTTATGTGCGTATAATCAAACGAGTTTTCTTGCTGTATCGAAAAGATAAAGCAGCCGGACTACGCATTTAGTTAACAACAAAAAAACCCAGAGAAATACAATAACACAAAACAACCGGTTATAGCCGATTTGAAAGTCAACCGAAACCTCCGAGCTGAAACAAGACATTGCATATTTGCATGTCAAATCGTGAATAAACCGACTGAATCTCGATTGCCAATCTAATTCAAATCTAATTACTGTTATCAGACTCGCTGTCCACCCGCAGTTTGTGAGCTCCTCGATGCAGTCATGCAGGACTTTCTCCTGTGAATAGAATATCAAATGAGCTTATAATAGATGGCGGGGTGTCAGCAGATGCATATCATCAAAACAACAACGAGCCCTTCGGGTCAGCGAAACACTATTTCATGAATTGATCGAAATCGACTAATAAGAGAAATGTATCAGAATGGACGAAAAAAGGGCGAGGTAGTCTTGGAAATTTTTTCCACCGTTATGATCAAGAGAAAGAAAATTGTAATGACAACTATTGCTGCTAGCTGTAGATTGTTATTAGTTAAAAAAAAACTTGTTTCCGCTAAATTTGGTATGCCCTTCAGCTAGCACGAATGTTGCCGAAATCTTTTAAGACGAGCATCAAAATATCAGCAAGGTCAGATCACTGTAAAAGAGGTTGATGGCCAGAAAATTTCGTTGCCATATGTGTTTTGTTTTTAAAATCATTTACATTTGAAAGTATCAGTGTGTATATAAATGTCCGTGCCAACAAGTAACCCTGGTTGGAAAACGTGTAAAACCCATGTTGAATTGCTGAGTACTTGCCATTTTTGGAAATCTTATACTGAGGCGTGCCCATGTGTCCCAGCGCGAATTCCGCATTTCTCAGAAAATCCGTAGGGCAATCAGGAAGCGTGAATTTTGTATTTAAAAAAATGACATCTAGCGGTAACTGTTAAAGACTTGTTGAAAAAAAGAAAAGAAAACTGGAGTTTTTCAGGGTTTTCCAGAAAACAATTAATGAGCAGACACAATATTATCTTGAATTTCTGCCAAAAATGTTGTTTTTTTTTCCTGGTTTTAAATGCTAGATATTTCACTCGAATGTTCGTTTAATTGTAATGGATTGCCGAACTGACTGTGCAGTTCTAAGTTTCTAACATTTAGACTACGGTTTTTGTGAATTCAATCTTAAAAACAGGACAGATAATTAGAGCGTTATCAACGTCTTCGATGCTATCTGTTACTCGAATACTTTCAAATACTTATATTTGTAAAACTTCTTAAATGGTAAAATAAAATCAAAAAAATGGGCTATGATGAAACAAAACAATGATGATTGCACACAGAATTCAAGATGATCCGTTGACACTTTAGTGAAAAATTTGGAGCTCTTTCGGTCAAAATCCGTATCAATCAATCCATCGCGAATTTCTTAGTTGAGAAAAATTATCTTTGCTGCATTACTAAGTCATGATTCTAAATACTTTAAAGATGAATTCAATGTATTGGGTGGAGAAACCAGGTGTTTTGAATTGAATAAAATTAACTCTAAACCAAGAATCTTTTCAATTAAAAACTGTAAAATAGGTGGCGTTGTCGACGGTTGAGTTTAAAAGCAGACGCGACTCTTTTATGTGGAAAGCAGTTTGTAAGCGCGTTACTATGTTAAGAAAGTGAATGCTACCATCTATCATCTGGCATCCACTTGTTTGTTTTTGTCTAGAAGTTGTCATTAGTTTCGGTATAAACATTTTCAGGTATACCGTAGAAGTTCGAGAAATGCCAGTTGTCGAATATCGTCTCGGTGTCGGCTCTAATGAGTGAAAGCGTCAGAAACCCTTGTTCGCAGGTCTAAATTTATTTTGAGGCCAACAAGAAAGGAGAGGTTTTGGAGATGACTTCGACGACTCGCCGTTAGGACTTGTATTGCTGAAAGAGTGAAGTGTTTCTGTTTTTCTTATGTCCAGTCTTACCTCCCTGAAGAATGGATACAGCAGTTAGTCCGATAGACCTCCCTTTGTTACCCACTCCTTCGACCAGTTCTGCTAGTCCCAGTGTTGAACTCAGGCATGACTTTGAAGTTCTCAGTAGCAATGCTACTGATTTCTCCTCTGCACACACCAGCCCTGATGATTTCAGAAACTCTCACACAAAAGATTGTGAAGTGATGTGTCCTGAACCTAGGAGTATGATTGCAGACAGCCTGAAAATCCCTCAGCGTAAACAGCAACGACCCTGCCCAGTAGTGTATGAAAGTCAGATATCCCCAGAGCTAGAGGGAATAAAACTCAAGATTAAAAAGTCCCCAACTCAAGAAATGTTACATCAGAGCACATCTACAGCAGCATCTGGGGCGAAAAAACGACCCAAAACTGTCAGATTGAAAACACCAAGAGCCCGCAAACCAACGGCGACGACGGCGGGCGGCAAAGGCAGAAAACGTAAGAGAAGGAAGAAAGGACAATCTGACGAAGGAACGGACGAGGAAGTCGAAGAGGATCAAAACGATTTCTTGGACTTGAACGGCTCATTGGGAATAAATACTAGCGATAACAATGGAGCTCAAAGTATATGGGCAAACGAGAGAATGCCCCCAGAAATCTTGTCTAAGATTTTCATGGAAGTGACTTATACTGAAGGATGCGTTCCTACCTTAGTTCGGTAAGAAGTCAAACTTTCTTATTTAGAATTTCATCCTTTTATTCACGGTCGAATTGTGTTCAAACAGGTTATCCCGCGTTTGTCGATTGTGGTGGGAAGTTTCGACTGGTCCGTTATTATGGCATACAGTTGACTTAACTACTGGACGAGTTAAAGAAGCATACCGATCAGAGCGTCAACTTGTTTGGCTCCTTCAGAATCGGTTGTCCCGCGTTCAAGATTTGGCTTTAGGTGAACGTCGACAGAGTCATTTCTTGAAGTATTTCATTTTAAATATTATTTTTTTGTCTTGCTCTTAGGTGGTTGGAATTCTGCATTAAGTCGTGCTGCGGTTGAGGGCTTATCCAAGACCTGCAATGATCTGAAAGCGTTGAGCCTTAACGGGTGCAAAGGTTTGATGGGTGATAGTCTATTGAACGTTATACAAAAGTGCGAAAGCTTAGAGAGGCTTGATCTATCTGCTATCTCGGTAAGATTATAGTTTTATAAATTTCCATAATAAATGGTATAAGCTTCGATTCATCAGCCTTTTCCTTTATTCTAGCCTTACACGGCCAATCCACGGGGCGCCATTTCTAGCGGAACCCTATGTGAGTTGTCGAAGTTAATGGGCAGTCGGCTGTCCCATTTGAATTTGGCAAATAACTGTACGACGGGAATCCAACAAATTGTTGTCGCTCTGGCGGTAATGATTTCATTCGACAAACAGCGTTTAACTTTAACCACTGAATATCAACAAAATCCATCTTTAGGTTTCTTGTCCTAATTTGCAAGTTTTGGACTTGTCGAACCTGCGGACAGCAACGCGAGATACCGTTTGCATCAACATCGAACAGTTGCAAGAAGGTTGTCCCAAGTTGAGGGTCTTGCGTTTGACTAACAGCCTCATCCGGCTCTCAGCCACGCCTCTCAAAGATCAAGCTGCCTCCCTGGGATTTCCTCACCTAGAAGAGCTCAGTATTGCGGTCGACCCCAAGGCCTACATCTCGATGGATAATGCTTCAATTGAACGTATTCTTAAAAACGCTCATAAACTTCGTCTGCTAGACGTCCGTGGATGTACTTCCATTACCAATTCTAGTTTGGTACGTGTTCCGGCCTGGGATCTCGAACATCTCTTTTTATCAGGTAATCATCATCTCATTAACTAATGTAGACCACAGCAGTTTAATATCATATCATTGTGTTTGATTTACATCGATAGGCTGCACTGCTACACGCCACTCAGCCGACGGACTGGAGTTAGTAATCCGAAAATGGCGCCATAGTCTGGTTGAAATCGATCTCTCTTGGACATCTGTTAGTGAAGCCCTCGATCAGGCAGTTATGGCACTTGCTGAAGATTCAGAGTCACCTCTCAAGTGAGTTTTTTACGCAATTCAAATTTTATGAAAACATTACTGATTGTGTGTGTTGCAGAGTTTTGGATTTGTGTGGTTCATCGGTCAGTTTTTCGCCCATCCGCCAAGTGTTATGTCATTGCACTCGACTGCGTACGCTGAATCTTTCTTCTTGTCGTGCTCTACCGCGTGGAATTAAACGCCTTTATGATGGCGTCACTCAACTTTCCTTGTTGAGAACATCTATTCAAGCAGGCCGGTTTGACGACAATAATGATCAAGCAGACGATTGATGATAAAGAAATCATATACCACACGCAACTCACCCATCATTTTCATAATACTGACTTTCATTTTTAAATCACTCTCTTAATCCCCCACTCTTTATAGTTATATTTCTCCGGTGATACCGGGCTGGCTCTTTTAAATTATTAGTATTTTTGACCAAAGTGGGTGATGAAGCAATAAGGCAAGTAATGCGCCAATGTCTTCCTCTCAGCCACTTTAGTTGTACCGTTAAATTCGATTGTATGTCCCAATTGTCCCAGTCGACTCCGGAGACTATTCGAAAAAATACTCCGTCTCAGTCGACTTAATTATTATCATACTTTTAGTGTGTTCAAGAAGTCCGTGCCCATGCCATATACGACAAAAACTGAAAGGTGTTATTAAGTTTTTAAGGATATGTTTTTAATTACTTGATTTTTTACAAACGACAAACTAATATCCCCTCCCAACATGTTTACAAAAATTTGTTTGTTTATTGTTTCTTTTTGTTGGATCACTCCCTGAACTGTTGCAACATTGCGTACTGGTTCCTCATTTCACACATCTTCCCCTCGGAATTCTTCGCTCTTCTCGCCTCCCACTTTCTTTTTTCCCCCCTACATACCGAAAGCCAAGTATTGAAAAACTATAAGAAAACATTTTTTTTTTACATAGTTCAAAGGCTTTTGCACAACTCATCATTGTTTGGTATCATTGTAAGTGTGAGCGTGTGCGTGTCTCATTAGCCCATCATCTTAGCCTCGCGAGTTGCGCCGTTCATCGTCATGATTATATACAGCATGGAGGAGTTGGAAACCTTAAGTTTGCCCATTTTGGTTTACTCTCCTGTATATGATCATTGACTTATTATAATTTGTGTATGCTGTTCATATTTTAAAAATATACTCCCTGGACCTAATGATTGAAATTGGGAGACCAAAGTACCTCGATTTAGTTTTACGGTCACAGAATTATTAGCTTAACTGAATGCACTTCGATTATAGCACGACCTAAAGAATATTATTATTGAACATTTCAGAATCAGAAATTGAGGAACACCTACCAAGGCTTTTTTCGCAACTTTCGAGAAAATGTGAGTAGCCCACCGAGTGTATAAGGATATAACATTATCGTTTAACCCCGAATAGTTTGGGGCATCTCCTCTTTTGCGTCGAGCTACTAGCAATACATGTAACACTTTTTAAATGTATGGAAGATTGCTGGTAAAGCAGGGTGAAAAGGACTGCTGAACTTTGAAAAAAAGCTATAAGTATAGCTAGCTAGAAACGTTTTCAGCACCATTTAGGGAAGGCACCTCCTGGTTAAAGAACTACGAACTACTCCGACCAGGGAAACATTCAGACAGCACTTGCCTCACTTGGTTAGTTGGCCCTGCACTTAGCCACTTGCTAGGAGAGGAAGTAAATCCTTATTTGGTTGGAACTTTGGAAGTTGGAGGGTTCTTGCATTTAAGAATCGAATTGGAGTTGGAATCCATTTATAATTCAGACAGGTAAATTTTTTTTTTAATTCTAGAAGATTCACGGAAATCTGTTTTGTTTTTCAAAAATTTGTTAGTTACTTTTGGTTTTCTTTTTCTACATCTGCTTTATAACTAAACATATGTGCTGATAGTCCAGATACGAATAATGCCAAAGTCTCATCGTGCTCAAACAGATAGACTTTCTATAAATCTTCTAATATTTTTCTATTATTGAGTTTTTAAAACACTTTTTAAATTCCATTTGGGCTATCTCTGTAAAGCATACTAAAAATGTAACTATTGTTGAAACTTGATGTACATGGTGAGATGGCCGGATGTCAAGTTCCGTTTCAGACCAACCTCTAGCCATGAAGTACAGAAAACTGTAGGCTACTTCATGCTCTAGTGGTCATTTGGACATTTGGAATCTGCTGGCGTCTAATCCAGTAATCCTAGAGATATTCTTTTGATCAGCTGAACTAATATTGACAGTTCCTTACCTAGACAACTATTTTGGCCATGGAATGCGCCAACGCCTCGCTGGTTCCGGCTAACCATTTTCATAATAGATTCAAGATTGTTGTCCTAGGGGTCCCCCTAGGACAACAAACGGTCCCCGGGGGACCTATCCCATTCCGGCTCGGCTTTTCGGCCACCAGGAGGCGCAGATTGGAGTTTGGACTTTAGAGCATAGATAAAGACCACTGGTTGATGCTGTGCTATCCTTTTAGCCCTATCCCTACTGACGCCGAGTTCTTGGAGTGCTTGTCCTGCCCCTAGCGGATAAGGTGGTGTACTACGCAATAGGCACGAAGGGGGGTTGCAGACGAATTTTGTTTTTCTTTTTTTCTGTCTAAGTTCTTTGTTGATGTTTTAAAATCGTCACAAAGAATTTTTTTGTTAGAACATCTGATTAAAAATTTTTTGTATGTAGTTATTATATTGTCGTTAAGTTTGGAAGTTGGTAGGAAGTAAATGAAGCAAATAAATAAAAAATAAAAAGCTGCCTGGACAAGGACTTGAACCACGTTACCCGAGATTGGGAACTAGACTCTATAACCTCTACACCACCAATTGTTGAAGTTATATGAAAATAATTCATGGTATTATTTTTTCTAGGGACGGTTGGCCGAGGGAAGGTTGGCCGAACGCAGTATGTAGATAACAAAACGCACACCAGAGGGCAGGACAAGTAGTCCAAGAACGGAGAAATCGGAGGAAGGGTAGCAAGAATGTTGGCGACAGTTGGCCATGTTAATTTTCTTATGAAGAGCTTCAACCAGTGGTCTTTATCTATGCTTTAGAGTGACAGTGAAAACAAAAATCTGACAACTGCAGATGGTCAGTGACGCTGTCGAGTGTGGACTCGACTTGACTCGTTGTTAAGGTTTTAAGGTAGCCAGCTTAGTTTGTTAGGGTTGTGTTGTAGATAATGAAAGTGGTAAGATGACTTAAGTCCATTTTTGAGTTGTCTCGATTTCATTAAGTCCATCACCGTCCATCACCTGGTGATTTTCCTCCACAACCAGTCCACAACAGGCAATTTGTTTTTTTGTGGTTGTGATTCAAGTAAGCTTTCTCAAATGGGTTTCTATATGCTTGTTCCATTGTTCATAGAACATAGATGGACATGTAAATTATTTGGCATAATTTCTCAATGTTAAATTAATTGATTTTTAAGAAGTTCAATAAAGACAATCTAAATATTTTTATATTGACATTGCTTTGACAAGACAAAATTGGTAAATCAAATTTTCAGGAATATGGTTGATTTACCTCATTATTCTGATATTTGGATTTTAGATTATCATTGCTTTATGCTTAATTTGTGTATCATTTATCTAGAAACTATATAATTGATATATTTCTTATTTAGGTCTTGAAGAACTAAGCTGTTATGTTCTTGAAAAAAACCTTCCTTCAAGAACAGAATTCTACGGCTGCAGCCAACATGGCTACATAGGATTTTGCCAATGATGTGAGTATTTATGAAGTATTCTAAATGCTTTTCAACACCCCTGGTAATGTTATGATCCGGGTTTTTTGGGATATTCGGGGAACCGGGAGTCGTAGAGAGGACGTCGTAGACCTGGGGGAGAGAACGGACGTTGAAGCTGGAGAGAGGAAGAAGAGGGTATTCGGGGGCGAGCGGCGGTAGAGAGAGGATGTCGGAGCGAGGCGGAGATGGACTGGAGTTGGAGAGAGCGATCGGGAGCGCGTGATTAACAGGTTGGCCGAACGGGTAAGCGGTGAGCTACTGCGTAGTTATGGTTTTTTACAGGTGGCCCCTAACATTTGGTGTCAGAAGTGGGATCGGGCTTCAAAACGGTCGAGCGAGGCCTCGGCTGCCCGAACGGACTGACCCGAAGATTTATTTTAATATTTATGGTGAGACGATTCGTGCTGGGAACGTGATAATGATGAGTTGTGTGTAATGATGGGGGGTAATCGTCCTAATTTGTAATGCAAACGTCGAGAGACGTTTTTATGTGTCGATGTATGTTTTTATGTGTTGATGTACGTTTTTATGTGTTGATGTGATGCAAACGTCGAGAGACGTTTTATGTGATGTGGTTGAAAAAATTATGTGATGATGTGATGCAACCAAAAAAAAATGATGTGCTGATGTGATGTAATCGTCAGAACGACGAATGATGTGCTGATGTGATGTAATCGTCAAAGCAACGAAAGGTGTGATGAAGGGATGGTGATCGTCGGAACTCTGTGATGATGTGACCAGAGCGACTTTCTGCCGATAGAATGGTGAGATGGGGGCAATTATGGACGAACCGTGTGGTGAGGTGAAGGAGGCGACCTATTGGGGTGATAGGTATTGACGCGATTGGGCGTCGTGATGACGGAACGTATAACGGTGCGATGAATGGGGCCAAAAAGGGAGGCTAGAGGTTGAAACGGTGGGAAGAACGGTCATGGGGCGGGACGTGAGAACTGCGTAGGGTCCGCGCCGATGAGGTTGCCGACCGGAGGAGATAAGCCGGAATCACAATAAATAAGGATTTTCCGCGTTTAACGGGAAAATCCAGTCAGGAAAGGCCGAATGTTATGATCCGGGTTTTTTGGGATATTCGGGGAACCGGGAGTCGTAGAGAGGACGTCGTAGACCTGGGGGAGAGAACGGACGTTGAAGCTGGAGAGAGGAAGAAGAGGGTATTCGGGGGCGAGCGGCGGTAGAGAGAGGATGTCGGAGCGAGGCGGAGATGGACTGGAGTTGGAGAGAGCGATCGGGAGCGCGTGATTAACAGGTTGGCCGAACGGGTAAGCGGTGAGCTACTGCGTAGTTATGGTTTTTTACAGGTGGCCCCTAACAGTAATTTTGTAAATGTCAGGTATCAGCAGTTGTGCTGAAAATAAGGATATCCCTGTAATCTGTGCTGCTTTGAAAATTCTCAGTAGAGAATGCAAATATGCAATCCATCCATGGACAATTTTCAACATCCTCATTAATGCTGTACCAAAGATGGTAGAGTTCCACTGCCATGGCAGTAAGTAAGCAAAATGTTTGATTGTTTCCTTATTTTTACTAAGTATGCTTTTGTAATTCTAGCTTTGAATCTGCATGGGCTCTCACCAACATTGTATCATGCATATATGTCCAGACCAAAGCTGTTGTGAGTGCTGTAGCTGTGGCTGAATTCATTTCTTTGTTGGGATCACCTTATCCAGTTGTGGTAATAAAAAAAATGTTTGGGCCCTTGGTGATATTGCCGGTGACGGGCGAGAGCTACGAGATCACGTAATTGAGTAAGGCATTATTAAGCCTCTGCTCCATTTTATCACACCTGATACTTCGGTAAATAGGATTGTTTTTATTTATTAAATAATGTCAAAATTTTTATTTTTTGTCATTGGACCTCTGTTTATTTTAAGAATCCTAATGTTACTGTTCTTCCCGCTTTCCAGATCTACCACCCACATTCTTGGAGGTCTTCAGTCATCGTCAATCTGATGCCTCTTGACAACTATCATGAAGCAGAATTTACTTAATTTCCAAACGCTGAGGGGAAGAAAACGACAAACAAGACCAAAATCGTCTAGGTTCCTTACATTATATAAATTACAAGTGCATATCTGGGCTCCCTTCTTTTCTGTGGCCCCGTTTCCCATTGACTCGTAATAAGCCCGTGGTTGGTCATGCTTCCACTGTATATATTCAAGAGGTTGAGGAGGGTTCTGGTTGAACGGGGACTTGGAGGTTCACATGATCTGAGGAGCTCTTTTAGAGGGTCATGTGGCTATCCAGGAATCCTAATAGACTAATCGCTCCTGTTACACCTCTGAATGCCCATTTTATCCCATCCAAGTACTTAAATAAACAAATTAAAAAACGAAATATGTAATACAATAATTTTATTACGAACAAAAAATACTGATAGTCATAATTTGTTGTATAAATTTAATAAACAGACCGTCCGGTTCAAGACTTCTCTCTCATTTAAGTTGCGAACATGTATCGGATAATAGGGGGAGCATGGTCGACATTTGTCACATGGCAGGGTTAAAGGAACCCTCCTGGATGCCGATTTGTTATCTAGTAGTTATCAATTGCTCTCACTTGATCATATAGGATCAGATCTGGACACAATCGTATACTTCATGAAATATCAATCAAGACAAGGGGGAGACACAGGCTTGATTGACACTGCCTGGGATTGACAGCGGCCAGGGAGATTACCTGGCCTAATAAAAAGAGAATAGAGAAGAGTAATGAAATGAGCTACATTGCCTATCATTGTCACTTGAGTACCCCATCCACGTTTGACTGGAACACTTCCGTCTCTACAAAGTAACAATCATTAGTAAATACCACTTTGGAAATCGCAATGATAAGGCTGTAATATCAAATCCTTCTTATTGTTGAAAAGTTAAGGGAATTACAGCAACACTATGGGCATCAAGACTTCAACCAGGAAACATCCTGAAAAAGGCGAATTAGAAAATTTTAGAGGGAGATTTCAGGACACTTTGTTGTATGTCACCATTTCTTATAGTCTCTTTCCCGATAATATTCAAAATATAGAATCATAAGTACGTAATAGTTTACCGATCATCGGTACAGGAACTGGACGTCCAATACTCCGTCCGACCAGAGCCCTCCCAATCCTCTGGTTATCACAGTGGAAAAATTACCAACAGTTACAGCTGAATAAACGCAAGACAAATATTATGCAAATATTTTAGCATTTTTTTTTTCATTTACACGTATTTTTAAAAGAGAAAATGCGCAACCCAGAAGGGAATGACATAATTTCTGAATTTTCGGTTTAAAAATATCATCACTTTGTATCCTTCTGGCTTCTAACGAATGAATAACTTTTCTCGATCCCCCCAAATGAAACCATAAATTTTATATCTACGGTAAATTATGGTATGGAGACGGTAGAACTCCAAAGACAGAAGAACCCCAAAAACAGAAGAACTCCAACGACAATGGAACCCCATTTTTTTAAATAAAAAAAAATATAATTGCATTCGACAGTGGAACCCCAACGACAGTAGGACTCCAAAGACATAAGAACCCCAGTTTTAAAAATTAACAAAAAAACCGGACAATAGAACTCCAATGCCCGACAGTAGAACTCCAGTAAGTGACAGTAGATCTCCAACAATTTTTTCATTTTTTCATGCCCGACAGTAGAACTCTCTTTGATTAAAAATCTAAAAATATATTTTAGGTTAATAGGTTAGGTTAGGTTAGGTTTGGTTAGGTTACGTTAGGTTGTTTAGGAACAAAAAAATTAAAAAATCGTTGGAGTTCTATTGTCGGGCAGTGGAGTTCTACTGTCGGGCAATGGTTCTACTGGCAATGGTTCTACTGTCGGGTCAATATACATTTTTTAAATATATTTAAAAAATTGGGGTTCTATTGTCGTTGGAGTTCTTTTGTCTTTGGAGTTCTTCTGTCTTTGGAGTTCTACGGTCAGCATCCTTAAATTATACCTAAGTCGAACCTTGGATAAGTTACTTTGCCAAGGCACAAACGCCAAGAGACAGCCAATATAACGGGTTAACTAGAAAAACATAAATACCACCAATAAACAGATTATTACCACCGCGTTGAACATGTTCGACTTCGACATCGCCATTAGGTAATTTCTTGATTTCGTTCCGAGTTGCCCCAAGCTAGGACCCAACGCCCTTTCGATGAACTGATGTTGAGTTGTCTCCCTCTACAGAAATGACTAGTAAAGAATTGAGTTGACAGCACAATTAGAAAAGTGATACGACAATTAAGTGATTAATAACTTACACATAGTAACACCAAACAGGTTGAGAAGGTAATGAGATGAGGGGTGATGATAATGGACTTAATTTTCTGTTTACATGAAAAAATAGATAATATTAACAAAACAAATTATTACAAATTTAAATTCTAAACTAATATTTTAAGAATTAAGAAAATAAATAGTTTTTTTTCAGTGTAAAGGGCTATTGGCTGGAATGGCTGCCAGAAATCATGACCAAGGTGTGTTAAACTTAAAACATAGTTGGCTTGTTCCAATTTCTACAATAAACAGACAATAAACAGATGTTCAATCTTAAGAATCTTAAGAAAATTGTTATGACATATTTAAAATTGATAGTGATAAAGCGTTAAGTAACTTTTTACCTGCATAACTTGAGGGAAAATACATTTACGGGAACCCAACAGCTGATAAACTGAGTCTTTGATGTAAGCTGTACAGGTCATGAAAACATGAATTACAGATCTTTACATGGATGTGCCCTACATCATTGGCTACAGTAAAAAAAACATGTTAGATTAATCAAATCAATTTTATAAAAGATCTCTGTTAAGTTAAACATATGATTTCATCAGCAAATTAAATTAATAGATTGAATAAAAGGGAAATTTTAAAAATAAAAGTTATTTTTGGTTTCAGTTCAGATGAACAGTTACTGAGCAAGGAGTCGATTATACACCGGAAGTAGAGACAAAACAACGCGTAGAATAAAAAATCTTCGTTTTCGCAAATTTGATAAAAAAGCTGTTTCCCATTTAAGATTCATCAATTACCACACAAAATCTAATCAAGTTGTTTTATGGTAATGATGCGTATATTATTACTGGGATTTGGGGCATCTATAATGCATGGCCTACTTAACTAACGGCCACAAAGCATAGATCGCCCCTGTAGTTCAAAGAAAATCGTACCAAGTACACTTTCAGAAAATCTTAAGAACAATTATCAAGCTTAAAATATTTCAGTTAATGTTCCATCAATTCAACGACAGAGGTAATAATACAGTTCATTTCAGAAAATCAATTTTCCAAACTTAGATAATTTGTATGAAGCAAGAAAAAAATACGTACCAAGTAGAACTTTGAACTACAGGGAAGATCTGTGCTTTATGGCCGTTAGTTAAGTAGGCCATGCTATAATGTTA
The DNA here is from genome assembly GCA_030770115.1 of Daphnia galeata. Classification (NCBI taxonomy): domain Eukaryota; kingdom Metazoa; phylum Arthropoda; class Branchiopoda; order Diplostraca; family Daphniidae; genus Daphnia; species Daphnia galeata. The sequence continues at coordinate 4,572,100 of CM061121.1, read as the reverse complement.
CAAAGTATTTAGAGAGCCAAACTGAGACTTCAAATTATAAAGTCAACATGACGGTCAATGATCGCGGAAGAAGTTGACACAAGCAAACAAGATTCTGTTCCGAGAACCTTTGAGTTGCCATAAATCGAACAAAATCACCAAGGACATTTTGTACAATAAAATGCATGTAAAAATTACTTGGAATGATAAAGAAAGATATTTAAACTAAGATATCACAGACACAGATGGACGATTAGAGAACTGACGAGTGACGACACATATGTACAGTTGTACACAACTCTGAACTCTCAGCAGACGAATTTTGGATCGAATCGATAGTCGAAGAATATCTATCGATATGCTGTCAAATGATGTAATCTAATACAAATTCAGAAATCAATGCTTTGTTTAACAGTTTAAGTAATATGTTGGTATTTTGTGCTATAAGCCTATAATGAAAGTTAAAAAAATAAATTTATTCATATAAAATTTTGGACTTTTAAATTTTAGTTTTAAATAATTAGATTTTAGTTTCTGTATTTCTATTATATATTTAAACACAGTAGAGGGAAGACACGAGTAGACAGAACAAAAGTAGAGTTGTCAACTGCGATGGATATAGCTAATGTAGGCTATCGTTTTAGACAACCAATTTTAACAAGTAATCCCGAAGTTGTCAGTAAAGCCCCTACGTCAATACACACTGCTCAAAGAAGGCAGCGTAGTATCAGCTTCGGCGAAGAATCCGCAAGGGTAGAATGTGACTTTAAAAATAGGCGAGGAAGTTCATGTTTTATTTATAACAAATAAATTATAATGAATTAAGAGCTGAAATCAAAACACAATTCTTTGATTGAAATACAAAAATTGCAATCAGCATAACTTTCCGTGCTGACAAACAAATGAAATAGTAACGGAATGAACAAAGGAAAACATAATATAACAGTTAAGATCCCTCGTTCGAATTGAAGGGAAAAACGAGTGAAAAAGATGACAAGCTTGGAAATTTCGATCAACTCGTCTGTTAGTTATACGGCTGTTAAATGTCAGTAAATAAAACTACGCATTTACCACAACACAAAAACCCACACCCGCAAATTAAAGATAGTAGGGAAGTCTTGACAAATTGTCATGAGGCTGCTGCATGATGGACTCACCCACTAGGTATGCCAGTTTATGAGCATACTGAATTGGAGCTGGGATTCGCAAAGTACCCTAAAAAGAACATAAAACCAAGTTAAATCAACCAATAAATACAACACCTAAAGCCTAAAAGAATGTTCAGCCTCAAGTTTTAATCTTAATAAGTACAAGCTTAGAATTTACTTTATGAAGAAATAAATTGACCATCGAGCCGGTGTTTGGAAGATAAATTGAAAAAAATTTAAAAAATCAAAATCACTTTTTTAAAGAAAAGGTTTCAAATCATAATAAATTAGAGGAAGACTATTAAATAAGTTGAATAAGATTTCACCAGAGCCCAAGATTCGGCATTTCGTTAGTCAGCCAGAATTAGCTGAACAAAAAAACGGTTAAAAACACTGGCAACACGTTATCATTCTGTTGTTCATGATGTAGATGTATACTGAATTACTGATCCCAAGTCAGCTGACTAATGAAATGGCTGTGGGAAAATCTTATTTAATTAATGATAAGTGATTTAAATCGCCTACTAATCTCCAGAAAAATGCATCGAGCCTAACACGGACGTTAGGTTAAGAACAGTTAAGTAAAAAAAAAACAAAGGCAAAGTATAAAATAATCCAAAAACGGCCAAAACCCCTTGAGAATCTATAGACCAAATTTCTTACAATTTGGATTAAAACTGTAGGACTTAAAAAACCTTATGCAAAAACGAGAGCGACTTTCGGTAGGTACTGTACTTCATACCGGCCAGTTGTAGTAGAGATGCGTTAGGATGTATGCCAATTTCTGGTGAATATCAGGACTGATTCCAGTGTGATCTTCAATGATATTGTAACTTGTCGGTGATACAGTACCCTGAGTGACTTTCTGTGAAACAAGGAAAAAATCGAATCTCTCCTGCAACGTCACTTTGCTGTCCACAACTGTGCCACAAGAAGGGTTAGAAGGGGCCCGACCGTCCATTTGAAAGAAGCGGGTATTAATCCTCTTGCTGACGACAATAAATGCGATAGGTGGATCGTAATCCACAATGCGAGTTCTCACTCCAGCTTCACGACACGCTTCCTAGTTGGCAATAGTAAAGATCGCATATCTTCCTAACGTACTAACATTCAATCTTACCTTTAACGCGGCGATTTCAGTATCTTTCAGACGTGGAATATCGCCCGCTCCTACCCCATCACGGTAAACAATAATGGATGACGGTAAACTCTTGTCGTTGACAATAAAATAAGCTCTGATATGCTCAATCAAATTAATAATAAATCAATAAACAAATATATGCAACGTTACTTCAATGCTCCGAAAAGATGATCTTTGAAACTTGGAGAAATCTCTTCATTGTTTTCATGGATTTTGACAGAGGAATAGTATCGGGTGAAAGTTGGGTTAATAGAAGCAACAAACGCACCAACAGCTTTTTTCTGACGGGCATCGTGGTACGTGTCATAACCAATTACCATCCATTTCTAATAAATAATAAATATAAATTTAAAAAATCAAATAATAATTATGAATTTTGGTTACATTGGCGGGAACCAAGACTCTCCAAGGTTCTGCACCTAATTTGCATGCAACCTGGATCATGACTTTGGTAGCAATCGACATGAGTTTACCCGTTTGACCTTTCAAGTTTCGTCCGGTCATTACCTGCTCAAATTAATGGAACCTTTGTAATAGAAGAAATTCTGATAATCTCTGGAATCCCCCAGAAAACTAGTGATACCTGAGAAGGAATACCGAATTCTGCACATGTCAGCTTCTTAATTGAAGAATACGTATCAGCACGAGCGCTTCGTAGTACACAAAAAACCAGACTAAAATCTCTTTTACTACACTCGCTACGAATTGCATCAACGTAGTTTGAAGTACGGTCCATTTGAAGTTGAATGCTGCAATTAATATACCTTCAGTTAATATCGAGATTGTTTTAATAATAAAAAAAGAACTCACACGACAGGCACCGGGATATCAAATCCCTGTGCGCGACCAACATTCTGGACCATTTCAATGAAAGGTTTTACTTCTTGTGCAAACATGCCAGATGGAGTGAACAAAGCCCAATCACGTAGTTCCACCGACACGCACATTTTAGAGCCTGAGAAATAAAACGTGAGTTGTTTACCTTGTGGCTATCGAAATATATTGTATTGCGTTCGTTATTTAAAAAACCCACGCTGAATATTTCGACTCCAGTCTCCATCCGCGGATTGAAAACGATTATCACCGCCTTGTTGAATCGTTTGTGGAGGTATTACACGGCCGTTAACGCGAACTACATCACCAGCGAAATCTAACCCCCAGCTACGGAGTTCTTTTTGAATCTAAATTACAATGTTTATTACATATTGCTTATAAAATTAGAATACAACGTGATGAAACGCACATCCGGATTGTCTGCTAATCGTTTCCGAAACTTCATAAGGCTTTCAACACGCTTGTCTGGCATAACGCGTGTGACGTTTCCAACATCTTTCATAAGGTTAAAGTTTTTCCTGATAAGAAAACGCTATGCAAGTTAACTTACGTAAAATGAATCACTAAGAATAATAAAATAGTTACTTTTGGTCATCATTAAGGCCCGTCATTCCGCAAAGTTCTGGAATAAGATAAATCGGTTGATCATCACCTCGATTAACATCCCGGCGAGATGGGCGTGACACTAACAAAGGTTGTGTTGGTTGTCTCACTTCGATTTCGTATCGTTTCTTGTAATATTCCGCGTACGAAATATTGCGATCCTCCCTACGAAGATGAAAAGTTGAATTCGCATTTTTCGTAAAATCAATATCGTCGATTCGATATGTTCTCTTGTTGTAATGAGTCATGACAACTTTCCCCACAAGTTCTGCAGAGCACATTGCCTGAAAAAAACATCGACTAATGTTGGTCATACGAAACCAGATTAAAACACAAATCAGACATCAATCACCTGAAAATCACCACCATTCTGACGAATTTTTTGCATTACATCCAGAGCACAATCTCGACGCAAAACACGATGAATGATTTCAACTCCTAACAAAAAACCTTCCTCGTGGTGGCGGATAGTTGTGACGTAACCAGGCCAAATATTCAAAAAGTGTTGCTAAAAAAGAAATGCTTACATTTAAACTCAACACACTTTAAGGAACACCCTCAGCAGACTTACAGGAATTTCCGTGGCAGATGCGGGATCGTAAAAATCTCGTTTCCATAAGGTTAGTTTAAGCATACCAAGACAACGCCGCAAAATAATATTCATAACCTACATAGGAGCTAAGTAAATAAAATTGATTCAATAGGATAAGAACAAATCCATTACTTACCGAAGTATAAGTAGCGTCCTCCTTATGTATTTCTCCGACTAATCGAAAATGAATAGTAACATCTGAGTTATCAGAAACGCGTTGAGAATGAAGCTCCAGTGGCTACTCCAAAACATAAAAAGATATTAGTTCGATTCAGGATAGCTTCAAAATTAGTTTACTTGAGGAAGGCGTGTAATATTGTAAAGGAGAGTTCCATCAAAAAGATACTTTCCCAGAACGGCTTCATGTACGCGGATAAGGGCTTTACGAACGCCAGTATGGTCAACGTCGGGAACGAAATCAACGCGATATTGCAGCAAGTGCATATCAGGACGCTTAAGGAGTTCAAAATAATTTGAAGTCAATGTAATTGCTTTCCCAGTTTGTCCTGTTAGTTACAATACATTAAATTATTACAATAATTTTAAATAAGATTGGAAATTCATCGCCATAAGAAAAATTCAATTATCGGCTATCATTACCCAAGTTTATATCATTTACCCGATTTGTTGAAGTCGGCCGAAGGGCGAGTGACAAGTGGCGGTTCTCTCTGTTCGCGAAAACGACTGGCCCCACGACCACCAACTGTTCCTGCTCCACCGGAAGCCCCGGCGCCAACAAGAGGGCGACTGGTCGAAGGATGAGGCTGAGCAGCAGCTCCTCCATGGAAGGAAGCTCGACCATGTGGTACACCAGATTGTTCAGGAAGAGCTTCGCGATTTCCGATAGCTCGACCTCCTGACTCTGCGCGCGACGAAGGTCTATCCTCGCGTTCGTCTAAATCTCGTTCACGACTACCAGCTCGCCTCGCATGCTGCATTTGGAAAAGCATTTAAGATATAGTTGACCATATATAACACGAAACAAATAATTAACAAACATGAGGTGGACGAGTTGGATAGGGGGCAGTTCCATGCTCCCTTGGTCTTCTTACGGAATCCTCCGCACCCGATTCTCCACGTCGTGAACGGCCTCTTTGTCGTTCACGAGCATCTTGATCCGACATTCTAGAATGGTTTCGTGGAAAATACTTTCTCAAATCAAACTAGATAACTACCATACACAAAAAGAAAGGAAATAAAAATACAGTTAGTTTGATTATATTTTAGTAAAATGTATGCTATGATATGAACCTTTCAACGTGTAAAATTTGAGCTTTTCTGTGTTTTCACGCAAAACCTGAGCGCTCAAATCTTACACTTGAACAAAGGGAAATTTAAGCTTATGAGCACGCGCTCGTTTCAACTCTGATTTCAAGCATGAAAAGTGGGATAGCTGTTTTACATCTAGTATAAAGAATCAGTTTGCAAATTCATAACCTCTGAGAAATAGTCCAGCTACCTGCTAGTTGTGTGAAATGATGCCTACGACTTTATCATAAATAAAAATTTCTGCATGAAAACTCGGAACTATCATCTTAAATTCACAATTTTACAACAATTTGGAAAAAAAAAAATTTCCGGTTTTTCGTGATTTAATTATACCCTTATTGTCATTTGCTGGCCAATTATCGGTTTACATTCGTGACAAGAGTATAAGAGATTTAAATCACCTGCTAACCCCTGTTATTTGCAACAAGTCGGTACATATTCGAATCAGGCTCGTGGCCTCTTTCAATCTAATTATGATGCATTTTAGTTACCAATAGATCGTAGTAAATATACATCTGAAAATATATATGGACGAAAATTCTACACATTTATTCCATGCAGTTTTCGGACAAAAAAGAACGAGCATGACAACTTAAAAGCAAAACGCAAACATTTCAGAAAGTCTAATGGGCATGTTTCTATTCCGATTCAAAATTTAAACTAGTGGTGCTTCAGAACAATTGTAAAATAAAACATAAAGATAAAAAATACGAATATAAATAAAATACAATAAATTCAATAATTACCTCAAACGAATCAATTTCGGTGACGCAGTAACGTTCAAGCCGACTGTTCTGTCGAAATCTTATGCAACTGAACACGCGTGCAATGGAGCATAAAATAAAGAAAAGGCGGGAAAGGAGGAAGGGTAAGAATTTGCAGGGCAGCGTTGTCACATACAGAAGACTTGGGACAGATTTGCCATGGCAACAGGCAACCTAAGATGCTATCCTAACCCAGTAACCCATCCTAACCTAACCCATGTTTTATCGTGAAAGACAATCGAAAAATTCGAAATCTAGATTTCCAGATCAACTCATATTAAATGGCATCGTTTAAAAACCGCTGAAGATCACGGAGTGCAGAGTGCTATACCGTAGCTCTACTTTATCGGCCCGGGCCAGTGGGCCACGAACAACGTAATAAGTCGACGCATGTTATATAACTACTACGATAAAAGCTAACAATGAATCGCGCCAAATCCATGTTCACTTACTACTTAACTAGTGAGGAACAAAGCGGCAAGAGTGTGGGTTATGTCTTCTCCCGTTTGTCTACCTCACCTCTGGTCCAATAAAATCCGAGGGGCGTATATGCACGGTACTAAGGGGGATCACCCAGTTCTCTACAAACTTAATTAATCAAAAAATGTCTTTAAAAAAGTTTGTAACTTGACTCTGATTAAGCGGGCAAAAACAGTCGAATCTGTACATGGGCCTAACAACATTTGGGGTCAGTGATGAATTTCGTCTCAGTATTTTTGAAAAAAACCGTTCGCCCCAGAAGGCCTGAACGTGTTCTTAGTTTTTAGTTTATCGTTTGAAAATTCAAATTCATAGGTTGTAGTAGGTATAGGTAGGTAAATGGGCAACGAGAGAAAACAACAGAAGCCTTCATCGTTTCTGTCCTTTGCCGTGAGATGGCATGTGCCCCTTTTCTTGGGCCAACACAAAAAAGTGCGAGAAACTTTCAACATTTAATTTAAGCAGTAACTTGTAACGAGTATAAACGTTTTAACAAAAATCATATTGCATCAATAGGATTACATTCATGACATTTAGCTCAACGGTATTTGTGTATTGAAACATATAGCAGCAGTAATATAATCGTTTACAGAGGATGCACATTGTGTTTAACGATGGGTTCTTATACATAGTATATTTACAAATGTAAAAAATAAGAAAATAAAAGGGACGTCATTAATCGAGTTGACTTTTCTTCCATCAAGAACAGTATCTTGTACACATAAAAGGATATGTGACTGCTTGAATGGATGTATATATTTATATATATAGGTACATTTATGTTGGTTTGTTTATGACAATTTGGAATGGATATTGTGATAGTTTAGTGGGGGTTTTCTTCACAGGTAACTGTAGAAATCTTTAAATCGGATTACAAAGAAGTTTTAGATATAGCCTTAAGAGGTTTCATAGTCAAATCGGCTAAAGATATCGCTTCATCATGGTCTTGATGAGTCCGAATATCCAAATGCTCGGATTCTTCGCTCTCGCTAACGATCTGTCGAGAAAAGAAACGATTCTTACTTGTATGGTGAACTTCTATTTTCTTCTATATTCTCCAACTTTAAGTATGTTACCTTCTCTAGACGATTTGCAATGGTGATTGGCTTTGAACAGCACGCTCGCGTCAAGGCGGCCGTGCTGTTGTTGCTGACTGATTGATGAAGGGATCCAGTAATGGAAGTGGATCGCGTGCCCGAGTCGTAGCTGTTGGTCGAGTTGTTGGGGTTGCTGTTGTAACACGCTATAAAGGGCGGGGTGAGAGAGCGGAGTCTATAGTCGCGTCGGTCGCCACCGGTCGACGTGATCTGAATCGAGTGAAACGACGTCCGCCACCCGCGCGTCGTATTTGTCCTACATCCATTCAAATGAAGAGTCCTAATAGAGTTGTCTTTCATGCTTTTCTATCCCTTTCGATCGAATTCATAAATTTTCGGCGAGACGAATTACCTCGAGTTGTTGGTGATACTATATTGCGACCAGGGAGAATCTAAATTATGATTTTGTCGGAATCTATTCCAACGACGGGAAAGTTCTCCTCGCACCTCGCCGTTCATCAGGCAGTAAAGAAGAGCTACCAAAAATCCCTGACCAAATTAATAAAGCAAATTCATCAGCTTTAGAAATTTTCAAAAGTGTCTTAACTTTATCGCTACGGTGACGTGATTGGATAACATATAATACTTGAAACGAAGCGAAAAGTTGATCAGAGACGAGTAAAGCCACTTCGACGGCTTCGCCTAGTCCGTCGGCTCCGTGCATTATGCAGTATACAGTGTAATGAACTCCGAAGAGAGGCACCAGCACCAACGTCGACTTTGCCCATTTTCTATTGACAAAAAAAGAACAAACCAATCAGTTTACGAACGACGACCGTTTTTACTCGATTTACTGTATATACGTCCCAGCAAATAACTGGGCGGCGGGTATTCTTTCCATGCAGGTACATTCATGGAGAAGTTTTAGATTGCCGACGCTAGAACACATAACGTTCTCAACAAATTTGTGTTTGGTTTTTTTGTGCATGTTTTTCATTAAAGTGAATAAAAGTAGTGCGTAGCTAAATGCAGTGTAAGTGAGCGTGAGGACCCAGGCAATAGATTGAGAGTACCTTTTTTCTTGAATGATAAAAGCTTACCTGTACCTGTACTTGCGTGTCTCTGCTGATACAGATGATCTCAATTTTGACAGGAGCACCCAAGCAATGTGCAGAAAGAAAATCAAATTGACCTATGAGCGAGAAAATTGAATTTAATCACCCCCCAAAAAAAACGGCAAAAAACTATATAGCCAGACTTGTCAAAAAGCCATCGTGTCTCTTTACCAAAATAGAAGCTGTTATAGGACCCCGTATGAGCAACCAAAATATGATTTTGTTCTCATTCGTCGTCCAGCAATATAGATTTTCAAAGAAGATGCGCATGCCAACCCACGACGAGACGAATATGAAGGGTAATCCTATTAATCAAATTTGAAAGGATGGATAATACACACATGTAGACTTGTTTCACTCGACACGTCTACAGCGCACAGTAAATAGCTACATGTATCCCAAAATAAAGTGTAAGAAAGATATTTTTCATTCGCGTCATAGCACGTACCCCATCCGAGAATGATGTAAATAGTGATGGCACTCGAGTCGGTAAAAAGTGCCAGGAAGATTAAATTGTGCAAGTAGAGTCCTTCCATTAATATCCAAGAGTAATTGGCCATAATAAAATACTGCCACAAGCTCGTCACTAATTTGCACTCCCACTGTTAAACCAAGAAAAAACGAACGGACAATGATAGGACACGCTGACATAAATGAACGAGCAAAATCCCTCTGCCGTGAAGTGATTAGATAACAAAGAAAGATACTGACTGTGCCGGGATACGAATGAAGGAGATCGTCGCTAGTGGGTTCTGCCAGGGCTTCATCTGTCGACAAGGCGAAGCTATCCAGTCCATCGACAAAGAGATTATCTCTGAGGAGTGCCATGAAGGCTCGCATGATGAAAGAGATGAACAGATGCATGTGAAGAGTATTGCGAGGACAGTATAATTTCCTGTCATTAGTCCAATCCACACAAACATTTTTAATCAGAATATTGAGAAAAAGTTGGATCGGGAAATGAGATTTACTTGAACGACGCTAAAATGCACAGGGCGATGAGCAAGGTGCCGAGAGAAACGCCATAACCGACCTGCGATATCCTTCTGATGATTGGCAGCCAAGTCTGCATCATCGATCAAAGCACAACTGGGAGTCGTAACGCGAAACGACGACGAGATTATATGAATAACTTTAGCGAGTTGTATATTACCTCGAATATCGTCGTGTTGAAAGTCGTATTGAAAGGGGAATGCCGAGACAGGCGAGGCAGTCCGCATGATGAATAATTGGTCCAAGTTCTATTTTCCTGTAGGTTAAAGAACCACGTCGCCTCTTCTGTGCAGTGACGAGTCGCAAAAGCCTGTTATTGGTATTTTAAAATATTGAATTATCATTCATGAGGTTCCTTTAAAGTTATCGCTAGAGTCGCACAACTATATAGCTACTCGAGACGCATCACTGCCACTAAACCTCAACTCTTTTACTGTACATTTCTTTTTTCTCTCTTTATAGTATCTATTGTTTTATTTAGTCCTTCCGGCACTCTGCATGTGGCGGGAAACTTTCAAACTGTTAAACTCTATTTACAGAGCAGACTTTTCATGTTATTTTATTTATTTTATTTTGTTGTGATGGAGGAGAGTGGTGGAAACTAAATCATTCGGCGAGGTGCTGACTCCTAACATTTGATTATCAATTTAGTAGACCGGATTTGATTATCATTTCAAACAGTAGCGGAGCACTTTCGCGATCCCCCCATGTCAGCATCCGTAAACAACCGGATTTTCTGGGGCTATTCCTTCAACAACAGAAATGATGATGGACGAGACTTTTTGCCCGCTCACAAAAGTATAGACATCAAAGTGCTTTCAAAAACGTCATTGTGTGACGCTAGACATCAAGTCAGCGGGTGGAAAAAAAAAGAAAGTCTTTTATGTGGGGGCTAAAGCAGCGAAGTAAATGAGACGACGCGTGATCCAAAAGCTCCGAGATGACCATTGCTCCAAGCCTTGACTGGACGCCCGTCAAGACACGGAAAGGGAGGAAATGGTGCTCTGTCATCTGACAGTGCGTATATAGAGTAGGCCGGTTGGCTGAATGCTCTACACAATAGAATGCGGCCAGTGGCCATCAGTTTGAGAAAAAGGAGATTGCGATGTCGGATCTGGACAAGATAAAAATAATATAAGACTCACCAGGACGTCAAACCCGTCGAATACATAGTCCGGACAGGCCAGATGGCTCGTGACGTTGGCCGGTGTTGGCGGCCAGCACAAAAGGCCGTCCCAAATACGAGGACATTCCACTCCTTGAAACGAGAAACGTCAATCAGAAAAATCAAATCAATCCAATTGATCCCAATCCAGTTGAACAGCGTCGCTCAGTCAACAACAACAACATTTGATTTGGAATTTCTTTGATCGATAACGTAATAAAATTTCAGAGAAAAAGATTCAATTGACATAAGATTTGACAGGTTCCCTAGACGACGACGTCAAATATATGAATGATCGACAGAAACTTCTTTCAACAACCCTATATACTCTACCAGAGTGAATGCAAACTCAATTGATTATATAAGGCTACGTCAAGACCGGAAGAGAAGAAAGTCTTTCTTTCAAACTCTTTGACATCATCTGCTGGCGACAGACGATAGTATTTCTCTTTCTTTCCTAATATATTCCTCAATCCTTAACGTAAATCAGTGACGAACTTGTGGTTCAAAATCCCCCCTATGCTGAAGAACAGACGGCGAAGAAACTACGTATACAGATTTCCTTTTGTTTCTTCAGATTTAATCAGCAAACGGGCGGAACGCTTCATCCGGTCAAATGATAGGAACAATTGTAATAGACGTTTCAATTCTTTTATACTGCTTCTTTGTGCTGTTGTCTGATGCCAACTAAGCCGGGTGTGGTCTATAGACAATCGTCTAAGATGTTTTTTTCTTTACCTTTGAGCTCGGAGTCTGTTGACGACGCTTGCAAACAATCGATTTCCAAATGGTTGAGCAGAGAGTGTAATTCATGCATCGCTGTCCTTCCAGTGTCGGTCTGCCGAAGATACTACAAGCCAAACAAATGAAATAGTAAAAAAGAAGTGCGTCAATCATTAAGAAACCAATAACAATAACATTCAAATGCCAATCAAGAAGTGTGGCGTGTACTTTAATGGTCACAAAATGGGCGGCCAAAATTTATAGGAAAGAGAAATACATACAAAAACTCTATCCCAAGAAAAGATAATAATTTGTCGGTTGCCAGGAGATACAAGTGCTTCAAATGCACTACTGAGTGAGGCTTAATACAATCATAAAAATAATCGGATTTTTTTTTTCTCTCTATTCGCCAGCAAGAGCAAGTGTATACTTTGAAAAATAAAATGCCAATTCAGTGGAACGGAAGAATGAGAGTTGATATGGAAGAATATATACGAAAAAAAAACTAATTTATTTCACGACCGTGAAAGAGCTTTTTTTTATTACTCTCCTCCGGCGAATTCTGGGAACAAAAAAGCTATATATTTTGATTGGCGGGTATTGAGATCGACAGAACAGACTCATCGTTATCTTTGGTTCTTGGTGATGACGAAGCGAATGGGCCAATCGATTGGATATGTATTGCAGCTTCATTGCATGCTGCTGTGGATAGGTCGTTCAATTCCGAGCTCGCCGGCATCAGTCGACCGACCCCAAGGGGGGAAAAATGATGTGTGTATTATATTATTTCTCCCTATATTATATTGCAGTTTGATAGAATAGACATCCAAAGTGGTGGACCGGTAGCGACAGAAAGTGACAAATCGTGTTCTTGTCACCATCATGTTCTGTTCCCACCTGACGCGCAATAGAACCAACTGTATATGAGATATACATCTAGGGCGTGTTATAGTTGTGCCACCCAAGTTTTTTTATTACATAGTATCTTCAAAGAGACAAAGACCATCTTTGCAAAATGACGGGAATTTTCAGAACAGTCAAACAAATTGAGCCGACATTTAGATGTAGATATCTTTTCTCATTAACACAACATACTTCGTTACACTAATACAATGTGAATAAAACTAGGCAAAATCCTTATGAAAATCGGATGGAAAAAGCTTCATGTTATATCCAGCGCTCTTCTCTGCAGTGGTTTCTTTGAGGGAGAATCGAGCTACCGAAATAACTCGACTGACCGATTAATGCTCCGGATTTGAATGCCCACTGCGCATCGCACTGCGTGACAGATCCAACAACTGAAAATCGACTCCATTAGTGAATTGGTTCGCTCCTTGTTGCTGTGCATATGTACATTGTGATTCTTGCGCTTCAATTTCCCAAACGTTCTATAAGCCTGCTGATTCGATACATCTCACACAGCGCTGCGCGACACACAATAGACCTATGAAAATCCTAAGCAAAACCTTCCTGTCTGACAACAACGTTCGTGAGCTGGCTGGCACTGCCAACGCAAGCGGGCCCGTCTTTCAAGCAATGGATCAATTCGGCTCAAAGAGGATAGATCTCCCCAATGGGGAAAAGGATATATTCTCATTCGTATGTGCGAGATATTCTATAATATTGTCGCGGTATTCCCGTCGATTTCCCAGCGGCAGAGCATTACATAATCCCCTGTTGGGTATACCTCTTTAGTCAAAATTCGATCGCTCCTCCGGCTGTCGTCGCAATCCACTACAAACAAGCATCAAGACGCAGGATCCTGGTCGCAGGACAAATATTCCAAAAGAGAGAGAAAGAGACTACATGGTCAAACTCCAAAATCCTTGCTCTTCTCTACAGGCATATAGTTGGAGAGGCAATCCATTAGGCAAACATCAGTGCGTTTCATGACGACGATCTCGCACGAGAGGATGTACGAATTTTAAGTTGCAAAAAAAGAAACAAAAAAAAAACTATGGACACTCCGAGATACGGCCAAATATATGCACAGACTATAATTGTCTTCTTCTCTCTCTATTGTGGCGTAGCGAAGAATGGAGAGCCAATATTTTCTTAAGACTTCGAAAGGCGTAGGACCACCAGGTTGCCGCTTGTTGATAGCCAAGAGATTTCTTCCAAGAAAGAAAAAAACAAAACAGAAATGAACGCGTATGTAGGGCAGAATGACACGTGCACACTCCAATCCACGTCTATTTGTGAAAAAACAAAAAAGAGACGGGTCTATCTCTTCATTTTCGTTCACTGGTTTCTCTTCAACCAGGCCCTTATTCACCATTGCCATCGCAAAATGTTACACGGGAAATCAAAGCAGTCGTGCGTACTTCGCAACAATTTTCTTTGTGTGTGCGCGTGTGTGTTTTTCAGGTTCTCAGAATTTTACCGAAGGTCGGGAAGTTCTTCATTTTCATTGTGTCTTAGAGCGTGTACCTTTTCCACTCGAGCGATTTTGAGAGCGAAAAGGAATACCTCAAGAGTCTCAGGCCCTAAGGCTCCACTAAATCCAGTGAATATCGTACGAAAACGGGCAAACCATCACCAGTGACGATGTATGATTTAATGAGCTCATTTGAATCGCAGAATGGCAAAAAGAAAAAGAACAAGAGTTCCACTACTATATATAATGGTACGCACATATACCCATGTATACGCACGAATAATTGAGTGTCGAGTGACTTCCTTCTTATTACATTTCCCACGCACGCAAAATGTTTTTAAACCATTCAGGAACTATTGAAAACTCCAAAAATGAAATGAATTTTTTCCGCGGTAGCTACCAACGGTATACACTTTTTCCGTACGTGGCTTTCGCAGACCTTAAGCGGAATTGGATTCCGGGAGCTCGTCCGGGAGCCTTAAAAAATCTGGCACATCATGGTAAGTTGGCTAACGTGGGCGTCAGTAAGGAAATACGAGAAGCAATAAGCGAGAAAACGCATCTAGTTGTTGAAATTGATGAATAAAGAAGAAAGTCTAGAGCTCTCCCGAGAGAAGAGGAAACTATTAAAATGTTGGAAGCCTCTGATGATCATTTCTATCAAATGAAGCGCGGCATTCATCCGGCAGGGAATTATTATATAGCTGAATAGTATAAATCGTTTTACATTTTACTATTGATATTTTATAAGAACACAAAATCTTTTCATTAGCACTGAATGAGGAAACTAAGCCAAATACTTTGCAAAGTTTTAAATTTTGTCATTTGCGTGTTATATCAACTATCCAATGTTCACTTTTTCTTTGGTTTATCAAATGAAATTATCCTCCCACGCAGATAAAAGAAAAAATATTAATCTGAAAGGAGTAACCAATTGGAAACGATTCGTTCTGGAGTAATCAGATGACCAGATGACAAACAATGATAACAGAGACTGGCGGACTTGTCATTGTAACGAGCGAGAGAGGCGGTTATATTGGACGAACTGATGAGAGAGATATATTTATATGTTCGGCGAAACTTTGGCGAAACTTTTTTGTTTCTCCAAAAGTAAAAAAAAAAGAAGATGAAGAACATTTCCGTTAGGTGGCCAACCGGGTGCTATTTGGCAAAACGCAAATAAACAAATAGCGTCCCATAGTGTGTACGTGTGTGTCCAGCCAAATAAGAGAAGCCAAAACAAACAGAACACAGACGCCGTCATCATCATAACTGTCCTAATAAATATTTCAATGTTTTCCTACCTTTTTGGTAGTTGAAAAACAGTTTTGGGGGGCCAATTGAGGTCCCAGTAGTCCCAGAAGTCGAAAGATGGTGTCGGCCACCAACACTCACAAATGACTATACAGTTGATGATCAACAACCAGCCAAATAAAAAATGGAGGCAAAGGGGGAACAGAAAGAAAAAGAAAACAAGGGAAATAAGAGAGTGACGATGAGGTTGGTGGTCGTTGAAAGAGACTTGAGAGAGCCACCCACTTGTTGATAACAAGCCGACGACGTGCGAGGACAATCGACAAGTGACAACACAATCCGATGACTCTTCTCCTTAAGCTTCAAACACCGACACTCCTACAACTACGTATTGACTCTCTTATCTCTCGAAGGACTAAAGAAAAATCAAGTAATAGACTTGGAAATGCCAAATAGGCTGAAGCCGACCGTACGCCAAGGGAACGTGAAAGACAGAAGAGAACAAGCTGCGACTGGACAAACAGCAGGAGGAGCAGCAGCAGCGTTTGATGATGCTGACCAGACGCCGGCTCTTCAAGTTTTGTTCTAGCTCCTATCCCGTCTATAGATCGACTTCTATAGTCTGCCTGCCAGCCAGTCAGCCCAGCTTTACTGAACGTTTGGGGTCCCGAGACTGCGCTGGCGGGAAGCGCGCGCTCTCCGGGGGCGCGCGCGGAACAAAATAGAAAATAAAAAAAAAAAAAAAAAATAATCCAAAATAAGAAAAAAGGACGACGTACGTCAAGCGAAGGGGCAAGGAAGAAAAAGAGTCAACCTCTGTGTGTGTGTGTGTGTGTTGCTAAATAACAAGAAAAAATAAGAGAAAATAGTGGTAGTGCTACGCATGTCCCAAAGTGTATAGTCGTACTATATTTGAAGCGCGTGCTGTGGTAAGCAAACTCACAGCAGGGTCCATCGCAATTCTTTGACCGAGAATCAGCCGCCAAAACTCTCTTCTGATGTTGGTTTTTTTTTTGTTTTGTTTTGTTTTCTGTATAGACTCTTCGTTTCCCTATAAGCCCTCACGTCGTCATGTGCGTTAATAAAGATGTTCCGTCTTCATTTGGCGAAAACTCATCGTCAACATCAGACATAGGAAGAATGAAGACTGTGCCTGTGCCTGTCTGCATTTTGGTATATATAAAATATAACCTATACTTAATACACCGCGAAATGCCGCTAGATCGTAGCATAACTAAAACAAAACAACCAACAAAATAAGAGGCTTAAACAAAAAAAAACAAACAACATGTACAATAAGAGAAAGAACAAACAAAATTCCTTTCCTTTTCAAATAAGCTGTCAAGTTTTCAAAACCTTTTCTTTCCCCAATGGTTTTCTTGTGTTTTTTTTTTGTTTTTTTTTTTTTTAAACCAACGACGAATACCAAAACACTATTTACGGAATTGTTTTGTTTCTCCACGCGTTTCGTGAAAGAAAAAAAGAGCTGCCCAACCCATTCAAGCCTTTGGGTTAAAAAAAAAAAAGAGAGCGCTGTTGTTGTGTTATCGACTATTCATTTCCACATTGACGATTTGCGAGCGAAAGTTCAACCAAACAAAGCCGACAAGACTCCCTGAAAATAACCCAACAGAATCCATGATGGCTCTATGTACTCAAAACACATACATGAGACGGGTGTGCGGAGCTTATCTAATTGACGTGAAGTCGTGAACCGGTTTTGAAAGCGAGACGCTACTGCTGCGGCTCTACATTATACGTTTTCATTTTACGAGACGGCCGCCTCCCCACTCTCTCGAGTAGTTTCCTCATAAAAATTGCGGGCGGCCAGTCAATATAGATATGGGTCGGAATATCGATTTTATTTTATTTATTTATATTTCTTTTCTCATAGATCATTTTTTGTAAGAATAAAAAAAAGGGGGGAGTCAAAACCTCAGAGTCTGATTTCTAAATCGGATCGAAAACCAGTCATCCATATCAAAATCCAAATAGATTGTATAGACTTTTTCATTGTGATTGAAGGAATACTTATTTTCAGACTATAACACAAAAAAAAGATTTGATTTTGTTTTTCAACGTATTCTCTGGGTATTTATTTAATAATTTTTTTTTCCTTTGTTTTCGTTTAGAAGTTTCACTGTTGGCTGCTCACGGGCTTTTTGGTTTCTTTCCCGTCATATCATTAGTGCGAAAATCGCTGCGTGTTGCGGGTTTTCCAGCGCGAAAACAACACACACAATCAGAAATTGGCAGCCCTGAAACTTTGGCCTATAATAATAGAACTCTCTGGCAACCTTATAGAAAACCCAACAAATAATACAAAACAAAAACCTAAATGTTAATGGTGTGACGATGAAAAAAGCTTTTGAGTGAACTTGACGATGTTTAAATGATGCAACGAGGCGCTGCTGCCGCTTGACGAAAACCAAAAAACAACAACAACAACGCAGCACATCACAGATAGAAGGAAATATATAAATGAAGAAAGCGTGTCTCCAGATGCGAACGATATCTATAACAACATATTTATAACATCGTGAAAGAAGGCGCAACCGAAAAGCAGCGAGGAGGGTTATTGCAGGAATTGAGTTGTACAGCAGCCGGATACTGCGCTGCGCACTGATGCTGTGTAAATAATGTAGTCGTGTAGGTGTTGATTATTGACCCAGCGTCATGGGACGCTCGTATACAACTTTATAGTTCACGTCTAATAGTTGGGGAGGGGTATAGGGCTCACTCCACCGTCTATCCCTTTCGACTACCTTCACATTTTTTTTTTTCACTTTTGCGCTTCTTTGTGCGTATATATACATATAGGTCGGCTCATACTGTGAATCTGTGTCGTGCGTATAAGGTTCCAGAAGTGCCATGGGCATCTGGTACAGACTTGTGCATCATTCAAATCAGACGATGCAGAAGACGGATAAACTTTTATTTTACGCCTAAACGAGACGCTAGCAGTTCGCTGTTACAAGACAAAATTGTTATCCAACCATCTGCAAATTCTAGAAGATGACCTGTATTATTATTATTGCTAAATAGGAGTTAAATTTCCTTTTTGAAATAGATGCGCTTCAAAGATTTGGCAATCTCATTTGCGCCCCAGCGTCTTAAGGCTTATCTCGATAGTCTCTCTTTACCATCGGTAATCCTCCGCTACAGAGAGCTAGGCTGTAAAACGGATCTCGCAACAGTGTTCGTCGCATCATCGCTTAGTCTCTTGTATGCAAATGAATGCAGATGCACAAACATTTCACGAGTGATTGGACTGCATGCGCGGGGGCTGACGCAATCCTAGCGCGTGATATACAGGGTGAAGACGAGAAATCGTATTCCGATGGGATGACGATGGCCCAGACGCCCTGGATTTCTCGCTAGAGACATTAAAGCCTCTAGCTGTGCGCTATATCTCCTCCGTTGCATAATATAGCTAAAAATAAAATTCTGTCGATCGCTTGACTGTGACTCGCTTACCGAATGAAATTCTTTTCAGGATGACAAATAAAATGAAACAAATTCTTCAAACAACAAAATTCTTTTAGATTCCAAATCGAAATCTATGTAACATCTGTTGATATCAAGGATCTCCCGACTTTGAATTGAGATCAAAAGTGGAAGGGAATCGGATGAAAGAAGTTCTTATATTTTACTTTTTCTCTCTTTCAATGACGGTATAGACACCCACCAGTCCTTCAGTCCTCCACCAGTATCGTCTGACTTGGCATGGGATATGAAAGTCCAAAGTGCAGCTGTTTGACTGGTCTCTCTTCACTATCCTTTTCCACGATTTCCCGACAGATCAAAGTCTCTTGGGCGACGTCTAAAGACAAACTTAACAGCCAACAGAGTATGTAGAAGCATTAAGTACGTGAAAAGCTCATTAGAAGATCCGATTTCTAACTCTTGGATTATATGCGTACGATGAGAGCTTTAACTTTTGACTTTCTCAACAAAATGTCCAAAGAGTCCAAGAGTCTTGCGTATATAACAATTACTACTACAGTTGTACTATTTATAGTAAAGTGTACTACTACAACAACAACAACAACAAGATTTTGACTCCTTTAAAAAGGGTTGTAACTTCTTTATCTTCTGACCAGCCTTCTTTCATCTCGTTGATGAAAGCAGACTAACAGTTACACAATATCTCGGGCGCTAAGCCAATAAAACAGCAATTGAACTATGAAAGGGAGGCAACAGAAAACATTTTTACAGATTATTTTTGCTGCAAGAGCGATCGGTCAATCATCGGAGACAAGTCTATTCTAAAATCAAAAAGGGCGTAATACAGCACGGAGAAAGAAAACATAAAAATTGAGAAAGTTGTTGCCGTTTGCGATCGATCAAGCTATGAGAGTTTGTCGTAATATCCTTTCGAGAAGTTGAAGAGTTTTGAACAGTTGAGAGCTGGGCTTAGAGGGAGAATTAATATTTTCAAGACTTCTGAGTATGTATGTAAGAGTCTTGGAATGTGTTGATACGGCATCGAACATGACAGAACGTTTCATCACATGACGCCGTCATCCACATGGCACGGTATTTCACTAAAAGTGTTTTCAATCGCCACATTTTGAACACATAATAATAAAAAAAAGCAGCTACATCGCAGCAGCAGCTCCTTCAACTTTTCGTCTAGAATCTCATTTTGACGCCTACAGACAGCCATAGTTCCGGCGACATGTGTAACACGAAAACTACATGATGTTATTTGATTGAAACACTTCCCCTTAAAAAACAAATCAAACAAATCAAACAGAATTTGTCTAAATTTGATTGATGTGTTTCCACTGTAATTTGGACAAGATCGTAATCGGGAAAGGGAACGTTCGACTGTAACAGGATTAACTGCTGCTGCTTCATGTCCGCTTTTCCGTTGGCAATTCCCCTACCAATTTGAACTATATAACCAGACAAGACGCCTTAGTTACATGACTCGACGATCGTTGCGTAATAGGGTCCCGCTATATAGTTTCCACCACTTTGCCCGTGACCAAGTTATTCGTTGGCAAGAGGTCGATGAGCTGGACGAAGAGGGGTCCGATTAGTAACAATGATTCCAAACTAGGCTCAGCATAATTAGTCTCTCTCTTCTCCTCGTATGTATAATATCGAGCGCTGCTGTCGTCAAGAGCTTTATTCGCCTTCCTCCTTCGACTATATTGCCAAATAGGCCTATTATTGCATAGCGTGCTATTTCCCCAATCTCCTTTGCAATAATACGAACGCTCCCATAGTTCTAATTGGAGTGATTTATGTTACTTCTTTGAAAATGTTGGACTCGTCCTCAGCAGGTCGCTTTTTTTCTTATTACTTATTATGGCCGTATACACCTCTAGAACTCTATATAGGCGAGCGGCATTTGTTTCTTTTTTCCCCCAAAATTAATACGTATACATATAACTATATACGGTTGCAACATTTAACTGGCAGTTTTAATTGGGTTTTCTATTTGCCCCTCGGGAAAATCACAGAAATATGCCCTTTTTCTTACTGTTGTGTCTTGTCGTTTTGTATCTCAAGATGTTTTCCTTTTTCGCTTTTGTTAGTTTCTCTTGTGACGGGAGGCAATCGGCAGGTATAGAAAAAATAAAGAAACCCGTTTTTTTTTTCTTTTAAGGGTCACAGAGTTCGCCTTGGATGTTGTCGTGGCAGCAGATGTAGAATTAATTAGATTGGCAAATATAGAGCTAAGGAATAATGATGAATATGGCGGTACCTTGTAAAGGCATTCTTAAAGCAACGAGAAATAAATATTTCATTAGTCGTACCGAGCCGAGATCTGAGTTATTATACAACAGTAATTCGAAGGCCAACGAGAAGGAGATTGCCAAATAATGACAGATAGACTGCGAGTAACCAGCCAGATAAAATGATGAACGATCTAACGATTGCATGCACCAATATGACATTAACGTGATGTCCATCAATTCTACGTTTCTCTGTGGCACATCCGTTCAAACAGGATGTCTTCATCATCTTCGTATTTAACACGGAACTATACTGCATAATCTAAACTAGTTGCTTTGACCAAAAACTCGTTATAATTCCGATAATTCCGATTGGCTTAGAAATTAGAATTTAGATCCTCTACTGTTATAAACTACACAGCAAACAGACCAAAGTGTATAATAGAATAATGGACGGACATATAACCTACACATACCAAATGTAAGACTTATGCGAATATAATCTATAAAAAGAAATTCACATATTTATTGCATTTGATTTACGGGGAAAACTATTTATTTTTATAGTGCAGTGTACACATAATATATTATACCAAAGTCCATATACGTATAGCGTTGAAGCAGTAGCAGTATATGGTGTGTGGTATATGGTGTGCGTATATAAACAAACATATAAGTATCCCGTAAAGCAATAGCAATGCATATATGAAACTAAAAGTTGTATACTAGCTGCTGTGAGGAGGAAAAGTGGAGATACTGGAGAGTGGAGACGGACCGGGTCAACGAGTCTAACCCAAAATCCAACTGACCAGAGGCTTTTCCGTTGACAAGGCCGTCAATTTCCTCCTTTCACAACGACGGAGACTTACAACATGACCAGCAGTTCGATTGAATTCCACATCTTTTCGATGGAATTTCGAAAATGAAAAACAAATAGGGAATGAAAAAAATGGCAATGAAAAAAGAAAAGTTGCCAAAATGTTACCGACAATGAAAATTGAGGGAGTTATTCCCCAAGTTGCGCACCTTTCAACTCAAAATGGTATTGTATTATTGATGGTGAGCGCAAAGTCGCTAACTGCATAACAAGAGCAGAGCGCAGATCAATCATTCAGCCTGAAATGGAAAAAGACCTATTTTTATTCGCCCTATCTACACAACGCATCTACAAATTCAATAGGAAATGTACGCCGGGCAGCAGCAGCAGTACTGGGCACGAAAATACACACAAAAGATTGCAGAGAAAGAAAATAAGAAAAGCTTGTCGTCGGCAACAAATGATAAAATCGACAGTTTCGTCCGAGGTCAGAGCGATCATCAAAGAGACATTATATAATACAAGTGGGGGGGGGGGGGCGATTTCACAGCAATCCAACAACATTCTCTGGATAGTGTACCAATTCCCTCAGCAATAAACGGCGACAAATGCGGTTCGTTGGCTACCGCCCAACCAATTGATTCGTTTCATCCGGCGAAATAAAGTTGAAAAAGAAAACACGAGTGATGAGCCGGATCGAAACGACCGATAAAAATGACGAAAAAAATAACAAATCGATGTGAAAGAAAATGGTGATGATTGGTGACGACCCGTCTGTGTGAGTGGGTGGCTATATACAGTAAAACAATATAAACGCGTAAACCGGTTGGATGCGCTGTTTATCAAAACAATGGTTAGACAATAATCACAATATAGACTGTATATTCTATCTAAAAAAAAACGGGAAGATAACGCCCTTGTTTGTCAATGGCAATTGGCGTCCATGCAGCAAATTGGACGTTGCCCAGGAGTAACTGACCGCTAATCATCGTTGGCCGGAAATAGTCTGGGCACTACGCCGCGACGAATAATCACAATAAATTGATGAGTTTTGGATGTGTGTGTGGGCAATTCCGAGTTGGACCCCACACACACAGACAGAGAGAGAGAAAGAGAGTCGAAAGTCTGCCTGGCCGCTTTAACAGCTCAGCGATCAATACACGTCGACGAGAAAATGATGATGCCAGTTTCGATGTGATCCATCACTATTGTTTTGGTGCGCTTGCATTAAAGGGCGGTGCCGCACCGCTGGCCAAACTTTTGTGGCTTATGTCACATATATAGCTAATGCTATAGCTAACCCAGCATGACAATGCACCTGCACGTCCGGGCGAGGTACAGCATGGATCTTAGAGAGACAAGACTGATGAACGGCCCAAAAGTCTAACGGTATAGTCCAACAAAGCTGTAGAGATTCGTCGTCGCCGTCCCGAAAACACACAACTAAAACAAAACAAAAAAATCGGTCACCAGGCAACACCCAAAATAAAATCGAATCATCAAGAAGAACACGCCCCATCATGTCTCCCGTTTTTCCATTTCTCGAATTTTCTCTTGTTTCTTTATTTCCTCTTATTTTTCGTTCATTTTTCATTGTGCGTTTCCCCGGTTTTGTCAAAGTCCCTCGAGTCCTCACTCTCTACTCTTCTTATATAAAACCTCGACGATTGAGACAAAGTCTCACACTGCACAGAGAGAAACGGGATGCGTCCCGTCGAGGAGGATGATGATGGTGAACGATTTTCGCGTCCTTTTGTCCTTTTCTCACTCAATCTCTTTTCCATCACCGTCGTCGTTGTCGTTTCTTTCTTACTTTGGCACTTGATATTGATCGCATGTAATGGCGCACACAGAGGCTGCTGCCTATACGCAAAGAGTATAGACGAAAAACAAAAGAGGTTCCATAGCACATCTTATTTCCCTTTGGTCCGCATAATCGATTATATCAAAACGACGGAGGGAAATGCATCAAGCAAAAAGTTATTCATCATATCGCAGAGTTGCAGCTAGAAATCCCCGAGAGTCTATTTTTTTCGTTTGTTGACTTACTGTTATGCACAAGCCCCCAAAAAATGTAAAACAACTAAACTGAAAGCCCAAAATATAAAAGGACAAACAAAACAAAATGACAGATGGGGACACTGGGATGCGTTATGAAAAGAGAATTAAGGTGGTCGTGAAATGTCAAATGACCGTCAACCAGACTCTCGCAAACAAGAGCTATGAATGTATAAGCGGCTCTCTTGTGCAATCGAAAATGTCGACTACGTGAACATAGAAAACGAAAACGCAAAGAATAAGAAAAAAAAGTGAATGAATTATATAAAGAGCGCAGCGTTGACAATAGAACAAAATGCTCCAAAAACGACGAAACGAAGCGAAAAACAGAGAGAGAACATTCTCGTCCCTTTTGTGCGTGTGTGCGCGCGTGTTTTCATTTTCGGGACTGCTGGTTTTCCTTCTTCTTTAACACAGACATTGCACATGAGTACGTCATTGTCAGACTTTTCAGCAAGGTCGTAAAAAAGAAGCCAGCCAGCTTGGGTTTGATGGTATGCCGGCACTAAAGAACGGGGGGGCAGAACTGCGAAAACATTATCGGCCTTTTCAAACTAATGCTACTACTACTTGTTACAGAAGAAAATAAAAACGAATGTTATATTCTTTTATTTTTATTTTCTTCCCCCCTCCCCCATTTTTTCGTTTTCGCCTTTTGATTGCTGCCACCCTATGTAATATTTTGTACAGCGGGAATACTTGGATAACAAAATGGGGGGGGGGGGCTATAGCTATAGACGGACCAAAGAACTCGGTAATAAAACAGAGACGCCATTCAGTCCCCCAGTGACGTCAAGCGCTCGCTGTTCAGAGTAATTCACCAAGACTTTTTGAAAAGTTATTCCACTCCATCGCAAAAGAAAAAAGTTGGTCATCAAATAGAAAGAGAAAACAAAAATCGGGAAGCTATCTATTACGTGATTCCCTTTGCCAATCTTGGGCTAGATATTTTTATAGGAAAAACAATAGACAAATCTCAAGTTGTCAGCAATGTGATGGCGGCAAAGTTTCGGTTCGTTCGTGAAGCGGTAAACGAACGAGTAGAAAAGCAATAAGAGACCAGAAAAGGGTTACTAAGAGGATGAAAGGAAAGAGAGACGTTACGTACATATCAAGCCGTCACCAGCGTTCCATCTTCAGTTCTTTTAATGTTACCCTTACACGCACAACTTTGAATTACATCCGAAACCTGTATGTATGGAACGAGTATTACGACATGAATTCAGCCATCCGGAAACGATTTTCCAAACGTAATATATTATTCTTAGTTGTGTAATAACTTTATGCGGATGCATACATATTTATACTTGCCCATACACATACAAGTCGTCCCTATATAATATATATCCATCCTGTAATCAATCGTGCTCATAGCACTTGCTACTGTGAAAAAGCCACAGAATACACATAACACATATTATGTGTACCCAATGACGAGGTGATGTTACGACAATGAGCCCAACCAATCGATGAGATCCATACGCAAGAGTGAAACCACTTACATACAAAAAGAGATTTCTGTCGGTCCCCTTTTTGTGGAATGAATGATGAGGACTCGCAATCGAATGACTGGACGGCATATCTGAATAATACACTTTCTACGGTTGTCGTCATTTGTGTGTGCTGTTATTAACATGGACAAATCTTTAGGGTTATCGTGTACATAGCAATGGAGGCTCGTTACAAGACTTGTGACCAGAATATCAAAATGTGACTAAACGAATGTCATGAACTGGCAGAGACTCTCATCCCATTTCCAGCGCTCTTTCAGCGACTCCACGTACAGCAACAGCAGCAACGTCTTTTATCGCACAAACACAGACGGGTAGCTGCTGCTGCTGCCTCTTTCCATTTTTAGTCCTCCACATAATCTATTGAATTCTCCTTCTTTTCTCTGTGTCTCTCCCCTGATAATAAGAAAGAAAAGAGCGGAAAAGAGAATATCTTTTCAAGCTTTCTTCCTCGGACATTTGCTGCGATAAATAGCCGCCCAACCAGCTCGACAAAAAAAAGCGTAGAGATGTTCCCAGATTACCACTATAAATCAAAGAGTCCGGGTCTTTCTTTATTTGGATAAAAATGTTTGTCTTTGTAAACTCTTATTCAACTTGTGCGAGAGAGAAAACTAGTCAAAATCTTGCCTACTTGCATAAAGAAAATTTCAACTGACGAGCCAAAAAATGACAGACGATTATTCTGAATGACTTTATTTACGACATAATCGGTGACGGAGAAAGGGAAACGATGACAGCCCCCCATACAAATGAAAGCCTATTGAACTTCACTTGTAACGAAGACGTAAAGAGACGTGACAAAAGTGTGCGGCAATTTTTGGCCGATGTATGGAACAAATCAACAGCGCACAAGAGTGCAAACATTAGGCCCTGCGCCCCTGCCAACTCCTTCGCGATTCATCTTTGTGAATTTCTGTGTGCATACAATGTGCTCGATGAGACATCTCCTGTCGGAGCTCTTGGGCTTCACTTCCACTCTGAAAGGGATCATCACCATAAACCCGGGAAAACGTCAGCTGATTTGAATCTTATAAAATAAAAAAATCAACAGCACCTGTCTGGTTGAAAGGATCATTCCGCGTTTGTCGTGTATAACACTCTTTCCATCATATTTGTCACGTTATTTCCCTCCATATCCTCAATTCTGTTTGTTCAGTCGGATTCCTTTTAGACTGTAAGGGGAAGTGAATAAACGTCGTCGTCGTCTAGACATCCACGTAAGACTCCAAAGCTTTCGTTCCCAATAACTACGCAGTCTAAAAGTAAACAGCACATCTTCCCCAATTCCGATTGGTAATTCTATATATCTTTTCTTATTGAATAAATGCCGTTGCTATACGCGTTGTTAAGCACTAGCGTTCCGTTTTCTATTTTTTTCCCACAGCACAGCCGGAAAACGTTCGTTCTTCCGCTCCATTTAAGTGTGTTGGTTAACAAAAAAGAAATCTGATTCGTCCTCCTTGACTGGCCGATGATGAGACCTTGAGGAGGAGACTGTTGTATATCGTTGTACATCCTGTAGACTTGTTTTAAAAATTACAACAACAAGAGGAAGTTTGTGAAGACGTTGTCTCCGGAAACAAGACTATAGCAAAACCGGTTTTTCCTCTTTTTTTATTATTATTTTTGTTCAAGACTCCGTCGATACGCTTATCGAGTTATGCTCCCGTCACCGGGACTATTTCTTTTTTTCTCCTAGACTTCCGGCACGCCTAAAACATATCTAAACGTGATAGTACCCCCCTTTCAAAAAATAGGAAAAAAAAAGTAGAAGCAAATGTTATTAGATCTCATCAGGAAGAAGAGAGGAAGAAAACAAACAATTGGATAACATAGTTTCATAAACCTACTCAAGGGATCTACTATATATACTGTTATATCGTTTCCTTTTTATCCTTTTACATTGGGCGGATTATTGAAGCCATGCGTGCGTGGCGAGTCCACGTGACGTGTTAAACAAGTCATCAAGGTAGGACACAATTCGAGTTAGGGAGGTGCAAATCATTCGTTTATCACTTTACATTATATTATAGCCGAAAAAAAAATGAAATGAAAAGAATATACGAATTCATCGTCCGTGACTGCGACTATCCCCTTTTCGACTGATTGCCCCTTTGGATTATTGGTGTGATGGACCGCGAGGAGCGCGTGGGCCGGCTTTTCTCTCTTTTTTACTATATCGTCTAATCTTATTTTTACGAGTCTATTCTTCTCCCTTACGGAAGATGAATCTTGTGTTCCATCTTATATTGACGCCCATTGTTTTGTTTCTTTTTCTCCTAGCTATTATCACGCATGACAGTCGACTGTATATTTCAAGGCAATAATAATACGCATAATATTTACTACATCCTTCACCTCCTTTCTCCAACTGCATATGGTCATTGCCGGATAGCAATCAAATCAATGAAAGTCAAATATATCAAACAACTTGTTATGTAGGAGCTGAAAATGGGATGACGCAGTTGTTGTATCAATTGATGCCTATAATATAGTGTCGGTTTCATATGCCGGCTAGTGGACGTGTGAGGTAAAAGATGATAGAAATAATCCTGATATTGCGTGCTGCTGCCAGATCGGGAGTCCCATAACATTTCACATATATACCTAACAGACTTTTAACTGCGCCAGAGGGAATTGGTCGAGTGTCTCATCGCTGCACGAAAATTGCGCCATATCATGCAGAGTCGGCGGAGAGCTGCTGTTATTGTTATTGTTCCAGTTGCTGACCAAAAGGAAACGATACATTCTTTACGATTCTTAAGGTATCTGGCCAAAAAAAGGAAAGACAAAAACAAAAAACACGAACACAAGAGAATAGGAGAAGAAGAAAAAAGAAAAAAGAAACAAAACACCTGCACGATGATGATGAGTCAACGAGCCGCGCACAACAATCTGGCAGCATTTCGGCCGCACCAAACAAGGACGAAATTGAAAGATATACTAAGGGGATAGTGCCCTGCGCTACACACAGCTCTGGGGATGACGAGAAACAAAAAACCAAATATATAAGGGAATATAAGATACCGAAAGAAAGAGAGAGAGACGACGGCAGTTGATAATGAAGCACGATGACCTAGCACCCCAGCACAGCCCAAAAAGGATATATCGCTTCACGAAACGAAAAACAGCCCTAGGTATATAGACAGCACACTTGACGCCAGTTCAAGGAGTTTTTGATCCATTTTTCTACAAGTCGTTTCGTGCTCTGTTTCTATTTACTTCATTTCCACTTCATCATTAAAGAAATAACAATAACATTGCCTATATACGGCGTCGGATCAAAATGGCAACGAGTGTGCAGCGAATGTATTCTCCCGGATTTCAAGTTTTTCTGTTCGCTTTATGTTGGGTGGGATTTTCGTAAGGTTTTACCCAGCCGTTGGGGTCGAAACATCAACGAGAAGACGTTGAAGTATAGAGTGAAATTTGTTTTGTTGTTGTTGTTATTGTTGTTGGTGGCGGTCGTGAAGGAAACGGTGCCAAAGTCGATGTTAAAATGATGACTTGAAACCTATCACACTCCTTCACCTCCTACCGACTCATACACGCCATAAGACGGACAGATGGACAGCTCCGACCGACACTTATGGCGTTGCTAGCTGGATATAAGTTATGTTAAGTACGACGTACTCAGACACGTACCCCCACCAACACTTTGTACGGTCTTGTTGCCCTCTCTATCCTTGTTCTTTTTCGCTTGTTGGCAGTCGGTACACCTTGGTTTGACGTCCCTTTTATAGACAAAGCAAAGTACGACCAGGTTATGGGCCGGTCGTTTCAATTCCTCACCTTTTTTATTTCTTTCTCTCTCTCCTTCTCTCAATTTTTGTATTTCCACGTCGTGGTGGTCTCCAATTTCTCATCTCTTTATTCGTGCCCTGTTGTGGAATAAGATGCTTTGAAGAAACGAGCTCTTTCAATCACCAATCCAATCACATCGGCAGCCCAGGTAAAACCAAACTCACCTCAGACTCGACCATTCAAAATCTCGAAAACGATTGAGTCCTTATGTATTATTATTATATAGTATAGGTATCGGCTATACAGCGGCGCCATTGAGGAGAAGAGAGAATTAAAGGAAGAAGAAAGAAAAAGAGTCGAAAAGATAAAAATGGGAGGGAATCGTGAAATAAAAAGAGAAACAAAAAGATGGTTATCTCTTATTTTAGTTGTGTTGGCGAGTTTCTGTTGGAAAACGATACGGGCGGTGGCTTGTCGACCGGCCAACGGATGGACCGTGTTTTTTAAAGTGACCTAAAAAGGCGCGATATTTTTTTAACTATTTGATTTTCTTTTTCTTTTTTTCAATTTCTTCCCCAAGTTCCCATGGCGGTGAATTGAAATAGAAGAGACTAGACTCTTTAATTTGACCGCACCAGAAGCAGCACACTTCTTCGCCTACTATATATGATTCGTTTGACAATCTAAGCGCCGCGTCCGATCATGACGCCATCTCACCGCACACACATCACGGCCATATGTAAATATGCGAAGACGAGAAGTTGCTGGCTCAACACAAGAGTGCGACGCTCACGGTTTAATGGCATCAATAAGATGTTGAAAGAGCACCGGCGAGTGTGAACTATAGACACGACAGTAAATTATTGATTCGGCTATTTATTTTCTCTCTCAACGCCGGATGGCTTGCGCTTTGCTGAACCCTTTTTGGAGTGCTGAGCCTCTTTGAAAATATAAATAAAAAAAAAGAAAAGAATGTGGAACTCAAATGGAGTAAAACTCCTGAAAGGGAAAACATAAGATCTCAAGGACCCGCCAAAATCAGCATCAACTCGTCACGCATCGCAAGCTGCTGTCTCCGTACACGGCTCCGCGTTCCGCTCTGTCTCGTCTGTGTATACCTTGTGTGTGGTTTTACTTACAGGACGGACGTATGTGGTCTACAGACGAGTGAAGTGGAAGGTTGAGGCAAACAAAGAGACGGTTAAGAAATGAACCGATGCCAAAGACAAGAAAAAAAAAGAGCCCCAAACACCAAAATACAATGTCCGTGTGTTTTTTTTTTGCATCGAGGCCGACTGGGAGCAACAGCTGAAAATAAAATCATGAAAACACAAGGAGGAGAGAGTGGTGTGTTCCACCTTCACCAAAGGGAGGGGAAAAAAACCCTCGAAAAAAAAAAAAAAGAAAATATGGTTTTAAAAAGAGATTTTATCGCAAGAGTTAAGGAGGATGACGAATCAACGTGGCCTCTGAAAATGACCCGCTGCCTCATTTCGTTGCCAAAATCAAATACACACACGAGCAGAGAGACGGCAGAGAGAGGGAACTGTCCCATCCTTTTCGGGGTGCTACCTAAGTTATTGAATGGCATGCGGAACTCGATCCAGGTTGGCCAGCAGTAAGGTCTTCCATATAATAATACGACACCAAGGCAAACACGGGTCATCGAGTACTGGGCACAATCTCCAATGTAATCAGAAAAAATGTCACATAACTCAATTTCAATCATCCAACATTTCATCGGTTCGTAGCTCTATAGGTGGGTGAGGATAAAAGCGGCCAAAAGATCATCACCAACCATCATTCAACAAAATAAGCAGGGAAATTCCAGCCACTCACTACGCTACTACGTGGCATCCCTAATATGGTCACTTTAACTCTTATTCATGACGGGACTCTATACACTCGGTACAACAGCCATTTCAACCCTCTGTCTGCTCGTCAAATGATCCTCGAACAAACGTCGAGGTCCATTACGGGCTTGTTGCGCTTTTCAACGCTGAGCAAGAAAATAAAAAAGGAAAGTGTATATATACTAAGTTTGTCGTGGCTAATGTGTTCAAAACATTTGACGATTCTTTGTTATCAATTGCCATTTATGGCGTTTACGTGAAAAGTCGAAGCTAAATAGGAAAAAAAAAGGAGAAACCGGAACATCAAGGTGACATAAACCTTCTCCGGGAATATTTTTTAAGCACTTCCTGTTCGCGACAGAATCGAATCGACATTGTCTATTCATTTTAAAAACCAAAGAAATTCATTTGGCTGTTATTAAGTCAAACAACGTCGAATGAATAATCCTCGATCACCAGTCAATCATCACATTAAATATAGGCGCGAATGTAATTTGCGACGAAAAGCTCTTTCCGAGTTCCGACACAATCGATGAATAAAGAACCGTCGCATTAAAGTCAATCAAAAAAATACTTATAAAGAAAAAAAAAAGAACATTTCCTCCGCGAAGATATAAAAGAATATCCAGTGAAGAGTTTACGGGCACTGCAATTTGTAAAGATTTTCCTTCAAATCATTTGCGCTGCGCACGCGGTAAAGCTTAAAGGCAAAACACGTGAATGACGTGAGGGAATCGGGAATATCATAAAACCGGCACCGAGTATGGTCAGCAGGAGCAGCTCGTAGCTATTTTACTCTTTAGTAATATACGACTTTCCTAGGTAGGGAAGCCATAATCAAGGCAGACACTTCAAACGACCGATACATGTGTAGATGGTGGACAGACACGTCTACTAGTTTATAACACGTCAAATATTGATCCGTAATCAGCATATATGTACATACCGTCATCCAAAGCAAATGCGTTGCCGCTATTTGCTGCTGAGTTATTTGGTATTGTCTTCTAAATGCCGGGCAAAACCTTTTAAGTACATGTACACCTAGAGCAGGTTTAGCTAATGTTCAATGTTTACTTTGCAAAACAAAAAGAAAAAAACAACTAACAGACTCGAGTTCGGAGGGCACCTGTTTGAACCTTAACACTCGACTGAGCTTTATACATTGTGTATGCACGTTCCCGGCGAACTCCTACATCAGATGATTGTAATCATGCTAACAGCATTTCCAGCGCACTCCTTCATAGCAGCAGCTACAATAGTGTACAAACTTCCCTATTTATAATTGACCTGACAGAGCGTATCTCAGCTAGTGTATGTACCGTAATATACACGTACGAGCGTCTATACTCGTTAATTCTTTATTCGTCACGGCAGTTTCTCCCTTCGGATACATTTGCACGAAACTAAACATGTTGTATTGAAATGCAAATAAAAATGTTATGGTGACTTACCGGAGATACGGCGCGTTACTAAAAGGCGTGGGTGGGTGATTGACGTATGGGGTTAAAAAGTGTCAAATTCACTCGATAATATCGTCCATCAAGTAAAGATAGGGTCTCCTGCAAATAGTCCAATTTTGAGTATTTTTTGTTGTTGTTGTTGTCTCTCTCTCTCTTTACATAATGCAAGAGCACAGATGATATTTGAATCAAGATCGCGCCAGAGAGGTTCAGTGTCCACTCGGATAGAACGGCGGCAATCGATCACTTATTCAAGATCACCGTTGGATACATTAAAACGGAAGGATATAAGGAGAGGAATAGATGGTCGTCAAAGGAGATGCAAGAACACCGAGGAAAACAAAAAGGCAAACACCAAAATACTAAAGGGACAACAAACGAGAATCAGTCATGCGAGAACGACCAGTCTAAAGTGTATGAAAGCGACGTACACAACTGTACCGCGGGCGGGCACCCGGGTTAAATGTCGGCGGGCTAAAGGCCAAAGTGTCCGCGTTATTCTTGTGCCATGTCACGATCCCAGAAAACGAAAAAAAAAAATAAGGGCGACGTCTACTACTAAATACAACGTTCAATGTTTATTCGAAACCGCCTACTCGACGTTGAATCAGAGACAGACACAAACGCACAGCACACACTACCGCCACCAAAACTATCGATTGCCCATTTGAACTGCAGTTTTTCGGCAGGCGCGCTACAGTGGTAGTTTTTGTACAGGCCAATGAAGTTTGTGTCTGGGTGGGAAACAAACTCTGCTCCTTTTTCGACTGGGAGCAAAGCCAATGTTGTGAATCCAGACTGTGCTGATTGTATAGAGGCTACTGCCTGCTGATACCTTAACTAGCCACAGGACAAGAAATAAACTATATACAGATCGCATCAGACGATTCGCGGACACAGTTTGACGCAGGGCACAAAAGCTGTGGACCAGCATGCAGTTAATGGCTATCTTATGTTTCTCTCTTTTAATACTTGAACTGTCGACGAGCTTTTCTGCTGCTGTGTCAAGAAGCCAAACTTGTCTCTCTCTCTCTCTCCCCCAAACCTCCGTTCGCCTGTTTACACAAGGCTGGGCGAAACTAGCGCTTTTGCTGCTGCTGCTGCCGACGAGAGAAGTCGACCCACTCCGTTCGGCTTTTAACCAAACCTTTATATACACACACAGACACAGAGAGAGAACCAAAATAATGACACAAAAAGGAGAAGACGAAAGGGGAAAGAAAAGGAAGAACTGCTCTTCACGATATGTATACAGTGTATACACTACTACACGAAAGGAGCGATCCGAGCCAGAGAGAGAGAGAGGCAAAGAACAAGAAAGAGAGATAGAGATTGAAAGCCTATACTGGTTTGTTTGACTGCGGGCTACGAACCTGTTTGGTGGGCGTGCTGTTAGCCAACATCCATAAGGAGTCTGGAGAACGAAAAAAAAAGGGTAAAAAAGGGAATAACAAACAACCAAACAGGATAGATAGTATGTGACCACATCAAGAGAGAGAGAGAGAGACAGAGAAAGCCACAACAAAGACTATTAGTAAAAGAGTTTGCTCTGACTTATCGTGTGTAGGTACTTGGAGTACAAGGGGGGGTTTTCGATTTCCAAAGACTCTCATATTTGACATCTACTGCCGCATTAGCAATGATGCTGGATGTTGCCTCGTCTAGCCGTGTGTCCCTTTTTTCTTCTTATAGTAATACCCGATGAATAATCCTATGAACGTTTTTGGTGGTACAGCCTTGCTGGATAATTTTCTGTGTTAGCTGAAGAGCGCAAATTACTGGTTCTACAAATAACAAAAAAAAAAAAAAAAATTCTGCGTGAATGTGAGGCGAAAGCTGGTTTTTATCCACATGAGCCATGACCAAAAAAACCTAACTCGACAGCTTATACACGGATGCTGCTGAGTGCACACAAGTTTCCGGTAGGTTGGAATGACGGGCAGTATATAACCACCTTGCGATTTCTTCCCCTCCCCCCCCCCCCATAACAAAAGAAAGAAGATGAGAAATGAAGGGAGTCTGTTTGGTTGGCAAGATGCATTTTCATACTATATACTGCTTATAAATATATGCTGCTGTGGTGCTGCCGTATACGATGCGATAGTCTAACCTTTTTGTCTGTGTGAGGCCTCGGCCATATTACCTTATACCTTTGAAAATCTAATCCGATTTGCTTTGTGTGTAAGAGGCTAGCTGTGCACAGTGGTATACATATATGGTGCGGTGAGCCATTTTGTTGTGATTCTAATCTAAATAAATCGTAGAGTGGATCAGCCGGCGCTACAAGGAAACCACGAAACTTCTGTTTTCTTTTCTTTTTTTTTCTTTTTTTCTCTCGTTTTCTTTTATTACTTTGAGCTGATTTTGATGGATTGTTGCTCATTACTATCCTTCCAACTGTCAAGTACTGTATAAACTTCGTTCCGACTGAACTAAAAAAAAAACGCCGGTTTTATTAATTCCTGAACCAAATTCTAAGCAATGAATTAAATGAGGCCATTTAGGGTAATGTGTGAATGCGAAACAGAAGAACAGAAAGTGAAGATAATGAGACGGATCTGCCTCCCAATGAAAAGAATCAAATGAGGAAAAAGAAGATCGGTATGGCGATCTCTTGTTGGCTTTGTTGTAACATGATCGTCCCCAGTATAGCGTAACATTTTTCGTGCTGTTTACAGTTGATAGAAAGAAAAAAGAAAAGGACAACTTTTGCATACAAAGAGCCATATGCCCATAATGGGCACGTTATCTGATTAGATATGTCTCTCTTTATAGAGTCTCTGTACTATATATCCCTCACTCTGTCTCTTACCATTGTCGTCAGGCGCCTTTTGTTCTTACACAGAGCTGTAACCCGATCATGTAAAACGGTGTACAAAACCAGCCATTGTCGAATTGATGTTAGCCAGCCGAGCAACAAACGTCAACAAGAATCGATCGTACATCATATACACACTATGCACTCAGCTAGCTGACTTATCACTTTCAACAATCGACCACAAAAAAAAAAAAAAAACATCCAAGCTCAGAGCTATTCAATGTTCATTCACTGAGTAACCGTATCACTATATAGCGGTGGGACGATCTACCGTGTTTATTTCATCATTATTACGTTAAACCAACACATTACGATGGCTTTTACAAACACCTCGCAGGACAGCACGAAAGACCGACAAAGTGCACAAGAAATATTTGATTCTTACTTTCAAGGTGGAGCGGATGGGAGTGTCCGGTGTATAGAAGTAACATCTGACACGAGCCAATTTAATATTTAAAAAAGAATCAAGACTTATAACCTAAATGCGATATTGATCCAAATCCTGAAGACCCACAATTTGGCACGCCGTCTAAACACTTTTAACA
Source organism: Daphnia galeata (assembly GCA_030770115.1). Lineage (NCBI taxonomy): Eukaryota > Metazoa > Arthropoda > Branchiopoda > Diplostraca > Daphniidae > Daphnia > Daphnia galeata. The sequence continues at coordinate 4,536,127 of CM061121.1, read as the reverse complement.
CAGTCCGCCCACCATGTTTTTAAATCACGTTCACACGATCATTCAAAAACATTGATTCTTTGTAACAACGTAAATTGTTGATACAGAAGTGTAGGTAATTCATTTAACAGAATTTGCTTCACAGGGAAAATAGATCAGGCGTGCACGTTATGGAATTAAAATGAGAAAACAACCGACAACTTGCTGCTACACGACTCCACGACACAAACTATGGCATTATTCTGTGCTGCAAATTTTATGTAATAATAAAGGAAGGGTCGGAAAAACGACGGCAAAAAGAAAAATAGAAGCACAGGGGTTAGAAAAGTACCAAACCAAAGAGAAAGGGTTTACACATTTTCACTGAAATAAAATAATTTAAAATTTAAGGAGAAGTAAGGAAAACAAAGAAAAGAAAAAAATGGAAACCCCCTATACACTTCAAATAATCATAAATAAATAAATGATGAAACAACTGCCACGTTATCTTTTGATGTATCATAAAAAAGAAGAAATAATATTTAAAAATAAAAATAAAAAAAAAGATAGAAAAAGACAAAGAAGAAATAGAAGAATGGAGTGAAGAGCGGTCCCTTATATGGGAACTCCCGTGTCTGTCGCTGTGGAACCGGAGGAGATGCTGATAGGCTTCTGATGGCGATGGTAGGGATCACGCTTGTCACGGCTGATTCACCCAACACGCAGTCCTATAACATTGCGACGTGACGGCATGATGCGCCTGGCAAAAAATTTACGAAACTTAACCCAACAGAAGGTTAAAATGGATAGGGGGGGGGGGAAATGAAAAATGGACGAGAAGAAACCTTGAAGGCGGAGGACAAATGAATATAACTTTTCAAGTTCTTAACTCATAAAAACGCAACTATGGAGAGGCATATTGACCTCTTTCTTTTTCTTGGTTCTCGTTTCATTGTCATTTTCTTTTGTTTCGGGCCGCGACGAGGTGAATGTGTGTCGCGGACAAAGTTGGAATATCTGTAATATACCAAAACAAGACTTATTCTTTAGCTTCCATCGATCATTCGTGATCATTCCTTGGGAAAAATGTATGTTAGACTTGTTTCAAAACATCGGTGCTGTCAGTAACTATACACAACAATATTTCTCCCAGACATCAATTTAATCGACTAATGGGCCCCAGAGGCCAGATGTGCCAGAGAGTCACCTGTGAATCTAATCTTTCGATTTATATATCCTACAATAGTATCTATCTCTCCGGGGCAACAAAACCTATAATCCTTGTGCCTCGTGCATCCTATGTTATGTAGCAGTTCCTTTTTTCTTTATAAATCACTCTTTTACTTGATGCTGTACAGAACCCAGGAAAAGTTAAGTTCACCATCCTAGCAATAGCAATCTCTTTTGTCCGGAATGAAAGATATTGCATAGAGTGCAGTGCTATGGAGAAAAAATGCATACATATTTCGTTTAGGGCAATCTTTGCTTTTTTCCACTTTCGTACTATAGATACGCTAGATCAATAACAACTAAGACGGTATAGATGACGAAGTTTCACCTACAATATTCGGATTTTATATGGAATTTTCCAGTACATTGTACCTTGTTATTGGATCCTCTTCACACAACTTTCTATTATGCCATATTTACATCCCAGTTTTTCGTTGTGGAGGTAGTTTCATTGTAGATACTAGTGCAAAATTGAATTTTGAAGCGGATGAAAGCGAATAGTTTATCTTTGCCTTCCTCAACAAGCGGAAAAAGAAAGACCTTAAAATAACTAAACGGCACGTATACAACAAGTATAAGTAATTGGATTGCACATGCACGGACAGGTTGGGCAGTTTAGCGCAACGAAACATAAACTCCTTTAGAAACTTCTCGGTACTTTTTCGACAGTAGGCTATTGCAAAGTTTAGTTGAGTCAGTGTTAACACTATGACAACTGAACGCCGGATCTCACGTTTTTCTTACGGAAAAAAGGTTAAAATGTTACAGTGAACGATTTGTTATACACAGCGGATATGGAAAGTGAAAAAAAAAGTCTTTTGGATTAGGATCGGCGAGAACTTTAGGATGGACGCACACGCAAATAAAAAGGAAAAGGATCATTTCCGCTAGTTTTACAGTTTCCGAGTAACGGGGATCTTTCGGTGATTTCGCTCTCACGCTGAAGCGAAACATTTTTTGCGTCGTTATTGAAGTTGATCCATTGCTTTTACAGCTGCAGAAGCATTGGAGTTTGTCGACAGTAACGAATCGAACAAAATCAACAGCGCAGTCCTCCGGAGACCGGGTTTGATACAGACCAAGACAAGTCATTACGACTATTCTCTTAGCTGATTAATAGTCTACGACCATGGTTAATTCTTATTTAATTCGTCAGCCAACTAATCTTCTCTTTTGTTTACTTGCTTTCGCTTCCGTAGCTCAACCCACGAATCCCTTTCTGCAGATGATCGCAATACTTCTAGGCTTCTTCGCCAACACTGATAAGAAACCTTGGCACTACTTGGGAGTATTGGGGGCAAAAGGGAACAAGGGAAAAGAGGTGGGATAACGACGGGTCGGATGCTCCCTAGTTGAGCGAACCCAGATCGCTGCCAGGAACCACAGACGTTTTCCTAATCAATCAGTAGGATTGGTTCCTGTCATCGGCAATGTTCAATACAATAATACAAAACGAAGAAGAGTCAATGGACTTACGAAAGCGAGAGACGAGACGAGTAGGGAGACGAAAAAAGAAATTCTCGAAACGATGTGACGTCATTACTTCCGGTTCGCCGTCCACGTTTCTTCTATTTCTAGACAACTGCGAATGAGGGAAAGCAATGCTCTCGGGAGAACTTGCGAGATCAAGAAGCGCGGCAGCTGTCGTAGATTGAGTGTAATGGCATGGCAGACGCAAGCATATCGATTAGCCATCATAAGAATTACAGCCGTAGCCGTGAAATAACACTATCAAACTGGAATCCCACTAAAAACTCGTTGCACGTTTTTCACTGGAGTCAGTAGCAAAAATCTGCATGCGACATCCATCGAAAGATTATGTGAAGGGCAATGGCAGAACAGTTTTCATTTCAACAATACCCCAATGATTAAAAATTGTGAATGCAAAAAAACAATCTTGATTTATTTCATTAAAGAATTTCGAATTGTGTTAAAGACTCACGAATAAAGAATTGTGATTTACTGTGAGAGTCGAAGAAGTAACACATTTCTGTATGAATCGTCATCATCATCAATTTCCGGCTGTACAACTCCGACTGCCTGATTATCTAGAATTCCCCAAAGAACATATTATTTTAATTCGACGTATAGCAAATATTACAAAATCTACCATACCCATGGGAAACATGTCGTCATCATCTGGGAATACGTCAACACCCTGGCGTGGGCCATTTAATGCAACTGGAGCCATAGGCTCCATAACTTCGTTATTACCATCATTACCCATGGCTACGACTACAAATTCGAAAAAAAAAATAAAAAAAAAATAAGGTTAATCTGAACAGTTTTATGAGTGGCTTGATGTTACCTTCAAGAAACATAATGTCATCATCCGGAAAAAGTTCTTCTCGGTCGTTCACAACAACTAGGGGACGTTGTTGAACTAAATGTCGGGCTTGGACGAATCCGTCACGCATCAGTAATTTCTGTTGTAAATAATAAGGTTCGGCAATAGCCATTTCGTCAGTCGATGGTCCAACCAGGAAGCGGAAAGTAAGGTGTCCAATGTCATTTTTGACCTCTGTCTTAGGTAACTCGTGCTCGTAACAGCTGTACCTGTTGTAACAACGTTATAATTACCTCATAATTTACCAATCTGGCGAATAAATTTACCTCCGGTACGTATAATAATGTAGTCCAGCACATAGGGTACACAAGATGCCTTCTCGTTTTGCCTCAGACGGCTCATTATTTAAAGTCATTATCTTAAGTGGAGTTGTAACGAGCGATGCTGTTTTAGTCCTACACTGCCCTGGCAAAATTTCTTGGCAACGAAAGCAAATAGAAATCGGGCCATGAGCGTCTAGATAAGTGCTGGAATCAACAATTTTTTCACGACGATCGCCAACTGCTAACAAAGTGTAGTAACAGGCAGGATTGATTATCAGCTTCCGTTTTGCTCGCGTGACGGCGACGTACAGCAAATTTCGCTCTTCCTGTGCCTCACCGCTTATCATACCAGAAACGAGAGTTGGAATGAAATCGTCCATCAAGACGACCGTATCCCACTCCATCCCTTTAGATTTATGAGCGGTAGAGAAAACGACATCTAGGAAACAGATCATTTTAAAAACACTGATGATTGATAGCTGTCGGCATATTCTATTTACCCGCATCTGAAATTTGGACATGAGAGTTTTGAATCGCATCGATAAACATCTCCGTTTTATTTCTCGCCCAGTTCACCTGGGCGATTCTTGCTCCCCACTCCATGTCCATCGTGGCTTCTACGTAATTGGTGAAACTTGTGTAGTCTTTGAATAACTTTCGATTGCGGAGAAAGGGACTGACAATTTTGTTGTAATCTACGAGAAAATATGATATTTATCACAATATCTATTAAAAGTTTTCACAAATTAACTTACCACTGTTCCAAAGATGATAAACGTCAAGTAAGAGGTCCAAACTCATGTTCTTAATTCCCTAAAAATTACAATTAAATTCATTATTGTATCTATTGCAAGCAGTAATAACCAAAAATAAGTTGGACTTACCCCAGCAAAAGAGATTTTAGTCTTGGGTTTTTGGGAACTGCTAGCGACGTCACAACCAAGAACTTCAACGACTTTTTTGAAAAGGGTCAGGTTAGTTCTAGCCAAGTAGCAAATCTGTTTGCCATTTTGCATTTGATGGTGCAGTTCATGATCAGCATCGCTCAACGCATCACGAACATCAATGCCTACCAAGCACTTATTATTTACTTTATTCAAGACGGATAAACAAGAATTGGCCATGAAACCAATCTCTGGGCCGAATCGGAATGACTAAGAAAAAAATCGGTGAGAAATATGGACTTATTGTTACAAATATTTAATTAATTTGATGAAATCACCTGTGTCAAGTAGAACGTGTGTGTGGCAGGTACTTTATTCAGTGCATTCACTGCATATCCTGGGTTTGCAAAGAAACTTATAAGTACAGTCAAGTCCCAAATTAATTAACATTAATTTTAGCTATTCTTACGCCAACGGTAGATCTGCTGATGTGGATCTCCGACGATAATACGAGGACCAATGTTGCGAAGAAATACATCGAGCATGGCTCCATTCAAATCTTGTCCTTCGTCTACCATCACACAGTCGACTTCTTCGGTTTCAAATAAATTGGGTTTTGTCAACTGCCAAAGCTTAAGATATGCATCAAAGGGCATTTTCAGACGCATGTCGTTTGGATTCTGGATGGAAGACCAAACTATTTTTGCGTCAGCGGCTAATTTCTAAAAATAAAACAATAAATAAAGGAAAAACAGCTGCTGTTTGAGACAAATTATGAATAGAATTTAATTAATTTAATCTCACTTGTCGTTCATCGTGGGTAAGAACTTTTTCTCTAACTTCTTGTCTCATTCTATCTTCAGTTGACTTGTTGCAGACTTTGGTAGGCGCATGATCAGAAGTTATTGTTTCATCAGCTGAACCCCAGAATCGATTAAGAGTGTCAAGGACCAGTTTTTCTCGTTGATATCTTTTAAATCCAGGTCGATCTGATGGAAGTATATGGCTTGAAAGTAAACTCGTTGGGAAGATGTTGCCCATTTTTTTTTTTTTCATAACGCCACTAGTGATGATATGGCGATAAGCCAACTGATGAATCGTCCTACATTTCACGTTATTCGGAAACTTTCCGCCGGCTTCATCAGACACTGCTCTATTATACACAATAAGCAGAAATCTAGTGTTCGGATTCTTCTCAGTAAAACGTAGCAGCGTAGTAGTTTTTCCGCTTCCAGCAAACGCTACGATCTTGATTAACTAATACAAACATGAAAGGAATTGTGAACAATTTTTTTCAGGAAAATATAAATTACTCAATTACATGATCTCTTTCGATCTGATGATTAACAATACGTGATTGTTCGTGTGTTAATGGAGGTGCAGCAGACTGTTGCTGGCTTGATGACTGACGTGGCACATGACCAAGAGGGACACAGGTCCAGCGATTCTCAAACAAATTCAGAGCGTATATCAAATTGTAATGCAACCTTAGGGATTAAAAGTTAAAAAAAAAAACGGTTTTTGAAATAAAAAACTCTTAGACACATTAATATATATAATAGCTTACTTTGCTGGTACTTGAAACTTTCTGTGGAAGTAGAGAAACAAAGTGCACAAACAGTAAAGTTTCTCCATTACTTCCTATATGCGTGCAATGTAAAGGTTGTAAAAGGGTGACACAGTTTAACTAAATCATGCAAGATTAATATACCATTGTTGTGAAATCACTTCCAGAATGTGCCAATAAATCAAACAATCTGTAAATCTCCCATACATCACTTGATATGATGCAGATACGTAGCAGTTATCCCCCAAAGTGAAGTTGCTTGATACTGCTCAATCATTAATTTTTCAGCTAAACTGAACAGGGGGTGACTTTTCAAGTATCTCATGGTCTTAGGATGAGACTCTCGGAACTCCAAAAAATGACTAAAAGAAATTCAGAAAATAAATACTAGAAAATTGATAAATAGCCTACATCTTACCGAATCAAACCTTGAAGACAGTTTTCTGCTCCTGTAATATTGTAGGGCTGACAGAATTCTTCCAGGAATATAGAAGAATTCCTAACATGTTGAGTGTATTTAAAATAAAGCTTTTTCCATGGTATAAACTAGAAAAGGGGATTAAAAGTGTGTAATTTTTTTCCACCCGTTTGGTTTTATGCGGATTTGAAAGCCATGCTTACTTTCTCCCGAAAAATGATTTCTTTCCAACTCTGGCAAACATGCACACATGATTTGAGAAGATCTACAACAGGTATGTGAGCCAAAATATTTTCAAGCACTTCAACAGGAAGAACATTCATTTTCGCATCGAGTCGAAAGAAAAACTAAGTATGTACAAAACTACAACGTGTGTGATTCGTTGTTTATGTTGTCGTTTTAGACTTTCAGTGTAACTTAGAACCAGACGACCAGACGACGGTAGCCTAGCATCAGCTGTTCAGCATCTAGTGATTAAAATACGAAGCTTCTGACTTTTGAAAGTTTTTGAAAAACGAAGCGGTAATTGAATTGTTTCATTACAGATTTACAGATTAGTATAAAAATTAAAAATAGATTCTAAAGATATAAAGGTAATAACATTTGTTAATCATTAAAATAAAATAATAAAATTACAAATTGAAAAGCCACGAAAAAAGTAATATCATTTTTTTCGGGATTTAATATTGGCCGAGTTATTTAAGGCTTCATCATGCGCTTTTGAGTTGTGATTTTCACCTGCACGCATATTCCGTTGAATAAATTTTAAAAAATCATGAGCGACATCAAACAGCAGATGAATTGGCTTCAAATATGTTTTTATTTTGTAACTCTGCAAGGGACCAATTAAATCACCAGAAGAGGTAATAATAAAACTATACTCTATACATTCCTGTATTGAGAAACTAGTTTACACCATACGTGAGTGCAAAGATCTTAATTACCGACATGGACTATGTTACGATGATTTGGCGGTAAATTTTTTATGGTGATTGATAAAGGCCAGATAAAGATCTGTCCAATTAACAACAGAATGTTTTATTCATGTAACCTTATAGCATTGGGCATTGGGGTTGGTTACTAATGTGGCTTGTTTCGTAATAATTTTTCAACAGCTTTACAATTCATGTGCTTGTAAGTATAGGCTACAGTTCTACACTACCACGAATGGAGACGGCAAAATCATATGCCAGATTGATTACATATATTTTTCCACATCACAAGGTTATTGAGCCAACAGCCCATAAGTCAAGCCCGGCTCAACCTTGGACCAATCGATTTATTTCTCAATGATATTGGACTTATTTTTGATCGTGAAGAAATTAGCTTTATACATTTGACGACTTTTAAGGTGCATTCACACCAAGCGTAATTCAGCTTAGCGTAGTGTTAGATAGTGTTGCATAGCCTAGGGAAAGAAGAGGGGAGACGAAAGAAAACGGAGGGGAAACTACACACTTGGAGAAGCTCCGCCTCACCCCAGCATCCCAGAAGGAGAAGGGCGGAGCTTCTCAAAGTTTGTACGTTTCCCCTCCGATTTCTTTCATCTCCCCTCTTCTTTCCCTAGGCTATGCAACACTATCTAACACTACGCTAAGCTGAATTACGCTTGGTGTGAATGCACCTTTACACTAACATTGAAGGTCACAAACTGAATACAAGAGACGTACAGGAATTGAATTCTCATCCACACTCAAGTGAATTTCCTGTTTTGCTAAAAGTCAGCTTACATTTATTTTATTGTTGGTACCAGTTAAACCCCCCCCCCCCCCAATAACTGGTACGAGGATACGTGTTATCCGTAAAGCTAACAGAAATGCAGTACGTTACCTGTTTACTATCTTGAATTTTGGAGTAATTGTTGTTTCAAACGTAGCATTGTACATATTGACATATGTGGTATAGTAGCAAAAGGAACTGACATTTACAAGGCCTTCAAAGTGAAGCCATTTGTGTACCTTGTTACTCGATCTTTACAGTTTGACATTCAGCCTAGATTAGCAAATGAACTTGCTTGACAGCTGATGAACGTCATATCGTCCACGTAACACAATTGACGCAATCGAAGTAAGGCGATCACTTTGACCCTCGATTACTAGACAAATAAGTGCACTGAGTCTACTAGATTCAAAATTTCTAGGCTTAGTGCGCGCTCGTATCAATATTGGCTGAACGACGTGTGCTATGCGTGCATGAAAACGTGATGGTCACAGAACGACGACAGCCATTTTTTACAGATAATTTAAAAATAACAAAAAAACCCGTAAGATTAATCTCCGTAATTTAAATACTTGATCCGTTTCAAAGTCAAAGGTTGGTTGCAAACATGGTACTTTAAGTCTGGAATACCCCGCCTCTATAGTTCTTGTGCAAAGCGTCGTGTGGACAACTATAAAACCCAATGATCTTGACGGTCGGTTAATGATATTCATAGTTGGAAGCATCAAGTATAACCTGTGCATTAACGTAGGTCAATAAAAATGAGTTGCATCCTTAATTTCTTAATTTTTATAAACTTGTTTTATTAAAAGATCCCGTCGCAATAGCCATGAAATTCACATTGGCATTAGTCGTTTGCGGATTGATGAGTAGCGCTCTGCTGGTTGACGCCAAATCCAATAGCTTCCGAGAACGTAAATTATTACTAAACAATTATTGATATTGAAATTTAACAATTAACAAGACATTTAATTTTTACTTATTTCAATGCAGTGATATCGAGCAAGGTTGGTTCTTGTGCCGGAAGATGTGGTCAGTCCGGAACAGACGCAACTAAGCCTTGCCAGTGCAACTTATCTTGTCAAACGTACGGGGACTGTTGCGACGACTACCTCGACATCTGCAATTCTTGCCAGGGACGCTGCTCTGCTGCATATAATAAACTGTGGCCATGCCAATGCAATGTTGATTGTCCGTCTTACAGCAATTGCTGCTCCGACTACAACGCTCTATGCCTAGGAGGTAACAACATACTTACACCTCAATACAAGTTCATTAACAGTTGATGCAACAATAAGAATAAATATCTTAATATCCAGTTACAACAACCGTTAAGACCACTGTTACAGTCCCCAATTTGACGACAACTACTACACAAGCAACAACTACTACACAAGCAACAACTACCCCCGTTGCAACCACAACACCCGCTGCGACCACAACACCCGAGCCATTTACTTGTCCTAACGACATGTTCGGAAAATATCCCAATCCTGAAGACTGCAAATCGTTTTACGAGTGTGTAGCGGGAGTAGCGTACCTTAAGGTAAGTTTTCTTGTTTGGATATCTATACATTTTGAAATGTATTATATTATGACCATAATGCTCTTTATGTATTTAGAACTGCCCACCTGGCCTGTACTACAATCCGGATTTACAAGTCTGTGATTACCTTGATAACGTTCCTTCGTGCCAATGAAAAAATCATCTAGTCAAATTATAAACTTATGTATAATTCAGATCATAAAAATTTGAATCCTCTGAAATATTTTCAGCACTGTCGTCAAATTCTTGAATACAAACACTCGAATTTTTCGTTCTTGGTTTCATTTCTGATTATCATCTCATTGTTTACAAATTTTGGTGGTGGTGGTGTAAGTGGTGTTTGCATAAAAATAAATACGAAATTTAATGAAACTACTATATCCTCATTTTCCTCTTTTCACGCGATGTAAATATTGAGATTGGCAGGCTCATCGATAGATGATTATTGAGGCATAGTAGTGCGATAGCTGTCCGTGAAATATAAGAATAAGTAAAAAAAGCAAGCCTATCGGGAAAATTAGATCTCGCAATCACACTGGCTTTTCCAGACGTAAACAAGCTGTTTTAATCAATCATACATGTTTAGTCATTTGACATAACCACGCCTCTAATGTAAACCACCATTTCGTCTAGACGGGTTTTGTATAAAACTGACACTTGACAGTCGGTTCCATGATAATCGCCGCATGCAACTTCAAGTAATTGCATCTGTATGTTCCGTTCTCGTATTATACCTACAGTTTCTAACATTTTTTTATTAATAATTTTTTTATTTGTATTCTAGGGTCTACGATTTTTTCTGTGCAATTACATAATCGTCATGAAACTTTTCATTTTTATCGCCATCTGTGGATTGATGAATGTTGCTGTACAGGTTGAGGCCAGGAGAAGTAGCTTCCGCGAGCGTAATTATTGAATGAATCATTATATTAATGGCGTATCAAAAGACTTCATGCTAAATTTTTATATCAAAGTTTTGATATCGAGCAAAATAACTGATTCCTGTGTCGGTCGATGCGGCCAATCCGAAACTGATCCAACAAAGACGTGCCAGTGCAATCCATCTTGCCAGACAGCTGGTTTGTACATTTATGTTTGATGCTGTATTCATCATATTTAAAAAATTATTGACGTTATCCAACAGGTGACTGTTGCACCGACTTTGTATCCACCTGCAATACATGTGCTACCTGGGGACGCTGCACTGCTGGAAATGATCCGAATTGGCCCTGCCAATGTACCGCTGAATGCACAGACAGCAACAATTGTTGCCCCGACTACGCCTATCTATGCGGCGGAGTTGGTCCAACAGGTAATCACGTGCTGTTGATTTAAACATGACCTCACATACATTAATAGCATATATAGCTGTTAAACTTGAGCCTTTATCTGCTGCTTGGCCCATGAGTGGTTGAAACGTTAAAATTCAATCTTTCTTTTATCGCGTTTACTTCATTTTGGCTAAACAATTTAACTCCTTTTAAAACAGGTACAGGTACAACCATAAGGACAACCACCCCTGGTGGCGGAGCTGGTTCTTGCGCTGGAAGATGCGGCCAATCCGGTACGGATGCAACTAAGCCTTGCCAATGCAACCTATCGTGTCAAACGTACGGAGATTGTTGCAGTGATTTCCAAGATATCTGCAATTCTTGCCAGGGACGCTGCTCTGCTGCATATAATAAACTGTGGCCATGCCAATGCAATGTCGACTGCCCATCATACGGCAATTGCTGCTCCGACTACAATGCACTATGCCTCGCAGGTATATAGCCTAACATATTGAGTTCTATAATTTCGACAACAGCTTTTGGACTATTACGAAGATGAAGACATATAATTTTGTTAATCGTAAAATTTCATATGCAATATAATCTATTACTAGCTTATTTTTATGGAAAACGTTATTGTACACATCTATTTCGACGGGTTTTATTAAGATTTCATGCCTGATCACGAAGTCATACAGATCTGAACTTTATGAAACAATATATTTACAACCACATGCATGACTGAACGATCAGTTGACAGTGGACGATCAAAGATTTTCCTATCATACTGTAGGCCTATACTGCATTAACGTTATCACCGCGGGTTATCAAGATGATGCCAAGGCTGATGCATAAGGTCCACGAATCTTAATCTATATCAATATAAGTACCATAGTTAATAACAGGAGTAGTTTAATATGTTGTTTTGTACGTATAGTCAAAAAGTCTTAGGTAAATATGTTAATGCACGCAAATCAAAATTTAATTGCAGCCACAACAACAACAGTTAAAACAACAGTTACAACGACAACTATGCCGACAACAACTACTCCAACAATAACAATAACAAAAACAACAACAATAACGCCTGTCACTACAACAGCCACCACCTCGTCATCACCAGAACCATTTACTTGTCCAAACGATATGTTCGGAAAATATCCGAATCCCAACGACTGCAAATCGTTTTACGAGTGTGTAGCGGGAGTAGCGTACCTTAAGGTAAGTTTTCGTGTTTGGATATCTACATTTTTAAATGTTTTATATTATGACCATAATGTTCTTGATGTATTTAGAACTGCCCACCTGGCCTATACTACAATCCGGATTTGCAAATCTGCGATTACCTTGATAACGTTCCTTCATGTCAATAAAAATGTCCATAGGTTTAATTGCGCTGTGCATTTGTTCGGAAAAATATCAAAATCTCCTTTTTAGCATATGCGTCATTCATGACTGTGTTTGACAGCTTGAAAATAAATAACATTTGCCAAAGTTTAAAAATGTTTAATTTTTTTAGTCTCATTTTATAAATTAGAGTCCTTAGAATATTTTTTTTTATTACGTGAAATAAATCAAATACAAAAACATACATTTTACTAAGTGAACGGAGATCTGAAACAAGTCAAACACGAAACAACCGCCCATTTTAACTTCTAAAAGGTGCATCGTTCCGCCGATTGGAGCGCAGCAGTGAGTTACTTAAAGTAAAAATTGTTCCAGTATTTATACGTAGCTTACTTCCTTACAGGATGCAGGCTAACGTACAGAACTGATTGATTTTCACAGTTGGCCGAAGCCGAACGCCGCTACTAACAATTTCGTAGTTATAGCGGAGCTGGGTCTGTGTTAAGAGTTGAGAAGCATCTCAGGATCGAACCAGTATCCTTCATGCCACGAAGCCGGCGCTATACCACTGCGCCTACAGCCGGTTATGTTACCCAAATTGCAATCAAAATATATTGGAAGTTTTGAAAAAAAAACAGGAAAAACAGCTAACCAAGTTTCAATAACGCTATAACTGATTTTTGGCTATTATTATTAGGTAAAAGAAATGCATGTTTTACGGATTGAAGGGATATCTGAAAAAAACCGCTCATTTTAAATTCCGTAATGCATCGTTTTGCCGGTTGGAGCGTTGCATTCACGATTACCTATCACAGCATATTGGTGTTTAAAAATTGTACGGTTTGTACCAGCATATGCGTAGCAATACTTTTATAGGATTGTAGATTGTAAGCTATCACACAGAACACGCCGCAATTAACTATTTTATAATAATAGCGGAGCTGGGTCTCTGCTGTTTTGGCGACTTCAGGATCGTACACCATTTGACGACGAAGCCGGCTTTACGCTTACAACCAGATACATTGTGATACATAATGCAGATGTATAATACATCCGGACTATATTGGAAATTTGAGGAAAATAAACAAGAAACATTTTCCATCACCCAAGATTCAATTTTGTTATAACCGATTTGCATAACTAAATGGATTCGTTATTTAAAGCAATCAAAAAGATTATTTTATTGAGTTGGCCAATGCGCTTCAATGAGAAGAAAATATATTAAATAACCGATCACAACACCAATATGAGGTATCACAATTGGAATCCAAAACCAGGTCCAATCACGGAAACTGAGTGAATTTAATGAGTGATTTAAGCTAGCAGTCAAACACAAAATATTTATTTACACAAATAGTACCTAAAGACCTTGATTCCCCATCCAGCAAAATAAGTTAAAATCCTCGGAGATAAGTCACGAGCAGGATTCGGTGAGCCACCAGTATTAAGTGAGAATCCGATCGCCAATTCTAGAACCAAAAATCCAATATAAAAAGCCACCAAAGGCAGCGGAATTCGCATGTTTTGGGGATCGGTTAAAGCAGCCACGCAGAGAGCAAGTAACGCGCTACCAAAAAGCTAATAAAATAAAATAAAATAATTCGACGTGTTGTATTGGGAGAGGGTCAGGTGGTCACATGCCTGATCTATAATGCAGCCTGAGATGGAAACGTAAGGCATAGGATATGTAGCAAAAATGGAAGCCAATCCCGGATCATCATTTGTGATGTAAAATTCGCCATTCCCTTTAAACATTATAGCGTCTAAAAGACGAAAACTTTGATGTAAAAAAGTTTCTGTGACGTATTACACAGAATACACCACCCCAATAGACTCCAAGGACAGCTGCTGCTCCGCAAAAAGCACCAAGATATTGTGCTAACCAGTAAACCGGCAATTTAGCCCATGGCAAAATACCTCTCAGAGCGAAGAGGAGAGAGAACGCCGGATTAGAATGTGCACCTTATTTTGGTTGAGAAAAATTGACGTGGAAATTGTAAGTTTTGATATTGATAAAACATTATTTCGTTCGTACCTGATGCACCACAAGCAATTAAGATACCAGACATAGCGGCAACGAAAGCACCCCATTTCGGGGCGACTCCGTTTCCTTTTTCTCCGTCCGTAAGAACAGCCTGGGCGATTAAGCCATTCACAAACGCCTTGCGAAAATTTAAATAACATTTTAAAAGGGTTAAGAAACAAGCGCATACAATATGAGATACCAAAATTTTATTTTTCAAGAATTTACTTACCAAAATAGCAAAAGTGCTAATAAATTCGGCTAAAAAAGCTCGAACATAAAGACGGTGATAAATAGCAGACCCGGATCTTTTCAGTAACTTCAGCGCTGATGTGAAAGCCATATCGAAATGACTATTTTGATATGGTAAACGGTTATGAATTTCAATATAGTACAAAGATCAAAAGAGGTGTAACCTAAAGAACCCACTGTTACGTTCAAACTCATTAGATAGCACAAACTACACATTTCTGAATGAATTGCGCGATTCATGATGATTATAAATAATAATCAAATGTCCTCATAAAAAAAAACCAACTCATGTTGCATAGTCATCACGCGATGAATTTGAACCTGCTACATATTTAAAACTGTATATCTATGTCGATTAACAGCCACGAAAAGCATAGACCTAACTGTCGCTCGCATACCGTCCAACTTTTGGAAGGAGTAACGGACTGGAGTAGAGAAGACCTAAAAAATTCTCTGACATTATTAACAAAATGAATATTTACGATTACCAATAATTATTTCCTTAACACTTCATACTCCCTTTCATTTCATTGACGCGGTTTCTTTTATAAGAATCCAACTTCAACACAAAAAGGGGTAAGTGATTTTTTACTTACTTTACTTCTCTCTTAGTCACTTACACTGCAAGTGAAGCGTTTGCAATTTATCAAAAGTAGTGTTAAATAAAAATATAGAATTCCCAAAACAATTTGCGTGTGTTGTTTAGGATAAACTTGTGTTACCTCAGGAATAAAGGAGAAAAAAGATATGGTAAAAATCGAAGTATTTGTAATTTCCAAATTCTTTTTTTAGTTGTTGCCAGTGGTTTTATCATCATATTTTATACACATTAAGAGAAGTATGGATGGGTCATGTTGAGGGCTGAGCACTATTTTCTTGTTTTCGTTTCCTCTCTTGGGCTTCCCTCATAGACTGCAACACTCTGGCTTCAAAATCGGCCATCGACATTGGTGCAGCTGAAGTTATGGTTGTTGGTCTTTGAGGTTCAGTCACACTTGGTTGGTCTCCTTTGATCCATGAAAGTGTCAATGGGTATCCATTTATCCCTCTTTCCACAGCATATGCTAAGTCAGCATCTTTCTTGTTAGCAAATTCTACAATTGCACTTCCTTTCTTCTTTGTTGAAATGAGCAAAGCAAGAATGTTCCCATATTTCTGGAGGATTGAATGAAGCTTTTCCTGTGTGTAAGGATCTGTATCTTCTGGATCAACTTTCCAAGATAGTTTCATTCTTGCACTTACAGTTCCTCTGGTTGATAACTGTTCTTTCTCTTTTGCCAATTCAAGGCGTATTTTCTCTTGTTCTTCTGCCAAATGGTTTGAACCTTGTTTCCTCAAACGTTCAATTTCAGCCTTCAGCTGTTCTTCTGGACTCCTCTGTGGGACAGTCTTTCCAGATGTTTGATAGGCTTTTTCCCTTGCTTCAAGTTCATCCTTGAGTTTTTTTTCTCTTAGAATCAAGCTTCTTGTACCTAATCTCTGTTTCTTTTTTGGCTCTTAAAACTCGATCATAGGCAGCTTTGGCAGATTCATCAGTAAGGACTTTTAGTGCTTCTGATAATTGATGAAAAAGCTTAGCTGCTTCAGGATCTGAAATTGAAAGAAGAAACAATTTTTGGAAAATGCAGAGTAAAATATAACAACAAAATTTCTTATAAGGTGTACTACATGTTTGAAAACTGCAGATCAACTATTTCCGATTTCCTGTCATGTAGCTTAATTACCTGGATTTTTATCAGGATGGACTTTTAATGCTTTCTTACGATACGCTGTTTTTATTTCTTGAATTGTAGCATCGGGTGAAACTTCAAAAAGACCATATAAATCTAATTTTGTCACGTCTATTTTTGACATTTTTGATTTTTTTTGGTAACGTTTAGTCGTTTACGTTCAGTAACGACTACACGTTGCCAGATAAAATTAAAGATCTCGCATCTCGGCAATTTGCATTTTTATATTTTTTTAATTTTTGATGTCTTGTATCTTGTATTTTTAAATAAAGAATATACAAAAATGGCAGCAAATTAGTAACAAAATATTTGTTTATTTGAATATGAAAAATCCTCACTAAAAAAAATTGTCAGAACAATCGAATATCATGAACTCATGATAATATAAAAATGCGACCGGTACCGGTATGTCCTGTGCTGTGCGCTAGGATGAAATGATTTAAAAAAATTTTAAACAGTAACTAAAAAGGCATTTTAGTTTAAGGTATTGGAATCTTCTAATTTTTATCTTTGCAATTTCACATTTATTATGTAGAAAGTGGAAAGGGTATGGAGTTGGTAAGATGTTAAACGGAAATAATTACAAGAAAATTATGTTTCAGTACCTGCGTAGCATTACAATTCACGAATTTGATTTGCAAGCCATAGCGATGGTCTGATGTAATTTGCTCAGCTGCCAATGGCAACTCCATAATTGATCATATGGATATCAACATGAAGTTCAGGGCTGTGCCTTCTATAATTGTTTTGTCCAATATTAGGATTGAACACAGCAAGATTTGATTCATATTCAGTCGCGCTAACACTAGGGCCAACACGGACAGTAAAGAATCAAATTTCAAAATCATATATAATCTTTTACACATATTGAAAAAAATCTGCTTTCTAACTTTGAAAAAATCCCTTTCAAACTCTTTTATTGCATAAAAAAGTTACAAGTTCAGTTTGTACTGCGAATTATTTTATGCTCTCGAATGCTTGCAATGCAATTCACTCTGAACATATTTAGTATTAAATTAACATCAAAGTTCTATGGTGAAGTCTTCCTCTTATTTCGGCCAGTGAGCTTCGATGAAAATAATGTAGATGAAAGCCCCAAGAGTTGCGCCGAAGTG
Organism: Daphnia galeata; assembly: GCA_030770115.1. NCBI lineage: Eukaryota > Metazoa > Arthropoda > Branchiopoda > Diplostraca > Daphniidae > Daphnia > Daphnia galeata. The sequence continues at coordinate 4,518,457 of CM061121.1, read as the reverse complement.
CGGAATCACAAGAGGGATCCAGAACCACATCCAGTTGTCGTAGCTGAATTGTAAAAGTTTAAGTTGGTACAATTATAAATTTTATTGATTGTAAGAAGCTTATAATAATTCTTTCAGATATACTACCTAAATACTTGAGGACCCCATCCGACTAGGTAAGTGAACAACCTTGGGGATAAATCTCGAGCCGGGTTTACGGGTACACCGCAGTTCATACTGAAACTTATGCCCAATGCCATTATGAGGAATCCCATATATAAGGCAAAGAGAGAGAGTGGGACTCTGCAGTTTTGTTGGTCGACTATAGCGCAGGCACATAGTAATAGCAACGCTGATCCTACTACCTGTTTTCAAATGTGTTAAAAATGCAGCAGTAAAGGAGAAATAATTATTCAAAAACACACTGAATCGATTATGGCTCCCGTCGTTGAAAGGTACGCAGAAGGATATGGAGCGAAAACGGCAGCGAATCCGGGATCATCTTCAGTCATCACAAATTGCCCCCCAGTAAAGTAATAAATCGCCTCTATAATTTGGATTAAGTATTATTATTAATAAACGTATTCACTAAGCAACACAATGAGTTGTAGAAAAAACCGAGGTAAACTGCGAAGACGCAAGATGAAGCTGCAAAAGCGCCAATATACTGCGCAGTCCAATAAACCGGTAATTTCCGCCATTGAACTGCAAGAAATGAATTCAGATGACAAAACAATTATGAAATTCTATTAATTTTTGATGACTTTGGGATTAGACTGCATCTTACATCTTCCAATACAGGCCAGAGCGAACGACATTGCAGGGTTGAGATGAGCACCTTAAAAAAGTACATTTTTAAATAACGGTTACACTTAATTTTAAATCTTAATTTATTACGAACCTGACACACCGCCAGCAACCCAAACTCCGGCCATTACACCTTGATTAAGACATTAAAAAACGGGACAATTTCAATTCAATTTTGAAGATAATTAGAAATAAGATGACATTTTCCAAAAATCTATTGAATATGTTTTACCGAATCCATCGCCAAATCTGCCAGCCAAGAACTCTGCAAGTTTCCCGTTGGTCAGAACTGATTGAGCCTTTGTTCCAATAATGCATAACTTGACGTTAGCAAAGAATCCATCATGTCGATAGAAAAATTCAGCGAATCACTGCAGGTAGCTCAAAGATGATGTTCCAGGTTTTTATATGTATACCACTAGAACGAAGGTCCCGGCCAGTTCTCCAAGGAATTCGCGGATAAGGGGGTAGGAAGACAGGCTGATGGCCCTTCTCACGCGACGCTTATCGACCATCTTGCCCCGTTGTTTAGATGGAGCGATCTACTCAGGCGAGTGAGTTTATTCAAACGACGACCATAGGAAAACCAGTCGCTACTTTGCCCCACTTTCTCCATTGCCTGATAAAGAGCTCCCTGAGCTGACACCCAATCACAGCAATCCCGACGAAAAATATCCTAAAACCAATCTTGACAGACATTAGACTGACACATTGACAGGTCCATGTCGACTCCACTATTGAGCAATGCAGGCCATTATCTCTATATAAACCCACATAATTTCACCAATAAAGGTAAAGAAATGCACTTGATAATACCATCGTACAAATATACTAACTGCTGTCTACAGTACGTCTGGCTTCTTATACATATATGCTTATCATCCATTCCTTAAGCATCTATTATGGCCGCATAGAAGTGAAATTTGTTAAGCTGCCTCTATAAACTCTGATAAAAAGAACCGGTCAATATTTTTTTTGTCTGCATCTTCCTACTTTGTGTATATAAGTAAACACTAGATATTATTATTTATGTCGGCTGTTTTTTTCGGTTTCCCCTTTGTAGAATCGTTCGTTCGAGATGGAATATCAAATGAGGTAACTTCAAAAAGTGGAAAAAAATAAAGGTTTTTCTTTTGTACATGTATCTCAGCTCGATGTGCGGAAAAAACACACGGTCACAAATGGTGCAACATTTTATAGATATAACGAATCAGCAGGGATGTATCATAGCACAACAGAGCTGCTTTTTTTGTTGTTGCATGGGAACAAGAGTAAGAGGAAGCCACATTTAACTCATTTCATTTATCATACCTACATACAAATATATAGGGTGGAGATGCTCTGTTTGAATAACATGTATATAGTCAAATAACACCGAATAACATTGAACTTCTTTCAAAAGGATATTAGTCAAAGTAATTTTCTTTTTCTGTTTGTATGGCGAGTATACAGTGGTCCAGTTCCCAAAATAAAAAATAATAATGAGGATCAAAGATACAACAATAGAATGGAACGATTTTTCAATGGTTGCAATCAAATAGATGCGCTCTTGATGAAGAAGCAAGATAGTCAAGTGGTTGCCCGGTCCGTCTTTCTTGTATTAATTTGACGTGGTAAAACCTATTTAGGTAAAAAAAGACAAAAACATAATTGGTTCTTATTAGTCCATGTCTTTTCCATTTAAAAATCTTGATAGTTTATTAATTGCAGCAAAAAAAACAAAAAAAACAAAACAAAGTTAAAATAGATTATAAATAGCATTTGCTAGGGAAAGGGAAAAACCAAAATCAAGCCGCGCCATTATATGAAATGCTCCCAACACCAGGCGATCACCACTTTGTAACTTGTGTCACTCACCCCTCTGATAAAAATTTTACAAAAAAGTTGGCGACGATCTTATTATCGACGTAGCGATCACTGCATTATTAGAAACCTATAATATCGTGTTGCAACATTGAAATTATCAATTTCGGATCGATTGATCTCTAATACTTCTATATAGCCATGTGTGTGTTGGGCGTACTAGAAACGGAGAAAGCTACAAGTTCTAAATATACGAATTGATGATCTCTTACTCTCCATATCCATGTTCTGAATCTTTTCTCCTCGCTCTTTGTTGAAATTCGCACGTGGAACGGTCATTGGCACCACTTCGTCGCCATCCTCCGGCCAGTGGGCTTCGACAAATGCGATGTAAATAAAGACCCCGAGGATAGCTCCAATATGAGGACCAACGATAGGTATCCAGAACCAGTTGTAATTGTTCCAGCTACAAATAAGGAAGAGAGAAAGGACGAGTCAAGTCATTGTTTCAAACAGTATCGGTAACGCTAAGTTTAGTTTCTTATTTTACCTGAAAGATTGGTCCCATCCAGCGATGAGACTGATGAGACGAGGTGAAAGATCTCTTGCTGGGTTAAGTGCGTAGCCACAGTTGGCCCCAAAGCAAACGCCGATACCCAGAATGGTGAATCCGACGTACATTGGCACTAGAGCCGACGGAATTTGCGTGTTTTTCTTGTCCGTGATGGCGCAAATGCAGAGGAGTAACAGCATGGTTCCCAAAATCTTTTATTTAAAAAAAAAGGGGGTTACGAACGTTCGGACAATAATGATTAAAGTTCAAGTCAATTTTCTATTGTTGTTTTATTTTAATAGACAACACCTGGTCGCCGAGCCCTCCAGCAACGGAGAGCCAATGGGCCGGATAAGTAGCAAAGATGCCAGCCAAGCCCGGATCGTTCAATTCATTGTTCATAGTCAAAGTCCCGTTGCTGGCATATTGGATTGCATCTGCAGTGCGAGCGAGCGAGAGACAAAAACAGAAATACAAAAGACTATATTTTTGGAATTTGTTTATAGCAGTTCGCAAAATTTCACACGTACCGCTATAGACTCCGAGGACGGAGGCAGCAGCGGCGAATGCGCCCAAATATTGGGCGAGCCAGTAGAAAAAAAACTTTAATGAGTGCAATACGACCAGCACAAGCCATTGCAAGCGTGACAGCCGGATTTAAATGGGCACCTGTCAAGTCGTAAATTGTAGCGTTATTTGTTTCGAGCCCCCGTGTTTCTTTGCGCGGTAAAGGAATCTATTTTTATATTGCGACGATACGAGGAGGTAACAAGTATATAGGAAGAAAGTAAGTTTCGTACCCGATACGCCCCCAGCAACCAAGACCCCCATCATAACACCGACGGCCCAGCCCCAGTTGATGGAGAAAAAGTCTCCATTGGCCTCGTTGGATAATTTAGACTGGGCTACACTGGCGTCACCAAAAAGCTGTAAATCGCAAACAAAACGGTTTAGTTAGTTAGTCACGTAGAGATTTTGGCAGAAGCAAAGAAGAAGTGAAACATGCAAACATCCTATTATAAGAAGAGATATCGCTACCGCATTGTTGACGGGAAAAAAACGTATTTACTCTTAAAATTTATCGTGCACGGGATTATGGAATCAAGTAAAAGCCTGTTGATAAGTCCTGTGCTAAGCCAGGAGCTTAAACGCGAGAATTGATTACAAAGGATGACTTGTTGTTATTCTTCTCAGTGTAATGTTGACAGACAGCACTGCTGTACTGTACAGTAGTAAATTCTGATTCAAAACGGGAAAACGTTACTAATCCCTTTTTGACTTTAACCTTTCCCCTTGAAAAAAACTGCGTTGATATTATTAAGCTATTTAAAGAATGACTCTAGGTTTAATCGGACCTGAATAATTGACCTTTCCTGTCGATTGTCGATCGAAGGGATTGTTGATGTATTATAAAGAGCGTCCAGCTTTCAAAATTTACCCTCAGTATAGATATAATTTGTCTTTGTCTTTTGATTTTGGTAGCTCTCACGTTCTCTATTATTCGCCGCTCGTTTCGATTCACGTTGTTTCTTGCATACTCATTGGCCACACCCTAGAAGTCAGGTCTCCATTCAGAGAAAACAGCCTCGAAATCAAAAGAAACAAAAACAAAAACAAGCGAGACGCTCAATAAACGTGACTTCATGTGTATGACGAGTTGACGACTGTAAGGCTATAACCTATATGGTCCTCCCGCTGGCGGTTTGGTCACGTTCGTGAAATCAACAGTTTAATAAAACTAACACAAGAACAACAAAAAAAAAAATAACGGCATTCGCGGTAAGAAACTTTCACGACAAAACTCGTGTGACAATAACAGTCTCGAGTCAAACAACAATATTATTATAGTATTCAAAGTTTTTCTGTTTTATAAAGAGAGTAGAATGGATGTCAGTAAGCATACAAAATCCTGACCACAAATGTCTCCGACTGTAAGTCCGTGCGCGCGATCGTGTCAGCTCTAAAGCACAACACGTTTTATATTACGTCTAAAAAATGTAAGAATGAATTTGCGACTTACCACAAGAATGAAAGTGCCCAGGAATTCAGCCATAATCTCGCGGAGAAGTGGCGCCTCGACACGTATCATTTTCATAAGTTTGGGAGCCATGGCACTCGGACTGTGAAAAATAAGAAAAATTAGACTTTTGTTGCATTCCTGAAAAAAACAAAATCAACAAGAGAATACAATAACAAATAAAAACAAGGTCCAAGATGAGCAGTATACTTTTTTATAACCCAGTTCACAATGTATGTCTTCCGCCAACAAGTCATCGTATCTATCTAATATCTCGAGGAGCTGCGAAGTTCAATCAAAGGAAGTTGAGGATTTGATATTTTTTCGATTTGGGTTCTTTTGGGTTTGGGAGAATAGGAGATCTGCTTGCGGAAACGCTCAGAGAACATCTGTCTATTCAATTGAGTTTTAAAAAAGGCGAGAACGAAATCTGAAATAAGAGTTCACTTCCACGATCGAAAGTCTACGTCGAGATTTTGAAACGTGAAACCATTTCTTTCTCTGTCGATTGAAAATAGTGTTTCGAATCCAATAAAGCTAGCTCGGATTACACGTCCGCCGCAAATCCAATTGAATTCACGTTTTTTACGCTTCCCAGAATGAGAGTCTGTGAACCTCGTGTCTTCAATTGCTTGTCCATTAATTCGACACTCTCAAATTCGAAATGAGAGAAGCAGGAAAATAAATCACAACAAGCTACCGGTTTCATTTTATTATGTAAAAAAAGAGAAAAAAAAGGCGTAAAAAATCCAAATCCGCCCCGTGATGGTGGCCAGCGTGAAAATTGGGCGTTTACGTGTATCGTTAGGTACAAGTTTTTTGATTTCCCACAGCAGAAAATTGACATGTTCTCTCTTTTCAAAATTCACGACAGAATGAAAAGTGAAATAAACAGAGAAAATGCCGTTATCAATTCCCAAAACAATGTGTACGTTGTGTGTTGATGTATTTATTTAAAAAGGGAAAAGACAAGAAATGGAAAGGACTCGACGAGTTCTTGATGGATTACGTCCAGAATTCATGACAGCACGTTCACTCGAATTCAAAAAGACCCGCGCTCGTGGGAGCAGGTGGCGCCTGTCGGTGATCAATAGGGTCGGTCCCGACTCCCGAGCGCGCGTGTTTCAGCCACACGACACCGCTGAATAGGTTGGGTTTACGTTTCGCCTGTGTGTGTGTTGAGTTGGCCGAGGAAATCAACGATCGGTGAAAGCGCTCAACACACAACGACGCAATCCTTTTTTTGTTTGTTTGTTTATATCATGCCAACTTCCACGCAAATTCGATTCTTAGATAACAAACGGGCAACCTTCAACTGACAACGCCTCTCTCTGATGTTGTTGGCTATGTGTTGTTGTTGTTGTTATTGAAAAGTTCTCTCGCAATGTGACCCAGTGAGACAAATTAAAAAGTTCTCCATTTTATTTACTAGAGCAAACGTTTGCTCAACTATTGCTGTACAGCAACAGTTTGAAAGGAACTCGAGAGATAACCCTATTGAACTGTCCTTCTCTCTCAATGTCGTTAGAGTCCGAAGAGAATTAAAAAACAGAAATTCGACCTGATTTCTTCGAAATTGTTATTATAATACTTACATTAACTCGTAACTCGACATTGAACTTTTCGTGTCTCGTCGAAAGACTGACGACATCAAAACAAGGCAGAAAAATTTATTAAAAATTGGCGGATAGGGAAATCGTTTCCTTCAACCTTGTGCCCACGCCAATTAGACGAGAGATAAACTCTCGTTGGGATTTCTTTTGCTGTTTTAAAATAAAAAAAAAACAATCTATTTTCAGAGGTTGGAATGTGGAAGTGGGCGAGAAGCACTTTTACACACGAGATGCCACGAATAGATGAGACTGACAGTCAATGGAGGGGAAGCAAGGAAGAAAACTGGATCCAGTCCGTTGGTGGCAAAAAAAAAAGTAACTAGAATTTGAATCACACAAAAGGCTAAAAAAAACAAATAGTCACGGGTCTCGCTCAATAGACGCACTTGTGCGTACACAAAAATATGTGTCGTCCTAGCATTCCATAGTAATAATACTCTTTTTTTTTTGGCATTAGCTCGAGTCAGTCAACAACATGTGCGACCTATTTACCCGCCCGATTTTCTGGATGCGCATCTTTTGAATTTGAAGGGATGTGTGTATTCCTTTTCTATTGTAATAAGGACGGTCAATTTTCTTTTTCAAAAGAGAAAACGATCATGTCCGATGACAGGATAGCGCAATAGAATGTGGATCTCTTACCTTTTGAGGCGCTGGTTCTCTCTCGCGATTTATTAGATTGGGGCAGCACAGATGATGCACAACTGAACACTAAAGTTGCGCCAAGTCAAGTGTCCCCGCCGCCGCCACCGCTGCAGAGACCGCTCACTCCTCCTGCCTCCCCTCCTGCCTCCCCCCGTTGCTGGTAGTGTAGCGCTCTACCCCCACGTCGACATTGGAAGCAGCGTGACTCCAGCTCTCTATAGAGCGCCCCAAACTCCCTGTTACTTTGGAATCCATCACATCTATCGGACGAGTGTCAAAATAACGAGACGAAGGGAACGTCCCAGTCCCGGTGGTCCCACTATCACGCTTTCTTGCTGAGCGTTCCATATAGTACTGAATGCAATGTCCCTTCCCCATCTGTTTTGTACAGATGGGTAAGGAGGAGGGACGATGAGGAGGGTAAGGCGCGTGAGTGGGGTGGGTTACAGACGTTACACGCGCAATCGTTCTGTTCAATCTCCGTTATAGGACTGACCTTCAGACTCGGTTACTATCATCATGTGATGATAATATGATAATCGTTTCTATTGACTGATCTTCTTTTTCTCGATCCCAAAATCACTACCAAAATGAAAATAAGGATCGGCTCTTATAATGCGCTCACAATCACCATAGAGTTCGAGAACTAATCCCCCTCCCACTATTTTTTTTTTACACAAAATAATGCAGCAGAGATTATGGAATGAGCGCTAACATTGTAAACTGATGCTACCGGATAAAAATAAACTCTATTGGTCCTCCTATCCCCGATGGATGAGCACGAGGAAGACCAGGAACTCGGAAACATATAGGACTGCTGTTATCCAACTGTGCGCATCTTCATGCGTTCCATCGGTTACAATGTAACGAAGAAGCGTAATGCAATGGAAAAGTAGTTTCGAGTATTGTATACAGAGAAACAGCAAGGTTTTGTCAGGATCGTCACGCTACGAGTCACTCAGCGAGCGACTAGGAATAAATCTGAATTGAAACCTACATATAAGGACTTGGGTCGCAATGACAGTAGTGGACACAGTTCCAAACTGAATGATCCTGTCTTCTGCCCTGGTGAAATGACAGCGTCGTCCCATCGATTCAACCGGGAACATGTATATGACCGTACTACACTACACTTTCAAACAGTTCACAAGAATGGGGAAAAGCCCCGATTGAGGACAAGTATAAGAAAAGAAAAGGAAAAAAAAGAGAAAGAAAGGGTCATCGTGGTCAACCGTGGAATGACCATATCTGGAAACACCGCCGAAAATTGTAAATAAACACAGCACGACCATAATCGAAAGAAGAAAAAAGTGAAAAGGAAAAAAGAAAATCAGGGGCCAAGTCAAACCCCGTACAACTCACCGAATGGAATTGGTGGGGGTCAACTGCGAGTCAATCGTGTCAGTCGATTTCCAGTGATGACTGCGTCTGTCGTCCATGTCTTGTCGAATTTCTCGAGTGGCAAAGTGATGCGGATGGTGTCTTTGATGAGGTTGAAGCGGCTCGTTGCTGGCATGTTGATGACGATTCTCCATTGTTATTTATGGATGATAAAGAGATTCTTGTTGTTGACTCCGTTACTCAACCTAGACTGAAGGGTGAGTCGACTGTGCACCTGGTAGATATAGGCGGAAGGACGGACGCGGCCCAGGCAAAGCAACAGTCTCCAAACGTGTTTTTGTGCTGCTGCTCTTCTCATAGTGCAGCGTGATGTAGCGTGTGATTGAGCGAAAGCCACAAGAGGGAGGAGATTTTAAAAGAGAACGTGCACGAGCTTCCCCTCCCACCTCGAGGTCTCTTCCAGCGTCCAGGCCATCCAAGGATGGCTATAATACAAGCAAAAGGCGTAGGTAAAAAGGTCGCGGCGGACAACTAGCAACGAGTTCGTCATCAATAACGCAGACACATTTTTGTTGTTATTGTTGTGGTTCCTCTTAACCAAATGCGGAAGAAGAAGACTCAGCGACCGGATCTTTTGAAGAACAACAACTTTCATGTTTGCCGATTGCCTTGTTGATTCGTTTTTTACTTGACAATTTTCTCCCCTTCTATTTGATTTGCGGTCCCTTATTATATTTTCATTTGTTGTTTGATGAATGATGAAAGTGTCACAGTGGAAAAGGAAAGGTTCAGCCTCGTAAATAATCAAGCGCGTTTTTTCATTACACGGTCGGATGCTGATGAGATTTGAAATGTTTGTCTTTTGTTTTCTTCGCAAGAGGGAGAAAGGTGGACTATAACCAAGGTTATTACGTCTCTTGAATTCTTTCTTCTCTCATCTCTGTCTCTCTATCTCTCTTATTTCTGTATTCACTTTTAATTGCCGATGTGTGAATTCATTGTTGCTCTGCTGGCGGCTCAATCATTTCTGTGTAATAACACCAGAGGACTAATAAAACGATGGATCTCTTGATTGCGCTTGGCCACCAATTTTTGGATAATAACCAACCACTCCCTTAATAATTCCTTTTAAAGGAAAACAAAAAACTATCTCTTGTGAAACACTGGAAGACACAATGCAAAAGGAAAAAAAATAGAACTAGCGGTTGTTTTGTTTTTCTCTTTTTATAAATATGAGACAATAAAGAAGCCGCGACGTTCTACACAAACCAAAAAACAAAAACAAAATGAAATGCCCTTGATATTTCTGCTGCTATTCTTCTCCACTTGTTTTGTTTTTTTTTCGGGATGAATCGAGTCGACTCTAATCAACCTGGAGCGATGTTACACATGCAAAATGCGTATTGAAATAGAACTAGGGGAGGTAGAAAAATGTGAAATTTCTCCGCGGTCATGACTTGTATATATTAAATGTATTATGTAAACTTCTCTTCGTTCAGCTTCTTTCTCAACATCATCCTCACTCACTCGATCAAAACGCCTCCTGCCTTCGCAATTTAATTGGGGAGGGACGACACACAGCTGTTCCGCAACGCAAAAGAGATATTCGCATTCTGATCAGGATTCGATTGAAATTCGTTGGACTGTGTGGACACACGACCTACGAAAACAACTGTAGCAAACCTGTGGGAATGGCCAGATAGATAAATGAAATCGTAACAAAAAAACAAAAAACAAAACTATTCTATACCGACAAAATATTCTCACACTCCCCCTCGCTCCTAATTGGGGCCAACGGTTATTTCTACACGAAAACAACTTTCTTGATCCACACCGAGATAATACGCACGCTGTGACACACTTGACTTAGATGAGAGTCACGTAAAAGAATGTGGCACTCCTTGAAAAACGAAATAAATAAACGAGTTTGCGCGTCTCGGCAACCGCACAGCACCGTACATGGCAGATCCAAAATGTTCATGTACCATATCAAGACCCCCAGGAGACTTTCACTTGTTGGAGAAAACAAAACGTCTTCATTCTTTCAACGGTGTTTGAACGAATGACATAAATTATTAATACAAACTGTAAATTTTATTTTATTTTATTTTATTTTATTTTATTTTTTGCTTCCTGGGAGATGATGCGCTAAAAACCAGTGACAAATTTCTGAGAAATGTCCTTCTTTTTCTCGAGGGCATTGCTATGCGCCAGCATCATACGGTGCATTTCAAACGATTTCAAAAGGTGCGTAACAACACGAATGGCTTGAATAAATTTAGGCCGAGACACAGCATCTCAACACTCGGCAAAAGAAAATGCATGACAAGTCCATCTATGGAGATTTGTAAACTAATGTGATTGCAATACCTTTAATGGAAAATTATTCCAAAGTGATGCAGGTATCCGATGTCACGTTAAAAAGACCACACACACAGACATTTGATTTCTCAATTAAAGTTGATGTATTTTATCTTATGGTTATTATTTTTCCTCCCAAATAATTAGATGATGAGCGATTTATAAGAACCGGAGAATGAAAAAAAAGCATCAGGTGTTGTATTGCATCAAACGTAAACAAGCGATTTAGTTCAACATTGAAATAAAGCGAAAAACCAAATCTGACGTTGACCTTGTCATTCTTTCTTCAGGGACCGGATGAACTATAGCGATTAATCGACCCTCCCGTCTGTTTTTGACTCTCGCCGCGTCCGGAGAATCCGAAAGGAACCAAACAAAAGATGGAAGAGATGAATAGCGTGACTCGGTTGAAATTGAAATGTCTAAAAATTCGTAATTGGCCTTGAAATTGACGTTGAGAATGCAAAATTTAGTTTAGCTAGTTAGCGGGAGAAATTGCTCCGCGGCACGTGCCGATGTTCGTCGTCCGCTTGACGAGTTTATTGGGCCGTCATTGTCTTATCAATGACGATAACAATAAAAAAATAAAAACGAGTTTCTTCTCACATTACCCAACGGCTTGTCTTCATTTATGCTCAACCACCATCCAATCCAGAAAGATTCAATAAATATGCCGCTCAATATAATAGACAGGAACTCGATCCGCGCTATTCTTGCGGATTCCCGTATCAGCAGATGCGAAATGAACTTAGCAGCAGCCGTTAGTGTTGAATTTTTACTCAGGTAAAATAATAATATTAATCAGGGGAACCACCTGTGCCGTTTTTCTTTTTCAATAACAAACATAAGTCACTGGCTGACGTAATATGGTTGTTTCTGCTAGGAATTATTCTGGGGGAAAAACCGATGTCGCCATCCAACGGGATTTAGCTACCTACAACACGAATTTGCATAGTATTTATACTAATTTCCTCTTTGGCGTTGTTGTTGCTGTTTATCATGTGAGAGACGAATAAATTTTGCGAGAGAAAATATGTAGACAACATCAATTCAGCGCAACACATGCATGGCGCTGCAAGTCATATTCATACATTAACTTGGAAAAATTGACGTTGAACTTGTTATCTGCTGGCACATTGTTTAAACGTCAATTGTCATTGATCGAATCGAATACAAAAAAAAAGTGAACTCGTTGCACTTTCATTATCGGCTGGGAATTCACGACTTGTTTCGAAATGAATCGCCTTTTCCAAAAGAAATAAAGAGCAAACAAATTTTAGAATCACTGATGTTTCTGGTGGCACAATATCATTTGTTTCAGCCTCATTTTGGCATCCGGCCAGCCGTTCACAGTCTAGAACATGATGTAATTTTGTTATGATATAGATATGTTTATGTGACTGTTGTGAGTGACCCAATATACTCTGAGACTTTGGAAAGACATTTTGCTGTTCGTTTGCTTATTGATTAACAACCTGTACATGATTCCGTCCATATGTCATATACGGTTGGGTGTACACAATTCCAACTTGAGTTTCAACATTCTATATCTGTATCTAATGTTTATCCGTAGAAAACTAGACGTGAGATATACGCACACTATACATACATAATGTTTCCGTGAAAAGAATATAAAAGAAATCCAACAAGACAGACGTTGTAAAGGATGTCGCCACGACTGCATTTCTTTCTAAAGAATAAGGGTGTGTCAAAGTTTCATCACAACTAATTAAAATGATGTTTCCTTTCCTCCCTTGCCCTTGAAAGATATGGAGCCCCTTCAATAGACATAGCGTGTTTTAATTTTCAGATTGTTATTATTGTTTATTACTACACAGTCAGCGCTGAGCGACAATCTCAACAAGAAAAAGCCAGAAATCAGTTTCTCTGCTGCTGCTGATGTCGGAGGGTTTCTCGACCTTTTGTCGACATTTTTCATTAGATGTTGGCCTTGTTGCTTTTACTTCCTCGAGCTAGGATCGAGAAGAGATACGATCAGTTTGCGTGAAAAAAAAACAAAACAACAACAACTGAAAAAGGAATTCGCCGTTTCACGATTCTCATCCGTATCACCAGCGGCGGCATGTTGCAGCAACACCAAAAGGAAATCTCGACGCATCGACTTGTGCATGTATATCTTCTAGCCCCATAAATTCTCTTATTTACAAAGCCGACAATTGTATAAATGTCCTCGATTACGCAACCTTGCGCCGCGAATCGAGTTTGCGAATTCATCGGCGTGTTAACCGGTACGTTACATTCGAAAGGCAATTATTTTTCAACGGAAATATTTAATGTAAGCCTAGCGTGTTTTGACGAGACTGTCCTTGTTGGCCAAGAAATCTGTTTGTCTAGTAGATGATTGGTCGTTAGAAGTTTCAAGATTTCTTCATTCGGCGAATTCAGCCATAACTGTTGTTTTTCTATTTTTCTTTTTAATAATACATTATATCTTTTATGCACATGAATTATATAACAGATTTCTTAGATTGGATTTTACCCCAGTTCCCACCTTTGAAAATTACAGCTCATTTAAATGGTAACACAACGGCTCTTTTATATGAGCGATGAACGGATGATGTGACCACGCATGTGGAAGGCGAAACCCAACGTTTTGTGTTACAAGTTACCAACAAAGCTATCTTCTAGGCTCATTTTCGAATTTTTACGGCCCGTTTTAGACACGATTGGAAGGCCACTTAACAAAGTAACGAGTTGAAATTGTTTTTCTTTTAAAAACCAGGTCCATTCTCTCGTTTATGCTTGTTGCGTTCTCGTTTGCATCTTGTTTCTTTTTAATGTTTCCCTACTGCCGCTGACCTCCAATTTCAATCTGTCATGACCTTTTTCATAGATATATATTTCTTTTATTTTTTTTTTAAATCTGACACCCCACCTCTGCAAACGGACTAAATATATAGGGCATGGGATGTGTGTTATCGTGGGGATGAATCTGAAATATTATGCAGGTCTTAAAATTTGACAGAAGCCAGGGGTATATATGTATATAACGACTACAGCACACTCTATATCTGAAGGGAAATTTATCTTCTGAGCTGGCTTTCTCCCCCCAGCACTGACATCCTGTTGTATTTGAGATTCTTTGACTTTGAACCGTTCTCTGTTTTTCTTCTGTTGATTTAGAAGATTGAAAACAATCGATTATTGTCTGCGTAAATCCCGAGTGACAGTATATGTATAATAAACGAATTAAGGTTGCTCTTTCAAGAAAGATAACATTTACATTAGACATACATAGCGAGTGAATAGCTTGTACAGAGAAAAAGAAATTGGGTAAAAATGCTAACTCGGACGCGACAGGGGGGGATACTAATTCGGACGAAAAAAAACGGTTTTTTTTATTTTAGTAAATGTAACCGATTGGAAGATATATTGCGATATCTAATAAATGAACATTAAACCTATAAAGGAAATGTATAATTGAGCCAAAGGACATATAAATACATAACAAATTAATCGAGAAATCGTTAAAAGAAAAATGGCATTTCTACTAACGGAAAATTGTTCACGATTCGGTGATATACTAATTTTTGACTTCGCGCTGTAAGGAATATTTAAAGTAAAAATGGTAGAATAAATACAATAATTATACTAAAAGATAGGAAATTAAAAGCTCTACAAATGTATGTAAGTTGTTGCCCATAATTAGTTGTGTTTCATTAAATATAGCCATACCAGGAAAAACGTCAAAAAATTCTAATTTTCGGACGAAAAAATTCTAACTCGGACAAGTTTTTTTTTCAAATTTTTAATTTCCACGAAATCACTAAATTTGTACATCAATCGACGCAGAATTATGAGACGAATCGATTTATGTGCAATGTTTATGTGTTTTATTGCTTCGTTTAAGAATAATTTGCGAAAACAGATATTATTGGCAGTTGGTCAAGCGGGATCGCGTCTGGCCATATCCAAGACACCTTTTTTATTAAATTATTGTTGTTCTTTGCTAATATTAACTCATATTTTCAAAGAGAGTAGGGTTTTAGAAATATTAGTGTAAATTTATTTATTTTTTTTTTATTTTTCTATAAGCTATTAGCTCTCCTTACTCCAAATGCTGTAACTAAAGTTCCGGGTATATTTTTGGCAATTTCTTTTTTTATTTTTTACGTTAACTCGTACCTATGGCCGGATATAGCATATATCCACCAAAAAATGTAAGGGTACTAATTTAAAAAATCCGAAATCTTAAAACGTTTGCTTTCACTCATTCTGCCATAAGAGCCTATGATACTAATTCGGACGTCTGTTGGGGCAGCAAGAAACTGTTTAGCTCCTTTTCCGCAATTTGCTTTCCTGAAATTTTCCAAAATAGATATGTTGTACATGGCTCAGTGGTAGAGGAGTTGCGACTTATTCTATAGTCCGGAGTTCGATCCCAGATTATTGTTAAATGTGCTTCTGATGGTTAAGATTATATTTTCTTCCTTTTTTAGATTTCTCATATGATTATTATAAAAATATCCTACTCTAGCGTTCATCTAAGGCTAGGCTCGAACGCTCGTCCTTAATTTTAGAGTGGCAGTCCTTTACCAACATACCCCATAAACATATATATTTCTCTGTAATTGGATCAAATAATAAATTACAGGAATTTGGACCTACAACTGTAGATGCTTCCAAATAAACTAGTAATTTAATCACTTCTGTGTTTTCATCAATATTATTTAAAGAAACTGGTTACATCAAATAGTTTGTCTTCCAATTAATGTTTGAAATGTCATGTTGATTCAAAATATAATTGAAAACAATAAATTTTTAATTTTCAAATGACATTTAAAATGTTAAAAGTATAATATAATTCTTTCTATTTCAATCTTGAACATCTACCTTCTATGTCACGATGCAAGTCCGTTGCAGCCAAGCCATACTCGTATATTACAAATAGCGTTAGATTGAAAAATAGTAATTGTCTTATAAATGATGGTCTGACGTATGCCCGTCGGCTGTCCGAATTAGAATCATTAGATTAAATGGGAAGAAACAATTATTGATTCCATAAATAATACTAACATCTATCTTCCCGTTTGTAGCTAGATTGGTAGAGGGCATTTTTCTGGGTATGCTGATACCAATTTTTCTATTAAAACCATAAATCTGGAATTTGTTTTAATTATTATATTTTCCGAATCTTTCGAACTTCAGAATCACACTGTTCTGACTTTCAAAGGGGATTTCTCAATAAATATCCAACCGAATTTAATTTTGTTTGCAATTTTAAAGTCCTTATTCTATTCGAATTTATTAAAGTGCATTAAAGCCAATTTTTATCGAGTTTTGTTTAAAAACATTTTTTTATGTGTCTGGACAGATTCGATCCATGGACTCTGCAGAGTCCAAAAGATTTTGCAGACAAAAATGGCGTTTGACAGCTCAATGTTTTGATTTTTTAAATCAAAATTACTCAAAATAATTCCATTGCACTGTGTCTAGGGCTTTAAGCAATTCGATGCAGATTTAAATTCTGCGTCGATTGATATAATTAGTTTTTAAAAATACTTCCGTCCGGGTTAGTATTAATCGTCCGGGAATTAGAATTTTTGTCCGACATTAGAATTTTTGCTTTACACGCAAACCCCATAAGAAAGCTTAATAAGAAAAAATCGTCCGAGTTAGCATTTTTACCCTTGATCCTTTTTATTTTCCTTTTCAATGATCTGCCGGATCGTAAGAGTTAACCGCCGTACTCGTCCTATAAACATTTGTTGATTACATAGTCATGATGATTTGAGGAAAATAGAGGGTCATAAGATGTTGATGGCGGACTATTGAATTTTTAATAGCCCCCAAACTAGCGGGAAGTTAGACGATGCCACTGCGGGATTTCAACGTCGTGAGTATTAACTAAAGATTGCCAATGTCGTTCACCGTCGGGAGTCGAATTCGCGCCGAGGGTCAAGTGACCGACAGTTGCGTTGGGACTGTGCCCTTTCTTCGTTTTCCTCATGAGCACCAAGTGAAGCCAACATGATCCGATCTAAAGTAACCGAAAAAAGAAATTGAATTAATTTGTATCGAATCGAATTGAATTTTCGTTTCTCCAATTTCATCAATAAGATTATCTCTCTTCATCAACTAAAAAAGGAAGATTAGAGCAATCAATATCGATCTGAAAAGGTCAACAATTGACTCCCTATTCCATACGATATTGACGTCGTTATCAGTTTTGACCGATATATTTTTCGTGCGCACATCTGATTTGAGCAACAGGCTGGTCTTTGCTTCTTCAGTTGTTGGTGCGTTACGAAAGACTGCGAGCCTAGTCAATGAGTGTACAATCGAAAAAGATAACAAACTTGAGTCTTGATTCGCCAGATGGCGTCAGCTTACATAAACACGGACATAGAACATCACAACTTTCCAACTCTGGGCAATTTTTCAAATCGTTAAAGGGACCATGAGACAACGAGAAAAAAAAAAAAAAAAGAAACGAGGTTATCTCATCATTGGTGGAATGCGATGTGGTTGGGCTTAATTTTTTTGTTTGTTGGCCTGTTGCGTCGATTCGATCCTATGCATACGTATAGGCACGCCCGCGCGCTAATCCGCAATTCAAATTCATCAATAGCCACCTCCAGAAAAGACTTGAATCAAGTCACTTGATGTAATTACATGGAGAAAAAATAGGTATCCCTATCACAATTGGTAGAACCAACCCTCCGATGTGTAATCGTTGCACTTAATCTGACACGAATTTATTTTCGTAGAAATAAAGAACAAAAAAAAAAACTGATTTCATAATCCTATTCTTCCAAAATCTGGACTATATCTCTCATTATAGTTTGGCTTCTCTCTTGGTCTGGAATAATTACAAAACATGATCGATAGGCAAGTCGAGCGAGTGAAATAGACCACGTCAGTAGATATTATCGTGTCTCTCAGCGATCGTTATTTTTTTTGTTTGATCATGATATTCTTACAAGAAGATAGTGTATACTGTCTATAGTATGTTGTTTTATCCAACTATTTATCTCCCCCCCCCCCCTGTTTAAATTTTTAAATAAATAAAGAATAACAATCAAGAAGAAAATTCTTACCGGCCGATCAGTGACGTCAAATTCTATGGTCTCGTTCCATTCGGGAGCTTTTCCTCTGGCTGGTCTGGTCTCTTTAATTTCAGATCCTCCATCAGGATAGGAGGAATTTACCACAACGATGTAGTCGGGTTCAAACTGTTATCATCAAGTATTATCATCGCCATATGATTACAGTGTTGCATCCCCGAGACGAAAAGTCAGACAGACAGGAGAAAGAAAGGAGAAAAGAAAGAAGCGGGGGAGAACGAGGATATATAAGATGGAGTTTAGAATAAAGGGGAGATTTTTTTTTTCTTTTTAAATGGCAGGCTGCATTATAGTTTCCCCCCCCCCCGTCTTTTTTCACCGCGTATATAACATCCGTAGAGTAATTATGTAATCTGGAATCATTTCGTGGGGGGTCGTCCGTATTATAAGAGACGATGTACAAGAAAGCGGGAAAGAAGTAGAAGATGACGCGGGAGTGAAAGAGAAGCCATCATCATCATCATCATCACACGCGGAGAAAAGGTGCGCCTTGACTAGGATGTCGGCTCAAGGAAAAAGTGGCACAGCGCACACTTATAGTTTTTTTTTCTTCTTTAAGCAAAAAGGGGGAGGCGGATAAAAGTGTCAAGAACTTTCATGTAAATTATATTGAGCTACTTTTCGTTTCTTACGGACCCGTGTGTGTGTGTGTGTGTGTTGTAACTGTGTCTAGCGCCTATACCTATGCGCATCCGTAATATTCCGGTTATTGTTGTGTTGTGTGCAATTACGTCGATGTTTATTGATAAAAAATATAGTACCACAGTTTTGGTAGGTGGTAATCCGTGGGCTTTGTGTATTAGCACTTTGAGGAGCCGAGATGCTGATGATGTCCGCCCATCGTCCGACTCTTGTTGCTCTTTTTTGCGCTCACGATGTTGTTGTCGAAGAGAAATGAGAAGCTGGCCCAGATCGGGCGCTCCCGTCATCGGTGGTCGACACGGCTCTTCCTTCATTTGATCGCAACACACAAAACGAAAGAGAAAGAAGAAACGATGACGAATGGAGTCTTTCAAATAATAGCGTTGAAAATCGCTAATGTATATGTCTACATATAGAAAACTAGTTCACCAACAAACACCTGAGCGTCTTTCTGATTTTGTCCGGCCGTATTATTATCCGATTTCGATTTCTTATTATTCAGAATTAAAAGTCCTGTAAGAGAACGAGGGACGCCGTCAACCAGCGCCATTTCACCGAGGTGGACTGGTTGGAAGATTTAAATAATAAATTAATAATAGAAAACAAATATTTTTAAAGAATGTTTGAAATATCGAATCCAATTCAGCAATTTCATTTCGAATTCCTTTGCTCTTTTTTTTCAATTACCGTTAAAAGATCCAATTTTCTTGTCGCTTTTCCAGCGCCCTCGCCCCAGGTAAACGGTCGTGGTCAAACGTCCATTCAGCAGTTCCTCGGTGGTGACGTCAGGGAACTTGAATACCTGAAACAGGTTTTTGGTGTCTATTATTTTTTTTTTCTCTCCTTTTTTTTATCATTTACATTTTTTAACATTTTTCTTTTCATCCGTTTTCTAATATGTGCACTTTTATTGAGCGTGTGTGCTCCTTTTTTTTGTTGTTGTTGATCCCATCACACGACCCCCTCAAGGCAGACCGATACAAGTCTGAGAATTAACGAGCCGACGTCTAAAACTACCGAAACCATTGAAAATATAAGGAGCAAAAGAGAGAGAAAAAAAAAGAAAAGAAAACGAAGAAGGAGGAATATATAGCTGGTTGCAGCAGTGTTGCTGCTCTATACTAGGGCGGTATATGTATGCAAACAATCCACCTCCGATTGATACAAATGGGGATAGCCAAATTATATGACCAAAGCAGCGCGCGGTCGAGAGAAAAAAGTTACGCACATACGTATACGTCGTCTATATAAAGTGTTTCTCTTTTATGGACCCTCCCGGAATGGTTCATCCGCGATTTAGGAAATGGTCATTCTTCTACAAATTCTCCTATTCTTATTATTATTTTTTTTTCTTCTTCTAATAAAAACCAAAAGGAAAAACAGAAAAGAAAGGGAATAAGAAAAATCCCACAGGAAGGGTTTCTCATTTTTATTGTCGTGAAAGAAAAAGGACTAACCCGGAAGATATGCCAAAAGTTGGTCATATTTTTGTCTTTCCTTCTTTCGGTTTTCTATTACGGCATTTTCATTGTCTCCGCGACGGCAAAAAAAAAAGAAAGAAGAAAATGTCGAAGAAGAAGATGAGGAATAGAAAAGTCTGACGGAAAATATCAAAAGCACAAAAGATATGAAGAGAGGGGACGATCTTTTGGACGATGATGTCGATCAAAAATGAGCAACAACAGCACAAACAGCATAGCGAATTGTCTCCGTTTGTGAGCCAACGATGAATGGCCACAAAAAAAAAAGGTGGACCTGAAGAACGGCTCGTTAATCGACAATTGATGTCCCGCGAGACAACAAGAAACATGAAATAATAAAAAAAAAAATCAATGAAATAACAATAGAATAATGGACATCATCGTCGTCGTGTCTGTCTGTCTATTATTTCGAATGAATGAAGAATCCAAACGATAAAAATCAAATTTCGGCATATTTTTCAACGCAATATATCTATGACTATTGTTATTTCGTTTGTGTATGCACACATTTTCTTTGCGTTACTATGAACGAATGTGAACGAATGTCAAATATCTTTGCGCGGGATTCCCGACCGCGAAATTTTCAATTTCCATCTAGCGGCGGGAATAATAAATCAACGCAAAAAATTCTCACCTGAGCGCACCGTTGCTGCTGCGGCTGCTGCTGCTGAGATTTCGATTGATGGCTGGATGATGGATCCTCTATGGAGGTGGTGCTGGTCGTGGTGGAGGAGGAGGAGGCGGAAGTAGCAACCAGAGCGGAACGGAAAGCTCGCTTGATTCGCCCATCCAGCACAACCTGTGTATGTATAATAAATCCCATGGAATAACACAAGAAAAAAAAAATATTATTTGTTGCATAAAAATACAAACGAGCGTGCAGAATGGTTAGACTCTGCACATGTTGAACGAATAAAAACCGCAAGATTTGAATATTACTGCTACGGAATTTTTGATTATTTGTCGTTTTTTTTTCTTTCTTTCTCATCGAAGAGAATTGCCTCCTACCACGTCGAATAAAAAAATAAAAAAAAAAAGAAATGGATCACTGTAACGGCATTGCATACCCAAGACCTGCTGCAACAAAGTTAAGGAAAATCACGTTGTATTTTTCTTTTTCTCGAACCGCGGTTATTATAGCGATCGCGGCATTGAGTCTTCTTCCTTTGCCTCTTCTCTCTCTCTCTCTCTCTCTTCTCTATCCATAAAGTGTCTACTATACGGTACCGGTTATATGTACAGAGAATCTGATACTGTATTATACATGTAGAATTGTGGATATTCGTCGTCTATTATAACGTTGCGGGTGCGCTCGTCATATTGCGGTTGTCAAAACGGTAGCCGATGAGAAATAATACGCAACCATCTTCAATTTAACAACGTGAATAACAGCAGACAAACCAAAGAAAAATGAAATAAAATAATCCTTGAATAAAAATCAGACGATGACAACTCTGTGAGTGTATATCGTTAAGTCTCAGGTTTTTTTGGTTTTTTTAAGTTATTGCTGATGCACCGGGAATTCCAGACTTTGATTTCCATCGTAGAATGGAGCTGAAATAGAAGGAGAAAAATATGTGATGCCATTGCAATTCGGAAATTGTATATCCAAGCGATCGTTGTCGATGATCGCCATGTCCGAATAGATTCCGCAGAGGTCAAGAGCTTCTAACGGGTTACACTATTCCCATCCCATTGTTATTGTTTTAAAACTCCATTTTTGTTGGGTTTTGTTTATTATTTTTACGCCGGGACGCGGCTGCTGCTGCCAGGGCAGAAGGCGGTCTAATGAGCTGGAAATAATGCAAAGAATTTTGCTTCGTTTCATCAAAGATGACGACGAAAAGAAACCAAAAAAGAAAAAGAAGTATAAACAGCAAGCAAATCTAATAATTAAAAAAAATATGTAAGCGGGCCGACGATGTGATGAAATTATTATGATTTTCTTTCTTAAAAATTTTTTTTTTTTTTTTAAACGTAGCCAATTATTTTTATCATCGACTTTATAACTATTGCCCTTGTCTGATGTTATTGAATGGACCGGGGGTAGAACGGCGTTTCGTTCTAATTGTAGACTGTCTTGCGCCGCGCCAGCAACTTGTTATATACACACACATAGTTGCATCCCTCATTCGCATTTTTTTCTTCTTCTTCTTTTGTGTCTCTTCCCATTTGAAATGGCCACTAACCAGCTAAACTTCCCCCGGCAGTGTCTCACCTATAATCAAGAGCCCCTGTCCAATTAAAGAAAAGAGAAAGAAAAAGAGAAAAAAAAACAAAACACACACAACAACAAAATAGATATTATCTACTAGTATATAGAATAGATAGATAAATATGGAAGAGACCTAACAGGGAGTTGCCCTCTATTGCCCATCAGCCTAGATTTGTTTTTCTCTCTTCCTATAAATATGTAGGGTGAACGAAGGTTTTTAAAAAGAGGATAGAGAAGAGAGAGAGAGAGAGAAAAAAAAAAATAAATAAAATATTTAGTGGAACAAATGAAACGGATGGCGGTCGTTGGTTTTTTTTCCAAGAAATTGGGCCGGATTGAAGCGCTTGCAGAGCTCAAACTACCACGCAAGTCGAATCGCAATGCCGAGGTGCATTTCTTTCTTTTTTGGGTGCTAGAGGTTGATTGCGGCTGGCGTAATTGTTATTGCGCAGTGTAGCATCTACGTGTGTAACATATATAGAGAAAATGTTGTTTTGTTTTTACTTTGACTTGAGTGTTGTTGGGGCTGGTCGATTCTTTTCCGCAACGGACGTCGGGTGTCGCATTCGAAAGTCGATGGATGTGCACCAAGAGCTGAGCGGAATCGCGGACGTAAACCAAAGAGATTTCTAGTTGCGGTCGTGTCCACTGCCGGCCATCATCGTCCATGTTTTGTTGTTGCCCTTGATTGTTACAGGAGGAGACGTTGATGCCATCGCTGCTGCAACCGCTTCCGACTAGATTGGTCAACGATGTTTGAGCGACCCGCATCTGAGAAGATGAAGACGGTCGTGCCAGGTACAAAGCCGATTGGCTCAATGGCCGGATGAGGGTTTTTCTTGACCCCGCAGATGACGTCATAGATGTCGTCGTAGCATTGCAATTATTCATAGCAGCAGCAGCGATCCGGTGTTGTTCGCATTCAATTTGCTGTTGCTGCCTAATGGCTGCTGCATCACGCAACGGTTTGTGACGCATCAACGGACTCTTTTCAGTCATCGTCATTGTCGACCCGCCTAAACGGGGCTGTTGATGAAGCAACTTAATGTGAGACTCGACATCCAACGGGCTGCCACTATTGTTGATCCGTAATGAAGCCGTTGAAGTTGTTTCGTTTTTGTAGAACATGAAAGAAAAGAGAACGAAGAAAACTGTTTTAAATCAATCGAATAACTGTTGGTGCAATACGAAAATCAATAGAAATTTAGACAAAAGAAACGGAAAGGGAGATAGAAATATTATCCTAGTCAACAATTCCGGGAAAATCAACACAAAGTGAAACGACAACGAAACGGGATTTCATTCTTGTCCTTTCCTATTCGAATGATTCGATGAAAACTCAAATTCTGAAATTCTTTTAATTCTTTTTAGTTGAAACTTTGATCAGTCGCTTGAAATGCCGCCGCGATGAACCCACACTGGAAACCCATTTCCCATCATAAGAAACGATATGTACACTACATAGAAATAGAGAAAAGAATAAGAAAAGTTGCGCGGGAATAAATCATATCATTGGACATTCTTCAGCACGTCAAAAAATTTCTTTTCTATTTAGCAGTGTCTTGTGTTCAAGTTTATTGACCGTATGTGTGTGTGTGTGTGTGGTATACTTGAGTTTCCTTGCTGTTGGCTAACAAAAAATTCTTTCTCCAGGCTTTATATTGACTTTATTTCTATATAAAAGAAGTGGTATTGGAAACGTGTCAAGGGGTTGACCGGATATCTCTCTCTCCACACAGAATTGTGTGTGCGAGTCTTCTCCTTTTTTTTTTTGTTTGTTGTGTGTTGTATTTGCCGTGCGGCGCTATTTCGTCATAACATCTAACGGTTCCTGTGCAGTTTTTTTTTCTTTTTCATCCTTCCCAACACGCACTTTTTCTAGCACCTTACGTCTCGTATATCCTGTTACCCTGTTAGCGTGTTTCGTTCTCCTTCTCTCTCTCTCTTTCACTCTCCTAGTGCGACTTGTGTGTAACTAGAAAAGAATGAGTCAATACAACAGTCAAACAATTCAGAACAACGCCCACGATTTTCTATGTAGCGCCGATGAGTGTACTACGTAGGTAGTTATTACAGACACAACCAACACCATTTTCAATAGGGGAATTAGTGATGACGTTTCCAATAAAATGGAGAAAGGCCCAGTCAGACTCGTCCTCTATCGACGCCAAAAAATAGACGAAAAACAAATCCGCACGGAGTCATTTGAATCGTCTGATGCCATATCGTCTCTCCAGCAGGCTCTTTTATATCTGCCTATCGTGATGAAGGACTATATTTAGCCGAAAAAAAGATAGAAAAAAAGGGACTGTATGTATATGTACATTATGTGCTGTTATGGTGTACATTCGTTCCAGCGTTCATGGCGCGTATCCCTCTCTGAGTCTGCGCTACGGTAAAGAGAAGAAGAAGATTTAAAAAAGGATAAATTGAGAAAAAGAGGGAGAGAAGAGGCGGTTGCGTGGTTGGCTGTAACCATCATCATTATCAGATGGTAAAGCACGATGTGGGCCGATGAGTGTATAGCAGGGTCTGCGCGTATTATTGAAAAATGTTGTACAGCATTTTCTGTATTTTTTAAATAAAAGGAAAAAACTCAAATCTCTCTCTCTGCTCGTTGTTGGATTGGAATGGGAGCTCGCTAATTGCAGTATCTCCACAGGGCTGACGACGTACTATGTAACGAGAAAAGTCAGAATAAGAAGAAGAGATTTTTCTGATTGCAAATTGGAGAGTTCGCTTTTCTTTTCAGCGAGTCCTTGACGATATGACAACATAATACGTACGAGCCCCAACATTCACTTTTTTTTCCCCCCAATAACCACCTTCCATTTAGTAGCTTTTTTTTTCGCAACGTCAGAGAGGCACTGGGGTTTTCTCTCCGATTCACATGTCCATTTCATGTCGTTTGACTTGAGAGAAAAAGATGATTACAACAAGTCCTTGAAGAGGATAATATACTGGCGTATCGTTCCACCTTTCTACATCACTGCTGCTACTGTACTCCATGACAAACAACATGGGACTTTATTTTTTTTTTACATATCAGAAGATATCGAGTGGAATCGCCGACGTTCGCGCAAGAGTTTCTAGATAATCGCCGGTTAAAAACGAAACACAATTCCTATGGGAAAAACCAAAAAAAAAGAAAAAATGGTCAATGTTAGTAAACATATGGCTAAAATTTCTTGTATGCAACACCTTCTCTTCTTCTTCTTCTTCTTAGCTATAAATTGTAACCTGAATAAGTTTTGATGATGGCCAAAGGCGATCAGTTGACGAGCGGCAAACCGTTGGTTGGAATAATGTCCGTGCGCGGGAATTGTAGACTTGCGTATGCCACTACTGCCCGCGTTTTTCCCAACCCTTTTCCATCACGTATAGCCTTCGGGAAATTCATTATTGAACGCTGGTTCCGTTTTTTTTTTTTTTTTTTTTCGTCTTGTGCGTCTTTTGCCACTCGAGGTGGTGTAACTACGAAGGCGTGTTATTGTTGTTGTTTCCTTTTTTTTTTCTCCCTCCGTTGTTGTATTCGGTTGGGCCGTTGTAGAAAGTTAAGTTGTTGTTTCTTTTCAACTTGTATGTCGGCCGTTTGTTGTTGTTGGGAAACGGCCGGCGCGTAAATTCGATACGTCCATTGCGGGTTGGAATTTTACGTGGCTGACGAATTCGAAATCGACATGAGAAAAAAATGTTGTTGTTTTTTTTTTTTTTCCTTTCTTTCTTCTTCTACACGCTCTGTCTCTTTTTTTTTCTCTCTCACAAATGTAAACTCTTCTCCATTATATTTCAAATAAAATTGTAATTTTGTGTTCCCCCTTTTCTGTGCCAAATTGCGGTTTTGGATTGTGCGTTGAGCAATAATATTTCGCTAAAATAATAATAAATATATACCTTATTTTGATGCGAGTGGTAGCGGGCCGCACTGTCCATTTGCTGGATGTCAGACGCCGATAGAGGAGGAAAGTGCACACGGCAACGGCGCACAAGATTGCGATGCCAAAGAGAGAAGCGAATACAACTATGCGAATAGTTTTCACATCGATACCTGTCAGGCATCCATCGTCATTTGATGCGCCCATCAAATAAAAAGAAACAAAAACAACGGTGAAAGAATTTTTCGAGGTATGCTGTATAGTAGTAACACACTCAAGCATTTGATTCACTGTAATTTGAATGGATAAATACATCAGGGAGTTTTCAACAGCGATAGCACGAGCGAATCATCATTTATAGATATTATATATACACGACGTTTTCCTTTAGCTAACAATTGCCTGTCCGAACATGGAAATCTCGTCTTTCTCTATCGTTAATATATGCTGATGAGCAGCAGCATTTCCGCACACACACAAAAAACAAAACAAACAAAAACAACAACATTTGTATTGTAAATCGACTCGAAATATTTTATAAGAAAATAATTATTATTTGGATACGATGGACGGGATGTGCTCAATCGGCTGGAAAAATTCGGCCAAACCGCGACGCTTTCCAAAACAAATTTCAAATGTGAGAGAACTTGCGCTGGCTGTGCACACGATTTGAAGTGTGATATACAAGAGAATCAAATAAAAGTAACTAGGGGAAATAGAGTGAAGTGATATATACTACACCGGAGATGTATGTGAATGTGTGTGTGCGGTGAACGACAATCGGCCAAAAAGAGAGAGAAAGAGAGAAATTGATTCGTTTCTATTTTCAAACATGTCGTCCCGTCCCGTGTTCTATTGCGGACGACGGATTGCACCAGCACCCTAGCTCTGATGTGTATAATATACACGTACTTTTGCATGTAGCTTTCGTTTCAACTGGAAGGCATTTCTCACTTTCTCAGGCCTGAGAAATAAATTATTGGCCGATGGGGATGAGGAATACAATTACCCAATAGAATTTTGTTACAGAGAACATCGTTCAATGGCTTCATTTCAAATGTGTTATTTTTTCTTCCTCTTCTATTCTATTCTTTCTCCTTTTTGGCCTATTGTCTTGCTCATAAATAACTGAGAAGAAAGAAAGAAAAAGAAATCAAAAGGCTAGTGCGCTGACTGCATTTGAATAACGCGCCACGGCTCGGCGAAAATAAAGATTAGCATCGAGCGCGGACTCTGTTTCTTCTCTCATCAAAAACACGGAATGGGGCAATTAATCGCCATTCCGCGTACACACCCCGTATGTAACGTAGTACCGCATATCTGCACGCCAAAAGCCATCGTTCACGCTCTAACAATAGGCAAATGATATACAACAGTGCTCATATTTTCTCCTCAAAAGCAATAACGTCTAGCAGTGCGCATATCTAGGTAAAACTAGACACACAGTCTTTTAAAACTATTATACAGTCTCTAACGCATAATAACATATTATTTAGAAAAATAAATAAATAATTAAACAATAGAAATTGTCGAATGCTTTGTGCTTTACCGGACATTTTTTTCTTCCAGTGTCTGTTAAATATCTTGAATGGCCAGGAGGCAGGAGGGGAACAATTGAAACGCGCACTGTAGATAAACGTCGTCCTAACAGAAAGATTTTCTGCGACTAGAGTCAGTTTTTCTTCTTCTTTAAAAACAACTTCATCAATCTTTTTCACTTTTGTGTTTGTTGCTCTTTGCCCTCAGACGTATAAGCGGCCAGTCTCAAAATAAACGACAAAGTAACAGAACTGTTTGCCAGTCTAAAAACGAGAGAATCGCCAATGATGTTTGGCTTTATTTTTCGTTTTGTTCATCGTCTGATGTTTGATGACCGCCTTTTTGGAACTTTGTCTTCTCTGGAAATGTGTTGTTGTTCGATGAACAGAGGCGAAGAGGAGAGAGTTTGAACTGGGATGTTTCCTGTTGCTGCTGTACGTCGGTGATAACGACCAGTGCCATCATCATCTTTTATCTTATCCCGCGTTTTTGTATGTTATTACGTCGATGCGTAATGACCGGCTCTCTTATTTCTCTTTTCTTTTTTGCCATACAGTACCGCACACATCTTATCCCATCAACAGGCACGACATGGCAAAATGGAAAGTCTCTCTTTCTCCAATAACGCGCTGACTTGTTGCTGGCCGCCCGTCTCGCCTCTAGTCGACGCGCTAATAAAAAAATTCTTTAATTTTTCTTCTTTTTTTTTTTAAACAATCGCCGGTTGGCTGTGTGGCCAAAAAAAAAATCATAAATTCCTATCTCCATGATTTCACAGAGTTTTGATAATCGAAAAAAAATAAAATAAGAAGAAAAACAAGATTTTGTGGTTTCATTCAAGTTTTTAAAAAAATGTCAAATGACGCCCTTGATTTTATACAGAATCGGAAATAATAATTTTAAAAAATGAAAATAGCAGATTATTATAGGCGATGAGCGTACACACAATCGACTATGGTTACATTTCCTTTGACTCTTTGTACTAGTTTGACTATTTTATTTTGTTCTTTCTCTTAGCTTTCAAAATGTCCTTGTGGTTCGGTTTTTTTTTTTTTTTTTTCGCTCTCTGTGTCAAGTCGAGCAGCAAAATGCTGGTAAGAAAACGAACGAGACACATATACAACTGGAAATTACAAATTTCAACAACAACAGACCGAAAAAGAAAAAAAAAATATAAATAAATAAACGACGTCTTTGGGCGTCGCGGCGCTACTGCTGAAAAACCGTTCAACTTTCTCTTTACTTGTTCCTTTCCCACTTCCACACTCTTTGTAACACAGCTAAAGCAAAAGGGTATTAAGTACGACAACTCGTATGTGCTGCTGGTCTCCTATTTCTTCTTTTTCAAAATATGATTTTTTGAACCCCGTTTTTGGGGACCATTTTAACCTCGTTTCTCTCTTTCTTGGCTCGTTCTCACAGGGATCTAAGCTCTTCTTTATTTTACTCTTTTTTTTTTCACTTTTGATGGTTATTACATTTCAAAAAATGAAAGAGAGAAAGAAAATAGCTAATAAGAGCCCCAAAATGACTCTATAGAGTTATAGGATTTAATAATATACGATGATGCCAGAGCTTTGGATGGTCGCAAGTCAAGCTTTTCCCGTTTTTGCACGGTCCACAGGAGCGGCCATCTCGTCGCGGTTCACGACTGTTGGCATTTGGGAGAGTTCCCATCATCCTTTTGGGGTCCGGTCTTTTTTTTTTCTTATTTTATTTTTGTTTTCTCCATTTGATTTGTTAGCAACGGGTCAGTTGGCTGGAAAGAGTCTCGACGATTACTTCTCCGAAATGAAAAAAAAGCCACGTCTTCGTTATTCCTTTCGTATTCTACCGGTCAAGTCTTGTCATTCTGATCATTTCAGACGTTATTTTTTTGTGCGTAGATATTACAGGTTGTGTCTCATATACATGAATGGCCGGTTGCTGCTGAGCTCGACTGGACGATGGTGGTGGCTGGTTAATTCATTTCCAACTTTGGTTCGTTGGGGAAAGCCAAAAAGCAACGGAGAAAAGAAGTTTTTTTTTTAAAAAGGAAAAAAAATACTCAAAGCGAGTCCTCTTTCTCTATTTCTTTCTTTCTCGTTATTATTATGATGACGATTTTCAACCATGTAATGTGTGCTGTCCGGCACGGATTCTTTTTTCGTTTATTGAGGACGGCCTGGCTGCTATAGTTCCGCAATATAACACAACGAAAACAAAACAAAAAAACGGTCACGTTGATCTAATAGTTTTGTTCTTTTTCTTCTTGTTCAATGTTCATGTTCCTTTATTATATAGTTGGCGTTGTTGTTGCCTTCATCAGGAACACAAGAGGATCGGTCATAATGATCGCGTAGGAATCAGCGGGAGGTGGCAAAGGAATCTTTGGCTTAGCCTAGATTTAACGAGAGTTACCTGCGCTATACCTGAGCTATTTCTTTCTCTCTCTTTCTTATGTCTACAGTTTTTTTTACGAGCGGCAATCAAAACAAACAGACCAGCGTGCCAATGAAGCAGAAAGAAAAAGAAATTAAGCCACGACCAAACATTTATAATAACCAAAAAAAAAAAAAAACCAAACCCGGAGAGCGTCTGTAGTCTACTATATCTTTCGACAATCGTTTCTCATATTATCTGTATAGACAAAAGATATTTTTGTTAATGACTTACTTCGAATATTTCAACGACGACTATGTTTGGCTAGAAGAGATATTGTGTGATACGCATTCTAGAAATTAAAAACAAAGAATTGCAGTCTGGGCACGGGACGCCGAGCTCATTTTCAAATTCCGGGTCTTTATTATATGATATGAAATTCTATTTCAAACTGTTAACAAGAATGAGGTAATAAATGTTGGATTTAATATCAGCAGGAGAAAGGAAAAAGAAGGAATAAAAAAAACAAAAAAAAACAGGTCTTTATTTAATTCAGATATTGAACTTGACGAGAAAAGCATATTAAAAAAGGGAGCAACGCGCAGCAAACATTTCGCTTTCCAATTCACTTCACGACTTGGCTCGACTATACCCAGGCGCTACTAGTTGACAAACCAAATCGGCCCATCCAGTTGCCTTTATGTTTTCAACTTCTTCATCAAATCATTTTCTCTTTCCTTTATATAATTTTCCCTCAACATGGACGAATCCCGTGTCGTCACGTCTTCGACAGGTTTTTGTTTTTTTCCTTCTTTCAAACGATACGCAAGAGAAGTGGACGCGGAGGTCCATGTCATGTGTCTCGGTCATCGCAGTAATTGAATCTCTCTCTAAAGCGAACCCGGATTTCGATTTCATTTATTTTCTCTTCACTTTCAAAATGAACATTAATAGAAAGAAATAAATGCCTCATCGCTTTTGTATCATGTGAATATTTTTGGCAATAATCTAAGAATAGACTCGTCTATAATATCCCCATTGTCTTTTCGGCTGTGTGCATAATGCTGTCTACTCTGCTCCTCTGTTGTGTGTTCCGTTTGGTTTATGTTCATTGGTAATTTATTTCATGTAGAACAGGACCGTGGAGCTGATGCTTTACGCTGCGCATATTAAAAGACGTTTGCTGTATAGTAGATCCACGGTCGTACATTCGTGTCACGAATATAATAGGCACACAGTCGAGCTATTTATTATTGCAAAGTGTATAAATATAAGAAACAGGCAGCGCTTTCCCGAAGATTCCCGTTGTTGTTGCTGTGATTCCTTTGCTGGCGCGACATTATTATATCAATATATTATTATTACGTATAGTCTCTGCTTATTATATGCGCCTATATAGCAAGGCCAAAAGGCTTTATATCATTTCTCCCCGGAGCTCTTTCTCTTCTCTCCTTTCTATTTCTCTTTGGGTTGGGTGACTTGTTGATTATTTTTCTTTTTTTAGATGGAAAGAGTTTTTTTTCCTCTTCTTTATTTTTTACGTGAAACAAATGAAATCAGTTGTTTGTCCCTTTAGGCTAATTGTAATCGATTGCCAAGAGAATTCTCTTTCCCTTTTTTTTTTTTGGTTTTTCTTCGTTATTCGAATTTTTCGGTCGAGTAGTTTTCTCTCGTTGCGTCACTGGAAAACTATACAACCCAACAAAACAAAAGAATCTAAAGACAGTTGCGCATGAATTTCGGATAGTACACACAACTGTATGCAACGACGGGTGCGTTGGACCGCGGCGACTTGGCCGTTCAGTCGAGTAATAAACACACTTGTGTATAGTACTACTTGTACACCACCCCCTTCACTTTTCGTTTGTCTGCCATATTTTTTTTTTTCCCTTTTTATTTTTGTAAGTGTAGTAATCACTTGTCGTTTATTGCGGAATTGTTCACGGCGTTTCACACGGGTCCCGAATTTCCAGTATTTCACGCATCTTTTGGGATTGGCTAACGCGTTGGCCCAATGGGCCATGTTATCCTTTAACCCACTGGCCATTATATCTTTTACCGCATTCAAGAAAAAGACGTTTCTTAGAGAAGAAAGGAAAAAAAAAATGAAACAAGTCAAAAGGGAGAGAGAATCTTATATAAGACGGAACAAATTTCAATGACGACATTATCACCTATAAACAAGTGGGCACGCAAAAGACCGTCGTCGTCGGCATTTTTTTCTTTCATTTTCTTATTTTTAGAAATAAATTTTTTTTTAAAACAAAATCCGCATCAGCAGCTTAATGGGAAAACAAAAAAAAAATCAAATTTTCAAAAGAAACGTCCCCGAGGCTGCCGAAAATGAGAGAAAAAAAAATTCGTATAAAAAAACAAGTCAAGAATGAAAATGGTCAGACTTCTTCTTCTTCTTTCTCTCTTTCAGAAAACCTGAAAATATAAATAAAAAAGAAAATTCTTTTCTCCTTCTTCTTTTCTCGACGAGGTATGTAGGACACACACACACAAGGTGGAAGAAGGGGGGAGTGTTTGTGTCTGTTGTGTATAGACTTCTTCTTCTTCTTCTTCTTCTTCTTCTTGTATTTCTCTCGACATTGGTTTCCCCCTTACGTGATAGAGAGACAGTGCTGCCGGCCCCGCACCTTATTTTTTCCTCGATTTTTTCTCTTTCTTTTTAAAAATGTTGAATTATTTCTTTTTTCTCTCTCTCTCTTGTACTCGATGAGTGCTAGGTGCTACATACAATGCGCTATTGGCTCTGCCATTTTCACAGACTGGCCAGCAAATAGTCAGGTAGTTGTTACTTCATTTGTTCCTATTTTTTCCCTTTACTTGGATTGTTATTTCAGCTCGAGGCTCAGGAAATATCATGAGCCATTCCAGACGTTATCGTGTGTAATAGCATAGACACGGCACGGAAGAAGACAACCACCGCAACAAACTCAAAAATGTCGTCTCCTATCTGCGTATATTCGGTGAGCGGAGAGAGGGACCTGGGACCGGCTAAATTATACGATGAAAGAAACACACACAGCAGAGAGTGTCTATACGTCGTCGGTGGGTTATTACACAACTGTTGACCTAAATTTGGGTTTGTTTTTTGTTCAAATGCGTGGACGAATATCCGCCGCCATCATTGAACGGCTCAACAAGTCGCCCGAAAGCGGAATCAAATGCCCAAATCAGAGTGTGAGAGAGAGAGAGAGAGAGGCTATATAATAGTTTATAAAATACATAGAAAAGCATGCCGGCAGGCATGTGTGTGTATATGTATTCGAGAAGAATAGAGTGAATATATAGGTCTAACATGTTTAAAGCCCATGTCAACACTCGGGACACGTCGCGATGGGTCTTTGTGTACCATGTTCTTTTTCTTCTTCCTCTTTTCTATAACTTGAAACCGACAAGGAGAAAGACGTGATTGTCTTTCCGTGTCGTCGTCTACCTATATACTTTGCTAGTCTATAACCTTTTCTTCCCTAGACTTTTGTAATATTTTTATTTTTTCGATTTGAATCTTCTTGCGTCTTTCCACTTTTTCTCTGTCCTTTTTGTTTGTTGTTGTTGCAGACCATCGGCATAGCACATATTGATTATCAGATGGTTTTAGCCATTTATTCCATCTCCGTTTTTCGTATGGGTGAATGACAAATTATCCACAATCGTCAATCGGACTGGCCCCCATCGATCATTTGATGACCGGCAAAGTATCGAGTCTAAATGGCGAGCGGTTTCCACCTGCCCAGAATGACTAATGCCTTCTATCCACCCCACACAGAACACAAATCACTTATGTAACTGTACTATATAAAGAATCCATCCAAAATGCCAATAAGTTTGTGTAACCCAAAGAAAATGTCTATACATATAAAAACCATCCGAGAAATGAAAGGTAACAGCAGCAGCAGCATCCCGTGAGAGGAGAAAACTGGCCAAACAGCTTTTCTCTTTCCTTTAGCAGCTCCTATTGCTGGGTCCGTTTATTTTTCTTGCGCGCACACGCAGACGGACGCCGATGCCGCCGTCGCTGTGTGGTGTGTGGTGTGCGGGAAGATATTTCTGTGTTTCAAGAGTCGCCTCCAACCGAGTTGTTAAAAGTTCTCTTCTTATTTTCAATCGGAAATCTCATAGACGAAGACGAAGAAGAAAACTCTCTCGTCGCGTACGGGAACGTCTAGAGAGCGCGCGCCCACCTTTCGCTAATTATGAATTCTACAAGCGTCCGCGTCGCCATCGTTTTCTTCTTTTTATCTTTGCTCCCCCCCCCCCCCCCATTTGGTTTTGTGACGTCCGACCAAAAGAAGAAGAAGAAGAAGAACTTAATACTATGCCCAGCATCATCGTTCGTACATATTATGTGCGGCCGGCTGATGGAGTCGCAAAATGATTCGACAAGTTTTCCATTTTCTTTTCCAGCCGTGTCATCTCATGTAGTTGAACGCTGCACGCCGTCCGATGAATGTGTATGTAAACTTGCCTGCGCCCTTATGAGCTTTTAAAAGTCAAATGAAAGAGATGGACATTGGTGAGAGAGAGAGAGAGAGAAAATAGAGAGAGCGTGAGTGTCCATCGCTGCGAGGTTTCGTCCATTCGTTTGTATAATATAAAGAGTGCTGGCCGCCCTCCTACGGAGAAGGGGGGCAGCAGCACAGAAAACACAACAAAACCAAAATTCCCTATCGGAGCCCCCCTTTGGCGTTTCTTTTCAGTGTCCATGCTTTATGACTTAACAGACAATGGCGCGGGAGCGGGAGTCGACGTGAACGAAACGAGAAGAAAATAGCCAAAAGCTTCCCAAAAAGAAGAAGAAGAAGGCGATCAAACGACCGCTTTCTCCCCGTATGTGTCTTCCCCTTCATTTCGTTTCTCTCTTTTGGCTGTTGGCCCTTTTCCCTTCAAAAATGTGACGAACGAAAAAGCGGCTGAGAATCAAATTCAATAACAACAAATTAATAATATAATTTGATTGCGTCTTATTGGACGTCAACCACTTGAAAATCTTCTTCCGTGATGGCATTCATTGCGCTAGCTAAAGTTACGCAAATGCATTCGATATAAATAGAATAAATGTAAACTGGTAATCATTCAACTGTTCAACAAGAAAAAAATGATCGAGTGTGCCGCTCTTTTTTCTGTACAAGACGAAACGGCCCGCATATGATGCCGATAATAAATATGCGCACAACCCTCGCTATATTTACGAGCGTGATATACATTCGTTCACATTTCGGGATGGTCGATACTGCATGAATGTATGAGATGAGCTGTGTAGATATGGCCAGAGAAACATCTATTTGTAATGCGCTATATAGACGTGGCGTGGCCGGTTATTATTTATACATACAGAACCACGTATAGTAAATATACATTTGACTTGACGTGTATATTTTGCCATCATCAAAATATACGCGTGTAGGCTATGTGTGGCGTTTTTAAAATGTTGTTGGCGCCCGCCCCGATCACGATTTCCGTATCGCGTTTGCACGACTTTTTTACCAGAACTTCTCTCTCTAATCATCTCCTCTTTTTGAAGGGGGTTCATTCCACCTGTTGCCCTCGTCTCCATATACAGGTGTATTTATATTATAGCTGCTTCCATAGAAAGAGAGCAGCAGTCAGTATGATCGCCCCGTGTAGTTATTACTGCAAAAATAAAAACAAATCAACAAATAGCGCTCAAGAGCTAGAGAAACGGACAGCATAGAGTCTAAATAATAGCCGGGAATCTTCTTCTTCTTGTTCTTATTTGGGTTAGAGGAGTTTTATTTTTGACTGTGATTACTTGATAGTTTATAAAGCTAACCTCAAATGCCAAAGGTTGATTGCATGAGAGGAATAACCTTTTCATAAATCAAACGGTCCGGTTCTCTTCTCTTGTAGCGACTCGAGCGATTCAAAAGAGAGAGACAGTTGACGAGGCTTTTTATCAAAAGTAAATGGACAGCCGAGGGTATAAGAGGGGTTAGAATACCATTTATCATTTCTTGTTGTTTCTTTTTCTTCTTGATTTTTGTTGCCTCTACATGATGATGATGCTCTACGGTTGTTGTTGTTTAGAAAAGAAGTTGCCCTTTTTTCCGTGTCGGTCGGAGTCCTTTCTTTTCTCAAAAAAAAAAAAAAAATCGGGGCGTATGTAGTTAAAGTTTCCCGATGATAGCCGAAGAATGTGTCCCTGTCTGCTGCCAAGTCAAGTCAAACCGAAACCAACAAAACCAAACCAACTAGCACACACACACATACACACATCCACCTTGCGTGTCATAGCATTTCAATCCACACAGCTCAGCTCTCACTCTTTCCCCTCTGCGCCATGTCTTCTAATAAACCCTCTTTCTCTCTCTCTCTTTTTTCTTTCTCTTTCTTTCTCTATAAGCTCAGGTATGCGTATAACCAGCGGCATCAACCGAATCTCGTTAGGTGATGCTTCCTGTACACATAACACTAGATCTTTTTTTTTTGTGTGTGTGTGTGCCTTCTCTCTCTTATTCTCTTATGGTTTATGTCTATGGCATCGTTTGACTCGTCATCGTACATTAAAGAAGAAGAAGAAGAAGAAGAATAAAAAAAAAAAGTGCCTTTGCAAAGACGGAGACGGAGAGACCCACTTCTTAATCGACCGTGATAATATTCCCGGCTCTCTTTTTCTCTTCTCTTTTAGTTTTTAATCTTTATAGATATATTCTTTTTTGAAAACATCTTTCTTTTCGATGAGACTGCTGCTGTTGAACTCTTCTGATGTTATATTACCTCGTTTTCTCTTCACTTTGTTTTTTGAAATAGTCATTTTGTGTTCAAATATCGCGCGCGCTCGTGCTCTAAGTCTTTGATGAATCGAATTAATGTTTCAACCACCGCCTCCGTCCGAGACACTTTTGAATGTCTACCAGTCCGTCGTTTTGAAAATTTGAATTTTCTTTTCTTTATTTCTTTTTTTTTTTTTCTTTTTTACAAATTAAGAATTAAAGAAGAAGACGATTGCTTTAATTCTTCTTTTTCTTGAAATTATTTCAAATGTGATGATGATGATGATGATGAAGGAGGTTAGTTTTTGAGTTTGGATGATTTATTCGGCCGTTTCCTTATTATTCGAATGGGGGGGGGGGAAGTTTTTCCTCTCCTTGATGATTATGAAGACTGATTGAGCAAGACTTTTTTCCCCCTTTTTTTTCGCTCTACAAGACGAGAAGGATCTGCTTTTCTCTCTCACGGGAAACCAATGGAACAAGAAATGTCTGCCACACACAACAAACCCGGCCGGCGGGCGAGTGTATAAGCGGCCGGTTATGTACACACACACAGCGCCGAGTCTTGTGTGTCTTTGTGTTGATGTGCTACTATAAATGGGTCAGTGGGGAAGGTTTGACCTACTGTACTCCCTCCTCCTCCTTCTTTTTTTTTTCTTCTGTTCCATGGAATTGATATATACGGAGGGAAAGAAAAAAAAAAAAAAACTATAAAATTCTTTCTCTCTCCTTCCTGTGTTCGCTTCCAAATAATATTTTCTCTTTCTCCTCCCAGTGGCGACTTACTCGCTTATTTTTTTTTATATATATTTAATAATACAAGTGCGCACCTACAGTGACAATGCGCATTCGAGGTTAAACCATGCACCACGATGGGAATAACAAGTGTGTATATACAGGTAACATAGAGCGAGAAAGGTGAATTGTCACACCTGTTGTTGATGCTCCCAGCTCTTACACGTTGTAGCGTACGTTCTACTATACGCGTGCGACTCTGTTTCATCATTCACCTGTGTAGAGTCGACCACGACTGTTAACTATACAAAAATTCAACGCGGCAGGCACTTTCTCTAAATGCCGATTGATGCAAGGATGAACCGGCTTTTCATTTCTCTCATCGCCGCTATTTAAACAACTATTTTTGGATTTATATATAGAGAGCTCGTGATTTGCTGGTTACTCCAGCGCGACGGACTAAACGAAAAAAAAAAAATGAATTTCGGTGAGAGAAAAATCGTTAATTATACACACGACGTCTGTGTGCATGTGTGTATCGTGAGGCAGCATCTCCTGCTGTTCTATATGACTGCGGGTACCTGTATATTACATAAAGGACTAGCAAGACATTCGGCGTTTGACTGCGCAATGAAATTCGCACACGACAGACTGAATTAACAATGCACGAGCTCATATCAGTCCACACAGTGAGCGCATCATATACAGGATTGTTCATCATGTGTATAGCTTCTTTTTGAGTTCGTTCATTTCAATCTTTGACCGTTTGATTGCCTGCTGATAGACAGACAGACAATCTGTAGCAATCTGCACTGTCTCTAAACATATAGCACAAACACAGTAGGCCTACCGTGTATAAACTAATACACAAGTTCACTATGTGCTGTGCATATCTGCCGTGTGATGATGAGGTAAACGGACCCTCTAACCTTTTCCTCCTCCCTCGTTCACCAATTGCAGCAGCAGTCAAAAGGATTTCGAGTGGTGAGACGCCAAATGTCTGATGATGATAAATGACTAGAAATGTATTTCCATTGTTTTTTTGTTACTTGTGTAGACAATTTTCTAAAAGAAAAAACAAAACAAAACGGAAAAATGTCTTGTTTTCTTGCGGCACGGGAGTTTGTTTAACAAAAGAAACTTGAATAGAAACAGGTGACACGCTGTATACTATATAGTGGGAGGACAGGAGAATCAAGATTTTGTGCGTGTGTGTGTGTGGTGAAACGATGTTGTTTATTTTAAAAAGAGAGTTGAAATAGTTGGAAAAAAAAAGAAGAGTAAGTCAGTAAGTCTGTTGGTCACTTCTTATATGATTATATGACCGGAGAATGAGGAATCTTTCCTCTAGAGATACACAATAATAGTCCTGCTCTCTCTCTCTCTCTCTGTCTCGACTCATTGGAGGAAAACGACAAACATAAAAAACGACAAGAAAAGAAAAATCAGACGAAATAAATATATTTTTTTTTTAAATAACAGGAGACTATGGGAGAGAGATGCAGAGATGCTATCACTCGTGACCAATATATTTCCTGGTTCGTTTTTTTTTTAAATTTTACTGCGATTGGGTTCTCTCTCGGTCGTGTGTGTACCGTTTATTCTTCTTTTGCCTTCGTCTATTTCTGTTTGGGATTCTATCGGTTTTCGTTTCGGTTCTTTATCTACGATTACATCGTCGTGGAACACATCCCTTTTAAAAAAAAACAGTTCTTTGGTCATATAGGAAGATACACTGACCGAGAGAAAATTAAACAAATACACACACACACACACAAAAAAAAAAATAGTAATAATGTGCAAGTTCGGAAGAGAGAAAAGAAGAGAAACAGGTTGTTCGTTTCATTTCTATCCCATCTACGGAATTCTTTTCTCTCTCTCTCTCTCATAGAAGGCTACGCTACACACATGTACATCTAGACAGTCTCACATCTCTTTAGGCTATCTTTTGAAAAAAGAGTTTTATATGGGCCCCTTTGGAATATTTATATTTATGTTGCGCGCGTTGAACGACGTTCCTCCTACTCCTCCGCAATGGGCCGCGCCGCTAGATTACGGCGGCTGCACAAGGGTCCCGATCTCTCTCTCTACCGCCGCCCCTTGTCTATATAACCTCCATCGAGAGAGAAGAAGAAGGAACCTGTTCAACGAGCCAAAGTTGCTGACCTATGGTTCGGCGGTCGTCATCCGAGTTCTTCTTCTTCTTCTTCTTCTTCTTGAAGATTTTGAATGGCCCAGCATCCATCGCAGCAGAGAGCGCGCATCAGCGATTCATTTATTCAACTCTCTCGTCGAAATGTTTTCTTTTTTCTTCTTCTTCTTTTTAACACGGTAAAAGAAAATTTCCGCCCACCTCCCTTCGGGATGATTCACAGACACACATATACATATATACGTAGTAGATAGTGTATTATATTATTATATGCGTGTAGTGTACGTAGAGAGGAGAGAACGTACGTACACACGATGCACTTGCTGAGTTGTCTTATTATTCTCTCTTTTCTCGAGCTGTGTGTGCCACCAGGACGCCATCGGGCATGAAAGTTCTTCTTCTTCTTCCTATAACAAAAAAATTTTTTTTTTCTTTCTTTTTTGTCTTTCGTTTTGTTTCCACAAAAAAAAAACTTAAAAATGGCGACACACGGTTCTTCTCCTTTCTATTTCATTCCGCTCGTCGGTTTTATATATTTTTTAAATTCAATTTCGGTGATCGTCACCACCACCCAGGACGTCTTCTTATAGTATCTGTACAAGACACCCACTTTCGGGTGGTGTGGCAGCTTTGCAGCCAAACAAAACAGAGACTAACATAATATAATAAGAGATATCCACCTAACGACCTAATTAGGTTAGTACTTTGGAACTATGAGAAGAAACAAAGTCTGAGATTCTCTTCATCAACGGAAATGCTTTTAACGAGGTGGAGGGGATGCCAGGAAACGAGCGTCACAGCACCACATCTCCGCCCTTCTTCTTCTTCTTCTTCTTCTTGAGTATATAAGAAATCGGCGACCTGTTTGTATTACTTGGTTCACACACACACGGCAAAACGCACAAAACTTATATAAATAAAAAAAGAAATGGCGTAACGAGCGTCTAAGTGATTGGAGAGTGCGCATATACGTCGACTATTATCATCATCTACTATACGGGTTATTATATAGCCTTCAGTTGAATGTCGTAAATAGTTTGGCTGATATCCGCAAAATAAAGGCGAAAGAATCCCCAAAAAAAAGAGAAAAAAAGAGGAAAAAATGGCAGGACGACTCTCTCTCACTTTTGACGATGATGAAGTTGATTCGTATCGTGAATGGAATTCCTGTGTTGTCGTCGTCATAAATCCGGATGGATGAAAAAAAGAAAAGGTTTAACATTTCTGATAAACAGAAGAAAAGAAACGAAATACCAACCAACACCAGCACAGACACACAACAAAAAACGATGAGACTATAGGAGAGACGCTCATTCTCCTTGGGCTGGATGTCAAGTTATGAATGATCCATCGACCGGATCTCTCCGTGGCATTAGACATCGATACATTGTACATTGGTAGACACTGAGAGAGAGAGAGAGACTGTTGGGTTGTCACACAAAACCACGACAGAATAAGAAAATGAAACAACAAACCACTTCATCTTATCGCGGACAGCGAGAGACACAACGGCCCGGCAGCTAAACACAATCCTCGCCCCAAACGGTCAGCGAAATTTTATTCTATCCGGCATCACATAGAGTTTGAGATATTTATACCAACTACGTCCTACTTTTTTTTTTTTATCTTTTTTGCAAAAATTCTTTTCTTTTTCCTATTTTGTTGGGTTCGTTCGATTTCATTTCCTTGATTTTTCTTTTTAATTCGTTCAGGTTTTTTAAAAATAGAAAATATTGTACATTTTTCGTGATGTTTATACAAGTTCATTGAGCTCCGGTGTATAATAGCGCGTGCCGAATAACAATTTGAATCCGTTCTACCAATAACGGAAACGTCAAAATGCGCAGCGATGAATAGAATAACAAGGGAAGAAAAATGTTTAAATAAAGGGTCGCCCGGAAATCTGTCGACGATGGAATAATAAAGAAAAAAGGAAGTTGGCCGATGCGAATGTATAATGGCGCAATAGATTTTGACGGCCTTATCATGTAGTACTAGACGTGCAACTTAATCTTATGAATTATATGTACAGCAAAGTCTGTTTCTTTTTTGTTTTTTACTTTTATCTTTTGTTGCTCTTTGTTTCCAAAAGAACCACCCAAGCGATTGATAATTCAAAATGAGTCAGCAACAGAAAAAGTTAAAAAAAAAAGGGAAGAAGATCCCCGCGTCTATACCCCCGTGAAAAGAAGAAGAAAGGATGTCACATGGAGTCAAAATGAGAGTCGCGTGTGCACATTAAACAGTGTCATGTTCTTTTCTGACTGGAAGACAAATATACAAAGACACAGAGGGTGGAAATATTAAGAGTGAAACCGTGTTTTCCACTCGAAAAGAGTTGATTTGATATACGTGCGCTTTGAGAATTGTTGATCTTCTTCTTCATCATTTTTATTTTTGTTCGCCCCTTTCGATTCCTTATTTTTCTTTAAAGGCCGCGTCTAGGGTGGCGGTTGATATTCTTCCGCTGGATGTGGAGACTGGAGAGACATTGACGGAGAACACGGAAGTCACTGGACGACATTCGAGGGTTTAAAAAGAGAAAGCTTATCTTGAATTTAATATTCACTAGCCCCGTGTTATTTCAAACTACGCACGTCGTCGTCGTCGACCGGACAGCATCAGCCGTGATGATGATGCGCTATTTTGATTAGTCCTGTTTCAAACAGTAGATCCAGTTGCATTTCAGCTGTCTCATCCTCGCATATAGCAGTTCAGTGTTCTTATCTTTGACTGAAACTGTTGATTGCCGACGAATGGAATGTTTCACATTTTCTGTGTCAGGAGGAAAACAACAACAAATAGACACACAGGGCACTCATCTATAGATTTACCCACACACAAACAGCCAAGCCAAAATAAAGAAACCCCAAAAAGAGAGAGAGAGAGAATCTAACGAGTAAATGACGATGTGATTTTCCTTCTTGTGTTATTCCACACTTTGTTTAATGAATGGAAAGTTACGATTGCTCGTCTCTATAACACAAAGTCTTTTTTTTTTTTTTTGCATTTCACTTGATGTGCCTTGAAGGAGGAGTGCTGTCTTCATTAGAGGAGAAGAAGAAGAAATGAAAAAAAAAAACAAAATTTGAAGAAGTTGCGGTCTTTCTTTTTCCACTTGTGTGCGTTCGTCATCAGGTGCTCGGACGCTTTCCGCCGTTGGTCTCGATCCCGTCCGTTCTCAAATTTGAGCGCCCGTATTTTTTTTGTTTTTATTTTTGGCAATGGTCATCCATCACCATTCAAAACGCTGATGGCTCTGATGGTCGTCGTGGTCGTGCAAGCGCTTCCCATATATCTCTCCGTTCCTTTTTTTGCTTTCTTTTCCCTGGTTATGCGTGTGTATTATATTAGTGGTAATCATCGTTGCTGGTATGTAGACACACACACACATATGCAGGGAGATATAGTGCCTGTGCGTCTATAGAGTCTATAGCGGTCGTGAACCGCAATCTCATCTCATTAGGGTCTCCTTTCTCTCTCTCTCTCTCTCTCTCTTTGAATTTCGAATAAGGTGGAGACTCTTTATATACATATATTTTTTTTACGATGTATTTTTCACTCTTTTGTGATTCAACAGTCGCGTATATGTTTATAGTCGAGAAGTCCCCCCCCCCTTCTTACCTTTTCGGAGCAGAGATTCAGCCTCTTCTTCTTTCCGCTTTTTTATTATTAGAAATATATCCATGAAAGCATTCAAGATATGGCGAAATATCCGCTGCTGCTGCCTCTCTCTCTCTCTAATAGACACCAGTAGAAATAGAAACGTATATCTGGAACAGGAATAAAAAAATACAAAGTTTGTATTTATACATCACACACACACACACACACATGGATGGGGGAGCCGAATTGACGCCACCGACGCCATAAAAAACAAAAACAACAACATCAACCCAACAACGCGTGCACGGAGATCAAGGCTGTCGAGGAAAAGTTGTTTTAACCTTTTCATTCTTTCAATGGTGAAGGAAACAAAAACAAAAAAAACTATCGCCGGTTCTTCGCGAGATGCACTCACGCACACCATCACATTTATATATCCTTCATGTGTGTCGGTTTCTCTCTCTAACTCTTTCTTTTCTCTCTCTCTCTCTTTCTCTCTCTTTCTGTGTGTGTGTTGTTTATATTTCTAATTCATGATACCGACGAGGAATATATTTCCATCCTCCTACGACGTACAGAGTAATATACACAATTTGGCATTGTGTGAATTCAATGAGCTCATCCGAGTCCCAATGGTCGACAATTCCAATAAATTTATTTTTTCAAAAAAAGGCCATCAAATTGGAGATTTCTCTCAAATTATGCAATTGAATTAGATATCGTTCAATTGTCACGTGAATTTAGTCATCTGTA
Source organism: Daphnia galeata (assembly GCA_030770115.1). Lineage (NCBI taxonomy): Eukaryota > Metazoa > Arthropoda > Branchiopoda > Diplostraca > Daphniidae > Daphnia > Daphnia galeata. The sequence goes on along the minus strand of CM061121.1, from coordinate 4,474,148 downwards.
GTCTATACGTTTCCAGACGTACAGGAGCTATAGAATAGCAAATCGTTGATGAAATAATCATTTGGGGCAAGAGTTAAATAGATCAATGTAATTTGTTATTGTTATTACATATATTCTTAAGGGTCTAAGTTATATAATAATAAAGTGAGAGAGTGGGGGGATCCTTTTTTCTTCTTCTTTTTGTTTTCTTGTATTTTATTTAAATTTTTTTTTTTCTTATTTCGTTGCCTTGTGCAGCAGTTGAGAATGTTCGTCCCGCCTCTTTGGCCTCTCTCTTTCTCTTTTCTCTTCTCCTTTCTCTGTTGTTTCGTGCGCGCATGCAACTCCAAAAAGTTGCTCCACTGCGCCACACACGACACCACCTTCTCTCTCCTTCTATACCACCTCCTACCTCCTCCTTGTGTGATGCCTCTGGCGATCCACCTGTTTTTTTCTTCAAGCGGTACCACTTTTTTCTTTCCTTCTCTTTCTCTCTCTATTCCTTTTTATTTTTTCCACTTCTTCACTTCTTCTTTTTCTTTTTCTTCATCTTCTTCGTCGACTTTCAGGATTTCAGCCCAGTATAGCCAAGCAGCAAAGTGGCAGCACGCCTCAGTTCCAGGTGAACAGTCCATCACGACAGACCCGGCTGGGCTACGGCCGCACACCTTCACACAATTTCGATTCCAACACAAGTTTCGCCTCCCTCACCATCACTCATCTGAACATCTGAATTTTGTCTTTTTCAAATTCTTTTCGTTCAGAAAAGAATCAACTCAAATCGAATCACATTGGAATCACAAACAAAAAAACGAAAAAAAAAAAAAAGGTGTTGCGGACGAATTGCGTCATTTGTGGATGCTGTGGTAAATCGAATTTGACTCTCTGTAGACCGGCAGTTTTTTTTTTTGTGTGTCATCGGTGCGGCGTTCCACAATTCAATATTGACCAGGATTACACAATATCATCTCTTTGGCTTTTTCCCCGTTGAGTTGGAAAAAATTGAATTTGTTTTTTTTGTTTGTTCTGGAAGCGCTTTTAAATCAAGCGCCAACGAATCAAGACAAAACAGAGAAGAGAAAAAAAAACAGTTTTCAATTTCAATTGTTCATCGAGTCCCAAGATGCAGCAGCCATCCATCGGTGGGTGGAGCGTTGCTCTTGCGGCTCTCTTCTTACTCAACGCCGCATTCATCAATGCCAACCAAGGTAGGATTATGAATTCTCATTAAAATGTAACACGTCCCTGTCCTCTGCCTGTCTCTCTCTCTCTTACAATTTACCGGCTAGCTTTCATTCAAGAAGAGATGTAAAGAAATAGATACAGGGAAACCGGTCACTTGCTCTACCCACTCCACCCACAATTGTGTCAGTTGTGACGTATTTTAAATAATAATCGCCATTGAATGTGAAACCGTGAAAAGTTGAAATTCTTTTTGATTGACCGAGAAATGCTGTCTGTCGGACTCATCCGCACTACATATTGCATATAGCTAGAAGCCAAATTGATAACGACTCATCGGGATTCAGAACGGGACGACCGCAAAAGAAATTCAATTAAAAGTTATTACCTTTTTTTAAATAAAATAAAATACAAATTAAAGAAGGAAACGCGATGCGCGCATTCAAATCGTCCTGTCCTGTATTTCTATGTATTTCGTTGGAAAAAAAAAACAAACAGGAAAATGGTAGGAAAAAGCTGGTGATCGTATCCGGTTTGATACTCATTTTCTTGTCTTTCTGAATTAGGAAATAAGTAAAATATGAAATATGGTCGTGGCCAATTTCGTTCTGTTTGTTATGGTTAGCATATCTTTTTATTTTAAATTCTAAGTGGTGCTGTCGCATTTGAAAACTCCAAAAGAGAAGAGAAGATAATCAAAATCAAACATTTTCTACCGAACAAAAAACCTCAAATTATGCTCGAGGGCCAACGATGGCTATACTATTATATACGAAACCGTTTTTCAGTGCTGTGCAAGTTCGGCAGTGCGCGGCAGCAGTCTGGGTTGCCCGCAACAAACTCGATCGGCTATAATATTTAGAAAGAGAGAGAATCTTTTTTATTTCTTGCCTTCTTCGAAAAATTAGTTATTTTGGCGATCCTCTTCTGTCCAGTACCGTAAGACCTCGTTCATCTTTTTTGGCCTTGTGTTGCGCTGATTATGCATTTCAATCGAGAAGAAGAAACCGCTTCTTCTTCTTGTTGATGGCCTGCAGCAGGAGGAGCAAACGGACGGGCCACGTCCCTTATTTTTCCGCGCACGCGAGGGCCAGCGCGTCCGAGGCGCGCGTACTACCATAAATAGACTTGAAAGAAACCAGCCAACAGGGCAAGAAGAAGAAGAAGAAGAAGAAGAAACAAACAGATGATGATGATGATGATGGGAGGGCAGTTTGCATCTTTTTTTGGTCGTTGAAAAGATACTTTACGCCTGATGTTGTTCTTCTTTTTTGCACGCGAGACGGACAGAGATTTTTTTTCAATTCCAATTGAGAAAAACAATTTAAAAACATCTGCGCTCTGTTATAGAATGTGGAATTTGTTTCGGCAGCTCATCAGTCTCATCCGTGGCATCTGGCGAAAATGTTTTCGGTGTTGGGTTCGTGGCAATGGGGCTGTTGTTGTCGTCGTTGTTGTTATTGTATACAGTTAGATATAGTGTCTGGCAAAAAAAAAACAGAAAGAAAAAAAAATGGGGGCCCAGCGTTGAGCTGTTAAGAACTTTGGTCATGGGAATTGAAAATTGAAGGTAAAGAAATAAAAAGATAAACACAAGAAAATGTGCCAGGGCGTTGACGAAATGAAAGACAAACATATTTTTCGTTTATTAGACATAACATTGTCCATTCGTCATGACCGTGACATAATTTATTTTTTTGTTTTCTGCAAACAACAACAGATTTTATCAACAACATCAGCCACCTTTTTTTTTCTGGCGCTGATGGTGGAAAGTATATTTTTCGATCAAATAATAATAAAAATCCAATATAACCAAAATGACAAATGCGTTCGAGTTTCTTATTCTTTTCTCTGGGTGTATTGGTCAATCAAATAACGGCTCCTACCCAGCGTGGAATATTACACAATGTTAGGCGGACGGCGGCGGCCGTACCGGTCGCCTGACTATTTCATGGCTGCTTGACTCATTTCTTAACTTTTTTCACACAGTTTTTTCTTGACCAATATAAAAAAAAAGAGAAGAAGATGAAAGAAAAGGTGCGCCACACTATCGAAGAAAAGAAAAAAGAGAGAGCCGGTCTTTTTCCCTCTTCCAGAACAAACAAAAAAAGAAGGCTGGGCACAGCACTCTATACGCAATCTAAAAATTGGAGGGTGGTGACGGGGGAAAAAAAAAAACGGAAAAACAACAACAACAACAAGAAGGACGTCGTATTCTCACAAAGTTAAATAACGGGCTGTATACAGTCCCGGACCCGACTTGTCGAAACGGGATTAGCTTCTCTTTTTGGACATTGGACGCTCACGAAGGTGGAAAAAGTAAAAAAAAGAAATGAAAGAAAAGAAAAAGAAGAAGTGAAGTACATAAGTAGCGTCGTCGTCTTGGTTGTTGTCGGTGCCGTACCGTTATAGTAGTAGAGCACATCAACTATATATTAAGTATAGACTATGGTGCACGAGCGGGGTCTTCCCTTTCGACATTATTCAACAAGTACAAGAAGAAGAAGAGGAATCAACATTTTTTCTCTTTTTTAAAAGGCGGACATGCAAACTGGTAGTGGGAGGAGATTAAAGGAACAAAAACAACAAGAATAAGAAGAAAGAGAGCAAAATCTTTATTTTTATTTTTGAAATTTCTCTATTCTCTGTGTATATAGCAACGGCTTTGGTGGCTTTCGGGTAGAACTAGCGGAATATTAAAAGGTAATGGAGGGGGGGGGGGGTTGAAAACGGAGAAGAGGAAGGAAACAACAATTTCTTGTGATGAGAAGTAGAATGGAGAGATTTGTGCCACGGTCCCGCAGCACGATATTAAGGTTTTTTGATGATTTGATGGGGATCTTGCGGGTCGCTAAATGTCGACGACATTTTACTACCACCACCACCACCACCACCTACAGCCTATCTGCCGAGTTGCTACTTACGTCACACGAAGAAAATGAGAACATTTGTGTCTGTTTTATTTTGAAAAGGGAGAGATTCGTTACTTCCTTCCAACTCTTTGAAAAATTCAAAACACACGACGTGAATCTGTTTCATATCACCGAGAAAAGAAATGGGAGAGGCGAAGGGTCACGGATGAGCGCAATCAACATGAAAACACAGGTGTTCTCCAGCCGCTATAGCTCCTGAGCACTTGTATTCTGTGTGGTGTACACAGCACAGTCGTCGCGATATAAGTCAACTCTTACCCACTTGGGCATCGAAATGAAGAATTATACCGTTAGGGAAGTGAACGCGTGTCTTTTTATTTCACTCGATATTATACAGGTAACAGTGGTAACACCTGCGCACGCAGACGCAACTTGATCGGACACATCAGCACAGTTGATGACATTTTACGGTCCAATATAAATCAGTGCCCTGTTCTACAATTGTCATTAAACATGTGGAAATATTGAGCCCGGATAATATACTTCTTTCTCCCTTTTATCATCTCGCAGTCAGAAGATAAAATAAAAAAAAGAGAAATTCAAATGTTTGGTTATTCAGTGCCACGCAAACGGCGCAGGGGGGGGGGGGGGGGGGGGGAAATCAACAATGTGAGTGATGATGCAGTCGTATAAAATAGTTGTAGTCGATTTTTATTTTATTTTTTTCTTGGCCAACATCTCGAAAATGTTGTTTTTAACATCCAAAAGAAAGAAAAGAAAAAAAAAGAAAGAGATGATTGACCGGGAATCTAATATTTATTTAAAATATATATATATTTTTTTTCTTAGTAGTGTAGAAAGTTTTGTACAGTCACGGACGGATGAGGGAAGAGAGTTATTATTTCTTTCTCTCTATGATACGATAAAAAAAAAAAAGTGTACCGGACTTCTCGATGGTGCAAATCTGGAGCAAAGTTTTTTTTTCTGATTTCTCGATTCCGTTTCGAATAACCAACATGCGAGAACCATTTTTTTATTTTTGTTTATGGGGAAAAAAAGGACATCAACATTTTTAGCGCAACTTTTTGGGTTATTTTTTTTTTTCCTGGACTTTGAATGATGGAACCAGGAAGAGATTCCAACGCTCGATCAAATTCAATGTATGAAGAAAAATGATAATAATCCGGTCGAGGAAATCGGATACAACGTATAGGAGGACACAAATCAAACAAAAAGGGAACTTTACGGAACAATTCTTTAGGTATCGATTCCGTTCTCTGTTTTCCCACAGTATATCACGACGTTGCAAACTCGCCGACGCATTTGGTCAGCCAGCGAAATTTTTTAAACATTTGAGTAGTCAATTTTGTTTCATTCTCCTATGAATATTACAAGTCGAGAACTGTGATGGGTGTTATTTTAATGTTCTTCTTCTTTTTATCTTTTTGTTTTGTTTTCTTTTGGGATGGTCCAACGAACTGGCGTCATTTGCGTTACAATGCGCAAATGTCGGGTGTTCTTTACCGACGGTCCATAAACGGATGGGGAGGACTGGAGGGCAGCTATTTGTTAGATGTTGACCCCACAAGCCGTGCCCATAAGAAATTCCGACGACGCCGGCAGCACATTTGCACGTGGGACATTGTATTTATGAACACCCGGAGAGACTATGTCTGTTGTGTTACAAGTATAAGAGTATATAGGTGGCAGTGGGTGCCCTGACTGTTTTGCATTCGACCTTTTGCTGGCTGGCGATGGCGCTGAATAAGCCAACAAAAGTGTCGCAGGTGAACGTCCCTAGCTGACCTCTCCTCCTGGATGACTACAACTATCCTCTCTCAGCTCTGTCTCTCTCTAACTAGGAAACAAAGTCCTATCGTCATAGTATGATTGCGTACATCGCCATCTGCGTGAGCTAACAGACTTTTGTAACGAAAAATTAAAAAAAAATAAAATAAAAAGAGAAAAAACAAAACACGAACTGGACAGACGGGTGTGTGGAATGACCGTCCGACTCTTCATTTCAGACTTGATGGCTTTTCCATCAACACATTCCAAACGTTATTTTGATTCGTTTTTGTGTTTTTCGTCTCTATCGAAATCCGGCTTGTAACGGTAACGGCGTCAGTTATGTATATACTGGACTGCGTGTGTGTGTTTACTATTATCTTTCTTTCTTGTTTTTCATTGTGTTATGCAAATTACCAGACCACAATTCTTTTTTGTTTTTTATTATTATTATTATTCTTTTTTCCCAATCAATAATAATCAACTCAACGATCGGCATGGATGCGTACGGTATATACATGTATACTGGTTGTTCCAGTAGATTTCTGATTAGTCCCGTGAATAACTGATTAACTTTTTTGTTCCCCCCCACATCTTCTCCACTAAAAGAATAAAAGATAAAGCCCAAAAAGTGATCGGCACGAGCTGATGGAAGTATCTTTTCCTCCTGAACTTGTTTGATATTGACGGATCTATGCTCACAGTTGAATGAGATCATCAATGTGAAAAAGACCTTGCATATTGCATCATCGTATAATTATTTGATAGTGTATACGTTTGTTCCGTGCTGGGCGCAGAGGAATTATCTATTGAAATTTTTCTACACCGCCCTTTCTCTCTCTCTTTCACGTAGCAATTGCTGTGACTTCCTCATTTCACTTGCGGTGCGAGCCTTTTCTATATGCCCCCACGCCGTAAAATCTTTTTTCTTTTCTTTATTCTTTTTTTTTACTACAGTCAAGGTAAAAATAGAAATGAAGAAGAAAAATGCCATATAGGGAGACATATATCGGCAAGGGTGGAGTTGAGGCAACTCGTTTGAAGTGAATCACGGTTGAACTGAACGGGCCAATGGGATCCGCTTTGTACGTTATTGTCTGTGCACGCAGCAGTTGGCATGCTGCGTAATACTATATATATACCTACCTACCTACCCTCCATGTGATGCACGACGACGCTAATCTCTAAACGACTCTGTGTCTGTTTTTTTTTTTCTCTTTTCTTTATATCCTGGCCGACAATCATCAAACATATACGCACAAAACCAACCAGGAGGAGAAGGATCAACGTCCGCCTGCGACCTGTCGACCCAAGTGGCATGCCGGAATCACCCCAGCATCTGCATCGAGGTGGAACGTGTGCAAGACGGCGTCGCCGATTGTCCCGACGCATCCGATGAAGGTGAGTCGAAATAAAACAACAGCAAAACAAACTCGTTTTTTTTTTTTTTAATTTTCTTAGACGTACACTTTTTATCTATTTATCTTTTCTTTTTGCTTTGTTGTGTTGGGAAGATTAGTTTTCTTTGCTTCTCATTCCTTATTTGATGCGGCTCGATGCTGATCTCATCACTCGAGCATTTTGAGTGAATACTCCCGTTCTTGAGAAAATCAAAAAGAATCTTTTTTTTTGGGAGCACAACAACAACAACACACAATTCGGATAGAGAAGAAGATGAAAGATGAGAGAACAGGTTTCTCTCTACCTGGTGGTTAGTACACACCCGATTACACCACGCTGCGTTACATTAGCATAATCTTTCCGCTAAAGCTCGTAAAACAACCCTCGTGAAACAAACAACAACATCAACAACAAGAGAAAAAAAATGGACTCGCACATCTACACATTTAGACTTGTGTATACATTAGAAACAGATCCAAAAGCGGGGCAACCAGTTTTTTGTTATTTTTCAAATGTAGAAAGGAGAGAAACGGGCCGTATCAAATCCTCGGAACTCCATAAACCTCATCGTAGGAACCCCCACGAAATCGTCGACATGCTTCGTCGTCTCTTCATTCAATTTTCCCCCGAACCGAAAATTAAAAAATAAAAAGGCGAGAAAGAATTTGTGGTGTCTCGTACAACACAAAATAGACGAAGAAATATGATATTTGAAAAAAATAAAAGGGCCACAATACCGCCACAAGCGGATCATGAAGGATGGCCGGATCGAGTCCAATGTACATAACCCATCACCGTCCGTCCGGATTCTTTTCATGTAAATAGCCGAATAGTACCGTAAGTCAAGTACACACCATTGTGTATTTGTATTCACATGTCGCTGTGTTGGATTGTGTACCACATTTTCAACTGGCAGTCGCAGCGACCAACGGATTTATTCTTTTCCATCAAAATTTCTATCGGCGGGGCGTGTTTGTGATATAGCTCAAGAAGAAATCAGCCGAGAGACATGATATATACTTCTATATGGGGAAATGAGGATATAAGAAGAAGAAGAAGATTTTCGGTACGTTTGACGGCGATGAGAAAGTTGTGAACTCTCTCGACGTGTCGTTGCGGTGCATTCTTTTTTTCTCATTTTTATTTTTAGCGACCGCGGAAATAAAATATCCCGCGTCGTCGATTCTTTTCTTTGACTGTTGCGCGCGGTTATTGTGTCTGTCTGTGTTGTGCAACTGTTTGAGAACGAATCTTGAGACAATCTCATTCACTACTAGCTTAACAGCGAAGAAAATGATGGTGTGTAGACGAAAAAGGAAATTTGAAAGAGAGAGAATTGCATTTTCGTTTTGAATTGAGTTGCGCGCCTTATTTTGGAGTTGGCAAAAGAAAGATGGCGGGATGAGCGCGCGCGTACAGGTTCTTCTTCTTCTTCTTCTTCTTGCTTTTTTACCTTGTGTAGCGTCTTTGCTGAGCTGCTTGCATTTCACGGTGCATCAGCATTCCTAGCGAGGTCACGCTCAGTCCCGTTACTCATTCTCTTCTGGCCTTTCAACTGCCTTGCAGCCCCCGGAGGTAGGAAGTCTCGATGCACACGATAGAGCCAGAAAGAGTGAGAGAGAGAGAAATGGGGATGGATGATGATGACCACATTCACTTTGGCCGTGCGGTCTTGGATGTGTTGTACGTGGCTCTGTGCGTGTTCTTCTTTTTTTCCCTTTTGTGTCGTCGTTTTCTTCTTTATTTTTCTTATTTTCTTATCCGTCTGCTCTAGTACGACCTGCGCTGTGTCAGCAAGGGTCAGGCCAGTCCTCTTAACGGAGCCAACCACTTCCATCCTGCGGAAAAGGAAGGGTCCGTGACGTTGGAGACAACTAGGCAGCTAAAAACATTTCATTTCCAGACAAGGCAAATACACATCGTCTGCTGTGTGTAATATCCTTAACTTCGTCTATGACTTTCTTCTTTATATAAAAATAAAAAGGGAAGGCTGTCTTTTTTCTCTCTTCGTTTAGATTGTTTGGCATTCGCCGTCGAATTTTCTGGATCGTATACGGCAAGGCAATCAAGTTCATCCATACGAAATGTTATGAGTCATTCAAGTTTTTGGCAAGGATACGAAACCTTTCACCGACCAGCTCATTTGTGAATGTGAATGTCGGCAGCACAGCAGCAGTCCCACAGGAAATAGTTGCATAACAACAACTAAACTGAACGGCAATGAAACTATCGACAATTTTCTGTTTTCCAGAAACCCAGAACTGATTCTCAATAAGACACAGACACAAAAAACAAACAAATAAGAAGAGAAAAACAACACATTTAGAATGGCATTTTTCAGAACTGAAAGGGAGCCGAATTATGTGTGTAAAAACCTTAGATGGATCGATCAATTTTTTTCCCCTTCTAAATCCGACAATCTTTTATTACGGCAGCGTCTATATGTAGTAGGTTCTACATAGATTGTATATAAAATACGCAGATGGCATGAAAATATGCGGGCCAGATATATCTAAAAGGCCGTTGCAATGCGGAAATGAAATTAGCGTGAAAGGACAGTTTTTTTTCGTTCATTCTCTATCTACGTAGTTTTCTTTTGGGTGTTCGATTCGCTCCAACAAATCCGTACGCCTTTTACAAACGCAGCACAGCCATGTACAGTGAATTTTTCGTTTTTCGCCGGCGAGACAACAAAAAACATCCCATCACATGAAGAGAAATATAGCACTTGTCGTTGAAAAACGAAGAAGAAGAGGAAAAAGATGAAATATAGTGAAAGAATAAGGAATAGCTAGTATATGCCAGAGAGAGAGACCCGTACGGGTCAGGTGAGTGCAGCGCAACGGGGTATTACCACCGGTGCATGTCGAAATTTTATCCCTAAGCATGTTAGTTGTGTAGGTATATATGTACACGGTCGTGCGTATATGTTAAGGACTCAACGGCCCGACTGTTTTTGGTGCGCTGCAAGTATCCTCTTCCAGTCTTCCTCCAATGTCCCGTTAGACATATATACCTACCTACCTGTATACACTTGGACTATAGCCTATTGTATAGCTACAGCTAGGCTCTTTTCCCTTGACTTACGACATCTGTTTTTCTTTTTCTTTCTTTTCCGATTCAAAAAAGCCTCCCGGGAAATCATGGCTCTTCGTTGGTAGTTTCAAAGTTGTAATTTATTTGGCTTTCTTGTTGGAGACTCTGGCATTGTGTCATAGATGAAGGGTTATTATAGACGTACTTTGTCTAGACTGTATATACAACAAAAGGAGGGTACGACCTTCGTCAAACATAACAGGATAAGTTTTTAAACGTTTCGGGCGTCATCTCCAATCTCGGTCAAGCCTTTCTTTTAAAAACAGAATGACACAATCCCAAATTGAGATTTTGTTGCATGGTCAAGACGAGATGCTGAATAACTAAATATCAGAGAGAGAGAGAGAACAAGAAAGAGAACATGGAGGTTTTTGTTGAGCTAAATTGGAAGTAAGCGAGAGTATAAAGGGTGTGGCAGGATCCTTGATTCAATTTTTCGTCAATTCAATAAGAGATTTTTAGTTGGGAAAATCAAAATCAGACAGGCAAGGAGAGCCTTGGCCCTTGGTCAACTCAATAACAAGGTTCTAGTTTAGTTTTGGTGGCGACTGCCTTCATGGGGGCACCTTTCACGGTGAGGCCGTTAAAAAACAACAACTTAAAGAATATTATTACCTGTGCGTCTTACACTTGTCCAGGATGCCAAGAGAAAACTTTTCTCTTTCTTTTTTTTTCTTTCGGGGTTATTAAATTTGGTTTTCATCTACATAACTTATTCCACCGCCCCTTTATGATTACATCAAATGTCTAACGAGAAAGAAGTTGACGGACAAGTGTTTTTTCTTTTCTTCTTTTTTATGTTGTTTTCATTCAATTCCGGGACTGAATAAGGTTTATTTCTTTGCTTACAGCAGCCTGGTTGTGGTGGCTGGCTATAACTTTGAGCTTTATAAGCTCACGTTTACCTGCAAGGTATATTGGCGATACGGAGATTAGAAAAGTCCGATAACACCTTTATTTTTTGTAAAGGAAAGAAAGGTGTTTCATGAATTTTTTTTGGCTCTCTCGCGTGGTTCGTCAGAGAGAAATAACTCTTTTCATGGGATGGAGCCATGAACAAACCGGTTTTCTCCTCTAAACTCCAGCAAACATATATACATAAGCACAAGAGAGAGAGAGAGAGAGAGAGAGAGAGAGAGAGAGAGAGAGAGAGAGGGAATTTTTGTCTGTTTTGGTCGTCCCCTTCTTTCTTATGTAGTCCCTGGCTATGGCTTGATGCATTTACGGCGACCTCTTTGGCAAACAATCACTCACGAAGCCTCTGCGCTAGAGAGAGAGAGAGAGCTCGCGGTGAAGAAGGGAAACAACAAAAAAAGTGCCACTTTATACCAGAGCGAAACTGAAAAGAGAGATGAAGAAAAAAATACAACACGATTCACCCGGCAACAACAGAGAAGCGTGAGCCAACTTACCCAGTCACGAATAAACATGGTCCGCGATGAAACCGAATTCACTGGAACTAAAGGAGACAACGACGAGGACCCAAGTCAAGGAGGCAGCAGCTATAGGCTGCAGGATTATAAGATAGAAAGAGAAAGAAACACAGTGAAAAAAAAATCTCATCATCATTCATGGCTATCATGTGTCTACGCCTTCCACGCGAAAGGGAAGAAAAAAAAATAGCACCGGCAATGGGTCGTCCCATTTTTGCAACACTCGAAAAAGGAAAGAAAAAATATTACGTAATCGTGATGATGGTCGTGAGTTGATAGGAAAATAAAAACGGGAGTTCTCTCCATCTTCATTGAGAGAGAAATTGTGTAGGCGTCGCGTTTTATTTTTATATAGAGCGCTAACCGAGCGCGGCGGATGATGTGGCTCAATATATATATTCTATTTCACGAAAATAATAATAATAATAATTTTCTTAAAAAACCTAGATTTTCACATTCTAATTGTTTGATAGAAATGACGTGTTGCCTTTCTTGTTCAGTGATTCGCACTGATTATTTTTTCCTATCATTTTTCAGATTAGCATGAAATAGTTTCACGACGTTTTTTTGAAACTTATTTAATTTCAATTTTTTTTTTCATTTATTCTCGAATAGATTGTCAGCCTTGGGAATTCACCTGCTTGTGTGGGCAGCCTCGTTGCATCACCGGAGATCTGGTTGGCAACGGTAACCTGGACTGCGCTGACGGCTCCGATGAAGGTAAACACAATTTTTTTAAAGTATATGCGGAACTCATCTTATCTTGTCTCTTTTCATTTCAATTCTGCTGCTTCATTACATTGTTTTCTGGAATATTCTCTCTTTCATTGTTGTCGCCCGCTTGAGAAATGTTATTTTACCCAATACTGAGTGTGTCTGTTGAAATGAGAATCGTAAATCAAGGCTAAACACTCCTTTCTTGGATGATGGATTTCAGGGCTGATTGGAGGCAACTGCAAGTCGGACGAGGACTTGCAGAACATCGACGACCTCGTTAGATTTCGACGCGCGTCCTCCGGTAAGTGCCGCGCCTATGATTTCCGAATTCCTTTCTATTTTTCTTTCTCATTTTTTTTGTTTCGTTTTGTTTTTATTTTTTAAGTTTTTCTCCCTTTTTTTTGCATCTAAAATATTATTAGATAGGAAATTCTATTCTTGAATCTTCTTCTTGACATAGAAAACAATAGTGAAACCAACTTTCTTTTCTTTTCGTTGTGTGTGGCCATCGTCTTTTGATAATTTGGCGCTTGAACATCACAAAACCGCATTACAAAACCGATGGTCCTCGCAATATCCATCATGATACCTACTTCTCTACGTCTGTCCGTGATACTCTATAGAAGGATAATCTTCCGTCATTTATGGTCGATGATTCGCGCTTTCTTCTCCATCTGTTTGCCTGTCTTGTGTTCTATCCTCGCGCGTCGACGAAATAAACCAAACAAGCGAAACGAAACGATTGAGCCGTGGTCAATATACAGGCACGCGGTTTCCAATTTTTCTATTCCATCCCCTCTTTTTATCAATGAGTTCCGCACATCTAATAATAATAAGCGTAATATGGTCAATTTGGTGCATTTTGGAATAAAGAAAAACGGCTTTCCATGTCGGTTGTTTGGTTTGTTTGGTCGTCGTCGTCGTCGTTTTTATAACCATCAGAAAGATTCTCTTCCGTTTCTCTTTCCCTGTATTGATTACTATTGTTCTCGAGCCAAGTAGGAAACCAGTTAAGTCAGAGAGAGTTCGAGCAACAACTTTCCAATAGAAATCGCCACTTGGCTACTAACTATTACTACTCACTTGGACTTTCTGATGGTTGGGTGGGTTTGTGTTGTGGTCGGGCAGCATTTGTATATGGGAAAGGCATACACACATAGACTATAGGAATACTTACATGCACACACATTGTGTGTACATGACAAAATTTGTTTCTTAAATTCCTTTCTTTTCGCCTTTCCGGGTTTGATGCCAAAATGAAGTCATTCTTTATTTTTGTTATATAAATCTTCATGTTACTCTTTTTTCTGTGAAACAAATTCATTCAATCATTGTCTTCTTTCTCCTGTCTTTTTTTTTGTTTGTTTTTTCGATGATTCTCTTCTCCTCGATGCCGCGATGCGTCCTCATGTTTCGAAATTCGAAAAAAAATATGAAAAATTCAATTCAAAATATGAAGATGTGAGAGTGGAAGTCAACGGTGGTCAAACGACTACGTTCTTCCTGAAGACTGAATTACCTCTGAACCGGCCTAGGCCGCTTGGAGTCATCACGTCGACCAAAGGAGCTTTTATTAACGAAGGAACGACAACGGAATACACGACGCAGATTGTCGGCACTTCAGTGGACGGCACTTACGCTAAGATTCAAAGCACTAAATCACGCGTTTTCTCTCCCAGTTCCAACTGATTTGTTCGCCGTCGACCTGCCCGTCGATTTATTACCCACTGGTCTACTTTCCAGCTCATTGGTCACGCGCATTCGTGGGGAAACGACCACCGTGGAAACGACCGAATTTGTTAGGACTTTTATTGATGGCATTTACGTCCAAGAATTCCTGACCACTTCGGAAATCTTTGCGCCACTTCGGCCACTTGAAGATCAGTCCGCTAATGTCCAGCCGTCGCCCGTCAGTCAGATTGTTATCCCCACTGTAGTCATCGACAGCAGTCTGGCCAACGAAGAAGATTCTGGCAAGATTATTTTCAAAACAGCTCATCTGACTTCCCTTGTCGGTGAACGAGTCATTGAATCTTCTATTGGCGGAATCAATCCGGCATTTGATGAAGACAAACCGACTGACGATGAAAACAAGAAGATTATCACCAGTTTTGAGGAAGTTCCGGACAATAACCTGCGTGGATCACGAGCCAGGAGTGACTTGTTTCAAGAATCTGTCATCCAAACTAAACCTGTCGTCGTTCTCGAAACTTTCGTTGCCAATTTGCCATCGTCTCGTAGCACCGAATCATCTGCTATCGAACCTGAAATCGTCGAATTCGATGCGCCTGTTACAGAGGAAATTGAAGCTAGCACAAGTAACATTGTGTCAGATGAGTTGGAACCTGTTTTACCTGTCGAAATCGAAACCGAGGTAAAGGACCCAGCCATCAAAATTGAAACTGTTGAGCCCGTACCGATCGTCACCCCTGAAACTTTCGAATCGGAGCCTGTTCTTGCTGTCGATGTTACTCCAGTTGTCAGCATCGAACCTTGAAGTATCACAGCCCGTTAAAGTTGAAACTGTGGAATCAGAGCCTGTCGTTCCCGTTAAAACTGAAGTTAAAGAAGCTGTAGAGGTCCCGGCCGTTCAAATTGTAGCTGTCGAATCAGGAGCCATTAAACCTGCAACTTCTGCACCGACTGTAATCGCAGCCGTGCATGTAGATGCTGTTATCTCTGATGTACCTGTTGAAGACCAAGAAACAGAATTTGAACCTGAAGCCTTTACCGATGTCCCAGAAAACGACGCCGAAGTGAACACGGAAAGTGAACCATCTAGTCAAGACGGTCAGAGGGAACCTCGTGTTGAAGCGAGACCTCCAATCAGGCCGGCTATCCCTGTCCTGGCGACACTTCAACTCAAACCGACCGAACCATCTCGTCCTGTCGGACTCATCTCCTCTTTTGAAGGTTCTCTTGTCAATAACGGAGTCACGACTGTCTACACTTCACTCATCTTCGGCACTGTCATTGATGGTGAATGGGCTAACGTGGTAAGCACAATCACTAGCATTATATCCCCGTCCGTCGTCTTGCCCGTAGAAGCTACTACCACACCTGCAGTAGTCGCTCCTATTGCTCCCGTTAAAGCACCCGTTGAAATTATAGCCACTGCACCCATCGCCGTGGTGGCCACAGAGCTACCGGTCGAATCTACGACAGTGACGAATGTCGAGCTGGACAGCAGTTTAAGCCAGCCAATTGAGACTAGCACACCTATCGCTGAAACACCCCAAGGTTTATTGCCCGTCACTCGAGTAACCACATTCACCTTCTTTACAACGTTCACAGAAACCAAAGGCGAAGAAGTGATTACCTCTGTCAGTTCCCGTGAGGTTGTCAGTTCTGATGTCCAGTTCGTTGAAGAGACCATCAAACCAGACGACATCATCGAGATGATGTTGGGTGAATCCGGCAATGAGACCAGTCCGTCCATTACGACCGTTTTCAAAACTTACACCTATTTCTCAACTCTTTTCGATGATACGACTACCAAAATGATTACACGCGAAGAAGTCGAGTCTAGCGTGATTACTCTCACTGGTGATAGCCCAGTGGCTACGACACCAGTGTTCCAAGAACCTACTAAGATGATGGAACAAGAAATGATGAGTACTAAATTGGTCGATGAAATCCAACCCAGTGTCATCGAGTCATCTTTGATGGAAAATGTTGATGAAGCGGCGGACAAGAGAAAACAGCTTGTTCAGTTCGCTGGCCGGCGGTATTGTCAAGACCTTCTTTACCACGTTTACTTTTTTCACGACCGCATTGGTCAATGGAACTACCGTCGTCTCTAGCCGCATCGTCGTCAGCACCAACGCTGTGACGCCCACTGTTCAACTGACCGACATCGACGAAGAACTGTGGGAGTCACTCAAAGCGCAAGATGAACGCAGAAGTCAGGAGTCTTCATTGACCTCCATTCCGGCTTCCGTTTCGGAGACCGTTTCAGCGACCATTTCAGAGACCACCCTTCCGGTCACAGTTTTGCCATCAATTGAAACCGTTCTTCCAGTCGTGGTCATCTCAACCCCTGTAGTATCTACGTCTGAACCAACTACCATTCTTGTAGAGCCCGTCTCGCAAGAACCCGAAATTAGTCAGCCGGAAGTAACCGTCGAGACCTCAGAGGAACCAGTCAGTTCTACGGATTTGCCAACACCACCAACAGTCGAAGAGCTAATTCCGGTTGCTCCTATTGAAATTCCAATGGAACTCACTCCGGTGATTGTTTCATCAGAGGCACCGGTTGAAATCAGTTTCCGAGGAACCGATCGTTGTCGTTTCTGAAGCTCCTGTCGAGGACATTCCAACCATCGATCCATCAACATCAACAGATCCTTCACTTCCACAAACTCTTTATACGACTTTCACATACTTGACGACCTTTTTCACAGATGGAACTTCCAACGTTGTTAGCCGTGAAGAGACGGTGACCAACGTGTTGACTGAAACGGACGTTGTAGTCGAGGCCACGGTCCCAGTGTTCCCCATCACTTATTATACGACATTCACTTATAAAACAACATCGTTTGTTGATGGGCAAACCATGATTGACACGCGAGAAGAGACCGTGACCAACATCGTGACTCCTGCGCCAACTGGAGCTGAACCATCTCAAGTATCTGTAGAGCCAATCGTTCCAACGTCGGTGGTCGAGATCACACCAACGCCTACCATCGATCCGGCCCTGACCACTTTTTATACCACCTTCACCTATTTTGCAACCAGTTTTGAAGCTGAATCACCTATTGTAACCAGCAGCGTTGAAACCATCACCAATTATGTCTCTGCATCTGAAACCGTTTTGCCTTCGTTTGTCACAGCACTGGCTAGCCCAGTTAATGTTGCGGCTCCGACTATCGACATCCAGCCAACGCCACCGGCCACTACCGGTGACTCAGTGGCTAACAACACGGCTCGTAATATCGGCACCAATGGGGTCAGTCAATTAATCATCGACTTGGCCGAATCAGAAAAGACCAGCCTTCCATCTCTGACTGGATTGCTGTCAACTATTCGTAGCACGCTGGTTAATAATGGCATTACAACTGTCTTCACAACTGATGTTCTTGGCACATTCATTAATGGACAGTACGCCCGCATCTTGGAGAGCTCGAGCGAAGTGCTCAATCCAGCCGCTCAACTTCCAGCAACTGTTATCGTTGCTGCTAGCGGAGTAGAAGGTTTAGAGGCGACAGATTTGTTTCCTATTTCGGTCTCAACACCGGCCGTCGAGTTGGAAGGGTCTATCGTGTTGCCCGTCAGCCCATCACAGACGATTAGCACATCACCTGCGGCTGAAAGTGGCGTCGAAGAACAGGACAATGAAGGCTCAAAAGTGGACGGTGGGCGGATCACGACGCGCCTCTCGGCACCTCCCCGCAACCGCACTTTCGTTCCCTCCATCCGGCCGTTCACCCAGCGGCCACGACCTCCTTTGCCTATTAGGCCAAGACGTCCTCCTTTCACCAGTGCCGCCAGCGTAGGTGACGAGATCAGCTCCACCTCATCTATTGTACCCAGCCCGGCCTCAATCAGCGGTAGTAGTGCTACTTCTACTGGTAGCATTAGCCGCCCAGCTCCGTTTAGCAGCCGATTCCGGCCTTCCGGCGCTTCACCTATTGTTGCCGCCAGCAGCACAGCAACGGAATCTTCATCTAGAAGTGGAAGCCAATTTTTCCGTTTACGATCATCTTTGGCCGGCTCGCCATCCAGCTCTGGTGGCATTAGCCCAACTCCCGTCTTGTCCGCCTCTTCTACTGGCCTTCCGGGCCGTCGATTTTCAAGCAGCAGCTTTGTTCCATCGATTGGTTCTGCTCGCAGTAGTCTTGGTGGATTAGCTCCTCGACGACCATCCATTTTGAGCAGTGGTGTCCGGTCTACTGGGCTGTCCAGCAGCACAATCGCCAGTAGCGCTGTGGTTAGCTCAGTATCGACTGCTACTCCACGATTTGCAAGACCAACTACTCCACCGACTGTCGCTATCGAGGAAGAAATCACAACCGACGATAATGCCGAGACAGTTTCTCCAACTACAGCACGCACGGCTTCCTCCTTCAGAAGACCTGCTCCCATCAGACCAGTAGTTATTGAACCTTCAGTGGCATCACCGCTCGTTCCTTCGCGTCGACAGTTTCCATTTTCGAGGGCCAATTCCCGCAACGTGAATCCAGCTGTGACGGTGACTGAATCGACTCGCGCTGCATCCGATTCCACTAGCTCCAGCAATGCCGTTCCGTCGGAATCGGGAGTAACATCTCGTCCCAGATTCGTTCGTCCTCCAAAGTTGACTTTTACTGAAAAACCAAGACCGGCAGTCACAAGACCAACTCGCCCAGCCAACAGAGGCGAAGCAGCGGCGGCATCCAACATCGATGTGGTCACGGTGGAAGCGCCTGAAACCGTCAACTCTCGCTCCAAGAGGCAAATTGATTTTGATCACTATTTTTATGATCCCGCTCACTATCGAAGGCCATCAAGAAAGACCAACCGGACGCGAAGTCGTACCACTAGCGCCAGTACCATAAATCAAGATTATGACTACGAACAGCGCATCGCTCTACTTGACGCTGTAGATTACGATGGATTGGATTACGATGAACGCAAAGTTACTAAATCCCGTCAGACATCTTCGTCCACCTCAGCCCTTAGAGATCGTCTCATGGCCAACAGACAGAACCGCAATCAAGCGAACTACACCAGCCCCGCGAACACGATCGAGGACTTCGTCGTCATCGTCAACAGGAAGAACTCAAAGCAGAAGACCTGGAACTTCTTCAACTAGAAGTCGACCATCAACCAGTGCCGCAGCCAGGCAAAGAGCGAGAACATCTACTACAACCGAAAGACCGTCGGGTGGTCGCCGCACCTTTGGTAATACGAGAAGACCTAGCACCAGAAATCGTGTACCCACCAACGATTTCGAAGATGAGGAATTTATTTCTCCAGAGCCCGTTCTACCCAGCTCTGCACCTTCACTCTCCTTGCCGATCAGTGTGACGCACAAAATTCCAACTGAAACGACCATTCCAGTCGTAAACAATGGCCGGACAGAATTTCGAACGGTTATCGCTGCTAAGCCAAGTATTGAAGTGTTGGATCAGTATTCGACCATGCGAGTCAGTGGTACATGGCGCTATCTGGCAAGTGAGGTGAGTGCAACCCCAACGCCGGGTACAACCCTCATTACTCAATACGTCTTGAAACCAACGGAAACGACGACGGTTACCTTTACACCGACTACTATCCGCGGACGGCCGACTTCCTTTTCCCACATTGTGCCAAGTACAGCTTTTGAAGTAGAGACGGTCGTGTCAACCATTTCCGATCCGTTGGCATCAACCAACAACCTTCTTCAACAACTTTTGCTCGGCGGACTTGGCGGACAAAGCGGACCTGTCACCAGTTTCATCACACACACCAACACATTTGTGACGACATTGACGGAATTGAAAACGACCAAAATTCCAATTACGTTGCGTGGTCAAGAAATTTTCACGACCATTATTGGCTCGTTGAGCAGTGTCATTACTGCCACCGATTTCAGTACAGAGACCATTATCACTGGTCCAACTGAAGGCCCAGGAAATCCATTGGCTAATTTGCTTCCAGCTCTTCTAGGCAATCAACTTCTCCAAGCGCAATTATTGGCTCCTCAACTCCAGCCAGCCCAAGTATTACCCATCCAAGCTACTCAGGTTCCTCAAGCAGCCGTTGTGCCACAACAGCCGAAAAAAGAAGAAGTCATTGTCAGCCAAGTATTTGACGATCAGTTTGAAGAAGTCTTTTTCGAGCCGCTCGAAGAAGTCAAAGTAGTTGCTGAACCGCCGAAAGAAGAAATTATTCCAGCTAAACCTATTCCAGTTACAAGTGTAATCACTCTTTTCTTGTCTGGTCGTCGCCCTGGAGAATTCAGCTCCATTTTGTCAACCATTACATTGGATGGCAATGCAGCGGACGCTACAGTAGTCAAACGTCAAATCGATCCGACGGATGTCCTTCCGATGGAAGCTTCTGAACTTCCCTTTATGGTGGGGACAGACAAAGGAATCTATGAGCTGCCAGAAAACTATTCCCCTTTAGATCTCGACTATTACGTCATGTCAGCCATTAACGAAATGGATACTGAAGCTATTCATGACGCTAAAGAGACCCAGCGTCTGGCCGACATTGTTAAAAAGGCAAAAGGATCAAGCAAGCGTAAAGTTCGTCAAGTTTCATTTGAGTGGACTGAAGATGAACCTCTGGAAGCCATTGAATCTAATTTGGAGGAATTTAGAGTAGAGCCTTTGCCCAGTGGACGCGGAACACTACGCCGAAGAACCGTCACTCGAAAAGTGTCTGATCTTCTACCTGATTCTGAGCGGAAAATTGGCGAGGATTTTGTATCGAATAACCGAGCCCGTAAAGTCGTTGTCGTCACTCGACGTCGTCCGGTTTCAGCCACCAAAGCCGTTGACGAGCAGACAATTGCTCGTCGGATCGATAAAGAGGAATCAAACAATGCTGACGGCAAACCTTTTGTCGTGATTCGTAAGAGACCAGTCAATCGAGAGGAAACTAAAAACGATGCACCACCTCTTTCTTCCTCTTTAATCGAACCGGAAACTGAATCTCCGTTGCGGAACAATCTTTTTGGAGATGCTTATGCCCCACGTACCTACTTTACCGTGTATTCTTATTTCTACACGCTATTGAACGGCCCGAATTCCGGACAAGTATCAACCCGTGAAGTCAGTATCTCGGAAGTTGTTCGCGGATCAGATGGTCGCATTCCTGCTGGATTCCAGCGCACTGAAAACGGAAATGGATTGTATCCTTTGAGCAGTGGTCGATCAGTGGCCGATCTAAGCACTCGTGTTAACAATGGCATCACAACTCAAGTCAATTTGGCATCAATTACTTTGGTTAAGTACGGCCGTGGAGCTGTTCGAGCCTCTGCTATCGGCGTCAAACCTAAAGAGGAAACACCTGTCCGTCCGACAACTCAGCCGCCTCGTCGGGTGTCCATCGTACCCACTCCTCGTGTCGAACCGTCATTCGATGATTTCGCTTCAGATTTAAACAATGATGTGACCGTTTTACCGACTCAGAAACTTCCATCTGCGACACGTACCAGAGGACGAGCGCTAGAGCCGGCCAAATCCACAAATGTTGTTCGCCAACCAGTGGCTGTCGAAGAGGTTAAGACCATTAGCAGAGCTCCCGGTTCCAACCGCGGACGAGGAACTGTTCGTTTCAATCCAGCCTCCGTTTTGGGAGAAAGTATTGATGTGCTACCAACATTGACTAGATCCCGTGTTAATAATGTTGAACCTCGAGTTCCACAACAACAACAACAACCTCGAATCATTTCCCCACCTACCCGTGGTCCCGCTCGAGTTCCTCCACGAGTTCCAGTTCGCGTTCCAGTCCGCAGTTCAGTCGTGAGAGAGCCTATTCGAAGACCAGAACCAGTTGTCCGGAATTCTGTAATCCGAGGCCGCCCTCGACCGATACAAGAACAAGAACTCTTTGTAGATGTTCCGGAAGAAGAGCCTATTCAGCCATTTGAAGACGAAGTTTTCTATGACGATCTCGGTTTTACTGAAGACCCTCCAGCTGATGAAGACTATTTTTACGATCATCACGAAGAAGAGCCTTTTATCGATGGACAAGAACCTGAATATGAGGACTTTGTAGACACTAATGAGCCGCCACTAGTTGAACTCAACACAGTCGAAACTGCGACTCCAGCTGTTAAGACAAAGACGACCGTAGCCAGCACACCAGTGGCCAGCACAACTGCAAGTGAAACCAGCACTACAAGCATTACCAAATTAATTGGTGTTACACCAACACGCCGTACAACAATTTCTCGTAAATTACTGAATCCCCTGCAGAGCCATTTGAGCAGCATTTTGGCCAATTCACGATCCGGTTTGAGGGCCAGTTCCAGCGTTCTAAAGACCAATGAACCTGGTTCATCAATTCCGTTCCGCTCTCGTTCTCACTCGAAATCGAGTGTTGTACCGACATTCACTACATCGACAGTCGTTTGGGAACAATTCCAAACACTCTCTACTTTGGCCGTCGATGGAGGTCGAAGTGGCATTCCGCTCACGCTTATCACATCATCTCTGACTACCTTGTACGATTCAGAATTGTCACTCTTGACGGCGTCTCCGGATGTGTTCAAACCAGTCGTCCAACCTACTGTTTTGCCTATGTCTCGAAATAAGCCGCATAATTTCAACCCTACGGCTCGTTTGACATTGCCGATTCGCGCGTCAGTGGCTATCGGGCTCCTGCCATCGACAGGCATCGTCGAATCGACCATTGAGGACACTTCTGAGCCAACTACGGAATCCAATATCGATACAACAGATGTTCCCAACCTGTCAGACTTGTTAAATCGTGGTGGAAACATCGTCACAGTCGTCGAGACACACTTGAAAACTTTCACCGCTGTCGTCACAAGAAAGAGCGGCAACGAAGAGGAGGTCACCACCCGACTAGAAGTCCTACCCGAATTGGTAACCAAGACGGTTGTTCAAATCGAGCCGACATCAGGTAATGAGCCTCCCATTCATTTTCTTCAGCAATTTAACAATTTAAATATATAAGAAGGATAATAAATTACGTTAATAACAGATCGTTGGAGCTGTCTTTCTAACAGTCTTTAAACATCTGTGTGAATGTTTTGTTGTTATGTGTTTCGAACGCATCGCCCTTCACTTTCCTTTCCAAACATAGCCTACTTCTTGATGCTGACTGTCTCGTCCGAAATTCTTTTTTCACATGATTCAATTCTTCTTGCCAACTTTCTCTTTGAAGAACGTAAACATGTCGACGACTTTCATTCGGTTTTGTTCAATTTTGTCTCGAACTTTCTTTCACTCGTCGCGACCTGTTATTAGTTTTCATCTAACATCAGATTGACGTTCTTTTTCCCTTTTCTACCATTTTATTTGCGACCGACTTTTTCCAGTTGTTGATGTCCAGGCATCCCTAGACGCTTTGGAGAATCTTGGTAAGTTGATTTATTATTTTGATTGGACAATCAGAAGTAATTTTGACGAAACAAATTTTCTTTCTAATTTAATTTTTTTTCAAACAGTTCCAACTGCTCGAGCAATTCCCTCCAGAGATGGTCGTGAACAGCTGATTAGCGACGACGCGATCGAAGACGTTCGTGGCGCTCGCCTCAACGTTGGATCTGGTAGCAGTAATAGAAACCCAAATTTCGCAACGAAAATAATGAGCAATGGAGTCGAAGTTCTCGTTGCAAGTAAGTAGCCAATGTTTTTCATGATCTCATTTATTATAACAATAGAAAGTGTATATTGAAAAGTGTTGACAGCCCATAATAAAAATTAATTATTTTCTTTTTGCTTAATCTAGACGAGAAGAAACCGACGCTGTTGGCGCAGAACGTCGTCCAAAAAAGCCAGACGGTCATTGAGCCGAGCCCGCCAATTACACTGGCCGCTAGCACACTGGTCAATCAAGTTACTTTGGCAGGCGAAGTGGAAAATGTTCGCCTTTTCTCTTCAATCCAATCCGATCCAGCTCGATTTCAGACGCTCACTCAAATGACCACCTTCACTTATTTGACGACCCTGTTCGACGGCGCCACCAAATTGGTCAGCAGCCGGGAGGAGATCATCACTAACTTTGTGACGCAGGAAAAGGGACGTAAAGAAACTTTAGTCAAACCAACGGCTACCGTCACTACTGGTCAGCCCGGGTCTTCCAACTACAACACTTTTACCCACATGACCACGTACACGTACTTCAACACTTTCGTCGATCAAAAACGTCCAGTTGTTTTGACGTCGAAGGAAACCGTCTCGAATGTTATTACTGTTCCAGCTGGTCAACCGGAAGCTTCTGAACGCTCTTTCGAAACGGCCACTTACTTGAGAACTTACATTTTCTCTAGCAAGCTGGACAGGGATGCCATCGCCACGTCAAAGGAAGTTGTCACCCAAGTCGTCGTCACTGAAGCTCCACGATTGAGGGTTCAACCAACGCCCGTTGCCACATTTATGGAAGTCACTAAAACTTATTTGAACACGTTGACTTTGCTGTCTACTCAAATCGATGGTACAACATCAACTGTTCATCGCGTTACCACCGTCAGACCGGAAATCGTCGTCGAGACCATCCGCGACTTTGAACCGACCCCAGTTCTCGAAGGCTCTCAAATTATGCCAACGGAAGACGATTTTGGCGTAGACGGACCACTTGTCGCCACCAAAACTTATTTCACCACCAAGACTCACTTTACAACCCTGCAACAAGGCACCAAGACCATCATTCAATCTCGTAAAGAAGTCCGGTCATCCGTTATCACTGAAACTATCGATGGAAATCGAGCTTCACTTTTCGCTCAACCGGCCAGTTCAACCAAGGCAGCAGGAGATCAAAAGGCTCGCCCGACTTACGTTCAGCTTGGTCCCAATCTGTACGGAAAGTTGAGGACCTTGTTCGCTACGGCTACTTACTACATCACCAATTCTGCCGGCGAAATCTCATCTAAACGACTTGTCGTTCCACAAGTTACTACCGAAATGGTGCCTCTGGATTCCATTCCGTCGGAAGCTCTTATCGAGCCATCGATTCCTGTCCTATCCGACATTGAGGTGACCGAAGTACCAGCTGGATCCAGTCAGATTCTGACACCTGAGCAGCTTCAATCTTTGAAGCTCTCTTTCCTGGCCGGTCAGCAATCCTCGGCAGTCAACGTGCAGCCCAGTTTGATTTTGAGTCCCGAACATTTGAGTTCGCTGAAAGAATCTTTCTTGTCAAATAAGCCGTCTGTCACACCGACTGATTCGCCATTTGAGACGATCGATTCCTCCACCGATCCCGAATTGACAGACTTTACTACCGATCCAACCACTGGAGATGGTTTCGAACCACCAGTGATCAGTTTGTCTCCGCCTGAAGGAGGTGATGGGGAAACGGTGATTATGGTGACCAATACTGCAGGTGAGGTTTTGATCATTCCCACCGAGATCCTCGGCAATCAACCATCGGTGACATCATCGTCTTCATCTTCATCTGGCATCATCGGCGGATTGAGCGGAGGTACATTGGCATCCATCTTGGGCGGTCTTGGTACAATTGGACTAACTGCATTGGGTCAAAGTTTTGCAAACAATAATCCCGGTGGTCTGAATATTAACCTGGGGCCCATGTTTGACGCTATGACGGGCGTCCTCTCTAACGGACTGATTGCGTCCAGAAGGAACAGCACGGATCGTTCGGACCCGTCGGCCCCAACCCATTTAACCTCATTTAACCATCATCAACAACCACCAACTAACACATTCCCTTCCAGTAAACCTCATGTGCCCTTACGTGAACCACTCTTTATCCCTATCGGTGGATTAGCAGGTGTCGAGACTCTTCAACAGAGTCCCGATGTGCAAGGCCGTCGTCCGCCTAACATCATTCCACTAAGACCGGGACAGCAGCTGCCACAACAGCTGACACCTAACCAACCGCAGAGGCCACCCAGTGTTCTGCGTCGTCCGGAACCTGGAGTTCCTCTTCAACCTGGCGTACCTGGCTCGCCTCTTCTTCGTCCTGGAGCTAGTACTGGCCAGCAATTTGGAATTGGTCAGGCAGGCCAGCAACTAGTTGCACCTCCTGCACCTATTAGCTTCAGCGCTCCACCTTTGCAGACGGGATTCACTGGCATGCCGAATCAACCCAAGAGCGTCCTTCCATCTACCCGTATCGGTGGATTGTCAACAGCTGTTCCAGGCGTCCGACCACCTCCACCACCTTTTGTTAACGGTCAAAACAACATTGATCGCGCTCATATTGAACCTAGCCGTCCAATCCAGGCACCCATCCGTCCAGCTAACGGTCAGTTCTTTGCTGCTAATGGGCAACAGATCAATGTTCCACCTTTGCCAGGATCTATAATCCCACCACCACCCGCATCTCCTCCTCCACCACCACCTGGCCCTATTCCTCAACCACCAGTTGATGTCATTCGTCCTGGATCAATCGTTCCTGGTCCCGATGGTAAACCGGTGAGAATTGTCGGTGTTCCAGAAGGTGAGGAGCCTCCACCAGGAGCTGTTGGACAAGTCTTCATCCGACCTGTTCCAGCAGTGGCTCCAGTTATTCCATCTGTTATTCGAACTGAGCAACAACAACCTCCTAGACGCGAAGATGTCCTCATTCCTCAGACTGGCACTCGCCCGCAACCAATTCAGGTATTTACTAAACAATTTAAAATATTTAAAAATATTTAACGACTCTAATGATGACTCTAGATTCCGGCTATACAAACGATTGCATCCATTGTCGGTGAGAATAAGATCGTTGCTACCAACATTATCAATGGTGGACATACTACTGTTGTTCTACCCAACGATCCTACCCCTGTATTTAACGCCCCATCGCCGACTGTCATGGTTGGCTTTGAACCATCGACCGTCGAAGGATTCAGCGTGATGCCATCTGAAATATCGGAATCAGCAGCTAATTTGGAAGGTGTAAGCAGTATTTTGCAACCTGGTTTGTCTCCTACGACACCGGCCAGCAATTTAGAAGGAGTTGGCAGCATCTTGCAGCCTGGCTTGGCTCCTTCCGCATCACCAGCTGGAGACAACATTGAAGGAGTAGGCAGCATTTTGCAACCTGGCTTGGTTCCTTCGGGAGCAGCAAATTTGCCACCAGCCATGGAAATTTCTTCCACTTCAGTGACTCCTTCAATCCATGAATTCGCATTTGGTTCTGAAAGCGGTGAAGTCGATCATACGCCAACACTCAACATCTTCTCCGATAGTCCTTCCACCGAGATTATGCCTTCTGTCTTCCAGAACGCTCCATCTGAAGCTCCAACATCCGAACCTAAATGGCCTCTTGTCCATCACGATCAAGATGCACTTGAAAAGAAGGAACCTTTCGGCGTTACTTCCGTTGTAATGGGACCTGACAGTCAAGAATTTACGACTTTCGTATCTCGAGTGGAAACCGATGGCCGAACGGCTTTCTCTACCATTATCCAGAAATCTACAACCGTCGCCTACGTCGTGCCAACAACGATGCCAACTACTCCAGCCACTCCGATCACACCGGCTGTTGAAGAGGAGGAAGAAAAGATAGCAGAGCCCGTCCTAACTTTCCCACCCAACTCACCATTTGTTCCACCAACTAATCCACCATTGCGTCCACAAGCCATCAGCAGCAGTAGTAGTACTAGCACAACTAAATCTAGAACCACTTCAACGACTCCAGCTGCCGATATTGAGCCTCCAATGGCCAAGGATGTCATAATGGACAATACAGGCAACAAAGTCGTTTTGGGAGGTGGATTTGGCGGAACTTTCAGTGTCAACCAACCCTCATCTATCCAAGACGGTTGTCGTGGACGTTGCAGCAAAGAAAAATCCGAGATTTGCGTGTACGCCCATGGTCAGCACGAATGTTTGTGCCGTCCAGGATACAGCCGCGCCGATCCTTTTGAAAGCTGCGCCAGTAAGTTTTATTGAAATTAAAATGCGTGAAATATTGATTTTTAATTTTCTTTTTATGTTTAGAAACTTACACCTACCAACTGAAATTGGTGTTGGAAAGCATCAACAGGACCATGTTGCATTTCGACAACAACTTAAAGGACGAAATTTCACCACAGTACCGCAGTTTAGCATCGAACGCTCGCATGGGCTTGAAACAAGCTCTGATGAGTACCGATTTGTCTGAATCAATTCAAGACAGCCAGGTCATGGGTATCCACCCGACCAGCGAAAGTGAATTGCAGAGTGACGGTGTTTTGGTTGATTTCTTTGTCCATTTGACGAAACAACAAGACGAAGATGAACTCAAAAATAAGTTGATTAAATCTCTCGAACGTAACAACTACATTCTTGGCGAGAGTGACATTACTGCTGCTCGTTTCACCGACAGTCTTCAAGCTCAAGGTAAAATTACGAAAATAAATTGATCATTAAAACACGGTTGACATTTATTAAATACGAAATTCCAGATTTTGATGAGTGCAGTCATGAAGGCCATCACGATTGTTCCGAATTCGCTGATTGTATCAACGAAAAGGGAACTTACCGTTGCCAATGTCGACCGGGTTTCATCGATTCCGAAGAAGATGGTCGTACTTGTCTTGGTAAAACATTAGATTTTTCATTTTTATTTCCGGCGTAATAGATTTTTCTAATCATTTCTTTATTTTTAGCTGAAAGACAAGATTGTGAAGAGTGTAGCGGACATGGGCGATGTGTCTTTGAGCCAACTTCCAATGAAATGAGTTGTATTTGCAACAAGTGGTTCGCCGGTAAAGAATGCCACATCAATTTGAAGGGTAAGCCCTTTACTAAAATTTAATTTTATTTGAAATTTTTAAAAATGACAATTATCGATTGAATTATAGTGGTAATGATAGTCGTTCTGGCTGTCGGCATCTTCGTCATTCTCCTTGTTACGGCCATTATTGTTGTTTGCTGTTTACGTTCGCGACGTGCCAAGGGTTCCATCACTGGTGGACCTTCTTTCCTCAGGTGGGTGGACTTTTCCACAATGAAATGAAAATGCATTGATGACGATCAATATTAATTTTATTCAAATTTCAATCAGATACAGGGGTCCGAGTGTCCCAGCAAGTGGCACTCTCGACCGAGCGGCCATGATTCGCGGCGACACTAGTAGTGAGGGAAGCGGAAATGACAACTTCGCCGCAGTAAGACATTGTTTTTTTTATTGATAGAAAGTTGGATTGTGAAATGTCTAATTAATTCAGCAGGGTACAAACACCTTGGATGGCAAAGGCGGACCACGCGGAACGGCTGGAGGCCCTGCCCTTCAAAGCTACCGGCCTTACGGCGAGGGACTAATGATCCCAAGAGCCAAACACCAACACGGCCCGACCACAGCATCCGGGAACAATTCCAGCTCAGCCGAGAGAGGTGAAGCTGCACCCAACAGAGAACATCAGTTGATGGATTACCTTGATGGACGTGTATGTTAATTAATATTTTCTTTTAAAACCTCCAAACCTTGACTGAATTTGTCCTGTTTTCTTTTGTAGGGTCCCAAGAAAGTTCTTCCGGATAGAGATGGTATTTCAATTAAATTTTAAAAATAGGTTTCAATCTTAATTTAAATTTCTACGAACGTTATAGGTAAAATGACAGACACCCGTTCAAGCGAGGTACTCTCGGCCGGTGGTAGAACTTCAGTCAGTAGCACTTCACAGTTCCGCGACAGGTAGAATTTCGAATTTGAAAGTTGAAATCTTTATTTGGTTTTGGGGCGTTTTTATTTTTCTAAATCACCCAAGGGTTTGATTTATCTTCTCCTCCACTTTCACTTATTTTGAGTTTTTGTTTATTTTTTTTTTCTTTCCAAACTCTTCAACTTTCTCTCTGTCCTCTTGATTTCTTCGCACTCTCTCCGTTAGCCTTGGAAATATGGAATCTGCGGAAAAGGACGCACAGGAAAAGGACAGCTCTGTCGCTGTAGACGTAGACATGTAAGGCGCACCAATAATTGCACCGATTCTATATTTCTTGGCATATTTAGTTCTTTTAGATTTTCATTCCCTTCCAAAATCCTTCTTCTTCTTCTTCATCAACTTTCCACGTTTTCATTATTCGTGCAGTTTTTAATTTGATTTGACTTAATTTCGTGTAATCAGGACTGTTTCCGAAGTTCGTTCTTTCGATGAGACGACCATCCACCCAGCAACGAGGCGACCTGCGCAATACTACCAAAGTGATGTAAGTCATATTTCCAATTTTTAAGCTCGTTTCTTCCTTAAATTTTCATTCTAAATTATAACTAGCATGCTGCATGAAAAATGTACATATTTATTTTTATTGCATGATTTATTACGTCAACGATGTCTTGCGTGAGTAGAATCACGCGTCATCTTTTTTTATTTGATGCATTTTGATTATTGCATTCCTTGAATTTCTCTGTCTCTTATAATTAACTTTCGAGAATGAAAACATTAACGCGCTTTGAATGAAAAAAAAACAACTCATGTTGTGATACTGTATGATGCGAATCAAGGCTGCGGCTATGGAATCTGATGGCACGACAGCCAGGGATCCGGCTGGTGCCCGTGACTCCGTGTTGCCTGATCAAAAAACACTGATTCAACAGTTGCTTTCCTTTCCCCAACCGTTCACCATTACCCGTCCGAAAATCTACAAATCCCTTCCGAGTAAGTCCCCAAATGTACGGGGCTCTTCTAAAGCTGTCCCTTTTGTTTTCATATTTATTGTATTTTCTGTATTCTGTTTTTAACTAATCAAAAGTAGACGGTCTTTTAACAATCATCAAGGTGATGATTTACTTGGGCTTTGGTTGACTTAACCGCTTGATATCATTGTTAATACTAGATGCTTTTTATCTTACAAGTTATTTTTAAAATTTTTCATTCAATATGTTTCTCCTTTTTCTTCAATTTTTCCAACACAGGAGAGTGACAACTCCAACTTCGACTCTTTGTAGACCACTACATACGGGATGATCGTGGCCAGAAAATCTTAATGGACTAGAATTTGTTTTTCTTTTCTCGTGAGCGGATGCGACAGCTCTCCAATTCACGTAACAACCCAACAGGTCGCACAAAAAGCAAGAAAGCGATTTACAAGTATATATTAGACGGTCGGGTTTTTACAAAAATATTCGTTTTTTTTCTGCTTTTTGTTTCATTTCTTGCTGAAGAAAAAAAATGAAAGCAAAAGATGTGTTTGCTCAACTGCCGGGAAAGATTTTTTTTATTTTTATTTTTTACTTTTGCATTGTTATAATATCGACCAAACATTTTTCTTTGTATCCCTCTTTTTTACTCTTTTATTTGTACTTTATTGAATGTGAAAGATGACATTTCATTTAATTGATGCCTTTTTTTTATATAGAAAAAGAAAGAAGGGAACATGTTTTTAATGTTTTTAATTAACACCTATCATCTATATCTTTTATCTGTTTATATGCATAACTTTAATGTTTGGGCGCGATTCCGGTGACATTTGATATCACCCCAAAATATGGAAATTATTGAAGAAAAAAAAGATCAAGTAACTTTTTTTGTAATATTCCCTCCTCCACCCCCCCCCCCTCCCCAAAAAAAAATCTATTTAGCTGAGGAGAACAAAAATTGTAACAACTAACCTTTGGCTGGACCAATTTTTTTTATCATGTTCAGACGGATTGAAAAAAAAAAACACAAAATATCCAGTGAATTGATTTTCCGTTCATGACAAGAGTGTCCCTACACTAAACTTTTTTTTTGTATTATTCTTTCTTTTTATCCGGAATGATCCCTTGAAAAACAAAAAAACAAAACAAATGCCTGTATAAAGCTTGGTCTACGCTGAAATGTTTATTTCAATACATCGCCAAAACTAATAAATAGGTATATTTTATTTCAAAGGTTCAATTCTCACCAGGTTGTGACTGTATACACACAGGTATGTCAACGTAAAGTTACTCCTAAATCAGAAGCGAGTTGCGCTGTAATTCGGTTATGCACCTCACCGACTTCTGCCTGATTGAGCGTACGCTCCATATGGCGGTAGATAATGCGATAGCATTGACTTCGCTTCTTTGTTTTTGGATGAACGAATTCGTCGACTAATCGAACCTTTTAAGATGGCAATGTAAGATAAAATATTCAATAGTACTTTTACGCATTCACATTCATACTTGCTCAACAATGTCCCCTCCTACGCCACGGACAATTTCGTAAAGATCGCTGGAGTTGATACCTCCATCAGGCAACCAAAAACTGACGTCATTGTAACACTGAGGATATTGACTAACCGACTGGATAAAGAAGTAAACATGGAAAAGAGGTTGACGCAAATAATCAATTTAAAAATGTGTTCACTGTACCTTGTAAGTGATTTTTTGATTTGGAGTCGCACCTTGGAACTGCGACAAAAATCCAGAGTCATTAGACCAAAAGAGCCGAATGTCGGGTATTTCATATAAACGCATAGCGATGCGCTCTAATCCGAGACCGAAAGCCCAACCAACCTTGTCGGGAACACCAGCTATAAGTGAAGCAGCATTCATCAGTAATCGAAATTTGAAACTTGTAGTCTCCAGTAATGAAAACTCGAATGACGTAAGTGGATACCATTGTAAAGAATTTGTTGCTCAATCACGCCGCAACCCAGCAGCTCTAACCATTTATCTTGGAATTTGACTTCCAATTCAAATGATGGATGGGTAAATGGGAAAAAGGTTTCTGTCCACCTTGTTTCAACATCTAAGGTTCAAAGAATTGATTGATAATTTCAATTTAAATATTCTAATACATTAATCACTTACCACTGCCAAATAAGTGATGGACTAACTTGGTAAGGCAAGTTTTCAAATCATGTTGGAGCTTGTTAGAAGTCAATTCTGTATGATATTCTTGTTTTTGAGGAGTACGCTTTCCATCCTCAAACAATTCTATGTTATCTTTATCTATATCATGAAGCTAAAGAAAAAACCAAACATAAACATTATTTTAAAAATGTTATTTATGAAATAACTGTACTTGGTGTTTGGCAAATAGTCTCACACCTTCAGCCTGGTGGAAGACTGGGAAATGAGAAGCATCAATTTCATCTCTCCTATAAACATCACCCATGACAACAAAACTATCCAAGCCGCTAGCAATAAGCTCTTCCTGATGGGCGCTGGTGTGTCCCCTCAATATGAAATCCTTATTTAAGTAGTAGCAGTCTGAAGGTGTACGACTTGGATGGTCTTGAGGAATCAGCAAACTGAATCATCATTTAATTAGTAGTTTTTAAATCTAAAAAGTAATTTAGTTGATAAAACCTGTCAAAGTTCTGTTTGGTTGTGACGATGGGATTCAATCTATCATATACAGAGAATATGGGATTGCCAGCATGATTTGGAAATGATTTGTACATGAAGGAGATTATGTTTTCTCTAAGTAGGCAAAGAGGATGCCCAGGCTTCAAGTGCAAGTTCCTATTGAGATAGTTCAAAATATTTGGATTGACATTTGTCCATTTGTCGCGATTGAATTTTCTGCCATCGATGTCAACAGTAGAGGCGGTAAACTGTTAAAATGAGTGCAAAAGAAACCAATAGAATAACATTCACCAGAAATTTTATAATTATACGAATACAACCTGTACATTAGGACTAGATTTTGATGCACAGTTTCGACATTGCACAGCGAAAAATCGTAAAGTTTTCCTCAACAGGGTCATAGTGAGGAACACGTGTAAAATTTCTCCTCATTGCTCGGATTCGATGAAGGTAAATAAATGTGCTTTTTAAACTTCCTGTAACAGTGATAGATGGCAGTCGTATCATTAACAAAATGCAATCGGATAAAAAATAGTAATAAAACAGTGTTCAAATGGATGGAAAAACGATTCATTTGCAAAATTCGATACGGTGCGAAATGAAATAAAAAACATTTAAAAAGAATTCGTTAAAAAATAATTTCGTCATAAAATAAAACATTCCCTTTCGGCGAGAAACGAAAGCAGCGCCACCGCGTTACCAGACACGATGGTGGCTCCCTTGTAATGGAGTCGCTCTTTGGCACTTGTTGTAAAGGGATCTTAGAAGAGAGACGTGTAGTTGTCCATTCTGGGCTGTGGTTAATCGTGAAACAACGTACACACACAAGTGCTGTTTACTTTTGTTTTTTTTTTTGTTAACCTCTAACACTTTGGAGTGCGTGTTTGTCTCCCAGTCAGTTATCAAATAAGGTAAGTGTTTTCAAGCTTCAGTCATTCACGAAATCCAATCGAATTTTTACACGACACTGTGACGAGAGAGGTACGCGAAAGAGTTGGCCGCCACACACACACGAGTTTAGTCCATTGACCAGCTCGACTCACGAGAATTTACACAGCTAAGAAGTAACTGCTTATTTGTTTTCCCAATCTTTTTGGGACGTTGATTTTTATTGGGTATGGCTAGATCACACGCAAGTCGTTATGATTTCATCGGTTAAAAACCAGCAGGTGTGTGTAAGAAAGGCGTTTGGTTAAAGCGATTTCTGGGAGCACATGTTTAAAATTGTGTGTGTGTGTTAAATTAAAAAAAAAGAGCTCGAATTGTTAATTATCCAGTTAGGCCACTTTTTATTTCAATCACCCAAGATGGAAAGATTATGTAAAAGAAACAACACACTACAGAGAGAGCAACAACTTGTGTGTAATAGAGAATGTTTCATTTCTTTCGACAACATCTCTGGTCGACCTTGACTTTGTTGTTAAGTCATTCGGAATTGTGTACGGGCAGAGTTGCCGGGGTGACGAGGTACGGTACCGACAACATTATGAGCGTGAATCGTGTTCAACGGACATTGTCAAGAACGACAGACTTGTGTTTAAAAGCCCTCGAGGCGAGAAAAAAGGCTCTTCTTCTACTGTTGCAATTGCGGTTTAAAAACTTTGTGCTGAAACGGGGGATCCTCACATACAGTGTGTGCACCATCGTCGGTAATCGATATGCTAATAACCCATCCCACCCCCCCCCGTTTCTCGAGTGGCCGCTGCTAAGGGGGAAAAAATGGCTAAAATCTCTTCATGTATTCCATTTATTTTTCTCTTCTTATTTCACAATTCTACAAGTAATTCAATTGCACTACACTGAAATGCCGCTGGGAATTGTGATGGGCTCATGGAAACATGGGGCTATTTTTAATGAATACCTTCCCTACGAACAGAATGATGAATTTATTTTAGTTCTAAGACGTATATTTTAAACATATATTTCGCAGAAAAGGTTGGCGGTGTATTATTCAAACGACCTTGAACCCTGTGTTATATGAACTTTCCATTTTCTTTCCGGCCCAACAACACCCCTTTGAGGACTATACTTACCCCCTTCTATACAAAAATAAATAGTAAGCGTCTATTATTGAAATACATTCCGGCCAATGGAAAAAAAATGGCGGATCCTCCCCTACGGGGTCTGTTTTTGCACATAGAAAAAAAGTTGTTTTTAACATCTTTCCAAAAGAAGGTGTAGGGGGTTCGGCCAAAAAAAAGGGGTTTCTTTTGATGTATTCACAAAACCTACTATTTTTTGTTGTTAAGGAAGAATGTCAAAAAAGAGAAGTCTTCCATCTCTTATTTTTTCCGTTCAATTGAACCCCCTCGTTTTTCAAAACTTT
This sequence comes from Daphnia galeata, assembly GCA_030770115.1. Taxonomy (NCBI): domain Eukaryota; kingdom Metazoa; phylum Arthropoda; class Branchiopoda; order Diplostraca; family Daphniidae; genus Daphnia; species Daphnia galeata. The sequence goes on along the minus strand of CM061121.1, from coordinate 4,438,542 downwards.
TGTTGTTCGTCCCCTTATTTTTTCGCTTCAAGGTTCTATATACTACGCCGAAATGATTTTCTATGGGAAGATGAAAAATAACAAAAAAAAAAATAACCTGTATATTAAAAGGCTCAAAGTACAGGTGAGATAAAAAATCATTTTCTGTAGCCCGAGAAAGAATTTCCAATTCTTACGGACGAACAATTCTATTCTATTGTTTTTGAACGAGTTTTTTTTTTGTTAAATTTACAGTAGGGATTTTGTGCATGCGTTTGATTCGTCGCATGAGTATAGTCCGACGAAAACACATTTGATGGTAGGGAAATACAACGTTCAAGTCATTGGCCACACTACACGCTGATGGACTCTCAATGTTTTAGCGTCATGGCCGTCTGCACTTGATAAAACGAAACGATTCAGCTGACTAGTTTTTTGTTTTTGTTTAGGAAAAGCACACACACAAGAAAGAAGAAAAAGGGACGCGAATTCCGAATTGTAAGTTGGAAAATGTCGCCATTTCGTTGTCGTTCCCGAAGATAACTTTTTAGAGAGAGTTTTTTTTTGCGCAACCGTGTAACTTGTCTCTCTTCGTTTGATTTAAAAAAGGAACTGAAAGAAGCCGCGCTCAGACTTGTTGTCTCTCTAGAGCGAGGAAATCGATAATTTGTGTTGTCGTTCCTCTTCTGCTTCTTTTTCCTTGTGTACATATTATAAATGTTTTCTGTTTTTTTTTGTATTTTTTTACCGCGTGAGGAGGACCAAGTGATTTAAAGTGCGTAGCCAACTGTCACGTTCTCTACCAGTAACCTGTATCCCTAACAGAAGAATGGCGCCCGTCTTAAACTTTGTGTGAATTCGTCGGCGCCCATCTCTCTTGAGGGAGGAACAATTTTTGGTTGTTTTTTCACGGTCCCGCACGAGCCCCCTTTTCAGTCATACAATGTGTGTACAGTCAATGGCGTGTAGAAAATCGTCCCACACTCACGCTATTATTATTGCCATTATATACCTAGTGACCCTCTCTGTCTTCCTCATTTTTGATATAGAAGAAGAAAGAAAAAATAATATGAAACAATATAAGCGGTCGGTTGGTTTGGATTGAAAATTCTCAGCCGTTAGGTTGTTTGTGGTTTCTCTCATTTTAGGGGGATTAAGAAAAACGCGGATGGCAGGAAATCAAAAACGAACGAACTATTACTATGTACAATAAAGTGTTTCTCTCATTTGTTCAACCTTCGTTTTGGGTTATCGTTTAAAAAAAAATAGAGGGAATAGAAATACGACAGGAGAGTTAAAACGATTACTTCTCTTATCATTTGAACGAACTACGATATACCTAAGGTGTTTTTGGGACGGGGCGTATCGATGCGAGTTGAACACACACACGTATATGACCGTCATTTAACGGACCTTTGGAACTTGAGGCAATAGAACACACAAAAAAGGAAGAAATCTGGTTGCTGGGCAACCTCTCTGTTTTTTTTTCTTTCTTTTTTTCAAGTGTGTCGTTAAACATTTTCTTCTTTGAATTTGTTTTATTTGAAGGTGGGAATGTCTTCCGTACCTATAAGTTAGTAGAAAATGTAATAAACTACCAGTTCCGAAAGTACTTTTGTTTTTGTTTTAACGATTTTTCATTTGTTTTGCGAGAATGTACGTACATGACGAAACAATGTACGTTTCTGTGTGTGGCCATTCTCGACGTCTAATTGGCTGCAACGGTGCACAAGGATATAATCTCCGTTTTTCTTTCTGTTGCTGTTTACTGACTTTGTGTTTTAAGAGAAAGGTTGTGATTCCCTGATTATGTTACGAAGGGTTCGTCAAGGATTATTACGCCATGTCGGGAAAACTTTTTTTTTTTACGTACTGTATTCACTTTGTGACATTTTATCATTTGATAAAAAAGGATCAACTCTTTTTTTATTGTTTATCGTAAAGGGCTATCCCTCCTTCTTAGAGGCTTATTGCGTCTGAGTAAATGAATACATTTCTATCAAGAGGCTGTCTAGTTGAATTAATAAAACTGTCCGTCTCTCTACCTGGTTCTCACGTTTTCCCCCACATTTTCGAACTAGAAAATGCATTTTAAAAATCAATTATTACAAAAAAGAACGTTTTTTGTTGAAGTTTTTTTTGTCTTATCCCGACATCGTTTGACATTGTCCTTAATGAATGACTGATGGATTTTTCTTGCAAAGTAACTCGAAAACCTGATCCAGTTTGTCCTGGTTTTCTCGAAAATATTTCGTTTTTTCTCCCCAAAAAATAAGTTTTCCACCTCGAAACGCGAAAACAAATGAAAATTCTCTTTTCCAAAAATGTATGCCCTCATTAGTCGATTGTTGCCATACGACTATTACTCCTACTAAGCTACATTACTTTTGCTCATTAAAAGAAAAACAAAAAACCGATCAGAATTGAAATAGAAAGACATCTAGTAGGTGGGTGCTTCTTGGGTGAATATAATAATAAAAAGGGGGGGAAAAAATATAAAGGAAGAATCTAACCAGTTTTATCTTTCCTCGCCTGTCAAAAAAAAAAGAGAAAAGAAAGAAAGAAAAAACCGAAAAGCTTTCGGAATGCAATAGTGGCCAACAACGAGTTCTCCTATTTTTTCTTTTTTCTCTCTTCTTCTCTGTTTTCCTGAAGATAATGATGGGGGCACACACATCTCTTTCCTTCTCCTTTTCTATTATAAATTCCATGTCGGAGATGCGAAGAGAGAGAAAGAAGAGGTTATTCGCTTGATTGCAATCGAGATAAGTCCATACACACACACGTGAACTATAAGGAGAAAGAAAAAGGTTCTTGTCTCTTATTTTTTAAGGGCCTCCTTCTTCTCTCTGACATTATTTACTCGGTCGATTTATACCTTGGCTACTTTGTTTGTTGAAAATGTTTATACAGGAGATTTATTTTGCCAAAAGTTGCAACTTTTTTGTTTTGTTCCCATTTTATCCGAAATTGTGTGTGTGGGCTAGCAGAAAAACGGGTTACAGGTTTTTTCTTACCAGGTAAAGAAATGGGTGGTGGTTATCGCCTTTTTTTTTCCTCCCCTTCTTTCACGATCGACAATGTCCGCAACACGAAACTTGTCAATCAGGTTCTCTTATTCTTTCTCTCTTGTGTGATTGTAAAGGAGAAAAAGCCAAGCAGCTGGATTACATCGATCTTGCCCTGAAGGCACCGTGAGTCTCTCTCTGTATGTATGTATGTAGTAATATAGTATGTTGTTATTTGGTTGTCAAAAATGAGAGAGAGTGAGAGCTAGGAGCTGCTAAGGAGCTGACTTTGTAATTTTTTTTATTTTCTTTCTCTATTTTCTTCTTCTTTCATTTAACACACACGCGCCCCTCTCGGTCAGTTTTTGGGTCCCGGCCGCCGCTACTGATTATCAAAGAACAACAACACGCACCAACTAAGAAGTTCTCCTCTTTCTCCAAAGCCCGGCGAACGGTCGAAGGGACGTTGAACTGTAGCGGCGGCCATAGCAAAAAAAAAAAAAAAAAAAGGCAGCGAACACAGCAAAATTTACTTTTTTTTTTCTTTCCCTTTTTTTCGCGATGGTGGATATATTTTATGACATCTCTTTGCCGTATCTTTCTCTCTAGCTCTCTTATGTCGTAACTATAAATTTGCCAGTTCTATTGTCGTTTGGCTCAGAATGCAAATGTAGACGTCGAGTTTGCCGTTTGGAGTGTGTACGTGTAAACAGTGGGAAAATGCGAAGAAAAAAAAAAAGAAAATGTGTGTTTTTTTTTTACGTAGTTTTCTTTTTTGTTTGTTGTGTCGTGTCCCAACGTTCGTGAAAATGCAAGGTCAAAACCGCGTGAAACCGGCGGGAAAAAGGAAAGAAAAAAGAAGTTAAGAAGGAGACGAGAGAGAGAGCTGTCCAGGCGTATCGGTATGAGACTACCGCCATCGTTGCGAAGGGCGAATGACGTCATACGTGGGTTGATCGTTGAGATTGTTTCGTTCGTTCATTCCTTCGCCTCCCATCCAACACAGTTTGCCAAGGTTTTTTCTTTTTTTTTTCTTTGTTGAGGGCTTCCTTCTTCTTCTTTTTTATTCGATGCTGACGTCGATGTGATGGCTACAATAACCCCCCCTCTCCTCTTAGATGGAGGAGAAGGCCATGTGAAGAAGATGGAAGAGGCGGTCGGTGCTATGTGCGGTCAATTTGCATATTTCTTTTGACGTTGGCAATTTGAACCAGCGAAACTGTTTAAATGAAAAAGAAAACAACAATCGCGGATGGGGGGCAGACTTACTACACAGTAACTTGTGTGTACCACAAACAAGTACCTGTAGAGTCACCACGCCATCTAGTAGTCATTTCAACAAGTTTGTCTAAAATCGACCGCTAGATGTCAGGAAGCGATATAAACTACAGAAAAATAGTTAGTTTGAGATAACAAATGAGCAAATAAGGACTAACCTAAAGAAAAAACAATGCCAATAGAGATCGAAAACAGATGCTTATCTTTCGAAGGAAAAACAAAATGTGCGGTGACGCAATGCATTTACGTAAGTCCAGGCTATTTGAAAAATAAACAAAGCACATTGCGCTGCTGCTGATGCAGACAGAGAGAGAGCTTAGCATTCACACTGGAATATGGAATCATCATCTTGGATGGGGGAATATTGTCGACGTCTTTCTTTCTTACATTTTTTGTTGTTTTTACTTTAGCTTGATTATCGAATCTCGTGTACGTACGTGCTTAATATCTATGCGTGTGTGTATATTCGTCCAGTCACGCGGCTCTCCCTTGTTCCTATTCTCTTCCTTTGGTTAATCATCCCGTCACTGTGCAACTGCCCTTTGACTTTGGCTTTCGATGGCAAAAAAAAAAAAAATGGACCGTGAACTTTGCGCCACCCACAAAGAGCTAGAAATACAAATCTCTTTTTGAATTTCGATTTACCGATATACATGCCTCCAACTAAACTACTACTGCTGCTCTCTCTGATGTAAGCAAGGCCTCTCTCTTATTTGTGTTCGTATAAAGTTTATCTCGATGACGCTATCATTGAACTTTGTTTTCTAATGATGAAACACGAGGAATATAATTGTGTATAGATTATTTGGAATCATATTCTGATATTACGAAATTTCGAAATTTTATTGATGTACTTACTGTACTTTATTTACTCAAAAAAAAAAACGAGTATTTTTCTTAACTTGTTTACTTCATTTTTTTTTTGTATTTTTTTCCGGCCCGGAATGTCAACTTGTCCAACCAAATGTTTCATAACATTTTTTAATTCCCTAGTGCATTTATGTCAGAACCAGAGAAAGAGTCTTGGGTTTGTTCATTGTGGCGCTAAATTGCCGGGCAATGATAGAGAAGGGCAAGCGGTCTTATTAGACAAACCTTTGCTATTGCATTTACGTAAATGGCAAGGTAGTGACTAGCGAGAGAGAGAGAAGGTGGAGACCGGTTGCTAGGGAAACTGTACGGTCTTTTCTTGAAACATAATTCGACCGACTGGTTTTCATCAGTTCCCTCCCAGCATGCAGCTTTTATTCGTTTTTTTCCCCCCTCTATTGCTGGCCCCTTGGTAACAAACAAACAAGTCGAAATAAAAGAATATAAAAATGGCAAAAGACAAGAAAAAAGCACACAACTCGTTTTCCACCTTTCCATATAACAAAAAGAGAAAAAGCTCTGTTCTGTTCTGCTCTATACGACATCATTTCGGTATATTTAGTTTCGTGACGCTTGTTTTTCTTCTCCTTTTTTTGAATTGAGCGCTAAAACTCAAAGGGATCGATGAAGTAATGAAGCCCTTTTCTGGCTCGAGAGTGAACCCTCTTGATTGCACCTCTCAGTCAAATTGACTTGCCACAATTCCTTTTTATAATTCTCTTTTTTTTTCTTTTCAATGATTTTCTCGTTTATTTATTGTCTAATTTTAAATTCGCCAACAGATGACGTCGTCGGTTGTCACTCACAACGGGGTGAACCGGTTGAAGAAAGGGCCGATGAATGAATCTTAGACACATGTAGAGTCTCTCTCTTTTTGAGATTCGTTTTTTTTTTGTTTCTTTTTCCACCTAATTGAATTTGAAATGTACAAAAGAAGAAAATGTGCGTGTTGTTTTCCTCCTTGCCCGCCAGCGATTTCGATTGGGACGCCAAAGAGAGAGAGAACGTGTCGATATGTGTTGAGCTCTACCGTAAAAGAAGAAAAGGAATTACTCGACAAAGTATCGATTCTCTTTTTTCGCAGGATCGCTCATTTCATATTTATTCGCCTACATTTATCTTATTCCCTCCATTTCATTTGAGTGAAAGTGACAGAGATCATAACCAGATTGATGTACTTTATCTATAAATATAAATCGGCCATCTATCTTTGTGGGTGCCTGTTGTTTCTTTGGTACCTGAAAAAGGAGAGCGAAACAGCACAATTGATCGGTTCACCTCCTGTTTGAGTTGACGTCAGACACAGTTCCATCTCTATACCTAGTGCGGTGATTATAGAATGACGACCCGGCAAAGAGAGAGTAACACTCGCTGCGGGTTCTATCAATTGATGAATCCAACAACACAACAAATCTTGTGAGAGAGTAAAAGAAACAAAAAAAAAAGTTAAGATGTAGACTTTATCTTGAGTTGCTTGGTTGGGTAATACCGTCAAGTGCGTACGTATAGCTCCTGTGTGTGTGTGTGTGTTCTGGTTGATTTTGTTGTTCTTTCTCTGAGGGCACGAGTGCTACATGATGGAAGACATGTGTTATTCTCCTAGCTTTGTATTCTTCTCTTTTCTTCTTATCCTGAAATGTGTGTAATAGTACAAGTTCAACAACATCCGTCCTATATCGTCATTTTCTTCTGTACACCATAAAGGCTTGGCCAAGTTTTTCGCTTGTACACACAGTCGAGAACATGTTAAAGAAGTAAAAAGTCTTTCTTTTACCGGCCATCACTTCTGTGTTTGTACTTTGACCAGCAGAGTTGAGAAGTACACGATAGTACTACTACACATGGATGCTGGTTAGTATATAGTGGGTGGGGGGAGTGAATCTTTTAGGTTATCACCGTAACGAGCCAAGTGCTCTCGATAGTACATTCCTTTCTCTCTTGCATGCCGTCTCGTTCGGCCATTAAGCACAACATACACCGACGCCAGCTTGTTCCTATCATCCAGATAATGCCCATCAATGGAATGAGCTCTAACGTTTTTCTTCCCTCTTTTGGCTGAGCTTTATTCCGCACAGTTTAGACCGCCTTTCGTGATGGACGAGATTCTGTGTTGCCTATACGTTGAGAAAAATCTGTTTTATTTTTTTTCTTCTTCTCTTCATTCTACACAAGAAGAGGGGGGGGGGGAGAAAACTGTTGGTCCATATGGTCTTCACGAAGCGAGACCTCAAAAGTCTCTCTCACATCCCTCACATCCGGTTCAGTTGCATCCAGGGGGAGAGTAAAGGAAGAAAAAAAAAATGCTGAACGTTTGGAACATTCAACTTTTTTTCTTCTTCTTCTTCTCAGTAGACTTCAACTAAATTCACTCCCGCCTTTAGAGAGTTGCTTCTTCTTGGGCGGAAGGGGGGGTCCCGTGTCGTGTTTGTTTTCACAGGAGGGGGGAAATGGCGTCTACTGCTGGGCCCCGACACCACCGGGAGAAAAAAGGGGGAAGAAAAAGTTAAGGATTTCCCTCATCTCTCCTTTCTCTCTCCTGCACACACAAACATGGAACAATGTCGCCCAAGTTTCTTATATTTGAATCTAAAAGAAAATCAAAAGAATTCGGCAACGCCATTATCAGCGGAGTGTGTGCGGTGAAGAGGGAAACCGCGTGACGTCAATACATCTATCTCTCCCCGTTTTAATCATCATCGGAATAACCCCTCGTGTGTGTATAGACGCACACACACAAGCTCTTCTCAGTCACTCACTTGACTCTGTCGTCCTCTCTCCTCTGATGACGCATTTTATATCTTGGGAGGACAGAACAGGACACAACTGCACACAGCGTTCGATCATCGTGACACGTAACCCCCACTAGGACGAGTGGGTGGGGTCCACCTTACTCTCTCTCTCTCTCTCTGCACGTTGAATTTTTTAATTTCTGTTTTTTGATGAGCGCATATGAAAGGAGAGAGCGACAAGTCTAAGTCGAGGTATATAACATTTACGTCGCACAGTAAACTGGGCAGCTTAAATACAATATTAGACGTTGGCGAAAAAGGGACATGGTCGTCGTCGACGGTAGGATTTCATCAACACACCGTAGTCACTCACTCTGTCACTCTCGTCTTTCCATTATCAAAACAAAAATGCGCACAAAAGAAAATAATAAAAAATGAGACCCGTGGGTGGCTGGGGAAATGAATGGTTGGGTTTTTTTTTAAAAAAGATCTTTTTTCTTAAAATTCGTGGCTGTTATATACTGTGCGCTTCTCTGTGTGTGTGTGTGTGTGTGTGTGTGTGTGTAGACTGTCGTTAAAAATATAGGGTAGTCCGAAGAAGGAAGGAAAAAGCAGCTGACTGATTTAGCGTCGTCATGGAGAGAGATAGACTTCCCCCAATTACTCTTGGTTGGTTAGACTACTAGCACACTGCACACTACTGTGTGTTGTACTTATATATATATATATATATACCTCTGAGTAACTAGGAGTCACTCCCTTCATATCGCTAGCTTCGTCGTTGTCGTTGAAAACTCGAGGATTCATCAACTCTTGCTCGTGTTTCTACGTGCAAAACTCGCACGCCCACACAGTGTTGGGACTTGTTCGTTTAAGAAGTGTAAGGGAGGAAACAGGAAACACACATGGAGAGATTGGCTGTGGATAGACGAAGAAGAAAGCACTATGACTACTACTATTACTTATACTATACGACGTTTCTTTATGCCTTTGCCAATATACAGCAGTCCCTTTTTGGATGTTATATTGCCAACATGAAAACTATAGTTAGTCCCCCTTTTAAACGCACAAGTGCACAAGCATAAAGCGATGATATTCATGTATGTTCACATATGTCGGTGTATCGATAGTGAAAGTGCTTCGAAAATATAGAGTGCCATGTCGGATGAAATTCAAAGTCTTATATTATAGTCTGAGTTTCAAGTGGTATTAGTAGGAATACGTACTACTCTTCTCTTTCTTTCACCTCGACGCAAAAGTGATGGAAATACGTAATGAAATTTTTCTTTATAGAAAATGATTCGAAAATCGACGCTTTGAAAGGAGCTTCACGAGAGATAATCCACAATACAGATGTTTAAGCACGTCACTATAATGTCTCTCTCTCTTTTCTCTTTCTTGTTGGATAATGTACGACGGAGATATAGTTGCACGGACAGACATATAGATGCTCTCACCCATTTCGTCGATCAATCGAGTCGATATATGTTGTGTATATGCACTTTTCTCGATTCTCATTGGGAGCTGCTGCTACTCCTAGTTTACTCGTCTATACGCACAAGAGAAGCCAGGCGTGTCCTTGAAAACTTGATGAGAAGGGATTGACGTAGGTTTCGATCAAACATTGAATAAGGAGTTTCTTTCTTTTCTCCTGTCGAACGGTAGAGAGAGAGAAAAAAGTGCCAATCGATGGCCCCTTGTCTGATGCGAAGTTGACGGTTGCGCGCTACTAGACACTCTCACCTCCCATCACACACAAACGGCAACAAACTTGCACAACACAAATTGTTGTGCCATTGTGCGTCTTGCGATGCTGGCCTCGTGCGCCTTGTGTTGTTTCACATCTTGATTAGATTCTTCTTCTTCTTCTTTTTCAACTTAAAACGGACGACAACGCTGATGGTGACCCCCACCGTTCAAGGTTCAATTCCCTTCATCAGTGTCTACTTCTATAACATAAAATACGTAAGAAGAAGAAGAAGAAGAAGAAGAAGAAGTTGTTTTCTTTTAAAAAGGAAAATGAAAAACTAGAAAGGAATATTTTGTAGTTGATGCCGATGGTAGTAGCAGGAAAGGGGGGGGGCATATGCTTCCCGATTGTCTGTGGTGTTTACACAAGAAAAAAAGCCGATTGAGTCTCCTGAGTAAGTCTTTCAATGAACATGCCGTCTGTTCTTCTTCTTCTCCTTCTTTTTTAACTTTCGCTTTTTGGGTTGAAAACGGGTATGGGCAGGGGGGGGGGGAGAGAGATAAATCGCTTTGCTTGTTCGTCAATTGGCGCCCGACTCCCTCTAGTCCATCTGTGCGGACCTCTTTTTCTCGTCTTCTAGTTGAAAAAGACAGTAGTACATATACACACACACACAGACACACATCGTGCCCAAATTTTATTTTACACCACGTGCTGTTGGACGCGCATCTTTCGTCACGGGCGCGTGCCAACTGCTCCCCAGAGTTCCTCAGTCTTTTAACTCTCGGACGGACCCAAGTAAAAAACCTTCTTCTCCGTCGTTGTTTTCAGGCCCCCCCCCCCCACCTTATGTGACCTCTTTATTTTATTTTATTTTATTTTTTTGTTTATTGAAAATCAAAAACAAAAAGATCTTGAATTTTTTTTGTATAACGAAACCGGTCTCTTTCATTTTGCCTGAAGATGAAATGAAAAAAAGAAAATTCTTCTCTATAACTAACGGGATTCTTAGCCTACATTTTACAACGTGTAAATTCATCAACTTGTTTGACTACATCATTACATTCATTCTTCACTAAATCATTTTCTCTCTAGCTGACTTTTGATTGTAAAGAAGCCGGTAGTGTTGTTGAATAGAATATGTAATCACGGAGAAACGACATCAATTTCACATTCAGGCGCAACACACCTACGGTACCATTTTTATTTGTCTTCTGGCGTTCATTCTTCTCACGCTCTAGTTATCGTTTGGCAGCTGTGTGTGTGTGTGTGTGAGAGAGAGAATTTCCTTTTTGCTCGTCGTGCACACACGATTTATGCTGGCCAATTCAAGATCGAAAGACTTTTAGTTTTAGTTGATTAGTCGAGTCAACAGTCGTTGACGTTGTGCGTGTGTGTGTAGTTACGAACGACGAGAAGAGTGTATTATGCGTTTTGGCTGAGAGAGTCTCCTAGCAGCAATCCCCTTTGCTTCAAACTGCTCCTGTTGTTCTATTTTAAGAATCCACTCTAGAATCTCTTTTTTTTTTTTTTTTTTTTTCAGAGGTAAAATCAAACAAAATAATAAAAGAAAACTTTTAACTTTTTCTTTTACTTTTGCTCTTTATTTGGGATATGCGTGTCATATACACTGTGAAAAGGTTAAGGATTCGGTGAATTTATTTCCCTCCCCCCCTTCTCGTTCAGTTCAAGAGGAAAGGGTGACGATGAGACATGAGGTAAAAAAAAAAGAATTCGGTTTTTCAAAATCTTGCTTTCTTAATTGGGTTGGTCCCGGTTGCTGCACGCTCGTTGTGTGTTTTCTTGACTGGCTTCGTTTCGGTGGAAAAATAAAAAATAACCAACAAACGGCGGATGGTTGGAAACGAACGAACGATCCTTGTTCTTCTTTTTTTTGTCTATTTTTTTTGGAAAAAATTTGTTTACGATCGAAAAATTCGTTGGCTGCATCCAGAGGATGTGCAACGGTAACTATGGATGTAATCTGGTTTTATTTCCTTCCTCTATTTTGTTCCGTCATCATTCGATAATCGAGTCACTGCTAAATGACTCCCTTTCCATCTTGTCATGCGTCATTTTCTCTCCGTTGATGCTTTCCTCCTTGAAAATGTCAAAATGATTTCCCTTTTCGTGCGTTCGTTCGTTCTTTTCTTTTTTGTTTGTTTGCTCATTTTTCTTTGTCGTTGACGACGACGTCACCCCGACTCCCGCACTCACCTGAAAATTGAGAAGCTCAGCTGCTGCTCCTGCTGCTCCTGTCAGTCCTTTAGGTCACATAGAGAGAAAGGAACTTTTTTTTTTTCAAAAAGGTTGAGCGAAATACGATGAGGAAGAGTGAAATTTGCCTGTTGCTCGGCGTTGTGTCTCTCTCTGTGTGTCCGTGTAGGAGAGAGACGCCCCAGGACGCCAAGGCATCGCTTCCATATTTGGACAGGCAGCACGCCCCGCATCTTGGCACACTCTCGTGTATGTGTGGTAGCCATACACAGTTGGGGGAAGGAAACGTTTTTTTTTTTTTTCTTCTTCTCTCTTTTGAATCCCCCGCAAACCCCTGGAACAGCAGCAACGGACCCGGGACTCGGGTCTGCTCAGCTGGGGAGGTTTGGAAAATGACGACGACGCTCACCTCCCCTGCCCGGCTGTTTGACACAGACCGAGAGAGAGAAAAAAAACAAAGTCTCTTCTTCTTCTTCTTCTTCTTTCTAGAAGATTTTTTTCAAGGGGAGAAAGATTTAAAAAACAAAAAATATGAGGCCAACAGCAGTACGATCCATGTGAGAGGCCCTCCCCTGACGCCCAAAACATCTTTTAAAACTTGTTCCAACTAGTTGGCTAATTTCACTAATATGGACTACGACTTACTTTTTTGGCTTATTGCCATTTTATTTTTTTTTTTCTAGTCAAAATATATTTTAAAAGTAGTGACATTCAAAAGGAAACTAAACTTTTTTTTTTTTTTCCTTTTTCAAAGTTGTCACATTGACAACTGATTGTCTTTGTTTAAAGATATTAATCTGACCTCTTGTGTAACAAAGTTGAAGGTGCTAAAACTTTTCTTTTTCAAGTTTTCACGTTCGCTGAATCGCGTCCCTGTTTCCAATACAAAAAAAAAAAAGAAATTGAAATCGTGAGCTGAGTTGGTACTGTGTTTTTTGCCGTCGTCCTCTTTTACCAGCCGTTTGGTTGGAACCAAACGGCCCGTGCTTCCTTGGCACTTGGTTATCTGAAAGATGAAAGAGTCCATTTAAATTCTCCTTTGAGAGTTTCGGTAGCCTGGAAAAATCTGTTGAGATGGGGAGGCAGGATGAATGTTTTTGTTTTTGTTTTCATCTTTCTTTATTCTCAGACCAGAAAAGTTTTCTTTTAAAAAGTCGACAGCAGAAAAAAAAGAAGAAGAAGAAGAAGAAGAAGAAAAGTGTTGAACGTTTTGGAGTTGGAAAGTGAAGGAGTAAATAAAAAGAAAAGGGGAAAAGTTGAATCTTCTGGAACACACACCGGAACACACCGCCGTATATCCACGCACATCCAGTCGAGTTCCAGAAATAGCCATCGAGACCGGCCAGCTCACGTTCGCTTCGTTCGCTCAACCCCCAGAAATGTTGAACAGAGAAAATGGGGCTCTCTTCGTCGTCGTCGTCGTGTGTGTGTGTGTGTGTGTGTATTCACGCGGGACGACGACCATGTTTTATCAAAGACGCCATGAGGAGGAGTTTAGCTTAGCTTCTTCAATTTTTGAATTCTTACGAGTAAACGCGCACATCATCGAGAAACTTTTTAGGCGTTTTGTATTAAACCCGGAAGTTTTCTCCTACCGTGACACATCTTCTTGAAATTTTTATAAATAAAATTCAATTCAATTTCATTGATCAATTTAATTAATAATTAAAGAAAAACAGAGATGCATTTTTATTTTTTTGTTTTAAAAGATGACACATTATTTGTTGTTTTTCTATTCCCCTCTACCACTAAATGAATATGACGAAACAATTTTTTAGTGAACAAAAAAAAAATCCACTTTTTTTTTTTTGTGTGGGTGTTTACCGGCTGGGGTTATTTTGTTTAAAAAAATCAAATTTCCCCCTTGGTTTTTTTTTGGTTTTTCACATCTCTGAACTTGGGAGCTAACTGATGCAAAGAGCAACAGTCTTCTTGTGTTGCTTAACGTCAAGTTGATTGCTCCTGCACCTGCTGCTCCTTGCCAGAGATGTCGGAGATGAAAAAGAGGATGTTGTGTATATAGCTCCCGGGAAAAGGACCGGACACGCTCTCCTAGCGACGACTTCCGTTTTTTTTTATATTTTTTTTCCCCCTTTTTTCGTTGAACATCACATGGGAGACTGTGGTGTTGTCTTTTTTTTTTAAATGCGCAGTTCCAGTTATCTACTAATCCGCGTGAGACATGTAACACTTGCAGTTGAACACACAAGTCGAACGGTGATGGAATTTGAATTTCCCCCCTACCCGGCGATTAAAGTTGTCGGACGAATGTTCACTCAGAATCAAATCACAGACCACTATAGCCACTATATACGAAACGATGAAAGAATCATTTTTGCAGTGTAACTTGTTGGACTTTTCGATCGAGATTGGATTTGTCCAACAGCGACATGAAGGGAGCCGGACACAAACGCCGACCAAGTTTGTTTGAGTGCAGACTGAGCAGAAGGGAAAGAAGAAGAGAGGAGAGAAACTGAAGAAAAAGAAACAAGGCGAAAAAGTAAATTTGGAGATGAAAAAATACAAAAATAAAATCCCAAAAATAAGAAAAGAAACAAAAAAACAAAAAATAAAAATAAAAATAAAAATAAAAAAGAAGGGAGAGACCCGAAGAGTCGATGCCGATGAGATGAGTTTTTATTTTTCGCCAAAGTATATTTCGGGAGAAAGACTTCCAGCCAGAAATACACCGGTCGCATGTGGTTGTGTGTATTATTATAATAGTCTAAACAATAGTCAAGACCGATATAGATGTACACCCTAACCGTGTGATGTTGTTCCATGTAACACCTGCACTCCTATGGAATGATGTGATTCAATCGACTCGATAACAACCCAAGACACCCACCGTCTTCTAATCAAACGGAAAAAAAATGATTATTCTTTTCCCTCTGACTGGAGCTCTGAGTTAGTTACAGTACACGGTGAAACCTTGTCCATTGTGACAAAGTGTCACGCAGTGTTCACTAAAAGGCATCGAATATTTGAATCTCTTTTATTTCGCTCGAACGCATTTCCTTTGTCTATTGACATTTGGAATTTATTTCACGAAAAATCAATGGAACACACACACAAAACAAAAAACCCAAAAAACATACTGTACACGTATATTTGGCAGTCTGAAGATCATATGGTTCGACGGTCATGTAAGCAACAGTTTAAAACACAAACGGTTGAAAGAGCAGCCGGATCACGTTCGCCCCATGTTCCTTCTTGACTTGTTTCTTGTGTGTGTGCGTTGTTGCCGTGCACGATCGTAAGGGATCTTTATTGAAACTTGTGCTTCTTCATTTGATAAACAAGTAACGCAGAGTTGCGATTTGTTTTTTTTTTAAGACAAATACAAAAAGGGAATAGAAAGAAAAAAAAAAGAAAGTTTCATCATAATCATCATATCCTTTGAGGGAGGGCAGGCTACGTGGGAGAGATGATTGTTGAGGTCCCCCATTGAGTGATGATTTCGAGTGGGCCCCCACTCGCTACCGAGCTTATTACTACCCACTATACAGCTTCACTTTTTCATTTTAAGACAAAACTCTAACCGCGTTATATTACAGTGAAAGAGAAAAAGAGATGGATGACGTATCGTTATCAAACCAACAAACCAACCGCAACGGGATCTCCCAGCGTGACTTGCCGATGGGTTTTTTTTTTCTTCTTCTTCTTCTGTTTCTTTTTTTCCTTTTTGTAATTTAATTTTTTTTATTTCGATCGATGACTGCAATCTGTTGCGACTCCCCTCCTCTATGCAGCTATGCGTTAGTGTAATTGAATTTTGGCGACAAAAAAGCTCTCCTCATCAAGGACTTAATCTAAATTTTATTTCTCTGTCTGATTGGTTTTCAATTCAAATTTTGTGTGTGTATGTGTGTGTGTGTGTGTATGTTTGCCTCGGAGTGATATAATGTTACACAGTACGTCCAAGTCGATGTACAAGTCAAATAGCACGTCCTTGACGAAATTTGTTTTCTTCCTTTCTTTCTTCCCTTCATCCATTCATTGGGTGGACGCAGGCAGCCTCGTATAGTAATGACATGCAAATGAAATTTGGCCGTCCCCAGATTACGTTGGTATCTGATTGATCTAAAAATGTCATTTGATAAAAGTAATGGCACACAGCACTGGAGCAATACTACTAGCTATAATATCTATTGAAAAAGAAGAAAAATCTTTTGAGGTTTTTCCTCCTTATTTTTTTATTTTTATTTTTTTTTCTCTTCGTCGGGTGGGTGGGGTGGGTGGGGTGAAGAGACGTCGTGAAAAGACGCGGCATCCTCTGTTCGTTGACGGATACTGTACTTACTTGTAGTCTTGTGGTGGTGGTGGTGGCGGAGGAGAAAGCTCCTCCTCTTTGGATGTCGTCAGAGGCAGAGTGGGGACCAATGGCAGGTGAGCGCCGGTAGCGTCGCCCGAGTCAAAAGGGGTTGGATGTGGGGTTGTGACGGTATCGGTCCCGAATGTTTTCAGCCTTTTAGTCTCTCCCGTTTGGTTTTTTCTTCTCTCTCCTTCCCTACACAGAAGTTTGGCTTTATACCTCCCTCCTCCTCCTCCTCCTCCTTCTTCCTTCCTTCCTCCCCATTTGGCTTGGCTTTTGCCCGTGTGTTCTTGTTTCGTGGGTCCTCAGTGCGTCGCCGGCTATTTTTAAGCCCAGTCGCCGTTGCGCCTCTATTTTGAGCCGTCTGGTGCGTCGCGTGCTCCTCACGGCGTTTTCTCTCGCTCCTCTTACTCCACTAAACTCGTCCGTCTCTTTTTGATTTTTTTGTTTTCTTATTTGTTCCCTTTGCTCTTTTCTCGCAGCAGCAACAGCAGCCCTTTGCCCTACACCAAAGGAAACCCAAAAGTGTACGACGACGACGACGTGTGTGTGTATATGCGAGTGTGTCGTGTTGTGAGTGTGTATGTGTATCCGCGGCCGAATCTCACCGCCTAACCCCCACACCGCCCTCCTCTCATCCACACACGGTGCGTCTTGTTGTATATGTTATTACCTACCTGTACACCGTGTGTGTGTGTGTATGTGTGTTTCGTCTTGGTGAATTCCTTTTTTATTTCACCAGAGTTTGTACAACTCAATTCTATATATTGTATCATAGTCAGTAGTGTTGTTGTTGTTGTTGTTGTTGTTGTTGTTACGGTCATATATTACGATGAAGACAACCACACAATTTGCCCAGAAAATACGCACACACATAAATATAGGGGCCCCTATGATTCCTGTTTGTAGTTCATTGCGGTTGTGGCCCGACTATGGCGACTCCCGCTACTTATACGTACTGATGACTGGCGTAACATTTTCATCTTATTGGCCAATATGTTGGGACACACTGGCAGTTTACAACTAGCAATTTTTTTTTGTTTTTCTTATTTAACTTTTTTTTTTGCGGGGTGGTGGTAGTAGTGGATGGTCTTTTTTCCGGTTTTTATTTCAAAAAGATGCGAAATATTTATAAAAAAAAAAACAACATGCAAAGGGATTGTACGAGTCTTTTTCAAAAAAGAAAAAGACATAAAAACAACAAGCGAAAAGAAATAAAAGAAAACGGTTCGTAACGGGGAAGAAGCAGAAGAAAAACTGTTCACACGGAATACACGCACGTAGACACACAGACACACAGACACACACACACGACTTTTCGGGATGTGGAAGAGGTACGACTATTTACACCTGGGAAGAAAATGTGGTCGATAAGGGGGCGGTGGGCGTAACAAGCACAACGACAATTGACTCACGAAATTTGTTTAAAAAAGTCGACATTTAAGTAAAGTGAAACGATCTGTCAAATGGCTATCCTTAAGAGAAAATAATTAATGAATTACCCTTTTATATTTATTTATATATATGTATTTATTTATTTTTTTTTTCATTTGACAGTGCCAATGATTGTCGTCGGCTAAGGAGCGAAAAAAGGGGGACCTTTTTTTTCAGTTGGTTTTGACTCAACATTCGCCCCTTGGGGCTCTATACAGGACAACAGTAGCGGAAACATAGAAAAACGACAGTCCAACCAGGAGTCAGTCACCGTGGCACATTTTTGTGGTGACTCTAGAAGAAGAAGAGATTGTCTTGTTGTTGTTGTTCTTGTCTTCCACACACCACCACGTCCGCAACTCACCACCGCAACTAGAAGAAAAAGAAGTGAAGAATTAATTCATTAATAATATCCTGCCGTGTTTTTTTGGTGGTGGTGGTGTTGGTACTCCATCATTCGATTGACGTGCAGTACATACAGAGAGAGAGAGAAAGAAAAAAAAAAAAGGATACCGAACAAAAAACCTAGAAAGAAAATTGAGGAGAAAATCAAGAGATAGAATAAATTTAAAATAACGGGAATTTCACTCTGAGCGAGTGACATCACATTTTGGAAGTGTCCGAAAGACGGAGAAGAAAAGTCGGCGGAGGCGCGGGCGGAGGCGGCGAAGTAGGCATCAGCGGCACCACCATCAGCAACAACAGCAGCAACAACAACAACATGGGAAGGAAAAAAAATTCAAATTTCGCGCATCACCGACGAACGGAACCGACAGGTACACAGCCAAATTATTACATCAATATAACAATATAATATAATAATTAGTATTTAAAATATTTTGGGCGCCAAATTTAAAATTGCAGCGCATTTTTGCGATTGAAAATATTGACGTGACTAAAAAGCGGGAGCATTGAGATTTTGTGTGTGCGCGCGTGGGCGGAAAGGTGTTGAACGAGTAGAGTTGGTTTAAAACCCCGAGAGTTTTTTGGGGATGACGTGCCGATGAAAGATTAAGTAGCAAATGAACGAACGGGAGGAGGACTTTCTTCTTCTTCTTCTTTGTTGCATAGGGGTGGGATGGGAGAACGTGAAAACTTCCGTGCCGATCGACAGTTTCTGAAACGAAGAGAGAGAGAGAGAGATACACACTCCAGGTGCGCCAACTTTGAACGTCACCATAGCGACAATCGATTTGCCGTTCATTCCGCCTTCTTTCTCTCTCTCTCTCTCTCATTCGCTTCTGTATATCGTTCACAATGTGTGTTGTTTGGTCTCGTATAATATGAGAGAGAGAGAGAGAGAGAGAGAGTCTCAGAAAGAGATTGGAGAAAGAAAAGATTCTTCAGAGATTTTTATACTTTTTTTTTTTCTTTTTCGTGACGTTGGTCGGGTGAGAAATTGGACGATTCTTTATCGGGACTTTTTTGGCGTTACTATAGAAACGTCGCGAGGGCAAGTGAAGGAGGAAGATAAAAATCTGCCAACAATTTTTTATTCGATGCTGCATGTTTTTGGGTCGATGGGGTTGGAAGGTGAAGGTCAGCGTCTTTTGTCTTGTGTTCCGTTTCTTTGATTTGATTGGCAATGCGAATCTCTACAAGACATCTATTATACCTCTCCACCTCGCTATAAAAAGAAGGAAACAAATGAATTAAATCAATTCACAGGAACGGATAAAACGATGAAATTTTTTTGAAGGACACTCTCAATGTTGTATTCCGTAAGATTTGCTACTACTTGCGAAACGGGGGTGATAGATATCCCCCATTTGCTTTTGTTTTAGCAAATAGACACTTGCAACCGGAGAACGTTTACCTTAAAGAGGATGGGAATTGAGGAGGAGAGACGCGACAGTGTACGCACATCTACACAAATTCGTAGAATACCTTGACAAAGACCTCCCTACGGGATGATGAGGAACGGGAAAGATCTCTCTACACGATGTAATCATATCTTTATGCCTCCGATCTCTCTAGCTCTTACTCTCTCTATCTCTCTCGCAGTCATTGACATTATCGATCCAGTTACCGTTACTAGACACACACACACACAGCTTTATCTCTCTGTCATTTATTCAAAGTTGTCTCTTTTACAAGTGGATGAAAGATCCAATTGAGCTAGACTTGTCATCCGTCTGGCAAAAAGAATTACAAAACGTACTATTTATAGGTTGTATTTTTTTTTGTTTTTTTACTTTCTTTTTCTACGTAATCGGTTAGCAACTAGGCCGATTACAAACTCCTTTTTCGTCTGTTTTCGCTATCGATTTATTTATTTATTTATTTTTTAAACGAAATTTTCTTTTATCTCGTTCGGGGGCCACACAAACAAAATCAAAAATAAAAAGGTGACGTTCAATAAGCGCAAATTTGGCGTCATGAAAAAAGCCTACGAACTGTCGGTGCTGTGCGATTGTGAAATCGCCCTGATCATCTTCAGCAGCTCCAACAGACTCTACCAGTACGCCTCCACCGACATGGACAAGGTTTTACTCAAATACACCGAGTACAACGAACCCCACGAATCGTTGACCAATAAGAATATCATCGAGGTTAGAAAATCTCTGACCCAACCCCACCCCCCCCCCCCCCCAAAAAAAAAAAACAACAACAACTTAACAAAAAAGAAATAATGCAGCATGGGATGGCTCGATAGTGTGCACATATATATCGTTCGTGTGTGTGATCTATTCACCCTGCGGGTCCGACAAAGTTACACACACATTGCGCCATTTTGAGTCGCCAAATTGACTCGTATCTAATCATCTAACAGCAAGACAGACCTGTTTTTTTTTGGTTTTTCTTACTTCTTCTAGAGCTCATTGTCTTAATTGTGTGTATATATATATATTTGATGCAGTATGATAAATAACCAGTTTTTTGTTTTTTTTTACACATATATTTATTTTCATTACTATTTTGTTTGTTGCATGGCGTTTGTTTTTGCTCTTGTTGCATCCACTCGAACGTTATGCGCCGATGCAGGTGACGTTCACCAAACGCAAATTCGGTCTGATGAAGAAAGCCTACGAGTTGTCGGTACTGTGCGACTGCGAGATCGCTCTGATCATCTTCAGCAGCTCCAACAAGCTGTTCCAGTACGCCTCCACCGACATGGACAAAGTGCTGCTTAAATACACCGAATATAACGAGCCGCATGAGTCGAGAACTAACAACGACATCGTAGAGGTGTGAACACCTTTTTTCTATTCTATTTTCCCATCATTAGAAGAAAAAAAAAAAAAACCGAAAAAAAACCTGATACTAATCATTTAATCGATTCGCATGAGTGCACGACAAATATTTTTGTCGCTTGTGGCAACATTTTAAAAACTCTTTTTTCTCCCCTTATTATTATTTCCCTTGTGGATTTATGATGGATTCATTGATCAATAATAATAATGTTATTATATTTTTGTGTTTTGTGACGTTGGGTTGGATTGTTTGTGGCGATTTCTTGGCATCAGGCATTGAACAAGAAAGAGCACAAGAATGGCGGTTGCAGTCCTGACAGTCCCGGTGAGGATGTCGACGCCACCGATTACACGCTGACGCCTAGGACCGAGGCCAAGTATAACAAAATCGACGAAGAATTTCAAATGATGATGCAACGCAACCAACACCACAACGGAGCTCAAAGGGTAAACATTCAAAAAAAAAAAAAAAACAAAACAAAAAAAACTTTTGTTTTTGGTTTTTATTTCATTTACAATTTTGATTTGTTGGTTTTTTAATTAAATAGAGCGGAGGCTACACGATGCCCGTCTCTGTGCCGGTCAATCCAGGCCCTTACGGTGATCCTGGTTCCATGTTACACGCCAGTCCGCAAATGGTGGGTGGTCATTCAAGCGTCAGTCCACGGCCGTCATCTTCTTCTGGCATGTTGGACGTTGGTGGAAGCAACAACGGATACGGGTCAAGCCAACCGGCCAGTTCTCCCATACCGGAGAGTCCGACACCTCCGCCTCCGTCAGCTCTCAGAAGTTCCAGTTCGATGGCCAACCGGTCCCACTCGCCACAGCAACACCTGGCCGGCTCTCAGCGACATAATTTAAGATTAGCCATACCAGGCAATCAAGCTGGACTCGCCATATCAAGCCACGATAGAGGTAACCTTTTTTTTTGGCCATTTTCTACGTGGATGAAATTGCTTGAAGTTGTTGTCCAATGACGTTGATCTTTCATTGATCAAGTCTGTGTGACGCGCGGGAAGGAGATTGAAAATCGACCGTGTGCCATGTTGACTTTTGAGTGCCAAATCAATGAGGAAATGTGTTTTTTTTTATTTTTCTTCGTTTGGGTTGAATTACACAGGTGGAGGTGGGGGTAACAGCAGTTTGAATACACCCGTCGTTCCACTGCAGACTCCTGGCCTATCTGGATTGTATCAATCTAGTTATTCTGGTCACGGTGGTGTAGGAGGTGGAGGAGCTCAAGGACAACCTGATTTCAATTTACCTTCCGACATGGTACTCACCTCTTTGCACGCCGTTCACGCCGGATGGGGTGCAGCTCCATCAACGAACTCTGGCAACAGTAACCCCTCATCATCTTCCGGTGGTATAGTTCATCACACCGGCCACCTGTCCAACAATATTCATTTAGGGTAAGGCGTTTTCTCTCTATTTTTTGTTGTTTTTGTATTGTACATTTGATATTCAATATCGGTTGTTGTGTGGTTTCACATTTTTAGGTCCTTGTCCCATTTGACAGTACCGAATTCAGGCTCTCAGCGTCCGCCCAGCGCGCCCCTGTCACCCTCACCGGTGGCGCTCAAAATCAAAAGTGAGCCGATATCCCCGCCTCGGGAAGCCATGGTCCTTCAGGTAATCACATCATTTGTAATAGGAATCGATCCCCTTCGACTTTCCCTTTGTAGAAATCAAAATTGCTAGATGGACATTGGCCCATCAGACACAATCAGATCCGCACCAAGTCACTCAATCATTTCTCCTTACTTCTTTTTTTCTTTTTCCCTTATAAACAGGGAGGTGGTATGGGCAGCGGATTAGGATCTTCTCTGGCACCACTGCCAACTGGTATGAGTCTGATGCAACGTCCTCCGTCGTCGTCAGATCATCATCTGTCACCGTCTGGTCACCTCACTCCGACAGGTATGCACACAGAGTCAAATCTTTGATCTCCAAATAAGGCCACAGAGTCACCGCACATATAAATGCGAAAAAAATACGGCGCACATGCAAATGATCAGTATTCTATACTGTTTAGTGATTAATATCGAATATCAATTTGACTTTCTTTTTTTATTTAAAAAAATAGGGTCGTCACCAGATCCGGGTCACCATAGCCATTCAGAATACGATTCGATGCCATTACACAAAAGACCTCGAATCGCTGAAGGCTGGGGTGCATCTTAGAAGGATACCAAATAAGAAGAAGAAAAAAAAACAACACACAAAAAAAGACAAAACCCAATCGCCCAGCGACTTGACATCATAACACCCATGGACCGGGGAGTAGTTTTGCTTGCATCTCTTTCTCTCACTCTCTCTCTCTCTCTCTTTCTTGTTTGTCTCTCCGACGGAAACACACATGGATACAAAGTCAGGAAACGTGCTTCTTCTCTCGCATAATCAGAATCGTTATCCTCCCCTCCGTTTTTATTGGATAGTAGCCCCAACAACAACAAATTAAAAAAGACAAGATGTCATCATTATTTTACAAGAAGAATACGAAGTATTGTCTATTAATTTTGGAATTTTTTGTCCCAGGGATATATTTGTACACACACACACATAATCTCTCTCTCTCTAAGAAACAAAATTGTGTTGTTCTTTTTGGAAGTCTGAATTTTAATTGAATGTGTTTCATAGGCGCCAAAAATCATCATCAAAAATGACACTCACCATCAAGTAACAATTATCCCAATTAACTCCCAATTCCCGTACCTAAACATTGTGGACAAGTGATCAGTGATAGTGCCTGAAATACCGCGAAGAGATTGTTCGAGGAGACAAAACAAAAAAAAAAACCCTGAAAAGTTAAGAGTTTAAAATTATGTTATATAACAAAACATATGACACTCGACACACAACATCCGAAACTTTGGTGTTTTGTTGTTCAAATTTTTCGCTTCTCTTGATTTTTTTGTTGTTGTACGGGTTGTTGTTACCTTGGGGAAGGGATATATTTTTTGAATATAAGCACAAAAAAATCGGTTGTGAGAATAGAGACGAAACATTGAAAGATCGGGGAGAGACCAAAAATTTGCTTAAGAGGAACACAAATGAAAAAAAAAAAAAAAAAGATTTTTGTTATTCTTTGATTAGAAATTTCTTTCATAACTGACTCAATTATTCTTTCACGCCATGCCTCGTTATTCTTGCCCCCGGCAATTTAGTTGTAGTATTACTACTACTACTACTACTGTGTTGTATAGCAGTCTACCAATTGGAAAGAGTTATTTAGTTATCAAAAGTGCCTCCCTTTCCACTCCTTTTCAAGTTTTGTATTGAGCCCTCCCTGTGCTATCATTATTACCCAATATTTAGGTTCATAATTATAATTTCTTTCTATGGGGGTGGGGGGAGGGAGGAATTCTTATTTCGTGTACTCGCGAAACGGGTCGACATTTTTGTTTATTTTTTTTTTTTCATTTTAAAATCAAACGAGGGAAGTTAAAGCAAATTTTCTGTCTGTGACGGTTTTGTTTGTGAAACTGGTCAAACGTTATATAATCGGCTTAGTGCCGTCCTGTGTTAGAAATCAATTTCTTGTGTATGATTTTTATTAGAATTTTTTCACGGGGTTGGGGACACAAAAAAAGAACCTGTAAAATAAAGTTCAATCTTTGTGTGCGCGTTTTACTGAAAGAACAATTTTTTTTTCATGTCAATTGTTAATTTATTTCGTAAAGCCCTCGCCCGTATGCAAAATAATTTTTTTTTTTTTTTTTTTTTTTTGCATTTGAGATGGGTGACTAGAAATAGTTAACAAGAAATGGCCAAGACTGTTAAAATGTAAAAAAAAATGAAAAAAAAAAAATCATCATCGGTGATTTCAGTTATCGCACCGATTTCGGGGGTTTTCCTTCCCAGTTCAAACCAAACTTTTTCTTCCTTTTTCGACTTTTCGTTTCCATTTTTTTTAATTTGAGTTTTCACTAATTAATTAATGATGAACTATTATACATTTTTTGTGTCATGATTATTATTACAAGAGAATATTGACGTGACTAGTTATTTTGATTGATGCCCAGTACCTTATTGCCGAGAGAAAACACAAAATGAGAGAGAAAGAGAAAGAGAGAATGGATTTTGTAGTCGGGTGTGGTCCTATTTTTGCTAAATCGTCTTTTTTTTTCTCTTTTCATCGTTGTCGTTCATACGTGATGACGGCAGTTGCAACGCTCAAACAAACAAACAAACAAACAAAAAAATAGAAATTATACCATAAATGGCGTCGTCCCCCAAAATTGTCTCAAAAAAGATCATTTGGATAAGGATTGCGGAGAATGTGTGTGTGTGTGTGTGTGTGTGCTTTAGAGATAATTATTATTCAAAAAGCCGAGTTTTATATCAACTCGTGCGAGTGTGTGCCTGTTTCAATTTCTTCCCCCTCTACCCAATGTCACATGAATTTTGATTATTTGTATTTGTGCGGGTGTTTGAGATCTTTCTTCACGTAACACAACGTTGCCAACGCTAATGTGAATTCAACAAGAAAAAATGTTCGTTTCATTTCATTCAAAACAAGAAAATAAAAATGATCGACCCATTGCGCTCCCTCCCTCTTGATATCATGTGTTTCTTCATCCCCCTTTCTCACTGTCTCTATCTTTCAAATTTCCCGCCCATACACAAATTTTTACATGAATATGAAATATATATATTACACACACACACACACACACCTGTGTATAAAAGAAGAAAAAAAATTCGTAACAAAAATGGCCTTCCTTTCTCGACAAAGAAACAAAAATCCTCCCGCCTATGAAATCCCTCCCTTGATCCCTCCCTTGATCCCTCCCCAGATATACATTATATATATATATATTATTATATCATCATGTTTCTTTACTAACCTTCCCTTCCTTTTCCGTTTTTTTTTTTAAAATCAACTTCAAAAACTATTTTCGCATTGCGAAAACAAGTGACGACAAAACAATCAAGTGTGGTATCATCATTGGAAAAGAAAAAAAAAAACAGAAAAAGGAAAGAAAACATTTTCTTAAAAATTTGTTCATTTGTAATTCAAATCAAATGAAATATTGTACTGTTGTGTGTGTAATTTTTCTTTTTGTTTGTTTAGTGACGATTTTTCTTTTTTGAATTTTCGAGCCGCGAGCGCGCCGTGTTTCTGTTATTATTATATCATCGGTAGTGTGTGTTGTTGTGTTCATTTACATCTTACGACCAATAGTTGGATTTTCCCCCCTCATCCCTCTCTTATTGTAATTTTTTTTTTTGCAAAAAAACAAAACAAAACAAAAATGGATTTGCTATTATAGTGCGAGTGTGTGCGAGAGTGACTGTCTCAAATATTTTTGTTTTCTTTGGGAAATTGCTCTCGAATGTCGTCAAAAACAATCGAACGGCTACCGATTATTGATCATCATGGTGAGAAATCCCACCCTCCCCGCAATTTTTTTTTCTGTGTGTGTGTGTGTGATCGTGTTCGAATGTTTGGCCATGTTATAAAATACATTCAAACAGAGTTAAAAATAAAATTCTAAAAATTCATCCCCAAAAGATTTTTTATTTTATTTTATTTTATTTTATGGGGGGGGGATGTCTTGCTGAATGACCGATGGTATTTATACGCTAAGGTGACATTCTTTTATTCTTACCTGGTATCCCTGACACGTGTTATCGGCATTTCCCTCCTCCCCTTGACTCAACCAACCTGCGATCCGGTTTTGTTTTTTATTAGTGACGACTACGAGGAGGAGGTCAATTTAGGAGGGCAGAGGAAGAGACCTTCATGCTCTTGTGTTCAAGTGTGAAGCTGTATATAAATATAGAAACAACCAACACAAAAAAAGAAGACCAAACCAAAGTTGCGCATTAGACTATACCATATATACTTTAAAAATCTTGGCTTTTTTATACTTGTGGCCACCACCGAACATTTTAAACCGGTTATATATTTATTTTATTTTTTTTTTCTATTTTACCTTCACCTTCGTACTTGGGAATAGCATTTCCGCGACATTCTGCAATCTTCCCACACCCCTCTAGCTCTTTGTTTTCTATTCGTGGCGTAATTCTTTCTGCTTTGGGATATCTTTCAACGCTCCTTATACATTTATTTATTTTTGATTTGTTTTTAAACGTGTTTTTTTTAAGGGATATTGAAAGGTTTGGATCGACGTATCGAGCTCGAACATTTGAAACAATTGTATTCGTTACTTGCTACATACTACCTGCATCCTTAAAACAAACTGGATTCTTCTTCTTCTTACCGCGGCCAATGAACTCTTAATTGAACAAAGAACCGTGTTGTGACTTGTGACGAGTCAAACTGATTTCGTGATAAAATTCTTTTCAAAGTTTCGTAAAGAACTTTGACTCTGCTAGGCTGACGTTAATTAATGCATACAAAATATACTGTATTCTCGCATGCATAATCCAGTACTGGATTCTGGATTTCTTAATAATATCTACTTCCCGCCTCTTGATCGATTTTTTAAGAGAAATTTGTACTCCATGCCATCTACCGCATCACTTTTCAACAATAGCTAGCCCTCTAGTGGTAATCGTATTATACTTAGTTTGTCAACAAATGTGGACGAGTGGATTGTGTGCTTTTTTGAAGCGGTTTTTGAAAGATTATAGTCGATCTATTCGTAATTGATTACGCGATGTTTAGCTCTTATTTGAGAACGATAATATACTTATTATATGTTTTTTTTATTTGCGAGTCTCACCAAGTACTGGATCCTACTCAGCCAAGAATAGGTAATTATAGATTTAGACTACTTGTGTTCATCCCCAATGCGATCGATATTATGTACCCCACATTGATGGATTACATTTTTCATAGCGATTATTGGTGCTGGAATCAGCGGAACTTCAGCTGCTTACTTTCTAAGCAAGACTCCAGGACTCAACCCTAAAATTGATGTATATTCTAAAGACCTGGTGGGTGGAAGGATGGCAACTGTCAACATTCAAGGATATGATTTTGAAACTGGTGGATCAGTCCTTCACCCAAGAAATAAATATATGAAACAGTTTGCTGAACAATTTGGTGACCATCATTCAATATATTTTTTACAACTAGTCTGCCATAACTAAACATCTGATTTGCAACAATAGGGTTCAAACGAAAGAAGGGGATTAGTGGAAAATTTGGCCTCTATGATGGTTCTCACTTTGTTTACAGTGAAGGAGACTGGAGTGTCATGAATGTAGCTTCCCTGTTGTGGCGTTATGGATTCAGTCTCTTGAAAGTCAATACATTGGTTGGAGAAATGTTAAATCAATTTGAAAGGTATTTGCTGTCGATTATTATTTACATAATTTTCATTTTGTTTTTCATTCAATTTCTTTTACTTAAGTAACAGTCAAGACTAACAACTTCCCATTTACATCAAACAGAATCTACAATGTGCAAGATGATGGATATGCCTTTTCAAATGTTGCCGATTTGTTATCTGCCATGGATCCATCCTTCAACATGATGTTGGAACGTTCTTTAGAAGCGGGTCTAAAACATGCTGGTGTATCTAAACTATTCATTGAAGAATTGGCTCATGCCATCATGCGAGTAAATTATGGACAATCGCCAGACGCCCATCAGTTTGTGGGTATGCAAGTGTCAAGATTTTAATTTGAAAAAACAAAAATTATAAGTGTTTATTTTTATTGTGGATTAGGAAGTGTGTCTTTAGCTGGAGCAGAAACTGGTTTGTGGTCACTTCATGGCGGTAACAAAAAGATTCCGCATGCCTTACTTAATGCGTCGGGAGCGAGTTTTTACAATGAAGAAGTAGAGGCCATCCATTTAAACACTGATGGAAGATTTAGCCTTCGCTTCAAGGAGAATGATGAAATGCCGTTATATGACGCTGTAATATTGGCTACTCCTGTGACGAATGATACTTCAACGTTTGGGTTCGAAAATTTTCCACGCCAGTTCCATTTTCCTGGCCGCTATCACCAAACAGTTTGCACCATGGTTCAAGGAGATATCAACTATGAAACGTTTAATTTTGCTGATAGCAGTTCAGTAATTGATGACATCTTCACCACCAATCGGACGCTTTTCTTCAATTCGCTGGCCAGAAATTATCCGGTTGACATTGATGATGGTGCTGAAGGCGCACCATCAGTATGGAAAGTGTTCTCTAACGAGCCTCTCGCGAAGGAAGAACTCGACACACTGTTCTCGGCTATCAATGAAACATTTGTTATCAAGTGGAAAGCTTATCCAGAATATGACGGGACAACGACTACTGGAAATTTCACATTGCATCCTGGTCTTTATCATGTCAATGCAATTGAATTTGCTGCATCAGCTATGGAAATGGGAGTCATTGGAGCCAGAAATGTTGCTTTACTGGCAGCTAGTCATCTAGGTGTCGATATACAAGATCGTAAGACACAAAGTTTCCATATTGAGTTGTAAATATCACATAGAAAGTGGTTCTTGTAAACAATTCTCGGTAAATTTGTCAAAGATTCAAATGAAATGTAAAAATAGAATCCTTCGTAGATAATGGTGATTTAAAAAAATGAATAAAATGCCCCTGCAATTTTTCTTTCATTTTAATTTTTTAATTTAAAAACATTGCTGCTTTGCTATTTGTCAAACTAGAGACTCTTTGAAATCCAAGTTTTACACAGTTTAATTATATTATTTTCTTCCCTATGTTTTTAACTGCCTTTATTTTTGCTAATGGTGAGCTCCAACAGGTGTAAAATAATTCTGCGTTTTTTATACGACCCACTTTTTTTTTAATCCTCTAAATAACCAAATAACCATGCATTTATGAATATTTGCGTCAACACTTACACATACTGGGGACGCTTTACTTGTCCAACGAAATCTTGGCCAGATATCACGGAGAAGTTGGTTTAAAAATTGTCAGTTGATATCAGTTAGCAAAAATCCTATTTCTATATCGTATTTGTTTTTATTTGGCATATTGGAAAACTTTGACTGAAATTCTCTTTACAACGGCAACGGTTTGGAAGTCAGAACCCCATACAAATCAATACTGACGGTAAGTTTATTTCTTTACTGCATGGTCATTGACTCATATAATAAAAACTTAATCACTCTTCAAGTTTAAATTTTTTGAAAACAATAGACTGTTAATTTTTAAAAGATAAAATCAGTACATCAAACAGCTATATGTAATTTATGTACAGTTCTTATATTTTTACTAATTTTCAAATTAAGTCAGTGTCATGTATAAACGTTTTCTAATCAAGCGATTTTTGGTCGATTGCGGCCGGCAGTACAATCAACGTTTTCCGGCCAATCACACACTTTTAAAGCATCGTTGTAATAAAGTTCTGCGTAACAAAACTAAAGGATGAAAAAATAATCATTTAGAATTCTTAATCAACAAAAAAAATCAAGAAAATGTTATAGTTGCTTGCAAAAAGATAAGGTATTCCATCTTAGCATACATAAAACTAACAGAAAGGAAATAAACTTTATTCAATTTTGATTCTATTTATGATCTATTGGTAAATAATCATCAAATTTTGTACCTGAAAGCAGGAATAAGGACTGGAAAATTGGCCGTTTGTTTGCGGACACTCAAACGGTAATGGTGGCTCTGCTGTAGTCGTCGCTATAGTAAATAATATAGAAAATACAAGGGAATTTTAAAAAGGAAATTGCAAATTCGACGAATGAAAGTTTAACATGAATTCACTTGAACAAATAATGGTTCCTGGTGCGGCACACGAGTACAAGGATGCGTCAAAAATACTTCCAGGTAGACAATTCTTATAACAAAATAAAAATAAAAGAAAGAACAGATTTAGTCAATTCAATATTAAAATGTAAATGTCATATCCCTACCTCTATTTGGGACACGCTATCGGAGCAAATATAATATCGTGAACCACACGCTCCTTCTTTGACAGGGAAATTCCCACTGGAAGAAGGACAAGTATATGGTGGTAACCGATCTCCGCTGTCCACCAATTCTTTGAAATCGCATCCGTCATATTTGAGATCAAACAAAAGGTCGTCTCTACAGCTATACAAGTGTGTGGGTTCACCACCAGCAGAGCAAAGGTAATACAGTTCACATTGGGTTTCGTGAGGAGCGGCAAAAATTCCTTCGGGACATTCGTAGTCGGATTCACCTAAATCGATATCTCTTACTTCCACCTTAGGCAACATAAAGCGTCACACAATATTTAACATCTCTAACGTACGAAAGTATCAAAGAAATTTAAAATCCAATTCGGAATTTATTAAAAATTACCTTTAATCCTGCCGCAGTAATGGACTGCAGCAAACCTGAATTCAGTGGCAATTACTATTAGGTTGAAAAAAAAAATAGAATAATTATTGAAATCCGATCTTAATAATTAGATAACCCCTGAGCTTTGCTTGAAGAAATGAAATGAAACCGTACAGAAGAAACGGAATGAAACCGAACCGAAACCAAAATGTTGGTGGAAGTGAAGCAATACAATGGGATCATTATTTCTTGATTGCCGACATTACGGGACATTTTAATTTGTTTCATGGTTAGCAAGTTAATGATGAAAGTGGTTTTTAGTGAACGTTTTTGAAATTCGCAGTTTTCGAAAATCAAAATAACGTTGAAATGCAAATAAAATTTATTTAATAAATTTGATTAGATTGCTATATTTCTAAAGTCGCAAAGCATACACTAGCCATTCCCTATGACTAAAAGGGGAATCCTTTTTTACCCTGAAAACAACCTATGAACCTAATTTAGTAATAGTGCGCATTTACCTTATTATCTTATATTTATCTCTTCGAAATCTTGTATCCTTTAGCCTACTCATCATGCCGAGCAGTATAGATGCATCGACTAATGTGTTTCAATATACACTTTAGGTTTATAGTACATCGGAGTATGTTGCGACGCTGAATCTGATATTGAATCAATAAAATAATAAAATTGAACATAGCCTCTCGACGTTATTCACTGATTTTTAAAAATAATAAAATTTTATCAGGTTGAGTCCAACATTCTAGACTAAAATCCTGAACTCACGACACTATAATTCAGTTAAAATTTCTTGACATCCCGTACGATATACCCACACGAAACCCAATGGATTTTCGAATTGTATCCTGCTTGCTCATCAGAAATGCCTGCTTGCGTTGGCCTATCTCTTCGTGCGATTGGCCATCGAAGATCGAACGTACTATAGTAACTTGTGGACTAAGTTATAACCGTTTACCTTTTTTAAAGTGAATAGTAACGCTTTAATAATATCTTTACTCTTTTGTTATTGTTTAGGCATATTTGCATATTGTTTATACCTCCCTCTCAGTTGATGGTAGCAAGGATGCCGATTCTTGATTTAGGTTGCCTTATATCGACAAACAATACCCACAACACAGATTAGACACGATTGAGAAAAGAACTACTCTGACATATATAATTTTTAAAAAAGAATAAGTGTTGTTTACAAAATTTTTAAAAGGGCTGATAAAGTACAAGGCGAGATGAGCACAAAATCCTTGAAAAGAAAGTTGTATTAGATACAACAGTAGTTTCAGTTATAAACAATTTTCATTGGCATAAAATGATATGCAATGAACTAATAGTAACACTGGGTGTTATTGACGTTAATAATAATAAGGCTATTGCGGAATACGGAGTGATCAATTTGATTTTCTTGTTTTGTGACAAATCTGTATGTCTATGGTATTACAGCTCTGCTTGGGATACCTTTGTCTTTTACAACGAAGGACCCCCAGTCACCCCGACGTATTGAAGATCCTGATGTTGGAAAATAAATTAGGTAAATAGTATGACGCACAAATAAAATTACACGTTAGTCTTTTAAAAAGTTAAGTGTGTGCTGTGTACCTGGAAGAACTGGACTGGGTCAAAATAGCAACCGGGTACATTGATAGGATCCTCGCAATATTGAGTTGAAGGATTAAATACTTGGCCAGCCGGACAGCTCTGCGTGTCACAAAAAGATGAAAGTGAGCCATATTTGATTCAAATAATCAGATTATATGAAAACTTACAGCTACAATGTAATTGCTGCCTGAACAGACGTAGTACAAAGTACAGCTCCCTGGGTACGGGTATTGCCCAGTTCCGGGACACGTGAAAACTGGTTTAGTTGTTGTTGGTCTTGTGGTTGTTGTTGTTGATGTCGTTGTTGTAGTTGGTGTCGTCGTTGTAGTTGGTGTTGTGGTTGTAGTTGGTGTTGTTGTTGTAGTTGGGGTTGTTGTTGTAGTTGGGGTTGTTGTTGTAGTTGGTGTTGTGGTAGTTGTTGGAGTTGTTTTCGTTGTTGTAGTAGCTGTGTGAATTGAGAAAAGAGTTTATTTGTAAATTTGAATTTCTATAAAAATATTGCTGAGGATTAAGAAATTACTTCGGCACGAAGCGTTTTCTTCCGCAACGCAATTATTGGTGATTGGATCAAAAATAGAAGTGCCAGGACAGTTCTGTGAAATAATCAACAAAAATCGTCATTATGCTCAGTTTTATCTTTGGTATAATAGCTGTGTATTGCATTACCTGAAGATAAGCTGTTCCTCCGACACACGAGTAGTAGCTATTGCCGCAAGTGCCTTTCAAATCATAAAAATATTAACACAAGTTGCTAATTTGACTAAAATATAGGAAAAGCAGATTGCCCTTTTTTTAACTCTACCTGGCACTGGGAAAAAGCCATCAGGACTTGGGCATTTGAATTCCGGCTCTAAAATTAACGAAAATAATTTTTTAGAGACTTTTAGGATCACATAAGCGAAATTAATCAATAAATCTTACTGCAAGAAGCTTGATCTACAGAGGTGCAAATCAAAGTAACTGGATCGAAAACGCTCTCCCCTGGACAAGTCTAAAAAGCAATGAAAATATAAATCAAGAAAATTTTATACCAGAGCCTACTAGCCTAGATCATTTCATCGATTCAATCAAGACTTACCGATACGTAAGGTGATCCAGAGACGCACACATAATAATCTGGCCCACAAGTATTGGGAATGGGGAAGAATCCCTCGAGTGATGGACAAGTATAGGTGGGACCTGAAGGAGTCGTTGTTCCTGCAACGGCGGTGGTGCGAGCAGTCCCGGTAGTTGTAACAGCCGCAATGGTACTCCTAGTCGTCGTCACAATTGGGGCAGTGGTTGTTGTCACCGCTGTGTCTATGAAAAGAGAATAATAATTCCGTTGGTGGGTTTCCTTAACATTATAAGTTAATTTCAGTTTACTAGTAACAAAAACAAAAACTTACTGCGACAGGAGGCTGAATCGTAAGGAACACATTTCGATATTAGAGGATCAAAAACATTGCCAGTTCCCGGACATGTCTGGGTGAAACATTTTTAAAATAATGCGGATAAAATATTGGAATTATAAAAAAGGAAGGTTGTTGCCAAGTTTTCAAAAGCTGCTCTGAAAATTTATTTTCTATATTCACCTGTGGATAAGCAGCACCACCAACACATGCGTAGTAGTTCGCTGTGCATTGGCCATCGATACCATAGAATCCATCGGATGTCGGACAGGTGAAACGTTCCTTAATTAGGCAATAACCATAAACGGCATTATTAATTTTAAATTCAGTTATTAGAATTGAAGTCGTATTAAGCAAATTTGAAGAAGAATTGTACGTACTTGGTTCCTGGCTAATGAAAATGCATTAATTTCAAAAACGAAACCTGAATGAGAAGAGACAATGTAAAATGAATTTCAGTTGACATTTTTTCTTACATTGTATAGTTTTTAAATGGACTACTCACATTGTAGAAGCGATAGAGCGAAGAGCGATTTCAACATCATTCTGAATAGTTGTCTTCTTGTTTTACGACTGTGCTCTCGTGATTGAGTTACCGACGGTGGTCATATATCTTGCGAGTAACAAGGGCAAACTTATAGTATGTGTCTTATCGTTTTATACTGTCACTCATCACCGCGGGCTTAAATGGTATTATCTGACTCTGACAAGTCTGAACCGTTATCAATTGAAATGGCAAATAAAACAAAAAAAATGTATGTAGAAGCGGCCGAGTCATCTTTGTAGTATTATAGGCTTGTTTATTCATGGTGAGTAAAGCGCAATCTGATGGTCTTGTGTTGCTACTACCTCACGAACATGACTGGGCATTGACATCCTTGACAACAGCCTAAATGCCTAATCCCAGCATGTTTTTTTCTGGTTCTCGTCTCGTAACGATGTATATCACGCTCGTTAAGAAAATCAAAGGGCAAGAGTCACGCTTCATTTCAGGAAGCTAATGCTATAACTAAATGATGAGACACGCGGCTAATATCTGTAAATACAGAACATTTTTGTCATTGCCGGTTAAATTCCTTGTGAGAGGAGGAGCCTGACTTAGTGACTTGAACCTTTTGGAATTGACGAACAAATATTTCATGAAAACGAATATCGTATGTCAACAGAAGGATTGCGCCATTGCTAAACGAAATAAAAAAAGCGCCGTCAGCAGGAGAAAACACTGGGTATTTTCGTTTTTATTTTAATCAATATGTTTGCATGGCGACTAGCTATATTTTAAAATATATCAGCAGTGTCAGGGAGGAATCAAGGTTATGTCATAAATGTTGAACAGATAAACTAGGTATAGAATACATGTCTAAAAATTTCAATAATATTTGTGAAATTCCCAAGGGTCTTGCCAAGGACTGGTAGGTTTACTTGTTAAATGATTAGAAACAGCAATTTCTGTAAAATGATTAAGAGTACAAGCCTGCCTCAAGGCCACTTTATATAATACATTAATGTAACTTATTGTCTTGTATTTTCAAAACGCGGAAAAACGTACGTAAGCGCGCCCAAATAGACCATGAAATCTTCTATTTTTTGAAGACTATGATGATCATTAATTTTGTTAAAGTTTTTAAAATCACAGTTTATGATTTGAATATATAATAAGATTACATATATAGCAATTGCATTCATTTGATCTCGCATCAGAGTTGGCCAGAGTAGTTAATCGTTTTTTTGTAATAGGCTTCGTCTTTATTTACCATTGCAACTAGGGACACTGTAAGGCCAGTCGCAAATGTCGGTTACTGGATTGAAAACAAGTCCGGCGGGACAAGCCTGTTGATAAATTAAGAGTCAGTTTGAAAATGATACACAAATAGAAAATTTTGAAACCAAATAGTGAACAACAGGTTAGAACTTACGAAATGATAAGCATTTCCATTGTCACAAGTGTAATAATGTGAACAGGAAAATGGATCTGAATAGCTTCCGCTACCAGGACACACGAATGCCCCGCCAGCAGTTGTCTTAGTCGTTGTTGTCGTCACCGGGACTGCTGATGTCGTTTTTGGAGGAGTCACAGACTGTGCTGAGGTAGTTATCCACGATGTAACATCAGTTGTTGATGACGCTACTGGCGAGTTAGTTCCAGTTGATGGAGGTGCTATAAAAAAATATACGCCATAAGAGAAATTTTAGTAATTGAATGCATTCAAAATCAACAATCACTCATCATTAGTAGACATCAAAA
Source organism: Daphnia galeata (assembly GCA_030770115.1). Taxonomy (NCBI): domain Eukaryota; kingdom Metazoa; phylum Arthropoda; class Branchiopoda; order Diplostraca; family Daphniidae; genus Daphnia; species Daphnia galeata. Next base: position 4,402,382 of record CM061121.1, on the reverse strand, counting down.
TCTATGCACGAATTTCAAATAATTTTTGCTCTATTTTAAAAATCACCATAAAAAAAATACCAGTTTTGCACGCAGAATTGTTTGGCGAAACACATTTCTTAGCCACCGGTTCGAAGACTCCGTAAGATGGGCAGTTCTGTAAGGACAAAAAAGAAATATTTTAGAAAAAACAAGCGGGTATACAAGTAAAGATGCATAAATGTGGAATGACTTACAGTAGAAAATGGATAGCCATCGAGACAAGTGAAGAAAAACGAATTGCAGCTATCAGTAAAGGCTGGATAAAATCCATCGTCAGGGCACGTGATTGGTTTTGGACTAGTATAAGATGGCGACGTGTCCGGGGCTACAGACGGAATTTTCGTGGTTAAATCTGTGCATCAGAAAATGAGTAAGCCATCAGACAACAGGTAGAGTTTGATATTTGATAGATTTTCTTATCATCAATAGACGATAAAAACTTACCAGTGGTTTGGTCCGGACGAGTACGATTCCCGCAATAAGTCTGTTCCGGCCAATTACATCCATCGTAGACGAGATCAAATAACAAATTGCCTCTGCATTGATACAAATACGTCGGTTGTGTATTGTAACAGGTGTAGTAGAGCTCACATTGCTGAGGATGAGGGTACACGGTGTAGCCTGTTGGACACTTGAAATCACTGACACCTAAATTGATGTCACCAGCGTTGACGAGTCCTACTGAACCTAATGAACAATAAAATAAGGACGTATTGAATGAAAAATTAATTTCGAGGGATTGAGTTGAACAAGCAAACACTTGGTTACAACTTACATTGAAGAACAGCAAATGCGAAAAGAAGAGAGGATAATCTGTTCATTTTTGGAGGGGTTTTGGCAAAATGATGAAAGTGGATAAACGTAATAGTTAGCAGTTAGCTCCTGTAAGGACGAGCACTTTTTCACAATTCCTGTTTATTTCAACTGTGGTAACTTTTTTTATATAATCAAGAACATCCGGTCTTTTTATCTAAAACAATGTTTTATATTTTCACACGTCAGCTATTCCTTCGTCATTTCTTTAAGCAATAAAACAGATTAACCTGGATTAAATATGGTGAAAGTCACCTTCTATCCAACGATATAATTGTGTCACTTGCATGTGTATACGTAAATTACTTTCACATTCGGTATGGAGAAAACACACTGAAGGTTCCTGCGTCATCGCCGTATCAAGTGGATTTAAGATCTTAAAGGCTAATAACAGAGAAATAAAACTACTAAGCCCTATATTGAGCCAATAATAAAATTAAATGTACCAAGATCGTTATTGGATTTTTGTGTTGGACCGCAAGATAAAACTATTTGCAAAATTTTGAAGGTATTCCTTATGGTCGACTTCGATTTGATTATATGTTTTGTATTAATTCCGAAACAAAAAAGTTTAAATTAATTTTACGATTACATCTATCGTGAGTATCGTCATCGTATAGTAAATTTAAATTGCCCAAGTTATTGAATCGTATAGCCGTTGCTCTTAAGCTTTTTCTTTTCGCTTTTTCTAGAGTAATCAGATTAAACACAAAAATGTATGCACATCAAAGTAAATTTTTTTAAATGTCGACAGATCTCTGTGTAATCAAAATCGAGACAATCGTCGCTTTGCTGCGTTTCGTTGGTGACGTAATAGGTTAACTATTGCGTTCGGTTAACTATTGCTTAATATGCTGCGAGATATCGAATAAAAAACAAACGATTCCCTATATCAGGATCGATTTTTATTTTATTGTTAGTTTTTTTACAACCTCCCTTTTTTAGAAAGCTTTTGCAACTATTCAAATACACCTTCTTTTGAGAGGGCGTATTTGCTTGGAACAAACCCACAAGGCCACACCTTACAAAATATTTGAAATCTACCAAACCTTATGATATGAGGAATGATGAGGTATTCACTTATCTGGTGCAATATCCAATATTGATCTAGGGGAATTTTCCCCAGATCAAAAAAGGCTGTCAAAAGTTCGATAAATCAAAATAAATTTACAATCCAATATCGTAAACAGATAACAGTATGTAGGAAAAATAATTTCAAAAGAGGAAAATACGTTGCATAACAAATATTGTCATATTAGTGTAAGGATATTAGTTTATAATCTTTACTCCAACAGAAGCGTGTGACTTATGATGACTATTGTCATCTCCGATTCTATACGTTTAGATTAGCTATCGCAATTTTCCATATTTACTGAATTGGCTTTATGCTGTATATGAGCAACATATATCAAATACCAAATATCAATATTTATATTATAGAGCGTTAAAAAATGTTGCAGCATTAGCGCAATATTCAAAATGGAATGTAATGATTCTTGATTTCTTTGCTGCTATCTATTATCGGGACAACATTTCAAGATTAAGCGAAACAAAAACTAAAAGATAACACGTCAACTATGTCCGTGCAATACAAAATGGTCCTGGCGTTGCGTAATGAATTAGAATGAACTTTCTTTCAAAATATATTTCTCAGAAATCGAAGCTTCTCCGCGTCGTTAGTGGCAACCCGCAATGTTTTCTTTCCAATCGCACACTGTACAATAATAATAATAATTAAAATATCGCCGATAGCAATGTAGCAGGAAACATTTTGCTTAGTTTAAATCTGTTTTTACTTACCTTGGATTGCCGGGTTATAAAAGATAGGCTCAGGGCAGTCCTTCAAAAAAGAATAATAAAAGTCGTTTAGGCCTACGTTCGATTCGTGACAATTTTTTCACCTAAATTTTAAAATAAATGATGAATGCAAAGTTCTCACCATCAGGTACGCATAATAGTTTGAGCACATCCAAAATTTGTTGCTGCACGCCACACCTGGAACAGGGAATAACCCGTCCGATTGCGGACAAATGAAAGGTTCCACTGGTTTAATTGGCGTAGTGTTTGTTGTTGTTGTGATCGGGGGAGTATTTCCAGGAGTCACTTTTGTAAAAATAGAAGTTGTTGTAGCTGTGGTTGACTCTTCTCTTGGTGGTTCTGTTGTTTTTGTTGTTGGGGTCTCAGTTGTTGTTGTAGTCGTTGGAGTTTCAGTTGTTGTCGTTGGAGTCTCTGTTGTTGTAGTCGTTAGAGGCTCAGTTGTTGTCGTTGGAGTTTCAGTTGTTGTCGTTGGAGTTTCAGTTTTTGTCGTTGGAGTCTCTGTTGTTGTAGTCGTTGGAGGCTCAGTTGTTGTAGTCGTTGGAGGCTCAGTTGTTGTCGTTGGAGTCTCTGTTGTTGTAGTCGTTGGAGGCTCAGTTGTTGTAGTCGTTGGAGGCTCAGTTGTTGTCGTTGGAGTCTCAGTTGTAGTCGTTAGAGGCTCAGTTGTTGTCGTTGGAGTTTCAGTTGTTGTCGTTGGAGTCTCTGTTGTTGTCGTCGTTGGAGGCTTAGTTGTTGTCGTTGGAGTCTCTGTTGTTGTAGTCGTTGGAGGCTCAGTTGTAGTCGTTAGAGGCTCAGTTGTTGTCGTTGGAGTTTCAGTTGTTGTCGTTGGAGTTTCAGTTGTTGTCGTTGGAGTCTCTGTTGTTCTAGTCGTTGGAGTCTCTGTTGTTGTAGTCGTTGGAGTCTCAGTTGTTGTCGTTGGGGTCTCTGTTGTTGTAGTCGTTGGAGTCTCAGTTGTTGTCGTTGGGGTCTCTGTTGTTGTAGTCGTTAGAGGCTCAGTTGTTGTCGTTGGGATCTCTGTTGTTGTAGTTGTTAGAGGCTCAGTTGTAGTCGTTAGAGGCTCAGTTGTTGTCGTTGGAGTTTCAGTTGTTGTCGTTGGAGTTTCAGTTGTTGTCGTTGGAGTCTCTGTTGTTGTAGTCGTTGGAGGCTCAGTTGTTGTAGTCGTTGGAGTTTCAGTTGTTGTCGTTGGAATTTCAGTTGTAGTCGTTGGGGTCTCTGTTGTTGTAGTTGTTGGAGTCTCAGTTGTTGTAGTCGTTGGAGGCTCAGTTGTCGTTGTTGGCAAAGGAGGTGTAGTTGGGGAAGGAACAGTACTTGGGACGGTTGAAGTAGGAGGAACTATCGTGTGAAATAACAAAATATAATTAATGCAAGGAATAATTCAAGAAATATGTTCCAATTTCACATACGTGTACACGTTGCACCTTCTTTTGGAACGCATTTTAGAGCTATAGGATCGAAGACGTAGTTTTCTGGACAATACTGGCGAATCGAAATTTTGAAAATAAATGTCCAAATTTGTTTAGGATTAAAGTATAGAGATACCTGTAAATAAGAATCTCCAGCGCTACAAACATAGTATAAATTGGCACAGGCACCTACAAACCAGCAGGAATTTTAGAGAATCATAGACATCTTCATTTTATTATTGTTACTTTCTTACCAGGGTATGGATATAATCCGTCTGAAGGACAATCAAAGTGTTGATCTATATTTTTATAAAATAAAATAATTGGGATTATTTGTAATAAATTTCATAAAATATGAAATAAAGTTTAACAAAATTCTAATTTACTGCATGAAGTTTCAGCAGCAATAGTGCACACTAGTGTTATCGGATCGAACAAGTAGCCTGGTTGACATGTCTGAATATTTTCGAATGACCATCCAAAAGAAAATACAAAAGATCGTTACGAGAGTGACTATAGAAAATGAACAAGCCTGAATTTAATTGGGTTGTATACTTGAGGGTATGCTGTTCCATTCACACATTCATAGTACTGAGAAATACACTGGCGTGGTGTTGCATAAGAACCATCAGCTTCTGGACAAGTAAAGGCCCTGCTTTGCTGTCCAAATAGATGAAATGCAATATTAAAAATTGATTTGACTGTCAACGTTTTTTGCCCTGAACTTCTCTATTATACTTACAATGTACGTCACTTTGCTTCCCCGTTTATTTCCTGCAACCTTATTTACCGCAGCGCTTAGTCCCACTGGAAAAATGTAAATTTCGAATTCGCCAAAAAATTGAAAACAAAATAGACTCTTCGGAATGAAATGAAATTATACCTTGAAAGAGACTGATTACTAACAAAAGGCATACAAGAAAGTGTTTTGCCATTTTCTTTTATATCACTGGTATTATAAAAAGGTTTAACTGGCTTTTCTGTGATCCGTTATTTGTAGCGAGGCACAACACACGGTCGTTAAACGAAATGGAAATGAGGAACAGAATGAGAAAGTCAAACACTTTACACACCGCTTATATAGTCACTCTTGAGCTGCAATAACAATTTATACCGAACCAATTAGTCTTCGTTGTTTAAGTACGGTAGTGGTTTGGTATCAGTATATAAATATATAAATTGGATTGTGCTATTTTTCTTCCGAGGACGATAAAGAGCACTTAAAATGTGCCAATATAATTATGTGTTTTCTACTGTACGTGATTTGAGTTGGTTTTGGGCTAAAGAGATTTGACATTTTGAAAGTCATCGGTTTGTTTGAAATGCGATAATTGTATTTCGTTTATTATCTTCCAATTGTTGCGTCGCATATGACGGCTCGGCTGATGTCAATACATTACCGCTCAAGAGTAATATATTGCCACTTTGAATAATAACTATAGAAATAAGGTCTCAATAGTCTCATATCGACCTGATTGGCTTATTATCTAAACAGACTAGGACCTAGAATATCGGTGAAGACACAAAGGCAATAGTTGGGTCTCAGTGGGACGCAAACTGTCTATACGACACATCAGTGTCATTTTCTTTGACGTTGACATAAGGGACGTGTAACACGAAAGATTCATCCCTGTATTCCTGATGAGTAAATCGAAATATTTACAGATAGCATCTACTGCATACATTATAGGCTGCATAGGCATGTAAGCCAAAGAGTTTATCTTGGATTAGTATGTCCTAAAAAGAAAATAAGGGGCATAGAGAACAACTGAGAATATATGAGAAAAAAACCCTAATATGTTTGTTTAATCAAGTAAAATTGGGAAATTTTTTGCCGGCACGTCAAAATATGAAACAAAAGGCGATAATCTCAGTAAAACACAAACAATTATTCCTGATAACAAGGAATTTTTTTGAAAAAAAGCAAAAAAAAAAACGAAACAAAACATGTTGACACTCAGACGGCTGTTCAGAGACGGGCGCCTGATCACTTGAGTTCTCACCTCTGGTTTGTCGTTTCATTCTATAGGATCCGAATAGTCGTAGTCTGGGAGTTAACAAGAAAAAAATAATATAGTCTTAAACCAACCTGATATCGAAATAAAATAAAAAAACTCAAGTATTAGAAAACAACTTTCGCAAGATCGATTGTAGAATATGTTAGCTCACCATACGAACTTGAGAAGATATTACTCTGACGCAAGCTGAGTTTTTAAAACAAAACGAAATCCGTGAGAGCATTCGTCATGTTGTAATATGAAATATTTAAAGCGAAAGATTAGTTACGTGTACAGGAAGCGTAGTCTGAGGTTACACGTATTGGTTTGTAGTTTCATCGAAAATATAGCCTTCAGGACATGTCTGCGCACAAATCTAATCAGAAAGAAATATACTTGACAATTTCATGTCTGAAACAATTATTCTGACTGTGAAAGAGGAATCCATAGGATGTAGTGTAGCCTACATACTTGCGGATAAGCGACACCCAAATAACACGTATAATAATCTGCAACACAGGCACCAGGGAAGACGGGGTAAAAATTGGTCTCAGTATTTGGGCAAGAGAACTCGTTATTTGCCATAGGAGTTACATCTGAAAAATTAAGGAATAAAAGTAATATTAATTAATTACGAGAACCTTTTTTTTTAATTACCACAGTTGTCGGGGGTGGGAATCGTTGTAGAATCTGAAAATTTTCAGAATATTAAAAGAAACATCAAAGGACAGAGTAGCCTATTTTGGCAAAGCTATTATACCGAAACAGTCCGTCTCATTTGACGGTTTGCACGCCGACGATTCTTCTTCGACGAAAATCCAATCGTTTGAACATTGCTGAATTGAAATAAGAAGCGAATGAAATTTCAAATTTAGCAAATTATAATTATTCAAATGATTTTACTTGAAAATGAGGTACAGTAGGTTGCATAAAATCGTGTGAAGGCTTATTATTAAGGGTAAAAATTAGTTTGAGACGCTAGAGGTCTCCCACTGTAAGCCATATTTGATTCCACTTAATGTGAAGTAAAACGCGGTTTATCGGTATACCGCGTATTCTGAGGAATATGGAATTACGGATCTATGTGCTAAGGCCTAAGGCTATGGTTTGAAATTGTCATAAGCGTCCTATATGTCCAAAATTAGAGTTCCCACCATAAAAACGATCTATCTATTACTCTCGGGTATACTTTGAGTAATTTATCATCATTGAGGGAAAATTTAAAATAATTACGATATTCGGCAATTTGCTGCTGGCCTGCTGGGGAATCGAGTAAAAAATTGGCTCATAAATACATATGTAATAATAATAATTAATATGTAAATCATATAGCGTAGTGGTTAAAGTTGCGGGTTGGGACAAAGATTTCCATGCGGTTGTGTGTTCAAATCTGCACTTCTCCATTCCTATTACAAAATTGATCAATGATTGTGAAAGAAAAATGTTATGTTTTTTTCTTTTCATTATGCTTTCTCTTCTCTATACCGGTTACTTGTCAACTTAAATGTATGATTGATAGTATTTTTTTTAGATAGGGGGCCTATATGGTGAGCCTCATAAGTTGACAAAAAATGTCAAGTTCATTTTCCCAACATTTTCGTGAAAATGTTGTCTAGACTTTTTTGTCTACAATTTGGGCGAACTCTTCGCAAGTTAAAAGAGGTTCGGTTTCTATTCCCTTTCCTTCATTACTGTCGGCAAAAGAAAAAGGAACGAAGGCCAACCTTTTTTTTGCCAACTAACAATAATCTGTAAACCTGAAGTTGCCTAAAGGGTATTTTTAGGCTGTTTCTTACTCTACCCATGCTGGCCTGCTCTACTCCAAAGAGCCAGCAGGCTTATACAATATACACCCCCCGATTTCCCTATTTGTATCTCGATTTGTATATTGATCTCTATTCTCTAAGAAATATGTCACGGACACGCATGTCCAAATTGTCTATCATAATTGATAATTCCTAATGAGATTCATCGAAATATAAGTTTCGAATAATAAGTAATATAAATTTCAACAAAGAAAATGAACATATTTAAAGAAAAGCTACGGAGTGGGATTGAAACCACGATATGTGAGTTCCATGGCACACTCGCTAACCATTGTGTCATAGACGGATGATTGGTATTTCATATATTAATAGATTGATGTATACCGTCAATAATTCTCTTAATAAATCAAACTTATATAGTAGTTCTCTTATATATGTATGTCAATTAAAGACGTAATAGCTACAGCATTCGCCTGTGATTCAATAGGCTTCAGGTTCGGTTCCGGGAGTATGCTTCGATTACTCAAATTACTCAAATAGTTTTTTCTATATCAATGTATTTTTTTATATCAATTTATAGGCTATGTTGCTTTTTGCCATGCGGATTCAATTAATTTCTCTTATTATTATTTCGTCATGAAGACAATATAAAAACCTTTTATACATGTCAATCATCAGCCTATTCAAAGGAATAGGCTGGTAAGCATGCCATAATTTACCGAGGATTAGAGGAATTATTTCGTCTTCACATCTTATTCCTAGCCGATGACCCTAAATCATCAGTATTTTCTTTATTTAAAATCTTTAGCATCCCAGCATTTCCCATTTATATCCATTCCTTGGAACATGAATGGATATAAGGCTAATTTGCCTTTTGTTTCGCGGAAAGCGGAATGAAATACTATAAGAGACCTCTAGCGCCTAATTAATATTTTTACTTCCATACATTTTGGCGCTAACTCTTTATAAAAAGCCTGCACACGTTTTTATGCAACATACTGTACTCCTCCTACACAAGCGTAATACACTGTAAGACACGGTTCAACAGCGTAAAAACCGTCGGCAGTGCAGTCAATGGGTTTCGGAGTCGAACCGGATGTTGTCATCGATTCAGTTGAAGTTGACAGCGGCGTTGTCTCTGTAATGTGAACGTAGGAAATCCCTGATAAGGTACACCTAACACAAAGAATGTTCGACTTACTTTGACAAGCAAGTACCTGATCCTCTGAGACGCAATATCCGAGAGACGGATCAAAAACACCGCCACTTGGACAGGTCTAAAAATGATTGAAACAAAAAATTTACAAATGCTCAGATGATGTATACATGAAGTGCTGACGTCATTTACTTGAGGATAAACGTCGCCAACAACACACAAGTAATATGGTGAAGAACAGTTGCTTACCTATAATTATATCAGAGAAATTTGATAATTCGTTAAAAATGCAATAGTTATAGCTACTAAAGGATTTTTTATGCTGTTATAGGATAAAATCCATTCTCAAGACAAGTGAAAGGCGGCGCTTTAGTAGTTGTCGTAGGACGTTGTCTATCATCGCAATCCACTTCGACAGGAAAATTGCAACCCGAGTACATTAAGTCAAATAGGTAGTGGTAGTCGGAATAGCATTGCCAGAGAGGCACAGGGTATCCGGGGTTACAGGTGTAGGCCTAGTAAAGTTCACACTTTTCCGAATGAGGAGCGACAGGAGCGACGGGAGTATTGAATTGACATTGAAAATCCGAGTCAGTCACCTTCACCTCGGGGACCTCCTTCATAAGGAAACAAACTCTTTTCGAGAAAACAAAAGAGAAAATGTAACTCTCGAATTTCAAATGCTGTTCATAAAATTAAGAATTTATCGGAATTAGATAAAAACCTTGTTGTTGTTAAAACCAGCTGGCCTGAATAAAAATGAAGTTGCAGTAGAATGGGGAAGAGCTGTATACATCGCGACTACATCCGTACAAAATGAAAATAATCGTGTATTCAACATCACGACAGTTAACACAATGAATTTATTACGTACCTTGCCAAAACACAGCGATAACTAACATAATTATCCATGAATAAGAACTCATTTTCTTAGCGACCGTCTCAAACATCAACAAGTCAGAAAACAATTTGGACACAAATTCCCAATATCCTACTGCCTTTTATTTAACCCTCGAGCTGTTGCAGTGATGTGGTCTCGTGAAATCAGAACTTGGGGAAATTTTGTTGTTTTATCGATGTCGTCATTATATTTCGATAAATGTACGCTTCTGTTTACACGTCAAATGGTAGCTGTTTCTCATGGTGTACTAACTTTATACTGATGGTTCTTATTAAACATTATTGTTTAATCGGAAAAAAGAATTCTGTTGCTAATAATTTTCAAATAGCAGTTATAAAAAAAGTTTTTGAATGACACCATACACATTTTGTATGCATTTAATATAATAGTATTTATTGATTTGGCGATCTGCTTCGCGATAATTAATTTGACGTGCATGGTATTTACGCAAACTGTTTAACAACGCATGGTTTCGAAATGCAGGTAATTAACACAATTTTTAAAAATGGAGGGGCTCGACGTTCGGTTATTGTCATAATTAGAAATAACTGGAAAAGAAATCAACGCAGTTCGAACAAGTAGGTGAGCATTGCTGTGATGCTGCTTCAAAGCATCCGTTTTCGGGACAATTCTGCGAATCAAAAAAAAAAAGAAATTATAAAATTGAATTACCAATCTTCAATTGTCTACGTTAGATTCAGAACTGAACTTACCGAAGGAAATGCCACGCCTGAAACACAAACATAATACGCGTGACAGTTGGTTGGATCTGGGTATTTCCCATCTTTACCAGGACATTGAAATTCACCACTAGGAGTTGTTGTTGGTGTAGTTGCTGTAGTTGTTGTTGGTGTAGTTGTTGTAGTTGTTGGTGTAGTTGTTGGTGTAGTTGTTGGTGTAGTTGTTGGTGTAGTCGTTGGTGTAGTTGTTGGTGTAGTTGTTGGAGTAGTCGTTGGGGTAGTTGTTGGTGTAGTTTCTGTAGTTGTTGTTGGTGTAGTTGTTGTAGTTGTTGGTGTAGTTGTTGGAGTTGTCGTTGGAGTTGCTGTTGAAGTGCGGGTGGATTATGTATTGTCGAGTAAAATAAGAAAAGGGTTTACTGATTAGTTGACTACTAATTAAACTTATTTATTTATTCTCTTACGTTTTGCACAAGAAACCGAATCGGGAGATGCGCAGATGTTGCGATCAGGATCGAAGATTCCGTCATTGGGACACACCTTTAAAAGCGAAATGTTTGAATTACATTTCAGATGAATGCATTTTAACGATTTAAAAACTCTAGGATTCTAAACTGGATAGAAATATCAGAAATTGGTAATATCTTACCGATTCGTAAGCTACACCGGAAGCACACACAAAGTAAACACCTAATAATTTCCAGGGTAAAAATGATGTAGTACACTATCGAATATATCAATGAAAAATCTAAATTTATTGTACACTTACCGGTACATTCCCCTTCGATAGGGTAGAAGCCGTCAGCCTCGCAAGTAAACGCTGTCAAGTAAAAACAAAGTTTAGCTATTTCACTATGCCGCGAAACAATTTTCGTTTTCTAAATTAAATGCCATTTCCGATATTTTGGGGAATGAGTGAACAGAGTTGAAAAAAGGAAAGAAGGGGTGAGTATTCTCAATGCCATATAGGAATGGGGCGCATTTTATAAAAAAAAGAAACTTGTCTTCAATGGAGTGCTGGAACTTTAGTTTCAAGATTTGTTCTTTTTTTCTTTTTCGACGTAATTCCCAGAAATTTCAAGAAGAATGTCGAAAAGTCGAAAACATACCTGAATCCTGGCAGGAGACAGAGTTGGGCGGTTTGCACGTTAGAGTGACAGGGTCGAATAAACCATCAAGAGGACAAAGCTGTTTAATCAAACAAAATCTAAAATTATTAAAACAGTACAGTTATTGATTTCATTTTATTTTTCATAGTATAAGCTAAAGAGACAAATTATACCAAAACATAAGCTACTCCATCGGCACAAGCGTAATAGTGTTGAAAACAGCCTTCCGGACTAATAGGGAAAAAGCCTCCGCTAGTAGGACAAGTAAACGTTGGGGAATTGGATTGAGGTGTGCTAGTTGTGACCTTTGTGGTCGATACAGTCGTTGCCTGGGTATCTAATAACCAATATAATTTTATGCAAAAGAAACAAACCCACGAAAATTAAATAGACTAGCTGTTGACTGAAATGAAATACTTGAACCAGGACGTTGTCTGTCTCCGCAGTCTGTCACTTCTGGATAATTACAGCCAGAGTAAGTCAGGTCAAATAGGTAGTTGGAATAGCATTGCCAAAGAGTTACAGGTAATCCAGGGTAGCAGGTGTAGTAAAGTTCACACTTTTCCGGATGAGGAGCGACGGGAGTACCAGGTGGACATTGGAAACTTGGATCAGGTCCTAATTCAATGTCGCCTGTACCTCGTGATCCATCGTAACCATGCAAGACCTTTAAGTAAAACATTAAGAAACCAGTAAATATTAATTAATTATAAAGTCTATCTCACCTTGCTCAGTGAAGGCAGCAGCATCCTGGTAGCACCGTTCACATTTTCAGCATGAAAAAATGTTGCTATACAAAATAACCGAAAATGGGTTTGTTCAGCGAGTTTCATATTATAAAACGTGCTTTAATTCGATGTCAAAATTCGAATAATTCTTGCCTAAAAAGATGGAAGCGAAGAGAAGCGACGGAAAATAATATTTCATAGTGAAGTTTGGTTGCGCTTATTCCAACACGTTTAAATGACAAATGCCTTTAACAAACTGTAGTCGATTTTGAAGCTTATCTGCTGGAATAGTCAATCAACATGCGATAACGGCAGACGTCTGAGTCCGCTAGAAAGTACTTTAATAACACTTATCGAGAGGAGAATAATACATCAGCAGTCAAAGTTATGTGTGTCGTCATTTTACTTGAACTTCCGACGTTAAAGTAGCAGTCTCTGATGATTTGATACGTTCCACTTCGAAAAACTGTTCTCGTAAATGTTTAAAAAAAATTTGTAATAGCCTAATTTAGCCTAGAGTCCTATACGCATAGTAGCAAAATTCCAGAATAAAATACAAAAAAAAAAAACAGAGATTGTATGAACACGGTTGGGTCAGTGAGTATGCAAAACTACAGCCCATTATTTTTATCGAAGAGCCAAGTTCAAAAAATGCCGACCTTCAGTGATACATTAATACATGACACACTGAGACAACATAAATCAGTCACGTCTTACGTCATTTATTAATCGATTGAATATGTAGCGATCGTTCACATGAGATCAAACACGACACAAGAATTTCGAAATGAAATTTTGAAGGAAAGAAAGCATGAAATGAAATGATTCTCTAAGTCTATTATCAGATATATAAAGATATAAAGATTAAACAAAATAGGAAAAAGATAATAACGCTCGGCCATTTTAATGTATGGAATCTACTGTATGTTTCTGTCTTCATTAAACGAATAGACGAGAAATCCTGGAAAATGTTCCTCGTCTTTACTGGCAACCGGCAACGTTTTCTTTCCAGTCACACGCTATAAATATTATAATGCATTGATTAAAACATAGTAAACAAAAACTACACCAGCCGAATAAGCGTTTTTTTGGTACAAATTCTTTTACTTACTCTGGATGGGCGGGTTGTAATAAGTAGGTGAAGCGCAGTTCTTGAATAAAAGAATAAATTACAACACGTTAAATATTTATAATTTGACATATTTAAAAAATGGTGAAAAAATAGAAAGCGGCTGGCAAAAAGGGTTCTCACCATAAGGTATGCAAAGGAATTTGAGCACATGTAATATTGTGTACTACACGTGACACCTGGAACAGGATAATAACCGAACTCTTGCGGACAGACGAAAGGTCCGGTTGCTGGCTTTGTTGTTGTCGGTGTAGTGGTTCTGGTTGTTGCAGGAGTGGTAGTAGTCGTTGTTATAGGAACAGTGTTGGTTGTTGTTGGTGTAGTTGTTGTTGGAGTAGTCGTTGATGGAGTGGTAGTTGTTGGAGTGGTAGTTGTTGGAGTAGTTGTTGTGCTTGGAGTAGTAGTTGTTGTTGGAGTAGTCGTCGTTGTTGGAGTAGTTGTTGTTGTGGTTGGAGTAGGGGTTGTTGTTGGGGTTGGAGTAGTCGTCGTTGTTGGAGTAGTTGTTCTTGTGGTTGAAGTAGTTGTTGTTGTGGTTGGAGTAGTGGTTGTTGTTGTGGTTGGAGTAGTGTTGGTTGTTGTTGGTGTAGTTGTTGTTGGAGTAGTCGTTGATGGAGTGGTAGTTGTTGGAGTGGTAGTTGTTGGAGTAGTTGTTGTGCTTGGAGTAGTAGTTGTTGTTGGAGTAGTCGTCGTTGTTGGAGTAGTTGTTGTTGTGGTTGGAGTAGGGGTTGTTGTTGGGGTTGGAGTAGTCGTCGTTGTTGGAGTAGTTGTTCTTGTGGTTGAAGTAGTTGTTGTTGTGGTTGGAGTAGTGGTTGTTGTTGTGGTTGGAGTAGTGTTGGTTGTTGTTGGTGTAGTTGTTGTTGGAGTAGTGGTTGTTGTTGGGGCTGGAGTAGTCGTCGTTGTGGTTGGAGTTGTTTTAGTTGTTGGGGTTGTTACGGTAGTTCTTACCGTCGTCGTTGTGGTAGCAACTGAAAAATTAGATAATATTCAGGCTGTCAAACTGGTGATAGTGAATGAGAAAATCTTTACTACCTTTGCAAGAAGCCGTAGTCTCAGGTACGCACATGTATAATATCGGATCAAAAATTGAAGTTCCAGGACATTTCTTGACAATTAACGTGTCGAAGGCAAAGGTTACTCACCAAAAAGGCAAACTTTGATGGGTTTTAAGTATACTATTCAAATATTTTACCTGGAGATAGGCTTCGTTTGCGATGCAGGTGTAATATGAACTAGAGCAAGCACCTATAAAAAATTTTAGTATATAGTTGCAATGTTGACCGTCCATAGTCTGTCTCAATGGAAAATATGGTAAAATACCTGGTATCGGGAAAAAACCATCAGGTGTAGGGCAGACGAAGGGTTGCGCTGAAAACAATAACAAATTAATTATCTTTTTTTAAATTTTCTTTACTGTATTATACAGAGAAGAACAGCGATATTCTCGTAACTTACAACAACTGGCCAATCCAGGGGGTGTGCATATTTTCGTCACGGGATCGAAAACGGTGCCATTAGGACATGTCTGGTTAATTATGTAGAATTTGAATTGAATAAGACAATCCGGAAGTGAAACATAAGCATGACAGTTGCATGTTCATATTCTATCTAGGCCTATTATATTATACCGAAACGTATGGAGACCCAAGAACGCAGACATAGTAATCAGCGCCACAGGTATTTGGAATAGGGAAGAAACCTTCAGAGGTTGGACAGGTAAAATTTGTTTCAGCTAGAGGCTTGATGATGAAACTTGAGCCCTGCAGCATTAAATTCGTCTCACCGGCTACATTGCCAGCTAGGATGCTAGAAGCTATCAACAGTATTAATACAAAATATATTATTCAATAATTACGATTAATTTGTTTTGATATTATTGTATGCTTGCCTATTAAGACGATGAACGCGAAGAGGGATGAAGAAAAATGGTTCTTCATAATAATTTTATTAATTGAGCGCTCTGTAACAATGTCGGAACTCGTTGTTGCGATGCTGATAATGAATAATGTTCTACTTTTTTCCAGATGCCACCCACCTTCTTTTATAGTCTACTCAAGTTAGACCTACCCTGCCGTTTCTTTATCGCATCTTTATCACTCAGCAACATAAATTACTTGATTAAATCTGAAATGCTTCATCAATTAGCCATACGAAACGGAAATAAAGAATTCAATGCCCTTCAAGAATCGCCGGGCTAAAGAATGCTTTCAAGGTGATCGATTCATTTTCAAAGTACAAAAGCATTTATGACAAGCAGTCATTGTTCTATTTGTTTTACTTTTTGAAGGCGATTGGATCCTGATACGGTATAGTAATTTCATGAGATCTTTGGAAAAAACAAGTTAGGTAATAACATTGGTCAACCTCGACCATAAATCTGTTGATCCCTCGTCACCTTTAAGCTTCATTCGACGTTATAGACAAAAGGCGGAAAGATAGAATTAAATCCTTGAGCAAACATTGAGAATGATGTCTGGTCTCTGGCGTTTCGATGTTGCAATGTGATATTGATCTGAACAAACGGATCAGTTTCGTACGCAAGTAAATAGTGGTCATGAAAAGGTTTACATCAGTACGGACGGCAATCAACATTATGAAATAATCCAAAACGAAACGATATAGGATTTATCCCCAAATCTAATGACATCAGAGGCTAATTAGCTTTTGAATTTTACGCATTCAATATGCATGGATTGTTGTACTGGTGCTAAGGCTGCTATTATGGCGAAATTGGAAACTTGTTGGAAACAATCCTTGTGCAAGGATTATAGTAAATACGACATACATCAGAAATAATACAGGCTTTTTCTTCCGTTTGTGTAGAAGATTATCGTTTCGAAATACGAATATACTTGTATTTCGGTATGCATTAAAGACTAGCACAAAAAATCGTTAAAACATTTCATATCAATATACAGAATATACTAAGTACTGTATATAGTTTCATTTAAAACCCCTGAATTGATTAGCAAATGACCCGATACGCGTTTCCGTTGGCAGGATATAATCCTTGGCAACAGTTGAAAACAATTCACTACAAAACCTGAAGGGTTTATTGTCAGACCGTGAGACTATTTCATAATCGAATCACTCATGCGGTAGGCCACCTTTCAATCCAACAAGTTTCATGCCCTGTGGAAAGTAATTATTCAAATATATATAAAAAAAGAGTGTTATGATGAAATTTTCTTTGTAATACTTGGTAGAACTCGACGAAGCTAAAGTAGCAGCCAGGAACATTAATAGGAGGCTCACAGTACTGTGTTGATGGATTAAATACTTGTCCGATGGGGCAACTCTGTTAAGTTCGTAAAAAAGAATATTAATGGTTTTGTTAAGATTTAATTTTAGTTTAAAACTATAGTAAAATTGAAGGGAACTTACGGCAACGAAATAGGTACCGCCTCCACAGACGTAGTACAAGGTACAGCTTCCCGGGTAAGGATATTGCCCAGTTCCAGGGCAAACAAATGGAGCAGCTGTGGTCGTGGTTGGTTTAGTGGTTGGCGTAGTAGTTGGTGTAGTGGTTGGTGTAGTAGTTGGCGTTGTAGTTGGTGTAGTGGTCGGTGTAGTGGTTGGTGTGGTGGTTGATATAGTGGTAGTGGTCACTGAATTATGTAAGACGATAATGATTACACATCACTTCATGAAAAAAAAGTTATTTCGGTCAGACCGGGTCAGACCTGTGCACGGTGGTGACGCCGACTCGGGAAGAACACATTTCAATAAAACTGGATCAAAAATTCCAGCCGGACAAGTCTAGATGTAAGAAAGAAGTAAAACAGGGTTGATTAAGGGTTGATTTTAATTTATTTTAAACTAAAATAGCTTAATAGTATATTATACACTATACTTGGATGTATGGAGACCCAGAAACGCATATGAAATAGTCTGCGCTACAAGCCCCTGAATTATCAAATGAATTATCGAGATTATAGCGTGAATACAGAGTTATTTAAAAATGGTAAACGTGAATACCGGGAATTGGGTAAAATCCTTCGGAAGTCGGACAGGTAAATGGTGCTGGAGTCGAAACAGTATTTGCTATTGTCGTGCTGGTGGTACTGACAGTAGTTGTGCTGCCAGTGGTTGATGTACTGCTGGTCGTGGTGGAAGTAGATGTATCTTACATCATAATTAAAGGTTATTATTTATGTCATATTAAAGAAGAAGATTCATAAAAAACTCACCGCATCCAATAACATCTTGAGGAGCAACACATTTTGTGTCAACGAAAACACCGTTTCCAGGACACGTCTATAAATTTTAAAATAGTAAAATTGATAAAGATGCTCGTCTTATTGTCAAGGCCCACCTGAACATAGGAAACTCCTCCAACGCATGCGTAGTACGTAGTTAGACAGCTGCCCATAGGGAAAAATCCATCTGTAGTGCACGTGAAAACTGTGGTGCCTGTGCTTGCCGGAGTTGTGACAGCAGTAGTGGATGCGGTGGTGGTCGAAGTGGGTGTACTATAAGTCACTGTAGTACTTGGAGTCGTTGTTGTACTTGGAGTTGTTGTTGTACTTGGAGTCGTTGTTGTACTTGGAGTTGTTGTTGTACTTGGAGTTGTTGTTGTACTTGGAGTTGTTGTTGTACTGGGAATTGTTGTTGTACTGGAAATTGTTGTACTTGTTGTTGCTGCGGAAAGAGAAAGGAACGAATCATGCGTTTTTGAAATTTACATTGCTTCTTTGAAATTAATACGATTTTACTTGGGCATGATGGTAGAGAGCTCGGTGAAACACAAGCTGAAATTGATGGATCAAAGATACCATTGCCTGGACAAGTCTGTTTCAAAAATGAATTCAAACAAATTTCGTTTGAAAAATTATGTTAGACATTTGCTATTCATATTCAATTATTATTAGTACCTGAGGATAAACAACACCACCTACACATGCGTAGTAGCTACTAGAGCATGTTCTGAGTATCGATATAATAAAATATTTGTAATAAATTCTGATCATATGTGAACGATTTATAGTAAGAACATTGGTCAATTTACCCGACAGGATAAAACCCGTCCGAAGTACACGAGAAAGGTGTTGGTGTCGTGGGTTTTGTTGTTGTTGTTATTACGGTTGTTGTCGTAGGACCCGCTGTTGTTACTTTCCATTTAAAGTGAGAACATTTAATATTAGGTTAATGCATCATTGGTTTAAAATATATGAATCTTTTCTTATATAGTACAAAAACTATACGTATTCACTTTTGCATGATGGTGCCGTGTCGGGACTAATACAGTTTCCAAGGGCCGGTTCAAACACGCTGTTGTTAGGACAAGTCTTCATCAAGGAAAAAATAAGTAAATATATTTTGTATCATACAAAGTCCATGCATTTATTGTGAAAAAGCAGCAACCTGGTTGTATTGAACACCTCCGATACACGCGTAGTAATTCGGATTACAGTTGGGATTATCTGGATATGCGTAAAAACCATCTCCCGCATTCTCACAGAGAACGCTATTTTTTTGGCCCTGTTACAGTCAATCGACGAAAGAAAAATTCAGTATTAATCGATTGAAGAATATATGCACCGTGCCATAGAGTCAATCAAGTTTATTATTATTTTAGATCTTATATTATTAGAAATCTAGCCTTATAATTAATATAACGCAACCAATACAAAAAAAAAAACGCGCTGGTTTAAGGAATAAGAGACTGTCGGATAAAGATTTTTTTGTGATAGGGCAGTAATCGTAAATCATAGTGTGTAACTAATCCAATGATGTCAGAAATATGGGTCATGATTGCAACAATGAATTAGTTGTACGTGTCTTTACGTTAGAAATTGGTAATCCTAAAAGCGTGTAATTGGTGAAAGCTTGAAGTGACGCATTCATATTTCAAAGACCTTGGATTTCACGTATTCTTAAAAAACTTTATGAAGTTATGATTATATCAAATTATGAGAGACTAAAATATCGTAGCATTTCAATACTTTAGAATCTGGCAAACGGCTTACCGGTGTATTTGGATCAAAAGTAGCGAGCCATTCTTCGAAAAAACTGGAAGATTGTGCTGGAACAAGAACACTATCTGGCGAGGGTAGGCCCACTGCGGTATGTAGCACACATACTGGAAACAACATATAAATTGAAAACAAATTATTATTACCAAAGTTTATATGAATTGAATGTCATTAAAGGACGTTTGAGTTGTATTTTATTGAGTCTATATACCTTGAAGAAGTACTATTGACAGAAAGTACACCGACGATCTCATCTTGAACGTAGCGTTAAGGAAAAACTAAAGGATAGGATGTAAGGGCTTACCTTATAACCAAGACTTTTTGGGCACAACAGGTTTGCGTAAGAACAGAGGAATATTTTCTCCTTATCTGACTGACACATGCCAGTGCGATCGCTATATCTATCGATATTAGCTGTCACAATGTTAACATTGATTTGCAGTAGATTGAATGGCAACCGCATGCATGTGTACACAGGCAATTTATGTCGCTTAATTTATGGAGCATATTCGTCCGATTTTTTAAATTGATTGATTTAAATTAGCAATAAATACGGACGAATACCCGGAAACAAATGCACATAGCCAATCATACGACATGATATATAGCATAATTTTCGAATAAAACAAAATTTTTTGAAAATTGTTAAGAGTCAACATAATAAGAAAACTTTTCAGGTTAATAAATAATAACCACTTGAATTAACGTGGTTTGAATGTCATTGTTATACGCAATTAACAGTCTTATTGAATAAATTATTAAATTGATTAAACTTCAACAATTTCAATCATTGTTCGTGAATTGTGATAAGACAGCCGCAATCAAATATAGGAAGATAGTGTAGTAATATAATTGTTTTTTGAGAGTGGAATCTGAAACGCGCAATTTGAGTAAATACAATTGAACTGTTACAAGTTTACAACTTACTCAACAAAAATTTCAAGAAACTTAGAATATGTCAATTAAACTGCCGATACAAAATTTATGATATATTAAAATTTGATTTCTAAATTGTTACCTTTAAAATTTTTAAATATTCGCGTCTCGGACTCTCGGTACATTTTCTTCACTTCGTATTTCGTAATCGTATCAGTGATCGAGTGATCGTATTCGTATCGATCGTATACAAAAAAACGATAAATTGGGATTGGGTGTTGTTTAGAATCACTATACTATTTACGTACTTTACGACTGAAAAGTGAAAACCTGAATCGCTGTCACACCGGTTGAAAAGGTAGAAAAAACGAAAAACTCTCACTTTTCGATTCGGGAGAGATTTCCCCTTTTAAAATGGTAAAATCAATAAATCTTGCTAATTATTAGAAAATGATAACTTTTTGAATTCATAGCATGGCAGACTTAAAGTTCGTACAACGGCAGAACAGCAAGAGATCAAAGCTAAAGAAAGAGCCAAAAAAATGGTGATATACAAGACAGCAATGAATCTAATATTTTCAAAGGTATATATTATCAGAGAATAGTTAATTTATGATTTATAACCCAAATTAAACTACACATTTCTGTATATAGAGAAAATCTGGAGAACTAGATGATGAGATCCTCAAGATTACGGGTCAGGTGTTGACAGAAAATCCTGACATTTCTACTCTGTGGAATATAAGAAAAGAAACCATTCTTAAAATCAAAGATGCAACGTAAGCTAGATTTAATTGAGAAAAACTTTTTAACAATAACAAAATTTTCATTGGGTAAACAAATTATGTATGATGGTTTAAAATATTGTTTGCAGGCCAGACCTCATTGACAGTTATATTTCTAAAGAACTGGCATTAACTGAACAATGCATTAGAGTGAATCCAAAATCTTACAATTCTTGGTTTCACAGGTTGTATGATTTTAAAGTTATTCATTTCAGGATATTTTTTATCAGTTTATCTCTTTGGTTTTGTAGGAGTTGGGTTCTAGATCAAGGATCTAGTGTTGACTTTCATAATGAATTTTTGCTCTGTGATAAGTGTCTGGAGCTAGATGAAAGAAACTGTAATCAAGTTTAGATTTAGGAATTTATATGCAATCAAGTCTTATTCTTAAATTTTTTAAATAGTTCATTGCTGGGACTACAGAAGAATAATTGTTCAGAAATCCAAAACTTCTCTGGAAAATGAACTTCAGTTTTCAACAGACAAGATTCAAAAAAATTTTTCGAATTATTCTTCATGGCACTATCGAAGCGAGTTACTCCCAAGGATTTATCCAAGTTCAAGTGATGAATCATTATTAGATGATCAAAAGCTCGCAGAAGGTTATAGTCATAGTTTTTATCTTGAACATAGCTGATTCACGGAATCAGAAAATAATATATGATATAATTATATAATTGCATATTATAGAATGCATCCTTGTTCAAAATGCAATTTTTACGGATCCCAACGACCAGAGCGCCTGGTTTTATCAACGTTGGTTGCTTTTCAATGGCGATGAAAAGTTTAGGACAAGCTCTAGTCACTCTAGTCTACTATTGACTTTGAACAATGAACTCGAATCATGTCAGCAACTTCATGACTTGGAACCCGATAACAAATGTAATTTTTTAGATTCATTTAAAGTATTTTTTTATATAAAAAATCTTATATTTAACTTGACGCATTATTTTAAAAGGGGTAAAATTACAGGTGTGTGAACTCCTTCGCAGAATAAATGGATTGGGGAACGAAACTGAAATTCTTCAACTCGTGCAGCAACTAATTAAAGTCGATCCATTGCGAAAGGGTTACTATACATATTTTGGTAACTCAAAGATTTTAATGAATTTAAAAAAGAAAATTAAAAAAGAATTTACAAGTTTAATTTTGAATACACTTATTGTTTCAGGCTCTAAGATTGTAGAAGAGAATCAGGAGAAGAGGACTCGTCAATCATAAATTAATAAGTTTCATGAGTTTATATGAAAAATGCATTTCACATTATCTATTCCAATGTATCAATTGAACAAGTATTGCCTTGAACTTTGTTTTCACCACCTAATATGATCCACTTGAAAATACAATGGTGAAATACAATTTTGAGTCTATGCCGATAAGTATGCCTATGCCGTATGCACTATCGATTTATTTTTGTTAGAATAAAGAGTGTATTTCATTGTTTGTGATTTTAAAACCAAGGTAGGTATATTCCACTTATTTGAAAAATGAAGACCCAATATCGATGGAAAAAAAGCTTAGGGGAGAATGGATTCAACGAAATATATCCGTCATAACATCAGAAACACCATCTTCACCAAGTAGTTTACTTAGTTCACTTTCGATGTCTCTCTGGTCATTTTCCATGCTCATTGTGGGACGAGGTATCAAGTTCGTATCGGACATTGGAAGCCGATCTAGAGAAACTCCCATAGCTTTTCGCACACCTTCTACAGATGCCACTGTGGAGGGCGTCGACTGTTTGGCCACATAAGCGATGCCTTCGGTAATTTTCCCAACTAGATAAGATTACAAAATAATTCAAATGAGTGATTCAAAACTGTTTAATAATGTAAGTACCTAATTGAAGTTCAAAGTCTGAAGGAGGCATAATATTAGATAGATGAGGAGGTGGTGTCTTGGAAAGTCTTTCACGCTGCGTTTTCTCGAGAGTGCTTATCAAGGATCCTGTTTCATCCAGACAACTCTGGCTAGCTTCCCGTGCTCGTTGTTCGGCTTTGAATTGTGCTTCTAAAAATGGATCTTAGTTAATAAAAGCCAAAACAAAAAGAACCTGAAAATTTACCAAATGAATCAAGAAAAGAGACGTCGATTCCAAGGTCTCCTAAAGATCTCAGGGCATTTAAATTGAACGAATCGTTTTCATTTGCGTGCTGTGTCTGAAGAAGTTGTTGCTGTTGTTGTTGTAATTGTTCCTGTTCTAGTTGTTGAAGGACTTGTTGTTGATGGATCCGTCTTTTCTCTTCTAAGATTCTAGCCACAGCTGAATGTTCACCGTGTGTCATCAAGTTGAGTAGGTCGTCGGCGATGTGTAGTGCATAATCGCAATCGCGCACAAAATCCAAAATACTTTCTGCATATGGCACTCCCGTTTCTTCTCCGTAAGTACCGAGGACAAGATCTGATTCTTCTTTTGAGAGATTTGAAAAGGTAGAATCGTACGAGGGGGCATAAGATCCAAAAGGGCCATAATACAAAGGTTTGACAGGTTTAACTTGGTTTCTTCGATCTTCTCTGAAGCCCATTAATTGACCAGTTCCTGGACCTGGTTGCACCTTGCCCGTTAATGCACCTAAAAATTGCAAAATTGTAGTTAGAAAATGTAAGTAACACTTTCTTCGTAACTCGAAAACTTGCATTTACCTAACGTTACAGGTACTTCAGTAGTTCCTGGTAGTGCTCCAGTGTTGCAAGGAGTCAAAATTGCTAGCGACGTAGTGCCATCTTTCCTTTGACGCAAAAAACCCATTTTGGCATTTGGATGTTGGTATCCAAGTTTATTTGCGGCAATTTGTGCTGCTTCTTTAGCCTTTTAAATCATAAAAAAAAAAAAATAATAATTCATTGATCACAATACGAAATCCAGAATCTAAATTTACCTGTTCTAAAATTTCGTCGGGGGTCATGTCGTCGGGTAACGCATCCATGTGACTCTTGTTCGGCGACTCATTTTTAAGGAAACTATCTCGCGCTGTTTCAACAGCTGTTTCGCCACCGGAAGAAAATCCAGTTTCCATTTCGTGGTCTGCTGATTCCATTCCTTCAGCAGATTGCTCTTGGCGAATTGCGAAGGCCCTGAATGACTCTTCTAATGGCTCAAAACCTAAGTGTGTCACTGTTAATTCGCCATAATTGGATATGGTGGGTACATAAGGGCGCACTTTTTCGGCTGTAAGATTTCGTAAGCCGGTATGCAACAGTCTTTTTGCAGCCTTATAGTAGACGGTGTCTGGTTGGTTATACGTCATGGCATTATTACACATTAAAACAAAATCGTCCTAAATAAAAAAAACCTAATTACAATTTGGCCAATAAGAAATTTTAAAATAAAAAACTCTTACCGTGAATTCTTGAAGTGTTTTATACTGATTATCCTCAATTTTCTGTTTCATAGTGCTAAAATCCATTGGTTTGGTAATAATCGAAGAATAATTAGGTGCAATACTATCAGTAACTGGCCAAGCAAAAAACTGTCTGGGATCTTTCCTTTCCAGATTTGGCATTAGCAGCTCCAGCAGCTTTTGTAATGCTGGTCTTTCTTGACGTGGGCGAAGACTTGTGCGAATAGGAGCAGCTCCAGGACTAGTACGTTGTACACGTGTAGTAGCCAATGAGGAAGATATGTTGGAACCAGTTCCTGAATCTAAGGAGGTTGTTGAAATTTTCAAGATAGGTCTGGGGGAGAGCGCTCCACCATGGGTTGGATTCGAAGGTTGAACTGTTATGACCTCATACCTAAAGGACTCATCCCCTTCAGGTGCAGACTCATCTTTATCCTTACGCTTTTTGTCCTAGACAAAAATTTTGTTATTAAATTGGAAACCTAAAAGTAGAAGTGAGACAAAAATTAAAACCTTATGCTTGTGTTTTTTCTTTTCCTTGTCTTTGTCTTTATTTTTCTTTTTCTTTTTTTCCTTTTTTTTCTTGTGCTTTTCTTTTTCACTGCCATCATGAAGAGAAAAGAGGGATGACTGCCTGGAATCATCTTCAGTTCCATATGGGAGATTTACAATCCCTGGTCGATTGGACATTCCCGAAGAACTATCCCCATGGTCCACAAGATCTGGTGTTGAAGCACCACCCACTTTTAAAATCAATCTTAACTGTGGACGATCAGTACCTGCTGTAAAATATTTGAATTTCAATGTTTTCATTTCCTGCTACTGCTCAAAGCAATGAGTTATGAAACAGAGGGGCAAATGTTACTTACCCTGGCCTTGGGCACTTTCGTACCTCCCCCAGCGGTCCGATTTATGCTTTTTATGTTTCTTGCTCCCCATGTGTTTTGGTGAATTGGAACTAATCTCTAAACTACAATTGATCAAGAAAAATAGAAAATAATTTGCTGGCGTCTACTCAAGCCGAAATTGTTGTTAAAAGCCAAACACCGCTGCCGCACTGCATGTCCGACAAGCTCAAATATTGATTGAAATATTTTTGTTTTATTTTTAGGAGATGGATTTTGAATTTTTGATTATTTTTACATTCTTTTCGTCATGGTTTTGGTTTTTATTCTTTTATTTTGTGTAGATGAAGTGTAGAACTGTTCATAAACTTTTGCAACCTTGTATTTGTATCAGAACATAGCAGACTGTTGACTTTTGGTAAAAAATCAACGAGAGCGAATTGCTAGAATTATCTTTTTTTCAGGTCAGAATTCAGAATCCTAAATTTAATTTGGATAATGGCCAGATTTTTTACGAGTAAATTGTTTACTAACGTTCTAAACAAGTCACAGAAATTTCCTCAACACAATGGCATTTTGATTGGATATAAGTTAAGGTATCAAAACTGCAAAACAAATAATCAAATGTTTCACGCTTTCACTAATCTTAATCATTACTATATTTACGTTAAGTAGCACCTCATCCAAAGATACAGATCTTCAATCTAATAGATTTCTTAAAATATACACAAAAACTGGAGATAGTGGGATGACATCAACATTTACTGGGGAAAGACGTGCTAAGGACGACAACATATTTCAAGCACTTGGTGCAGTAGATGAACTTGCATCCTTTTTAGGGTATGTTCACAAATGTAATGTAAAATTTTCAATTTAATAATGTGCCTTATCAAATAGGCTTGCCAGAGAATTTGGTTTGGAAAGTAATCATCCCTACACTGATCATCTTCAAAGAATCCAATGTATTTTACAAGATGTAAATGCTTGTATAGCAACACCATATTCTTCAGCTCGAGAAGCACATTTAAAGAAAACAGAATTTGATTCTAGTCATGTTGGAGAAGTAGAAGAATGGATAGATTCTTACACCAATCACCTTCCACCTCTAGAAAATTTTATTCTGCCAGTAATTTATCTCTAACTTCTTTTGGGGCCAAAACTTCTATGATTTTGTTTCCTATTTATTTGTAGGGAGGAGGAAAAGCAAGTTCGTCACTTCATGTTGCACGAACAGTTTGTCGAAGAGCCGAAAGAGCTATTGTACCGATTGTTCGGGAGCAGCAGATAAACCCAGAAACACTGAAGTATGTGAATCGGTAAGTATAAAACCTCACATCTTTATTGTTTCATTTTAAATTTTAAAATGTTTTCTATTCTAATTTTCGATTGCTTGTGTTCAGCTTATCTGATTTGCTGTTCACCTTAGCGAGGTATGCCGCCAAACTGGATGGAAGAAAGGAAACAGTTTACCTTAGACCTGACAAAAAATGAAGTGTATTTCAGTTTCAATGTATGTTTAATGCACTCTCATCTACTTAAAGAAGGACACAAGAGCAATAATTAATTAAGTACTGAAATGCCCAACGGAATGTATAGCAGGCTTAAATTATTTGTTTGAAGCAAATGTTAAAAGGCCTTTTAGTTGTTACTTGTGAGTGTTTATCAAATGTGTCCAATCCAACTAATCGGGTCATAGTCGTTGTATTTTTTGATTGTGTGAGGTGTTATGCGTTCCGTTCGAATGCCATGTGAAGTTGTTTCTGCGATAGTGTACAAATTAACTATTAAACATGATGAAATAAAGCGTTTGCTAGATATTGTTTCGTCAATCGAAATCAAATTCTTCTTCAATGTCGTTATCTGTATCGTTGGTGAAATCGGAAAAGTACCCATCGACATCCATCGGAACGTCTGGGTTCTGGCAAGTATTATTTATCGTATGAGGTGCTTGCTGTGAATTTGCGAGATTTTTTAATGCGTTTTCTTCGTTCTTTAGGGGAGCACATGGCTTGTCTTCAAACCAATCAAGATCCGAACTTTCAAATTCTAATGTGTGCGATTTAAGGATTGACGGACGTTTTCTGGGTGCTTTGGAATGTCGATGGCTTTGTTTGGATACAACCTCATCGTGATTTTGGCTAATTTCGGGTAGATCGTCTGTAGATTTGATTTGGTTGTAAAATATCCTAATGTCTTCCTGTTTATCTCGATGGCTATGGTATAAATAAGTTGACGCCGTTAGGCATTTAGATCCATAGAATTGTCCGTCGAAGCTGTTATCATTAGGTATCATTAAATCTTCGCAAAGTCTTTTCATCAAAATGTCCTTGCTTACCTGAAAAATAATTAAAAAAGACCATAAATTTATGTGAAAAATAGAAAGACAGAAACAAACTCGTTACTCTAAATTTCTTTTTTGATTTTCTTATGTAGATTGCGATGATCTCCTTCATGTTTCCATTGGTACAGAGATTTCTCTGAAGAAGATCTGCCGTGATATCGCACATGAGCTGTATGTAGCAATTCTCTTCTTCCCTATGAATCATACAGCATCTAGTAAAACTTTACTTATGTATGTTGCAAACATCAAAGATATTAGCTTACTGTTCTTTTAGCCATTGTTTAATGTTAAAAATATCCATTTCCTGTGAACTATCACTGCTAGATGTGCTTGAAGATTCTATAGATGGTTCATCTCCAAAAGCAGAGTCGTCGGAGACGTTGCGTTGCGAATTAACAGGGGTAATTACCTTCTTAGATGTTCGCGCTGTGCTTACTATCTTAGCTGGAACATTTCCGGTGGTTTCTAATTTCACTGATCGTACGGCAGAAAGTGGACGAGTGGCTGGCGAGGTGTTTGGCTTAACGATTTTGCGTACAAGTCGAGGTGTAAAATTTTTAGGCTGTGTGAAGTACTGAGAATGTCGAGTCATAACGTCGAGTGTCTCATCGGAGATCTCTTTTTTCCTTTCCGAGGCAGGAGCTGATACATTTAAACAAAACTCACTACCCATTTGTTTCTCGACGTTCCGTAATGAATCTTCGAAGCGTACATCGTTGTTGGATTTAGAGAGCCGATTTTTTGAAACAGCCGAGTTTCGATAACTATTTAGATGCAAGTGGGACTGAGCTCCATTAAGTCGACGATAATGGTGATTCATATGATCACGCTCAATTAATTTTTGCACCATCCAAGTGCTACCTGAAATTTCCATTACGATAATAAGAAATAACAATGTGACAAGAAATTATGATAATGAAAATAACAAAATGTAGATAGAACTCTCACTTGACTTATTGCGTTGCATGATAGTAACAATATGTGTATACAAGTATGTTTGTTGTGCTGTCACCTTAGCAACCATCGATTTCATTATGAAACCTTCTAAAATAGTTTGCAACTATGTATGTTTGATGTACATATGGTACTGTTCTCAATCCATGTTGGATTGTGTTCTGACCGGAAAAATACCCCCCCCCCCTCGATAGACATGTTTTCAGTTCCCTTGACATGGACTGGTTAAACCTATATGGTTATGAACTATATGAAGCTATGATGAGCTATTCTTTAGTGCATATAGTATATTGGTAGCCTATCTGTATACATATAAGTTAGTGAGGTGTTGATAGTAACGTTTTGTTGTGGGCTGCTGTCCGCGTTGTTAACGAGTAATGTAATGTCTCGATAGTTTTTGTAGTTTCTACTCGATCTACTATGGGAATTTTTTGCATGGTCAATTAATAATTAATAAAACTAGGAGAGGCCGTCGTGAATCCTTTCAGACTTGAATGAGTTTCCTATTGGGTATAATAGTATAGTAGGGTTGAATAGTATATTGGTAGCCTATCTGTATACATATAAGTTAGTGAGGTGTTGATAGTAACGTTTTGTTGTGGGCTGCTGTCCGCGTTGTTAACGAGTAATGTAATGTCTCGATAGTTTTTGTAGTTTCTACTCGATCTACTATGGGAATTTTTTGCATGGTCAATTAATAATTAATAAAACTAGGAGAGGCCGTCGTGAATCCTTTCAGACTTGAATGAGTTTCCTATTGGGTTGTGCGTTACAAAGTTGTTCTTCATCCCCGCGGAATATCTGAATCCTCTACTGTGGTGTTACGTGTTAGCTTGTCCCTTTAAATTCTCTTTTTATATTAACGATTTTTAGTTCAAAATGAACGAAATCATTTTGCGCATATTGAAATTCAAATATATCCTATTATTATGTCAAGTCAGCGTGAAAGGTGGTAGATGTTAAAAAAAGAAGTTAAATTTCAATAATCCAAAAATTTAACTTTTCTTTAGCAACGAATGGAATTGATTTTGATTTTCAAATTACTAATATTTGCTCTGACTTTTCGAAATGGAATATCGCTGTACCTACGACAGCCGATCGTATTTCGGTATAAACTATAAACATAATCGTATTCGTTCCTTTGGCATTTCTGTTATAATGTGTTTTTCAGGATGTGTGTGATGTAATACTTAAAATTCATCTCCAGCGAAAAGTCAATGGCTCTTCGGAAGTTGAAGGAGTGAAGAACATAAACTACACCTTTAGTTTTTTACTTTCAACAATTTCTGATGAATTCAATCAAATGGAAGAAGGCGCACTTAAAGTTAATAAAGTCACCCCAGGAACTGTAATTCTCCACAGCCACGACTCATCAAGTATTTTATCAACTAATCGCTAAAATTACTCTATCTAATACTGTTTGTACTAATTCGCACGCTTTGATTGTTGTTTAGATGCCATAAATCAACAATTCCAGAATGGAAATGATATTCAGTTTGATTTGCGGAATAGTTCTCTAGCTCTTCCGATTCAAACTTGCGGACAGATGTTTTTCATAGCCGCACTATGGACCCATTCATCTGTTAATAATAAGTCGCTGATGGCAAGAAGAGCATGGCCTTTTCAAGTTATGTGTGAAACTGGTAAATCATTTGACACTTTTGGACGATAGTCGCCTGATTTAAAAATAAATTATTCTCACAGACGCAGATCTTGCTCTGTACGTCGAGTTCAAACCGTTCCCGCTTAGCAACGGAATATTCAGTAATAACATTACGTTGGTAATGGGTATTCCTATATCTCAACAGTTATTAGGTATGCGGTTAATTTGATACTTTTCCTTATTTGAGAAATGAAAAACAGATTTCATAACATGAATTACGTCATGATTAAACTTTATCTTTAAAAGGTTTGAAAGTTTATTTAAGAAATGTGATCGATTCTATGACACCTTTTTTACGACGCAGCAACCCAAGTTTACCTAAAGTTATGGTTTACATTACGCCAAGAAAGCACTCCTTGCTTATTAAAGGGTTTGGCGTTTGGTTTAGTGTACTGTAGAGACAACAGAATAAAAAATAATTATTTTGATTATATCCACTTTTATAGCGCAGTGAGTTACAAGACTATACGACATCGTTTGGGAGATGAAATTTTGCACCGAGACCAATTAATTGACGTTGAATTTGATGATAGCTCACCAAGTAATATTTCTTTTGACGATTAAATGAGGCACACGGATATTTGCGCATTTTGATTTAAATGTCTTTAGCCATAAATCCCGGCCAACAGTTGCTTCTGAATTCCAGTGCTTTGCAGTTTTTTTCAACTAGCATATGTGGTGAAGCTTGGATGATTTTTCGTTTAGAGTTAGAAGATTTCAATGTTGAAAACAACTTTGCCGTTATTCCGGTTTTCGTCGATTGTTCTGGTAATGTGCATCACCATTCTTGTAAGATTAAACTTCAATCTTAAATTTTTCTACATACTTCATTAATCAGCTCTGCCAGAACTGACGCTGGCAAATTTGGGAACATGCAATGTTGTTCACGATGAATTCTCAATGGGACGTTCAGCTCTGATGTTTACTTCATTACAGTTAAGCGGTGTCATGTCATTTAATGCATTTCTTTATAAGGTTATATCGAATATCATCTGTTTTTTTATTTGTTCCGTTTACTAATAATACTTTTGAACTGATGTGAAAATGTATTGTAGATAGAAGATAAAACCTATTTACCACTTCGAGGAAACGAGATTATTGTACCTGAAATACTTGAGAAATTTCAAATGATTCAACTCGAACGGAACCGCTTGATCAAACGAAACCAGTAAGTCCATCAGGAGGATAATCTTGAATATCTTGGTAGTTCCAAAACTAATGCTATTTATAGGTGTCCATCTGAAGCCGAACTACGTCTCAACTTCGATGACACTCTTTTTGGTCAACTGTACAGTTTAATTGGATTATTAAATGAACGTTGGATTCCAGCATTGAACAAGGTTGCTTTCCTCAAATTAATTCTTATGAACAAGCATCAATTAAAAAATTCTTAATTGTAGTCCGAACCACAAAGGTCGCAGCATGAACAGATTTTATTAGTAAGTCAAGCATTGAGAAGCCTTCTAGTTGCTTCTACATCATACAATTCTGTGTCGGCATATTTCATGGATTCTGTCTTGAATGGCCTTTTCACTTATTGGCCGTTTTTTCCTTTTGACGTTTCGTCTATTCAACGCTCCTCTACCCCAGATCCTAAAGTTCATCCGCCTTTAGGTCAATCTTGGCACGAGCGCTTCGCTAAAGTCGTTACTCACTTTATGCGTAAAACTATTTATGCCGATTACGAAGGGAAGCCAAATCCGGATACAGGTCAGACAGCATTATTTGCGTTTAATAATTTTTTAGTTGATAAAACTGAAGTTGTTTTATTAAACTTAATAGCGTTGCAAAATTTTCTAAACCAGCTTTTGTGGAGTCCCGATACCTTAGAAGGTCCGTCGCTGTCAAAACATTCTGTCGGTCAGCTTCGCCAATTCTTATTTATGGTGTTGCAAAAGAAATTGCCCACGACCTTTGATGATTTACCACCCGAAATTTTAAATTCACTCTCGTAATCTACCTAGGATATTTCATTTTTGGACCGATTAACGTTATTCACATTTAATTTTTTTGCTTTATTAGATTTTTTTCTGAGGAGGTGACTTCACTATTGCCCATTGATGAAGTTCAAGTCAGAGTAGCAATCGAAAATATTTTAAAAGCTGTTCCACAGAACGTAGCGATTAACAGCAACTGTATTCATGGCGACGACTAAGGGTGACCCCGATGACCCATCTAAGAGCCAAGAAGATATCGCCAACAAATTAGCCGTTTTAAGCTCACTGATAGAAGCCATTAATACTCCATCGATCATCACACGATTGACTTTGATAATTCAAAAAGTTCAAACCTATTATTGAGATGTGATTATAAAATACTTGAATAATCTTTTCATATTTAGATTCAAGAGAGTGTCTCACTAAACAAGCAATGGATTTTGATGGAAGGTATGTCTGACACTGCCATAGACGCCGAACTATATTGTCGACTCCACGCTCTCAATCGAATTCGATTTCGGGGAGACCCAAAAGCTGAAAATGTGTTTGGAAAACTTCATCAGATTACCTTTTGGAAGCGAGGTAGTAATTAGGAATTATTCTAATACAAAAGAAGCGATAAAATTAAACCTTCAATTAATTAAAAAATCAGATTCGGGAGTGATTTATCGTGGAGATATCAGTGGTATCACTGGTCGACTGTATTGGAACAGAGTCGCTGTATGTCACTGCGACGGTTTTTCTTCTACCAAATATCATTCGAGTGATAGTCCTTGAAATCGGAATAATATTTATTTATTCTCTATTAAATTTTTTCCAATCAAAATCGCATGTAATAATTTATTTTAAAGATCTAACCTATATAGTGTTAGTAATTCCGTCGAGAGTAAGAGACTTTAATTTATTCATGATTGCGGTAATAGGGTTAACCCAAGTTTTAGAGTATTTAGCTATTTATTATTGTATTCGTTTTTTAAAAAAGTATGAAACAATATTTTTAAATTGTATTAGTCAAGTTCAATAATGTAGTTGTATTGAATTATTTTGTTCTATTGGTGGAGTAAATTTAGTCCTGTTTTTAATAAACGAAATTTATTAATTCGTCGCGTTAAACAATCGCGAAATCCTGTCATACCATTATTGTCGCCGTCAAAGATTCGAAGGAAATTTGAGGATTATGATTTAACCTTATGTAAATTGGGAATTTATGCAGGTATGCAATGGGGTTGAAGATGTTGCATCGGCCCAAAATTCCCCTTAATGACACCGTTAGGCAGTGTATTATCAATGCGCTGATTGATTCTAGATGTAGATTCTCATCTTCTCCCATTACCTTGTCAGCCCGGACTTGTAAGCGGTTGGCAAGTCACTGTATTTGCCGTGGAAGAGACGGTGTTTAAAGTGACGAAAAACAACCTATTGGCCGTATGGCGCGGCAGCCAACTTAAGACTTAACTTAAGTGTATGATGGTATATGTTTGAAAAAATGTGGATGAATTATGGATAGAACAGACAATACAAGGATGTTTAGATTCAAAAGTGTATGCAATTATTTCACTGTCTTGATTTTTTTTACAATTTTCGGATTCGACTAACACTCAAACGACGTAAAACGATTTTAAAGAAATAATAATAAAAAATATATAATTAAGGTATTTTAGGCGAAAAATAGTATGTGACGAGAATTAATTCAATATTTAGGCTTGTACAATAAAGCGTGAAAGATAAGGGTGAGCATACAATAGAGGAACAAGAGTTTGTAGCAGTACTGTTCCATCAGGGATTTCCGATTTCAAAAGGTCCAAGGCACACTCTATCGCTGGCTTGCAATCTGCGTTCTGGCGATTTACTTTCCATTTTACTTCTAGTTGATCCAAAGCCTCCCAGACGGTTGCAGATAACACAGCATCACATGAGCCAAACAACGACCCCTTTAAAGAAACAATTAACGTTTGCGGTTTAATTTCCGGACTTATATCACCAAAAACAGAAAAAACAGAATTTCCTACTTGGATGAGAGTCTGGGAGCTTTTCCTAAGCCAATGGTTGCTAACCAACTTTTGTTTTCCTCAGTCCACGAACTCAAAAGTTCACACCATTCTGATTTAACAGCTGTCTTTCTGGGGCTGGAGTCCGGTGGAACCAGATTCCAAACGGTCATCAATCTTTCATACACAAAGCACAGCTTCGGCTCCAATGCTTCACTAAATGGATTTACACAGAAAATTAAACTCATTGATCTCAAAACAACGAAAAATGTATATACCTTAATGAGAGTGATTTGCAGTTAGAAAGCATCTGTTCTAAGATATATGACCCGTCTTCTACCTCAACTTTTCCTTGATTAGTAACAAGGCAATACCAACTCAAAAGACAGCCTTGTTGCCAACAAACTGCGATCAACTCCTTTAAACCTCCCGTGGGAAGCAAACCAAAAATAAAAGAACGAGTCCCTTCATATTGTTCCAAGGCAGTTTCCAGCATAACAGCAACTCGTTTCAAGTCACCGTGACCACCACCGATCAAAGTAACCATTCGAAGAACAGTCTCTACCAAAGCGAGATTGATAGGGCACGAGTTCATCCGCTGACATAAACTGTTTTGAAGAACTTCAGCAATAGGACTAGAGCTGGACACGGCCACCGTCAAATACTCTTGAATGGCACTTCCGTATTCTGTGGGCTGACTATTCTTGCAGATAAATTCCAAAAGACAACTAGTTGCATTCGATATAGCTTTAGGATGTTGCTGGATGAGAGACCGATGTCGAGAAACAGTCAAAGCCACAAGACGAATCCAAGAACGAATAAACATTTGCCTCTTAAAAGAATTGTCGATGTGATCAGACGACTGAATATAGTAGCCACTAGCCGCTTGCAACAAACTAAAAGACAGGAAAACTTTATGTATAAAAAAGCCATAAGTTTATTTTTGAAATTATTTTACCGAAACACGAGCGGATCGTTGGAACTGGATGCTGTTTCCTGTCGCTCCAAATAAGGTTGCAAAACGAAAAGCGGGTCACAGGTTGAGACGTACCAGTTTAATACTTGGTCATAAACATTGGCGTCTATGTATTGCCAAGGATATGAACAAGCTTCCTCCAGGATGCGTTTCATCATGGGATTCTTTTAAAAAATATAATCAGTTGAAATAACATGAATGATGGCGATTTAATGATTGCGATTGGTACCTGTTGAGCGGTTGGTTCTCCAGCCAATCGGACGTGAAGATGAAGCAAGCAAGCTAATAATCGAGCACAAGTTGTCGGCTGAGACTTACACTGTACTATTAGTGATGACAAGGAGCAACGGACGAAAAGACTGACTAGGAACGAATGAACTTCGGGCAAGAACTGCCCTACCACACGCACCATCTGCTCCAGGTCAGTCAGTGATGGGATAAACGATTGCCAGGGTAGAGTATCTAGCGCTTGATGAATTACCTTGAAATTAAACGTTAGAAATTTTTTATTCACATCCATAACTAAATAAGAATTACCTGAAGTATGTGTGGTTTAATGGCAGTGTGGCAGAATCCGTGCAAGTAGAATGCCAGCATATGGGAAAGAATGCTCTGTTTGGCAGGAATCGTCTCATGGATGAAGTTGATGCAATGCATGATGGAAGAAGCCATAAGGGATGCTAAACCGCTATCGGCCGCGATCCATGGAAGCAAGAGTGTACGATCAGAAGAAGCATGTTGTATCCAGGCCGCGCAATTAGAGTTTACGTGCTGTTGAGAATACGGCAGCATCCAAGGAGAATAAAGATCCCGAATAGTAGTCCAAAGGTGCCCAACCACTAAAAGTTCAGTTCACATTTTAATTTAAAAATCATCCACCATTCTGTAAGACTAGGAATTTTGAGTAAAAAAAAATACCGTACGTAAATCTGAAGGTGTTCCAGCATCAATTTGCAAAGTGGCAAAACACAACCCATGACCGATTGTTAGTAGAAAGCAACCGACAACGTGAACATATGGTCGATATTTTGGATACAATCCATAAAGACCGTGAAGTTGCCGTTCTTTGGAAAAATGCTGTGACAATATTATGGCCGTCTCCATCATCTAAAAGAAACAACACAAATTTATGGAATTTACAGCCGTTTAAAGATTTTTGAGGAAAATAATACTCGATTGACATCCAGTAGCGTCTGTTGAGTGGTGTATTGCAAAACCTCTTGACGAAATTCTTCCATGCTCGATTCGGGTTGAAAACGGAGAAATCCCTGGCCTAGGGTATTGATCAAGTCGCACCAAAGTGCCGGGCTGCAACTCTGAGCCTCGCTGGATTTTAGCAGTAGATACAGGACTCGATTATACTGCTCAGGAAAATTGTGCAACAATACATGTTGAAAATGACGTCGCAAAACCTATTGCATAAGATATTATTATGATATGATCTTTAGGAAATAAACCAAAATTCACTTTTACTGACTTCATGAACGGCTAGTGCTCTTTCAACAGGGGTGGGTCCATAACTATCTAAAGCAATGATGATGATATCCAGTAGTTTCACGCGATGTTGGGGCCAGCATTCCTTACAATTTAACCACCAACGAACATCAAACTAAAACACACAAAATAAAAAGTTTATGTATTTATTTTCAATAATAAGCTAAAATAAGCTTTCTGCACTTTTCCTGAGGATTTACCTTGGTAAGAAGAACTAGAATAAGATCACTATCATGTTTGGAAAGGGTTGTCACCAATCGATACGAATCCAAGAAAGCGACAATAGCGTCACTTGAAGGATCAGGTGTAGATGGTGTAAAATGAGGCGCCACCAGACCTGCTAAATTACTATTGCTACTCAACAATCCTACAAGGTTTCGGCACTGTTCAGGATGTCCCGCAATACAACGCTGGCCTGTAAACACCAAAACATATTTATGTGAGTTCAATCAATAGAAACATTTGACCACACTCACCTAATCCTTCAAGGCAAGTAGAGAGTAACTGCTTAGTTGGTAAAAAGCTATTACTCTCTTCATTAACAAGCTCGACCAGAATGTAAAAGAGAGCTGCTCCCGTCCTCTAATACGTTGGGCTCCGACGAAGCTCGAATTTGTTCGACACAGTCTTCAAGGAGAAGAGCGGCTCCGCAAAGCAATTGAACATCGGGGTCTTGGAACTCTGAACGCAGACGGTTCGCTTCTTGCCTATTCGTGTCCAATTGTTTACGAACGGAAGAGTTGATTCGCCAGGGCTCGCAACTAAGTTTGATTACAGCCGAACCGCTACAAGCTCCTGATTGTGTTCCATTGCATTTGACGGTCATTGTCCGTTCTGATCGATAGGAGCAATAGAGTTCTGTTAAGAGCTCACTGTAGTGGCAATCCCACGATGTTAATTCGGCCATTCGTCTACTGAATTGATCTGCACAATTTTCGATTTCTTGCAGGTGTGGATTGAGTTGTCGACGGAGATCGCCGGCATTCTGGAATGCAGCTAATGACAGTCTGGTGAAGGGAGGTTGGAGAGCCACTTGAGCTAATCGAATAGGTTCCGGGTAGGATTTCAATCTTATACAAATCGTGTCTTTGTTAAGTTGTAGGGAACCTCTTCTCTTTTTGTGGAAAATGGAAGTAGCGATATTTCTCTCCTTGTTCCATGATTCTTTGAGCTCTTGTCGCTCCGCAAGGATCTTATTGAAATCGCAGAGATCCAACCACAAGTCGGAACCTTGAAAGACTTGAAGCAATCGCGCTGGATAATAGTTGGGTGGTAGGGATGGCAAATAAACATGAGGTTCCAACAATTTGACGTCTTCTACCCAAAGACAACAACTCTGTAAGAAACTGGAACGTATGGGATCGTTCTGAAACAGCTGAACACCTTCTTCCCATTTCAAAATGAGACGTTTTAACAAGGATGAAAGAGTAGAAGAGTTGGTCATGATCCGTTGTCCAACGGCCCAGCTATCACTGCCAATTTCCATTGCTTCCGTACGTGAAAAGTAGAGACAGAAGAAACGCTGAATGACCACAGGCAGCAGTGGATGCTCCAAGCTCATTTCCACCACCATGTGCGCATACCTTACTAGACAAAGTTGGTTGACACCGATAGGAGGGATTTTGAGAAAACCAGTAATTGTTTTTAAAGACTGTTCGATACTTTTAACTTTTCCTGGTTGTAATTCAACGACAAGAAATTGCCACATTTTAGACTGGCGTTCAAACTCAAGTTCCATAACGACCCACGAAAGATAAGGGAAGGTTGGAGAGGGTAGAATCAATTCGGTTGCATCCAGTGGCCAAGGGCTTCAGACGAACCACTGACCCAATTACCAACACGCGATACAAGTCCTTTAGACGGGCGATGGACTTTGTCAGATTCTTGGAGGACGACTGATAAAATTCGACGACAACTTTGGCTGCTAACTGGATCCATCCAAGCGGTCCGAGCCAAAATGTCAAGCAGATAAAGAATATTTTTTTCTACATTCCACTTTGGGAAACTCGTGAGTAAATTCATCCAAATTTCAACTATAGGTATAGCTCCAGTCAAATTTAACCTGAATAAATTAAATTTAAAAATTAAAAATAATGCATGCTCATTCCTGCAACTATTAATTAGGTAAAAAGAAATTGAATTAAATAAAAAGAAAAAACTGACCCGTTCAACTTCCAAATTGTGTTTTCAATCAAAGATGCCATCATTTTGAGAACATCCCCAGGAAATTGAGTGGCCAATAAGTTTTTGGCTCTCTTGTAGTAAGTAAAATCAGCCTGAGTCAGTCGTTGAATAATGTCTAGCAATTTTCCCTGATCATACAGCACATCAGGACAAGTAACTAAGAGCGGAAATAAATGGTTGAGAATGGCCACCACTGGGCGATGTTGATCAGCGAAACTCAGTGTGTACAGGAGGTCGATGCCGACTGAACAGAATTCCGGAATGCTGTGCCCGGCATTGGTCATGGATAGTGCAACAAAACAACTAAATGGAGTCGGTGATTGGCGCAACACCAACAAATGAGGGTCTTCTTTTAATTGTCTTACAGTTCGGAAGGCATTTTGCGGATGGTGAAGTATCCATACAAGATGATCCGGAAAGCAATCTAAAATGTGGAGGCGAAGTTTGAGGACTAAATGCCAAGCCCATTGGACTAGACTTGAAGAATTCCAAGAACGAGAAAAACTTGTGAGAAACTGCACCGAATCGGACAGAAAGTTTGAAGCCAGAACAGGAACAGCCGAAGGAACTGGTACCCTTCCATGGACAGAAACAACCTCCGTCAACAATAAAGCCGTTTGCTGATGAAAAGCTGTGCCCAGAAAAGGACGTTTGGGGACATCTTCTAGCGCCCAATTTAAACGAGTCAGCACTGTGACAGCAAGTTGATGACGAACAGAATCAAGAGTATCGTTCAATAACCAATCCCGTAGTAATTGGAAATCCTTTAACGTAGGCTGCCATTGATGTAACGGTAAATCCTTGTAAAAAGCTAACGAATCAACAGGCAAAATTTGATGTTGCTTTAATCGTTCTAAGATGAAAGACACAAATGGCGGGTAATGATCGATGATGCTAACCAACAAATCTTTAGCCGTTTCAAAGCAGATATCTCTCGTAATTTCATTCAATAGTCCCAGCTCGGTTAACTCCCAGGCGACCAATTGAAGGAAGCGATCGTCCGAAGAGGTTGATCCATCGCTGGCCATCGCTGCCAACGTCACTAGAAAGACAAACCTGTCCGGTTCGGGAAGTTGAATCAATTTCGTGCTAAGAAGGTTCCAAAACGAATCAGCGTGGAAAGTACTTTCTTGATTGAACGAGTCAAGATGATCCAGTTCGATGGGTTCGCCAATGATCTCCGAATGCCACCGTACCCACAACTGGAATCTTAGTCGCGGAGTCAACCCGTTTAGTGGAATACGACTCAAAAAGTGCCACGATCTTTGTTGTCTCGTACGAATTAATAAAGACAAGCCTTCTAGCACGACGTGTTCATATTCTCTTGTCAATCGTTCTAACATAGCCGTATCCACGAATCTTTCCATCTTTTGGGTTTGCCAGATATCAGAAAGGTTGCAAACAGTGTGCAAAGTCAGCTGACCGAATTTCTTCGCCAAGTTCTTATACCGTGGTCCTTGGTAAGTTTGCAGTCCAGATTCAAACATAGTCAGGAGGTGACGACATATGGCGAAACAACGAAGCCATTGCCCAGCTTCAAGTGGCCCAGTAGGAACATCAACTTTATCTTGTTGCCGAAATTGAAAGGCGAAACGAAACACATTGGCTATGGGAATTTGATGAATCAATGACAAGAGATCGTCATCCGTCAAGTTCATTACGGTCATTTGATCATCGCCACATTCATCTTCACCTTCGGAGTCAAGCCAAACCCAATGGCTGTCTTGGTCGGGATCGACCCAACTTTGTAGAAATTCTTGACGACTGCGGATTGGCTGGCACAAGATAGACAATAACGCCAATACAACATCGACGTGATGAACGTTGGTACCCTGGCGGTCTTCGAAAGGATCGTAAAAGGGTGTTTGCAAGTAAGGACTGCCCCATCGAGCCAAACCAGTTGGGCAGCGCAAGGCGTGGTGTGCGAGAAACAGATAATCTTCTTTCTAGCTCTTTTCAACAATGAAACCGCAACATAGTTTAGCCAAGATTTCAGGTGGTCAATAAACACTCGATCTTTGACTGGTCGTCTCAGGAAGGCAAAGAGAACCGAAATTGAACCATGTTCACTTTGTTTGCTGCCTTGGCAAATCAACCACTCCACTCGCAGTTTCCACCAGTGAGATTCGTAGACACTCAAAAACCAACTTTTCTTGTATCTTTTCACGTTGTTGTTGAAGCTGTCGAATAAGTTGAAGGGAAGATTTTTCGTTGATATGGGCTACAGTGAAGTCGTGGTAACCCTTGACTTTTTTGCCATCGGAGCATTCACTATATTCCACTACTCTTTTAGTCTCTGTTGTCCACATTTGAGATGCTAAAATTTCAACGTCACGATTCATCTGGTCAAGTTCTTCAATCGTACTTTTTAACATAATTCTTGAGCGCAGAAAGTATGTTAGGCTGTCATACAATGGATGTGATTCTAAATGTTTTCGACAATCGAGGAAGCTATTCACCACAGCCATCTCACCCTCCAGTAAGAGGTTTTCATAAAAAGATACCAGCTGCTCAGCAGTGAAAGGCTTTAAATTACTGAGTTGTTGCTGCTTACAAAAAACTTGGTAGATACTGTCTTCAAAGGACTGAGGAAATACAATATCTGCTACCATTTTATCACATGGAAGGTCTAAGTTGAACATATCATTCAACACACTAGAAGCTGGGGCTGAAGGGGCTTTTGTCTCTGTCACCACTGCGGATTCAATTAAAAGTTTACCTAACTTCTCATAAGCAGATTCCTCACATGTGAAAGTTTTTTCGTGTCCAGATTCACTCACAATTTCAGCAGTTTCAAGTAGGACAGAAGAACTAGAACAAATCTCAACACAATTTAGTTCTTTTTGAGAAGGTGTGAGAATAGCTGGCTCTTTTTTCCTAGTTTCACTGTTTTCAGCTGCTTCCACAATTTGAGAAGTTTCTTGTAGAATGGTGGAATTAGAATGGGTCTCAATAAAATTTGATTCTTTTTTATAAGAGTTGAGAATGGGCTCTGTTTCCTTATTTTTACTGGTTTCTGCTGCTTGCACGTGTGCATCTTGTTTGGGAAGTATCTT
This sequence comes from Daphnia galeata, assembly GCA_030770115.1. Taxonomy (NCBI): domain Eukaryota; kingdom Metazoa; phylum Arthropoda; class Branchiopoda; order Diplostraca; family Daphniidae; genus Daphnia; species Daphnia galeata. The sequence continues at coordinate 4,360,455 of CM061121.1, read as the reverse complement.
TTGAACTTGTGTGATAGCTTCCAATTCATTTTCAGGTTCATCTTCAAAATGTAAATAGCATCCTACTTCTTTTTTAATATCCAATATCTCAAGAGGCTCGACCTAGGTGACATTAATTATGAAGCCAGAAAAATGTGAATAATAAAGATGAAATGAATATATTATTATTTTTAATACCACTTTATCACTTGATTTAGATTTCCCTTTCTTCTTGTTCCTCGTACGCACTGCTTCAGCCATGATTTACTGTTGTTGAATACAACGCACTTCCATTAAGTTAGTAAAACTAATGCGAAATGTTTATCTTTTCATCCTAATTCCAAACAGCTGAATATTACGTATTTTCATAACAGAAGCCTGTTCCCAGTCTACAGTAGTCTGCACCGTGTTTCAGCGCCACCGTCGGCGCATTGAATGATTTGAAATTTTGAATCACGACACGATCACTCGATCAGATCAGAACGTTTTTTGAAAAGTAACGTTTCATAAGTTTAATTTTCAATTCAAGTATAGTAAAGTGCAACAGTCTTAACAATTATTATGTCAGGGGCGTCCGATAATGACGATTTTGATGATGAGAATGCAAATCCAAATACGAGTCATGTATCGCAACCTAATGCTAGGTAACAACGTGGTAACATCTAACCACCAAATTTATTGTGTGCGATTGACTTTTTATTTGTATTAATGTAGCAGCACTGCAATTCCTGTAAAGAAACTGGCTGTACCTGCAGAATTCTTCACATGTGTAGGGGAAGTGCCTGGCAAAAATGCCAGTCTATATCAGTGTCTACATCCTGGTTGTGTCCCAAAAAAGAAAAGGGATGGTTCTGAGAAACCACTTCTGGTGTATCATTCTTCTCGATGCAATGCCAAAAGGCATTTCTTGGTGGGTGTTATTTTCTTACATATTTTGTTTATATATTTTCTTACATGTCAGACTCCCACAATAACTTTTCATAATACCCTTTCAGAATCATGATCCCACTAAGGATCTTGGACATATGAAACTTTGGGAAGATGCTGTAAAACATCTGGATAATTCAACAAGTCTCAACAACACACCTATTTCAGTAAATAGACGTGTCATCATTTTACAAGAAGACCTTGATAATTGGGTGTTGGTAATCAATTCATTTCACATAGACTATTTAATGTATTTCTTTCACAATTGTTGATATTTCTGTTTAGAATTTCCTCATTGTTGACGTCTTACCAATTTATACCGTCGAGAAGCCTGGTTTCAAGCAACTAGTTCATACTCTGGTCCCGAATCTAGTTTTACACGGACGAACGTTTTTTACAAATAAACTGGAGACTATGTACAATGAAAGAAGGTTTACAGCTAATTGATGCTCTTATGAAATCTACAGATGCAGCAACGACTATTGATGCATGGACTAGTCGAGGGAAAGCATACCTCGGTGAGACTATACATTGGTTTGACGGCGAATCTTTAAAACGAAGAAGTGCCTGTCTTGGCATACGACGGATCAAAGAGCGCCATACGTATGATGGGTTGACTACCATGATTGAAGATCTACACAAGGAGTATGAAGTTGTTGACAAACTGCGTGGGGCAACAACCGACAATGGTTCAAATTTTTTTAAGGCGTTTCGGGAGAGTGGGGATGCATCGGATGTGCCAAGCTATGAAGATGATGACTCGGAACAATCTGACGAAGAAGACAATATGTTATATTTTGAAATTGGGAACATTCTTGACGCTAGAATCAGACAAGAATATGTCTCTAACAATGTGAATCCCACTCTACCTATGCACCGCAAATGTACCTGTTATCTGTTGAGTCTAATAGCCAAGGCTGACATATCAAAGATTCCAGATCCCATATTTCAAAAATTGAGAAATTCGACTCTACATAAAGTTCAGCTGTTGCTGAATAAACAAAAATCAAGTTCTGTGAATTCGGACCTCATAATGCAACACATTGGACAGCTGTTCATTCAAAAGAACGAAACCAGATGTAACTCTGAGTATTACGCTATACGCTGCATCGCCCGGTTATTGAGAAAGAAGAATTGTGGCATGGGGAGAATTTTTGATGAGCTACGTCTAACTCCTTTCACCCCTAACGAGGAGCAATTCCTGAAGGAATACACAAGAATAATGCGACATATGACTGATGCGTTAGACGTGTTGCAAGGCGAGAAGAATATCGGTTTGGGCTATCTACTTCCCACAATTTCTGTTTTAAAAACAAAACTGGCTTCACTTCAAGGCGATGCGTCCATTATTCAATGTCAACCACTAATCACTGGATTGCTTGACGCTATCTCTGTTAGGTAATATTTGTTGAAGAGTTGAAAAGAACTGAATAGATTAATAACATATTTTTACAATAATTTTAGGTTTGAACACATGTTCTCAGACAATGAACTGCGTTTGGCCACGATTACCGATCCATTTTTCAAATCATTTTGGTTGGATAATCAAGATGATATTCGTCACGCAAAAACTTTGCTCGAAGAAGCATTTGTCCGGTTTCAGGGACTAAACAACGAGTCCGAATCGTAAGTTATAACTTACAGTTGAAGAGTTATAATTCTGATGCAAATTATTTTTCATTAAATTTGTTCGTTCTTTATAGTTCAGATGATGATGATTCAAGTGACGGGACCTCAGATCTCAGTCCTGAGAAGAGACAGAGACGCGCTAAGCATTTTTTTGCCTCATTTACCACACGAAATGCAAAATCAAAGGTAATTTATGAAGTAGAGACATTCCTTGAGATGTGTGGAAATCTAGATGACCTACAACATTATCCAACCATCATGAAGATGTATAAGTAAGTGTCGTGTCGACATTCTATGTGTATTGTCATTATACGTAATTCATCAAAAATGTAAATTTTTTTAGACGATACAACGTGACTTTGCCCTCTTGCGCCGCAGTCGAGAAGTTTTTTAGTCAAACTATTTTCACCGCGAAGAGATATCAACTTACCGACAAACATTTTGAAATGTTACTTTTTTTAAAAGTTAACAACCAAATGCTAAATAATTGGTAAAATCAATAAATGGTCGGAAGTCAATTATTTGTATGTTGATGATGATAAAGGGAGTAGGTGTGTCTATTAAATTCTTATGGTTTGGTTGAACTCGATATCAGTAAAAATAAGGAAATAAACAAAAAGGAAACGGTTGAAATCAAAAAGCTTAAAGAACAAATAGCAGTACACATTTTACAACGTGTACGTTTTCCAGTGCTGACACCGTATGGGCCACCACCACATCCTTATGGGTCTCCATCTACGTCAAAAACGCACCGCAAGTTTATTTACCCGCGTTTGCCGATGCTTTTGCTCCTTTTAGTAAAATCCAACGACTTGCCCCAATTTGATTGCCAACTCCAACACCGTTGGATTTGGTCAGATGGCGAATTCCATTGAACAAAATCTCGCATCTAAAACCAATCTCAGGTGTCTTTTAGTGAAGTAATAAATTGTTCGTCGTTTTGAAATTTCCTTTTGTTTTCTGCTTCAAACTATTCGATGATCACATCTTTTTTATTGTTGGCGATGTTTGCTTTTACATAAAAACATGTCTCATCCTATTCTGCCCAACAAAAAGAGACACAGGAATTTAACCGAATTTCAACGATCGAGTAGAGAGAAAAGATCAAAAGAATGTAAATCGAAACAAAAAAGAAAAACTTGTACTTATTATAATCATAGGGACAATGACGAATGGACTTTTTTTTATGGTATTTTGTTCATCGTAGCTTCGTAGGGATCTTTTTACATTTAGCATTTGTGTCATTTCATCATTTGGATTTGGCGTCTTATTATACTATGCAACCTGGAACCCATGTTGCAAAAATGAATCGTACAAGAAGCATTTTCGTTACAAGAAATGAAATGATTTTATTCAAAAAAATGAAACGTGTATCGTATAAATTAGTCACTACAAGGAAAATATTTAAAAGAAAATTAACGTAAACAAGGTTTAACAATTAATGTTAAATATCATGACAAAGTGATTGCTACATGTCTAAGTAACTAAAGATGCGTATTGATCGCTACAGCTCAATAATTAAATGGTGAAATTACAATTTAAGCAGTTATCTCTCAAAATTAATCAGTGTCGTTAAGTTGGAATAATTGCTGGACCACCTTTGGGGGCCGACATATTATTTGTGTCGTTTTCATTGTAGTTGATATTGATTCGTCCTAAAATCATGCCTTGGCTGAACGATGAGCTTAACGATCGACTGAAATTAGTTACAGGGTAAGTCCCGGAGTAGGCCCACTAAACTTAGGTGGCTGTAGGTGGGTGGACGGCTGATATTCAGAGTCAATTTCATTAGAATGAATGTCTTCGGTAACAAAGATGTTAATGAGCTGATTGGCATTGTATGGGCATGCGCGATAGTAGTGAGCACAGACGTTACTGTTTGTTCGACCTTCATATGATGTGCCTAACTGTGCCGCCCTGTAATATATTTCTTTTGGTGTGCCCTCGTCTTCTTCGCTTAACGGAGGCAGAGGATATCTATAGATGGGAAAAAATGTTAAACATACAATTTTCTGATTTAAAAAAAAAAGAAAAAAAATGTGAAAACGAACCCAAAAATTTCTTGCAAAAGAATTTCATCTTCGGTTAGGCTTTTGTGAGCCTTCTGATATATTTCACACATCAGACGTGCACCACAAGACTGATCATCAAACTGCGCAGCCATGTAGAGATAAGCATTTCCGTTGATACGTGCTGCTTCAAACTCAAGTTGAAGGTTTTCGGGAGATTCATCAATACTTTCCTCGTCACTTTCTTCACCTCCTTCTCCGCTTTCATTTTTCTCATCAGTGTTAATCAATGAACTGAGATAGGTTGAGTAATCACGCTTCTGACGTTTACCTTCGTAACCACCTTCAAATCCTTTTATGTTTGCAAATCCAGAATATCCAGTTCCATAATTGTTGTTTTCTCCTATTCCAACTGTCAGCGCTGTAACATCGTTTCCAAAACCGTTTGAGATCTCGTCCCTACCGCTTTGTGAGTAATACGAGACCGCTGGTACTGAATATGCAGAATCGGGTGATGAATACGAAGATGATGAACTATATGCAGGAGGAGAATAAGAAGGACCATATGAAGGTTTTGGTGGAGGGTAATATGGCTCCTCAGCATAACTGTATTCTTCTTCATAAGAATCTTCTTTTAACTTATGAAGTGTAGCACCGAGCGCTAGAGCCAAACCTAAACCGGACCCTAAAGCGCACGCCCCTAAGAAGAGCATAGCTAATGGAGCTTTTAACCCAAGTAAACCTTTGGTGACGAGTGCAAATTTAAGAGCCAACATCTTAATCAACAAGGCTTTGCCTTTAAGAAGAATCAAAGGAATCTTGAGCAATAGTTTGCCTAGAACAGCTTTCAGTAATAGTTTTTTAATGGCCAACAGAGCCAGAGGTTTGCCTATCAAGAGGGCGAATTTTATTTTTGCCAGTGCCACTAAAAGTAATGGCTTAAAGAGGAGAAGTTTCAGGCCCCGGCCAGCAAGTTTTCGCGACGAAATTACGGCTGCCAGTGCAGTCCCACCAGCATCTCTTCCTGAAGTTCCTTTTCCTAGAAGTTTTTCTTTGAAGATTGGTGGCAAATGACTGTGGCTCGGCTGTAAGTATATGGAAAATAGGCAAATCAGTATAAAAACTGATAAAGTTAAACGCATTTTCTGATTCGGTCGATTTAAACCTGCATAGAATTAATAACTGATGTAATTATTAAATTCAATAAACAATCCAAACGTTTGCGTTTAGTCACCTGTGTTTTAAGATTTTCAATAAGAACTGTATCGTATGAGCACTGTATTATCTGTTGAGAGCGATGCACTGATTTCACATTAAACTGAATGAGTTATAACAAAGCTCGCAGTATTTAGCTACTGGTGGAGTGTTTGTTTCTTAAGCGTAGGAACAAATGAAATTTTTCTTGTTCTTTCATCGCATTTTATAGGCAACTTATCATTGAACTTTATTTATACCACCTACTCTCAGCCCCATGGAATTTGTTTTATTCTTACATTTATTTTTCTCTCTTAGTAAAAACCCCATCCATCCAACATTCTTCGTAGATTGTAAAAGAAAGCTTGCAGGGGAAGATTGAAAGAAAAAATTAAGGGAAAAAAAACGGGAGCACTTGGGCTATAAAGAAGGTGTCTCTTTATTATATATGGCTGCATTGGCTGCTGTTGCACGTTAAGGCAACAAAACTAAAAATTTAGTCAAGCGTTACATTATTATTCACTTGGCGCTAAGATGCTGAACTTCACTTCTGGGCATGCAATGCAGAGAAAGAATATATAGCAGCAATTCGCGTTATACATCGCATCAATTGCCGATCAGTTTTATTTCCCTTTTTTCGTCACATTTCAGATACATCTAGAGACAAAATTATTTTTCCATTGCTGAATTACCGTTTCCTTCCTCATAAAACCTATCTTATAACAGAGGTCAACATATTTGATGGTGAGATTCAGGACAGTTTGCTAGATTCCTATTTAAAATAGACTTGATGACTTGTGGATCAACGGCTCAAACTTGAAACTGCCCTGTTCCAAGATTCATTCCTCCCCTTTGTGTGATCGGTTGTCGAACAGTTAAATTTTTGTACGAGAGAAACAAAACGCACATTCATGCCAATTTTAAGAGGTTAGAAACACTTGGAAATGATTCAAAAAAATAATATTTTTAATTTTTGGTTGATGAAGACTTATAGCTAGAATTTTTATTTCATAGTATTAAAAGATTTTCGATTATAAATTTTATATGGCGATGTTTCAGTAAGATGCAAAAGTTGACACATGTTTTTTAAATATGTTATATGTATTTCTTCATAAACAAGGTTTATATTGCAGCAATGTTGATGACGATCTTATTGATAGAATAATTTTTTCTAGCTAATTTTGCAACGAGCTTTTTATACGGCTTTACAGCTACGCTGCCGGACACGTTGCTCTTCCCGACTTCCTGTGTCCCGAATAAGTTTAGCCTACATATAATCGTAATAGCTGTAAATATTGAGGGGCACACATGCATGCATCATATTTTTGTTACTATAAGGAAAAGAAACGAAATTTCATTATAAGGCTCAATTCAGTCAATGAAACCAAATTTACCGAAGCAAAATTGAAATCGTATCGGCCATTCAGTCACGGCTGTCGGCTGAGACCAATACTAGTACAGTGTATGTTGTACGACATTTTGCATTTGTACATGTTCTAAAACATTACTGTAGTTGGTGTAAACTCTACATTTATAGCCATTAGCACATTATTGCGTGTGCAAGGAGATAGGTTTAATTTAATTTAATTTATAATCTACTGTATAGCCTATCCTAGAAAAGTAGAAATGTTCGTATGAAAAAATCTATATATTCTATAAAATTCAAAAAGCTTTATGCAATTGATGCATTCTTTTCAAAAATTATTGGATGAACCTTATACAAGCAACAGACCGGCAAAGGCGAGGGCAAACAATACAGTAATGAAACTGAAAAAAGCACGGCGCCGCTGGGGGTGGTGCTGCACCTAAGTCAAACTATGATAATCATCGCCATCAAGATTTTCCTCAACACGTAACAAACATGACTCCCTTTTGGGTGATCTAATTCACAAAGAGCTTCTTCTTCTCGATAAGTTGAGCATAGAGATTACATAGAACTCGATTTATTTACTGCAATTCGCTGTGCGTGAACCCCGGAAATCAGTGCCGTAGTTTCCCCTACACATGAATCTGCCTCTTTCAAACGTTATTTCCCCAACAGGATTTCTTCCCCTTTTGGAATCTAACACAGAAATGTTGGAAATGACTCATCAATTCTCAACCATCAAATTGGTAGGCAGCATTTGTTTCTGTTTATCTTTGAATTTAGGCTACTACAAAAAAAATCATCACATTTTCGTGTATTTTTAGCTGGGCCAAATACACGCTATGCAAATTCGGAAAGGAAAAGAACAGATAAAGACATGACTTAATTGGCCAACTACTGAGGTAGATTTTTGCGAGGATTTTTGATTTTTCTCGACAGCTTATTTGCGGACAAGGCTCGGATTCTTCGTCGAAGATTGTTTACAGTTTCTGCAGCATTCTGTTGAAAAATTAAAATTAAAAATTAAATATCAAAAATTAATATTATTAATTGTACCTCTCTATAGACAATGAAACGCTGAACTCTCCTCTGACTTGATTTTAATCGCTTGGTAAGGGAAGCAACTGTTCGAGATTGAACGACCTTTAGATATTTTAACTTCTTTTCATCTATGCGGCAGTTGCGACATTGTCTTTCGTTTTTGTCGCAAGCGTTTCTACATTTTAAGGAGCGCAATTCAATTTGGTATTTTCTCTTAACGTTCAAATCGGTGTGCAAGGAGAGATCCAGCATACCGGGACAAGGATGCATCGGGTCGAATTCATAGAGAGCTCGTTGTAAGTCAACAGGTTTCCATAATTTACTGTTTTTCAGAAATGGGAAGATGACTTCTCTTCCGTTAACGAAAAATGTTAGCTGCACGCTTGTAATAAAAACAATCTTATGCACCACATCCTTTCCGCATTTCATACCGCTGGAGCAACTGTTGTTATGCCAAAACCAGTTGGCAGGAAGCTTAACAATCCGTTTTAATGTATCAAAGTTGAAGGTAATAGAGCTCGACGCTGAAAATGAGTCACGTTAAAACTATAATATAAATTTGATTTTAAGAAAAAAATAACAATTAATAAATTTCCTCACCATAACAGTGATCGTTTGCAGATGAGGTCTTTGGATCGCCAGAAACGGACTCAGACTCGGCAGAATTAAGTGTTGGCTCATGATCCATGTTAGAAAAACCAGCATCTGCGGCTTCGGATTCAGTTGGAGCTAGTCTATCAGAGAAGGCCGGAAGATCGTTGGCTCCAAGGTCACGTACTGCAGCATTGCCCTTGCCTTGGTCACTTAGCTCTTGATGATCCATCGTAGAAAAACAAACATCTGTTGCTACGGATTCAGTTGGAGCTAGTCTATCAGAGAAGACAGGAAGATTGTTGGCTCCAATTTCATGAAGTGTGAAACTGCCCTTACCTTGTATAAATAAAAAAAGACTAATTAAATTAAAATCTATTTATGCCTTATAATATTAAAATTTAAATATTACCTTTCTTAGCTTGAGAACAATTTAGAGATTTAGCAAGAGGATCAACAGGTTTGCCTACACAAGAAAGTTGTCAAGTTACTTCAGCAACATACTAGTTAAGACACGAAAATTAACAAAATAAATTACAGAGTAAGTGTTTAGGTACGGCAAGTTCTTTTAAGCTCCATTTCTTGAATGGGTGGAAAACTCCGCCTATTTCTCTCCCTTTAATGATGTCATCATTATCAAAATGACGACCACAGATAGCAGAACCAACTTTTAATCCAGGTTTGGGAATCAATTTTTCCCATTCCGAAAACCTTTTCTTGTTAACTTCAAAACGCCCAAATCCATGACCAACGTCACTTTCATCATCTTCAACACAACCACAAATAAAACAGTATGCACCGCGCCGTTTCTTCTTGTCTTTCAACAACGACATTGTAAACGGAAAATTTCCCAAGTATTGCGAACAATTACGACATCAAGAACACCACAAATTGCTTTTTGGCGAAACGATGAAAATTTTTAAAAAATTTACAACGTCAACTGACAAGCAGTCGACATAATTTTGAGCGGGAGAAAAGTCAAAGCACAGACTAAGTCAATAAGAGGTAAAGACTACGATGACTAACATGGCCTACTGAACCCTAGGCCGATTTACGAGCTATACCCCTGTGGTGTAGCTTTTTTACTCCCTTCCCCTTCCGTTCAACCTAACTGGGAGGTGGCGCACCTAGCGGTGAGATGTAGCTCACTGCATGCGCTAATGGGCTCACCACATCTCACCGCTAGGTGCGCCACCTCCCAGTTAGGTTGAACGGAAGGGGATGGGAGGAAAAAGCTACACCACAGGGGTATAGCTCTACCATCGGCCTAGGGTTCAGTAGGCCATGTGACTAAAGATCCCTTGATGCTATGCGCGTCGCTTGCCGTATGGTGGCGCGTCGAGCACGAGTGCAAAAAATAATTTTTTCCCTTTTCTGAGTTTTCCATACAAATCCGAGACTTCACAGTTCACACACCGTGTTTTCCGCTTTTCCCACTAAACTATGTAACTTGTTATCATTGTCTTGCTTTGTAAATTAAGCTTAGTTCTATCCCTTGTTGGATGAATTATTCAGTTTTTAAAAATTGTCTATCCGCCGTATCCCGTATCCGGCAGCTTTTTCCTTTTAAGTTGGCCTGGCTGGATGGCTTTTTGCACCAGTGCTCGACGCGCCACCGTACGGCATCGGACGCGCACAGCTTTGACAATTCCTCTCAGCCCTATGATGACTGATCGTAGTCTTTACATCTTACTCATCTTAGTCTGTGCTCTACTGCTCTTAGTGTTTTTAGTTTGTAGTCACCAGATACAGTAATTCAACTATTCTATTTATTTTAACTTGTGAATTGATAACATGAATGAACCAATAAAAAATCTTGGAGAAGCCATCCAATTGGCATCACAAGCTGATTCAGATGCTGTTAAAGAAGATGAAAATTTGGAAACGTTCGAGGAGCTTCTTCGCCAACTTCAGATCCAGCAGCGATTGATCTTGGAAGGAGGTGTGCATAAACGGAAAATAAAAAATCTCGAGGAGATTAGGAATGTCGATGACCCGCAAGAGTTGATGGATAAACTTAAACAGGCTAGTGTCAAGGGTGAAGAAAATATGCAGATACACATGATTTGCCAGCGAGCATTAGAAGCCTCTCAGTTCAGTCTTGCGCTCCAGTCAGCAGAATTTGATGACCCGTAAGAACCTATTTCATGCATATACCAATTGAATGTAATAGAATATAAAGTTTTAAACTCTTAATCATAGGGCTGCAGAGAAAACAGATGAGGAACTAGTGGCATCATCTATTGAATACCATAACCTCTGCCTGAGCAACCTGTTAGAAACACAGCAGATTGAAGAACTGCAAAGTGAGATGAAAAGAGTTCAAGAAAAACTCAAACAAGTTCAGCTGGATATTTCAAAACTTAAGACTGATCCAGAAACTACTGCTGGAATCAAATCTAAAAGAATAGAAAGGTTAGTCAATTCATTCATAGATGAGCTTTGTGTTCACCTTATTTGGAAACAAAATTAATATCTTGTTTTTATTTTGAACACACAGTTTGGAAACCTCTTTGTCTAAATTTTATGGGAGATACAACTTCTCCAGATTCCTAATTCAACTCCTATTAATGGCTTCTGAAGTGGATCTCAATGATCCAAAAATCTCAGAATTATTTGTCAAATGTGGGGAAGCGCTAGAATAGAACAATCGGAATTCAGAACATCATCATTTACTGTAATATGCCATATTTAGAATTCTAATCCATTTAAATTGTCAATAATCGCTGTAACTTCGATAAAACACTTTACCTTGTTGCGCTGTAAAAAAATAACTTTTTGTGTGAAAATGAAACAAACTTAAACCAGGGAAAATAAATTTGAAAATTGTCTAAATTGTTTAGTAAGGTGATGGTAATGTTGAAAATACGGTTTCTTGTAAACATGCATATTGCCCGCAAGATAAGTGAACGTTATTATAGTAGGCTATGTTGTGAGAGTACTGGAAAATACAACTGTACTACCAACTAGTTGAAAGACAAAGTGGCTTAACTTGGTTCTACTTAAACCCTTAAACTAATACAGGATACACGAATTTTGAAATTCAGCATTACAATATATATTGAATATAGTAAACAGCTGTCAAATTTAGATATTAACTTGTAGAAATTGATTGACTAGATCACAAAATGTATAGTGTATGCAAAGCTGTTAATTAGCAATATTCCCAGTCTTGATGATCGATTGGTCGACAAGCTAAAGGGCATTTCTCGGGTGCAATCCAGCGGCCTTCGAAGTTATCTGAAACGAATGACTTGTTCACTCGTTTGGTAGGAAAAGGATAAGTCGGTAACGCATTCCAATTTTCTTTACAGTTGAAGCTATCATGAGCCATCTGTGATGTTGAAAACAAATTTAGATGTGCCTAAAAATGTAAATACATTCATACTTACCACATCGTGCCGTACAGAGGGCCAGAAAATTTTAGAAAGGAGAATTTGATCCGCATCATATTTCTGGTTTTGTCCAAAATTTATCAACACTCGAGTCAGACCTTCTATAAGATCCCTTCGTTGATGTACTTTGACTCCAAACATTCCTAAACGGAAACTGTACTTAGCAATTATTTCAATTGAATTACAAACAAATTGCGTAAAAAACCAGCAAGAATGCGGGCTTTATGAGCCTGATGATCCCTCATCAAGTGAAAGGTGTAATTGAATTGAAGCCATTGCTGAATTGCGGCTACCTCCCGAGCAGACACGATAGCATCTAAATCTCTGGTAAGCACTACATCAGCGAAAGGATCCAATAGCGGCAAAAATCTCCAAATTCGTCGATTTACATTAGAAATCTGTTCTCCGGTTACTGGTCGTAAATCAGGATTCTTTTTCTTTCGCTTAGACAGCCTTCTCCAAAGACTACTTACGTCACACAAATCAATCCATGGATAATCGCAATATACATCACACAATATTTTGCGTTCCTCTGTTTCAACTTCTGTATTGTGGTGTATTCTTATAACCCATCCTATAGATGGAAATAAAAATCATTAATTGAAGTTAAGAAAACTTCAGTAAAACTTGAATTATTCACCTGGAAGCAACTGATTGATTTTAATAGCGTTTTCACGTAAAAATGAGAAATACCTCATGCCTTTCTTGTCAGCATTTCCAAAGAGGGAAAAAGACGCAATCTTTTGGTTTGGCCCTCGTTGAATAGCTTCCTGATTGCACCATTTATATTCAGCTTTTCCTTGGTACTTTGACGTATTATTTCTCGAGCAAGGACAAGGGGAGCGGTACGACGATAATTGCGAGTCTGGACGAATAATTTGCAAGTCCATATCAGTGCGGACAAAAACCAGTTTTGAGCCAAACGTTTCAAAATGCCAAATCGAAACCAAAAGTAAAGATAACAATATCAGGGTCACCAAAGGAATTTTCATCTTTCGAGGTCTGCTAAAAATTTCCATTTTAACAATAAAAAACAAAACCTCTCGAATCACGAAATCGAACGCAATACACTTAGCGCAAGTGTTTCCACAGATTCTTTACATCACTAAGCGTCTAAACTTCCTGAAGTTCTTTCAACGAATGAAAGCTAGCGAAAGTCATGTAACATCACACACGCAACAGCCGTGGCACGGTCAACAACCCTATTAAATATAGGCTTATAGCCCGAGGATCTCACTGGTCGTTAGTTTTGGCTTCATACTTTTCGGAACCACAAATGTGAAGAAGAAGAAGATTAAACCACACTGTGCTTGTAAACACTGAGTGTTATGTGACTTTTAAATAAATACTGAAAAAATGTTTTTTTAAATGTGCAATTTAAGAAAATTTGACTCCACAGAATACATTTTAGAAGATTCCCCAGAAAATCCTAACGCCCTTAAAGCGAGGGCTTCTGCACTGGGTTTTCTGACTCCACCCGGCAGCCAGATCGTGATAGACAGATTTCGTTTTGTTGAGATGTAATTTTTCACACAACGAACACAAGGCGTTTGCGGCAAGCAAAGGGTATCTTTTTACTATTTGGAAATGAGGTTTCCACCAAAAATATTCGTTGTATAATTGGTCGTCAGATGCCAACAATTTGAGATATTCGGCCAATTCTCGGGGGCTGTAAAGTAACGCATCGATGTACGAATGAGGTGGTGCGATGGCTGAGTAATTCGCTCCTCCCATTACAATCGGAATAATTCTACGTTGTAGGCTGTCGAAAAATTTTTCAGTTACATAATCGTTACAGAAAGAATTTTCAAAGGCAAGGTAGAACTTGTAGTTGCTATCAAGCATATCATAACACGGCTCCGTCGACAAGAAGGCACTTTCATTCATCGGGCAACGAAGCGAATAGCAACCACCGTAAATATCCACTGGGATGTACTGACGCATGATTGTGACGTATTTTTCTCGGCGACTTTGAGTGAAGCAGTGCGAAACAAACCAGGCAACCATTTTTGTCTTGCCAGCCGCAAAGTTCTCACCATTACGAGTTGAATGTATAAATGCTTTGCGAGTAGAGTGTGTAGTCGGAGCAGATGGCAAAGGGATTATTTCGCCATAGTGATAACGAATATCCGCATGAGATGCGTACGACATTGTCCAATTGAATTGATGATTAAAGAGCTGTACTTCCTCGCCGATGTAACTTGGGGGCTCTTGAGAAAAAAAAAATGTAGCGCTGTTCCGGTCGCCTGTGTTCGTCTACTGGAAACTTGTAAAGAGAAAGCGGTGGCATATTGAATATTATACCGTCGAACTCATGTAGGGGAGCCCAAGATCGGTTTTTCGTAATGAAACAATTGTTTATTGGGCAACGATGACTATTGAACGTATCGGCTCCTTCACCAAAAACTTCTAACTCAAAACGCGAGTATGGATTCCAAATCAAAATTTTTTTCGTAGAACTGCTAGCCGCATTCAATCGTTCGGATGTCTGAACTGATGATATTAATTTACTTGGTCGCGTTACTGCCTCATAATAGCAAACAACGAACAGGAAAAAGATTATTGGAATGACGATAACCCGCTTAACCGAACGGAAAACGTTTGTGTTGTGTTGTTTGCAAACTAATTCCATGGCAACGTCTGTGTGAGCAAAACAAAACTTTTTTTTCCGAAAGAACTTTTATCTTACTTGCATTTTCGATAAGAAAAGGACAAAGGCAAAATTTGTCATCCGAGTATGGTCTCGGTCTCGAATGAAACTAACTAGTGAGGAAGCAACACGAAGCTATTCTATAGCGCGATGCGAGCTTACCATACGGGAGACTCCAGGCGATTGTAAGGTCGGTGAACTGAGGTGCTTTGTTACTCCTCGAGGACCTCTCGACGCTGCCAGCGTATTCTCTAGAACAATTTTACTAGTACTTGGTACATTTACGAATGGAATTAACTTAAAAGAAAAAAAAAATTACTTGAAAGCCCGAATTCCCTTGTCAATTTAATTTTCCGAATCTCCTATGATATAGCGGAAAATCCAACACATTTTATGCTGGACTTTGTGCCCCAATACCACAGACATTTTATTTGTTGATAAATCAAATCACGCCATCACACACTAAGATTTCCATACGAATTCGGTACATTGCTGAAACATAGGTAGCACGAAATACAAAAACAATGAGACTGGAACGATGGTAAAATTGGTGAATGCAACTAAACCATTAATTTTTATCGGAATCGGACACAATCTTCTCATCGGGCAAAGGGATGTCGGCAGAATTTTTCGATTTCTCTCGGGGTTTAGCAAATGTTCGACTTATAACAAGTTTTGTGTTGGTTTTGCCATAGAATTCGAGTTTCTTTTCCAACTTTGTATCAAACAATGTATCAGAAGGTGGCTCACCTTGAGCTTCAGTGAAAAAGAGTTCGGTTCCAATTGTGTCATAATATTTCCCTTCATAAAGTTGTCTTCCAATTTTAATGATTGGTTTATCAGTCTCCATGCCAAGAACATTGATGGAAATTTTGTCTTGATTCAAAGCATCACTTCCTGTGTTTCCAGCAAATTCTACCAAAATGCACTGTTCTTCAACTGTTTCTTCCCATTCACTTTCCATTTTGCTTTTTACACTTCTCACAAGACTATGAAAATCAATGTTTTAATAAAAGAGGATAATAAAATGGAAAGAATATCTCTTTCACCTACCAAGTTATTATTTCAAAAATGTAGATGAGATGATATTCTTTAAGCTTAGTATTGTTGAAACTGATTCAAATCCTCTTGCAAATTACAGCAGTATTTAAGGTAGACAGATCGAAGACCTACATTTTTTAAAGTAGTTTATGGTCATCATGGTTACAGAAGTTAATTTGTTCATTTTTTTTTTACCTGAGTAAACAGCCACTCGATGCTTTAGAACGTATTGAAGTTTATGAAACCGAGGTTTTCTGGACAATCTTCTTAGCATAACCTGAAGTTCCAAAATTTTTTCATTGATTGAGGCCAAATGTTTTTTTGCTTCCTGTAGCTTTCTTTGACGAGCTGCTATAGCTTCTTCACTTAAAACAACTTCTGATGGACCGTTGATAGCAAAATTAATCACGGGACGTTCAGCAACGTCCATTTCGTCTCACTTAAGACAAAATAAAACGAAGGAACATTTCCCCAAAAGAAAAAGGCGTATTCTTTTCAATTCCTGTTCTTCTCAATGACCTCCTGATTCGTTCTGTCTCTAGAGGACTGGAGTTGTCAGGTGTTCTGAACGAAACTTTTGAAACGCCAAGAGATGGCGCTGAAATCAATTGAACATTTTTTTTTGCGAAAAAAAAAATCTTCAAAAAGAACAAAAATCCTACTTTCCATGTCTAAACTTATGAAAAGAATTTTTTTCGACAGTGCATGTATTTTTTGCAATACGGAAGAAAGAAACTATGGTACTCAGTCTATTTGTTAAAGCTTATTTTCATTTCCATAAGGTGAACACAAATACCGATTTCAAATCTACGTACCTACTACCTAGATACAAAGTGCGCCTTATTTTATTTAAAATAATTTTAATAAAACCACACATTTTTAATTCTCCAGTCTCAAAGCATTTCATCTACATTTAAAACAAGTCCACGAAATAGAGTATGGCGCGCCATTATCAGGAGAGTAACCACCTATTTAAGATGCTTACTATGGTTTGGTTTACAAAATATAATGTAGAGAAAATTTTAAAAATTGTATTGTGGATTTGTGGGATTACACATATAAGATCGATAGTCATAAGGATTCTGTATGATCGGAACGAAGTACCGCGTGGAAAGCGAGAAAAGAAACACAGATATCCAATTTTTATTCTTTTTGCATCCTGTGACTGTTGTATGTTTTTATGAAACCTTTAAATGTATTTAGAGTTTCTGGTTTTTTTAAGAATTCATAGACCAAATCCTGGAAAATTCAAACACTTCATTAAGTGATTATCCTTAAACTAAAGTATTGAGCTGATTAATATTAGCACATTGATATTTACCTTATTCTCTACTTCAGTAAAGCAAGACAATTCCCGTAAAGATAAATTTGATGAATTGGTACCAACTGGACTGCCTTTTAAGGAGTACAACGTCTAAAAAACACATTAAAAATATTCAAATTTGTGAAAAAAATTCAAAAATTATATTTAGCGTTTAGTTTTACTTCTCCTGGAATTGGAAGTCTTTTATCAACGATAACACCTGTTGCTGGATCGAACTTAGGAGTGATGATGGGAATCTAAGTAACACAATGATTTTTATGATCTATTGATCATACCTACGTTGGTAAAATATTTATTACCTTATTTTTTGCTAGTCTCGAGGAGCTTCGTAATGCTGGAGTTTCCATTTTTGATGATCCTGTAATTTAAAACATAAAATGTTAGCCACACTCTGAGAACCAAGTAACTGAAAGCAATACCAGTTGGAGCAGCAAAGGTATGAACATCATTGTTTGTTTCAATCGCCTTTCTTTCAACTTTATCTACTTTTGGATTGGAAGTTTCTTGACTTGGATTTGCTCTCAATTTCTACAATATAAACATGTTAAAAAATTAACAATTGCATTTTCAAAAATCCATTTATATTATACATACCAAATATTCACTCCATTTCATTTTCTTGATTTTTACTGGCATCTTCACCAATGCAGAACAAAATGGAACTGTTAACTTCTCAATCATCATCTGTTTGCTAGTAAGCATATCTTTTATGGTCATTTCAACTGGTAAAAAAGGAAACAAGTTCAAATCATCACTATGACATACTAACAGCATGGAATTTATGAAATAAGAATTGTTGAAAGTTTTTTGTTTACCAGTTTTCTCAAAGTCTTTCCTGAGGGCTATGATTTGTTGTTGTTGATCTTCATCAAAGGATGTAGGGAAATGATTTTCTTTGTCTTTTGAGGCAGGAGGAGTGCTGCAAGATGAGGCACTGTCTTCTTGATCGGTGACACTCACTTTACGACGCGTCCTTCCCATCGTAAGCTGTAGTTGTATAGAAGTCAGAAGAACTTTTCCTGAAAGAAGGTTGGGAAATTTACATAAATCCACAATTTTCTGACTCGTGAACTAAGGATTTCTTGCTGTACAGCTGTAGTCTGGGTTTGCACTTTCCGAAATCGAGTTTCCGTTCAGCAGAATTCTGAAAAACACAAAGACAAATTTAAAAGTCAGAAGTTGCCAGTTCTGATTTATATTTGCGCAATGGCAGTGTTGCCACTTGCCACAAAACAACAAAATTAAAAAGCGGAAAAAGATTATTTAAAAAAAACTCGGAAAGCGCTGAATGAAAGAAGTAAAAAAGTAAAAGCGACAAAGGAGGAAATTAAATTATTTTGCCTTAGTCAAGCGTGTTATACGATGATTACTTATTAGAAGACACGATTTTGCACATTGTTTCTCAATCCAACTCGTGCTTGTCATTGCTTCCTGTGAAATACCTTCACATTGATATTGAATAAAAATCAGATAAGAATAAAAACGTTTTAAATCAGAATCTTGCATCACACATTTTCAGATTCACCGCATCTATATCTATATTTCCGCACCGTAGTCAACCTAGATGTGACACAGATCCATTATACCTTTAAAAGGTGGAGAGACTGTTGTCGAAAAGCATATATTTAGCATAAACACTGTCTTGCAAGTTGTTGTATACATCATTATACGAGGAAGCAGGAAAATGAACTATTGTAATATTGCCTGAGTGAAAGGGAGATCTTTGGCAACCTACATTGAAGCTGACTCACAAACTAGCCCATTAAAAAAATCAATCGTCGACCAGAATTAACGTAAAATAATCTGTCGAAGTGAAATTCAGCGTTGCTGACCGGACTTGAGAAATAATATGGGGACAATTTCTCAGGATGCGGAAATTTCCTCGTTGTCATGTCCGACACCGTGCCTATATAAACAAGCGTTAAACTTCTTAATCAGGATCATTCAGTTTGTCAGGTTTTAATTTCTATTTCAAATTAACGTCACCAAGAGAACTCGACGCGACTTTTTGTGCTACTGTAATTTCAGCCTATTGGAGTGATGATTTGTCCGTTACGTTTCTCCGTGTTATCCATTTCAGGTAAAATATTAACCAGTTAAGTGGTAAATAGACAGCAGCTTAAGAGTTTAAGTAAGGTAAGCAAAACTATTAATTTTACTTTATTCAGTATGGACGACGTTGCTGCTTTTGGTAAACTCGTTTAGTCACGCCCTAAACGATGACGATCAAGACGGCGGACCACCTTCTCACCGGAGCAATAACTCACAATCATCAGGCCTGATGATGAATCAAGCTGGTCGTCTTCCAATCAGTAACAATAACCCATCGTCATTCTTCCGGCAGCAATCACCCCTACAATTTGGTGGTTTACCTTTTCAACAATCAGGGATCGGATTTCCGTTCAACAGCGCTGCAGGGATTCAGCAAAATGGATTTCCGCAGCTAAATAGTTTTCAACAGAATGGCATTCCACAGCAGATTGGTTTTCAACAGAGCAACTTTCCACCGAATAGTTTTTCGCAGAACGGCTTCCAACAGCCAAGTTTTCAGCAAAGCAGTCTGCCTCAAAACAGTTTTCAACAAAATGGCTTTCAACAAAGTAGCTTCCCACAAAACAACTTCCAACAACAAAACGGAGCACTTATGGGTCAAGGAAGCCAATTTAATTCGTTAGGTCTGCAAAATCAACTATTAGGGGCACAACTGGGGCTTCAAAATCAATTCACTGGAAACAACTTCCAAAATCAATTGGGTATTCAGAACCCGTTAGGTTTTTCTCAAAATCCTTTCGGGTTGGGCTTATTGCAACAGCAAAACCAGTTGGGTCTTCAGAACCAGCTCGGTCTGTCAAATCAATTAGGTATTCAAAATCAGCTGGGCGTTCAAAATCCATTTTTACTTCAAAGTCAACTGGGATCGCAGAATCAATTAAAAGGAGTGCAACAAAATCCCTTTAGTTTCTCACAACAGTTAGGTTCATCTGGGTTCAACAACGACCCTCAATTGGGTTCATCTGGCTTGGGATTCGGGCAGTCTAACTTCGGTAACTTCCCGCAGAATAACGGCGGTTCTCAATTTGCCGGAACGGGCCTTGGAACGGGATCTTCATCTTCATCCCTAGGATCAAGCCAGATCCTTTTGCAAGGAGGTCAATTCCAGGATTCGTCTTCGGGACTAAATTTTGGATCCCAAAATCGATTTCCTTTTGGCACATCATCCTTGACAAATAACCGTTTCCCTAGCAATAGCAATGGTTTGGGTGAGTCGCAATTCGGAAGCCAAAATTTCAATAGTCAATTCAGCAGAGATCCATTCCTGAGTCAGAGACCACAATTCCAATCTTCACTCGACACCAGACAACAAAACCGACTAGGCCGTAATGGCGAAATCTTTCCAAATGATCGGGCTCTCAATTTCAACAACACATTCGATTCAAATTCTCAATTTCAGTCTCTCCAACAGCAACAGCCAATGATGAACCCATTTCTATCGCAACAGTTTTTGGGATCTTTCAACAACCAACCCTTTACTGGAAACAACCAACCCTTTACTGGAAATCCCCAACCTTTGTTATTTAACCAAGATCAGTTACATCAACAACAGTTCAATCCTTTTCCTTCGACGTTGAATCAACAATCTGAGAATCAACAACAACAACAACAACAACAATTTGGGCCATTTGGTACACTGTCAACGTTCAGCAATAATCGGCCAGCAATGCAATTCAACAACGTTCCTTTCAACGGTCAAGATTTTGGACCGAATCAATCTTTTATGGGCACATCTGGAAACACTTTATCGGATCAGCAAATGCATCCGCCACAAAAGCCACAACCAGAGCAATCACTTCCACTACCCATTCCCATGACTGGATTTTCCTGTGAAGGCCGCCCTCCAGGTAATTTTTAATTTTATCATCCACATAAACTTTTGAAATCTTTCAATTCCTATTCTCAATTGATATATTTCCAGGTTATTATGCGGACATGAAGAATGAATGTCGAACTTTCCACATTTGTATTGACGATGGGTCAACATCTGGTCTGAAGAGATCATTCGCTTGCCCCAATGGCACTTTATTTGATCAAGTGAACAGCGTTTGTCAATGGAAGGCAGACATGGATTGCTCGAGGAGTCAGCTCTTTTTCCCTCGTCCGGCTGCATCAACAATAACATCGACTAAATCGAACAGTGGAGATATCCGCCCTACATCGAGTCCATTTAACTCGCAGATACAGTCACCGATGAAAAACAATTTCCCTGACAGCACTCCGCCAACCAATTTCATGAATTTTGGCGCAGGACAACCGAGTCCGGCTCATGGCTCCCTTGACGCCGGGCGCAGTCTAGATGACACAAGAAGAAATACGGATATCAGTCCGATTCGATCGAGAAGCACTTTATATACTCCACCTCAAATCCGGCCGCCACTCTTTCGTGCTTCCGAGCAGCTAGATGATCGCCGGAAAGCTTAAAAGAAAGACTAGGACGATCAAGACATAAAGAATATTATTACTTGAACGACCAATTTGCATTTTGTGTTGAAAAAATAATTGTGTCCCATATGTTTATTGTACTTATTGTCGACTTTCGTTAAACTTAGACCGAAGGTTTGTCACAATGCAAAGTTAAGCGATACATCATATAAAAATATTTTATATTAATATTTTGGAACGAATTCGCTTCTTTTTAAAGGTATATTCATGGGATCTGTAACATTTATTGTTACCGCAGCGAAAACTTTCCTTATGACACAGCCTTCAAAGCCTATATAGTTTTCCGGGTCAATGGTCTAATCCAACAAGTTTTGAAACAGGAAAATCTAGATTCAGTTTTTGTTCTTTTTCTTCCTGCATGACAACATACATCTTGATATTCTTGAAGAATCAGAAAGTGAAACCATAAATAAATCAATTAATAAAATCTAATACAAAATTCTGAAGAGATAGGTCTAACTCCTTAAAGTAGTTCAAAGTTAAAACAAAATTCAAGTTATTGACTAGCAAATGTAAGTGAGGTAAATAAATTGTTTAAATTTCTTTCACTTTATCGTGGCTTGGACTGTATGTTATTTCTAACTGAACCGAAACGAACGTTACACATTTTGTGGTTCCTTCCTCAAAATGATGTAACATAACAGTTTCTTTTCAAGTATAGAAATTGGTTACTAGGTAAATTGGTATAACTCTTGCGCAAAACATTATGTGCATTAATATTACTGGCCGAAGCGCTGTAACTATTTTATGGGGGGATTTTTTTTGTCTACCTAGTAAAACAACAAAGAAATATAGGTCGAGATCAAATCAGCAATAAATGGAAGGATCAGATAACCCATTTCATGATGTCGCGCATCGTCCGTGGAAATCCAAAATAAAATGGAAATCGAACAATTGCGTCCGTTCCATAATGGGATAGATGTCAAGCTGGCTAGTGTGACTAAAATTTACAGGGTTCCCAAACGAACTTGTAACACACCATGCGTGACACAGTTCTCTTTCAAGGCGACGAATAAGGCTCTTGAATTTTTGGAACCAATTATTCTTTTTCTTAGCTCATCATTCGTCAAGTTATGAGGGTATTACAATTCGCAAATGATAGCCTTAGTTATTACAAAATTACTTCTAGAGTTTCAGCATATGAAGTAACAAATAACTTGCATAACAAGTATTTATAATATACAGTCTAAAACATCAAAAAATTAACTTAACATGAAAAATCATGTCATGAACCATACATATTTCAATTTTCATACATCTAATATTTTTCATTTTTTTGATAGTTTGAAAAGCAAGTTACGCGTCTTACCGCTAGATGTTCTACGTTTTACTACCATATATTCCTTTTGTGGCAGTTGTGGTTTTTGGTCCTTGGGGGGTGGAGAGAAGCAAGCGGTGCTGGCCTTGTTTCGGTGTTGCTAGTTTTCCACGTAGTCTGTAGTGATATCTTGGGACGAGTAGTCGTCGTGGCAAGTGTTTAAATCTGCACAAATAAATCATCACAATCAAAGCATCACATGTTTTCTATGTCATTTTTAAAGGTAAGAAATATTTCTGTCAAATTTTCGAAAATTGATTTGCTTAGAATAAAAATATGAGAATGAAAATAGAAAATGCTTCTATTAGTGTCTTTCATTGTTTACCATCTATCAAAACATCATAACTCAGACGTCAGCCGTTGTACAGTTCCTGATAACATACTCATAGGATGACCGTGACATTTCCTTGGGGTTCCCTTTTATGGAAGTAAATTTTTTTCTGTTCAATTTAGTCGTGCAGATAGATGCATTAGCAAAAAAAAAACTAAATAAATAAAAATGGACTCAAGTCTTTGGGAGCGAATACATGTGAAGGCCATTTCCGAACTGTTGAAGGCCCACTTTTTTAAGGGGGGATTTGTTTCTACTACCGTAAAGAGGCAGTGGAGGTTGGAAAAGAGAGAGAGGCTGAAAAAAGGAGGGTTTGATGTGGGAGGTGGTTTTTGTAGGACTCGGAGGAGTTGTCGATTTAGGCCACGCAGCACAACTCCATGCGGGCTTCATGCAACTGTTATCACTCCACAATAGCACACGAATAGTACAGTACCTTTTCTATTTTACGTCCGCCGACAATAATAACGTTAGTAGTTAAAGAGAAGAAAGTGGTTAGATTAGGACTTCATACAGAGTTTCATTCGTGTGTGTTTGGACTGCCGTAACAGGTTGTCTGCGGTCGTGATTACTCTTCCGTTCCGAGTCTTTATTTGGTAAGGTAAGCAAGCATCTGTTCTTTTTTGCCAAGTCACATACTCCCTCTTAGAGACAAGACAAATACGTCTGTCATTTGTATAAATTAAATGCTTAAGACGAGACTCTAATTTAAGAGAAGGCGGAAGAAGTTAGAAGTTAAGAAAAGGCACCTTTTAAAGAAAAGAGTGCGTCAGATGAGTAATGTGTGAACTAGTTTTCTTTTAAGAAAAACAACATTCGGTTGAAAGAGTCTATTCATGTTTTCTTTCTCTTTTGTAGAAGCGAAAAACGGTGCAGCTCCTGATATAAAGCAACCGTAATATCCCTTATTATATCGCCAAAAAGGTCTTTGACCGCTTTGAGCGGTAGACACTCACAACACCTGCGCTTGGATTTCTGAAAGGAGATAATAATAAAGTCCATCACCGTCAAAATGGGAGAGAAAAGAGGAATGCAAGCCCTGGAAATCTGGTGAAAATTTCGACCTAATCTATTGAACTTTAATCTAGAAAATGTGTACTTTGTATTTTAAATTTGCTTTACGAACATTTCATTTTGTTAAATTATGTTTTTTAAAATTGAATTATCTAACGTTAGCATGGTGATTGAGTTTAAAGAGGAATAAAATTTAACTTGAGTGTCATAAATTTACATAGGTGCCGACAAGTCACGGCAGGATATAATGGCGTTAAAGTTACTAACATGACCTCATCCTGGAAGAACGGACTGGCTTTTTGCGCCCTTGTACATCATTTCAGACCGGATCTCATGTAAATAACCAATACCCGGAAACACTCTGGCCATAAAACCTTGTAACATTTTCATTTATGGTCGTTGTTTGTTGTTGTTTTCGTTCCTCAACAGTGATTTCGCCAGCTTATCACCAGAGAACGTATATCATAACAATCAGTTGGCGTTCACTGTAGCTGAAAATATCCTGGGAATACCTGGTAAAATCAAAAATAGTCCGAACATTTGTTCAACCATTCACTTGAACATTCACACTCACAAACCCTTTTATAATTCATGTAGCTCTACTGGATGCTGAAGATATGGTCAACTATGTTCCTGATCGTCTTTCTATTATGACATATCTCTCGCAATTCTATCAAGTTTTAGCAGCTCCTAAAACTAAAGGTACGGTGACCCCTTTATGGTCTATCTTTCATCTTTTTCTTCTTCTTCTTGGGCTTTTAACGCAACAGACTTTTTCATGGCGGCAGGTCGTTGTTCTTTCGTGATCTCGTCGAATAACAATAAAGCAGTAGAAGAGTAGCAGCTCTCTAACAGTAAATAAAAAAAATATTTATAAGTAAAAAAAAAAACACACACACACATAGAAACAACAACAACAAAACAATAGCAGCTTCACTCGGGGTAACAACAACAATACCTGCGAGGCGAAACGAGATAGAAAGAGGGGGGAAATTTTAGACAGTAAATCCGTCGAAAAGGTTTTTTTGTTTTTTGAAAAACAGACCCGGCGGGGGGGTTTTGGTGTAGGATGTCGAAAGGTGCTTTAAAAACATAGGAGCCAAGAAGGTAGACGAGGGTACAAAGTTTCATGGTTCTTCTTCTTTTTATTATTTTCTTTCCTATGTACCACCTTTGGCGGTGAAGGTGCACTTGTATCTAACGGTACTTAAGCACACACACAGGTAGTAGAGGAAGAGCATGAGCAACAGGCAAAAAGAAATGAAAACGAGCGAGAGAACCCGAGCAGAGTTTTTGTTTCAATCCAACTAAAAAAAAAAGAAAGAACCCTAACTTTTGAAATTCAAGTGGTTCTTGTTTAAAAGAGACGACAAAAGATATTCTTCGAAAAAAGCTTGTCTATGTATTTTATTGGGGGTGAAATAGATCGCGTTTGAAACTGTAAGAAATGATTTGAGGTTCTTTGTGTTCTTTCTTTCATTCAGTCGTTTGTAAGACGATATTTTGTTGTTTTGGGGTTTTTACATTTCCAGTATGTCAGAAAGCAATAGACTATGATTTTCAAGTTAAAGGGAAAGCAACAACAAAGTAAACGGCCGAGGGGCTATTGTACTGATTTGAAATCTACGTTTATAGAATTACAATTGCATGATCAACGAGTGACCGCGTCTTGTGGATTCGTAAGGTTGATAAACCCTAGTCCCAAAGCCACGCCTTGATTGCTGTTTGAATATGATTAGTTATGGTTTAGCTAGCGGAGAAAGTCGAGACCGCGCACGTCGTGTACGTCAGCCAGCTGTGTACGGGTTGCGTTAAACGGTGTCAAACCTCCTTTGGTTTGACCAACTTAGACTTTAACGACGAGAAGCTCTATCTATGCACCTTGTTTTGGTTTAACTGAAGTGTGTCAACGAGCATTGTGCTAGTGCCGTAAGAGCCCACAGGAAGAAATCACTTGTGAATTACCTAGACGATTTCGAAATCTTGTAGTGAAAGCGTTTGGCTTTCAGCGTGAGAGAATCTTGATAAGTGGCGATTCAGTGGCTATTGTTTTACTATCCCTCTTTCTTTCTTCTTGACCACTGTTGCAATTGTATTTAAGGTTCTCTATTAACCTCCATTTTCTTTTCTCCATTTCCTCAAATAAAAACTGACGAAAAATAAAAATAACAATAAACAATAGACTAATGTGTTATTTATGTCACTAGGTGGCTCTTCGTTATCCATCGGTCTCAAACGTCCGGCTTTTGAGGAACGCGGTATTGGTGCTCCGGCTTTAGGCTGCAACGATGCCCCTGATTCGCCTTTGCCTACGGCTGGCGCGACGACGCCTGTCAAAGTAAATATATGGTTCTACACTGATAATAATATTTGACGTATGTGTCGTAATGAAATATTCAAAAAAAGTGGTTTCCATGTATGACACGCCATCGCATGTTGGGAAGTGACATTTCGGGTTCTTATTTTTTCTCCTCCATCATCTATCAAATTCTTTCCATTGTACGGCCTAACCACAAGTTTACAGAGATCAGCCTTGTCCCACAAAACTTTCTTTCTCTTTCCTCTTTCGGGTCTATCGTTACAGTAGAATCTATACCTCTCTAAACGCGCCTTTTGCGGTAATGGATTGGCAAATTAGCGGACGATCTTTTTCCCTATCCGTTGATGCGTCACTTAGGAATAGTCTAGCAGCAGCAGCAGCGGCTCAATGAAATCGGTCATGGCAAAAGATCTCAAACCAGAAGAGTCCTTGGCAGTGTGTTTTATTTGTTATTTTTAGCCGGCTAGGCAACAAGCCGCACAACGCCACATAGTGGGAATTCAACAGTCTATTGGGTGACACCCATTGGTGTAGTAGTCAACTCGACTAGATGTAGTGGGGTGTGTTTTACGAGTTGCTAGAAATTATTACCAACAAGTGCTTTCGAATCTTTGACTTTGACGTCATCATCCCCAGATCATCCCGCACAACGTGATCTGAATTGATGGATGAGATAATGAAGCCATGGAAGAAGCCAACGATAAATGAAACGAGAGAGATGCGTAGTGAGAAAGGAAGGAAAGGAGAAACTTAAGGAACTCTCCGGTTCTCTTTGGTTGGAGACAAGTCTGAACTCTGCAGCAGCTCTGCAACCAACACAAATTATTGCGTAATTGAATCTCGGGTCTGTTTTGGGCTCTCTGTTCATTCAGTTGTTAGGTGCAGGTCATCCTGGCAAGTTGTCATGGCGGAGTCGTCGCTGTCGCGCCCTAGAAGAGGGTTGCAAAGCAGATCTCTGCGAAATCGAGTTGTTGACAACGTTCGAGGTTTTTTGTTTTTCATGACACTTTGGTCGGCCGAATCGACAGCCGCCATTCTTCACAGACAAACTCGCCGAACCTATAAAATCAAACGAGGCCATGTCCGTTACGGAAACAAGTGGATTCCTCTACACAAATTCCGGCGTATTCAGGTGTTTATCCTTGCCTACTGTATCGCTTGGCTTTTTCCCCTATTTTCGCTTCCTGTTTTTCTTCTGTTTGATGGGAAATTTATTTGTTGCCTGGGAACCGGTTTTTTTTAACGTTCTACACGTGTCTTTGAAAGTCTTAACTATGGTGATGGGATTCCTTGGACTCGCTTCTTTCATTTTGTTCTTTCAAATATTGTTTTGTACGAATGTCACGTCTGTTATTTTTTTCAATTATCATCATGGCATCGCTCTCTGATTGGTTGCTTAGGACGCCAGCCTCGACATGCGGGGCCAGCAGTACAAAGCTGAGGTACTTTGTTAATTCTCTTTGACACGCCACACATAGACCCAAAATAACGGAAATTTTGAGGTGGGTGTTTTTGTTTTATTACCTTTCTCCCTGTTTAGTAATTCAATGGCTTTATGTGTACGTATGACGTGGCGAATGATCTACGTATTATGAACTCTAAAACCAAAGTGATTTGGTTAGAGAGATTCAGGTTGCGGGATTGAATTCCTAATAGATTGGCCACATTTTGATTTGTTAATGCTAGAGCTATAGTCGAGTCTAGGGACCATCAAAAGAAATTTTGCTATACAACAGGCAGAGTGCATGGCTGGCTCAATCTGTCTTGATTTTTTTGGAAGTCATCTATATACCATTTTGCTATGCTTGTGGATCGCTAAAAGGCCATGCTCAGTTGCTCACAACGTTGCCTCAAAAGGTTTGTTCATCTCGAGGCGATGGGGACACTGACAAATAAAGGAAGAAAAAAACTGGTTGACGAGTAGGTTAAGAATGATTTGAATTTTGGAAATGGAAAGTTTTAATTTGATTGTCACCGACTAGACTCTCTGGTAATATTATACTTTGATGGTAATTGATGAAACTTCCACCATCGCCTCCCAACCAAGTCCATTTAACTTTTTAAAGCAAACGAATACTTCCTATTTGACTAGATTCAAAACTAAAATCCTATCTGACATTTCCCTCTTCTTAAATGAAATGATCAATAATTTGTCACTGTATTTATTTGTAAATTTCGAATCACGGTATTGTTTCGTAGACTTGACTAGAATGACTTATTAGAGCCTCTCCTTTTGATTTGAATGACTCTTTTCGAGAAAGCGGTTTAATATTGTCGCTTTGTGTTTACAGATATTTGCCCGTCAATTACAAAATGACGGAGGGCCGTCTAGACAGCAGGCTCGTCGCATCTCGGACCTATGTGTGTCGTGTAAAAACCCTGTCTTTCTTGCCGAACGATTGATGGTGAACGGTCGTTTGCACCACCGTGTGTGTTTTCGTTGTGCTCGCTGTCAATCACAGCTTAGCCTTGCCAATTACTATGAAACAGAACAGGAACAATATTGTTGCGAAACTTGTCCGGATGAAGTAGCTGCCGTTTCCAACCCCACACATCATATTGCATCTGATCAAGTGAGCTCCAGTCCAAGTGCCATAGAGACCACGCCCGATGAGACAACTTTGAGTGTGCAAAATGTGGTTGAATCGGTTCCGCACGAGGAAGACGTTGAACGGGTTTCCACTCCGCAGCAGCGAAGTTTTCTCGATAGCATGGTATGCACTATTGACGCTACAGTGGAAGTGACGCGTGATTCGCAACCCGTTTTAGTTGAACATGATGAAAATGACGATGATAATAAAGAAGACGACTCGAAACTTGCTTTGTTTGGTGATGGTGTTCAAGTACCAGCAGATGCAGATGCCGTAACAGAAACTCGAGCAGTTGACAGTGAGCCAGTTGATGAAAGCGGTGTTGTTGATCAAGTTCCTCAAGTGGCTCCCGCTGACACAGAATTACAAGTTGCAGAAGGCACAGATTTATCGATAATAATTAGTGATGAGAGTTTGGTAGCACGCGATGAAAATGTTAACCCGGAAAACGTGCCTAAGACGGAAGAACTGGAAAGTAAGACCGATGAGACTAGCCCAGATTTGTCGGTTCCGTTGGAGAAGGAAGAAGATAGTAAAGTAGAAAACAATGATTTTCAATTATCGACCACTGAAACTGTCGCACAAGAGAAATCTGTGAATTCACCCGATCATGAAAAAGAGATTGTATCTCCGTTTGCGTCACCCGTCACTATTCAAGTGACAACAGATGAGGAAGGAGTGGAAATCGTTGTTCCTAAGCCACGACGACGGAAAAGTAAACGATCTTCTACTCAAAGTAAAATTCTTAATAGATCGATCGATGAATATCCAGAAGAACTTAATCCCTTCGATGATGAACCTTCTGTGGCGGATCCAAAATCTGTCACTGATCCTCTGGATGAAAGCATGTCGTTCAGCTCTGGCGCAAATCAAGACACACCCAAGAAAGTTTTGAGCGCTCCCAAAATCAGTTTAAATCCATTTGGCAGCGATGATGATGAAGATGAAGAAGAGAGCAGTAAAAATGACCAGGAAAAATCAAGCGAGAAAATTCGGCCGGGCAGACCACCTCCACCCGTACTGAAATCGCCTCCACAATCGTTGAACGTGAATCCGTCGCCGTCACCTAAAAAGCGGCCAGCACCTGCCCCACCTCCTCCGAAGCCTCAGAGGACACCAGGTTTGATAACCAGTAGTGAAACGGGATCAATTTCACGGCGGAAGTCCGCTCCACCACCCCCAAGTGTCGAAAAGTCGAAATCTCCGGTTCCAGCTCCTCGAACTGTGACGGGAGTCGCAACTACGCCGAGCCCCAAACCACGTCTAATTTCAGCTGTTTCTCCTTCGCTACCACCGTTCCCAAGTCCGTCCGAAAAATCCCACAAAGACTTGTCAAATCTGCACTTGCAATGCGGTGTCAATAAAGATTCTCACGGCCAGGTAATAAATGATACTAGTATAATAAGCCAGAAATATATTTTAATGTCTTTATTTTTTATTTTTATTTTTCCAGTGGAAAAGAAAGAAAGGTCCGGCTCCACCTCGACCGTCTCCCCAAAAAACGCCAACTAAGGAAATTGCCATTGAAAGGAATCCAACAGGAGTTGGACGACATTGAGATTAAACAAGTGGAACTTGAGAGACAGGGAGTCAGCTTGGAAGAAAACATTCGAAATTTAACCGAACCAGAAGATGGCAGTGAGCCTTCCGGTGATGGCATTCATATAGAAGAGATGATCCTGCAGTTGTTCGACTTGGTCAACGAGAAAAATGAACTTCTCCGTAGACAAACAGAACTAATGTATCTCCGGCGACAGCAACGACTAGAAGAGGAACACGCTGAACTTGAATTCCAAATCCGTTGTTTGTTAGAGAAGCCAAATGGGGAAAAAACTGACGAGGATCGGTTGAAAGAGGAGGAACTAATTAATCGGTATTGAGATTTTCGTACAAAATTGTGTTGTCATGTGAGATTTAA
Organism: Daphnia galeata; assembly: GCA_030770115.1. Taxonomy (NCBI): domain Eukaryota; kingdom Metazoa; phylum Arthropoda; class Branchiopoda; order Diplostraca; family Daphniidae; genus Daphnia; species Daphnia galeata. Next base: position 4,329,320 of record CM061121.1, on the reverse strand, counting down.
TAACGTTTTACAAATATGTTTGTTCATTTACACAGGCTAGTCCAGGTGGTTCATCGCCGAGCTGAGATAGTTGATTGTTTAGAAATGGATAGACGACGTCAGGTGGAGGAGGACGAAAGTATTCAACAGCATCTTGACGTCTTCAATAGTCGTGGGGCTTCGTCGACAGCAGTTGAAAGCCAAACGGTTCAAACGACTCCTTCCAAGACCAAAAGCAAAAGCTTGAAAATGATTCAATCGCCGATTAAGCTAATGAAAAAAGATAAACTCCTTAAAAAATCGAAAAAGAACAAAGTCGATGCTGATAAGGAAGTCGATGAATCTGAAACAACTAGCACGTCGCCTTCACAAAGCGCCGCCACTGCAGATGCATCCATTTCACCTTCGTCATCCAAACATACAACAAAGGAAAAAGAAAAACATAAAACAAAATCGTGGTTTGCCAAGTAGAAATGTATTCATTTCAGATTTGCACTGTCTCTTTGCCTACATCTTTTCCTATTGAATCATGAGGTAATTTACACATAAATTTTTTATTCGTTTATCTGCTTTGTTGTGTACGTTGTATACATGCAGTTTTTCTTTATTCATTCCGTTATCTAATCTCTCGCATGTTGCATTAAGTATGTATAAAGTTCTAGATTTCGGATTACACTTTGCTTGAGACGAATGGCATCTTATACTTCTGAATAAAACTAAAAGTAACTGGCATTGTTTTTTTATAACTCGAATGAAACTTCGATTCCTTTAATTTATTTTGAGATTTGTAGCGGATTTGGAGAATAGCTCCCCTGATACTGATAGCCACACTGCCACACGCATCAAGAATATAAAAATAAAGTTTACCATATTTTATTTAAAAGGTTTTATAACCCCATACGGACATAGCGACCAGTCGTTTAGGCCTACCTTCCTACTCCTAATTTTAAAAATGGCCACATCAACAGTACAGTTACAAGACTACAATAGTCTTGAATAATAAAGAGTTAAATAAGATGGTAACAAGAAACAACGCTTGTAACACAGGTCTTGGTAATATTTGTATTGCAGTTTGTGTTGCTGCCGGATTGACCCCCAACACACAAATTACACAATGCATTGAGTTTCTTGCCTACTACTTAGGGTAAATGTATAGCCGAAGTCCTTGCGATATCTGAATGCATAATTTGCGATTGACTGACTTCAAAGAAAGTGAAAAGTTTCTAGGAATTGACCTTTTTTAAAAAATTATGTTGTATATTACCGGCACTTATGGATTTGTGTTTTAATTAAAAACGACTAAACGAGTATGTTTTACAGATCATCAATTATCTTTACAAAATAATACAATAAATGGCTTAGAAAATATTTCTTCCATAGGAATATTTAATGTAAGTAGCGATAAACATTTCATAAAGAAGCGTTTGAAAAAAAAAGTTCATCTTTCCGTTAAATTCTTATGTAAGACCTAAAGCAAACGAGTAACGGGACAGCAAACCTCTATCTACAATATGTGAAAGAAGCAAAATATTTCACAGTATGCTTGTTGTACAAATGTCAAAATAATTGTATTACAAGAAAAATAGAGTCTAAAGTCAACAGGTAGAGATTGTGAGTAAGTTAAACAGAAAATTATATTTTGAAATGATTGTCGAAAGTGATTCTTTCGTTTTGTTCGTTTCATGGCTGTTCAAGAGCATATTGTTGAAAAATGTAACATGCATTTCTTTGGCAGCTGCAAGTACTCTGTACGACTCTTACATGAGCGTATTATCGTCCGGTATATGATGACCAGCAATTATTCGGTTAGTTGGTTGACTTCGTACTTGGAATAGTTCACGTATGAGAGAACCCTTTTCTTTCTCCAGCATCGTGATCCGTTCACTTTTTCTGCCAACCTCCTATGAAGGCGTAGCGAAAGTTACGATGAATTCCAATATCATTATGAAAAACAATTTTTAAAATAATACCTCCGTCAATTGATGATTCTGGGTTTTTAAACGTCGGAGGATGCGATTGACTTCTTCGTCGTTGTTGTCATCGCCAGGAGGTTTTGTTATTTTATTACGATCAACTAAAGCAAGATTCATGTGAGCAGGAAATCCACGGTCAGCACTATCGATCAACACGAGAAGCTGTCGGCTGACCTCTTCGATCCGAGAGATTTTAAAGCCTAAACGCTCTGATGCTGCATCAGTAGAATAATCCTGAAATTGTAAAACATTCTTAATTAAATATTGAATATCTTTAAAACGAATTTAAATAAATTACGCTTGAGCCAATGCTGGATTTTCCAAATGACTTGATTCTCTCATTGACATCGATTAACTGAGAGTTGAACCAATCCCGAGCTTTATCCAACGCCTGCATACCACTCGTCAGTACCTGACGCTCTTGTTCTAATATGTGAATCCTACGCAACTAAAAATCCCAAAGTTTGCAAGGTTAACCGACAGATATTACAGTTATGAATGGAAATTTAAATTCAATGAATTATTCACCATGTTTTGATCAATTCCATTTTGTAAAGTATGGCGCCTAGGTTCTCTTCTTTTAGCAGATAGTCCATTGGAAACATTTTTATTGGATCCTCTGAAATACAATCGTGTTTTATTTTATTAGATAATTGTTAACTGGACGAAAACCATTTCAAAGGGAATTTACCCGTTCTTTTCAGAATCCATTTGAGCCAACTGCCATTGTTGAAGCGCTGTCCTTACTTCAGCTTTGGCAATTAATCTCTCTGCTATAGAGGCCACTGGTAGCTGGCTTTTACTGTCAATAGGAATAATTTTGTTTGGGGCACTGGTACGATTTGCTATTTCGGATCGTGTTCTCATCATCAAGGCTCCATTGGTGATTACATTGTTCTGAGGGCCAGATGGTTGTACAACACGAGGAGGCTTTGGGGGCCCCATCATTGGAACCTTAAATAAATATTATTTTAAAAAACCAAAATGTCTAAAAATATAGCAATAGTTTATGGGAGGTAGTTTTAAAAATTTACCAATGGAGGTGGAGTATTTCTGAATAATGGAACATTTCCATAAACACTGTGTATTCCAGCTCTTCTTTCCTTTATTGCCATGGATGTTTCTGGTTTTCGCATGTGCACTGGAACTGGTGGTGGTTCTTCATCAGTCACAGATTGCTGGTTGGTTACCAATAAAGGCATGCTAAGAGTCCTGCTGTGCAACATCATGGCATTATTTGGTCGTACAGTTGCTGTAGGACTACGGGGATGAATGGGTGGAGGGATTGGAGGTGGAGTCGACCCATTTTCCAGATCCAAAATAGGAGCTGAAGGAGACCGTAGAGGAACTTTCTGTTGATCAGACTTTCAAAATAGAAAATAATAATTGCAACTAAACTATTAAAATTTCAAATATTTGAAAATTACTTGATATCTAAGCAGACAAATTTTCAGACCAGCACAAAACCTTTCAAATGAAAGCAAGCCAGAAGGGGGTGTCACTTTACGTAAGCTCTCAATCACACCTTTAGGAAGTCCAGCAAGGCCTTCTTCACTCCAAAAATTCTCCAAATCTTTACAGGTACATGCAAAATGGCAAGCAAATGTAGAAAAAAAATCATGCTTTGGCGACCACAAACACGTACAGTGCAAGACCTGAAAGAGCCATGCAGACAAATTCTGGTTTACACAAATGGTTACCTATAAGTTTAACAAATCCAGTATTTCTGTCGTCCATAACATCAAAAAGAGTTTTCATGGATGCTACAAATTGTTTGGGCAGACCATCCAAAGCACTGGACGCCATTTTCACCTTTTGTTGATTGTTGACAATCGATGCTCATTTGTTTTAATTTTAAAAAGGCAAGTTTTTTAAAACTGGCATCAGCGGACGCTGCCAACTTTGAATATTACAAAATTAAATAAGTTATCTCTTGATTTTATCATTTTATTAATCTATGTCGAGTGTAAGTCGATTCGGCAAAAAAATCGTTTGCCGAATCGACTTACAATTCGGCAAAATTTCGAATATACATATTACATAAGAATAAATGGAGTCCACCTCTCAAGTAATTTTTTTCACAAGTAATTTTGGTATTAAGTAAAAATATTCAGTAATTATTGGTACAAGTAATTTTTTTCTTAAGTAATTTATAGAATTAAATAAAAATATATTGAGTAATTATTATTTTTATTCACGTATTTCTCAAGTAATTAAGTTACTAAGTATTGATGGGCAACAAGTAATTCACGGAAATTTTCGGGTAAAAAAAATTTTTATTTAAATTTATTATTTGACAAAAACCGATTTGGGTCAATCCACGCGAAATCGACCAATGCCGTGCGCGACCAAATCACCGATTTTCATGAAAATTTAACCACTTACTGGTGAAGACGTCATGATTTTATGGTGTAAATTTTATTTTTTTTCAAACAATACAAAAAAAGATATCGAATTTTAAACTTTTTCGTCTTTTCGTTTTGCGCGTTTTGCGCGTTTTCCTTTTTTTAAATTTAGTCTTGATAAATAGAAATGAAAATTTTTTAAAACTTAGCAAATAAACTTTATTTATTGATATTAACAAAGTTCATTTTTTAAATATTAAAAAAAATTGAATTAACCTACGTTTTTAACCATTTATCAGTGCCCAATGAGTCTTGCAGGAAAATTCACATAGCTTTAAACGGCTTTTGAATTTTTATAATTGGATTTCACAAACAGCAAATTAACATGTTCGTTTATATCCCTTCAAAAAATCGCCGAGGTTTTTTTAAAATTAAAGTCTTGGTAGCCCTCCAAAGATGAGAAACATTTAGAGTTTTTCAGTCTTTCCCTCGCCATTTTTCACATCCCCTTGGTCACTTTCCCCCCTTTTTTTGCCGCATATCACCCTCGAGGGCAAAAAAGGGGGGAAAGTGACGAAGGGGGTGTACAAAAACAACAAAAGAATGGCGAAGGAAAGACTGAAAAACTCAAAATGTTTCTCATCTTTGGAGGGCTACCAAGACTTTAATTTTAAAAAAACCTCGGCGATTTTTTGAAGGGATATAAACGAACATGTTAATTTGCTGTTCGTGAAATCCAATTATAAAAATTCAAACGCCGTTTAAAGCTATGTGAATTTTCCTGCAAGACTCATTGGGCACTGATAAATGGTTAAAAACGTAGGTTAATTCAATTTTTTTTTATATTTAAAAAATGAACTTTGTTAATATCAATAAATAAAGTTTATTTGCTAAGTTTTAAAAAATTTTCATTTCTATTTATCAAGACTAAATATAAAAAACGGAAAACGCGCAAAACGCGCAAAACGAAAAGACGAAAAAGTTTAAAATTCGATATCTTTTTTTGTATTGTTTGAAAAAAGATAAAATTTACACCATAAAATCATGACGTCTTCACCAGTAAGTGGTTAAATTTTCATGAAAATCGGTGATTTGGTCGCGCACGGCATTGGTCGATTTCGCGTGGATTGACCCATTTGCCGAATCGTTTTTGCCGAATCAACATGGATTCATCTATGTCCATCGCATGTGTTATTTTGTGGATGTGTAACATAGATATGATTATCAAATATAATTAATGGCCTTAGAAATGAACGTTTAAAAGCTATTTAAAGCAACACAGACAAATTTAGGCCTCGTTGATTGTATTAATGAGTTGTGCACCATTTGCGTTTGGTGCTCTACATGAAACAAAAAAACAAAAAAAACAATGAAAAATGAAAACATCTTCGAAGTTTGCAAGTACAGTGTTCTAAATTAAAATTTGTGGAGTAAAACACATAGAGGTCCCACCGAGATTTGAACTCGGATTGTCAGATTCAGAGTCTGAAGTGCTAACCATTACACCATGGAACCTTTAACAAGCGGGAGGAACAATCAATATCTATTCGACTAGAACCGGAGGAACACTCACATGAATAAAAAGTGATTTGGATATTTTTCGATCACCGTTAAATAGGTGCTAGACGTTTTTAAAAGGTCAGCCATGATTAATATTGATTTGGAGTCTTATAAGAGCTCATGAATGAAAACTAAACTTAATACAAAATTTTGTTTAAATAATTTTTCTTTCATGAAAATGGTTGCGAAACATATAACAAGCAGTTCGCGAGAGAAGTATAGGGGAGAGCGGGGTCACGCTGGACATGTATACACCAGATAACACAATCTCAATAACTGACGGTAGGGATGAGGAAAAAAAAAATGTGTGAAATGAAGAATTTCATAACAAATATAGGGTAGGGGAGAACGGAGTCAACATGGACACGGGTCATATAGACCTTATTCCGATCAAAAGGTCTGCGTCAAGCCAACCCCTCTAGCGGCGAATTGCAGTGTGAAGGGGTGCCGTGAACAACCGCTTCTTTTTTTGTTTGTGGGATGTGGTTACTCGCCAGGCTTTCAACGGTAGCAGACGACTACCACAGTTTTTCAACATTATTTTCAAATTTTTTACATTTTTTCACATTTATTCTTTATTATATAAGGATGTTTGTACAATTAACTGTAGTAAGAAAGAATAAATGTGAAAAAAATGTAAAAAAATTTGAAAATAATGTTGAAAAACTGTGGTAGTCGTCTGCTACCGTTGAAAGCCTGGCGAGTAACCACATCCCACAAACAAAAAAAGAAGCGGTTGTTCACGGCACCCCTTCACACTGCAATTCACCGCTAGAGGGGTTGGCTTGACGCAGACCTTTTGATCGGAATAAGGTCTATATCATATTGGACAAAGACCATAAGTGCTACATGTTATGGGATTTTTTTTTTAATTTTTGTATATACTAGAACGTTTAACGTTCTAGAAAAAATATTCATTAAAATCGAACCATTATTGCTCTTGTTATCGCATAATTAAAAAAATGGCCCTGTTTGATGTAATATTTCTCCCCATTACTCTAAGTATTTTTAAAGTGAAAAACACTACAAATGAATAAAATAATGATAGGTCAAATAGCCAATTCATTTCTTAAATGATTGATACAAAAATTAAATGTTAGTGCCTTTTCAGTGTTAAGTTATGAACGAAATACTAAATAACACCAACACCGAGTTGTGTCATTTTGGACACCTAGTTTTGGGGTGTAATTGGACCACGCTAACTATAGCAACGAGGGGAGCTTGCCGTCTTAGGGCATATTTTACAGGCAAATATCAAATTTTCCCCCCTCTTTTCTAAAACACTCGTAACTCTTCATTGTTTTACACAAACGTGTCATTATCAGTGTGCATGAATAAAGAAAGGGCAGATGAACATTCTAAAACTTTTTTTAATTTTTTCCATTTATTATTTACGTTTTATCATGATTGTTCAGTTTTAAACAGAGCCTGTCCAATTTTGCCCCGTCTTTTTCAAAAAGGCCAAAAAAATGTGACTTTTTAAAATCGTCATAACTACTTTATTTTTAAAGGGAAAATTATTTTATTAATTTATTTTCCAATTCAAGAAATGTTCTTGAATCAAAAACTTTAAAGCATTCTGCGTCTTCTCCAGTCATTTTAAATGATTAATCAGCCCTCTTTAATCCATGAAAAATAATTCAAGTCCAAGGAAAGGAATCATAGGATGCTGTTTAGTATTTTTTTCGTTTCTAGTGATAATAATATAGCTGTAAAAACTCAAAAGTCAAGTGAATTATACTAAACAACTGAATTATACTAATAATTTAGTATTTTTTTTCGTTTCTAGTGATAATAATATAGCGGTCAAAACTCAGAAGTCAAGTGAATTATACTAAACAGCATCTTAGCTTTTGACTTGAATCGGCTTAAATTAATTTTCATGGATAAACTATAGGGATGATTAATTATTCAAAAAGACTGGAGAAGACGCAGAATGTCTTAATGTGTAGGATTCTAGAACATTTCCTGAATTGGAAAAGTATTTCTGTGTGAAATAAATCAAAAACCCACTTTTTGCCTATCTCCCCCTGCAAACGATACCCGCTGGGTATTTTGGTTCATATTAGGCACTCACGAAAGGCGACCAGCCCTGCAATTGGGTGTTAAGAATTTGGCCAATAGGCACTAAGCTCCTCCTGCTTTTACGGAAAATGGTTTCATTCGAGATGGGCTTTTAAAAAGTAAGTTGCTCCACCATACTTATACACCATGTAGGGCTGTTCGACATCTTTTTTAACATTTGTTGAAATCGTGAAACGCAGCAACTCATGTATTTTTTCGTCTGCTACGAGTGACTTGTGTAGTTTTGCGAAATATGAATTTTTTAAACGGTTTGATAGAAATGGGGGTTATTTTAAAGTTTTTGTAGGTTTTATTTACATATTAGTTGGTAATAATGTATTTTTATGCTATCTTTATGCTCACTTTCTGGTTATGCCAACTGAGTATGCGATCACTTTCTGGACTCAATAGTAGGGGAGAACGGAGTCAACATGGAGACGGGTCATATTGGACAAAGACCATAAGTGCTACATGTTATGGGAACAAATTTTTATTTTTTTTATTTTTGTATATACTAGAACGTTTAACGTTCTAGAAAAAATATTCATTAAAATCGAACCATTATTGCTCTTGTTATCGCATAATTTAAAAAATGGCCCTGCCCTACTAGCACAGGGATATCCTATGGATATCCTATAGATGTCACCTGCGATCCAGTTGGACATGGTCTATTAACTTAAGGTCTACGAACTGTCGTCTGCTAGGCTTTTCGTCTGCTATTTCTACGGGACAATTTTGGGGCATCCGCTTGGAGCGCTGACTACCCGGGTCAGTCATAGAATCTCAGGGAGATTTATACTACCCTATATAAACGCATTATTTTAATGAATTTTCGTGCCTTAGAGCAAAATATTTATGTTCTTTTTGACCTACAGGATTAACTAGATTATGTGTTTAGTAATAAATAAATGTTAACGGGTTATATTATATTTTTTATTGTATTTGCGAAAGCGCTTTTGTGATTCAAACAACCATACGGGATAACTTATGAAGTTTTTGCTGCTTAGTTACACAATACGTATACCAGTTACAAAAAGAAAATAGTCTAAGCTGCCGCAACATGTCCACAACAACATGCAAGCCATGAACAGAATAAGCAAAATCAATTAACTACCTTTGGACTAAGTCCATCAAGCATGCTCTTAAACTTTTCTTCATTTTCTTGTGACTTTTTCACTTGCATAAAAAAATCTTTCCGTAGTTCCGACAGCTGATTAGCCTGGGCTGCGATGACTGCTTCTTTCATTTTCAGTTCTGCTTCCATCTGCCGTTTTTCTAGTTTATAAATATGCTCCTGATTCTCCATGGAAGAGATCTCCAATTCCATTTCCTAAAAATTAATGCTATAAAGGAAATAGAAAGAAAAGCTTGAAGCTTAAGTTTTACTTACAGCTAATTTCTCTTTATTTCTTTCAAACGTTTTCTTGGCAAGACGAAATTCGCTTTTCATTTTTTCCAGTTTTTCTGCACTGGATAGTTGAGGCACTTTACTTGCCAGCCTTCCGAGTGCCCGCTTTACCAGATGACAGGAAGGACAGCATGTTTTTCCATTGGAAACGTAAATGCTTGAGCACTTAGTAGAACGCCACCTTCCATCCGGCTCACGGACAGCCCCAGCACACAACTGAATGGCTGAAAACTTATCGTCTTGGTTCATAGTCAAGAAGCCACTTTACGAAGAAGCCAGAGTGGCTTCTTGGTGCTGGCTTCTTGACTAGTCCACTAATGGGTGGTGGCTTCTTGGTCATCTGACTCTGGCTTCTTGGTCAGAAAGCATCCAAGAAGCCACACTGAGTCTTTGTTGAATTGATATTCAAATAATGTAAATTATATTTTTATCCCAGACAGCACCGTTCCGTCTTTTAGTCGTCTTTTCTCCCAGGAATGGGGGCCTCTCTTACCGTTTTAAAGACGACTTTTTCTTTGCTAAAAACAGGCCCAAACAAGAGAATCTGTCCATTTTTTTCCGGTTTCATATGCGGCTTAAGTCCAGTTCTATGCCTTATCATCTATGCCCAACTCAAAATACTACAGTGTTGATAAAATAGACTAAGCAATGAAATGAATTATAATGAAATTATTTTTGTTCCTTTAAAAAACCCAGTTTTTTTCACGGAGGAAGAGATGAAGGAGAGACATCGCCTTGTTAAAATAATAACACCCTGCACTACCCCCAACTGAAAAGTTGCCAGTTTCAGAAAATTGTAGTAGATGACCAAGGTTGCCAGTTGGGAGAAAAAAAAACGCTGGGCGACTTCTATTTTGAAAGCGGTTGTCATGACAACACTACGCCACACAACAAAAAAGCAGACGACACCACTTTCAGTCGTCTTGGAACTTGGAAACATAATTTTTTCCAACGCCAGGCTTGTTTTAAAAACTGGCAACACTGGTCATCTACTACAATTCCCTCAATCTGGCATCTTTCAGTAGGGGGGTTACGAGTGGGTCCGATTTCTTCTACAGGGGCTTATGGAGCGATGTCTCTCCTTCTTCTCATCCTCCGTGGTTTTGCGAATTATCAACTAGACCGCCAAAAGCCGTCTTTTATCAGGCCTAATTGGACGGTCTCAAAACACAGACGTCTTTGTCCCAAATAGATGATGTGATATTACATTAGTTTTTCGTTTTCTTAATTTTGTTGTGTTTTTGTACTATTTTATGTATTCCTATAAGAACTATGCACACTAAAGGGGCGTAGAATCTCAAATTTCATTCTCAATATATTATGTTCCAACTACAAAAACAAGGCATATACCTCTTACATCATTTCCCACAGGTCGCACAGCTGTAAAAAGTCGCTGGATTTTAAAACTGAAGCATAAAAATGAGGGTTTAATTGAACGATACAAGACGCGACTAGTTGCGGAAGGGTTCTCTCAGCACTGAGGAGCAGATTATGATCAAACTTATTCCCCTGTAGTTAAATATGATTCCTTGTGGGTCACTTTAGCAATGGCTGCTGCAGAAGACCTACAATTAATTTAATTTGGTCTTACGGAACTACAATGAAAAGTTTTGCAATTTCAAGCACAGCTGTGTTTATTATTAATCATTATTAATTTATAATTAAATTTAACAGACTTTGTAAATTTTAGTTGTTAACACAGAGCACCGAATATAGATTGACCCACAGTTAACGCAGCATATGGTAGCCAATCGAGGATTGTATCATCTAGTCGCACGGTTAGAGGAGCGCTCATGAGCGTTGGCCACTACCTCTCCCTCTACAATATCACACCTGTTCTGCCTCGAATATTTTTAGTTCCTTTTAATTCCGTTGTTTTAAAAATCTTCCGTCTCCAACGCATAAAATCTTTCCGTTTACTCCTTTAAAATACCTTTTTGAGTTGTCAGAACTGCCAACTCACTTGGGGTAGGTTTTACGCAGCTTCCTTTCTGCTTATCGTTTCCTTTATTCAGGTCACAGCCTGATTCTTTCCATATAAAAAGGTGTGACTTTTTACCCGTCTTTAATAATAGTTTTCATTCAGTAGTAGTCTTAGCTCCGTTCAGTAGTCTTTAGCCTCTTAAGGCCAACTCTCCATTATTGATTAAGTATGTGCCCATTCTTTTAATTATTTATATTATTATTATATATTCTATCAAATTGTGTTTTCTATATCGATCTGTTTTCCTTCTGATTCGTTTACAGTACAGAAATCTCGAACAAGCGCATTTATTTATAACTATTTTTATTTTAGTAAGAGACAAGATGCGCCAAAGGTGCAATCTCTTGCAAAAGCTACACATACAAGTTTTATAGAAATGGACGTATGAAAAAAACCAGTTTGATTGAAAATTCGCCAGTCAGAACAGCTATAGTGCTTCCTATCATTTAAAAAATAACCTCTTTTATAGCATTTGAGCGCTAGGTCTATCGGCGTGCCACCAAATTCTCTATAACCTAGCTCGTAGACTCTAAACAATTTCTTAACGTAAAATGAGAATTTAGAGTGGCTTCTTGGATGCTTTCTGACCTAGAAGCCAGAATAGGAGGACAAAGAAGCCACTAGTCATTTTTACATTAGTCAAGAAGCCAGTGCCAAGAAGCCACTGGCTTGTTTGATGATCTAACAGTGGCTTCTTGGTACTGGCTTCTTGGGAAAGTGGCTTCTTGACCATCTACCATCGTCTTTCAAACCAAAGCAGATTTGAGAAGCATCAAAATCCATGATAATTTTGGATAACTGCTGGGAAAGACTTTCGTTTTCATCGTATGGGTGTAAAACTGTGCTGCTAATGGCAGTCCCGTTCAGAAACAGAAAGGCAGATCCGTCGTTGACATGCACACTCTTTGATGAAACGCTTTTCCCTGGGATTAGTTGAAATTTAACACAGAGTGCAACCTGTTTGAGAGTAATTATTATTAAACAAAAAGATTCTATACATTTTGGTATGTATACGTACTGATGCTGATGTTTGATCTGTGGGGTCAACCCAATACCAACATGGTGGAATTCTACTGTTTCTCACGTCGAAAAGGACCCATGGATCCTGCACTTGCAGCGAACCAGCACTGTCTACAACCTCAACACCTTCCCAGTTTTCTGGAAGGTCATCACTGTTTTCCAGCTCGAGATTGCCATTCTTCTTTCTCCTCTTGACAGCTACCAAATTCCTTTCTGTGGGTAATTTCCTCTTAGAAGAAGCCTTAGGTTTATTCAGGTGGGATGGGCATTCTAAAAGTTACACGCAAGTGTCAAGTAGGAGTTACAAATGAAACCAGAATAAAGAGATAAATTGAATTAGATTTTTACTTGGAAACAGGCGAGGAATGGCACCCTCTTTCAGCACCCAGTTGTTCCAAGGGAAAAATATTTGTTTCCCTTCTTTTCCTTCTACCCATCTTCCTTTCACCACGTCATCATCTTCAAAATGATGGGAGCAGACTTTTGAAGAATGTTTAAGTTCCAAACCACTCCTGGGGATCACTTGATTCCAACGCTTCAATAGTTCTACATCACTAGGCACACCAAACATGGTAAACTTTCCCAGAGCCTTCCCTAGTAGAACGAGATATCTTTTAGATATCTTTTAGATATCTACATATCGTTCTGGTGTCTTTTTTTTTGTAGTTATCTTACTGATATCTTTTAAATATATACATAAACATCACCCGTTTATCATATCTATAAAACATCTAGAAAATATCCTTATAAAAACATTTTACGTAAGATATGTAAAATAAAAATAAAAGAACCAAAATGGATTCGAACCCTGAACTTTCATGTTCACTCGCCATCTCGCTAACCACTACACTATCACGCTGTCTAATAATCCCTGAAATTATATATTACAACTGTATCAAACGGACTTAAACTTTTTCCCTTAAGTTACAATGACAAATCTTTAGTAAATCCTGATAGAGACAAATTTTAAAATCTTTTTAGACCAATTAAATAATCTTTGCGGCCAGAAAAAAAATTATTTTTGGACCGTTAAAAAACCCAGTTTGAAACCCATAAATTAGACCACCAAAAGCCGTCTTTTATCAAGCCTATTCGGACGGTAAAGACGACGTCTTTTTTATCCCAAATAAAAAAATGTGCGTCTAAATTAGACCACCAAAAGCCGACTTTTATCCAGCCTATTCAGACGATCACACAAAGACGTCTTTTTTCCCAAATTAAAACCAAGCGTGTTGTCTGGGTATTGAGACACAATGAATGAACAATTCGAGTATCAAGTTATTTAGAATCAAATTATTGAAATCGTACAATGTCAAATTTAAAAAAAAATCCTTCAAAATATACTTTCCACCACTTTTTTCAACACATTGGAGATTAAGGTAAAGTTGCAAATCTCCTACTAGGAACTGAGGTCCTGAGTTTCTAGCAAACATTCGAAAACGGCAGCCAACGAAGGAGGAACATTGAACCATTTTTGTTTTTAAAATGTAGTTTAATCACGCTTGGATAATTTTACTGTTTGGATGGGCGGATTAGATATGAACTCGATAGTATGACTGGCTAGTTGCAATAAAGTGGTTGCATGCACTCTTGCAAAATCCAACAAGATTTTATAGCTTGCTAATAATACGATTTCTATACGCAAAACAGCTGAAGATTTCAATGGAACCGCAAATCGTCTACCTAGAATCCTACATGTTGCAGATAATATGTATTATCTTTCTTAAAACATAAATCCAATTGGTAAAAAAGTATATTTCTTATTTATGTTCGTGTTAGTATGTAATGTTGGTATAGTGGTTAGCGAGTGAGGCTACCATTCTAATAGTCAGAGGTTCGATCCCAACAATCGACATAAAACAAGTTCTCGTAGTTAGGGATGAAACTGTATGAGAAAGTGAAACTGAAGTGGTCTAGTATATTTAAAGGCATTTTTCAAAGATTTAGTTAACATATCTATGAAAGATGTATAATAGATATATTTAAGATATCTAAGAAAGATATATATTAGATATTCAAGAAAGATATCTTTAAGAGATGACAATAGGTTACTAGATAGTTATCAATAAGATATATTTCTGGTAGATAACTCTATGTCTATAAGATATCTAAAAGATATCTCGTTCTACTAGGGTTTGGGTAGTCTGGGTAACCAGATCTACAATTAGGGACAAAACAACGGTTCGGCATCTTGCTTCTACAAAAAAAACAAGTTAAAACATTACTAACAACATAAGAATCACTGAACAACATAGCTGATATCATAAACGTCAGTGGATATCACACTGACACTGTCAATTATATAGAATTAATACACACAAATTATGAATTATTTCACGGAATATTGATGAGATAAGACATATAAATAACACAGATGAAGTTACTTCGAAATATTTTACCTTTAAAACACTTAATGCAACAAAAAAGAGCAGAAAATCTCAATCTTTGTCTTGACATTACATGGTTTGCAAGAGGACTAAATGAAAATTGATGACTGACCCGGGTAGTCAGCGCTCCAAGCGGGTGCCCCAAAATTGTCCCGTAGAAATAGCAGACAAAACTCGAAAAAAGCCCTAGCAGACGACAGTTCGTAGACCTTAAGTTAATAGACCATGCAGTTGGATATCCCAGTTGGATGTCCTATGGATGTTTACAGGATGTCCTATAATGTCCTCTCCCATGGACGTCAAACGTGTATATCCATAGGATGTCCGAAAATGAACGTAATTTGGACCTTCTTTTTTTCCAATTTTGGGGAAAAATAAAAACCTGCTAATCGAACTCAAGCTCCCTAGTTTCGTAACCGAATGCTCTATCCAATACACCAATCGTTAGTTACTAATGTGTGCTTATTTTATATACTAATAGATATGTATAAATATAAATTACAATAATCATAATCTAGCAAATAAAAGTCAGAAAATGCATACAGAATCAAATTCAAAACAATTTAAAAAAATAATTTAGGAAATAAATTATTTTTTTTTGTAATTTATAAATTTTATTGTTATTTATTTTTTAAACATAAAATTGTGAAATGTGACAATTTTTACATTTTCGAAGGTAAATGATCATTGTTTTTCTTTCAAGTGATAGAAAAATTTCCATCTCTTCCACCGCACGTAATCCACAGGACGTCCAAAGGATGTCCATAGGACGTCCAAGTTTCTAATTATAAAAACTCAAAGTCCTTCCGTTTTCAGGCAGCCACGGACATCCTATGGACGTTCTTTTTTGGTCCGAATTATTGGTGGTCCAAGTGAGTATATCCATAGAACGTCCAGCTTCTACCCAAAAAGTACGTCCTATGATTGGACGTCCAGCGGACGTCCAAATATGATCGTTTAATGGGTCATGCAATTTCGGTACCAGATGGACAACCGCAGGATATATCAAAATAAATCATCCGTAAAATGACAAAAATTGGACGTCCATAGGATGTCCGCAACTTACAATAAACGGACAAACGGAAAATGGACCATCGGATATCCTATGGACGTCCTATGGATAATGTGTGCTAGTAGGGTGTTTGATGTAATATTTCTCCCTGTTACTCTAAGTATTTTTAAAGTGAAAAACACTACGAATGAATAAAATAATGATAGGTGAAATAGCCAATTCATTTCTTAAGTAATTGATACAAAAATTAAATGTTAGTGCCTTTTCAGTGTTAAGTTATGAACGAAATACTAAATAGCACCGAGTTGTGTCATTTTGGACACCTAGTTTTGGGGTGTAATTGGACCACGCTAACTATAGCAACGAGGGGAGCCTTAGGGCATAATTTACAGGCAAATGTCAAATTTTCCCCCCTCTTTTCTAAAACACTCGTAACTCTGCATTGTTTTACACAAACGTGTCATTATCAGTGTGCATGAATAAAGAAAGGGCAGATAAACATTCTAAAATTTTTTTTAATTTTTTCCGTTTATTATTTTACGTTTCATCATGATTGTCCAGTTTTAGACAGAGCCTGTCCAATTTTGCCCCGTCTTTTTCAAAACGGCCCAAAAAATGTGACTTTTTAAAATCGTCACAACTACTTTATTTGTTAAGGGAAAAATGTATAAAAAATATGGGAAGTAAACAAATAGACATTTAACGAAACACACAAAAAAAAATTAGGAAAAAGTGAAAACGACAAGAAATATTGCAAAAAGAAAAATTTTGTCCACGTTGACTCCGTTCTCCCCTATGCGGCAAAACAACGTTATTTTGATAAGTTATAAATTTTTAATAGTGATTGTCCATATTCTATTAGGAATTCATTGTGGAAACATGGGAGTTAGTTAAACATGTGTTAATTAAAATGATCAAACTCAATCACTCTTATTTTTTCATTAATCTCATACGAAACCATGCAGACTTGTAACAACCCAGCTACATGGTATCAAACCCCACCTCAAGTAAAACAAGTTTATAGATTTTGAAAACATGATTATAGAATTTAATTCTAACGAGAAATTTTTGGAACTACAGTGGGTACCTAAAGTATCCGAACGGGAAAAACGAGAACGAGAACGGGAAAGAACCTTATGGGAAAAGGTCATTTTCTTGGCGCTCCCATAAATCGAGTTTTCGTCGGAAAGCGACGAATTTTTGTTTAGAGTTAGTCATAGTAGTTCATCTTTCGCGTGAATTTTTTCTAGAATTTTTTAATCACGGGAAGGTGGGGTTTTGATCCGAGCCAAAATTTTCCGAACACGCGAGAGAGCCTTATGGAAATAAGGCTACTTGTTCCACGTAAGGTATATATATTCTTCTCCTCTCGGAGAGATCGTCGAGGAATCGTGCTGTCTACGTGATTATCATGGTTCAACTACAATTTTTGCTGTTGCTCTTGAGGAAACAGGTTTCCCAGACTTAATTGCGACATATGTTGGCCCAGAAATGCCAACGACTGCATTTTTCCCAAGCCATTTTGTTCAATTTCGATGCCGGCTTAAACTGAAGGAATGAGCTTGTGCTGGAATACGACTATACCCAATCGTGATTTATAAGAGTCACTTTATACTCACAGTGCATTAATATTGGGCTTTGCTTTTTCGCTACCGTCAGTCAAATTGCCACTAGATCCTTGTAATCCTGGCTCAGAAAACACAACTCATTTGGTCCAAGAATAGATGAAATCTTTTCCAAAAAGTTTAGAATGGCTGATGCAAACAAACAAATCATCTACGTACAGTATCCTGCAAAAAATCCGAACATGATTTTTATTTTTTTAAACATCTAGTGAGGGCAAAATAAATTACTATTTAAATAGTTATTGTCTATTCCTTTTCCAAGGTGATATTGGCGCGATAGACCAAAGGCAGGGAAATTCCCAGACATAGCGTTAGGAGCTTTCCCTTTTTATGACACTTTAAACTATGCTATGACGTGTTAACTGCCCCCAGTGAGTGTGCGATGAACTACAACTTTCTTACGTAAGTCCCGTGTCTAAATAAAAAATTCCCTAATTCCACCAAAAAACTTAAAAAAGACATTTCTTGACAGAGTAATGTGTTTTATCAGTTTTGCATTAAAATATGAAAAAAGAGTTAAAAAAAATAATAAAATGCAATTGCACCCATAGCGGGTTAAACCATGGACCTTCTACTTATCAGTCCATCGCTCTATTATCTCGTCTTCTACAAAATAACAAAATATTGCTATTTTTTAGAAGATAACCCACTTTTTTGCTAAAAAATTATTTAGAAACACGCCAGACAACACCACAGAATACTGTTTTAGTTTTAAAATCAGGGAATGGGAAGTAGCGTATCTCGAAAAAAGTCGGACAGAATGCCCATATAAAAGCTCTTATGGACCTCACCAACCATTCCTTCATGACTCTGCTTTCACCAAAACTTCTCTTCCTAGAACTGGCAATGGTGGTTCTTAAGTCCAGTTTCCAAAATCTGGCAAAGTTTTAGAAAGCTACTCTGGGATAGGAACTTCTTTCTGTAGGGGCTCATGGAGCGATATTCCTCATTCTTCTCATCCTCCGTGCTGGCTTGTCTACCCGAAGCTGCTCACTGAGTCACATTTCCGTCACCATTGCAGCGCCCTTTTACTATGGAACCCTTCTATTTCTGTTTTGATTTTGTATTCCAAAATTGTTATATCATTTTCTGCGTTTGGGTGATTTATTAAATTGTCAACGACATCAAGTTAACATTTGAAATTTAAAATTGATGATATTCACATCGAGAATCATCTCATAGACAAAAACCCACAAAAGGAAACTTGGAATAATAATTGTAAATTGATAATGATTATTGATTGATGGCCCCATTTTCCACCCTACACTGTTGTTGCTTTGTTGTATAACGCTATTTGAGTCATTCTGATATATCAAAATGCTACACGTTCTATAGAATTAATTGCTGCTGATAAGAAATTTAGTGATGCTTATTGTCATTTTTATCGTAAACATTGTTTTTCCATTTCTTAATAGACGATAAGCCACAATGTTTATATCTGTATAATATACATACAAGTGATCATGCTGTATCGTGAGTCGGTAACTTTATCATGTATGGTTTCTATACTATTTAACGGTATTTAACTGAATCGAGAGCGATATGAAATAACAGACAGTTAGCCTAATATGTTATTTGACATGTTGTGTAACTTCATAGAATCATAGGCGGTAATTATTCTTCAATAAGATTTTTTTAAAACTTGAGATAAACCATGGAAGATTATACCTGCATGTAGCCAGGAATGAGATTCTTTGTATATGTCAAAAAGCATATCGACATATATCAGTGGGAAGTGTAGATATACTACTAGCTACGTGCAATGGTAAAAATTGAAATACCTGGTTGGGAACTTTTATTGGAGGGAAAAAGACTTACGTGTTTTGGCTGCGGTGGCGATTTAGTGACCTAAACTCTTATTGAGTTTCCGCATTTATGTAGGATGTTGTTGGATACGGGAAGGAACTAAAATATATGAAACGCTCGTAACCAAGATTTGTGGCGTACCGTGGACCCACAATGGCGTCCTTAGATACCACTACCCGAGATGTTTGTCAAAAGGAGGTAGTCCTATCGGACAACTAGGTTCGGGTGTAACGCAAAACACTGTACGAATACGCACTACCATCTTAATTTTAAACCAGAAATCATAAGACAGGGAGTTGAAAAAAGGAATCGAGTTTGGAAGGAAAAAAAGAAAATTACCAAAAGGTTGAAGTATAAACGGAGTGAAAAGAAATGGAACATGGCCGTAAAGGCAGGTACCGCGACAGGTACAGCTCCGAAGATGAGCCTTCAACAATCAAATTAATTGATCTGTCGTTCTTAGTATGTTCTTCATCCCAACAAGTAATAACACCCCGCAGGACTCTCTTGGAAGCCAAGGGGAAATAAAATAATACCTGGTCAAGGTGTTGTATAGTTAGCTAGGTAATTTGAGCTGCAAAAATTTACAAAAAACTTTCAGCTGGAACAATTTTTGTCGCAGCGCCTCTATGGGCGCTTTTTACAGTAGGGGAGAACGGAGTCAACTTGGACAAAAAATTTGTTTTCCGTTTTTTTCGTGTTTGAGACGGTTTTTATTGAAAATATTTCGTTTCAAATGTGTATCACATATAACTTTACTTTCACTATTTTTTTTTGTTCACAAATAAAAGAGTTGTGAAGATTTTTAGAAGTACATTTTTCGGATCAAAATTTTACATGAAGTGAAATTGGACAAGTCGTGTATGAGATTGGACAATGCCATTTGAAGTCACTCTGACCCACAATATAGCTGAAAATTTTTTTTAGTAGTTTGCTTTGTCAATCGTGTATGTACTGAGAATAAAATTTTTTAAAATTATACATAAAATTATATGATAAAATATTTTAATCATATGATTAAAATAGAGATATTTCCATTCAATTAAGGTGTAGGGAAAATTGGACACTCCGTGGGTTGGGCTAGAAAAGAGGAGGTACTAACTTATAATCCCGGTATGACTTAGGTCCGATATAACCCCAAAACTAGGTGTCCAAAATGACCCAACTCGGTGCTATTTAGTATTTCGTTAATAACTTAACACTACAAAGCCACTAAAATTAAATTTTTTTATCGATCATTAAAGAAATGAATTGGCTATTTCACCTATCATTATTTTATTCATTTGTAGTGTTTTTCCTTTAAAAATACTTAGAGTAATAGGGAAAAATATTACATCGAACAGGGCCATTTTTTCAATTCTGCGATAACAAGAGCAAAAATGGTTCGATTTTAATTAAGATTTTTTCTAGAACGTTAAACGTTGTAGTCTATACCAAAATATAAAAATTTTTTTTCCCATAACATGTAGCACTTATGGTCTTTGTCCAATATGCCCCGTGTCCAAGTTGAATCCGTTCACCCCTAAATACGCCTTTGATCAACAATTTTTCTGTAGCTTCATTAATAACAGGAGTTATTGAGTCTGGAGATTCTATCTTGATCGATTGTAATCTAAAAAGAATTCAATTAATTCATTACAGCACAGGTAAAGTCTTTAAGTTTATTACATACATTTGGTCGTATTCTGATTGGCTCACTTATATTATTTGCATTTCATTCTCGGGCTCATCTGTACTGAGCCCTTCAACTGCTACATTTTCCGCTGCATTTTTTCGCTCGAATATTTGTTGCCAACTTTTTCTTCGTCTTAGGCAATGTGAATGTAAAAGGCATCTTGTTCTGATTTCTTTTTATTGCTTCCTTTTCTGCTGCCCTTTTAGCAGCCAAAGTTAGAAGTCTTTCTGTAACTTCGGTCGTCGATCTGTTTTGATGCTTTGTTTTGTTTTTCTTTCCTTCCTCTTCACTTATATCTTGTTCTGAATTAAATCCTTTCTTTGTAAATATTATTCATTTGCTCAAAATAATATTAAAACTTACTTGGTCTTGCTGGGAAATGCTTTGTCTTTTAATTTTTTTTCCAACATCAGTATGGTTAAGAAACTGTTTGGCTTCAGTTCCTACAGCTTTGGAAAACAGTAAGGGTTTTGACTCATTTGGGGATCGAACAAAACAAATTGACTGCACACCCCATTCATCCCAGAGTTCTTTTTGCTATTATTACAAAATAAAATTAATATCAATGTGTAAAATACTTTGAAAACTGTGCACCTACCACTCCCTGTATTTTCCTGATTCTATATATCTTCTTAGGCCTTGTTCTCTTTGGGCTCTGTTTGGAGGAGCTATCTTGAACGAGCCAAGTCTCAATACAGATGGTGCACCACCATTGACATCAGTATCTTTTTAAATAATTTCCTCTTCTCCTTCATTTTCATCCCCATTTTGTTCATCTTCTTCTACATCTTCAAAAACAGATTCATGCTCAGTTTCATTGTTGGTTTCAATTTGATCTATTACTGGCCCATCAGGTTTTGAACTCTGAAACATTGAAGTTTCAGATACGGTTACCGAGTCTGAACTAATATCATCGTCATTCTGTTCATCAAAAGGAGATTCGCGACTTATAGAAGATGCTATTTTTAGTTGTCAGAGCTAAACTCCAAATGAAGTACCATTAGAATGCAAATCTAGTTCGTATTCAAATTTTGAACAAGTGCAAAGAGTTTATGCCCGTCCGCCACCATGAGCGCTAGTTGTAAAGGGTTGACAGCGAGAGAAAAAGTGGCGCAGCTGTCGCGCAAACGGGTGCACAAATGCAGCCGAACTAGAGTTGGGCGCGAAAGAAAAGTTTCCATTCGCATTGGAAATTTCGACTGATGTTTTTATAAACAAATTGCCATCTAGCGTATGAATCTACAACAAAAAGAACACAACATGGCATCAGTCAAATGAATGAAGTGAAAGCTGTTGCAATAAATAAAAAGAAAGTGCGGTACAATTTGTCGGTCCACGTAGACTGAAACACGCGATAAACTTTCACTTGAATCACAAAACAAAAACTGGTCTCGCTAGAAAATGCTGGTTAAAGCTGTCATTTTAATTGGTGGTAATCAGAAAGGTAAGGATTTTTTAGTTGGTGTCATCTTCAGAGTGATGTCATCTTCTTTCAGTTTTAGTTGTTTTGTGCTGGCAAAAAAATTATAGAGGTTAACTACAGTTTAGGTACAAGATTCCGTCCATTATCCTTGGATCTTCCGAAACCATTATTTGCTGTAGCTGGATTTTTTATAATTCAACATCATATAGAAGTATGTGTCCAAATTCCATTTTTGAAGGAAATTATAATTCTTGGATACTATGGAGCCAATGAAATGTCCCAGTTTGTAGGAGAAATGGTTCAGCTGTATAAGCTAAATATTAGGTGACAAAATGATTAAATCCTGATTCAAGATCATCTTAAGCCATTACCCTACATGTTGTTTCCTATTACCCTCAATTCTCCTATTACCTTCAAGAATTTGAACCTCTTGGAACTGCTGGTGGTCTTTATCATTTTAGGGATCCAATACGCTGTGGAAATTCAGATTACTTTTTTGTACTGAATGGAGATGACTGTTTTGATTTCCCCTTAATTGAAATTCTTGAGTTCCACAAGACTCACAGAGAAAAGCAGCAGGCAATTAATTGTTATGGCAACTGAAGCTAGGCCATTTCCATTATCTCAAAAATAGTCAACACAGTTTTGTAAATGCGTTTCGCGAAATGGAAATGATTTGAAATACAGAGAAGCAAAATTAGGAATGAGATTGATGTACCAAGGGTAAAAAAATTGATGTACAAAAAATCCCCAGAAAACAAAGCGAAACAAAAACGATTGTACTTACATCCCTTCACGTGAATCTTGTTGTAAATTGGCGAAACAAATTCAATCTTCCTGCCCCGAGAACTGCTTGCAAAAAACGCAATGTGATTCATTGTTAGGATTGTAATAGGTGCCATAATAGGTTTTTCTGCTTCTTGAAAGAACCTTTATCATAAAACAAAATTTGGATTAAATTTGGAAAATTTGTTGCCAACCCTCGAAAATAAACTTACTGGAATGGGCTATGAAAGACGATGAAGTGCTTTTTTTGATTAAAGAGGGCTTTTTAATTCTGTGCCATTTTGAGATAAATTCGAAGTATACGTGTTGTAGAGACCCACTTCGCAGATAATGCCATCAGGATAATCAAAAGAATTAGTCGATGGGGAAATATCAGCATTAGATTCTTTTGCAATTCCGTTTTGCAGGGCAGTCGGAAGTGGGCTTGAGAATACCAACTTTGGATCACCTATAAAATTTAAGAATGTTATAAAAGTTTAAAAGAAAATTAATACAATTGTTTACTTTCGATCTTTTTTGATAAACCAGTTGATCCACCAATACGTTGATGATTGTTAAATAATTTTCTTGATCTTCCAACATGGTTATCGCCAACATCTGACATCTTACTTAACACTTTTGATGTACCAAGGGAGAAAAATTGATGTAATAAGGTTGAAAATATTTATGTACCATAATCACCAAATTTAATCACCCTCAAATTTGAGTATCACCTAGAAATCATTGTGATTTAGCAATTTATGAATACATGAATCGAGCAAACTCAAGCAAGCAAAGTATTACCGAATTTCTACATCCCAACAACTAAAAATGTAGCTGACATCTTTACGAAAACTCTACTATCTGTTGCATTCACGGCTTTTCGGACCGCCATGTATCCTTGCTGTTTAGCCGACACCTTTGTTCTATAACATAGACGTTTTCTCTGCGTCTGTGTGCGTTGTTTCTTGTCGTATTTTCTAGACCACTTTCTCTCTCTCTGACTTTATAAAGATATAAGGTCGTTGGTTGCACGATACCAAGATACTGCTGCTCATCCAGCTGGTTCCCAACTTCATAATATGCCCTTGACTGCTGAGCGGATGTTTTACCGTCGTAATCTTAATTTACTGCTTGCCCGTCCTGTTCGGAATTCAAAAAGCCGAGGGACTAACTTTAACTTTCTTTTTTACTTTTACTCTAGCTTTAGGACTAAGGTATCGTGTATCGATACGAGAGGGGGAATTTGAGGTTGCAATTGCTAGGGACCCTAAGGGCAAAAATAATAAAATGATGTTATCGTCACCGCCGAGGTGGCATTGAAGCTGAAGACAAAAATGTCCAAAAAACGAGCGATTTTTTTGCTCAATTTCAATCGTTAATAACTCGTTTCATAAGCCGAATAATAAAAAACGGGAAAAATAGTCTAGAGATATGGTCTATACCTTCATTTTCATGCAATTAGTTTTTGTTTAGGATTCATAATTAAGGAGAAAACTAGTCTAGAAAATCGAAAAAAACGTTCGATTTCCGGCTGGGTGTAATTAGTTTTTCTTAAATATCTGCTAGACTATAAAAGCTAGATGATTGCGGATTTCACTATTCGTTTTTCCGAAAAATTCCGCATCTGAAGCATATAATTATTTTATCTTAAGGCCCTAGATTGGATTTTCGACCAGAAATTATTATTTGATTAAAGAAATTTTTTCCCGAAAATAAAACATACAATAGAAGATATTGTATCTTGTACTAAAAGTGTCCAGGTATAGAAATCTCTTAACTAAAGATACGACATCAATCTATGAAATATTACACGCCAGTGACTCAACCAATCGCTCTTTTAATAGTGATCACGGAAAAGATGATTTGAAATCATTCAAGGGTTTATATTTCTTCCTAGCGGAAAGTATACAATTCAGGAGAGGACGGAGCACTTTTAGATTGACTGTGAGGCAATGAGCCCAATTTTACCCTAAAAGAAATTCAAACTCTGGTAATTTGAATGACTTCCCATAGACACGAACAACATAGACCAGCCAATTCCTGCGCTGATTCGTTATACATTTACGTAATAAGCATAGAGAAATGGACACGAACTCAAATTTTAATACCATTGAAAAAAGTTAAAATGCTCATCATCACCTGATATTACCAAATAAAACAAAATTGTCTCTCACGTATTACCAACATATGATTATGCATATGATGATTCAAGTGGGAAAACTGAAACTAAAAATATTCGTTGTGATTAACTCACCCGGAAGAAACCGACGATGATGGCTATGTTGATAACAAACAGCTGACGAGGGATGCGATTGCCGGGGATCGATGAAGAGGACAAATGCAAAGGCGATCGCCGCTCCAAGTAATCCGATGTAAGAAACGTTTAACTAAATTCCGTTGAAGCCACGCACAGATTTCACACAATTTTTAGTCACTGTATAGTTGAGCCGTTAAAAAAAATGCAAATCGTTAAGATAGTATAACCGGCCACTGAACACACAGTAGAAGAAACAATTTCAATTGAATAGCTTCACAATTGACAAGGATGATTAGCGATGGTATCAATGGCCGGACTGGCAGAAACTTAAACATCTTGCCAGCACAAGTGTCGACGTTAAACTGAGACAGAAAAGCCCTCAAAAGTGGTGAGAATTTTATTTTGTTTTGTCCTCCCACGCTCTTTTATCTTCGTTTGATAATGACAGGGGCGAGGAAAGTAAAAAATTGAAAAAAAGGAATAAGCCTTTATTATTGGAGGCGTTGTCCGGGCTTGGAGGAGAATTACCTTTAAAATGATGCAATTCAATTAAAAGCTTTTCCACGTGTTATCCCCATGTGATCAATAGTATCACATTTCTATAACTTTGAAGGTAAATGAAAGGAAACAAAGCGGCTCACAGTCGACTCGGCCATGTATTGCTCTTAATTCGCCTGACTGCCCCATTTCCTACTTAAACACAACAACAGTAACCAAAAACACACACACACACACTCTCTCTCTTTCTGTTGGAGAGCGGCTACACATTTCCGAAAACAAAGCCAACAAAAAAAATTGCATTTCTCTCAAAACAAACAAAAATGGGTCTTCTACAGAGGCAAGCCCATTTCACTTTCAAAAACCCAAACAGAACAGTACTCGGGCCACCAAAGTTTTTTAGCGTTTGTTCTCCATTGGCTCACTGAGCACCGCGTTGGCCGGCGTGAAAGTGCCGCTCGTGTCTTCGCTGATCGGCCTGGCGACCAAACGTGGAGGGACAGTTGTCACACTGGAACATGGGTCTGCCGTCGTTGCGACTCCGCCAAAAGGTCTACAACAAATGGAAATTTTAGTCCATTACATCCGCATTAGTGTACAAATGTGATTGTCTACCAAACCTCTTGAGTTTCTTTTTGAGCTCGTCGCTGTCGTTGCTCTTCGCGTCGGCTTTCGTTTCCATGGGCAGCACTTGTCGCGCGGCGCTTCTCGTTGGTTGCGACTAGTCCGGTACGACGGTAGTGTCGCTCGCTAGCCGAATGACACAGCTTCTCATGAAGCTTCAGTTTGTACAACTCGACCGCTGTATAGGTGCATAGGTTGCATTTTCTGCAGAATAGATTGCAGGCTGTTTGTCGTTACGGCGTTTGCATTTTCTCACCAGTGATTTTTAAACCAGATGATCATTAAAACCTATTGGCAGTTCTTCTAAATAATTGAAAAAATTTGAAACCTATTAATAATTTTTAAACATAAAAAAAAATGTATAAAACTTACACCATGACATAACAAGTTAGTTCTGTACTTATCCTTCCAACATCACCATCTTTACAATCATTGATATCAATTTTAGCTTTAACATTGCAGATATCTTTCATTGTTTTGATTGTTTCTGCAAGCCACCTGTCACTTGTCTAAAACAAAACGGGATAAAAAAGAATAAAGACCAAGATCGTGCACAAAGGATCACTTTACCTGTGGTTTGAAGGGACCAATTTCATTCAACATTGGGCAGGATGATCAAGAATGGAAGATAATACGAAGCAATCCGAACTCATTACAAAAGTTCGAATACCAGAATAAAAAAAAAATACAAACACCATATTAGCCTGGGTAATGTTTTCTACCAGGGATCTTGTCCACCATTGGCAATATTTTATTGCACAAATGGAACCTAATAATGTTTTAATGGTGTATCAAAGTCAGGTTAATGAAAAAAAAATTAATGATTAATCTTACCTATGGTAATTTGTTGACATTTTATCTGATTGCGATCAAAATCCATTGATTAATTAAACTTTCATGTTGTGACAATGTTCATAAAAATCATTGTCTAATACTTGAAAAATTGGGTGCAGCGATGCGGTCTTTTCTTCGTGTGCACGTGGGTGCACACGAAATGTGCTGGTGGCGCTTGCGAAGTGCAACAAAAAAAAATTGAGAATAAACGCCTTTTTCAAATATTGATTCAGTTGCGTTAAAAGTTTTTTTTTCAGTTTTCCTTTCCCTTGATGGCTATATTCGATAACAACCTCCTTGTCAAAAAAATTCTTTAATAAAAGCTTGGAAGAATCAGCAAGAGTACCTTCTCCCAAAGATATAAGGTAACGAACCTTAATAGAAAAAAATAACTTGCTTTAAATGAGGACATTTAAAAGATGGAAATAAGCTTACAAAATATATCTTTAAACGTGTTTGAAGCAGCTCCCTCTCCAATGAAAGAAAGTCTTCCATGGAAGAAATAGGGAAATCGGGAAGTTTTTCAACGAAATCGTCGTGTTCTTCCTCAGACTTAGTGATTGGTCTACTAGCAACCAGGGACTGAACTACTCGAAAAAGCTCGTCCTGTCGGACCATTGATTTTGTTAGGTAGTCCACGATCTCATTTGGTAGCTTAATACTCGAAGCGGATTGTTCAGTATCTGACAACAAAAATAATTTTAAGGATACATTTCATTGTACAAAAAAAAGATACACCCATTGTAAAATGGGTATCATTGGGCACATAATCGAAGCGATATACAGTTATGCTGGTGAGTGACGCATAGGAAAAAGATTATGGTTGAGCGGATTGTATACGGATCGACGGCGGATGGTTATCCATCGAAGTGTATGGATTTTCCAAGGTAAATATGGGGTATGAGACCAAGGAGGTAAGAGGTAACGTGCTTCTCGTACAGGAGTGAAATGGTAAGATATTCGGACGTCAGCCTCTCCGGTCGAAGCGACACTGACTAGTTAGGAGGAAAATACTCGTATTTGAGTTGGGATAAAAACAAATTCAATAGGTATGTTGCTAGACCGAAACAAAATATCGCGCATAATTCATGGAAAATGCTTACAAATGGTTTTTCACTTTTTTCCATTATTTCTTCTGATTTATAGCAGAATGTAACAGTGAAAACCGAGACGACTCGTGAACGATTAAACCCGAACGTTTAAAAAATTCAAAAGCAATATTCGTTAACCGTAAATCCGGGATCTGGATTGCCGATTCAGTTACTGGGTGATATTATAGAAAAGAAACTGCTGAAACCATTACTACATTCCAGTTTCCTTCGATGAACAATATAGTGATTTTCCACGTCAAGTACTAACCAGCAATAATCACTGCTTTGTTTCTTGACTACTAAAAACTCCTTTAGTAACATTCTGTATGCTCTTCTTCGAGGATCTCCATTGTAGGCTTGACATTATTTCATCTTATTGAGCTCGACTTTTTGATGTACTCTACCGCATCAAACTTTGAATTCCATGTGGTTTACCTGGAGTTTTAAGCTACCAATCTTGATGTCCATTTTTTTTGCAAAAAGTAACTTGTCGCTAAGTTTAATGGATAACTCATCCCACTTCTTTGATGTGCTTTCCAGGGGATGCATGCTTGAAGCAAATTAAGTTAGCGAAACAAAAAGCTGGCGACATAATTCAATTTGGTTACGAATATGTTTTCAAGTATTGATTGACCTTATTCTCACTAGAAATTCATTATCCCTGAGGTATATTTATATACGAAGGTCCTTAACAATATAGGGTGTGGGGTATAGGGGGTAGGGTAGTAGTAGCTAGTAGTGAAATTCAGAGGGTTTATTGTCCATTTAGTTATCCTTTATACGTTTCTTCCCTGAATGACCAATCGTCACCAAATTTTGTACATAATTCTGTCAAAATTTGACACAGAGTTTTACGGGGTTTTCATTTGTTTTTATTACTGTTTTAGAAATTTAATTTGCGTATTTATTACCTAGCTGAATCCAAGTTAACGTGAATTCGCTTTGTTTGCTTAACCCTTTAACTGTCACTGTAGTGCAGTCAGTGCTCAGTATTGTCAACAACTAGAGAAAAAAGTTGTTTTCAGAAGGATATCTTAAAGTGGACTGCTGATTATGGTGCTGGTAAGTCAAGTTTTAGGAAATAATTCTTATTTGCAGTCTTATCATCAGCAAAATTTCAGTAAACTAAAATGTTTCCTGAAGAAAAGACTGTGAATATGAATTTCTGCTGGCATGGTCCAGTTTTAGGAAATTATTCTTATTCGCAGTCTTTTCATTAGTAAAATCTCAGTAAAGTAAAAGTTTGCTGAAGAAAAGACCGCGAATAAATAAAGAAAGTTGTGGGAGTGGGTCAGCTGTTTGTCAATCAAAACAGTGTAACAAATGTGACTAAAAGTGTAACAAGTGTAACTAATTCATACTATAGTTAGTTATTAAACGTTTATCGGAAACCATTTGATGGGGAACCAACTAGCATGGACTGGTATAATAAGCACTATATGTGTACAAGCTTATGCTTGAATATTGAATATGATGTTCTTTGTAAGAGATAGCACCGAGGGTGCATCTTGGTTCTTACGTTAAATAAATAAGTATAAATGCGCGTTTGGTCGAATGTCTTTATTGAGTAGAATAGCCGAATAGAAACAACAATCGGTGGGGAAACACAAGACAAATAATATAAATGGAAATAATTAAAATGTAGGGGACATACCCAAGTATTGGTAGCGTAGGGCCTGAAAGGCGGTGTTTAAAATAAGATACTACGGAAACTAAACACAGCTAAATGGAACTACAAGGAACACTTTGAACGAACAAAAGGATATGAACGAGTATAAAAAGAAGACTGAAGAAGGGACAAAAGTCACACCCTTTTATATGAAAAGAGTTGGGTCGTGACCTGAATAAAGAAAACGATAGGGAAAAAGAAGCTGTGTAAAACCCACCCCCGAGTGAGTTGACTGTTCTGTCAACTCACCAAAAGGGTAGGAAAAGCACAGGGTGAATTTAGTAGAATTATGCGTTTAGGACGCAAGATTTATAATCAACGGAAGTGGGAGGAGAATAAAATAACCGGAGGGAGAACAGGTGCAATATTGTACGGGGAGAGAGAGTGGCCAACGTTCATGAGCGCTCATCTAGCCTACGGCTAGATGATGCAACATTCCCGTTTGGTTGCGCGTGCCACTAGGCTAGCAGCGCCTTCTGTTACATTCTTTTTGTTTCAGTTCCTACACATGATTTTACCTGTGGAAATCTAGCTTCAAGCTAATGCTTGAATATTGAATATGATGTTCTTTTTGTTTCAGTTCCTACACATGATTTTACCTGTAGAACACTATCTTCAAGACTTATCAGATTTAGAATATGATTCCAGGTAAAATGATTTTTTTAGATGAGAACCGCTGAATTGTAATCTTTTTTTGTTTATTTATTTTGCAGTTTGGGATGTACCAGATTTTTCAAAGTTGCTGAGCGTTACTCCTGAATAGTACAAAGTATATGTAAAATCAAACTTTGATTAATTGAGTTCCAAAGGATACCTCAGAAAGAAAATTGAGATTTTCAGCATGTGTTATACCACGTATTTGTCCAATGGTTGTGGTATAATCCGATTTTTTTGTTACGGTGGCTTACTTGGGTTGCATGCCCCAGGACCAGTATTTTTAATTATTTGACTTGTATGTAGGATCCCAGAAGTTTACAAATGCGTTTTGTGGGTAATTTAATAGCTGTACTCTGTATTCTGAAGCATTGGTTTCTCGTGAATAATACAAAGTATATGTAAAATCAAACCTTGATTAATTGAGTTCCAAAGGATACCTCAGAAAGAAAATTGAGATTTTCAACATGTGTTATACCACGTATTTGTCCAATGGTTGTGGTATAATCCGATTTTTTGTTTCGGTGGCTTACTTGGGTCCCCTTGCATGCCCCAAGACCAGTATTTTTAATTATTTGACATGTATGTAGGATCCCAGAAGTTTCCAAATGCGTTTTGTGGGTAATTAAATAGCTGTACTCTGTATTCTGAAGCATTGGTTAATCCTGAATAGTACAAAGTATATCTAAAATCAAACCTTGATTAATTGATTTCCAAAGGATACCTCAGAAAGAAAATTGAGATTTTCAACATGTGTTATACCACGTATTTGTCCAATGGTTGTGGTATAATCCGATTTTTTTGTTTCGGTGGCTTACTTGGGTTGCATGCCCCACGACCAGTATTTTTAATTATTTGACTTGTATGTAGGATCCCAGAAGTTTACAAATGCGTTTTGTGGGTAATTTAATAGCTGTACTCTGTATTCTGAAGCATTGGTTTCTCGTGAATAATACAAAGTATATGTAAAATCAAACCTTGATTAATTGAGTTCCAAAGGATACCTCAGAAAGAAAATTGAGATTTTCAACATGTGTTATACCACGTATTTGTCCAATGGTTGTGGTATAATCCGATTTTTTGTTTCGGTGGCTTACTTGGGTCCCCTTGCATGCCCCAAGACCAGTATTTTTAATTATTTGACATGTATGTAGGATCCCAGAAGTTTCCAAATGCGTTTTGTGGGTAATTAAATAGCTGTACTCTGTATTCTGAAGCATTGGTTAATCCTGAATAGTACAAAGTATATCTAAAATCAAACCTTGATTAATTGATTTCCAAAGGATACCTCAGAAAGAAAATTGAGATTTTCAACATGTGTTATACCACGTATTTGTCCAATGGTTGTGGTATAATCCGATTTTTTGTTTCGGTGGCTTACTTGGGTCCCCTTGCATGCCCCAAGACCAGTATTTTTAATTATTTGACATGTATGTAGGATCCCAGAAGTTTCCAAATGCGTTTTGTGGGTAATTAAATAGCTGTACTCTGTATTCTGAAGCATTGGTTTCTCGTGAATAATACAAAGTATATGTAAAATCAAACCTTGATTAATTGAGTTCCAAAGGATACCTCAGAAAGAAAATTGAGATTTTCAACATGTGTTATACCACGTATTTGTCCAATGGTTGTGGTATAATCCGATTTTTTGTTTCGGTGGCTTACTTGGGTCCCCTTGCATGCCCCAAGACCAGTATTTTTAATTATTTGACATGTATGTAGGATCCCAGAAGTTTCCAAATGCGTTTTGTGGGTTATTAAATAGCTGTACTCTGTATTCTGAAGCATTGGTTAATCCTGAATAGTACAAAGTATATCTAAAATCAAACCTTGATTAATTGATTTCCAAAGGATACCTCAGAAAGAAAATTGAGATTTTCAACATGTGTTATACCACGTATTTGTCCAATGGTTGTGGTATAATCCGATTTTTTTGTTTCGGTGGCTTACTTGGGTTGCATGCCCCACGACCAGTATTTTTAATTATTTGACTTGTATGTAGGATCCCAGAAGTTTACAAATGCGTTTTGTGGGTAATTTAATAGCTGTACTCTGTATTCTGAAGCATTGGTTTCTCGTGAATAATACAAAGTATATGTAAAATCAAACCTTGATTAATTGAGTTCCAAAGGATACCTCAGAAAGAAAATTGAGATTTTCAACATGTGTTATACCACGTATTTGTCCAATGGTTGTGGTATAATCCGATTTTTTGTTTCGGTGGCTTACTTGGGTCCCCTTGCATGCCCCAAGACCAGTATTTTTAATTATTTGACATGTATGTAGGATCCCAGAAGTTTCCAAATGCGTTTTGTGGGTAATTAAATAGCTGTACTCTGTATTCTGAAGCATTGGTTAATCCTGAATAGTACAAAGTATATCTAAAATCAAACCTTGATTAATTGATTTCCAAAGGATACCTCAGAAAGAAAATTGAGATTTTCAACATGTGTTATACCACGTATTTGTCCAATGGTTGTGGTATAATCCGATTTTTTGTTTCGGTGGCTTACTTGGGTCCCCTTGCATGCCCCAAGACCAGTATTTTTAATTATTTGACATGTATGTAGGATCCCAGAAGTTTCCAAATGCGTTTTGTGGGTAATTAAATAGCTGTACTCTGTATTCTGAAGCATTGGTTAATCCTGAATAGTACAAAGTATATCTAAAATCAAACCTTGATTAATTGATTTCCAAAGGATACCTAAGAAAGAAAATTGAGATTTTCAGCATGTGTTATACCACGTATTTGTCCAATGGTTGTGGTATAATCCGATTTTTTTGTTTCGGTGGCTTACTTGGGTCCCCTTGCATGCCCCAGGACCAGTATTTTTAATTATTTGACATGTATGTAGGATCCCAGAAGTTTCCAAATGCGTTTTGTAGGTAATTTAATAGCTGTACTCTGTATTCTGCTCGTGAATAGTACAAAGTATATGTAAAATCAAACCTTGATTAATTGAGTTCAAAAGGATACCTCAGAAAGAAAATTGAGATTTTCAGCATGTGTTATACCACGTATTTGTCCAATGGTTGTGGTATAATCCGATTTTTTTGTTTCAATTTCTTACTTGGGTCCCTTGCATGCCCCAGGACCAGTATTTTTAATTATTTGACATGTAGGTAGGTTCCTAGAAGTTTCCAAATGCGTTTTGTGGGTAATTAAATAGCTGTACTCTGTATTCTGAAGCATTGGTTACTCCTGAATAGTACAAACTATATGTAAAATAAAACCTTGATTAATTGAGTTCCAAAAGGTACCTCAGAAAGAAAATTGAGATTTTCAGCATGTGTTATACCACGTATTTGTCCAATGGTTGTGGTATAATCCGATTTTTTTGTTTCGGTGGCTTACTTGGGTCCCTTGCATGCCCCAGGACCAGTATTTTTAATTATTTGACATGTAGGTAGGATCCCAGAAGTTTTCAAATGCGTTCTGTGGGTAATTTAATAGCTGTACTCTGTATTCTGAAGCATTGGTTAATCCTGAATAGTACAAACTATATGTAAAAGCAAACCTTGATTAATTGAGTTCCAAAGGATACCTCAGAAAGAAAATTGAGATTTTCAACATATGTTATACCACGTATTTGTCCAATGGTTGTGGTATAATCCGATTTTTTTGTTTCGGTGGCTTACTTAGGTCCCTTGCATGCCCCAGGACCAGTATTTTTAATTATTTGACAAGTATGTAGGATCCCAGAAGTTTACAAATGCGTTTTGTGGGTAATTTAATAGCTGTACTCTGTATTCTGAAGCATTGGTTTCTCGTGAATAGTACAAAGTATATGTAAAATCAAACCTTGATTAATTGAGTTCCAAAGGATACCTCAGAAAGAAAATTGAGATTTTCAACATGTGTTATACCACGTATTTGTCCAATATTGGTGTACTTGGGCCCCCTAGTATGGGGAGGTGATTCCCGATCCTGACGCAGACTATTCTGATTGTTAGAAAGTTCTCTAACCCCAACTGCCAAATGTAATCCGTCGTATTTTTTTTTCTCCTGAAACCACCTTGAGAATTGTGAAGGACTCTATTAGACTCGACAAACCAGTCCAGGCGTGATGATATTACTCTTTCAAAGAAACATCTATCTTGCAAAATTACAAAAGCAAAGTTTTGACAGAGCATTATATTGTATCCTAACTTTTTGAGGGAGAACTTCCAGGAAGTTCGTTTAGCTTGGTTAATCTGCTTTTCTCTTTACTGCTTCACCTCTCCGACATGCCTCTTTTTTCTCTGCAGACAAGGATGAATCCCTCCATTTTCTGTAAGCTTTTCGGGCCCCCTCTGTAAGCCTTTCGCCCCCCCCCCCCCAAACAGCCAACTTCGTAGCACTGTTTGTTCCACCATGACCGGCGGTTTTCTTTTAAGGACTGAAGGGACTTGACGTAGCATGGGACTGGAGATAGATTCACAAAATTGGTCGTTGCTCGACTGAATTACGGAGTCATATAAAATTGAATAAGTGGACTCAGGATAATTGTTGTACGCGAAATTGGCTTCAAAGAGATGTGCGGCTATATATGTGAGTTCCGCTCTTCCCATTTATCTTCTTTGAAAATCCAACGCAAGGGTCTTCTTGATGTTAAATTGAGAGAATCATCAATAGTTATCAGAATTGAGAGGTGATCACTACCTAACGGTGGTAATTACGTATTCGTTAAGTATTCGTTATCGTGGTAAGAGTACGAGGCTTAACTCAGCAAATAATAATAAAACTGATGATGAGAAAGTTAGGTCTATTAGTAGATGTCTTGCCAGTTGAAGGGTGAATACGTGTTCCAAAATCTGGTGGTGTCAGAAGTGTAACGTCGGTGGATATTTTCGCAGTCTAGATTTACTCCTATACTTGGATCGGCGTTCGATTCCCACACGGCATGGTGAGCATTAAAGTCTTCGCCGATAAGAAATAGGATTTAACGAGAAAATAAACTACACTCTAAACCCGTACTTCGTAGTACGGGTACGTACAATGAGTCTTAGTATTCCTATTGCAAAATATATTTTGTTAGTATGCACCCCTACGAAGAGACCATACTATCAAAACCAAAATTCTTTTTTTTTGTTAGTACGAAATTTGGATACTTATAGTATCAAAATAGTAGGAGATAAATATGAAAATCAAAAGATGCTGTTTAGTCGTACCACTCTTGCTTGTTAACTTTTTTTGATGCAGTGTGCAGCCATTGAAAGTTTTTCATGTTGCTGTCTCTCTTTCACATCGTAATTTGAAATTTAAGATATTGATTTGTACGTATTACTCAAGAATCTTTGCTACAAATTTTATTTCTTCTGCTCCACCACCGTCCACCGCTAAGTATTTCTTTTTTTCATGGCAGATGGTAAATATGCATGTAACTAATGTCAAATTATTCAATTCCAGGTTCTCTCCTTTATTGAAATAATTTGTACTGCTTGAGAAACTAGGCTTCTAATTGAAATAGTTGTGCTTCCAACACTCAGTATTACTTTTTTTAAAACAATGTTTTTGTTTTAAACTTTTTTTGAAGGCTTACCCTGAGTGCCAAGGTGATCCAACGTCTTATCTTTTATTTAATAAAAAAAACGAAAAATGAGAAATTGCTTAATCGAATTGATGATGTCGTGTGAACAGGTCCCTTGGTGCCGGGCCAGACCCACAAACAGCAAGTGGCCGTCTTTTGCCAGCAAAAGATTCGACGTGCCGCAGATGATGCCAACCAGTTGGTCGACCGTCAATCGTATGTTCTTTTGTGGGAGCTCTTGTTGCTTCTAATCAGGCAGAATGGCACGATTGTCGGTACTGATATCGCCGAATTGCTCTTAAAGGATCACGAAATTCTCAGAGAGCCTGTTGTAGTAGTGCAGGTACAAATGATGATAATTTCCAGTTGATGTTTATCGATTAATTCAAAGGTTTTATGTTGTTTTTCCTTCATTTATTACAAAAGGAGACTCCAGAAAATGGTGTGGAGACGGTAACAGTAGCGGCGGATCGAACTCTTGTTTCGCGGCAAACGGAAGCCTCGGTAACGAAAAAATTTCGCAAATTGCTCTTGTTTGGCAACAAGAAAGAGGTTCTCGAGTGGGCCATGACACAGGGTCTTTGTGGTCACGCCTTGTTCCTGGCCTCAAAGATGGACTAAAGAACTTATTCGAGCGTGATGATCCAAATCTTACTTTGTTATAATGTTGAATCTTTGCCTGGAGAGAGATTCTCTTCTAGTTGATAAAAAGTCACACACACACTTTTTTTTTGGGTTTTTTAAAATTGTCTTTCTTTTTTCTTTCATTCTGATTTTAAAACTTATTTCTTTTTTTTTGTGTTTTATTTTTAAATATTATGTCTACAAAAAAAGGCAAAAGAAACAAAACAAGAAAATATTGCAGACCTGAAAATGACAACAGGTTTTCAATACACACAATTTTTTGGATTTCAAGTGGAATTTGGGTACATTTACCAACTCTAGTTGGGTGGTAACACTCTAGCTTAGCTTACTTACGAAATTATGGTGGAATTTATCCAGAAAACCACAAATAAATCGAAAAAAAAAAACACAAAGGAAGAAAGACATTTTTCAATGACAAGGACAACAATAGAGAAGGACATCTAGCGTCAATCAACACTATCATTAGACACTGATTCTAAGACTGGAATGCCAATCCAGCAATTCTTTATCATCGCGACGTTTGTTCAGCAGAATTTTATTCGCTTGGTGTTTTCTACGATAAAATTGTTTATCGAGAATCAACGACTTTTACCTCAACGAAATTATATTTGTGTTATATTGTCAGTTTTGTGAATAAGAAGAATCACATTATCGTCATGGCACCAGTGTTTCCTATCTTTTTTTTTAGTCCAAAAAGATAAGATAAGATACTTGACTCCTAGAAATTGAAAAGATAAGATAAGATAATCGGAAAAAATGACTTGAGAAGATAAGATAAAGATAAGATACCGAGGAGATACAAGATACTTTGAAAAGATAAAAGTTTCAAAAAAAAAACAAAAAAAAATTGTAGCAAAGTTTAGTAATCATTGAATCAGTGTTCTTTGCTGAATTTCTGCATTTTTTGCCAGTTTTGACAATACAACATAGTGACCATACTGATCAAATGAAACAAGAATCATATAATAAACAAAACAAAAGTTTACTATAGGTAAATTGTAGCAGTGTTCACTTTCGTATTGCATTTGATAAGCATGATAAGCATGTGCTTCATGGCTAAAAAGACATGAACATGCTAGTATTAGTCCTGTGTAACTGCTTGACACTTGAATCCGATGTATCCCATCATTTGTTTTTATGACCAAATGTCAAGAATAATATTGAATGAAGTACTACATGTCTTCAGCAACTCAAGTGCCTTTACTTTAGTAGTGGCAGCAATCTTAGGCAACATAGATTTCTTTATTTTCATTATTTCTCTATTTTTGAAAAATAATGAGTGTAAGCTAAGATTAACGATGACTTCAGTCATTTAACACGTGTAAAAGTGTGAATTTGGACAAAGTGTTCGAGAGTTTGGCAAATTTTCGACTGCTGTGAATGTGAAAGAGCGGTTGAGGTTATACTAAACAACATATTTTGTGACGCAAAGCCACAAGTGGCGCCAAAAAACAGAAATCCGTCACTTTTCTTTAGTATCTTATCTTATCTTATCTGATAAATTCAATAGATGAGATAAAATGCAAGTATCTGTATCTTATCTGTATCTTTGAGCAAAATTTATCAAAGATACCAATAAGATAAGATATTACATGAAATTTATGAGAAAGATATAAGATACACAAAAAATACCAAAAGTATCTTATCTTATCTGTATCTTATCTTATTTTTTTCAAAAGATAGGAAACACTGCATGGCACGAGAACTAAAGTTGCATAGCCCAGCTGACATCCACGGACTAGCAATACAAAAGTTCCTTACACTCCAGCAACTCATTAATTTTTTTAAGGTATATTCATTTAATCTATAAGTACTTTAATTCATTGTGTAATTCTGCTATCATTTTCTTTTAGGAAAATTTACATGTGGAAAAATGTGTACTGGAAGTCTGGAACAGCCTAATCATCTAAGTGAGCTACTCCTTCTGTGTGTTTGGGGAGTTGTGAAAAACCAAATAAGTTCTTCCTTGTTGCAGACTTTGACATCATCGACTGTGGAACTTCAAGCAGTAACACATTTTAATGCTCTTTTTTCCTGATTTGTATAATTTTTTTTATGAACATGGTGTATTTCAAATCGTCAATAAGTGCACAATCATGCATTTTCAATAAATTTTTGAAATAGACTTTTGCCGTATAATTTAGCTTTATTAAAATTTTTTCTTTGGTAACGATTCTGGAATGTGAAAAAAGGAAGGTAGAATCAAATCCGGGAATTTTTAGGGGGATACTAGCGGTGTGCCTGCAGCTATTTTTTAGCTAGTATGGTACGTAAGATGTTTTAGTACGTCACGTACGAAAGCTTAGTATAAAGTAGTATTAGAATATACTTTATATGATATAAAGAACTTAAGTTTCTTATCAAGATTTGAATGAACACAAAAAGGTGTAGGTAACTAACTTGGTTTATTTTATAAAAGATTCTTAATTTCTTTTATTTCGGAATAAAACTAATAAAGTTTGAATTTCATGTATTTGTTGGATGTTTCATTTTATTCGTTTGAATTATTGCGGCTCGTAATATACGGTGTAGATGTGACTACTTCATTTCGTAACAAACACAATGTAAAATTAACGTGCTGGCGTACCTAAAAGCTTAAACGGGGGTGTTTGTCAGCCAAACTAACCTAATCATGAATATGATTTGAATTTTTTTGTATCTTGTATACCATGGCAGAGGTAACGTCCAATGTAGTGTTGCCGCGTTAACGAAACGAAAAAAGAAAAACTTTCGTTAACGAACGTTTTTTTGGCAACGAAAACGAAAACGATAACGATTTGTACCGCTCAAAAATAACGAAAACGAAAACGAAAAATTTGTTTTTTCCTTTCAAAATTTCGTTTTCGTTTCGATTTTTTTATACAATTAAACAAAAACAAGATTCCTTCGGTAATGTCCTTCGGGGATTTTTGGTTAATCGCTAAGATACCAAATTTATTTATCCACATAATTTATATGCCATGACAAGTCGATTGGAAGACATGCCAAATGTATGGGAAATGATGGTAAACTATGATGGGTTGTCGAAAAAATAGCTTGACGAATTTTTTTTCAAGAACTTTATTACTATCAATAATATGAATCTTTGTTCAAAATACTTAAGAAATTATTAAATTTACTTCTAAAAACATGGAATTGAAATTTTAAATGCCTGTTGGATGCCGTTTGATACCAGTGTTTTAAACAGGTGTTACATCCACTTTTTTGCGTGATAGGTTTCACATGGGAATTTATAATTTTTTTTATTTTAGTAGTTTTTTGGTTTGTTACACTGGTTTAATTCCAGAGCTTTTTACAAGGGCCATTTTCGTATTAATTTCATTTTGTTATTTTCTTTTA
Source organism: Daphnia galeata (assembly GCA_030770115.1). Classification (NCBI taxonomy): domain Eukaryota; kingdom Metazoa; phylum Arthropoda; class Branchiopoda; order Diplostraca; family Daphniidae; genus Daphnia; species Daphnia galeata. The sequence goes on along the minus strand of CM061121.1, from coordinate 4,289,170 downwards.
TTGTGCTATTAAAGTAAATACATCTATTACCATGTTCCAATTACTTTAATTGCAACTCGCGTTTTTTTACATTTATTTTTATTTTTCAAATCTCATCGTAATCATTTTTAACGTGAAGTGGTCTGTTCCGTCATTCATCATTATTTTCCTGAATTTCTGATATATTGAGAAGTTATATCATAATTATATCAAGTGATCACATGACTTGTCTTAATCGCGGTTGTCTTAAGATAAATGCAGATTTACCCAGTTTCACCACTAGAGATATAGTTTCCTTATTGAAAACATGGCTAACGAAAGTAAAGCATTTCGATCGTTTTTTAAGATAGCATATTATGAACTTATTTAGAATATTCATGCATTAATTATCTCAAAATAAACTAGTTTATAAAGTTCATTTGTCAAATAGATGATATAATGTAGTTGTTTTGGTAAGACTATATTTTGGTCTGAGGACTTATTGATATCATTCATTCTAGCAACTGATTTTGTTGGCAGAAACGAAGGTATGCAAACAAAAGTGACAAGACTTTCACTATTCCGCAATCAATCAGATAAAGACTCATTATCTAGTTATAAGATTATCTAGTTGTAAGATTCTTTTCCAATATCTGGTTAAAAGTTACTTAACTAATACCTTATCCCGATTTATTTAATTGGATTCCTTATTTAATCACATTGTTCGTTATTTGTAAAATCTCCATGATTAACTAACTTTATTATATTACGAATTTGAATGATGCGTCATTCATCATCATCATCATCATTTTATTCCTAATATCCGACTTATTGATTGTTGCATCAATACAATATTAATCGATCACATAATTACTTTTAATTATAATTGACAGGAATGAGAAGAAATTCGAAATTGAAAAAGTTTCATCACTAAATATATAGTTTTATTATTAAAAAATATGGCTAACGAAAGTAAAGCATTTCATTCGTTTTTTAAGATAACATATTTTTAATGTATTCCGAATATTTTGCATTAATAATCTTGAAATAAGCTAGTTTATATAGTTCATTTCTCAAAAAATGATATAGTGTAGTTGTTTTGGTAAAACTATATTTTGGTCTAAAGACTTATTGATATCATTCATTCTGGCAACTAATTTTGTTGACAGAAACAAGGTTATGCAAATAAAAGCAACTAGAATTTCACTTACTAGGATTCGGCAACCCACTAAATAACCAGTACGCAAATAAAATAAAATAACTGTAATAAAAACGAACTGAAAATACGACGTTGCTGTTTCCAAAATTATAATAGAATTTCGTACAAAATTTGGTGACAATTGGTCAAACAGGGAAGAAACGTATATCGAATAACATATTGGACTTTTTTGTGCACAATAAACCCTCTGAATTCTACCCTAATACCCTACCCCCTATACCCTACCCCCTATATATTTTCTTTAAGGACCTTCGTATATATATACCAAATATATATATATATACCCTCAGGGATAAATTTTTTAATAAAGCTCAAAAACAGTAGAGTAAAAAAGGCATATTTCCCCATTAGACCAACCACTAAAAAATGCCAGTAGTCAGTATCAGAAAAATATGAATCACGGTGTATCAATTTTAAGGAAAGCCTCGGACAAACAATTTCTAAACTTAAAAAATTGCGAAACGAAAACGAACGTTAACGAAAAGTTCGTTAACAAAACGATCGTTTTCGTTTTGGACAAAAAAACGAAACGAAAACGAAACGAAAAAAAAAAAAAAAAACGAAACGCAGTAAGAATTTCACTAACGCGGCAACACAAGTCCAATGCCAAATGACAATGTTTCTACATTGTACTTATATTTTTAAAAGAAATATTTAAAACCAATGAATAGGAAATTAAATTATCTATACAATGGCTATCTGATTTTTTAAAATAAAGTACCCAAAAAAAGATTAAGTAGACCCCCACCCCCTTCATTTTTTTTTCTTTTTTTCCCCAAAAGAAACAAAAGAGATCTACAATTCTTACGCACATGAATTGTTTATCCGAGGCTTTCCTGTGGTGCTACATGATCTTTCACTTAATTAGGTACACTTGATTTCCCCCAGCAAGCACCTTGTTAAAACCGGCATTTTCACAAATTAAAATTAAATACTTAAAAATCAGAAAACATTCTGTTTTTTTGCGCCAGCGAAGCATCACACTTTATTTTATATGAGATTAGTCTTTAAAAAATAATTTAACCAAATTCAAATATTTTCCCCTATACCATGAAGTTGAAAGCGAAAGTCGTGAAAAAAAAACTAGTAAACTCTTGTGCCACCAGAGGCGCAGTAAATACAGACGCTGAGTACATGTAGCCTAAGCCTTGTTCAAAAATAATAAAAAACTCTGATGACTTATTTTTTTGTATATTGAAAGAAAACTGCGATGAAATTAAACATTGTGTTGACGTAGCAGAAGTCGCAGAACTAGGACACAATAGACCAAATCATCAATCTGAATGAGACCCTTACGTACGTTGTATTTCATTTTACATGAAGATTAGTGAAATTAATAATTATTTATTAAGCTTTAAATTTTTTACGAAATTCGAATTCTCTACCGATGCTTCTTGCTGAACTCTATGCAAAAACCAATGTACCATATTATGCAATCGTGATCAAAATCGTCTTTAACATTTTTTGTTGTTGAAAAAAAAATCCAATAACCCACAGAAACAAAAAAAATCTACCCAAATCTTTAATACTTGACTGAAAATTAATTGCCGTTGAAACTTCATAGAGCCATGAACTGTCATCAGTCTTTTAATTCATCATCAGTCAAATTATCTACACGAGAATAGGAACCGTGTGTCATCAAAGTGTTTTGAAATGTCCTTTTTCCTTGCTCCATCCGCAACAGTTTTCGGTGCAAATCAAACTTTATGGGCAATCCCCGTCTTATTTACCGTTATTGGATTCAATTGATTTATGTATCGTAGTGCAAACATAGGCTGGATATTTTTCAATTTCTTGTGACCATCGAAGCTCAATAACTTTAACTATTGTATTCACAAGAATTCCTAGTAACAGAAGACTTTTGCCGACAAGCCAAAAACCAGTAATTGTATTTTGAAATATGTTATATATTATGAAAATATATCCCTTGGAAATTTATCAGTCAAGAAGTGAATACATAAGGCCTAAACGGTAGTGAGAGGGAGAATTTTCACAATCTTCACTAATCTCAGAATATCACTTAGTCCCTTTTTTTTTTGGGACGTGGACGCAGTCTCTGGTTGAGAAACGCGTTATCTGGAGACTTCGTTATGTCAAGCATCTTCCCTGCTGCAATATTTTTGCCGACCTTCTTGCTTTTACCATGACCTAATTAAAAAAAAAGTCAATTATAACCTTCAAGTATCTGGGTGTTATGACTTTAAATCTACCTTCGGTAACAAGATGATCAAGTTCACAAGTCCACCAATAAGTCCTGTCGTGATCGGGACCCGTAATCCGGTAGTGAAATACAGGAAGTAAAACGCGACGAATACGAAGCCAAGAATGAAGATTATCAACAGCACTTGTGTACGCTGCTGATGACTGCATGGGAAGCTCTTCATTCAATCTTTCATATTTGCACATCCTAAAAAAGGCCGTCAAGATTTAGAAAACTAAGAAAAAAAAAAATAGAAGAAACTAACCATTCACAACAGGCCACAACTTTATCATTCGATACCAATTCAAAATCAACACCTTCTTGTTTTCTCTTCTTGATCTCGACCATGATGTTAAAGGCACAATTATGCTTAGCTAGCTTCTTAGTCCTCCCCGAAGCAGTAACTACAAAAATATTCATTTCAATGTTACAACTTACGGAGACTTTATTGTTTAAGAAATTACCAGAAATATCCAATAATAAGACGGTCAAACTCATTTTGAAAGATTGATTAGGACTCTTCCCTCTTGTTTTTCCAATAAATAAATGGGCAAACCAAATCCAAATTTTGCACATAATTCATGGAATATGGAGACAAAAGTTTTTTCATTTTCCATGATCACAAACGTTATTTATCGCTTCATTTTGTAACAATGTATTTTCTGACAAATGAAATTTGATCAGTGACAAGTGTAGCTACTAACTAACTAGTAACTGTGCTGACAATTGAGAATTGATTATGGACAAGTGATAACGACGACTCGTGAACGACTGAACGTGAATTCAAATTTAAAAATCAAAAGCACCATTCCCGTCCATTCGTTAATCGTTAACCGTTAATCGATGTTCGCTGTGTGGCCGGATCCAAAAGAAAAATTTTAAATTTTAAGAATTTCAGTTTCCAAAAAAATCCAAAGTCTCCAAATTTTTCTTGACTAATAACGTTGACAATAACGTTTTACGTTATTGTAATATATTTCCCAATTTGATTTGTGTATGTGGATTTGTGGGTGTTGTGGCTTCTGTGTCCCCCCGACACCCCTGCAGGACAGATAAAAAGATTACTTTTAATCTGATCGTGAATTTTAAATAGTTCCAGTAATAGCAGCCGATATTCCTTAGGGTTGTGGATTGGTGAAATATGTGGCTTTCATTCTCATGACTTATTATTACATCACAACCAGTGTTTCCTATCTTTTGAAAAAAATAAGATAAGATACAGATAAGATAAGATACTTTTGGTATTTTTTGTGTATCTTATATCTTTCTCATAAATTTCATGTAATATCTTATCTTATTGGTATCTTTGATAAATTTTGCTCAAAGATACAGATAAGATACAGATACTTGCATTTTATCTCATCTATTGAATTTATCAGATAAGATAAGATAAGATACTAAAGAAAAGTGACGGATTTCTGTTTTTTGGCGCCACTTGTGGCTTTGCGTCACAAAATATGTTGTTTAGTATAACCTCAACCGCTCTTTCACATTCACAGCAGTCGAAAATTTGCCAAACTCTCGAACACTTTGTCCAAATTCACACTTTTACACGTGTTAAATGACTGAAGTCATCGTTAATCTTAGCTTACACTCATTATTTTTCAAAAATAGAGAAATAATGAAAATAAAGAAATCTATGTTGCCTAAGATTGCTGCCACTACTAAAGTAAAGGCACTTGAGTTGCTGAAGACATGTAGTACTTCATTCAATATTATTCTTGACATTTGGTCATAAAAACAAATGATGGGATACATCGGATTCAAGTGTCAAGCAGTTACACAGGACTAATACTAGCATGTTCATGTCTTTTTAGCCATGAAGCACATGCTTATGATGCTTATCAAATGCAATACGAAAGTGAACGCTGCTACAATTTACCTATAGTAAACTTTTGTTTTGTTTATTATATGATTCTTGTTTCATTTGATCAGTATGGTCACTATGTAGTATTGTCAAAACTGGCAAAAAATGCAGAAATTCAGCAAAGAACACTGATTCAATGATTACTAAACTTTGCTACAATTTTTTTTTGTTTTTTTTTGAAACTTTTATCTTTTCAAAGTATCTTGTATCTCCTCGGTATCTTATCTTTATCTTATCTTCTCAAGTCATTTTTTCCGATTATCTTATCTTATCTTTTCAATTTCTAGGAGTCAAGTATCTTATCTTATCTTTTTGGACTAAAAAAAAAGATAGGAAACACTGATCACAACGGAAGCAGAAGCACCAATCACGCTGACTTCGCAGGCTATGGCCCTCTAAGATAGGCCTATTCATCTGTTAAGTGGTGAGGAAATAAGTGATCCAAGCATCGCAGGATAAAAACGAAATCTGGTCTTTCTACTCAGAGCTGTACTTAACCCAACCTAACCAAGAAATTAGGAAACCAAAATCCCTACCATGTGTGTCTTCAGGTGCATAACACTAAGAATTTGAGATAATACTTTTTGGAAAGTCATCTTTCAATCTTAAGGGGATTGTTTTGAGGTACCACCACCAGGTCCATTACATCCCTAGTAGAACGAGATATCTTTTAGATATCTTTTAGATATCTACATATCTTTCTGGTGTCTTTTTTTTTTGTTGGCATCTTACAGATATCTTTTAAATAAATACAAAAACATCACCCGTTTATCATATCTATAAAACATTTAGAAAATATCTTTATAAAAACATTTTACGTAAGATATCTAAAATCAAAATAAAAGAACCAAAATGGATTCGAACCCTGATCCTTCATGTTCACTATCCACCTCGCTAACCACTACCCTATCTCGTTCTTTGATACACATAGAAATTATATATTCAGACTGTATTAAACGGACTTTAACTTTTTCCCTTAAGTTACAATGACAAATCTGTAGTAAATCCTGATAGAGACAAATGTAAACTCTTTTTAGACCAATTAAATAATCTTTGCGGCCAGAAAAAAAATTATTTTTGGACAGTTAAAAAACCCAGTTTGAAACCCATTAATTAGACCACCAATAGCCGTCTTTTATCAAGCCTATTCGGACGGTATAGACGACGTCTTTTTTATCCCAAATAAAAATATGTGCGTCTAAATTCGACCGCCAAAAGCCGACTTTTATGTTATCCAGCCTATTCAGACGATCACACAAAGACGTATTTTTTCCGAAATTAAAACCAAGCGTGTTGTCTGGGTATTGAGACACAATGAATGAACAATTCGAGTATCAAGTTATTTAGAATCAATTCATTGAAATCATACAATGTCAAATAAAAAAAAATCCTTTAAAATATACTTTCCACCACTTTTTTCAACGCATTGGAGATTAAGGTAAAGTTGCAAATCTCCTACTAGGAACTGAGGTCCTCAGTTTCCAGCAAACATTTGAAAACGGCAGCCAACGAAGGAGGAACATTGGACCATTGTTGTTTTTAAAATGTAGTTTAATCACGCTTGGATAATTTAACTGTTTGGATGGGCGGATTAGATATGAACTCGATAGTACGACTGGCTAGTTGCAATAAAGTGGTTGCATGCACTCTTGCAAAATCCAACAAGATTTTATAGCTTGCTAATAATACGATTTCTATACGCAAAACAGTTGAAGATTTCAATGGAACCGCAAATCGTCTACCTAGAATCCTACATGTTGCAGATAATATGTATTATCTTTCTTAAAACATAAATCCAATTGGTAAAAAAGTATATTTCTTATTTATGTTCTTTTAGTATGTAATGTTGGTATAGTGGTTAGCGAGTGAGGCTACCATTCTGAAAATCAGACGTTCGATCCCCACAGACGACAAAAAACAAGTTCTCGAATGAATTATACGAGAAAGTGAAAACCAAAGATTTATTTAAAATATCTATCAAAGATTTATAATAGATATATTTAAGATATCTAAGAAAGATATATATTAGATATTCAAGAAAGATATCTTTAAGAGATGACAATAGGTTACTAGATAGTTATCAATAAGATATGTTTCTGGTAGATAACTCTTTGTCTTATAGCTATCTAAAAGATATCTCGTTCTACTAGGGATGCCCCTTTTGTCGTCATTGTCCCTTCCTAGATACCTAGCCAAAAGAAATGGATTCTACCAAACAACACCTACACACTTCAAATGGTAAAGCAGAGCAAACAAAAAGCTGCACCAAATTCACCTGCTATTGCTTATATCCCAAGTGTATGTCTGACAAAATATTTGGAGTCTAGATTTTGTATTCTGTCATGTTAATTCTATTTTTCAATGACAGGATGAAAGAAAAAAAATAATGTTGATGCAAAAAGAGTAGCTGCTGAAAATAAGAGACAGCGGAGTAAAAAAAAGCTAGGCCTGGCCATTCAGAAATGTAAAGGAGTTCAAGAAGAATATATGGCTCTTGTTATAGATGCCGTGTTGCTGGAGAAGAAGCTAAAAAATTTCAAGTTGAAAATAATCTGAGTCTAGCTGAAATGGTCTCAGTCTGGGAAGAAAATCAATAAACTGTTTCATTTACCATACCGTCAGCTGCTTTTCAAAATGGTCTAAGAAGAGACTTGGTTTTATCAGAGGTGATATCTCTCGTTGAAGACTCTACAAATGACGATACGGTTGAAACACTGAGAGAAAAAGAAGAAATCTATGAAGACGTACGAAGTGCAACTAAAAAAAATAATAAAGAATAAACGCCTTTTTCAAATATTTTAGTTGACTTTACCTTTATATGCTTTGTAGAATTCAGTTGCGTTCAAAGTTTTTTTTCAGTTTTCCTTTCCCTTGATGGCTATATTCGATAACAACCTCCTTGTCTAAGCAATTCTTTAATAAAAGCTTGGAAGAATCAGCAAGAGTACCTTCTCCCAAAGATATAAGGTAACGAACCCTAAGAGAAAAAAATAACTTGCTTTAAATGAGGACATTTAAAAGATGGAAATAGGCTTACAAAATATATCTTGAAACGTGTTTGAAGCAGCTCCCTCTCCAATGAAAGAAAGTCTTCCATGGAAGAAATAGGGAAATCGGGAAGTTTTTCAACGAAATCGTCGTGTTCTTCCTCAGACTTAGTGATTGGTCTACTAGCAACCAGGGACTGAACCAAGTCAACCAACCAAGTCCACGATCTCATTTGGTAGCTTAATACTCCAAGCGGATTGTTCAGCATCTGACAGCAAAAATCATTTTAAGGATATATTTCATTGTACAAAAAAAAGAAACAACCATTTTACAATGGGTATCATTGGGCACATAATCGAAGCGATACACAGTTATGCTGGTGGGTGACGAATAGGAAAAAGATTATGGTTGGGCGGATTGTGTACGGATCGACGGCGGATGGTTATCCATCGAAGTGTATTGATTTTCCAAGGTAAATATGGGGTATGAGACCAAGGAGGGAAGAAGTAACGTGCTTCTCGTACAGAAGTGAAATGGTAAGATATTCGGACGTCAGCCTCTCCGGTCGAAGCGACACTGACTAGTTATGAGGAAAATACTCGTATTTGAGTTGGGAGAAATATTGCTAGACCGAAAATAAATATCGCGCATAATTCATGGAAAATGCTTACAAATGGTTTTTCCCTTTTTTCCATTATTTCTTCTGATTTATAGCAGAATGTAACAGTGACAACCGAGACGACTCGTGAACGACTGAACCTGAACGTTTAAAAAATTCAAAAGCACTATTCGTTAACCGTAAATCCGGGATCTGGATTGCCGATTCAGTTACTGGGTGATATTATAGAAAAGAAACTGCTGAAACCATTACTACATTCCGGTTTCCTTCGATGAACAATATAGTGATTTTCCACGTCAAGTACTAACCAGCAATAATCACTGCTTTGTTTCTTGACTACTAAAAACTCCTTTAGTATTTTTCTGTATGCTCTTCTTCGAGGATATCCATTGTAGGCTTGACATTATTTCATCTTATTGAGCTCGACTTTTTGATGTACTCTACCGCATCAAACTTTGAATTCCATGTGGTTTACCTGGAGTTTTAAGCTACCAATCTTGATGTCCATTTTTTTTGCGAAAAGTAACTTGTCGCTAAGTTTAATTGATAACTCATCCCAATTCTTTGATGTGCTTTCCAGGGGATGCATGCTTGAAGCAAATTAAGTTAGCGAAACAAAAAGCTGGCGACATAATTCAATTTGGTTACGAATATGTTTTCAAGTATTGATTGACCTTATTCTCACTAGAAATTCATTATCCCTGAGGTATATTTATATACGAAGGTCCTTAACAATATAGGGTGTGGGGTATAGGGGGTAGGGTAGTAGTAGCTAGTAGTGAAATTCAGAGGGTTTATTGTCCATTTAGTTATCCTTTATACGTTTCTTCCCTGAATGACCAATCGTCACCAAATTTTGTACATAATTCTGTCAAAATTTGACACAGAGCTTTACGGGGTTTTCATTTGTTTTTATTGCTGTTTTAGAAATTTAATTTGCGTATTTATTACCTAGCTGAATCCAAGTTAGTGAATTCGCTTTGTTTGCTTAACCCTTTAACTGTCACTGTAGTGCAGTCAGTGCTCAGTATTGTCAACAACTAGAGAAAAAAGTTGTTTTCAGAAGAATTCTTAAAGTGGACTGCCGATTATGGTGCTGGTAAGTCAAGTTTTAGGAAATAATTCTTATTTGCAGTCTTATCATCAGCAAAATTTCAGTAAAGTAAAATGTTTCCTGAAGAAAAGACTGTGAATAAGAATTTCTGCTGGCATGGTCCAGTTTTAGGAAATTATTCTTATTCGCAGTCTTTTCATTAGTAAAATCTCAGTAAAGTAAAAGTTTGCTGAAGAAAAGACCGCGAATAAATAAAGAAAGTTGTGGGAGTGGGTCAGCTGTTTGTCAATCAAAACAGTGTAACAAATGTGACTAAAAGTGTAACAAGTGTAACTAATTCATACTATAGTTAGTTATTAAACGTTTATCGGAAACCATTTGATGGGGAACCAACTAGCATGGACTGGTATAATAGGCACTATATGTGTACAAGCTAATGCTTGAATATTGAATATGATGTTCTTTTTGTTTCAGTTCCTACACATGATTTTACCTGTGGAACACTATCATCAAGACTTATCAGATTTAGAATATGATTCCAGGTAAAACGATTTTTTTAGATGAGAACCGCTGAATCGTAATCTTTTTTTGTTTATTTATTTTGCAGTTTGGGATGTACCAGATTTTTCAAAGTTGCTGAGCGTTACTCCTGAATAGTACAAAGTATATGTAAAATCAAACTTTGATTAATTGAGTTCCAAAGGATACCTCAGAAAGAAAATTGAGATTTTCAGCATGTGTTATACCACGTATTTGTCCAATGGTTGTGGTATAATCGAATTTTTTTGTTTCGGTGGCTTACTTGGGTCCCTTGCATGCCCCAGGACCAGTATTTTTAATTATTTGACATGTATGTAGGATCTCAGAAGTTTCCAAATGCGTTTTGTGGGTAATTTAATAGCTGTAGGGGAGACCGGGGCTATGTGGGACAAGGGGCAATGTTGGACAGAGCAATTAAAATATGTTAAAATTGTTTAAAAATTATGAAATAAATGCAGTGTATGCTAAATGATGTTTTGTTTGTCCTCTAAACTTTTTTAATTGAAATACTGTTTATTTTTCGAGTTTTATGGAAAATTAAAAAAAATGGGATTTTGAAAAATATTTTTATTGACATCTTTACTTTTTTTATATTTTCTCCACTTATACTTCATATAACAAATAAAGAGACAGCACTTCTGAAAGAGAAAAGAATTTCCTTTCTACCAGTGGTTGTTTTAATAAAAATAATTCAGCCGTTGCAGAGAAAAATGCTGGCCCCTGCCTCTGTCCCATTAAAAAAATTACCAAACATAAGCAAATAACAGGGAATCACTCCTATGCTTTTATTTTTTCTTAATTTATCTTTAAACGAATTTGGCAGCGGAAAAACAAAAAGTGTCCCACATAGCCCCGGTCTCCCCTACTCTGTATTCTGAAGCATTGGTTACTCGTGAATAGTACAAAGTACATGTAAAATCAAACCTTGATTAATTGAGTTCCAAATGATATCTCAGAAAGAAAATTGAGATTTTCAACATGTGTTATACCACGTATTTGTCCAATGGTTGTGATATAATCCGATTTTTTGTTTCAGTGGCTTACTTGGGTCCCCTTGCATGCCCCAGGACCAGTATTTTTAATTATTTGACATGAATGTAGGATCCCAGAAGTTTCCAAATGCGTTTTGTGGGTAATTAAATAGCTGTACTCTGTATTCTGAAGCATTGGTTACTCCTGAATAGTACAAAGTATATGTAAAATCAAACCTTGATTAATTGAGTTGCAAAGGATACCTCAGAAAGAAAATTGAGATTTTCAGCATGTGTTATACCACGTATTTGTCCAATGGCTGTGGTATAATCCGATTTTTTTGTTTCGGTGGCTTACTTGGGTCCCTTGCATGCCTCAGGACCAGTATTTTTAATTATTTGACATGTAGGTAGGATCCCAGAAGTTTCCAAATGCGTTTTGTGGGTAAATTAACAGCTGTACTCTGTATTCTGAAGCATTGGTTACTCCTAAATAGTACAAAGTATTATTAAAATCAAAAATTTGATTGACGGGGTTTCAATGCCGCCCTAAGGGAGAATATTTTTATTTTAATCTTATGTTACAGCCCGTATAAACACAATGGCTATGGTATCTTCCGATTTTTTTTGTATGGTTGGTGTACTTGGGTCCCCTAGTATGCCCCAGAACCATTATTTGTCAAGGATACCATTTACAAGGAGGCCTAGGGTAAAAAAAGACTTAAAGAAATCAAATGAAAAATGTAATCCTGTGAACTAATTGTTAAGTTTCAAAAGTGAACATGTTTCTGGGATTCCAGAAATTTAAAAATGGGTATTATGGGTAGTCTAATACCTGTACAATATATTCTGGACTAATGGTTACTGCTGTAATGTAAAAAGTATTATTAAAATCAAAAATTTGATTGACTGGGTTTCAATGCCGCCCCCAGGAAGAACATTTTTATTTTAATCTTATGTTACAGCCCGTATAAACACAATGGCTATGGTATCTTCCAATTTTTTTCTATGGTTGGTGTACTTGGGTCCCCTAGTATGCCCCAGAACCATTATTTGTCAAGGATACCATTTACAAGGAGGCCTAGGGTAAAAAAAGACTTAAAGAAATCAAATGAAAAATGTAATCCTGTGAACTAATTGTTAAGTTTCCAAATTGAACATGTTTCTGGGATTCCAGAAATTTTAAAATGGGTATTATGGGTAGTCTAATACCTGTACAATATATTCTGGACTAATGGTTACTGCTGTAATGTACAAAGTATTATTAAAATCAAAAATTTGATTGAATGGGTTTCAATGCCGCCCTCAGGAAGAACATTTTTATTTTAATCTTATGTTACAGCCCGTATAAACACAATGGCTATGGTATCTTCCGATTTTTTTCTATGGTTGGTGTACTTGGGTCCCCTAGTATGCCCCAGAACCATTATTTGTCAAGGATACCATTTACAAGGAGGCCTAGGGTAAAAAAAGACTTAAAGAAATCCAATGAAAAATGTAATCCTGTGAACTAATTGTTAAGTTTCAAAATTGAACATGTTTCTGGGATTCCAGAAATTATAAAATGGGTATTATGGGTAGTCTAATACCTGTACAATATATTATGGACTAATGGTTACTGCTGTAATGTACAAAGTATTATTAAAATCAAAAATTTGATTGACTGGGTTTCAATGCCGCCCTCAGGAAGAACATTTTTATTTAAATCTTATGTTACAGCCCGTATAAACACAATGGCTATGGTATCTTCCGATTTTTTTCTATGGTTGGTGTACTTGGGTCCCCTAGTATGCCCCAGAACCATTATTTGTCAAGGATACCATTTACAAGGAGGCCTAGGGTAAAAAAGACATAAAGAAATCAAATGAAAAATGTAATCCTGTGAACTAATTGTTAAGTTTCAAAATTGAACATGTTTCTGGGATTCCAGAAATTTTAAAATGGGTATTATGGGTAGTCTAATACCTGTACAATATATTCTGGACTAATGGTTACTGCTGTAATGTACAAAGTATTATTAAAATGAAAAATTTGATTGACTGGGTTTCAATGCCGCCCTAAGGAAGAACATTTACATTTTAATCTTATGTTACAGCCCGTATAAACACAATGGCTATGGTATCTTCCGATTTTTTTCTATGGTTAGTGTACTTGGGTCCCCTAGTATGCCCCAGAACCATTATTTGTCAAGGATACCATTTACAAGGAGGCCTAGGGTAAAAAAAGACTTAAAGAAATCAAATGAAAAATGTAATCCTGTGAACTAATTGTTAAGTTTCCAAATTGAACGTGTTTCTGGGATTCCAGAAATTTTAAAATGGGTATTATGGGTAGTCTAATACCTGTACAATATATTCTGGACTAATGGTTACTGCTGTAATGTACAAAGTATTATTAAAATCAAAAATTTGATTGACTGGGTTTCAATGCCGCCCTCAGGAAGAACATTTTTATTTTAATCTTATGTTACAGCCCGTATAAACACAATGGCTATGGTATCTTCCGATTTTTTTCTATGGTCGGTGTACTTGGGTCCCCTAGTATGCCCCAGAACCATTATTTGTCAAGGATACCATTTACAAGGAGGCCTAGGGTAAAAAAAGACTTAAAGAAATCAAATGAAAAATGTAATCCTGTGAACTAATTGTTAAGTTTCAAAATTGAACATGTTTCTGGGATTCCAGAAATTTTAAAATGGGTATTATGGGTAGTCTAATACCTGTACAATATATTCTGGACTAATGGTTACTGCTGTAATGTACAAAGTATTATTAAAATGAAAAATTTGATTGACTGGGTTTCAATGCCGCCCTCAGGAAAAACATTTTTATTTTAATCTTATGTTACAGCCCGTATGAACACAATGGCTATGGTATCTTCCGATTTTTTTCTATGGTTGGTGTACTTGGGTCCCCTAGTATGCCCCAGAACCATTATTTGTCAAGGATACCATTTACAAGGAGGCCTAGGGTAAAAAAAGACTTAAAGAAATCAAATGAAAAATGTAATCCTGTGAACTAATTGTTAAGTTTCAAAATTGAACATGTTTCTGGGATTCCAGAAATTTTAAAATGGGTATTATGGGTAGTCTAATACCTGTACAATATATTCTGGACTAATGGTTACTGCTGTAATGTACAAAGTATTATTAAAATGAAAAATTTGATTGACTGGGTTTCAATGCCGCCCTCAGGAAGAACATTTTTATTTTAATCTTATGTTACAGCCCGTATAAACATAATGGCTATGGTATCTTCCGATTTGTTTCTATGGTTGGTGTACTTGGGTCCCCTAGTATGCCCCAGAACCATTATTTGTCAAGGATACCATTTACAAGGAGGCCTAGGGTAAAAAAAGACTTAAAGAAATCAAATGAAAAATGTAATCGTGTGAACTAATTGTTAAGTTTCAAAAGTGAACATATTTCTGGGATTCCAGAAATTTTAAAATGGGTATTATGGGTAGTCTAATACCTGTACAATATATTCTGGACAGATGGTTACTGCTCTAATGTACAAAGTATTATTAAAATCAAAAATTTGATTGACTGGGTTTCAATGCCGCCCTCAGGAAGAACATTTTTATTTTAATCTTATGTTACAGCCCGTATAAACACAATGGCTATGGTATCTTCCGATTTTTTTCTATGGTCGGTGTACTTGGGTCCCCTAGTATGCCCCAGAACCATTATTTGTCAAGGATACCATTTACAAGGAGGCCTAGGGTAAAAAAAGACTTAAAGAAATCCAATGAAAAATGTAATCCTGTGAACTAATTGTTAAGTTTCAAAATTGAACATGTTTCTGGGATTCCAGAAATTTTAAAATGGGTATTATGGGTAGTCTAATACCTGTACAATATATTCTGGACTAATGGTTACTGCTGTAATGTACAAAGTATTATTAAAATCAAAAATTTGATTGACTGGGTTTCAATGCCGCCCTCAGGAAGAACATTTATATTTTAATGTTATGTTACAGCCCGTATAAACACAATGGCTATGGTATCTTCCGATTTTTTTCTATGGTTGGTGTACTTGGGTCCCCTAGTATGCCCCAGAACCATTATTTGTCAAGGATACCATTTACAAGGAGGCCTAGGGTAAAAAAAGACTTAAAGAAATCAAATGAAAAATGTAATCCTGTGAACTAATTGTTAAGTTTCAAAATTGAACATGTTTCTGGGATTCCAGAAATTTTAAAATGGGTATTATGGGTAGTCTAATACCTGTACAATATATTCTGGACTAATGGTTACTGCTGTAATGTACAAAGTATTATTAAAATCAAAAATTTGATTGACTGGGTTTCAATGCCGCCCTCAGGAAGAACATTTTTATTTTAATCTTATGTTACAGCCCGTATAAACACAATGGCTATGGTATCTTCCGATTTTTTTCTATGGTCGGTGTACTTGGGTCCCCTAGTATGCCCCAGAACCATTATTTGTCAAGGATACCATTTACAAGGAGGCCTAGGGTAAAAAAAGACTTAAAGAAATCCAATGAAAAATGTAATCCTGTGAACTAATTGTTAAGTTTCAAAATTGAACATGTTTCTGGGATTCCAGAAATTTTAAAATGGGTATTATGGGTAGTCTAATACCTGTACAATATATTCTGGACTAATGGTTACTGCTGTAATGTACAAAGTATTATTAAAATCAAAAATTTGATTGACTGGGTTTCAATGCCGCCCTCAGGAAGAACATTTATATTTTAATGTTATGTTACAGCCCGTATAAACACAATGGCTATGGTATCTTCCGATTTTTTTCTATGGTTGGTGTACTTGGGTCCCCTAGTATGCCCCAGAACCATTATTTGTCAAGGATACCATTTACAAGGAGGCCTAGGGTAAAAAAAGACTTAAAGAAATCAAATGAAAAATGTAATCCTGTGAACTAATTGTTAAGTTTCAAAATTGAACATGTTTCTGGGATTCCAGAAATTTTAAAATGGGTATTATGGGTAGTCTAATACCTGTACAATATATTCTGGACTAATGGTTACTGCTGTAATGTACAAAGTATTATTAAAATCAAAAATTTGATTGACTGGGTTTCAATGCCGCCCTCAGGAAGAACATTTTTATTTTAATCTTATGTTACAGCCCGTATAAACACAATGGCTATGGTATCTTCCGATTTTTTTCTATGGTTGGTGTACTTGGGTCCCCTAGTATGCCCCAGAACCATTATTTGTTAAGGATACCATTTACAAGGAGGCCTAGGGTAAAAAAAGACTTAAAGAAATCAAATGAAAAATGTAATCCTGTGAACTAATTGTTAAGTTTCAAAAGTGAACATGTTTCTGGGATTCCAGAAATTTTAAAATGGGTATTATGGGTAGTCTAATACCTGTACAATATATTCTGGACTAATGGTTACTGCTGTAATGTACAAAGTATTATTAAAATCAAAAATTTGATTGACTGGGTTTCAATGCCGCCCTCAGGAAGAACATTTTTATTTTAATCTTATGTTACAGCCCGTATAAACACAATGGCTATGGTATCTTCCGATTTTTTTCTATGGTCGGTGTACTTGGGTCCCCTAGTATGCCCCAGAACCATTATTTGTCAAGGATACCATTTACAAGGAGGCCTAGGGTAAAAAAATACTTAAAGAAATCAAATGAAAAATGTAATCGTGTGAACTAATTGTTAAGTTTCAAAAGTGAACATATTTCTGGGATTCCAGAAATTTTAAAATGGGTATTATGGGTAGTCTAATACCTGTACAATATATTCTGGACTAATGGTTACTGCTGTAATGTACAAAGTATTATTAAAATCAAAAATTTGATTGACTGGGTTTCAATGCCGCCCTCAGGAAGAACATTTTTATTTTAATCTTATGTTACAGCCCGTATAAACACAATGGCTATGGTATCTTCCGATTTTTTTCTATGGTCGGTGTACTTGGGTCCCCTAGTATGCCCCAGAACCATTATTTGTCAAGGATACCATTTACAAGGAGGCCTAGGGTAAAAAAAGACTTAAAGAAATCCAATGAAAAATGTAATCCTGTGAACTAATTGTTAAGTTTCAAAATTGAACATGTTTCTGGGATTCCACAAATTTTAAAATGGGTATTATGGGTAGTCTAATACCTGTACAATATATTCTGGACTAATGGTTACTGCTGTAATGTACAAAGTATTATTAAAATGAAAAATTTGATTGACTGGGTTTCAATGCCGCCCTCAGGAAAAACATTTTTATTTTAATCTTATGTTACAGCCCGTCTGAACACAATGGCTATGGTATCTTCCGATTTTTTTCTATGGTTGGTGTACTTGGGTCCCCTAGTATGCCCCAGAACCATTATTTGTCAAGGATACCATTTACAAGGAGGTCTAGGGTAAAAAAAGACTTAAAGAAATCAAATGAAAAATGTAATCCTGTGAACTAATTGTTAAGTTTCAAAATTGAACATGTTTCTGGGATTCCAGAAATTTTAAAATGGGTATTATGGGTAGTCTAATACCTGTACAATATATTCTGGACTAATGGTTACTGCTGTAATGTACAAAGTATTATTAAAATGAAAAATTTGATTGACTGGGTTTCAATGCCGCCCTCAGGAAGAACATTTTTATTTTAATCTTATGTTACAGCCCGTATAAACATAATGGCTATGGTATCTTCCGATTTGTTTCTATGGTTGGTGTACTTGGGTCCCCTAGTATGCCCCAGAACCATTATTTGTCAAGGATACCATTTACAAGGAGGCCTAGGGTAAAAAAAGACTTAAAGAAATCAAATGAAAAATGTAATCGTGTGAACTAATTGTTAAGTTTCAAAAGTGAACATATTTCTGGGATTCCAGAAATTTTAAAATGGGTATTATGGGTAGTCTAATACCTGTACAATATATTCTGGACTAATGGTTACTGCTGTAATGTACAAAGTATTATTAAAATCAAAAATTTGATTGACTGGGTTTCAATGCCGCCCTCAGGAAGAACATTTTTATTTTAATCTTATGTTACAGCCCGTATAAACACAATGGCTATGGTATCTTCCGATTTTTTTCTATGGTCGGTGTACTTGGGTCCCCTAGTATGCCCCAGAACCATTATTTGTCAAGGATACCATTTACAAGGAGGCCTAGGGTAAAAAAAGACTTAAAGAAATCCAATGAAAAATGTAATCCTGTGAACTAATTGTTAAGTTTCAAAATTGAACATGTTTCTGGGATTCCAGAAATTTTAAAATGGGTATTATGGGTAGTCTAATACCTGTACAATATATTCTGGACTAATGGTTACTGCTGTAATGTACAAAGTATTATTAAAATCAAAAATTTGATTGACTGGGTTTCAATGCCGCCCTCAGGAAGAACATTTATATTTTAATGTTATGTTACAGCCCGTATAAACACAATGGCTATGGTATCTTCCGATTTTTTTCTATGGTCGGTGTACTTGGGTCCCCTAGTATGCCCCAGAACCATTATTTGTCAAGGATACCATTTACAAGGAGGCCTAGGGTAAAAAAATACTTAAAGAAATCAAATGAAAAATGTAATCCTGTGAACTAATTGTTAAGTTTCAAAATTGAACATGTTTCTGGGATTCCAGAAATTTTAAAATGGGTATTATGGGTAGTCTAATACCTGTACAATATATTCTGGACTAATGGTTACTGCTGTAATGTACAAAGTATTATTAAAATCAAAAATTTGATTGACTGGGTTTCAATGCCGCCCTCAGGAAGAACATTTTTATTTTAATCTTATGTTACAGCCCGTATAAACACAATGGCTATGGTATCTTCCGATTTTTTTCTATGGTTGGTGTACTTGGGTCCCCTAGTATGCCCCAGAACCATTATTTGTCAAGGATACCATTTACAAGGAGGCCTAGGGTAAAAAAAGACTTAAAGAAATCAAATGAAAAATGTAATCCTGTGAACTAATTGTTAAGTTTCAAAATTGAACATGTTTCTGGGATTCCAGAAATTTTAAAATGGGTATTATGGGTAGTCTAATACCTGTACAATATATTCTGGACTAATGGATGGTGTAATATATTCATAGCCATGGTTGGTGTACTTGGGTCCCCTAGTATGCCCCAGAACCATTATTTGTCAAGGATACCATTTACAAGGAGGCCTAGGGTAAAAAAAGACTTAAAGAAATCAAATGAAAAATGTAATCCTGTGAACTAATTGTTAAGTTTCAAAATTGAACATGTTTCTGGGATTCCAGAAATTTTAAAATGGGTATTATGGGTAGTCTAATACCTGTACAATATATTCTGGACTAATGGTTACTGCTGTAATGTACAAAGTATTATTAAAATGAAAAATTTGATTGACTGGGTTTCAATGCCGCCCTCAGGAAGAACATTTTTATTTTAATCTTATGTTACAGCCCGTATAAACATAATGGCTATGGTATCTTCCGATTTGTTTCTATGGTTGGTGTACTTGGGTCCCCTAGTATGCCCCAGAACCATTATTTGTCAAGGATACCATTTACAAGGAGGCCTAGGGTAAAAAAAGACTTAAAGAAATCCAATGAAAAATGTAATCCTGTGAACTAATTGTTAAGTTTCAAAATTGAACATGTTTCTGGGATTCCAGAAATTTTAAAATGGGTATTATGGGTAGTCTAATACCTGTACAATATATTCTGGACTAATGGTTACTGCTGTAATGTACAAAGTATTATTAAAATGAAAAATTTGATTGACTGGGTTTCAATGCCGCCCTCAGGAAAAACATTTTTATTTTAATCTTATGTTACAGCCCGTATGAACACAATGGCTATGGTATCTTCCGATTTTTTTCTATGGTCGGTGTACTTGGGTCCCCTAGTATGCCCCAGAACCATTATTTGTCAAGGATACCATTTACAAGGAGGCCTAGGGTAAAAAAATACTTAAAGAAATCAAATGAAAAATGTAATCCTGTGAACTAATTGTTAAGTTTCAAAATTGAACATGTTTCTGGGATTCCAGAAATTTTAAAATGGGTATTATGGGTAGTCTAATACCTGTACAATATATTCTGGACTAATGGTTACTGCTGTAATGTACAAAGTATTATTAAAATCAAAAATTTGATTGACTGGGTTTCAATGCCGCCCTCAGGACGCCAGCCAACTTGACTTTGGCGGCGTATATCGGACAGTCGCTGAGAGACTGTTTCATACGTCGATAGCTTGCGTGGCAGTTTGGAATAGTCATCAAATTTCCATAATCGACGAATTGGACTCGAATGCCGGCTGTCAAAACTTGGAGTACCTGGGCGCGATACCACTCACCGTTTTCGGGGAAGAGAGCCAGGCACGGTAGTCCTGCCACAGGGTCAATCAATGGCTCCGCATGAGCAACAGACTTGCGATCTCTTTCATTCACATTGGTAAGCTGTTTCTCAAGTGCGCTGTACTGAATGTAGAATTCGGTCGGCGAATAGGCATAGCAAACAGACACGCGTTCCAGTTTGTTGGATTTCCGTTTGAATCCTATAGAAGCATAGTTAGTGGCGTAGTTAATGCTCGTCGCCGCCTTGACAGTCTTTAGTGGTGGTGCTTTACTGCCATCTGAAGAAGAATGAAATAGAGTAATTACGGCCAATGTTGAGCTGCTGGGAAAAATAAGGCGTGACAGCCGTGTGCGCAGGCTCCAAAATTTGACTTACCATTCGTTTGGCGACCGCTAGGGACTGGCCAGCTCTGCAACACAGGCGTACTGTTCAGCGGCACTGTAGCTTGTCTCCTTCCGTAGTCACTGCGCCGGCCACCATTCGTAGCTGCCACGGCTGCGAGCGCGGTGTGAATGCTTCCATCACGTCTCACAGTCGTGCATTGGTTGACGGGCGCCTCACTCACGTCCACAGCAACGCTCGTCTCTGGAGTTTTTGCCGATGAGCCGACAGTTGCGATGGTGGACTGTGTCGTCACCGCTGACAAATCAGCAGCGTGCCTATGTGAAAATCTTTTTCCTTCCAAGGTCCGAATCCCACTGCACGTGGTCGTCTGCGCTCTGGTTAATACAGATCCATTGCTTTGAATCCGCTGCTGTCGAGTGTTTTTTGCTGACAGTGTTGGTTCTTCTGAACACCATTAGCCGTGGCACCAACTCTGGTCGGCAAAGCCATTGATTTTTTCTACTTTCCGCCCCTTTTTTTCACTTATTTTTTTTATTTTTATTTTTTTCCTTTGTTTCTTTTTCTTCACTTTTTTTACTTTATTTTCCCTTTTTTCTCACTTTCCTTCATTTATTGTTACTTTCTCTTACTTTTTTAAACTTTTTCTCATTCTTTTATTTTTACATCGCCTACGGGAAAGCCTTTGGCAGCCGATGACAAACATTGTTTAATCACATAGTGTAAATTATGTAAATAAGGATATTAAAGGATGTAAAGATAATTGTGTTGATTTGTGTGTTGATAATTGTGATGATGATGATTGTGATTTGTGTTTAAATAAGGATGTAAAGATAACAATAAGGATATTTAGAAGGCATAAATTAAAATTTTTAATCAAAAAATTTCAGTTGTCAGACAATTTATTTCAACAAACACAGTTTTTTTAAGAATTGCGTCAAATCTTTTGCGGTTGTAGCATCGAACAATAAATGTCTTGATTCTCCAACTTGCATGTGGCGTGGATCAGGTACAGTGCAAACATATTTATCACAGGAATGAAACCCGAGAATCGATTGCTCATATTCAGTTAGCTTCCCGGTTAGATTATTTTCAATTTCTTCCGCTTTATACCAGTCACACAATGCACACATCTTTCCGACGTTTCGACTATCCGCATCCCATTCCCACATAGCAGCAGATTTTTTAGTATTGTTTTCAAGAACAAATGATAGCACCCTTCGATGTTTTCATGAACATCATCCAAACACGATATAATAGGAAAGGTACACTCTCGGCTATCCCCAAGACCGGCGGGTGTTAAATAAAGGGTCCCAAGACTCCCCACCAGGTTCGCTAGGTTAGTAGGCCGATCGCCTCTCGGGGGTATAGTAAAAAAAGGGGTTTTTCGTTCGTAATTCAGAAAATTACCCTATAAATTGGTCCAGAAATTGAATGAATTGAAACTTTATTTAATTCCCTATCCTTCAATACCAAATTCATCTTGTTTAAACAATTTTTTCATTCTTAAATTTATGATTGAAAATCGCAATTTTTTGAAAATTGCGCCTTTTGCAACATTGCCAATTTCTCAATATGACGCTTGTCTTCTCGAAAACCAGTGAGTTTGTGGTAGGACGTGTTTTGAGTTTCCAATTGAGGTAAAATATGGTTTAATATAAAGTTTGTTCTTTTACAAGAAGTTTTTATCACTGGTAGAGAGAAGACAAGCGTTTTTTTAGAAAAGGCGCAATTTTCAAAAAATTGCGATTTTCAATCATAAATTTAAGAATGAAAAAATTGCATAAACAAGATGAATTTGGTATTGAAGGATAGGGAATTAAATAAAGTTTCAATTCATTCAATTTCTGGACCAATTTACTGGTAATTTTCTGAATTACGAACGAAAAAACCCCTTTTTTTACTATACCCCCGAGAGGCGATCGGCCTACTAACCTAGCGAACCTGGTGGGGAATCTTGGGACCCTTTACTAAAAACCCGCCGTTTCTTCCAAGAGCCAGGGATAGCTCGAGAGTGTACCTTTCCTCTTATATCGTGATCCAAACATTGAAACACACAGTAATCCCCAACCTGAATTTTTTTACGCTTCTCTACTATTTTAATGACATGCTTGTTTTGCTCTGTGAAGCTCACAGATTGCATTACTCTTAGTCTCCTATCGTTGCTTAATTTCTTTACACCACTTTCGAGGTACCACACTATTGCAGATTTCTTAAATAATCTAATGGAACCATCCTCCCTGCGAATTTTAGCAAAAGGACTGGTTTCAATACTAGAATAATTGTTTGTAGTCAGGTTTGAATAGTCTTTAAGGTTTGCGCTTTGAAGAGATGTCATTAAATTCACCCTTTCAACGCCGAGGTCGTCAGCATTCACTTCATGTACTTCGTCATCCTCTCTATCACTCTCATCTTCGTCATCTAAAGGGGTTGATCTCGATGGTATTATCGGAGTAAGCGCTTGATTTTTACTTAAATATCGCTTTGTAAGATCTTGAGGAAAGGAATACTTTTTGCGGCAGGCACTTATTTTCAAGCCTGTTGCATATGAAATAAATAAAATCAGCTAACATTTAATTGTGTTGCATTTTTTAATCGATTTACCTAACAGGGAAAGTTCTTTTTCGGCATTTGCTTGAGCCTCAAGAACAGTTTTTTTCTATTTCTTCTTGATTGGGTAGTTCATGGACGATGTAATCAGAATTATCTTGCTCATCAAACGGCCTCTTAGCTCTAGGATAAACAACCCCATCTTTAATGTTTTCGGCAGTTGCCCGGAGACTCACGTCTACTTTTTTTCCCTTATCAACCGCAAAACTTTTCAGGCTGAAATTAGTTTGGGTTGAAGATCATGAAGATGCAGATCGGAGCAGCCTAAACAATCCTTCGCACGACTGACTTGTAAATTTCCAGGGCAAAAAACAGATGAGGCAGATTTTCTTTTTTGAGGTGCATCATAATGAGAAGTAAAGAGTGAGCATTGACTTCAACGCACTCACTTATATTTGGTGTCACGAAATTTTGTTGCAAGTTATATGCATCATCGCAAAGGATCCAATATCGCCATAAGCGAAAGGAGAAGTTGGCAAACCAAATCATATAAATTCTTTCCAAGGGCTTCAGGTTTCTGTCTAAATAACTAGACGTGCAACACGCTATAAGCTGCAAATAATGACATGTGGCCTGTGAACCTGTTATTATAGATTACGGTTATATTTAACGCGCTTAGTTTGATTTACTATATTTACTTCTATACCTGGAACATGCTCTTTTAATAAGCATCTTATGTTAGGGCTGCATAATCTTTCAACGGCATCATAGTTCATTTTGTCATGTTGGTTGACATCGCCATCTCGTAATAAGTGATGGTCCTTAGATACTCTTCGGAGTAAATGTTCTAAGTCGGAGCAGCTGGCAATTTTATTGCCCATCACCATGAATATCCCCCTTTTTCTCTTCAGCAAACGTACTCTGAGTTTTGCTCCGAGATGGATAGTGTCTTGAACAGGAATTTTTTCGGTGACTGCTTGCGCAGCAAACCAAGGGCACTTATTTCTCAATGCAAACAGCGGGTTCTCCGGAATATTCAATGTTTTTTCTGAATGTTCAATTATTATTTAGAATTTTTAGTCTCTCACTTAAAAAGGCATTATATGCTTACTTCTTATTCTATTTGATGGACCGCCTATTCCTAATTGCAGAGTATCGCGCATCATTTTTAATTCACGCGGATCCCCGTCCGCAGAATAAGTCTCTACCCGAATGCCATTGTTATTCAGTTCTGATGTTATAAATAAGATCTGATTTTGGACGTCAGATGACGTAAATTTGTTGTTGGTCGCAAAGTAACAAATTCGGACGGGCTGGGCGTTTATGTCCAAAGGCTCTGCCATAATCACCATGACATACGAAGCGCGCTCATAATTGCTAAACATTTTGACGATATCTTCTGCGTTACAGACAATCGAACGTCTGTAATCAGGAAGGCCTGGCGAATAAATTTATAATTAGTTGATTTTTTGTCGTGTTCATAAAACTTATTTTATTAGTTACCATTTGAAGAAAGTGGTAGACTGAATCCAAAAATTCTGTTAGAATTATTATCATATTCCCTTACTCCAACTATCGATGTGGCATCTTCTGCTAATGATACACGAAATGGAAGATTGTGTTGCGTAAGCACTTGGAGCAGCAACTTAGCATTAACTTCTCCCTCATTTACAGATAAATCATACATTTTTATATGTTTATCCACAGTGCGGCGCGAAGGGAGCGCGCCTCCTGAATTGGAAGATAAAACATCGTACCACTTTCCTCCTCCCATAATTAATGCGTTCATGGCAAACTGATTTATTGTTTTCTCATTATGACGTCGTCCTCTTGGTTTCTTCTTTCCGTTTCGATAGGCTTTTTCATTTGTTTTTTCAATTTTCAATTTTCAAAAAGTGGATCAAAATTCGAGCCATTTTCTTCTAAGTCGACGTCGACTGACTCGATGCTGACGCCGACGGCGGAAAAACCTGTTGATTATCTATTCTTTGCCTTTTTGATTAGGGTGCTTCTTGGGCCTCTTCAACAGCATTGTCACTGTTCCCAGATGTGCTCCCTGTCATAGTTTCAATGGGTCTTTGCTCGGGTTTTTGGTGCGCTGATCTGAGGTGAGTCATATAAGATGATATCTTCCACCCACCACATGAATCGAGACTTATTTTGAATGGCCGACTTGCAGTACATTTTGTGCATTTTATTTTTCCGTCAATGATATCAACATCAGCAGATGTAACAGTCAATATCAGTTTCGTTGATAAGAACCATTGTTCAATATACTGTTTTAAGGTTTTCCCTTTCCGTCTAACCTGTCCATTTTCTTCAGTTGAGTTGGCCTGGTTGACATTTGAAACGATAGTATCCAATTGAATTTTCTTTTTTTGTTTATTGAGTTCCGCGACATTTTTAAACTTCTCAAACAAATACGTTTTTTCATAAGATTGCACTAATTTCTTGCATATATACACTAATATATTGCACTGCCGCATAAATAGAACACTTTTCACCAGCAAGTAATCGAAATTTTTTGGGCTTATTAGCGAAATATTCCCCGAACAAAGCAATTTCTGTTCCTGACTCATATTTGAAAGTTCATCTGATGCAAATAGCGTACGTACGTCATTCTCGAATAAATCTAGTTTTTCTAAGTCAATCATAGAAATCGTTCTTACGCTATTGAATTTAAATTTTTGTAACATAAGCTGTACTTGAGGACTCAACTCCACGTCATATTCTCTTAATAAATCAAAAACATTGGAGGAATCACTTTGATTTGACATAATAGTGAACGTAAAAATTACTAGTGAAGTTATGCATGCAACCAGTTGCGCAGAATCCTGAATGTTTACTTTTGTGTAATGCATTGTCTGCTAGGATTCCCTAGAAAAATAAAAGTAAATTTCCTTTTTTCAGATTTTTTCCTTTTTTCCTTATTTTTCTTTATTTTTTCCCCTTTTCTTTCATTTTCTTACACTAATCCTCCCTTTTTTTCGTTTCTTGTTTTTGGTTCATCTTTTTTCCCCTTTCATTCTCTTTGTTTCCTTTCTTTGCGCACCCACCTTTTTTTTGCGCAATTTTTTGTAGTAAATTTGAGTTACGGACCCCTTGCCGTTGTCGCTTTCACAACAGAGGCCGACTGCGTTAGTGTGGCTCCAGTTCCTGCGGCCGCGTAAGAAACGCTCATTTCATGAGCCCTGCAACAGCTGCAAATGTTTAAAAAAATCCTCCTTACAATTGGTTCGACTGCGACCGGCAGATCATCTACAGTCAACACTTACGGTTGTGGGCGACAAAGTATTTGGTGAGTGGGCCAATCACTCTCCTGACATTCATCGCCGCAGTAGCGCTTGTTAAGTTTTTAGTCAATCAGTTAGTCAAAAAAAATTTGAAAAATTTCACTCTCTCAGTCTTTCTATCAGTTTATTTCATTTGAAGTATGGCTGAAGCCATCCCCTTATCAATTAACGATGTTGAAATTTAAGTATCAGTAAAAATGACTATTTAAATACTTTTTATGGAGTTAAAAGATTTTCTTTGTCAGTGTCAATTTGAACAGCAATGTGGAATCCACTGATACTCCCAGTTCTAAAATTAAGGACAAACAACATTATGTTGTGTTTGTACCACCAAAGTTTTTTCATAAAATCAGTTCCAATGAAAAAAGCACAGTATACAAATGTTTACTCGGATGTCCACAACATCACAACATATGATCAGAAAGAACCACAACACGATTGTTGTATCACGATTGATGAAATACAGGATGCAATTGTGGATTTAGAATAATTAAAGCATCGATTTTTTTTCTGATCGAATGAACGAGCGATGAACGAGCGATCGATCAATTTTTTGTGTGATCAATTGAACGAGCGATCGATCAAATTTTGACGGTGATCGAGATCGAGATCGTCGATCACATTTTGCTGATCGAACGGCAAGTCTGGGTTTTGTATAATCTTGATGGCCTTTTTTATGATAAGTAAATTGAAGGATTGAATGAAAAGCTGCCCATGCAACCATCAGTAGCGTACCGATGTGGTGTTGGAAGTCTTCATAATTGGCTTTCGATTCGTCGTGTATCACGTTCAGTTTATTACTATCGGGTACGGGTCCCGACCACGACAGGACTTATTGGTGGACTTCTTGTGAACTTGATCATGTTGTTATCGAAGGTAGGATTTAAAAACGTAACACCTAAATACTCTAAGGTTATAATTGACTGTATTTAAAAATAGGTCATGGTTAAAGCATGATGGTTGGCAAAAACATTGCAGCCGGAAAGATGCTCGAGATCATTAAGTCTCCAGAAAACGCGTTAATCAACCAGAGAATCTGTCGATGTCTAAGATCTTAAAAAAGGTCCAAATAATTTTCAGATGTCGATGAAAACATCAGGGTTGTAATCGATAGTCTTTTTGCTATCGAAGCAGACAAAGGAAATCAATGGAATTTACCGATTTAGGATCGGACAGCTGCTTATTCCATCTGTCGTTTAAGTGAGAAAACAAATGACGGAACATTGATTTTGATTGCCAAATAATTGCAATTCAGAATTCATACACTAGACAAAAGCTACAAACAAAAAAGAATACAAAGATTTGTAATTTTCTTTGATTCTTGTTTTTTTAGTTCTTGGTTGGGTAGTGGATAAGTTTTACACTATTTGTCAGAATTTTAAAATTTAGGTGTTTGACAGCATGCTTTATTTAGTTTAAGCGAAAGGTTCTTTTTACCGCAGCTGCATGCCCCAAGAAAGATTTTGAAGAATCTAGCTCTGAGCTTGTACTTTTTTGGAGCGCTCGAAAAGGGCTTCATAAAAAAAATGATTGTAATGAGAGAAGAGCAAGGTATTTTTAACTTGATTTGAAACACGCCTGTTCTTCATCTCTTCTTTCACTAATTCAAGATGCCCATGTTTCTCTATCACATGCCGCTGTAAAGTTTTAGTTCAATTTTTTGGAGAGTGTTTATAACATTTGCCATATTTGATGTCTTCTGAATTGCCAAAAGCAGGTAGGTTACAAACATCATAAATCTGCACTTGCAAGCCACCGGAGTTGTTTGTTATATTTTTTTCTTCCACGTCAAAAAATGCGAACCCAGTTAAGTTTTTTCGACACTCTTTCAGCTTCACTAGCCATGTTGTATAATTGTTTTTTTTTAATGATAGCGGTGGGAACGATTAACCCGAACACTTCTGGGTTTCCTAAATTTTTACTTGTTAAAACAACCGGTTTTACGATAAATGCGTTTATCTACGTTTTTCTAACCCGACGGTCCCGACCCAACGGGTAAATATTGAAACAAAAAAAAAATCTGTCTTTCTTTCATGCTTATCCTAATCCGGTCACAGGACCCGACATCAACCCGTGAAAGGCCGAAACGGATCGGAACACTAACCATCCAGCCATTCTCGCTGCTGATCATCTCGCCATTGGATATTCTCACAAATTAAGGTAATTTTTTTTTGAAAAATTAGTGCTGGATTAGCCAGACACAGTGATGCGGGATCGATATTGGTGGCACCGACTCGTATCGACGTCTTGACTCTGTTATCTAAGCATAAGGGCATTGTTTGTTTCACGTCGTGTGTGATCAATCACAGTGTCGTCGAGATCAATTATCTGACCGTCGCTATTTATTATTTATTAAAAGATATATATCAGATAAGCTTAACTTTTTTAAATTTTTACTTCTTAACGACCACACACGCTACATGGGGCTAGTTCCTTTTTTGCGTTGGTTACTTTTTATTCCCTAGTGGCAAATATCGTCCGAGTGTTCAAATCCGAAAATTTTATTTTCATTTTCTGCAACATTGGAGTTGCTGGATTCTCCAGAAAAAGTTCAAACGGGAACAGGTACTACAGAAGGTTACATTAATTTTTGGCATTTTGTTTTACATTAATTTTTAAATATATCATGTAATTTGTATTTGGTTTCTATATCTATCAATGGAGATGTATGACCAGCCTTGTCAAAAGCAACATTTCTACTTGCTAGCTAGTTGCTCACCAACTGGAACAACAATAGCTCTCCAACTTCCAGCGTTGTCAATTTTTTCCAAACGTTAAAAGCCCTCCGCCCGAGGGAAGAAGAGACAAAGAAGGAGTTGAAAGAAAAAAAAGGGACGACCCCTTTTTCCGTTTATTCTTCCCTCTGGAAGATTTCTATGGCTACGTCGAAAAATTTAGTGAAAATGCCGTTAAACATTAAAATTTTCCTGTAGAACTAATAGGAAGGAAACGCATGAGTGGGTTCGCAAACAGGGGGGGTGGGGGGGTATAGGGGGGTTTACGCGTTAGTCACTAATATATTAGTAAAGAGAAAAAATAATAGTCATATATAGATAAAGGGACGTAAATATCCCTTCTGTCAAATTAAAACAGAAACATACAGAGCCATTTGCCTGGTAAAGAAACTTGTTGAAACTAACGAAACAGCTTTCCAATTTTTTCTCTTTCTTCTCTCCATCAATGTTATCTGCACATCAAAAATAGCATCATACCATGCATTACAATGTAAAGCATTTAGAATAATAAACAACACACCTCAATAAATTAAATGTTATGATTGAATTTTTTTAAAATATGATACCAATAAATTCTTTAATCTTATTGCTTTGCAAAGGAAAGTGCCTCTGTTTGTTAAACAAAGTTTGGAGTTTTCCTACAGTAGAACTGGATGCTTCTTTAAATTTCTTATATTTTAATGCAATTTGAATCCCTTCTGGCTTAAAGATATAAGAAATGAGCTGAAAACTTGCGGTGCCATGAAAACCTATAATGATCATCGTATTCTTCCTCAAACATCAAATACCACTTGACAGCAACCTCTTTCATTAAGAATAAAAGTGTATTATTATTTAAATGATTTGGCATAAATTTGACCACTTGCAATTACCAAATCACCTTCAGTTTGCCCCTGAGTCTCATAATCACATATGTAAGAATCAATGTCTGGGTTAGTTTTGCACCAAGTAGTCTAAAAACTTTAAGAAAATAAGAGCCAGAGTCAGTTAATGTAAGGATCTTTTTAAAATCGAGAGTGTGCAGTCAGCATTTTGAAGAATGTGACATAAAAAAAGGCGAATACGTCCTTGATGATTTTTATCCTTATTCTAGATGGAGATTGACTACTGGAGTTGAACCCAAACATTTTCTTGGTAAACTTTTGTTTAAAATATTTTAATAGTAACGAATAATTTGTATCTTGCTGTCTAGAATTGCCATCACAATTGCCAACAAAGCGAAGAAAAGCTCTGGGCAATGTCACTAATGTTTGTGTTCCAACATCTTCTGTGGTTCAACAAATGTCATTGCCTGTAAAAGAACCAAAGAAGATCGTAAGAAAAGAAAAAAAGTGTCCAACTAGAGTTGGTCATACACCTGAAAGTGAAACATATCCAGGTAAAAAAATTTTAGTCGACAAATCAATTCAGTATTATATTCAATTCAGTATATATGTAACACTTCCATACTAGTATTGTTACCAGTGGGAGACCATAACACTCCAACACATCTCAAGGCTATTGAAATGTTTCCTTTACTTTTTACCCAATTACAAGAAGCTCGTTCTTCAGTTCTTGAACTTGACAACAATTATCTTCCGACAGAAGAGGAATTGGAAACTATATTTAATAGTCCCTTTTCTGAAACAGGTAAAGAAAGATGATCCTTAATTGTTAAGTGATAATTTCAACTAACTCATATTATTTATAATCATTAGATGTTGCAGTTTTGGTAGCAGTCAGTGATGCCCACACCTCATCTTGTTCAATGCCACTGCTGGCTACTGAGTAAGGCTGTCGTACTTCTAAAGATCCTGAAATTGTTTATTGGGATAATTATCTAAACAACGAGAAAGAAATCATTGCTCCTGATCAAATTGTTATTCAAGAACATACACTAGATGCAAGTGATCTCGTGGCTTGTTCCTCTACCAACAGTATCGTAAAAGTGGTCGTTCTTTCAATCCACCTTAGTTTGCTCAAGTACAATCAAGACGGATAAAGGATCTTTCATCACAAAATCAGTAGAAGTTGCATCAAGGAAAAACGTTGTGTTACATATGGGTGGAAAGAAATTGAGCCACAAGACAATCAAGTGCAATTTTTCTAATTTTGTTGAATTGGGAACAATAATTCAAGAATTCGACTCGTTGTACCCCTGTCAAGGATTGAACAACACATCTGCTGCTGACAAAAGGCTTTTCACTCGCGTTTTCAAAATTGGAACCATTGACCATGATGGGCCGTTGCGTTCAATATCTTGCGAAGTGTATGCGGAAGCTAATTTCATTTGCAACGCTGCCAAAAACTGAAAGATAATTTCTCAAAAACGAGAAATTTTGAAGACGAAAAGAATGAGAAACTTTTTCAGAAGTCATTACACAAGAAAAGACAGTTGCAGTACATGAAGAATCGAATTATTCGTTCGAACATCAAAGTAAAGGTAATTTGAATATTTTTTAAAGATAATTATAGGTTTTTAATTAATTTTCACGTTAAGTCTTTGGAGGAAAAGATGAACGAGTTCCGTAAAGCATGCAAAGTCTTGGTTGCAAAAGAAAGAAGAAACAGTGTCGATAGTAAAATGAAGTTCCTTACAAAACGGCAAGTAGACCATAATATTTACTACTTAGTTATCTAGATGAATAATCTGTTTGTTTCAATCATAGGAACAACAAAGTGGTGCGGGCTTTTTTCCGTAAAGGTTCATTAAAGCCTACTGACAAATATCATAAAGGAATGCGTTATGAATTTGCATTCGTGATAGATGCTACATTGCTTTTCATGAAGAGTCACGCAGCTTACGTCTTTTTAAGGGAATCGCAATTAATTCCGCTATCAAGTCCAAGTACCATTCGTAGGATGCTTAGTTCTTCAGAGTGTTCATTTCCCTATCTCCTGTCCTGCGTCTCAATTTTGGTTTAAAACCGGTAGATCATACCTTTTTTGGGTTTATAAACCGTATTTTTAAACAGTTCGGCAACCCCTAGAATGCATCTTTTTGACGGTTTTATAACAGTTTGCTGTACCTAAAGTACGACTGAATGGTTTTTTTAACATGAATGGTTGCATATGGTTCAATAAACCTAATGTAAACGTCAAATGAACCTTACTGAAACCGTTTTTGGGTCGCTTAAAATAATCTTAATTTACCACCTATAGAACCAAAATATTCATGCAGTGCTGCGCGGCATATATTACGTAAATAAAATAACGATTTACAAATAAATGCAGAACATAATTGTATATTTAAGTTTGGTAAAGAAGATAACGGACATGAACATCAACTGATAATTTTAACGTAACATGACATTTGAAATGAAACATAAAAATACATAGAAAACATACATAAAAATATGTAGTTATGTTAGTTGAAAGATTTATATAGGCAACATGAAGGGTGGAATAATGATAACAAATTGAGATAGAAAAAGTAGTGCTGTTTCCGCTGCTGGAACTCGGAAGATCCCTGGCAGCGGTTCTCGGTAGCTAGTCGGTAACAGTTAGAATTACCTTGTTTTTACCTCTAGTTTTGGGTAATTTTAAGGGCTAAATTACGTTCACCAAAACGCGTGAGGAACTCTGACAAAATCAGAGTGTATGGCAATATTTCCAATTTTATCTTAGGTTTTTACTGGTATTTTTAATCCTAAAGAACATTCTTGAAAAAGAGTTGAAATAACTCGTTGCAAACAGGTAAAAAATACTATGAATAATGAAGCGCTATTCCGCCTGTTTTTCACTAGTTTTGGACTCGTAATTTTAACCAAATTTCAAAACTCTTAAATCAGAAAATTTCAGGCTAATAAAACTCTTTTTTTCTTCGTATAATAGACCAATTCATAACCGTCATCAGAAAAGGTTTTTTAAATCGGTATTTATCGGGTTGGCAAAATGTAATTTCTACAGACTTACATTTTCTATGAAACGGTAAAATTCAAGTCTAAATGACTCTTTTTTCTCCCCTTTTTTAAACTTACTTAAAACTGACACAAGAATAGGTTATTTCTATCCGTTTTCATCTCGTTTACCAAGAGTAGTTTTTACCCAAATAAATTTTCCCTGACTCGGTAAAATTCAAGTCTAAAATCCTCTTTTTTCCCCGTTATTTTAAGCTTAATTAGAACTGACACCAGATAGGGATATTTTCATCCGTTTTCATCGAGTTGACCGAGAGTAATATTTACGCACTTTCATTTTCAATGATATATCGCTTTTCTACCAATTTAACATTAGGTTGAAACTGAAAAGTATTTCTTAAATTCTCTTTTCATTCATTAGTAAATTATATCACATTTAAATTCACAGTTACGGTAGTCGGTATGTTACGGTTATAAAACTGTTATTTCCAATTTGAATATGGTATATTTTACCAATAATTAAAGACTATAACGAGTAAATTAAACCCAAAACTTGACTTGGTAGAAACTACGGCAGGAACTCCCGTTGAAACCGGGGGAAAAGCGCCGTATTTTTTCAGTAAAACTATTGGTAAATTACACTTTTGTGCACTATTTATACTGAGGTGTTGTGCAAAAACCGCGGTTCTTGAGAAAGGGTGGGGTTGGTTTCGTTTAGAGTTGTATTGGAGTGGGCGATTCTTGGGTGGGTAAAAACCCACCCGGATTTGTTTGGAGTTCGATTGGGGTGAGAATAGGGTTGGTGAATTTTCACCAAATTCCCACCCTAAAACCACGTTTCTAACGCTTGAACTTTTTCTATTTTATCATTTTTTACTGAATTTTTAATGAAAAGTCAATAGTTTATTCGTTTAAAAAAACCATTGTTCAATATAGCAATACATAGCTACAGTAAATCTGTAAATTGGGGATCATTTATTTGATTCATTTATTTGATTTCATTCTATTTGATTTCATTTATTTTGTGTTTAGTTAGATAATTTTCAATTACTTGATGTGTAAAGAAGAAAATATTTCTAAGTCCCCATTACATTCCTTGCCTAGTTGGTACATACTTCACGTAAAATACATATTATCAATCATTAGTGGTTCAGTCGGTAGCAAGCTGACGTACGGACTTCTTAACTGATTCCGGTACACAAGTTCGATACCAGGTGCAGGCGTAGAAACATTTTATGGGTTATGTCGAATTTGGTTGTGGAAATAAAAATATGGGGATGTGGGCGGGTAAGAATAAAAAAACGGGTGGGTGGGTAGGTTTCACCCGGTGGAATGGTAAAAATTAATTAAAAAATAAAATCGTAAAATTAGGAATTTGTAGACCGCAAAAACCCCCAATTTAAACCTATTTATTTCCCAATTCGAATATTATAGATACGGTAAGATTACCACTTATTTCGGGCGAAAAGACGCACTCTTGGGGTAAAATTACGATTGAAAAAACTAGTACATTAAAGGTAAAAACATCCTTTGCATTCCCAATTTGAAAAAATTATGGGTAAGAAAATACGGTTGAATTACCAAGTATTGCGGGCTATATAACGCACTCTTTTGGTAAACTTACGGTTTAACACCCTCGTAAATTACGATTTACCGGTTTTTCTCACCGGATTTTTACAAGTTATTTACCGTAAACCACTGCTAGGGATGCAGTTGCTATAGGCGAGGAACATTTCCTTTAAAAACATTAAGTAAAGAAATTAAATTTAAAATTCAGACAGAATAATAAGAATAAACAAACCTGTTTGATTAAATAGAACAGGTGAACATCAACTTTAATGTGTATGGCGAAAATTGGGCCACCACCCTGAAGAAAAAAAACATTAAAGTTCAAATGAAATGGAAAAATGATGAAGTCAGCGAGTTACCCCTTTTTCTGTGGATCAACAGTCATGTGTGCATCTTCAAACGATGTGCTGAAATCGATCCAAATATATACTTCATCGAGGCACGATGAGGATTTAAGGCCTTAAGTCATTGAAGAGTGGAAGGAATGTTGACTCGTCTTTGGACCATGGGAATGCTTTTTCTGAATAGTTGATTGCATCACAGACTCTAGGAGAAATGAGAAATAAAGGAATAACCCTGTTTAAAAATATATGTCATGCAGTTACCTGTTGTCAATGAAACCAGATAACTAGACAGATAACTGGTTGTTAGTAAAGCTTGATGAAATTTGACTTTCTGAATTCTGATTCTTGAGTCGCATTAGTAGAATTTTATACCTACGTATGAACATCTAAATCAAAATTGTTCAAAAGCAATTAGAAGCAAGCAACTGAACCCAATTGGGTTCAGTCAACTAGCACTAGATGCAATTTATGAGAAACTGAAAGATTGCGAAGAATTTGAAAGATGGGTCACTCTCATGCTGGACGAAATGACGTGTACCAAAGAATTAAATTTTGACACTCGAACTCTTGTTTGGAAGGGAATTGTAGATTACGGCGGGGAATTACATGTCCCTGTTCCAAATGGTATATGCGACCATGTTCTCGTTTTGCGGCACAGGCCTTTAAGGGTAAGCCAAAGGGTTGGATACAACCATTTGCTTGGTTCGGGACAAAAGGAGCTGCTCTTGCTCGAGTACTTGTGGAACTGGTGATAAAAGCGATATCAAAGTTGTTTGAGAAGGGAGCAATTGTCAAAGCAACAGCTTACGATGGAGCATCTACAAACAAATCAATGATGTCACAGTTGGGTGTGACTGGTGATGTTGGGGGTGCATCTTCGGTAACACCCCTATGGAACCCAAACACAAAGTTCACTTCTTTGTAGTGTACCACATCTACTAAAATCTACAAGAAATCACATGTATAAGAACAAACTCGTACAGGTATCTAATATTGTCATAATTTTCGTTTAAAAAGTGTTATCAAAAACATTTTCATTAGGTTGCAGTTCCCAAGGTTAACTACCAGACTTTTCAAGACTACTACACTTTTCAAAAGGAAAAGCAGATCTCAATTGAGTGTAGGCTAACTGACGCCCATATCTATCCAAATAATTTTCAAATGATGAACGTTAGATTGGCTGCACAGTTATTCTCAAATAGAAATGCGTTCGGGATTAAACTATACCAGGAGATGCCTGCTAAAACACCACCCTACTAGCACACATTATCCATAGGACGTCCATTGGATATCCGATGGTCCATTTTCGGTTTATCCGTTTATTGTAAGTTACGGACATCCCATAGACGTCCAATTTCTTTCCTTTTACGGGTGTTCCGATTTTGATATATCCTGCGGTTGTCCATCTGGTACCGATCTCGGATGACCCATTAAACGATCATATTTGGACGTCCGCTGGACGTCCAATCATAGCACGTACTTTTTGGGTAGAAGCTGGACGTTCTATGGATATACTCACTTGGACCCCAATAATTCGGACCAAAAAAGAACGTCCATAGGATGTCCGTGGATGCCTGAAAACGGAAAGACTTTGAGTTTTTATAATTAGAAACTTGGACGTCCTATGGAAGTCCTGTGGACGTCCTGTGGAT
Organism: Daphnia galeata; assembly: GCA_030770115.1. Taxonomy (NCBI): domain Eukaryota; kingdom Metazoa; phylum Arthropoda; class Branchiopoda; order Diplostraca; family Daphniidae; genus Daphnia; species Daphnia galeata. The sequence continues at coordinate 4,252,155 of CM061121.1, read as the reverse complement.
TACGTTCGGTGGAAGAGATGGAAATTTTTCTATCACTTGAAAGAAAAACAATGATCATTTTATTCATTTACCTTCGAAAATGTAAAAATTGTCACATTTCGCAATTTTATGTTTAAAAAATAAATAACAATAAAATTTATAAATTGCAAAAAAAATGTTTTTTTTCCTAAATTATTTCTTTCAATTGTTTTGAATTTGATTCTGTGTGCATTTTCTGACTTTTGTTTGCTAGATTATGATTATTGTAATTTATATTTATATATATCTATTAGTATATGAAATAAGCCCACAATTGTAACTAGCGATTGGTGTATTGGATAGAGTATTCGGCTACGAATCTAGGGAACTTGAGTTCGATTCCCGTAGTAGGTGTTTATTTTTCCCTAAAATTGGAAAAAAAGAAGGTCCAAATTGCGTTCATTTTCGGACGTCCTATGGATATACACGTTTGACGTCCATGGGAGAGGACATTAGTATATCCTGTAAACATCCATAGGACATCCAGCTGGGATATCCAACTGGATCGGCGCTGACATCTATAGGATATCCTATGGATATATCTGTGCTAGTAGGGCAGCTGAATTGTGGAAAAAGTCTCATTTTGCAGGTGCGTGTTAATTGCAATTGATTTCAGCAATAACATAAATGTTTTCATTTTTATTGATATTCTAGATTCACAAGCAATTGAGAAATAAACAAAATTACTCAACGATACTATTGAAGTTCTTAACGGCCGTTGCTATGACGAGAGAATTACTATTTTGAACTGGCATGTTAAAAAATCTATCCTGGATGACATGTTGTGTGTTCTTGATCAGTCAGAAAAGGTTTACAAAGAAACTGGAACAACAATTTAATTGTTTGCTTCGATCACAACAATTAGAGCTTGAATACTATCCATTCGGAGTGCAATTGCACTAATTGAGGAGATGTTTAATGCTGGATTCCACTTCGTTCTCACCGGGAAATGGAATCAAGATCCGTTGGAAGTATGTAAACAAATTTGTGTACATACATACAAGCAAATCAATTATTCATCTATGGATTCTTTATTATTTTTACAGAGGCTATTCGGAATTGTACGCTCCGTGAACAACCATCCATCAGTTACATCATGGTTGCAAATCATAAGATATGTTACACTGCAATCGCGTTTAAATACGGCTAGGAGAAATGCAAATATTGACGACGGAGAAAGAGTCGAATGTCTTGTATCCCTGGCAAAGTGCCTTAAAAAGCAGGCAAAAGACTTGGATGTATCCGCTGCAACTATCAAATCATGTTTAAAAGAAGAACTTCTGCAAGAGTTAACAATTAGATATGTTGGCGAAATTCCTAATCCAAAGACTGACTACATTGATAATGTAGCAATTTATGATTTATGGCAGGCAAAAGACTTGCACTGTTAGAAATGTTGAGGTTTTTCGGTTTTTTTGCTCTCCTAAAATCGGAAATTACACCGAAAAACGGAAATTTGCACCTCATTCTAAAAATAAGGTGAATTTCATACCGAAAAAAAATTTTCGGTAAATTTACCAGAAATCGGGATTGAAAATCCAAAAATCGGGGCTTACAACACCCGGAAATCGGGGATGGCAATCCGAAAATCGGGAAAATTCCCTTAAAAACAAAAATTGATCTCCCCGTCCATTTCTGAATTGTCCTTTCGTTAAAAGATATAGGCCTACTTTTCCTCAAGCTTTTCCTACAAAGAAACACAGAAAACAGCTAGCGTATATACAATAATAAATTTGAAATACTTATATCATAGGCTCATATAGCCGAGGCCTATACCGAGGGGCATAGTCAACTCTTCGCCAGAGTGATCGATGCATGAAATATTTGTGGGTGTGCGAATATTTTTTTGAGTTGACAACCCCTCACAGGCTCACATTAAGCTATTCGGCTAAACCGCACAATCATCACTTTCATAAAAATATTATTATTACAAAGCGCGATACAGCACGCTCGATTTAGCCATAATGGTGTAGCTCTACTATAGCTATTACGTAAAAAAATCCAACCCTTTCCCCTCGGTTAGAAACAATGAAAATAAATGGACATAATGACACTCCTCTGGTCAAAACAAGTGCGTTTATTCGCGCTTTATAATAAGCATTATTATTTATGGATTATTTATGGAATAGTTATTGTACACTTTAGTTACCAGGTTTCTGGTTAATAAGAATATTAATGAAAATTAACTTGAGTAGTAGAGGCTGGAATCAGCCAAGTATGTGGTGTAGTGCCCGAAAAACCCGATGGGTGAGTAGACAATCCATCAATAGGCTATTAATTTAATAAGTTACAAGCCGGGTAAAAGTAAGCCGAAGTAAGCAATAATGTCTTGGACGAAGTGAAAACTAAAATCATTCCTATATCCTTGTATAATATTAAATATGTAATATCAATCAATGGTCTAGTGGTTAAGGCGTTCAGCTGCCAACATCGGAGTCAATGGTTCAAATCGTGGGGAAGGCATTTGTTTTTCAACCTTCCGGACGATTTTAGGTAAGGGGTTACCGATTTTAGGGGAGCCTCCCTAAAATTTTTTTTCGGTGGAATTAAACCCTAAATGGCAGAATGCCTATTAGGTGCAAATTCCACCGAATATCGGTGCGTTTTTTTAACAGTGTGGATGTATCCGCTGCAACTATCAAATCATGTTTAAAAGAAGAACTTCTGCAAGAGTTAACAATTAGATATGTTGGCGAAATTCCTAATCCAAAGACTGACTACATTGATAATGTAGCAATTTATGATTTATGTGGTTTTTTGGTTCGCGTGAGACCCAGTTTGTCTTCTTGTGCTGATTGTAAAAGTTTAATTGTTTCTAGTGAACTTCTGTTACCGAATGATTTCACAGAAGCAGATTTTACCAGGTTGAGGACCAAAGGTGGTTTAACATTTGTTTCCATTGCCATGTTTAAAACTGTTCGCGAGCTAGAATTAGTAATTCAAAGTCACTTTAGCAATCCAAATCATTTCTATGTCGTCGAGACTTTCCAATATTGTATTACTACAATGTGTGGCGCTCATTTAATGGAAATATTTTGTGACGAACATCGTGCTGACCTTATCTCTCACTTAGCAATGGAGTACGCTAAAATTCGACATCACTATGAACAAAAGAGATTAAATAATATGTTATTTGGAAAGTCTAATGCTAAAGTGAAATCAAAATTCAAAGAAGCCAAAAATTCTTAGCTTATTTTTAATTTTGAGCTTACGGGATATTATGATTGAAAATTGTTGTAATTGTAAGCAATTTCGGAATAAAAATTGTGAATTCATACGTTTTTTATTTATTTTACTTTATAAAAATATTAATACTCTTCAATCTAATACATCGGAATCAATCTACATTGGAAATACTCGAAATGTAAAAACAACAAACGCCAAGCTAAAACCAAATGTTTTGAATTTCCCACAGCTGATGTCTAGATGTGTCACACACCAACCATAGGGATACGGAAGATACAGTACCCACACAAAGTTTGGAAACACGGCGAGTGTTTTTCCTGGTTTTAACACGGCGGCTTACGGGCCAACGTGTCTTCAGTTTTTTCGCGATAACTCTTGTTAGAGTTATCGCAAAGGAAAACTAAAAATATGCTCTAGTAGAGGACAAAATTGGCTTTCACTATGTTAAATTTGAAATCCCGGGGATGATTTGTAGTCATCGATTTTTTATAGGTTTTAAGTTTGGAAACAAACGGCGTTTCTGTCATATATTTCCATGTTAATCTGTATGTCACTAAAAAAAATCGCAAAAAATTCAAAAATGCAAATTTCTTCTTGAAACTTGCACAAACAGTAGATGACGTTGTCATCTACAATTGGGCAAAGTTTCAACTTATTTTAACGAAATGCTGATTTTTGGCGATTTTTTAAAGCCAAAAAAACAAAATTTTAGCGGGTGAATCAACGAGATCGTTGCCGCGCGAAGAGTGAACAAAGGAAAAGGAGGGAAAAGGGGGAAAAAACTGAAAATGGTCGTCGTTTTGGCTTTAAAAAATCGCAAAAAATCAGCATTTCATTAAAAAAATTGTAAACTTTGCCCAATTTTAGATGACGACGTCATCTACTGTTTGTGCAAGTTTCAAGAAGAAATTTGCATTTTTTAATTTTTTGCGATTTTTTTAGTGACATACAGATTAATATGGAAACATATGGCGGAAACGCCGTTTGTTTCCAAACTTAAAACCTATGAAAAATCGATGACTACAAATCATCCCCGGGATTTCAAATTTAACATAGTAAAAGCCAATTTTGTCCTCTACTAGAGCATATTTTTAGTTTTCCTTTGAAAAAAAAACTGAAGACACGTTGGCCCGTAAGCCGCCGTGTTAAAACCGGGAAAAACACTCGCCGTGTTTCCAAACTTTGTGTGGGTACTGTAGCTGGTCATCGTCGGCTTCTAAGAGAATTTAACGTTGTCTGCAGCAACCATAAGATACATGACTCTGCTAAAACGTCAATAATTTTTTAATGGCTAGGGATAAAATATTTTTTTTTTCCTCTATCAGGAGAGAAGACGATCTACAAATTTTACACACATGAAAAATTTGTAGAGAAAGAAATTCACGAAGAATTCGATATACTGAACAAAACAACTGCATTCGTTACTGATTACGGCTCTTCGTAAAATGTTTTAGGCTTTTTAGGTGCGAAACCAAATTTAAGCTCTATAATTTAAGCCTTTTCCCGTCATCCTAGCTTTAGCCGTTTATAAGATATAGAACGCCAAAGTAGCCTTATTTCCATAAAGCCCTCTCGCGGGGCTATGTTGGACATGGGGCTATAATGGACAGAGCAATTAAAGTATGTTAAATTTGTTTAAAAATTATGAAATAAATACAGTGTATGCTAAATGATGTTTTATTTGTCCTCTAAACTTTTTTACTTGAAATACTGTTTATTTTTCGAGTTTGATGGAAAATTCAAAAAAATGGGATTTTTAAAAAATATTTTTATTGACATCTTTACTTTTTTATATTATCTCCGCTTATACTTCATGTAACAAATTAAGAGACAGAACTTCTGAAAGAGAAAGGAATTTCCTTTTTACCAGTGGTTGTTTTAATAAACATAATTCAGCCGTTGCAGAGAAAAATGCTGGCCCCTGCCTCTGTCCCATTTAACCCTGTTTCTTTTTGTTTGTTTTTTTTCTCTCTCTTTACATTTTATTGAATAACTTACACTTACATTTAAGAAAAAATTTAAAAAAATTACCAAATATAAACAAATAACAGGGAATCACTCCTATGCTTTTATTTTTTCTTAATTTATCTTTAAACAAATTTAGCAGCGGAAAAACAAAAAGTGTCCCACATAGCCCCGGTCTCCCCTACTACTACTAACCCAACCTAACCAACTCTCAAAATTAATTTTCAAAAAGTTATAAAAAACTCTTTTTCTCGTAGTACCGTACTTATCGTTTCTCCCCGCTAATTTTGCTGAAAATAGCTTTTCAAATCAGAAGTTTAGTGCGTCAATTTTGCAACACATTCTCCTTCTCTCTGATACAGACGCACAGCCTGGGCACCGCTCACCGAAACGCGAGCGCGCTCTGAACTTTCCGCTCAGTGCCTCAAAGTGAGCGGATTCCCGCTCAAGCTCTCATTTTTAAAAACGCGAGCGCGAGCGCGCTCGCATTCCGCTCGCGCTCTTCACACAAAAAAAAAATCTGTGAAAAACTTGTATTTTCTCCTCTTACTCTTTTAAAAAGCGATCACAGTAGGTTATAGGTACTAAAATTTCCTAATTCTTGCACTTAAAAAAGTTAAGAGTTCAACTTGCTAGCTATTTATATCAAGTTTTTGATGGACAAAGTTGCCAGTTTCGAGAACAACTTCCATTTTGTTTCAAAAACACAAGTTTATCAAAATTACTGTCCGATAAACTGGTACGTTTTGGAACAAAAATGAGTCCCGCAGTGCTAAAAAGACGTTCACAAGAAGAATCACCAGCATTTGAGTTTGCTTCAACGTCAGTCTCATTTTCTTTAGCTTGTCCTATACGAGAACTACTTCCCCTACTTTTCTTCGGTTTAGATGCCATGAAGAAACTCAAAGTTCCTTCTTTATCTTCAATAATTTTCAATAATGTAATAATAATCTTCATAATTAATCAAATTCAATTCATAAATAATCTTCAATAATTTGATCTAATTTCGGTCAATATATGTAGAGAAACTCTTGAAACTTGCTATACGTATTGAAATGACGTACACGTGAATGAAGAGATTTGGAAAGTCGTCTGTACAGTTGCGTATTTTTTCATGGCGCACTAAGTTTGGACCAAATAATTTTATTTCTGACTGATAGATGGCGTTAGCGTTCGAGCGAAGCGCTCAGTAGGTCTGCGCTCAAGCTCAAGCTTGCGTTTTTTTAAATCGAGCGCAATCGCGCTCGCGTTCAGTGAAAATCGCGAGCGCGCTCCTGTTTCGCTCAAGCTCAGAGCGCGCTCCGCCCAGGTCTGCATACTAATCAATTAATCATCAACAAATCATCAATTTTAAGGCTTACATGGATCTCATTTTTAAAAACTGGCCCCTATCCTTCAGAGGTAAATAGTTTTTCTTTTTCTTTTAATTTGCCTTGCTTAATAATCCCACCAAGTGCGGCATATATTCGGGAACTAAAAACCCCCATTCCCGTAAAATCAAAACCCTGAAACTCTTGAAGTCTTAAGAAACCTTCGGGGTAAAGTCTCGCTTGCACTAGTTTTTCTTAAGTTTTTGACACGGTTTATAAGCAACCAAAATCGAAGGCGGCGTTTGTTTTCAATGTTGCATAAACCAATAAACCTAACTAAAAATGTAAGAAAAACCTTTTTTCAAAAAGCGAGGCATAACGGATTCTCTCTAAAAGTGTGCACAATACTTACGTGTAAACATAATACATAATTAAAAACTCTGTGTACGCTTGTCAATGAAACTATTTGTAATTCTAAATTACATTATTTGTTATTGCATTGCATGCATATATTTATGTATAACATACATCATTCTTCTCTGGGTACTTCGAAGCGTTCTTCCGCTCTTTACACGCGTCTTTACAGTATTTCAGTCCACCGAACGCAGAAATGTTTGAGCCTGAGCTAGTATTTCATATTGTTACCAAAAGATGCCATCCCAATCAGTACCTTGGGTCGATACTCGATGTAGGCAGCCCAACAATTTTCCACCGTTGTCATGCGAATCTAAATTTCACGTCGAATTGAACTCCGATTGCTTTCTAACAGGATTATTCCAGCTTTCCATCGTTTTGCTTTTGACAGAACGGCTGTAAAGGAGAAGAAAGGAAAAACCCCCGAGAAGATAACAGGAAAGAAAACATCCGAACTGTCAGATTATATTGAAAGTCCCGTGTCGTTCGAGCGCATCATCTTGTACACTGTAAACACACAGAGAAACATAGTCTCATCTTGCCCTTGTGTGTGGAGATATATCTCACACTATTGTTCACTCCTTATTTCTTGGCCCTTTCTGTCATCATGTCCCTCTGCAAGAGAAAAGCATTTAGAGTGGATGCATTCGAAGAGCAATTAAAAAAGCTTTTCGCACAACACTGATTGGGGCCTGATGTCAAAGCGTTGACCGCGGGAATGTGATTGGCGGGCCCGACATTCCACCTTGGTGTGTGTATCTTCCATCCCAAATGAAGAGTCGCCAGGGATATACGAAAAAAGGATAGTCAGAAGTTTGACGCCCCTTTTCTCATGGTTTCCAACCGACCAGCAGTCGTCATCCTCAGGCTAATGCGTCTGTATTTTAGATGCTGCTGCTCTTGTGTATTCTCCCCCCCCCCCTCTTTTTCTTCTCTTTTATTTACCGTGCAAGTGCTTCTGGAGGGTGGATGGGTGGTGAGGCGGGTAACGAGGAAAGAGCTGCCATAAATTCTTCCGTGTTAGTTGAAATCGACGCCACAATGTGAACAACACAATAAAACAAAACAAATTCCCGAACGACGACCGACCAGGCGTTTGCATATTTAGGACGATACATTTATGTGGCGGGAGTGGAGTAGAGTGGAGGAAGAGGGCAACCGGTACGCTTTAAAGTGGCGTCTTGGAACACAACGCAAACACACAAATATGTGCGTCGTTGTCACACACAAGAAAAGCGGTTCGCTGACACATTTCATCACGGAGCACATCTCATATTTTTATCGGTCCAAACTATAGTCGCCGTCAGCGGTTGTATGTGTGTGTTTATATACAAATCGTTAAAGCCAAAAGAACGAAAGAATGCTGCAGTCACAGCAACAATGGATGGTGTAGTAGTAGTAGATGTATTTGCTTTTTAAAAAAGAAATTCTATTTAGCGCGCTTTCATGGTTGTTGTTTTGTAGCAGTCGTTAGGAAATTGCTGACCGTGATTTCAGAATCAGAAAGAAAAAAAATATGAAAACGGGATGAGGGAATCATAAAAATCCAACAAGTTAAGCAACAAGAAAAAAAAATAGAAAAAAAAATAAGGGAAGAAATTAAGTATTTTGTTTTCTTTTTCTGTTTTTGTTTTCTTTGTCCCTTCTAATGAAACAAACAGTCCGATCCAGAAGGATTTACAGAGGTGCTGCGCGGGTAAACAGATTCAAATAATCCCATTTAGTATAGCCTATATAGCGTAGTATGTGTAATTGTGTATATAGAGTAGAGCTGTATTGAAGAAATTTCCTTCTTCTGGCTGTGTGGCTCTCTCGCTCTGAGAGCAACAGTCAGAGAGAGAGAGGAGAGAATCAACCAGCCGTTAAACGGCATATTTGATTGTAAGTTATAGCTTGTAATCAAGGTTTCCCGCTGGTGGTGTAAGAAGTGGTTGCGGGAAGTCAGCGGCGTTGTTTTACACCGGCTGCCCACTTTTCTTTTTACGGCCCTTCTTCTCGAGTGCTTGTGTGGAATAAGCGCCGTAAAATGTTGTAACAGTTCCTGTTTCACCAAAAAGCAGCAGAGGTCGTGTTTCGTTATTTTAAATTCCCCTCCTCCCGAAAAAAAAACTACTACTACTACCAAAGTCTTCGTAGTCCCGACGACCCATTCCACAATATTTGGGTTGTCGGTGCTAATAGCGGCGCGCCAGGGAACCGTTCAATTCAACAGCAACCAAAATTGAAAATGAAAAAATGTAAATTCCTTAGTCCCTCCTGTCAAAGACGCTGTATAGTTTCACCCGCTCTTACCCTCAACCTAATATAACTCTAAAGTCTAAACTACACACAGCTTAGTGAAATTTAGGGCAACATCCAAGCAACGAAAATAAAAAATGTTCAAATAATAAAAGTTGACGGCGACCGATAACGGTCAAGTCAATCGAGGAAATTGAAGGCAATTGGGTCCGCCAATGATGGGAAATGATGATCGATACACAGTACACCATTCAGGACGAAAATGTGAGCTGCGCGGCAGTCGTTAAAACAATTTAGAACGAAAAGGCGAGAGAGTCTAAAAGAGTCCCCCGGTCAGCAAAGCCAATACAGGCAATATATATCCATGATGAATTTGATGATGATGATGAAAAACAATATATAGTAAAAGGGACTAGAGTTCACAATTGAATCAAATAGAAGGGCACTGGAATAGTTTGAGGAAAAAGGGGAAAAAAACCATCAGGATTAAGTTGATATATGCGTATACATACAACCGCGGTCGCAGGCTATAAAGTCTCCACATTTCAATGAGTAAGAACAGAAATGCTGCACTTACCGGCTGCTCGTAAAAAGATAATCTCGTATAGGTCAGCGAAAAACGAAGATCGTCTTGTTCATTATTATTATTGTTACTATAACTATAATAACAGGCAGCTACACATTCTCTCCCTTTGTGTGTGTATGTGTAGCTAAGCTTTTTTCTGCCCTATAAACGAACAAAGTGAGAATGGTTGGGTTTCCAAGTCCGATTAATATAATGCCTATTTTTCTATATACCGGGGAGTAACATGAATGTATAAAAACAACTACTTTGATATCCTATCCCTCTTTAAAACATTCGAAATTTAAATCGCTGTTAAAATATTATTATTCTGATGATTGGTCTACAATTACAATACAAAGGCAAATATTCATCCCAAACGAATTACATAACAGTACAAGTGTACAACACGCATTACAATCGATGACATTTTTCTTGGAATATATTCAGTTACACACCCAATTACCCCACATTCAGAATGCAGAAGACTTAACTGATTGGTTTATTATACAACAACATTTTGGTCAGTCTATGTCTATAAATACTCAGAAGGGCTATAAAAAGTATAACATGTGGCATAGAAGGATGTATATATTACACAATTCCATCGCATTCTCTTTCTCTCGGTGAGGAAGGCGAGGGAGGACTTTTGAGTACACGAAAATTGTCAGTCGGCTGTGTCTACGCGTATATATATATACATTTATGCTGTACATACTTCTCTTTTTGCTGGATGGCCCTTGTAATCCTGTCTAAAAGGATTAGTCGCTTTTCATCTGTGAAGAATTAAAGAGGAAGAAGAAAAGAATAGAATAAAAGAAAGGAAGATTATGTTATACACGACAGCATCATGTAGACATCTCTAAGCCGTTTCTTCTTTGAAATAATATGCGCGGTGAATAGAATCTGAAGGTGTTTTTAGTTTGTCCGAGGATGCCCGACATCTTTCCGTTCATGTTTTGATGTACTGTCTGCATTGTGTTGGTGTGCCTGTGTATATAAACACATAAACACTTCATTAAAACAAAAAGAAAGTGAGTCCCTTGAAAAACAAAAGAAATTGAATCAAATTCTGGTATATTGAAATAATAAAAATATTAAAACCAATAAATAGGGAAAACGAGACAACCTCCAATTGTCTTCATATATTCGCCTGATTGGCTCTTATAGTCCCTTTCTCTCTCTCTGTCTGGCTGGTTGTAAAGCGATTAACATTTACTTTTATTGCCTATGATACAGCATTTTGTGCTACTCTGCCTATAGAGTAGTAGGCAGTAGGCTACATCGCATTACGGCTAGCTGGTACCATAAAAATAGATATACCCAATTGAGACTGGCCCAGTCAGGCCGAAATCTGTACATTAGTACATTTATTAAAAGTCTTAAGAAATGAGAATTAAGGAATGTCTGTGAATGGGTTTTTCCACACTCGCACCCTCCTTTGATATGTGTAAATATATAAAGGCGCGTTATTTTCATCAAATATTTATACGTACACAATTTGAATTGCGTTTCATTGTTTCCAGTCCTTGGATGTGTCCAGTGATCCGAGTCCGAGTGATTTTCGGGGTCAATTTTTCGTTTCAATCGGATCATGTTGAAATGTCTACAATGACTTTGTATAGTCTCTTTTAATTTACGGCAAAGGAAATTCAAATATTCAAGAGTCGAAGATGAGCGGCGGATATTTTATAATCTTGTAAAATGATCTATGGAGGATAAAATAGAAATAAAGACGATCCCTTTTTAGCTGTATATGTGTTGTGTATACACGGGTAGAGTCCGGATGAGAAAGTCTTTTTCTGCGAGAGTTGTGATGATTTCGCTGTCGATCAACGCCGAGCTCCTGTGGACCCAGACAGCCTTGGTTTCATATACCCAGATGGTATATTTTCTCTCTTCCAGCAAATCGCGAAGAAAGAAGAGAGAGAGAGAAACTAAATGGAGGGTATAAATACTATAAAATGTAGTATAGAACTATTAAAATAAAAGGAAACCAAAAGAGTAAATATAAGAGAAGAAGAAGAAGAAATACGGACAAAAAAGAGAGATACCCACGTCGCGGAAGGATTGACCCTTGGGTATCATTCATCTGATCGGCCTCATTTTGCTTGAAGATTTGGCGAAAAGATCCGACAGCGCACGGCACACATAAAATATTTCCCAAAAGGGCCAATCATAAGTGTGGGAGCATCTGCAGCCGTCGAACATTTTCTTTCGACTTTTTTTTTAGTTTAAACGGGTGGTATACTTTATACTATGTATATACTGTATATGAGGGGGGAGGATATGATACTGCTCTTCTACGTGTACATAAATGTATATCGACTGTAAATACAACCGGACATGAATCAAATACATGCCCCAAGAATGTTGTCCAGCTCTTTAAAAGGAGATTAGTAGCCAACGAAAAACGTTTTTCTTCCATGATGCGACATATTCCCATCGCTGCTCTATATATCCTTTTGGCTATATCATCGACAGCTCTCACATAGTCTCCTATATGCATGATATACCTGCAACAGGATGAGAGAAAAAGAAGAAGAAGAAGAATGGACCATAAGAGAAAGGATTGTGTGTAGTGGAAATATTTTCCCTTTAATATCTTCCCCCGCCTTCTATACTTTGACATTTTCACTGTTTTCTCATATGGTTTGTGTATGTGTACACACACATTGACAAGCGTTTTGACTTGTAGAGAAGATAACTCCGACGACCGGATCAAAAAAGCGGTGGAATGTCCACTCGGAAATGTGTGTCTATAGATCTTGCAAGCGCCGTCAAAAGAATCATTCTCTCTAGATAGAGAGCCCCCTCCCCCACCCTTTGCTGTTGTTGTCATTCGTAAATAAATAGAAAAAAGAAGTTAAATTTTTAACCCCCCACAACTCTTAACCTTAATAGATGCTGCTCACTGGAATCGGATAATAATTACCGGGTCCATTTTTTTTTTCTTTTCCTGAAAAATAAAAAATAAAAACCAAACCGATAATCTATTTCACTTTGTTGTGCATATATATTCGTCGGTGTATGCTGGCCATATAGTAAATGTGTGCTGTGCATGTACCGGTGGGTGGAGGCTATTGAGGAAATTATCATTCAGTGCCGGCCGCGTCGTCGAAGACATAAAAGAAGAAGGACGACTCATAAATCTCCCACTGCACCACTGATGGGTGCGCACTTTTTTTTTCGCTATTGGCTTTTTTCTTGTTGGGTGTTTTCTTGGTCGACCTTTTCCTTTAGTCCATTTCGATGTACCGTGTGTAAATTTTTATGATTATTTAGGCAGCCAAGAGGAGAGAGAGATGAGACAGGAGCGCGGTGAGGACTGACTCGTTCTATCTTTCTCCTTTCTTTTTCTCCTGTTGGAATGTCTCGATGTTTTCCCACACACGGACACGAGAAATAAGAAGAAGAACCAGCTCATGACGGCCTCCTTCTGCGGCCCAACGACAGGGGGTCTTCTTCTCGGACTCTTAACAGAAAAAAGAAAAAAAGCCACACAGAGGCCAACGCAGTCATTTCCTCCCTCTATGTGCCTCCTCCATGTCAAAAAGTCTCTTTCTCTTTTGTATACGCACAATATAATAGAGTGTACAATGTACACACACACACAAACACACACACAGGCGGTCAAATATGTGGCCCAGATTGATATCGATAAGCGTTAACTCGCCAACACAAGACGAGGGGATCATGGCCAGTCGAAAACGGATACATATCGTCCCGTCTTCGGTGATCCTGTCGTCAGCAGACGGTAAGAACGGTGGGTTCCTCTTCCGGTGGCACATGAAAGTGTGAAGGGAAAAGGGGCAACACATCACAAGAGCCACCCAAAATGTACAACAATTCAGTCGCACACACAGAAAGAAGAATCTGTTCTGTTGCTGTTTTTATTTGACGCATCTGCCACGGTCCTGTCGGGATATTTAGGGAGAGACGGAGTTGTATAGTGCGGTCCAGTCTGTGTAAACAGCTCCGCTTTAGCTTTTTAAACACACAGCACTTTTTTTTCTCTCTCTCTCTCCATTTTCCAGGGTGGTAAAAATCTTTTCATTTCAACCCTCTTCTTTTCATTGCTCATCGCGCAACAAATTGTATATCTTGACTTTGGTTCCTGCGCTGGGCTGCGATGTTACATTGTAACGCCTTTGTGCCGACCGTGTTTGCGGCAGCCGAGTTCTATCTGTTACAAAGAAAGATAAGTCCAATAAGGACGAGACTCGCAACGGCATCAACCGAGAGAAACTTCAACGTTTCAACGCCCCGTCACCTGCTGGACCGCTGGACGGCTGCTACTGCTGCTGTTTGGTGTTTCAGCAGCACAAGAAAAGGAATTTCATAGGGCGTCGGCGGTCTATACTCATACGCATCGTACGTACTATGCATACATCGCAACTCTCTCGGCGCCTTTTGCTGGCGTCTGCTGTGTTTAGTATCGCGTTCGCTTTTCTTTGCGTCCCGCTCCTTCCCGCGATGCGCTACGACGGACGAATAAGGCCGAGGGGTTGGCTGCTGTTATCATCGTGATGTGTGTTTACTTTTCCAGCCAAAAGAAGAAGAAAAAAGGCGACCAAAAAGAAAAAAAAAAACAAGAAGGAGAAGAAGAAGACCGCAACGGCGGTCGCTGTGTCTTGGCGGCGCGTGTTTGTGGGTGTTTGTGTGTGTTTCTGTAAGTGTTTCGGAAAATCGTTTTCTTCTTTCTTTTTTTTCCTATTTATTTGCGGCCCGGCGGGTGAGTGTGTGTGTGTGGCCCCACAAGTTGGGTGGGGTTTTGTCGCCACCCGCTCGACTGGACCTTGTCGACTTTTTAGCTTTTCTTCGGGTCGATGGATGGAATAAGGTTGTACAAGCAGTAGGTGCTCTCCATCCATTGTTTTTTCCTCCTCTTTCTTTCTTTCGCCTACGTACAAACAATCACACAGACACTGAACTCTCTGATGAAACACATTTTTCCGGTAAGAAAAATAAGGGTGTCGAAATATATCGAGAAAAGACCAAAGGCAAAAAGTCGAGGTCGAAGGTGCAAAAACATTTTTTTTTATTTTCTTTCTTCTTCTTTTGGCTTTGTTGTGTTGTTAGTATTTGTTACTATTTTTTTCCCCATCTTCTTATGTAGCTCTGTCATGTAAATAAATTGATGGATGGATGGATGAAAGACGTGTGGTCTTGTTTATAAGATTGCACATCGTCTTGGAAGGAAGCTATTCAAGTTCTCTGCTATTATTGTAGTACGTCTCGGTTTGTATTTCAATTTATTTCGATCTTATACGGGACGTTAGAGCTTCAACAAGATTCTTTTCTTTTCTTTCATTTCGGCAGAAGCTCAGCAGAGAGGTTTAATTGGAAAAGCTGCGGCCACTCAAACACAGAGGAGATTATCGGACCCTCTTCTATTTTCCAGGTGTCTTTTGGCTGTTGTACAGGTATGGGTGGACCAGTCTCTTGTGAACGATCTGTAACAACAACAGCTACAGACCCTCTAAAAGTATTTCGAACCTATTCATTCGTGACGTTTTGCTACAGGGGATATCGTGCGGAATGATGCGGAATGGCTCTCTTGATCCTTTCGACTGAGCGTCGCCAGACACATTCAATAATTGCGCAATATTTCACAGCCAAGAGAAAATTGATTCGCCAATTTTTATTGCTCAACAACCGAACATTTCAATGTCCAACATTCGTGTCGATTGTTTTGTTCCCGCTTCTCTCTCTCTCTCTCTCTCTCTTCATTCGAAATCCAACCAAAAAAAAGTCAGAGACTAGAAGAGGTGGCATTTAAACATCGCTATGCGGGCGGTCAGGTGATGGCGGTTTACCATCGTTTAATTTTTTCATATTTTTATTTTATTTTATTTTTTTTTTTCTAAAGGAATTTCTCTGAGAAAAAAAAAGGCCGAAAGGCCGCGAAAGAGCTATTAAACAAATGGGAGTCGGCCAAATTCACTTCTCATTCGTGCAACTGTATTTTTTTCTTCTTCTTCTTATTATTAATTCTTTCTGCTGGTTTGTCTTTCACGGGAATTGATTGGGACACTTATTATTACGTCTACCTATTTATACACACACGGTATTTTAATACATAAATGGGGTAATTGGGGCGGCAGGAAGAAAAGATGCCCGTGCTGAGCGCAACGAGATGTTTCCTAATAACCAAATCATTTGCTTTAAGAAAATACAGAAAAAATACCAAAAATATCGAAATAGGTAAGAGAGAGACGCACACGCACACAACAATTTACGCACTCGTAAATGAATAATAAACGTACACACACACACCGAATTCTACCTCTTTTATTTATTTATTTTAATGATTATTTTTCTTTTTTAGAAACCAACAAAAAAATGTTGCCCTTTATAACGTTGGCAACGGAGAAAAAGAAGTTCCAACGGAATAAAAAAAACGAGAGAGATCCCTATATTTTTTATTATATTTATACTATGAAGGAAGAAAAAAAAAGGGCCAGGAAGACGAAGAAATATTTTTTTTTTTTATTTCTCTTTTCTTTTCAGTTTCGTCATTGATTTTCTTTATTTTTTCGCTTCTGCTGGGAGAAGGTGGGCGGTGATAAGAAGAGCGATTCATAAATAATGAAATCTAATTACAGTTTTTGAAGGTACTATATAGAAGAAGAGGGGAAAAAATAAGAAAGAAATGTATAACAACATTTCGAAATGGAATTGATGTTGAGGGAACAAAAAAAAAATAAAAAGGAATTTCTAGCCCCCGCCCCTCATGAAGAAGAGAAGCAACATTAGCACTTGGGAAGATGTGTCGGTTTTTTTCTCTATGTGTGTGTGTGTGTGTTTTGATGGGTTTTAGACGCTGTGTGATGTCGGGGCATATAAATAGAAGAAAAAAGAGGAAAAAAGAGACAAAAGAAAAATAAAAGATTCTTCTTCTTTTTGAT
This sequence comes from Daphnia galeata, assembly GCA_030770115.1. Taxonomy (NCBI): domain Eukaryota; kingdom Metazoa; phylum Arthropoda; class Branchiopoda; order Diplostraca; family Daphniidae; genus Daphnia; species Daphnia galeata. The sequence goes on along the minus strand of CM061121.1, from coordinate 4,235,551 downwards.
GGCGCATTCGGCACCTCTGCAGGGGTTTTTTCTTCATCTTTTTCTTCTTCTTCTTCTTCTCTTTCCTATTTTCCTTTGGCTCGTTGTTGTCTATGTGTTTGGCCTATCTCGACTATCTTTCTGGTGTGTGGCATCGGCTTTTATAGGTGTCCCTGCCTCGGGTAAAAGGAGGAAAAAATTTGACTAGTCGAAATATAGACGGGGCACGGGCACCAACAACTACTACACCACCGGTCGGTGGAGGTGTAGTGTGTGGTGGTCAAGTGGGAGGGGATTCTTACATCTATACTACGCGTACCTACCACCAGACGAATTTTCTTCTTCTTCTACTTCTCTCCGTGATAGTCGTTATACTATTTCCACACACACAAACAAAGAAGGAGACTTTGAAATCGACGCTGAAGGAGGAGCTTCAAATACTGGGGGAGGTTCTAGTTGTTTTTGGCTCCTCCCGTTTTCTCTCTCATCCCAAGTTGGGTGCTCATCGACTCACCCGATGGAGAGACCGTGTGCGCACCCGTGAGCGCACCCCACACAGAACCCCCTTCTCCTTATATTTTTTTTTTCTTTACCTTTACACCGATACAAGGTGAAGAACACACCGAAAAGAAAATCTCTTTTCTTCTTCTTTTTCTTTTGCCCTCCATCAAAAAAATGTATAACCTCCTTCTTCTTCTTCTTCTTCTTCTTCGTGGTGTCTCTAACTCTAACTGGGAGGTCGGGTGCTCTCCTCTTTTCCCTCCGCCTCCACCCTGCTGTGTGTTGTTGTCTGTACGCCCAGTTGTGTTGTCTGTTGTTGTACCCACCGGTGGGGACTTTGGAGCTCAGTCCGTCAAGACACATTGTTGTGACAACATAGATCCCAACAGCTAGTGGAGACGAAAGAAAAGAAAAAAAAAAAATTATTATTTGAGAGAAAGAAGAAGAAGAAAATACCCACCTGGAGACCGAGAGAGAGAGAGAGAGAGAGAGACCCTCCTCAATTTTAATATATATTCCCTTTTAGTGAATATTTTCACCTCTATACCTTTCATAGCCACCCGATTCTCAATGACCCACCTCTCCTCCTGCGATCCGATCCGCTCCTCTGCTCTTCCAACGTCACCTTATTCCTCCTCCTCCTTCTTCTCCTCCTCCTCTTCTTCTCGGTCGACTACTACCACTACTACCCCGCCTCCGCCATATCCTCCAGCTCTGCAGACTCACAGAGTGCTGGTGGTTCGGTGATTTGCTGCCAGTTCCATCACAGATACCTCATCGGCCGGTGTACAGACATCGTCTCTCCGCGCTTCCTGTCGGATAACCCACTACTACTTCTGCTACACAATCATATCCTACTGCATACCACACACCGCTATTTTTACCCAATCCAAATTGAAATAGTTGTTTTCTTGTTGGAAATTCATTTTTTTTTCGGGGTACCTTTTTTCGGGGTATTTTTTTTCTCGTAATCGTAAAATCAATTTTAATTTCCCTCCACAAATTGGCCCTCTGCTGACGCTGGGCATCGAGAGATGGAATGACACTCTTCCAAGAGCCGATGCCGTTTGTCGATCGTGTCGAAACGTCCGCGGGTAGACACCAAAACGCACGATCAGAGATTTATCGGCCCGTGTCATCATCTCGTCGCTGCCTCCATTGATTTCAAATCCCCGACCTCCTTCGATCCTTTTTTCTCCCTCGTCCATTTCCTCATTGAAGTGATTTCATCGTGAATCGACGGGTGCGTCTTTCGTTTGATTCGCATTCGTTCATCCGGATTTCTGCGACACAAAGTGCAGCGCTCTTCTTTGTTGGTTGTTCAATTTGGTTTTGTTTTGTTTTTTTTTTGTCTCCATTTGTTGGTTCGAAATTCCTCGAGTGTCCATCAAAACAAGCGAATTTGATTGAAAAAAAAAGGGAAAAAGATTTCAAGATAATAATGGCGTCGTTCGTCGAGTGTTGGTCCAGTGTTGCAAGGCCTACGACGACGTGCTCAGAAGAGGCTGGTCACGTTCGGACTCGGCGGCGGCGGATAAGCGTCGGCGTCTGCACCGATTGTGGTGTCGAGCCAACGAAAACATCCACATCATCTTTCCAGTCTTGCACCTCCAGCAGCTCATCATCTAGCCGCTCTCAAGAGAGCAACAGACGCGTCCGTTCGTCCGTTGGTTCTTCCTCTTCTTCTTCGGCCGGCTGTTGTTATTGGCTTCTCGTCCTGTTGGTCGTGTTGAGCGCCTTGCTACCGTCACCGGCCACGGCTTGCGGTCCCGGTCGGGGAGCCAACCGCCGACGGTCGCCACGCAAGTTGACGCCGCTCGTTTTCAAGCAGCACGTGCCCAACGTGTCGGAAAACACTTTAGGAGCCAGCGGACTCACTGAAGGGAAAATCACGCGCGACGATCCTCGTTTCCAGCAACTCGTACCCAACTATAACACGGACATTGTCTTCAAAGACGAGGAAGGAACCGGAGCTGATCGCCTTATGACCCAGGTAGGTGTCATCAAATTCAATTCGAAATTTCCCGCGCTTTAATTCATCGATCGATTTCAAATCGTGGGAGGGATATAGGCCTAATAAATAATCCTCTTTGACTCTTGTATTTAAAAAAAAAACAATTGTTTTTGTTTTGTTGGTGTAAATTCGTTTTTATGTCTTTGGGTGACACCCAAACCACCAGCAGGACCGATGTGGTCGTAGTGGTGGTGGTAAACTGAGACGATTATTTAGTTAAGTTTTCCTTCCTTCTGGTTTTTTGGGGTTTTTTTTTCCTTTTTTATTCATTTGTTTTATGACTATAGGCTATATAGGCTTATATGTGTGTATACACACAGTGAACAACACACAAAAAAAATAGAAGAGAAAAACAAGCGGCCGGAACTGTTATGGCGGTATCCGATGGCTCCAAATAAGCTTCTTATAGGTTTACTTTACACAAAAGGGGGAAAGAAAAAGAAGGTTTTTCGTTACTTGCTATCCATTGACTTATATTTTCTTTTCTTTTATTAAATATTAAGTTTGTCCTCCTTTTTTATTTTGCGCGACACTGTGCGAGAAAAACCACACACGCACACACACCGTCAGAGAGGGAAATACGTTCATTTTTATTTATTTTGATATATATTTTTCTTCCCAATTTCTTTTCACACGGCTGGAAATCCAATTATACAGTGGCACAAACATTGGCGGACCCTATCCATGTAGGAGTGACAATAGTGACATGTGAGATGAAAAGAGAGAGAATATAAGGTGTACATGCGTACAAACCTTTTAACCATCGCGAAATGCTCTCTCGTCCTAATTAAAAGCCTTTCCCTTCCACCCTATATATATATAGCCTAGAGACATCAACACAGCCCTATATATTCATCTATATATACTCATATTTTTATATGAGTATGAATATGTACTCTGTGTGTGTGTGTGTGTGTGCTCTGCATTTATATGTATACACTACCTGAGAGAATGGACACACAGTTTCATCTGTATAAAGTATAAAGTCGATTGCCCCCATAGAGAGAGTTTAGCACCGGTCTCGACTTTTTCGTTTTTTTTTTTTCTTTTTTGTTGACTTCAAGTCGAGGAAGGCAGAAATCTTTTCCCATGGCTAGGATGGGGTGGTGGGATGGGGCACGGTTTAAAATAGAGACAGGTGACAATTGGTTTTCTGACTCGTCGTCGAGAGAAGATCATTCACGATCCCTAAACATAAATCGAATGTTGTTGCCCTCAAAGCAAATTGAAAACCGCCCAAGAAATATACGTCCGCGTTGTGTCATCTTAGTTTCTCTTCCAACCCAATCCAATCAAAAGATTTGATTGCTTTTAATAAATATAGTAGTTACAGTATGTGTATTATATACAGGCGTTACGTTACAATCATAGCCAATAAATAATTTAAAAAAAAAAGAGGAGGTAGAGAGAAAGGCTCTCAGGTCACACGGCGTGTGATGTATAGCCAAGCAAACCAGCCAGGGCGGTGTTTATCTCTTCTTCTTTTTTGTTTTAAGAAGTCCATGTGACTTTTGAAAATACCTCGCTGAAAAGCTTTTGATTCTCCTGTCATTGTCATATCTTCGTCTCTAAGAGACCCCCTGATGGAATTCCCTCCTTTCTCTCCGCCCCAATGGAAATGATATGGACACGGAAAAACAAAAGTCAGTGCCCACTGCCCAGCTTGGCTCTACAGTCTACTCTCTTTGACTGTTTCAGCTTATAGATCTGCTTGGCGAAGCTATTGGCTATGTGTATTGACAGTAACACGTCGGCGTGACTGTCACCCAAGTGTCAAATGGAGCTCTCAGTTCTTTTTGGAAAGGAGCCCACAGATTCACCTAAATAACAAATCAAATAAGAAATAATCAAAGACTCTTTTTTGAATAAACATTCGAAAATTTCTCCCTTGGCGCGCCCAATTCAAAACAGATCAATCCACTTCTTTGAAATTCCCTAAATTTCTCCTGTTAAAACAAAGTGTAATCGTAGACGAGAATCGCTCAATAAAAACTTTCACCATCGAAAGAAAAACATTTTAAGTTATGAGAAGAATGCAACGAGATTTCTTTAAAAAAAAAAACAGTTTTCTTTTTTTCTCTCTTTTATAAGGAACACAATTTTACACCATACAAGACTCTTGTGTACATGTACGTATTCATCGTCGTTCTCCATGTCTTCGGTTGGAAATTTGACCTCTCCCCCGAACGAAGGGTGGGGATGGGGGGGGGGCAGTTGCGGGTGGGTTGCGTTGGCAGTGCCCCTTTTCCTGCCGGTCCGATAAAGAGATTCGGTTTCACGCATGCAGCCAGGGCACCGCAAAGTCGGAAATGTTGTAGGAAAAGAAAGAAGCTCTCCATTTTCTTATATTATGAACGACGACTACATTTCTTTTTTAGAGAAAAATAAAATTTTACTTTGATTTAAAAGAAAAATTTCCCCATTTCTTGGAAGACTTTTGGGGCGTGTGACGTGTCCTCGTATAACTTGGTGTGTACACGACGAAACGTTACACCACACACACAGTCCCTGGAATATTTTTTATTCGGTTGTTGTTATTTTGTTTTGTTTTCATGGCGTCTGGATTACCGGCGTGCGCTCTCGTCGCTCTACAAAATTTCAGCGGCGGCAACAATTTCCGTTTTCTTTTCGGATTCATTTTTCCCCCTTTTTCTGTTTGTATGTGTGTGGGGGGACATAAAAATCCCATGTGGGCGTGGGCTCGGAGATTTTCGTACATTTATATATATAGGACACGCATCACCTACATGAGAGAAACCGTTTGATTTAGGAAGTTAGTGAGTCCATGTCAATAGACCGACCCAATAAAAACATTTGAAAACAAAAACAAAAATAAAAAACTTTCCCTCCATCCTATTCATCGTTTGAAAATTTCAAATGTGTGCGATCAATAGCTAATAAATGAAATGGATTTCGTTTTTGTTTTATTGAGGCCAAACTTGAAAGAAGAAGAGTTAACTTGTGTTTGACCAGAATTAGTTATAGAAACTGTCAGTTCCAAAAAATAAAAAAAAGTAGAAGAAGCTGTAGAAGGCGCAAAGGTCTAGGCTGGCTACTATAGACAGAAGTAAATGTACCGGTGTACTGGGCTATGTATACCTACAGGGTGGGGTTATACTTATATACACATACTCTTCCTTTTTGGCGTTCCCATGCCATATCCTGGGACTCTTTTTTTTTTTTTTTTCTTCTGACTTCTTCTGACTTCTTCCCACACAAGTTCTACAAAGCTGAGAGATGCGGGACAGAGATGGACACACACACACACACACACTACACACTTGTGTGTGTGTGTGTATGATGCTGGCCCATTTTTACCTGTCGTCTCGTTGTCTTCTTCTTCTTCTTCTTCTTTCACAGCAGCAGCAGAATTTCGCTGCCTCCTCTGCGCCCTGTTTTTTTTTTTATTTTTTATTATTCCTCATCACTTCGAGGTCCGTTGAGGGAACCCAAAACAAAAAAAGAAGAAGAAGCGGGTACACACAACAATTCCCACGGCTTTTTTCTTCTTCTTCTTCTTCTTCGGCCGTGCTGTGTATCCCCAACAACACAGAAATAGTTTCGTTCTTTCCTCTTCTTGCACACACACACACACGGTAGTAGAGTATCACCGGATAGAGAAGTGAGTGGGGGACAAAAAAAAAAAAAACTAAAATAAAAATAAAAAGAAAGAAAAAGAAACATATTGTCATAGACCGACGACACGGTCATGACACGGTTCAGAGCTAGACGAACTGGTGGCATTTATATGGCGCTAGGATCCGGCTCTAGCTGACATTCCTATCTAGTGTTGTTTCGTTTGTTTTTGACTTTTTGTTTTGGCTTGACAATTTTTTGAATTTTTGCGCGCTCAATTTGGTGACGAAGGAGGAGGCCAAAAAAAGAAGAAAAAAAAACACACGCCTTTCTTCTTACAGACACTTTTTGAGAGTCGTCAAGAGATGAGAAAGAAATACACTACGAACGCCATTAGATAGATAGCCGCCACCCAACGTGCCACTAAACATATATATACCGCTGTGCATTACTACTTCAGCAGTTCCATCACAGCTTCAACTTTTGTTTTTTTTTTGTTTTTTGTTTTTTGTTTTGAACTCGCTTCCTGTTCTTATATGGCAGATTGCTTCACTGCTTGATTTCGATTACGCAGCGTCACTTTTCGAAACTTTTATTTTTATTTTGCAAAGAGATAGATAGAAGGTGATAGACTGGTACATTAAAAAGAAATAAATGTGTCCACCAGTATATCGATCAGAGGGTTCACCTACTACCGGAATGCGTATATAATAATTCTCCTCGGTGAAATCGGTGGAAAAAAAAAACTGTCCATTTTTCTTTCTTTCTCTCTCACTGAGTCACTGTCGATTCCCTTTTTTTTTTTCTGGTCATTCAAAAAAACTTTGGGGTATACTATTATAGATGGGGATAACTTTGTTTATGACGGTTGTTATTCAGTCACGGTGCGAAAGAAAATCTAAGGGGATGTGATGGAACCAAAGTTTGACAGTAGGAGCATTTCAGCTATATCCCCATAGTGGATGGATGTGTCGAGGGATGTGTAGTTGACATTGGGGATATTGTACACGGTCTGATGTTGTATATATATACACTCTCTCTGTGTCTGTCGACTGTTATTGTCTTTTCGGGCCAAAGTTCGCATAGGAGAGACTTGAGACACAAAAGAAGAAGAAAGAAGAAGATGCGCAACATTTCAAAACCCAAACAGCTCCTCCTCCCATTTTTCGTCTTCTTTTCGGGGGTGAGTTGTTGTTGTCGTTCGTTTCTCTTTCATTTTTAATGACTGCCTCCAGCAGAGAGCCTTCTTTTAATGTCGTCGTGCACGTAACAATTTAAAAAAGAAGAAACAACAACAACAAATTCGGACATTTTTGTTTTGTTTTTTTTTTGTTCATTTGAATTTTCAGTTGATCGCCAAATTTCCAATGCGATTTCTGCGTCTCTTGTCCATTCTCGTGACATCAATTTAAAAAGAGTCTAATCCTCTATATGGTCGTGGTTGTATATTTTATTCGTTTGTTCTCTTCTCTTCTCAAAAAATATTCTTCTTCGGTCTTGTCGTTAGAAACAACAACAAGTCACACCTCGGGAAAAACCGCAACAACAACAACAGTGACGACACAATGTTTTTTTCATTTTCTCAGCCGAATGGGCAAAGGACATGGACATCGTCGTTCCAATAGGGGAAAGAATTTCAGACGGACCACTTGAGCGCTGGTGATATGGCGGGACTCCATCGCCTGAATTTCTTCTTTTAAAATGAAACGAAAAGAAAGAAAGAAAAAAAAAATAGAAAAGATTTGTGTGTGTGTTATTTCGAAACAGGAGGTGGTATTTAGGCCGACTGCGGACTGTATCCAAAAGGGCCGCAACAGTTAGCTAAGGACAAGATAAAAGATCCAAAGAACAAAAAACCCAAAAATCACAAATGGAAACGTAAAATTGTATATTTCAGTTTCCTTTTACCATTTGAAAAGTTCACTGGATACATCAACCAAGAAGTTGCCCAGCGTTTCAAAGTCGCGTCAGAAGCCGGTGGCTTGGCGAATATTAGCGACAAGGGAAATAAATTTGAGAAAACAAGAATAGGAACAACGTGATGGTTGACGTCATCGACTCCTCAAATGTCCTCCTCTTCTATTCTTTACCTTTTTTTTATTTATTTTATTTATTTTCTTTTACTTCTTCTTAGCTACGCATTTTATATGTATAACTCTAACATAACAAAACGTTATGGCGTATAGAGTAGCTGAACTGCCATATTGTCGTCTGTATATATTATACCGACTACCTACAAATGACCCAAACTCCCCTCCTTTCTTCTCCCCCCCCCCCCCTTTCTTCCATTTTATCATGTTTTCCTTGGTGTGTTGTCGTCGTGTCATAAATACCCGGTATACCATCCTTCAATCCGTAAAGGTGTATAATAGTGGTAACCGATGGTAACAGTAGCAGCTAGTAGTAGTAGGAGTCTAGTTGTTGTTGTAGTTGCACACTATACCAGCAAGTGAATGAAAAAATAAAAGGACCCAGCGAAACCCTGACCGATCGATTCCGGAAGCCAGTATTATATATATACTGCTCTGTGTGTCCATCATATAGTTTATAGGCTCTCTCTCTCTCTATATCTCTCTTGGGTATATGTGTTTACACACCAAACAACATAAACACGGTAGAGCCGGATGGATCTTGAAATTCGACCTGAGTAGAGTAGAAGAAATAGAAGAATCAAGGTGTTTCTGGGTTTCCTTTTGGCTGGTTAGATACGCACAAGTTATCTTTTATTTCTTGTCCTTCAGCTATTTTTTTTTTTTTTTTGTGGAGGGGGTTGACCATGGCCCGTGTCAGTTCCACTTGAAATCATAGGCCCTCATCAAGAGTCGATCAAACTCGAAACAATTTACCAGGGCAATTTCAAACGGGTGGATGAGGCCAATAATATTCGGTTGTCGTAAAAAAAAAAGACTCAAATTCCATCGATTGAATAAGCTAAAGAATATAAACGAATAGAATTTCAATGATACGCCTTGACTATTGAGAATCTTTTTTTCTTCTTGTTGGTTGTTGTTTTGTAGTTATCCAAATTGAAACAAACAAACAACAAACAAACAAACAGGAGAATTCCAAATCAGTCGCCCAATTCGGTCGGTTCAGCAGACAAATACAAGCACAAGTGCAGTACACGTTAAGAACACGAATTAGTTTCTAAGCGTTATCCTCGATTGTTGCTGCCGCTGCTTAGACTTTTGGTTATGTGCAGGGCCGTATATTGTATTATCAGTATCTCCCGCAAACTGAATTTGTTTGTATACAATATACATGCGTGTGATGTGATGTTACTTTGACCTCCAAAAAAAGAGAAAATTCAAATCAAATAATTTAAAAAAAACAAAACAAAAGAGAATCAGGAAAAAGGAGAAGAAGGAGAGAGACTGTGTGTGTGCAACATTCTGTGTGATAGAAAGCAAAAGAAGAGAGTAGAAGAAGACCCCACCGGATTGCCCAGCACCCGCATTCCTACACGTCCGTTAAAAAATCCAAAAGAAGAAAATCAAAAACTCCAAACCAGAGAATAAACACCAACAAGGAAAATGACCAAAGTTCAGATCATCTGCCGTTCAAAAATTGAAAAACAAAAATTTTATTACAATTTTTTTTTTTCTATTATAATACGTTTATTGCCCACCATCGCGCACACGGGACCGATTAGCATAACGCAGACTAGTCCGCTAGTGGCTTATTAAAATAACAGTAGTAGTAGTAGTAGTAGTAGAATATAGTATAGACATAGTATTCGTATAAGTATGGACATGTAGGTCGACCTACTGAGCTCAACTGTTTGGGTGTTTGTCTAATCTGTTTTGGGTGCCACAGGACGATCAGAGCTCCTCACGCGATTCTTAGAAAAAGGGAAAAATAACAAACTGGGGGCCGTCAACGTTCGTCCGTGTCGTCTGACAGCAGACGGGACGCTAGACGCTACTCTGCGCTATAAAATGTAGAAAAAATAAAAATAAATAAATTTCGTTAAGAGAAAGAATGCGCGTTGCCACTGAGAGAAGAGTCTCACCACCTTTCGATATCGACGGCTGGCATCAGGCCAGCAACAACACAGTCGGCGAAAGAGATTTCGTTTTTTTTTTTTTTTTAATATTTAGATTTTCTTCTACTATTCTTTCGCTACTATAGCTGCTGGATGATTTTTAGCGATCACAAGCCAATTGGATTTTGGGCGTTTCCCCCTGCCGATCACACAAAAAATCAGCAAAATGTTTCACTTTGCTTATAGGATATTCTTTCGTTTCCAATCACCAACTCAAAGGTTCTTTCAATGTCAATGTATTTGAACAAAAGAAGAAGAGGATCTTCGCAGACCATTGCGGATTATCGCTACGAGAAAGAGAAACATTTTCCTTGATTTGGAAAAGGTGATAGTAGCCAGGATGTCTGGATGATATTGCTATACGTTTTTCAGATTTGTTTATTCATTTTCCTATATAGTAGACCGAAACGGAAAGTCCCCCCCCCCCCCCTCCCGTCGTCTTCTCCATACTAGCATAGCGAGTCGAAGAATCTTGTTTATTCAAAAGTCTTATATAGTCTAGTTTTGGTGATTTCATTTGTTTTTTTTGGGAGTGAAGGGCGAGAAGGGCAGCATCAAACGACCAGGATATGCCGTACGTGTTGGCTACTCTGTTGAACGTTATTCAGTTTATAAGGGAAACGATGGCATCACGCTTGCTACTATATACTAACTATCACACGCTGACTTTTTTTTTCGAATCGGGTAATATTATACGTGAAAAAGCGGCAGCGGCAAAGTTTCAGGGCAAAAAAAAAACAAAACAAAAAAATAAAACACGTGCCAACGAATGGATCGTGTTTCTCATTGAGCATGCTCCACTCGTTCGTGTGTTTTTTTTGCTGTTGTTGTTGTCGACAAATCAAAACAAAAGAAGAAGAGACGGAAAAGGTTCCATCTACAACACCAAAATCCGATTCCATGGTTGAGACTCTTGAAAATTGGGAGAGACCAAAGCACCAAACGAAAAGGTCAGGCCGGCAGCATCCCAGCTGTTCTAGCTAGCGATGCTCTATAGATGCGGTACTTATAGGCGTTGCGTACGTTTTTCTTTTTTTATTAGCGCTTGTCTCCGCTTGGACATTGAGAAGTAGATTTGATTTCATGATCGTCGGTTGCAGCTGCTGTTGTTGTTTTGCGGTGGATTCCAATCGTTTTGTTTTTGTTTTTCGCAAAACCGCCAGAAACGAGTAGTCGGTTCCCAGTTTGGCCTATCAGCGGAGTAAATTCAATAGCCGGGGGTTGCAGAAGAGGACAAAAAACAACACAGGCGGCCGCGCTCGCCAGTCGCGCCGCTATATATTCAACAGTTGGGTGCTGGCCCGTGATGGAACGATGTGACCAAGCAAACGGTCGCCGAAGCAATCACTCTAGATTTCTACGAATCTCTAAAAGTCCATTTTTCTTTTTCTTCGTCTTCTTCTTTTTGGGGCGGGTTTTTTTCTTTTTCTCCCTTTTTCTATTTCCTTTACTGTTGCGACAATTTCATGAGTAGTGCCTCATCTGTGTGTATACTCTTTCCCGATATACGTATATATAAATACAGTACGAGTTCTATAAAAATAAGTGTTTAAACTAAGGAAATGGCTACTGTCAAGACAAAAGACAAAAAGAACTTTTTTCCTCGGATGGCGATTGGTTGTTAGATGGACCGTTACGAATGGCAATGAAATCTATTGTGGTCGTTGACTTCTTCTTCTTTTCTTTTGTCCCTCTTATTGTCACGAAGGGAAATAATCTCAACTTTATTCAATTGTTGTTGTTGTTGTTGTTGTCTCGAGTGCGGAAATAGCTCCCATCTCTCCTTGCCATTGGCTCTTTACCAAGACAGAGAAGAGCCTAGTGGCCGTCTGGGTCGGCGTTGATGAATAGATCATGACTTTGAGGAAAAAATTCATTTTCTTTTTTCCCCTTGGACGAATTGAAAAATGCCTTTGGTCAAAGCAGATGGCCCTGGATCGCAGATGAACACAGAAAACAACCAAAAAATTCCGCTTTTTTCTCTCTCTCGTCGTGACATGGAGCAGGGCAGAGGCTGTCGTCGGCTCAACAAACGGGGGCGGAGCCTAATGCCATCTTCTCTGTTGGCCGCAATCTGTTCTGTGATTGGATCCGTCGAAGGGCCGGCAGTTTGCGCTCGGAGAGCAAGTCGAAGGCCGCCGTTGCTCTTTTTTTTTTTGTAAAAGACGCAACAACAACAGCCGCCGAAGGGGCCTCTCATTTTTTGTTTTCTCTCCCCCAGCTGTTGCACCAGCACGTCGTCATCAGTACTCGCATTTTTTTATTTATTTAATTTAATTATTATGTATATCTTTTTAAGGAGAACGGGGGGGGGGATTCTTTTTGTTTGGTTTTTCTCGTGAAATTGTTGGTGTTGTTGTAAACAGGCTGGACCCGTCGAGTTTCATAGCCGACAGCATATCAGGTTGTCTACCGGCGTGAAATGCCGTTCAGAGGAGAGACGATGCCCTAGAAAACCCCCCAAAAATACAGAATCTAAATTCATTTTGTGCCCGTAACAATACGAACTTGTTGGTCAGCGGCCGGCAAAACCGGCGGCCAGACAGACGAACTTTGGAGTTGGCAACAAATCAAATCAAAGCGAAAAAAAAATATCAAAAAAAGATGAGACAGAGAAATACCTCAGAGACAATGATGATGATTTGCATACAACAGGCTGGGGACAGCCAAAGTTCAGTCGTCTACCAAAAGGCGTGATGGCACGCCGTTAACAAATTCTTTTGCCAACTTATTTATATTGGGTGATGGTATTTTCTGTCTTTCTTTCTTTCCAAAAGAAGAAGACGAATAAAACAACCGTATTATGCTTGGGATACAAGGAGCTATTTGACTATTTTTATTTGTCGTGTGCGGGGTAAGGAATGAAACTGCCGCGCGTCTCATTCCACCAATTGACTTTTGACACTTTACCGTTGGGTCATTTTAAGGTCGCGCAATCATCGCATTCCCAGCCCGACTGTCTGCTGCTGCTCTATTGGAATTTCTATATGTTCTATCTTCCAAGGGTTACGGCAATCAACTATTAAATAGACTCTCTCGCTCTGTATATATAGGAGGACTTGTTGATGTTGCACGAATTGTTTGTCCGTCTCCCGCTGTGTCACTAAGAAAAACTTTGGGACCGTTTTTGGTTTTTTTTCCAAAGACAAATTTGTCCATTATGATCGGAATTTCGTTCTTTTTTTTTTTCTTCCGCCTCTAGTTTTTTTCTTTCTTTTTTGTTAATTTGGTGTTGACTTGTTGACTTGTTGACTCGCGAGCTATGCTGTGTACCCCAATGGGCACAGCGCAACCAGCCATTTCACATTCTTTTGGAGTTTTTAGAGGCGACAAATAAAAAGGCCACACACAGAAGAAAACAAAAAAAAAAAGTGGTTGGTGGTGGTGTGGCACTCGACTCGATTCTTTGTTTTTTTTTTTTTTATTTTCTTCTTCTTCTTCTATTGCAAATGAAACCCCCCATCATCTCCCGACCTGCGGGACACATTAAAGGCCATCAAAAACACGCGGATAATGATTGCCGGCAGGGCGACGACGACCGGCGCCCTGTGACGTGTGACTTGTGGTCCCTGGCGCGCGCATATTTGACATTCCGACATCTACCAGAAACAAACCACCACCACCACCCAAAACCATTTTTTTGTTTTCTTGTTGTGGGTGAACGGAGGTCATCCCCTCGACGGTTAAAAAAAATTAAATAAAAAAACAAAAGCGGGAAATTTCAAATTTTCGGCCATCATTAAAGAGTGAGAGAACTATCAATAGATCAAAAGATAAATAAAAAGTTTGCAAACTTTTTTGAAGGGTTAATGATTATTCCTGTCTATAGTCCCTCCCACCTTTTCTTCTTTCAATGCCACACACACACAGAGAGAAGACAACAAAAAAAATGGGGTACCATTTCTTTTTGAAAAAAAAAAGCCGGTCCGCCGCTAATGATACGTTTTGGGTATTTTCAAATTTAAAAAAAAAAAAATAAAATATTAAAAAATCTGGAGCCCCCCCCCCCCTCTCCCTACCTTGTAGGTCGGCCTATACAATACAATTCAATAATAATGAGCTATTTTCTTCTTTAAAGAAATGTTCCTGGAATTTATTGGAGTTGACCCAAAATAATTGCAGCGTTTTCAACTTGATTTTGTGTCGTCGCGCGTCAAAAAGAATTTCATAAATAGTTGAGCAAAAGAAAATGTTTCATTTTTTTTTGTATGGATGGTGGTGGTCGGCAGTGTTGGTACCTTGTCATTTGGAGTTTCCAGCCGCGCCTCCCCATTTGCCCCGTCCAGCGCAGTTTGTCTATTGCAGTAGAGCCGCTCTTCTCTCTTATCTTTTTCACTTATTCGTCTCCCCCCCCCCCCCCAGCATGTCCTCTGTGTACATCTGTACAGAGTATTTTTCTCCCCCCATAGTGAATAAGAAAAAGACCGGCAATAGTTTAGCCCCTTTAGAGAGAGAGAGACAAGAAATGTTGAATAGTCAAGTCATGGCCTGATCATTCATTATATTACCACCACCTTTTTTCTCTGTGATGTGTATGTAGACACATTTTAGTGCCGGCCTATACTGGCCCACCATCACGTATTTTGCTTTTTTTTTTTTCTTCAAAAATGGATGGCGAAGTTGAGAGGGGGGAAAGAAAGAAATAGAAAATAGAAGAAAGGACAGAAAAATCAGAACGAATTGTGTGGGCGGAATTAGATATATATACAAATACATATACACTTATATACAGTAAATATGGCAGAAAGGGATCCTTCTCTCCCGGAACCCCCCCCTTTTTTTATTTTATTTTATTTTCTCCTTCAACTCAACACAAAAGGGTCTCAACAACACAAGCGGCGGCGGTTTGCTTCTTCTTCAATCCTCCCTCCTTTTTCAAAAACAACATTTTCTTCTTCTTTTTTTTTTTTGGTCTACACGCGCCAGGGGGTTCCGTTCTGGAACACACACGCCTCTCTTTCCGTTTTGTATACCCTGTGAGGAGTTGTGTCTGTCTGCATTTCGGTCGCTTTTCATTTGTTATTTCTTCACCCTTTTTTTCTTTCCCTTTTTTTCTATGTTGTTGTTGTTGTTTGAATCAATACGCGTCTCTAGTTTGGTTTTTTTTCTTCCATCCTCCGGCCGTGTTGCTATTTGTCGTTTCTTTTTCGAGTGGTTTGGACACATTCCTTCGATTTTCCTAGTTGTTTTGTAGAGAAAGAGCAAAAAGCGCCGCGTCTTTCGGTGAAAGGTAAAAAGGCCAACGCCGTTTGTAATGGGAACACCCGCGAACTTGGACAATAACCCCGACGACGATGTCGCAATCCATCTCTCCTCTCTCTTTCCTTCTAGTCTGCGCGATTGAGGTCGATGAATCTTTTGACATAACATCGTCGTCGTCTCTTCCATGCGAATGTTCGATTTGTCCATTTGAAATGGAAGAAAAAGAGAAGACTAAAATGAAACAAGTCCAACAACTCGGATTGAAATTCCTTCCGTTTTCCTATATTGGAGCGGGGGAGAACCTGACAATAAAAGGAACGGTGGGAGTATATATAGCACTCAAACACCTGGCGTCCGGCTAATAACGAGAGTCGCTCGCGCGCTATACGGACAGCGCAAAAGGGCAAACAATTCGTGCTGAAGGTAAAAAAAGATGCGCATCCACCATCAAAAACACAAAAGGGAAAAAAAGATTTTCAATTCTCTCGTGTTTGAAAACGTATAAATTGAATAGGCCTTTCCTTCCACCCCTTATTATATTTGAAAATTCTAACGTTCTCTCTCTCGTCTCTCTTGTGTACGTGCCTCTCGGCTTCAACAAAAGAGCAATTAGCCCCCAAAAAGTCCCTGACAGCTGGGTCCCTTTTTTTTCAGTCAAAACTGGCCAAAGAAGAAGAAGAGAGAAAAAGAAACGACAGACATCACAGAAAGACTAAAAGAGTCAACTTGGACATGGTGTGTTCTGCTGCATTTGTGTGTGTGTTTAGATGCAACAGAAACCTATCGGGTTTCCCCCAGTTTCTTCCTATTCAAACACATTGGCACAACCGGGAAACAGCACGAACACAAAATATTGAAGTGAAGAAAACAAAACATAACAAAAAAAAAAATTGTGTTTGGTTGACTGTCGGTGTAGGTCGTCGTCGGCGTCGCTTATCGGCCCTTGTTTGTGAGCTACGGTTGACTTTTATTTTTCAAATTGTTTTCAAGAGCCGCGCTATTTGAATGTCTCCCTTTTTGCCTGGCCACTTGTCATCGCCCCACTCGAAAGCATTTCCTCGAGTTATTTCGACGGCGGGGGGATATGTGTTATCTCTTATAGATTTTCTATTCTTTCATCTTGTGTTTAGACAAGTATTCCACCAAAACCAAACGGAAATTGCTGGACAAATGTCGGCGAGTGAAAAATGAACAAAAAAAAATGTCCCCCCCCCCCTTCATATCCATCGGTGTGTGTGTTCAGTAAATGGATGGCCAGAGTCAAACTCGTTTAACAGCTCTTCAAAAAAAAAGTGAAGTAAAAAAAAAAAGAAGAAGAAGAAAAGGAAGACAAATAAAATATAAGGAAAGAGAGAGAAAAAGAGATGACAAATCACGCGCGCGGCTCTTCTACCAGGCAATGACTCCTCCTACCATCTTCTTCTTCTCCCGCTTTTTAAAAGAGAGAGAGAGAGTCGAGGTAAAAAAAAGAGAAGAAGAAGAAAACACTTAAAGAACACCGTGGGAAATCAAAACATGCGAAGGTGGGAGGTCGTCACCGTGTGTACCGAGAAAGAAGAAGTTGAAGGCTCGATGGTGGTGGTACAACATTCAAAGAAGAAGGGCGGCAAATAGCAGTATCTTCTTAGCCGATGGTGGTGGTGCTGCGCTCTTCACTAATAGCATCGTGACAGTCGCTATAGAGACAAAGATCAAACAAAAATCTCTACCTTCCCAACAACAAAAAGAAACAGCATCAATGTAGCACTGTAATATCATTAATAAATATGAGGGAAACAGAGAGAGAGAGAGAGAGAGAGAAAGTAGGTAGTAATAGGCCTATATATATGTACATTTCTTCTATATTTACATATATGTACTATAGGTAGGGGAATTTGTGTATTATACATGAATAAAGGAACTCGCCGGTTGTTATTAATTAAAACATAATGAGATGACGTCGGAGTTTATTTTAAAAAAAAAAATAAAATACACCCAAAACGGCGGAAAAGATTTATTTATTTATTTTTTTTTGTATTTTAAATAAAACAAATGCGATGATGAGATAAGAAGAAGAAATAAGAAATAATGCTTTTTTTATCATTTTTCTTTTTTTAAAAAAAAAGAAAATATGATGATGATGATGATGATGATGATGCGGGGGGCTGGCTGTCCGGTAAAATCTTTTCTTTTCTGTTGGCTGCTGCCCGCGCCGCTCTTAATTGATTCCAAAACGTGAACCATTGAAGCGAGAGCACGGCGCCGTGTCCGCAGGTGGCTCTGGCTTGGTACAGTCCTTCATGAAGAGAAAGAACACCTGCATAACACTTCACACAAATCTCTTGTCTCGAGGGCCAACCAACCAGGGAAATAACACAAAAACCTCAAACCATCGGAATGAAAGAAAAGACGAGGTCGTTCATGACCTACGGAAAAACGTTCACTTTGTGTTAAGATTAAATTTAAGAAAACAAAAAGCGCCAGATTTTAAAAAAAAGATAAAACAAGTTTAACGTAATTTCCTTTTCCAATCAATTTTTCAGAGATGCAAGGAGAAACTCAACACGTTAGCCATTTCTGTGATGAACCAATGGCCAGGCGTGAAATTGCGCGTGACCGAAGGCTGGGACGAGGAAGGCCTACACGCTGCCAATTCTTTGCACTATGAGGGACGAGGCGTGGACATCACGACGTCCGATCGCGACCGCTCCAAGTACGGCATGTTGGCCCGTCTGGCCGTCGAGGCCGGATTCGATTGGGTCTACTACGAGTCCCGAGCTCACATTCACGCTTCAGTCAAATCAGGTAAGAAAAATCGAAGGAAAATAGTCTCCAGACACTAAATAGTACCATGAAACATTCTCGAAAAAACAAAAACAAAAAAAAAACCATCTCCTACATTGGTTGGCTCCCGAAAAGAGCCAAACGTTTGGAACGATAGAAAACGAATAAGAAGTCTAAGGTAGACGAACCGGATCCGTCTTGATGGATAGGGCTTGTGTTATTGTCTTTCTTTCCTTCTTTATTTTTTCTTCTTCTTCTTCTTCTTCTTCTTCTTCTTTGAGATTTTGTTATAAATACTCGCTGGAATCACAAAGTCGAGGCCGCACGATGCCCTTTTTGTCTCTTCAACTAATTTCTATTTCGTTATTGATTCTTCTCTCCGTTTTTGAAAGAAGCTGAAGAAAAAGGAAAGAAAACTCTATAATACGCGCTTATACGACCAAACTATTACTACTACGACGACTACTACTATACTACTCGTGTTGGCTTTTTTTTTTCCTGTCCATCGGGAATGTAGTCAAAATGGGAGGCTATAATAGAAAAGAAGGTGGTAGACGGGAGGGGGTTCACGTTCATTTCTATTTATAGAAGTGCCATCATTCTTTCCAATGCCCGGACGCGCCAGTTGTTGTTGTTGTTGTTGTTTTATTTTTTTACCTCTTTGGGAATCTTTTTTCTGAAGAGAGAAAGAAGTAGATTCTCTTATTCTCTTCGGGCAACTCCTTACTTTGAGCGTCTTGATGATACGTGTGTGTGTGTGTGTGTGTGGCTGTGTGGGGGCTATAGGTTCGTTGGACCGTTCCGACTAGCCGGAACTTTTTTTTATTATTATTATTATTATTTTTCATTTTCTGATGGAAAAGAGCAACCATTTTCCAATCGCCCTCCAGCAGCTTTAAACTCGGGAGAGTCTTTTCTCTTTATGTCTGCTATGTAGTGTGGGGCAGTACTTAAAAGAAAAAAGATGCTGCGACCTGGCTGCGACTTGGAGAGAGAGAGAGCACAAGCAAGTCCTTTTTCACGTATATTATATGTACAAACTCTTTGTCGATTGTCATCGCGCTCTCTGAGCGGTCGCCGCAATCCAGCCAAGTCACGGTCGTGCAAAGATAATGGACACCATGTGGAAACCTCTTTTCTTTTTCTTTTAAGACAAAAAGTTTAAGCATCATCATCAAATGAGAATGATGGCAACTGCTGACGTATGACTTCATTTTCAATGGATAGAATCCGCAATTGTTTATAATTGGTTGCAGTCCTTAGGACACACACACAACAAAAATAAAAGAATAGAAAAGATACAACAGGCAAGGTGATTGGTACAAATGTTGGAATGCAACAACAACAACCCCGAGAGGCCCCCAAAAAGACAGCGAGGCCAAAGCGACTCAACTCTCTTTTCTATTCTTCTTCTTCTTCGTTTATATATTCTCCTTCTATTCTCAAAGGGATCGTGATGGGGATAGGTTATGTGCGTCTGTGTCTATATTGTATACACACATATATATCGGCTGCTGGCGAGGGGTCGAGCGTTCATTGGTTGCCTGCCGTTTATAAGGCACGTCTCGAAGAACAACATCCAAAGGAAGAAAGTTTTTTTTCAAAAATATAAAAGAGATACAACCGACCAACCTGGTCCCGTGTTTTGTGGCAGATATAGCCTAGCTCTTTTGCTAGCAGATCATTCGCTCGAGGGATTGAAAAAAGGGGGGGGGGAATAGATTACTGTTATTATTATAGCTGCTAGGGAGTTAGAAAGAGAGAGAAAAAGGTATGTATATTATAAGGGCAACAAGGCTAAGTAGGCTAGACCAGAAAAAAATAAGAGAACCTACAGAGATGATGATGATGATGATGATGACGATGAAAAAGAATAACTTTGAATTTACGGCGACTGTGTGAACATTCCGGTAGAGAAAGAGTTGGAGAAAAGGTCGAGGAAAAAAAACAACATCAGAAACTAACCTATACATACCTGTGTGTTGTTGTTGTTGTTGGGGAAAGGATCCGTCTATTTTTTGTTTTTTTTAAACGAGTCACCGTGTGTAGTTTTTTTCATTTTCTTATCTTGCTGGCTTCTTCTTCTTCTTTGGAACTTGGCCAAGGATTATCTTTTTAAGTGACTGGATACAACACGAGAAAATGGTTTCATCCATCTATCCATCTATCCATCCATCCAGTCATTATTCTATCGGCAGTTATCATCGGGACGAGAGAGAGTGACTGCGCGGGAACAAAAAAAAACAAATCGAGAGAAAACACATGGCCTACGAATGTTGTGTACCTATTATTCGATTGAATAATTCCCCTAATCATTAAAGCAAATTTCGATTGAATGTATTTGGGTGGGTCACTTTATAACACAGCTGGGGCTAATCATCCGGAAAAATGCTGTAGAAATTCGCGCGTGTTTGAAAATGACGTCAATGTTGGACTCGACATTCAACTGTGTGTCTGTCCCGTCCATTCAATCAAAAACACTTGGAAATCCTTCACAGACCGAGCGACGACGCAGGTGTGCGGAGGACAGGCATTCGATTCCTGTTTGCTGTCCCTGCGGTGACATTAATGAAATCGTTGAATAATTCCACGAAATCCTATGGCGGTGGGGGAGCATTCAAAACATTTCCATCATCTGCGCGTCTTTCTTGTTTATGTTTTGTTGGTTTTTTTATTCATTTATTTATTTATTTTTCATATGCGCCATCTTCAATGGACCGTCGTTGTTGTTGTTGATGTTTTTCTCGTGTCCCGCTGCAAAGAAGAAATATCCTTTTGGACATTTCATCTCTTGTACTACGAGTTTGTAGTTACTCTGGGGGTATTTGTGTGTGTGGCGAATGGGGTGATGTGTGTTGTTCCGGCGACTTTTTGACTGTGGCCTGTGGGCCGACAGAGAAAGAATGAAAAGAAAAGAACGAAGAACGAAGAAAAAAAGATACAAACTATATAAGAGCTATAGTATAAGTAGTAATAGATGTTAGAAAGGAACAAGAAGAAGAAGAAGAAGAAGAAAGAAAGAAAGAAAAGAGGCCGTGTATTGCCAGGGTGATGGGTGCCGCCCGCTCTCGGCAGGGAACCTGATGGGAGTCCTTCTTCTTCTTCAACATAACCGGCACCCTCTTCTTCTTCTTTTCAGGGAGATCTTCTTCTCCCTTTTTTTTCTCTTCTTCTTCTGAATCCCCGGCGCCCCGCTCTCTTCTCTCTCCTCTTCTCTTTCTTTTTCTTGCCGTGTTACCTGTTTTACCTGATGCGCCGTCTCTTCTTCTTCTTCTTCTCTTGTTCTCCCCACATAACTACCCGCATACCAATGGGGGGCTCCAGCAGTCCTCCTCCTCCCTCCAGAGTCTTGGAGCGTGTAGCACAACTTAACAAGCTATAGGGACCCAACAACAAGCTGAGCTATAGGATTTATTTTATTTCCATTCTTATGTACATTTTGTGAGGAAAAAAGACTGGGGAAATGACTGAGGAGAGGAAAATAGACGCTCAACACGGCGAATAAAATTTGTGCTGATAAAAAGAAAAAAAAAAGAGGAGGAAATAAACCCAAGAGAGACAAATAGACATTTATTTATATCGATCTAAAAGCGTCGATTTGGAAATCCTTCCGTCTTATTTATTTGTTTCGTTTTGGTTTTTTGTTTCATTGAATTTGGTGTCACTGCTGGGCAAAATGAAAAATTTTGCGCAGCGGGTACACTTTAAAAATACATCAGCTTTAAATATACACTAGACACAGAGCTTTGTAGTGTATATAGTGTACAAGTATCATGTGACTCTGACTGATTGGGTTCCGTCACCTGTGAGAGGGACCCGTTCTCGCGTTCACTTGACTTGACGCGTCAACTTATTCAAACTCCTTGAGAGAGTCGCTCTCTCGGCTGCTGCCGAGATGCATGGGGCCTCTTTTCTTCTTCAGCAGCTGAGCATTATTAGATACTCTCGGAGGGGATAAATAGAAAGCCCTGCAGGAAACACTTGTTGGCTGCTTTTCTATGTGGTCCTATGGGCTCGACTGAACTGCTCAACTTGACCGGAGCTGTGCTCATCTCGCAGAGCTTCTAGACGCCGAATCCGATTTGTCTTTCTTTCTTTCTTTCTTTCTTTCTTTCTTACCTTCTTTTTTATTATTAAAGAAAAAAAGAAACGGCGGCTCCTTCTTCTTTGCCTTCACAACGACGACGACTTATATACAGCACCGCATACCTGTGTGTGTGCGCATATAACCCAGGCTTGTATTTTTGTTCTGTCTTTTCCTTTTTCTCTTCTTCTGTAACCACCAGAGAGAATTCAAATAAATGTCTAGAAAGAGAGAGATTTCTAACGGGCGCTTTTCACCACTCGGAGTTTCTCACAGCACCAGCACACAGATTGTAGGCCTGTATACATATACGAAGGAAGGATTCAATATGCATATGATCTCTTATCTACTATGTGTCCCTCTCACTTCTGTGTGGCCTTTCTCTCTCCAAAATAGAAGAGAGAGAGGCCTATCTATACACAATGTCTACCTATCCGACTTCTTTTCTTTTCTTTTCTTTTCTTTTATACATTTAAGGGTGTAGAGACCACCAAATAAAGAGATGGGTGTCCTCTTCTTCTTCTTCTACGTTTTCCTTTTTGATGGGGGGGGGGGGGGGATTCTTTTCATTTCCCACCAGGGAAGGAGAAGAAAAGGGAAAGAGGGCGATAGAGTTTGACTCTCGTTGACGGGGCGCGCGGCGTGTCCCGTTTTTGTGTGCTTCCCTTCCAAACTGATTTCCAACTACTCGTTAACACCCATTTAAAGTGTCGGCAGCAGCAAGAGCGCAGACAGCAGACGGAGGGTTTGACTGTCCATTTTTTCTTTTTTCTTGCGTTCATTTTCGTTCAATTGCGTCATCGTCAACAAGTGGTCCGAGTAGTTGACTCACTTGACTGACGTGATGCGCTGTCATATTATCTAGGTACTTCCGGCGTGACAGTGACACGTTGGCTCATTTGCTAACACTTAAGAAGTCACGTTCTTTTTTCTCTCGCCTCGATATTGAATGCTGATGGCCGCGTCTTTTTCTTGATTGTTTGATTTCAATTTGAATTGAAAAAGAGAAGCGTTTCAGTAGGGAAAAGAATAAGGAGCCATGACGGCGGTCGCGCTTGTTAATTTATGCCGGCCGCCCAAGTTGTTGCGCGGTACATAAAATGTTAAAAGACAAGAAGAAGAGGAAAGAAGAGCTCCCCCGCAAATTGCTAGACACGATGGAAAAAAAAGGGGGAAAAAGAAGGTGGGATGGAGAGAGATAGAGTGTATACACATCCGAGTTCTTTTTTTTTTGAGAATAAATTCTCTATTCTCTTTTTGATTGCGTCCATAAATATGTGGAAAGGGGGGCTTTTGAATTGATAGCCAAGGTAGTAGCTCGCTATACACTGCCAACAGTCAAACAGCGGCCATTTCTTTTCTTCATCTTGTTCTTCTTCTTCTCTTTCGTCAGCAAGTTCCCCAAGTCAGTCAGAAACTGAACAGTTTTCCTTCAACTTCTCCGATTGGTTTACCAACAACATTCCTCCTCCTTCTCCTCCTCCTCCTCCTTCTTCTTCTTCTTGTTTATCTTTTTTTTCTTTAACTCTCTCTCCCCTTGGTTTTTTATTTCATTTTCTTTTTCTACCCCTGGCCCGTTTTCACTGCTGATTGCCTATCTTGTCCTCACCCGTTGATAATCTTTTTTCTCCTTCTTATATATTTTTCCTTTTTTTCTTTTCTCCAACGGGCACAAATCCTTCGACACGGGACGCAGGGAATCAAAAGAGACGGGGGAGATCCGTGACGAAAGGCTCTGGAAATTTTCGATGCCACGTCAAGAGTGAAATTAAACATATCCATACCGTATTATACATATGATATGTACACTATTACGTTATGGCTGGGTTTTTTATTCACCTTTAGAATGACGAGATCTATGGGAATGTGGATCCGATGAATATCCCCCCCCCCTTTGAAAAAAACAAGTTATGAAAAATAACATCTAAGAATCGTAATAATAAAAGTATATAAATCAAAGATATAAAATTCTTGAAAAATGTCCGGGAACCAAACAACACGGCAGCTGGGAGGGATGTACACCAGAAAAAGGTGGTGGCGGCGGCGGCAGCGACCTTTTCTCCATAGTTGGTGGTGTAAACATGTCCGTCCTTTTGACATGATGCCAGTTTTGTGAGAAGAAGAAGAGATTGTTGTGACATTTGAAATCGTGCGTGGTGATGAGCGGCCTCGGCCTTTTTTCCCTTTTCTTTTCCTGCTCGAATGATTTCTTCCCCACCCACCCATATCGTATTGTATCCTCGTTGGCATTCTCAATCTCTCTGCTGCGCATAGTTTCGTATAGCCTCCGTGTCGGATGCGGATCGAGAACAACTGAAAAGATAAAAACGAACCGGACCTTCTTCTTCGTCGCCGATAGTTTTTGTTGTTATAAAGCTAAAGAAATGCTCTTTTGTGTCAACTTGTCGGTCCCTATATACAACTGGCATGACTTTCTGCATGGCTTTCCCTTTCATTTGTAATCGGAAGAGAATGAAAACGATGTGCTGGAATGTTTTGCCCCATAACAAAAAGGCGAAGAACGACGACCCCCCCCCCCCCCCCCCAAAAAAAAAAAAGAAATTCTTCACCGTTCCAGTCGATTGGATGGCGTTCTAACCTAACCGCACACCTGGACCAAAGTGCCCGAACAAAAACAATCGATCGCACACTGTCGCCTTTTTTGCACATGCAGCGCACTTTCCGGGCATTTGAACGCACCGAGTTCCAAAGTATAAAAGACAAGCCGCCACCCAATACCAAATTTCTGCGTTTGATGTCGTTGTCTATGCGATTTACTGTCATGATTCACCATTTAAAATGACGATGTTGATATTTTAAAAAAGGGGGAAACATTTGAAATTCTTTGGAATGATTTATTTATTCATTTTTTTAAATTTCGGAACCCCCCTCATCTTTTTTCAGTATACATCTCGGATGATGGTGATGGATCGCAGTTTTGTCTGTGTAACGCAAAGCATTTGCAGTAAAAAAGAAGATAATGGAAACAATCAGTGGGTGGTGGTTGGAAGAGAAGAACTATAGGGGATGATGCAGAAAAACATGACGACAAATTGGCAACGTAATGTTTTCACTAAGTGAATTTGGGTTTGAGGCAATAACCAGCAGACAGACTTGTAGACAGAAACCCCAAAAAGAAACAAGAAAGAAAAAGAAGAACGAAACAAAAAAAAAAGTGGCACCCATAGGTTTTTTTTGTTGGTGTGCGCGCGTGAGAACTGTTCAGGTAGAAAAACGAAATAGACAGCCAAGTATATAGGAAAGGCAGGCAGGCAAAAAAAAAAGAAGAAGAAGAAACGATGTTTATTATATAAGGAATGCGGACGAGAGGAGGGCAAAAAAAAGGTCCGGTTGTGTTATGGAGCCCCCCCCCCCCCCCCCCCCCTCATCCATCTATATCGTCTTCAACTTTACTATAAGCCCAAGGAACAGCTTTAGCTCTCTCTCTCTCTCTCTCTTTTCTCTTCTACACATTTTATTTTATTTCTCATTTTCTTTTTTTCCCCCCTAAAAATTTGTTTTTCCTTTTGGTATTAGACAGGGGTGGTGTGTGTTGTGTCTTTTTGGGTGCCCCTTTTTATCTTGAAAAACTCTAATTGACTAACAGATTCTCAGTGTCAACTTGGAGTCAAACGTTGTTGCATGTCTAACGTGTGTGTCTGTGCCCAATTGATTCAAGGGGACAGTAGACAGAACAAGGCAGAGGGGCTGCTGTCCTCTAACCTTGGCTATTTATTTTGCGATGTTTTCTTTTTTTTTCTCTTTTCAAAAGAGTAAATTCACATTCTATGCATACGCAGCATGGGAAACATATCATAGAACGTGGAGGGAGGTCAACAAAGCGCAGAGAAATAAATAAATAAAGGGGGCACACACACAAAGTGGCTGCCTACAGTTAATGAGCACTAAAAGAATAAGAAAAGAAGAAGGTATACAGAGATAGAGAGATGTATATATGGATATAAAGCTGAGCTAGAGCTAACTAAATGGGGGATATACTATAAGCGACTCTGCAAGAATGAAAGAAAAAGCTCTGGCTCCTTCCAGCGAAGTAAGGAGCCATGGCAACAGTCGAATAGTACCGTGGTCGGATCCTATATTATACACGTCAGTGATGCCCGGCCGCCAAGAGAGAGAAAAAAGAAAAGGGAACAAACGAACGAACGGAATACTACCGACTATGCTATGCTATACGACGACAAGTAGTAGTTATCTCTCTCTACACGGAAAACATTCGACAGTTGGGACGAGACAAGGGCAACATCAAAGCCCAACTGTTATTACCTTCTTTTCCTCGGGTTTTTTTTTTTTTTAAACTCAGCCACCCAGTGGAAAAAAAAGGAATGATAGTTTTGGTTTCCCAACAGTTATTTCATTTCAGGCGTCCATCTTGTCTTTATATATTTTTCTTTTCCCTTTTAGCTTTGAAAATTCTTTGAAAACAAAGAGAAAATTGTCTCGATTTAGATTTTTGACTGCAATTGAATTTACATTTTAAATTTTAATACAATTTTCATTGTTTTCTTTTCTAAAAATAGAATCGTCTCAAGCCGCACGTCACGGAGGATGTTTCCCACCTGAATCGACCGTTTTGAGCGAGAGCGGCAGCGTCAAGAAATTGTCGGAATTGTCAGTTGGCGATCGGATCCAGTCGATGGACTCACAGGGCCGTTTGGTTTTCAGTCCCGTTTTGTTGTTCTTGGATCGCGACTTGACCGAAGAACGAGACTTTGTCCAACTTCAATCGGCTGACGGTGCCAGCGTGACGATGACAGCCAGTCACTTGATCTACACAGTAGCCAGTCAAGATTTATTGGAAGATGTCGACGTCGACTTGATGAACGGACAACTCCAATCCAACAGCCTGCAATCCGGCGAGAACAACAGTAGCGCCGAAGAAGAAGATCGATTATTGGATCAGATGATGGCCAATGCTACAATGGAACGTTTCGGAACCCGTCTGAAGGCCACGTTCGCTTCCAAGGTGCAAATTGGCGACTGGATCGTTTCAACTGGCCCTGACGGATTACCTAAGCCACAACGGGTCATCGGAGTTTCGGCCGTGACCCAACGAGGCGTTTTGGCACCACTGACCGAGGAAGGAACGCTGGTAGTCGACCAAGTGGTCGTGTCCTGTTACGCCGTCATCGACGATCAGGCCATCGCTCACTGGGCGTTCGCACCAGTCCGTCTTCTCAACAACGTCCACAAGAGTTTGGTTCATTTCTGGCGAGCGCTCAGCTGGTGGAATCACGACCGGACGACGTCAGAATCATCATCGAGCAGCAGCAGCAGCAGCATCCCAGTCAGAATAAGCGTTGAGGCTAGATCGACGACGGCCAGCGAAAGTGCGAGTAAACCTCCGACGCTAGTGGGCATCCACTGGTACGCCAAAATGTTGTACAGGATAGCGCGATTTGTACTGCCCAGTCATCTGGTCTTCAATTGATGACTGCTGACGTGTGCAAGTGACGCCAAAAAACACACACACACACATCATCGTAGGGATGATTGTTTCATCACTCTCTTTCACTCTCTGTTCATGTAATCTGTCAACTCTCGAGATTTTTTAAAAGCATCGAGATCAACACCCAATCTTGTTATATTCCCGAGAGAGAAAGAGAGATCCCCATTTTTTTAGTATTTTGTTAATTGTTTTTTTTCGGTCTAATTTTCGCTCACCAATTTTGAGCAAACATATTTAAAAAATGCCCAATGATGTATGATTTGTTGATTCCCCTAGCTCCTCCAATATCCCGTTTCTTTTTTTTTTTAAATTTCGTTACAAATAAGCCAACAAGATCGACTGATTAATGGTCAACCAACTATCATATGTTCCAAACACAGGAACCGCCACCAGCAAACCAGCCACCACCACACTGTTACTATATATACAAACACACCTACAATCCTAATATAAAATAAAATTTTTACTCGCGTATCCACACACCACACTCCGCTACAGAAACAAAAGAAAAACGAAAAAAAAACACTTTAGAAAAATGAAACAGAACAGCAAATATACCCTCCATAATTTTGTGATGATGTGTAAGATGTATAACAATTGTAAATAGGACGAACAGATGAGGAGATGAAGAAATTGTTAAAAAAAAAAAGAAACGATAACGAAAACTACCAGCCAAACATTTGTTCGGTTGGCATTGTTTTTCTGAGAGAATAATCTTCTGTCCCATATATGTAGTTAATTTCACAAGTAAAAACAAAAGGAATGTTAAAGTTTCAATAAGTTGTACATAAAATAGACATACACACACATACAAAATCTATCAGTATCTATATAGATTACTCCCTCCCCATCCAATATTCACGCGTTCTCCTGACCACCGCCGACTTTTTCTATGAAAAAGCCTCCCTCTCCTCTTTTTTTTACAAAACAAAAAAAAAAACTATATACTATCTTCGAATTTTTTTTACCTTTTTTATACTCCGTCCGTCTCTTATAATAATAATAATAATAATAATAATAATAATTTTTAAATATTTGATATCGAAGGAACTTGTTTTTGTCGAACACAATTTTTTTAGTTTCTTTTTTTTTTCACTGCTGTCTCCAGTGTCTTCAACGTTTATAAATCTTTTTCCAAAAATCTTGTCTTTTTATTTTTTATTATTTTTCTTCCATTTCAACATTGACGGATGATACAAATATTAAAAACAAACAAAAAAAAATAATAATAATTACACAAAAATTTCACTGGAAAGACCCTCCAAAGCTAATACGACAACCAATTTATTTGTTATTTTTCGTTCTCGGAATTCATTGTTGCAAGAGGAAGGAGAAAAATAATAATCATTGTGACATGTATTTTGTTAATTTTTATTTTGTAATTGAAAAAAAACAATCGCATCTCTTTGTTCTTAATTTCTTGTTTAAAATTGTCATGGGACAACCCATTTTCCGCCATTCGGATTGTCAACTTTGTATATTTTTGCAACCATACATCTGTTTCAATTATTATAAAAACAACACATTTTTCGAATTTCACTTTTTTTTTCATTCGTACAAAAATCTGAGTGGGTTTCAAATGATTGTAAGCTATACAACGCGCTTTGGCGTGATTGGCATCAAAATATTGAGCTAAACACATTGAGTGAACAACGTGTCTTATTATGAACTGAATGAAACACAAAAAAAACTGAGTCTGTCCGTCTGTCCAAAACGCTTTTCTTTTCCGTTTCATATGAGAAACATTCATTTCGTTATACAGTGATGTAAAGTCTAAAAATATAATGATGATATTGTACCACAGATTTCTTCTTCTTTTTCTTTTTATTATTTCTTTCTCTCTCTCATGAAAATAAGAAAATTCCTATTCATGTCATATTTATGGAGACCCCGTCGTCCCACAAAAACTCCGTTCCATCAAAAACATTAAGTACCGTACGGTTTCTTGTTTCGTTTTGGTTCGGCTGGATGGTGGCGAGAGGGAATCCATCAAAGTCAGTGGGTAGCATATCACGACAAGTGTCGTGTTAGGCATAAATCTATTTATAAATGCGATGCGGGGCCATGGATGCAAAAGCATCCAGCAATCATCTTTCACCGATGCAAAAAATCTAAATAATAAAAAACAAGCTACGCATCATTTAAAATTTAAAAAATTGTAATTTTTTGTCTGATAATGCTTTGATATCTCTAATAGTAAAGTACATAAGGTTATTGAATATTTTGACGCGGGAAAAAGAAATAGAAATCACATAGAAAAACACTACTTGGTAAATAAGTGAGAGAGATGCCTTGACAAGTGGCGCTACCATCCAGCTGCTACTACCTATAAGACACCATATAGCCAAGACAGGTAAATGCCAAATGCGCATCTTTTTGGCAAGCTAGCTGCTAGCTGCATTTTATTCGGCGACAGAGAAAAGAGAGAGAGAGAGAGACACTGTAATACAATACGACCGCCATGACAAAGTGTCGGGATTTCTTACTCTCGTCCATCACTCGTGTACACGTAACTCTTTCCCTCTTTTTCTCGTTTTTTTCTTACGTGGTACGACGACAAAACAATACAATTGGAAACAAAGACGAAAGAATTTTACCAGAATCAGTAGGACGAGTAGGCTAGTACAACAACAACAAGAAATGATCAGTGGTTATGTTTATGCTGCTTGATGATGATCCTCTCCGACGGGAATTTTCTAACAAACATCACAAGAATGCCCCATCATTTTATTATCATATACTACACACACCAAAGTCTCTCTCTCTCTATCTCTATACACGCAGCAGTCCGGTTTTGAAAATTGATTTCTGTTTGATTTCTTTTGTTTGGCTTTTGTGTGTGTCTTGTGTTTGCCCGCACACATGGCGCCGAAAACGTGACCATCGTTCATCATCCTGTTTGTGTGTGTGTGCTGTGTGTGTGTGTGTGTGTATATATGTACATATAGTATATATATAAGCCCCCGACCAAAAAAACACCAAAAAACTGTATATGGCTCTGTGAAAGCGCTAGGGAGGTCCGCCGACGTCGCCGCTTACTTGATGGCTCCCAATTGTTTATGCATTGATCCGGCAGCAACAGCAGCTAGCAGGAGCACAAGTCCGATTCAGACGGAATCTCATGTATCATCTGGTCATCAGCAAAGAACATCAGAGAGGGCTGCTCCTGCTACTATGGCCTTAGAGTCTGGCTGGAGAATAGCACCGCAGCAACAACACCTTACATATTTATCGATGAGTTGAGAGTGTATGCGTGATGTGTTGTGTCTGCTGCGGCCCCGGCATTCGTGACCACACTGCCCTGTCTATACATTTCAACTGCTATTGCAGGTATCGTCTTATAGGATAGACTTTGGTTTCGTGTGTCTGCACCCGTCTGCATGAATAATAGAGAGGTGTGGACAGTTCGGCGCTTTGCCGATATCTACTAAATACCTTTTCCTCTCTCTCTGCGCTGTTTATTTTTGCTCAACGGGTTTCTCATCTTCTTCTTGGCGCAGAGAAATAAGATGAAACCTCATATAGTCTTGAATAAAGAGCAGCAGTGGCGCGAGCGCGGGTGTGGAATAAATTACACGCCCGTCCAGATACAAATGGGCTTCTGATGAACGCCTTCCACCTTATAAACCAATGTGGTGGGTGATGTGGTGCGTCTGCGGTGCTGGCGTGGCGCTATACTAGAGTCTTCAAAAGACTTATGTCTCCAGAGATCAGATTACTCTATACTCTCTAGTCGTCTCTCGGTCTTTTGCAGTCCGGGCATTCGCCAGCATTCGTGCAGTTATTCGAAGAATTGGGTTGAACGTCTACCGTGATGGCCCATGCAGTGTTCTTAGCATCAGGTTGTTAGCCCGAACCCGTTGAACTATTCCGCCAGTTTTTAAACATTCAGTACGTGGCTGATGTTTGTCGAATGGAAAGGAATAAGAAGGAAACACAAAAAAACAAACAAAAAAACATCGTGAAAAAGCGCAGTCGTCGCTTCCCAAAAGAGAATTTGCACGGTCGATGCAGTAATGGACCGTGTTTCCCTTTTATTGGATTCGATGTATGCCATCCATTTGGCGATTCTTCGCCATTGACGTCACTTTTTTTTCCTCCCTGTCGTGATTGAAAATGACGGGAAACCTTGTGCATGTAGGCCATTATTTCTAATGAACCGCTCGTATTTATTTTTCTCTTTCTTTTCTTTATTTTTTAACATGGGCGGTATTAAGCTCGGTAGATGTCCACATTGATACGACTCGGTAATAAAAATGGACCGACAGTAATAATGTAATAATGAAGCATTCTCTTTTTTTCTTTATTCACTATCATAGTTAGATTAAAACGCCCAAGCAACACAAACAGCCAATTTTGAATCGAGGTAATAGGCGGCAATGCCGACAGACTTTGCGTACACAATTTCTACGGAAAAATGTTCTCTTTCCATTCGGCTTTAAACCCGCAAAAAAGTACTACATAGTTGCCATGTGTTGGAATGAATAGAAACATGCCAGGTCACTGTCGGTAAAGAATGAATTTCTGAATAAATTACACGACGTAGCTAATACCTGAATCATTGACTCAATCTAAACATAACAACAACAACAAAAAATAGATACAGAAAGGAAAAAGAATAAACGACAAGCGGACATGGTTGTGTATGCTGTATACATTCAGACGATGTCAAAATGGAATTAATCTTGTAATAGGTTAATAACGAATCTATGCAATGTTGTTGTTGTAATACATTCGTCGCTGACGTTTTCCTAATTTTAGAACGGAACGGCTCCTTTCGGCCGCCGGCTTCTTGAATGTATTTCTATAAAGAATTTGCGCAGCTGCAAAAATGAACGCAAAACCTTGCATAACTATTTAGAATTTTGTTTTGTTTCTTTCTTCTTCTTTTGGTCATAGTGCTTGCAACAAATAATAAATGGTTAATATTTAAAAAAAACCGTCCAACCTTGAATTGATGTCAAAGCGTGTATGTGTATAGTGCTATGGCCATTTTTGCTACATGGACGTAGATTGGTAGATCTTTTTTTAAACTTTTGCATCAGGGGCCACACGTTATTGTTTAAATAACGTAGTGTAGAGAGAGACTATAGAAGTCTAATCGAGTGCTGGCAATCCAGCTATTATGTCTCTTGGCTGGAGGTGTTCTTCTCCCGCCAAAATAGCCCTTTGTTTTCGGCGTTCAAAAAACGAAACGAATTCACCGCTTCCCCGCAAAATGGGCGAAAAACACTTAATATTATTATACAGTGGTGTGTCCCAATTGCAATTAGAGTAGAGACGCCACACAACATAAAAAGGTAGAAAATTGAAATAGTTTAGATCTAAATTTAGACGGGCGAAACGATATATACTCATGCACGGAGGAGAAAAGGAATTCGCCAAAGGTTATTATTCCTAGTCCGATAGAAATGCGGTAAGTGCCAACCAATTACAAAGAATGATGTACCCTGCAATGTTTTGCGCTGTTGCAATCTCTCTTTTATCTACAGCGCAGCAGCTATATGGTGGTGGATATCAACACAGAGTCGTTGCCTCGTTGGTTATGTGCCATTACTTATTCCCCTTCGATGCGACTCGTTGATTTTGCCTCTTTTCTGCGTTGCTGATATGCGGAATGTTCCAGATAAATGTAATATGTATATATACAAGTTGGAGAGCTATTGTCGCTATACGTGCTGCTGCGATTTGTGCCAGAAAAAAAAACCAGTGTAATATTTGAGGGAATTTGCAATTCAGTTCAACGCAACTTGATTCGTTGTTTTTTTCGTGTGTGGCTTTATTATGGCATATCTACAGCAATGCCGCCTTGGATATCGGATAGCTTTTTTTTCTCTCCCACAGAAGCAAAAAAATAAAAATACAGCGCTAGGAATTCGTGTCGAGATGACCATTTCGATATGTAGTAAGCTTTCTCGCTTTTCTTGCACACGTATGTACAGTTTATGTAGACAAACATCCATTTAGATGCGAATGATGGAACATTGAAAAGAATCCGCATGGCTGAAACAACACAGAGAGAGAGGAAAGGGAAACTTGGGGATCCAATTTAAAGATGATCTCATAGCATGCGGCATTACGTATTACGCCAGCATAGTTTGTTGGCAGGCGGGTAAGATGAGGATTTTCTTCTTTTTTATCGCACGTCGATATGTGTAATATTATTTGTTATGGAGGTAGTGATGGTAATACTATTATATACCCCCCACGCAGAGACAGACAGTTGGCCCATAATGCGAAAAGGGCCGCCTCTGCTTTCGTTATTTGGTTTTCTGAAGAAAATCCCAAAACGGATTCTTCTTCTTTCTTCGTTTTTCGTCGTCTTCTTCTTCTCTTTTTTATTTTATTTATTTGTGTGTGTGATGAATACTGATGATCTTCCCCCGTGGCGCGATACACGACGATCATTCGTGACGCCACCAGTCCCGCGTGCTGCGCTCACGGTGCCGACCAATCAGAAAAATCAGATTTAGTAAAGGAGAAAAAGAAAAAAAAAATTACCAAATTCCTTGATCTTTTCTTTTCTTTCGTCTTTCTCCCTTTTTCTTCGCTTCCATCTGGTCGGTCGAGTTATTTCTTCCTTCTCTTCTTCTTCTTCTTCTTCGTTTTTTTTTAATGACATTCATCCTCCAATTGCCTGTCGACACAGAGCTAAGGCACCCCACCTTGTGCGCGCCACACGGCTCTCTTTGGGTGTATAAATTTCCATTTCAAATGGCCCCCACGGGTGGAAGGACTAAACTGCCAGAAGAGAAGAAGAAGGACACACAGACAGACACAGACACACTCCGGAACCCCCTCTCTCTCTCTTTCTCTCTTTTTTCGACCACCACCATCACCACCAAATCATCGCGGCAATGAGCATTCCATTTTTTTCATTTAACCTTTCGTCGAAAACTAAACAACAAAAAAATGTTTCAAAGAAGAAGAAAAGAATAGAGAACATTTTGGTTGAATACTATATACGTATGTATTCACCTATATATTGCCCTCTTGGGGCTATTAGGAGGTCTGCTTGGAATATAGAGAGCGAGCGGCCCGCCTGTTATTATAACGACACTCGCGAACACACCTACTTTTTCTCCCTTGAAAACATTTTGCCTTTCTGGCCGTCGCTTTTCTGCGCTCTCTCTCTGCGTTGTGTGTTGTGTGTGTGTGGAGGTTAATTCATTCGCTCTCACTTAACAAGAGATGAGGGGAAACTAATTGAATGTTTCATTCTTTCATTTTTTTTTTCTCAATAGAAAGTTCTTTTTTCTTTAACCCCAGCCGGTCCGATCGCGGTCGCTTCTAGTCAATTCCTCCCAGGGAAGCTGTAAGGTGGTGGCTTTTCCCATTCAATATTTCAAACTATTCATCAAGTCACTCGCAAAAGTGGTTTCTTTTTTTTTCAATTCTGAAAAATAATAAAAGAATGACTGAGTGCTGCTTCACAGTAGTAGTAGTAGTATAGAGTAGACGGAACTCTTGAAAAATAAAAGAGA
Source organism: Daphnia galeata (assembly GCA_030770115.1). NCBI lineage: Eukaryota > Metazoa > Arthropoda > Branchiopoda > Diplostraca > Daphniidae > Daphnia > Daphnia galeata. The sequence goes on along the minus strand of CM061121.1, from coordinate 4,200,436 downwards.
GCCACACCTTTTTGCGCGCAGAGATCACCTACAAGGCTGAAGGACTCTGGGAGGTAGAAAGAGATAAGAACGAAGGATCCAATTTCATATAGCCAGCTATAGAGCAGAGCCACCTATATACATATATCCATCAGGATAGTTTCTTTTTTTTTTATTATTGTTGGGCGTGTCCCTCAACAGCTGGAAGAAAAAGATGATGGAAAATCGAAACCAAGGAATTGTTATTGATGAATTTAGGTCGATCGTACACATACAAACATGATCATATATCGATACAAATATTAATTCATAATAATCCACCCAAAACCTCGGGTTGAATGTAGGTACACAAGTGAAAATAAAGTCGAGGAATAAGCTACTTGATTTCTTGTTTTTTTTCTTTCTTTATGACGAATGTTGTTTGCTGGGAATACATAATATATAAACATTTCTTTTCCTTTTTTAAATATATGGTAATACTTTGGATTCTTTTGGTTCGTAAGGTAAGAGGACAGGAAATTTCCGCCTTGAAAAAATAATAATAAAAAAAAAAAAAAAGTAAAAGAAAAAAAAATACTTTTCTTTCGTTGTTTGTGCATGCTGAATCTCAGCATTGGAAAGAATCGTTTTCCAGCACAGTGCCCATCATTCTCTTGCTGGGCGATTTTAACTCCACCTGTTGTAAAAGAAAGAAGATACATTCGATTAGAAAAGTATATGAAAAGAAGAAATCAAAATAAAAGAATCTTGCAATACTTTGTACAACAGTTGCGTTCGCCAATGTCTGGCCAACATTTCCAGTTCTGATAAATAGGCCAAAGTTTTGGCCGAATCCAGTGAATCGTTCAAATCAACAGACGGAAGCGGCGGAGGTGGTGGCGGTGGCGGCTGTGGCGGAGGCTGCTGCTGTTGCCGGTTGCTACTATTTGACCGACTCCTGGTCCGCCTGGATGAATCACGCTCATTGGTGTGATGCGACGGATTTGCGGAATAAAATTCGTCGTAGTTATGCTGATTGTTGTTGTTGTTGTAATGCGACTCACGATGAACAGGCACGACATCGCCCGATGGTACAGCTATGTGGTGACGAGAGTCAAGCACCTGGAGTAAATCAAGTTTGCGTTGAATCTCCGACATCGCCAAATACATGGAAGTTGATCGACTTAAACTCGATCCGGATGGATGATGATGCTGTTGAGTCACGCCTGCATTACTGACATTGTTGTTGCTGACACTGCTGGAGCGGCGTGACGAGCCCGAAGGCGACGTGTAGCGCTGATGAGAATTGCTGCGAAGAGCTGGACGTGGGATACTCATCACGCCCAACGGTGGCAGATGGTTACCCAAAAGGGAGCTGGCATTGAGCCACTCGTTACCATAAACGGCCTTTCTTCCGGCTTGTGACATGTGATGAAACGAAACGGATCTGCTGACTGGTTTCGACTGGATGCTCACCTGGAAACTCTGATCCGGCGTTGTTGATGTCGACTCGTTGTGACCAGTTGGTGTCCCGCGCTCCGAACGCTTACGAGGAATTGCGTACGTAACATCAGTGATTCGTGGTTGGAATTCTTTATTATTATTATTTTTACTATTGTTATTGGCCACTGTTGGATTGGGATCGATCTGAATGACCGTCACGTTGACAGGAGCCGGCGTCAATGTTCCTGGAGCCGATGATTCTTGGTGATCTTGTTGACCGCTACCAATTGTCGGCTCTGGCGTCGGAGATTTGGATTCAGTTCCACGCGGAGAACTGTAGCCGGAAGAAGATTCTACCGGGGATATTTGGGGCATAGTAGCCGTTTCAGTGGTCACCTGACTGCTGGATCCCCCACTTGGTTTGACTATGGTATTGGAGCTTTGATATTGTTGATGTTGCTGCAGCGCTAAACGTTTCATACGTTGCTGGCCCTGACCAACTGGTGACGATCCAAAGTTGTTGTGGTTGTTACCACTGGTGGGCTTTAAAACAGAAAGCTCGGTCTGCGTCGAACTAGAAACGCGTTTGACATTGGTGTTGTTCCGCATCGGATGAGGACGTTGGACAGAAGGAGCTGGCGGAGTCGATGTCCTTGCCGGACTTGACTGCATTGTGCGGAAGCTCTCCACCCGAAGGATGATCCTGTCGCTACTACGGACCTGATGGCGAACAGCTGGCAACCTTGCAGGAGGTGCTTCTTCATCATCGTCATCATCATCATCTTCTTGTTGTATCACATCCGCTTCGATGGTGGTCTGCATTCCGTTCTCAACTTTAGTCGATCGAATGGGAATTTTCGGCGGAGGAGAATCAACTGCAAACGAAGAATCAGCCATGGGAGCCGTCGATGCCACCGAAATACCTCCGTTGCCTTCATCTTCATCCTCTTCTCCGGTAATATCGTGGACGAAGCTCAGAGCTGAATTTCCATCTAGACTGGACTGGAATCTCTGAGCAAATGTGTGTTGTGTCGTCGTCTCAAACATTGCTGGATGTTTGACATTGTGACAAGGCGACGACGTCATAAAAGTCGTCTCTCGCATTGTTTTGCTTCGGGTAACTTTAGCGGCCGCTCTACTTTGTCGAAGAGTTGTAGGATCTCGTTCACCTCCGAAACGGAACGAAGCACTTTTCAGATGAATTGGACGTGATGGAGTCTGATGGGTGAAATGATTGTGATGAAGCTCTGGAGGCAATGCCATCAAAATGCTGGGAGCCCGACGAATTGTTGCGTAGCGGGTCGTCGAACTACCACCACCTCCGCCGCCACCGCCGCCACCATCTGAAATGACTGAGACAGAAACGGGTCTCGGTCGAGACGAATTTTCCGGCTCCGGGTGCAGCAAAACACCTTGGCTGCCGCTGCTGTTGCTACTACCGCCGTTTTCTCCGTAAACCCAGTTAGGATTATCGAATCCGGCGGGACTGACTCCTCTGACGGATATCTTGCGAGGACGATGCAAAGTACTGCCGACCATTGAGGCTGTCGAACCGGCACCACTGGCTGCGTGATCGATAGTCACTGTACGATTAGATTGAAGTGACTGTCCCGCTTCGATAGCCGGATCTTTATAGGATTTGCGCTGCTTGTACATTAACCAAAAGTTGAGCGCCGTGCAAACCACGCCGATGATAATGGCCAAGCTCATTTGGGCTGCCGTCACGCGATGGGCTGTGAAAAAAAAAGGAGAGGCAAACAAGAAGCCAAAGAACAGATTAGGCACACACACACACACAAAAGAAAGAGAGAGAAACAATTATTATTGCAGACAAGGACATTTGTGATGCGGCTCTGTTGGCTGCTGTTTCATCATATCGCGTTATTATCGGAGGCAGAAAGAAAATTACAGGGGCCGAAGGATCAAATTCGCCCAAACAAGAAGAGAAAAAATGAGGAAACCAACAACATTTTGGTCGGCACGCACAGCAAATTATCAAAATAAAGGAAAAATTGCTTGGCCACTGTATTATGATGGATCGATGTGAGTAGCATTGAATGAACTTTATTCAAATCATCCGTTTTCAGACAATAAAACACTGCCTTTTCCAAGTATTTTTTCGTTATCACACACACAACTTAGACGTTAAAAAATGAGATAATAATCATACGTAATAGTTACCTTGAACGGCCAAAACACTCAAGTTCGTTTTGATTTGATCCAGTTCGGATTGGCTCATCCATAGTTTCCATTCTCCCACTTGACAGATGATGGCGTTTCCGATATTGATGAAGATGATGACCACACAAAGGCAAACAGACCAATACAAATGAAACGGCCGGACCGTGGGAGCGGTTAAATCAGCAATCGATTGGTGGACGGAACCACTTGAAGAGCCTCTTATTTTCCTTTTACTTTGTTCTTGTTGGGAATCAGATATTCGCCGTGGGGAGTCTCTTAATCCAAGCATTTTGTGATGCAGACCAAACAGACCCGCTGCGCACAAGACGTTCTACAGTAGAAAAAAAAACATACAGTCACGATCCAATCAATTGCAAATAAAATAAAATGAAATAAAACAAGAAGCTGTTGAATAATGTTACCAGGAATCCGATCCATACTGGAGAACCGATTTTAAAGATGGGCAATTTTGAAATGTAATAAGCACCAAAGGTCAATTGGCTGACTCCGACTAGGACCAACAGGAGGCTCCAGAAGCAGACGCCGATCGACCCGTATTTCATCCAGTTCTTCATCGCGTCGCCGCCGAGCTGTATTTCCGGTCAAATGGATAACGAGTTAAAACGAATGTTGATAACACCGTTCGTTTGTTGTTGGGTTTATTTATTTTTTGTTATTTTTAGATATGTGATGTCCACATGAAACATATGTTGGCGGTTCGCACGCGATAGGACTTATTGCGCGTCGTCGGCATTTTTTCAACAGAAACCAAATGTCTTTTCAACGGTATTTGACTGCACTCGGCACTTCTTCGTCAACTAAATAAAGGTACAGCTGTGTGTCTAATTATTTCAAGAATGTCAGACGTGTTTCGTTTGCCGCAATTTTTCGGCGACATATTTCACGTGTGAATAAATACGGTTGCGTACGTGCGGCGATTCTCACGATTTACGGACAGTCAAAGACCTCTAGTGGTCAACTTAAACAACTGTTGCTTTGAAAAAATCTCTTTCAGACAAATAAATGGAGAAACTAAAACGGCAAATGACACCAATTTCAATACACAGACTAAAAAGTAAAAAGATTCTTGGATTGCTATGTAGATTTCGGGGTATGAAACTCGGTGATTACATAGCTGCTAGCTTCACGGAAGAACTCTCATGATTTACGAGAAATTTCTTTCAACGGATGATATGGCAACGCTCGAGTGTTTTCATATGGGCTCTTGCCCTTAGGGGTTTGTGGCGTCGCTGAAGCTTTACCAGTACTGCTTGGCCCACCTGGTATTGTTTTCCATCAACTGTTTGACAGCCTCCTCTTTTTCTCTCTCTTTCACTACACACTCTCTCTCACGCTCATAATTGTCGTGAAATGGTCTGGGGTTTTGTTACTTGTGGTCCTAATGAGGCCTTGGTTGTTTCAGGCAAGTTTTCTTTCTTTTATCTTCTGAGCAAAATACAGTTATTTTAAATAAGAGTGTTTTTACTGTGAGAAGGTGAAACAGTGGTGGTCTTGACAGGCCGCTCTGCGTGTAGTTCTCGTCACCGAGTGCATTCATACCAGTGCTTAAACAACATAGTCCTAATCCCTTGTTTCAATATTGATTCATTAGAGGCAGGCTTTGTGTGTGCTACCAATGGACTGCTTTATAGCTATCGGCTGTTTTTAACTTTCAAGTACTTCAAGTGCTCATAATCTTGAATAACAGTTACAGGACAATTATTTTTTTTAATATTTCATTTGGAATGATAAGCTATAAAACATGTTTCCCTTGGTGCTCAGTAATTTTAAGCATGAAATATCAAATCTGGTTAGGAAGTCGTGGTCTCAGCCCTCAACCATTTTTTAGTTTTAAAAGTAGATATGAAGAAGCCAGGTGGCCTCTCATTCCAGTGTTTTGGGTGTTCACCTATAGCCTGTCTAGACATTTTTTTCTTAAATTCTGGATTAACTTAGCTATATAGCTGCTATCTCATTATACTGTTACATTTCAACTTCATTAAAAAACATGATCTAGAATGGTATCATCATCAACATGTTATTGCTGATTGTCATGCGCATACCAGTCCAATTAAAATTGTTGCTCTGTCGGCGACTGGTTAAGATATTCTCATGCCACCAACAAATTTAACGTTTTTGAAGTGATTTGTTATTTTTCTTGTTTCTTTTGTTTTTTTTGTAACTAGGATGCTGTCACAGAAGGCCGTTACTTGTTCCAGGTGGTCGGGCTTTCGTTTGGCCTTCGGTTCAGCAAGTTCAGCGGTAATGACATAAAGAAATTAGGATGTAACTTGAAAGAGCTATTTTAACGGAACGCGGGTTATTATTTATTCTCTTTAGAATTTCGTTAAATACGATGACGTTGAAAGTCGAAAGCCCAGGAGTCTACACAAGTCAAGGAGTCCCCATATCCGTAACTGGAATTGCTCAGGTAGGAGATCTCAAGTCGATGAACGCAACCGGGAAATATCTCAAAAAGTAGCAACTCGTGGGAACATCGGGGTTTTCGGTTTTTCTTCTTCTTTTTCTGTTTTTTTTTTCTATTTCAGTTTTCTTCTTTTTCTGCTTCCTCGAAAAATACCTTCTACGTTCACCAAAGAGTTTCGTTCTAAATTTGTTAGACATCAAGTTGTCGACCTGGCCTAATAACTTCATTTCTTAAGTATCTTCTGATCCCTTGACTTCTTTTTTTTGTGTGTCTCCTATCGGATCAAAAAGTTTAGGAGTGTCTAAATTTTCTCGGTAATTGAGACATGGGCGATGGTTGCTTGACGTCGGTTTCTCTTGATGGCCCTTGTCTTTCTCTTTCCTTGAAACGCCGTCATGACTGACTATAATGGCACCCTATTTTAAAGTGTCGAAGTGACGACTGACGAAGCGCACCCAAAGGAGAAGAATAATAAGGCTAACAAAAAATGAAGTTGTCACGATGAACTTAACGGTTGAAAAGGTCCTCCCTCTCATGACACCTGTGTGAAGAACTCTTGAACTAGATTTGGTTACTGGAGAGCTTCATTCATCCCTCAATGTCTTTTTTTTTTCTTCTTTTGGCAGGTTAAAGTACAAGGGCAGAACGAAGAAATGTTACTGGCTGCGTGCGAGCAATTTTTGGGCAAGGCCGAACAAGAAATCCGTCGAGTTGCTCTGGAAACTCTAGGTGAAATTTTCTATTTAATGAAGTTATTATTGCCTAACGGGGACACGCATCTGATTTTTTAAAATAATATTTGTGTTGTTTTCAATTGATTTCAGAGGGACATCAACGTGCTATCATGGGTTCAATGACTGTCGAGGTAACATATCTTCTTTATTGATTGATTATATTAAAAAAACAATTTTTTAAAGAAAGACTTACGTTCCCATTCCGTTGGCACTGAGCGGTCAGAAAACGAATTTTGTCGTTTGTTAAAAGACAAAGTGACGAAAAATCCAGTCGATGCGGTTCAGGGAGATATTTAATCCTGTGCGGAGTATTTGATAATAGCGAATAAGTGAAGGGAAATTGAACACTTGCGCGTTCAGTGGCAACTTCAGATGTGCACCGGCAACAAGTTGATAGTCTACTGAGACGAGAGTGGAGAAAGACGCGCGTGTTTCTTGGCTCAGAAAACGCGCGCGGGTAAATGGACTGGCGTGGAACCCCGCAGGGGGAAATTGCTCTTCGTTGGTTCGTTCAGTCTTCGTTCATTCCTACTTCGTTTTATTCTTCCCTTGTGGTCATTCGCCACCTATAGGCAGCAGCAGCCTGGAGGGAGTTCCTGTCATGTATGCTAGTATATAGGCAATAGTCAGGCAATAGTGGTAGAAGGTAGAGAGGAAACTTGGAAAACGAAAAGTCACGTCGAGGAGGTCTTCCACCTCCGACTCTTTTAAAAGATAAATAAATCGACAGGCAACAGTAAGGGGGACTGATTATTTCGGGTTGACATAATTCTTGCATCTAGGCTGAAAAAAGGGTCATGTCAGAAACGCTAATAAGCAATCAAGGGCTTTTGCCCTCCAATCGTTTGGGTCCACCGATCAACCTCGTCGGGGGGGCCGACGTAAATCTAGGCATGGCATCATCCTATCTGTCATTGACCTGTTGAGGAGGAAGAAGATGCAGAGAGAGGGGAAATAACGTTGATGTTTCACGATTACACCATTAGAACAAGACTTGTTGCGTGAGTAAGGCGTGATTGCGTGGCTGGTGGGCGTTGGGTTTCGAGTAATAAAACAGAAAAAAGGAAAACAAGAACTAGTCGAAAGCGTGTGGTACCCGTTTCATCCTATGCAGAGAAGAAATTTTTCTAGGTCGGACTAGTTCCCGTCTCTCATCCACCAGCTTGAAATCACTTCTAGATTGTTTTTCGACTTTTTCGTATTCAACTATTCGTATCGCCTATTCACTCCTCCCATATCCTATGTATGATGGGAATTGTTTGGGAACGCGTACGATTCTTAGCTACGTATCATGGCAACTAGGTATTTGCTTGCTTGCTTTGGTATCCATCTTGTGGTCGCAGTTACCCACTGCGGCCAACGGCCGAGTCCGAGACCTACGGTCTTGTGAGCTTGTTGGTGGGTGAGCTATCCCGATCGGGAAAACTACTTGGAGTGAAACAACTACCCTTCTAAGGCCCCATCGTTAATTAGATACACAATGCTATTTTTTCCCCTTTTTTGTTGTTTCTTTTGATGACTATAGTTGCCAAGAACCACATCGTAAAAAAAAAATCGAAGAAAAAAAAGAAAACAAAAAACTAAATAGTAATAATGATAATCTTAACGATATAGCCATGGGTCTCTTAATGCTGTTGGCGGCTATCGAAAATCCTTTTTAATGCGTAACTAGTTCCGGTGACCCTAATCACTGGATTTCACTTTGGGGTTTGTGTTATTTGTGTTTCTCTCTCCATCTATTGTTTGGTCTTGGTCTCCTTCAGTAATCGTCCTCCTTTGTTATTATTGATGAACATTATGAGCTCTAGAGTGTGTGGGGTACTGGGCACACCAAATGAACCTCGCATGTGAAACTGCCATAGGTTGCTGTTGTACCCCCTTTTTTCAGTGTAGGTTTAGTTGGGAGTAGGGAGGTCGCTGTGGTCATGTTTTCCGTCCTGTACTTTCCACTAATTTCGCTTTGGTTTTCTCTAGAAAGTTTAACTTGATGCGATTTAATTAGATACTTCGAGACGGGAAAGGGGGGGGGGGGGGGTAGTTGTGGAGGTTCCGTGCGGTCGTGTTGGGACATAAATTGAGTACGGAGGTCGTGGTGGCCGGTTGTTTCTCTCGAAATTGAAGACCTAAAAAACATTTGCGACGAGAACTGTGTTGTTGTTGCTGTTGTAACTGTGTGGTGCTCGGTCCTTAATTGATTGCAACAGTCGGCGGTCACCACCGAAAAGAACCGGAGGTGTTGAAATGAGAAGTCCGGTCGATTCCCGTTACTCGTTTGCGGATGACGGCCTACTGTCCCGTCTGTTAGGAAAGTAGAAGAAGAAAACTAGCAGCAACCTCATCGAGAAAATTTTCTAGAGTTTCTCACGTCCGATTAGTTTTTTACCCTCACGTCTTCCGTATTGACGAGATGGCTGGAAATGTTGTCGAAAAAATCCAACCATCACTTTAGGCGCCTGGCCCGTCGCTTGGTTGCTCCCGCATCTTGGACTTGCGGTCCGGCGGCGGAATGGGCCGGCCGACCATCTGACCGTGTACAGATATATATGTCCATTTTCTATCTCTATAGCTGCTGCTGTTACTTTTTACTTGTAAAACTTTTTCCTCGTTTTTTAAGTGCCCAACGCTTTTCAAGAATCCTTGACTACAAGTCAAGTTTAGATTGAGAAGATTTTTCCCACTCTTGTCAAGCCAACAAACAGTTATAATATCCATCCAGCTCGTTCATCTTCATTCACGTCCCGTGCCCTCACACTCCCGTCTCGGAAGGAGTAGTAGGCGGAACATTTCATGTCTAGTTTGTTGCCTTTTTCTCTTGATAACTGTGAAATTGGTATGAATGAATTCCCTGAAGGTCGCAGTCCTCCGCGATCTTCTTACACGACCAAAACAATTCGCACATTTTGATTGTACCTTAACTCGTTTTCTTTTTTTTCTGTACAGGAAATCTACAAGGACCGTAAGAAGTTCAGCCGTCAGGTCTTTGAAGTTGCATCATCAGATCTGGTGAACATGGGAATCACCGTTGTTAGCTACACTTTGAAAGACGTTCGTGACGACATGGTTAGTATTTTTTTTGTCATTCGCCTGAAACATTGTTGCCTTTAGAAGTTTTTTTCCTTTGATGCAAAAAAAAAACAAACAAGTCTAATCAAGAAAAAGAAACGGTTGTAACCAGGGCGAATCCTGTTCTGAATGAGTCGACCGTAAGGTGAACTGTATATGTTATGAAAAAAAAAAAATGGTTGGAGATGCTTGATTTACATCTGGGCTTCGTGTCAGAAATTGGTATTTACATAGTCAGGACATATGAGAGTCAAGTCAAGGAAAAGCACGAAAGACTCTTTACATTTTGTAATGGGCCTGGTCAGATTGACGTAATCCAGTGTCAGGTGGCTGGGCGGTGAGAAAAGAACACGAAACAAATGCGTGATATTATCGGTCAGTGTTCTCTCTCTCTGTCTCTCCATCTTTGTCAGAGATGTAAAAAGAAAGAGTCCCTTTTTGTAGTAGTTTGGTACCGGCTCGTTGAATATGTCCAACTTTTTATGGATTACTAGACTCATTCATCACCCAATGAATCTTGAACGTTTCTTTTCTCTCTTTTATTTCATTCTGTTTAATAGATCACTTGTTTGTTGTTCGCCATTCTCTTTTTTTGCCATCTTCTCTCTAAACGCTGTTTTATTTTATTTTTTTATGGTCGGCTATGTTCGTTCGTTCAGTGTGTGTGTGGAGACACGAAGAAAAAGAAGCCTTATTGCAAGCCCTTTGCAATGGGGGCGACCGACCGTAGCCAGATGAAAGAATCATATAAGTGGAACCGTGTACTACTCTTTCGGCGCATTGAACTCTTGAGCGCGCGCGCGCGCGAGCCAGCGCTCGTGAGTATAGAGAAAACATTGGGAGAAAGTCTCGGATTTCAGAGCCTCCCTTTTTTTATATTTGGGCAGTGGCTTTGAACATCGTTTCGACGTAAAAAGAATAAGAAGTACGCTTGTAATATCGAACGAACACCGCGCGACTTTGGGAAGTAGGAAGAAGAATTCAAGCCACTTCTTTTTAAAGTGTTTTTTTTTTTGTTTCTTTTTTTTTTTTTTTTTTTCCTTCCATTTTTTATTATTTTCGTTTTGTAATCCCCCCTCGATTTATTATTATTTGGCAGAAAGAGGTTTGGATGAGTAGAAAACGGCACAGCAAAATTCCCATGTTTTTCAGTATTCAACCACCAGGAACCACTGGCCCGTCCGTGGTGCCTTGTAGCATCCAACACAATATGCCATACGTAGATTTTTAATGAGGTCGGCAAACGTCGTCGTCGTTGGAATCACATTTGGGGAAAAAGTCATAATTCCACGCCTAGCCAATTATTTGACCGGACCTCTTCAGGCCTTTTAGCGTTGCCATCATCTTGGACGATTTCAAAAGAATCCCGAAAGCATCGGCATATGGCTTTGTAAAGAAAGGAAGAATAAAGTTAATCACTAAAAAAAGAACGACGGAGAAAAAAGACTCATAAGAATAACCGGAAAGTCGTTTCGTTGTTTTGCCGATATCCCCGCCTTTTCGTTTACGATTTTTTGTAGATTTAACAATCATGAGAAGCTATCATAGGATGGCTCTATTTGAATGTAAAAAAAAACCCAAGAGGAAATGAATTGAATGTTTTCGTTAGGTTTTTCTGTTTTTTTCGAATTTTCTTGTGATCCAAACCGGCAGGTGCAGAAAAGATCTCCAGCAGGCCATGGATGAAACATATCTTAAAGGCCTCTGTCAATAATGGACGTCATAAAAGTTGTCTCGTTGTATTATTTATTAGCTTTCGACCTTCCCCCGTGGAGACTTTCACTCGTTTCCAACTTTTTTTTTACCACATGGTTGAGTTTTCATTTTTGCTGTTTGGTTCTCATTGCGTTTTTTTTCTTGTGTCTGTTTGTTTGTTTGTTTGTGCAGGGTTACTTGAAAGCGCTCGGAATGGCGCGGACGGCGGAAGTCAAGCGCGACGCCCGCATTGGGGAGGCGGAGGCCCGAGCTGACTCGCAAATCAAGGAGGCCATTGCCGAGGAAGAGCGACTCGCCGCCCGCCTCGTCAACGACATCGAAATTGCAAAAGCCCAGCGTGACTTTGAACTGAAGAAAGCAGCTTACGACCAAGAAGTCCAGGCTAAAGTACGTGCATTTAGTTTCCTGTATAGTATGTCTAATATCCATTTCAAATTCCGTCAAAAAATTATGTGTAGTTCCGGAGGGCCTTCTCTTTCGGAGGGAAAATCATTATTTTAAGAGGTTCCATGAGTTTTTTTCTTCTTTCTCTCTGGGAATTCTTTTCATCACTTGTTTGTTTTTAAAAAGTTATAATCTGAGAGAGAAAGTGAGTGTTTGTCTTTTGTCCACTTCATCCGTGTATGGGTTTTGTCTAAGCTTTTTAAGAGGTCTTTACTTCTTCTTCGCTTTTTTCTTGTTTTCTTTTCAACTTCCTGGGAATTATTTGCCGCCTTTGGCTATCATTTTCCACCGCTCGAATCATGGCGGAAGTGGTAAACAAAACCCGTGATCGAAACGTGAGAGATTCGACACTTGACTCGCTCTGCTGCAGATGCTGCCACCGTTTGTTTTTCTCTTTATTTTGGTTTTTCAATGATCCTTCTTGTTTGTTTTCGTTTTTGATGCTGGAATCTCAATTGGATCTCAATTACCGTCATTTGTTTTCGCCGATCTTTTGGCTATTGACAGAAAGCAGAAGCAGAACTGGCGTATGAACTGCAAGCGGCCAAGACCAAGCAGCGGCTGCGCGAGGAAGAAATGCAGATCCAGGTGGTGGAACGAACTCAGCAGATTCTCGTTCAAGAGCAAGAAATCTTGCGGAAAGAAAAGGAGCTGGACGCCAAAGTCCGTCGACCGGCCGAAGCCGAGAAATTCAAGTAAACATTATTTGATTTCGCTGGGCTTGAATGAGTGTTCACTCTAGCGGTCCACGTTCGTCCATTTTTTATTCCATTTATTTTTTTTTTCTATTTCATTAAAAAAAATAATAAAATAGGTTGGAGAAGTTGGCTGATGCTCATCGCCAGCGGGTTGTTTTGGAAGCCGAAGCCGAAGCTGAGGCCATCCGCCTCAACGGAGAAGCCCAAGCTTTCGCCATCGAAGCTAAGGCCAAAGCGGAAGCCGAGCAGATGAGCAAGAAAGCTGCTGCGTTCAAGGAATACCGCGAGGCAGCCATGGTCGATATGTTACTCAATACGCTACCCAAGGTACGTTTAATGGAGCGAAGATACTGTATTATTTATTTTTCTTTGTCGTTTCCAACGACAAAAACAGACAAAAATAGACAAAAACGATTTAAGCAGGTAAACATAAATTGAATTTGGTGATTGGCTTCCGTTTGTATACGCCATGTCGAACATAAAGTTCAAAGTTTGTGGTCAATCAACTTTCGTTCTCTCGTTACGATATGCTATGCTAACGAGTAGAAACGGCGCACACGCAAATGAGTGAAAAGAGACGAAGGAAATGCATGCCAGAAACAACAAAACAAGTTGATGTGTTGTTCATCGAAGTTCTGGTAGACCCTTGAGGGGAAGGAGAAATGAATGATGGAATGAAGTCGTTCACAAACTTGACAAGCCAGCTGTCTGCATTCAAATTTTGACTGTGAATACTGCGGTCGTAGAGAGTTTCCTTCCTCCCACTTTCCACCTGTCATAGCCTTTTGACGCCCGTTGTTTTTTGAAGAAACAAAACAACAACAAAACAAAAAAATAAATCCGTGGCATCACATCAACGCCTGAAAAATAACGGGCCCACCCGACACGCCGTTTCATTCATAGACACCCACCGGAGCCCAAGAAAGTTCCTGTGGTGTGGCGGGAGGGGCTTTCTCCAGTTTCGAATGTTAATTTTAATGAACGGTTTCATTTTCGTGTTGATTATTTCAGATGGCAGCAGAGGTGGCAGCCCCGATCGCGCAGGCCAGGAAAATCACGATGATTTCATCCGGCGACGGAGAAATTGGCGCTGCCAAGTTGACTGGCGAAATTTTGGATATCATGGGCAAGGTGCCAAACCTCGTCAAGTCTCTCACCGGTATCGACATGGCACAAGTATGCGCTTCGATACGTATTCATTAAAGCAAAACAAAACAAATGGCTTGAAAATAATGTCATTCATCCAACCATCCATTATCAGTCTATTCGAGCTGTGTAAGGCGCCGTGGTTCTCGGACATGACAGTAAGCCGTGGCACTGTCTCTTCTTCATCTTCTTCTAAACTCAACCAGCCATACTGCTTGCTATCCAAAATATTCAGAGTCTCGCAAATCTCTTTTTTCTACTCAAGAATCTCGTTGACAAAATTTCGAGCTTTTGATGTCTATTTTTCATTCCTCATTCTGATCGTTTTATTAGAAATATTAGTGTGTACTGTCAACAATAGTTTCTTTGGTTGATTACTTTTTTTTTCGCTCCAATTAGGCTCGATTTGACATTATTATAACACGTTCTGCTTATTAACAAACAAAACATAACAAACATCTGCCTTTTTACTTACCATCTAGTCGTCATCCTGAGAGTCCTCTCTTTGACCATTTTTTCTGATATGCTGTTCTCGTTTGCCTCTTCTGATTTTGGACCATATGGAATCCTCGATGGCCTCCGTCAAAACAAAAAAAAATATATGTGTATTTACTTCCCTATTTTCCGTGAGAGAGCCTGAAAGACTTTTTGCCAACCAAATGCCAAGAGTAAAGTCTCCTTTTTCTTCCACATGATCTTTACAAGTATTTCGTGGGATTATAGCACGGGGAAAAGAACAGCGGCTACACAACTAACACAAGGAACCGGATCGTCGCCTTGTTTCTTTTTCGCGTCGTTAGAATCCGTTTTCTCTTGGACCACACGTGCGATACGATGCAATATATGTACTGTACTACTATAGCTTATCTAAAACGCCCTGCAAAGCTACTCCTCCTCCTTCTCTTCTTTTGTCCGCAAACTCACGTCGGCCAAGTGGGAAAAACAGCAACGCGGTCACATATCATTCCCGAAAAATGTTTTTTTGACGCTCGAAATTTCTCGGCTTCGGACAAACGGTTCTCTTTGGGGAGATTGTGTGCAACAGTCGTGTCATGTTTTTATTCAGACTTGTTATTCGACCAAAACCTATAAACCACATCCAACAGAGAGACAGGCAAACAAAAGAAAAAAGAATGAAAAATTACATCGTCATTGAATGCTATGCAGCCATACCACCACCACCACACGTCAATGAAAGACTTATCGGGTTGTGTGAAGGACAATCGGTCCAACTGTATATACCTCCGCCCGTTGTTAAATTGCTATCGAGCATGTGGCGTACGCTGGCATGTACAGCAGGAGCTGAAAAGCTCAAGAAAGCAGCTCCGGAATGGATAGAAACAACAACAACAATTCGAGAACAGATGGAAACAGAAATTTTCTTCTTCGAAATATTAATGTAAATTTATTTTTTATTTCTCGTTATATTTTTAGTTTTGGATTTTGGTGCTTGTGCCATAATAATAATTTGCCGTGTTACGATACTCAGCGAAGCCAGAAAAAAAAACTGAACGAAAGAAAAAGAACGTGAACCCCCCATGGTCTGTAGAGGTGGTACACGGCGGTATAAAGACAAGCAAAACTACTTTGTTACCTCTGAGGGAATTCTCTCACATTGCATCATGTTTGGTCGGTGAAGGCGTCAGGAATTTTTTGGTCGACTTCGAAATTTGTTGTTGTGTGTTGTGTGTGAAATCCATTAAGGAGGAGTATGGCGTGCGAGAATATTATGTATACCATAAGAGTTGCTTGCAACTATCTATAAGATGGCCCTGCCACACCCCCGCCATAAATTTGACGAAACGGTTGTTTTTTTGTACTTTTTTCTTTTTGTTTTCAAAGTTCTTCGGTAATGAAATTCGGAGGAGGGAGGGGTTGGGTCATTTCATACAAGCAGCCAAAAAAAAACTGGCAAATTCGAAGTGCGATCATAAAAAAAATGGGACAAGGAACGAATTTAATTGTAATTGCGTAAAACGAGGCAAGCTGCTCAGTTGCTGGTTATCGGTGTCCCATGTCTTTCGCCACCCAACGGATGGCGCACAGGACTTTTGGTGTATATAAACGTCGTAAAAGAACGAAAACCGAATTAAGTATTTAACTACACACACAGTACTCACGACGATGACCAACCAACAGGGGCGAAAAATGACCAAACAACCAATTTCTATACGCAGCATTTCCTCTCCTTGGACGACTTTGTTCATTACAAAGCGGATAGAAAATCCAGATGCAGCTTATATGTTGTCCACCAATAAAAGGTGATTGGAAAGAAATGCATTGTTTACTTGGTACGTCATTATGCAGTGAGTGTGGTCAACGGGTAGGGGGGCTGCCCGGGCTGCGGTTGTTGCGGTGTAAACGTTTCCGCAGTTAACCCAGCGAAAAACAAAAAAGAAAGGGGAAAGATGGAGACGACGACGAATAAGAAACAAAAAAAAACTGAATTGCTGGAATTATCGGGTTGGCGTTTATTTATTTTCGAAGGAAATGCGCGTTTCTCGTTCTGTGCATTTCATATTTTTTGCGATGATTTTCTCTTCCTTTCTCTGTGTCTTATCATTTGACCCAGATAATAATAATTTAAGTCGATTTACGAGCTTGAGTGGTTCTGAAATGGTTATTTAACTCGAACGTTACTACACACTGTATAATTGCGGACCGATGGGACCGCAATCGGGATGCTAAGCTGGATGTATGCATGCGGCGCTCTTTCTTTTTTTTTCTTCTTCTACCTTCCCTTCAATATTTTTCTTGATTGATATAATTTAGTCACGCTACACAGACACTTCTCCGAGTGCAGATAACCAAGGAAGGCTGAGCCTATGCTATGCAATCACACCGTTGGATAAATTGAGCTACTACTATTGTAGTACCCATATATGTATTTTTCTCGGTTGTACCAGGTAGAATTTCAAGCTGTTAAAACGAAAGCCAATGGTTGATACAAATGTGCATAACTATGCAACCGGTGAGAACTGTAGTTGACACCAATCAAGTATACTCGAGTATACTATGCCAACACCTTATCATTCTTACAAATACACTTATAATCAATCTGACACCTGATAATAATGGTGCGCGTATTACCGTGCTAACATTTCGGCATCTTGAGCAATTAGATTTGAGGGTTGAATCTTTCACGTTTTTTTTTCACAATAAAAATCATATGATAAGCGTTAATACTACGAATATTCATAAATAAATGTTCGACGCGGTTCGACGAAAACATTTTGGAGTTAAAAAAAATAACGGATCATTTCAGACACACAGTGTTTGGAGAACTTCGACAAATGTCTGCGTTATCTTTCTTTAAAAAATTTGTCTCGGGTTTCCGCGAGTTGAAAATGAATAAAAATCCACTGTCCTCAAAACAAAGTGTTTCATGGGTCGGCTTTTCGCGTTTATATCGGCAAATACGATTTCCTGCCGGTTGGAACGTGCATGGTAAAAAATGACAGTTTATTCTCAACTACTGTGACATTTTTGTACGAGCACTTGGGTATGGAGTCGATAACACTTATGACGTGCAAATTATTTTAACCGTGTTTACGGAAATCGAGAGAGCATATTTATTACACACCCAGTTACGTACGATGAAGTCCACCTGAACGATAGTTATTTTTTTTCCCGCGGCATATAAACGCATAAATAGTGTTTTCTTTGCTCATATTTTCGTTGACGGTGGTTGCTGCATCATTTATCGAAACGTATTCTGAAATCCTGAAGGAGAAATCAGAAATGCTACTTGAACTTTGATTTGCTACTTGACCAAAAAAAAGCTGGGACATAGTCCCAGTCCGAAATTCTCATATGATCTCATATGATTACACGTGTGAAATCAAATGGTAAATCATATGAGGAATCACATGCCATCATATGCGATTTTTCCAACCGGGCACATAGCCTTATTGTGATTCCTACTAGGTGAGTACACCATCCCCTGGGGACGTTCGCATACTACGTAGTAGGGCTAGGGGGGGGGGGAGGGAGTCGGCCTAGTCTTTTCAAAGTACTACGGGGAGAGGTGGGGAGTTCGACGCATTGATACGTAGTTAATCGAAAAAAAATGTTAATATAATTTGAAAAGATAAAAAATAGATCATTAAAAAAAAAGGGGTTCATTTCATAAAAATTTTAAAGTCTATTCTCTGCTGTCGACTAAAAGTTTGTTTACTTGTTTTTTTCCCCGGTATTTTATCATCTACAATTAAATAACAAAGAACGTACATGTGTTTTTAAATACAGAAATTGGGTTTAAAAGATACATTTTTTTAGGGGGGGTCAAGTGAAATACTACGTAGTATTAGGGGAGGGGGTCATGCTTAGTACTTCAATCTACTACAGGGGGGAGGAAGGGGGTCAAAATTCAGTAAAAACCCTACTACGTAGTATGTGAACGTTCCCCCTCTACATACTCCGAGGATACTATAAATAATTATTAATTAACTATAATAATAAATGAAAAAATCAAACGTAAATACTAAAAGATACGCAAAAATATATAAATTAAATATATGAAATCAATAAAATAAATATCTGACTATAAAGAAGTAGATTTAATAACTTAAATTTAAAAAATAAACGTTGTGAAAAGATTATCTGGCAACGGTGACCAGACGACTCAAGCAGACAACGAGAAAAAGAGGGGTGTGAAAAGGAAAAAGGGGGGTGTTGATTCGCTGCTACACACGGCGTTCCATAGTAGCAGGTGCAGTTGTCGGGTAGCAAGTGTCGGGATAGCCAGTGCTGACCCTCGTACTACCCCCGTGTAGCCAATGTCGAAGGTAGCAGGTGTCGACTTCCCAAATGAACGAAGCCGAGATATTAACGATAGAAATTTTGGCAAAAATGTCTTTGTTTTTTTTGCCATGCTGGACTTCATCCTGTTAGCCATCTTTAGGGTCTTTTGAGTGGCCACCCCCGAAACCGATTGATGGGTGATAGTTTGAGGGGTATTTTTTATGGTGTACAATTGGCTACCATTTTCGAGCGTGAGATGGCACTGCCTTAGCCTCCACTATCTTGTGATTGGATCTTGACTGGGGAAAGGATGGGGATTCTGGTCAAACCACTAACCTTCATGGAGATATTCAAGCTTACAGACCTTAACCATTCAGCAGGCCCTGGTTCATCATTCTTATTCCATTCTACGGGTTCTGTGGCCCATTTTCACTATTAGCAATATTTACCATAATTTCTCGTTGATGCTTGGCTGGAACACGAATTTTTCATACTCGCCTTTGCCCTTTGGTTAAGTTTTTTTATTTGGTTTCTTATTTTTGATTATTATTATTATATTACATTAGTGTAATTAATAATAATTTTTTTAAAGAGATTAGTCAGACTTCTGCTTCTGTTTCTCCTCAGTCTTTCCAATATTTAACCGAATGTTATTTCCGATTTAATTTGAATCCAATAACGCATTTGAAGATAGAACTCCATCATTACTTCCAGGCTTAAAACAGTTCACTTTACCATGTTTTGAAATCTAAAAAAAATAAATTAGTCATTAGTAAATTATGTCATTCATCTTCACCTTTTTTATCTTTCTATATACGCCCTTGAGTTTGTTCCTGTGACAAACGCTTCTCTTTTGAGGCAATTTTCTCGGCTTCTTCTTTCATTTAGAGAATGTATTTTATTAAGTTAGGGTTGTGAGTACCTACTAGAATCTGAAGAGCAAAGTGGTAATATCCTGATAAAAAAATTATAATTAGTCCTTAATTGCTTTGCATATTTTTCATAAAACCTTCCGCTTTATTGTTGGTCCGTCGGTGTTGCATGAACATAGACCAGCTTTTGCATGGCCACAAGGTTATGCAAAAGAACACATGGTAAGTAAGGAAATTTGAGCACAAATTCCAAGGGACTTACAAAGTTCACCTTTTCAACATTCTTTTGGATAATATCTCTACTTTCAAAGTCTAGCAATTTGCTTGATGCAAAACAAATGAATATTTAAAGGAACATTGAAATTTAGAAATCGTTGGGGAGCTTCATCCTACATTTATCCTAAAATATATTTCGTTATTTATCTTCCAATCTTTGTACGGCAATTTAACAATCTCAAGAGCACATTCCTGTTGTGCTTATTTAAATTTAAAGGCTTTTTTTTCAGAACTATAAGTTCTTACAATAATAATTTACATTAAATTTTGATTTATTTCGAAATAATTCAAAATTAAACTTACGATTGTCTAACAGGACAAAATAAGAAGGAAAAAATAATAACAAATAGAACGAAACAGGATCTAAAGGAAAAACTGTATTTAGAAAAACAACAAATGAAATTACAGCGATCTGAATCTGAAATTACTGGTCTTCATCTGAATCTGAATCTGAATCTTCATCTTAATCTGAATCTTCTTCTTCTTTTAACATTTCTGCTCTTTTTTTCCTTTTCCTTAAGTTACTCCATCCACTTCTTGGTGTAAACTAAAAAAAAAATAAGGAAAAAAAAAATACGAAACAATATCTCGAGGACAAATCTGTATTCGGAAGTACATCAAATATAAAAAAATACATGGAATATTATTGATCAAACATTACTGATGAACTATAAAACATAAAATATCATTGATCTTCATCGCATTCTTTTAATTCATCTTCTTCTTCCTGTTGTTCTTCCTCTAGTTCTTCCTCTTCTTCTTCCTCTAGTTTTTCATCTTGTTCTTCCTCTTGTTCTTCCTCCAGTTCTTCCTCTTCTTCTTCATCTACAACTTCATCTTCTTCTTCCTCCAGCCTTTTTGCTAACATTATTTCCTTCTCTTGTAATTCCCTTAGCCATTTTTTTCTCTACGGGGTAGAAACATTGAACTTTTGGTAAACATTTTTTCAATTTTTGAATGCAGTCTACCATTGTCCTTCAATTTTGTTCGGTATTTTTGACATATTGCTTCTAAACTTGTTATATTATTTATTAGAATTTTCAATTTAATTAATATTTTAGTTTATCACTTACCCTGATTGCTTACAATTGAATTTCTTCAATTAAAACTTTCAAGTCCTCGCCAACCCTCGCTTTTGTGTCGGATTTACGATGCAGCAAAAGGAATTCTGTTTTGCAAAGCTCTCCCCATAAAAAGAGCAGTCCATGACGTGCTGATTTTGGATGTTTTAAGGTCATATCTGCAATTCATTCGGCGGAGATGGGAGAAAGCCTGCTACAACAACAAAGAATGAACTTCTCTCAGATATAGTTCTTGAACGCATAAAATTTGGATAACCATCATGAAATCGTCACGCAACGGTGACGCATAAAATCGTCACCTAAAGGTAGCAGGTTGTCGGTTAGCAAATATTGGGGTAGCCAGTGCCGACCCTTGTACAGTACCTTTCATGAAAATGTGTCCCTTTTGTCCATTTAACTCCGTTGGCACGCAGCACACATTTTCTTGAAAGGTACTGTACTACTCCCGTGTAGCCAGTGTCGAAGGTAGCAAGTGTCGATTTTCCAAATGAATTTAAATAATTTTTTAATAATAAAAAACTAATACTAAGCCGTTTTAGGGACTAGCATAATAAGCAAGTGTGAGCAAGTGAGCAAATGAGCATTAAGGGATATACAGTTTCGTTTTTGACGTCTGGAAATCCAGTAATTTCACCGGAAAGATCAAATTCATCCGAAGCCTAAAGAATGGTTAAGGCCTGAAAGATTTGATAAGCCCCTGTGAAGGTGAGGGTTTGGCCTAAGTTCCCATTCTTTCCCAGGCAAGGGCCAATCACAAGAAAGTGGAAGCTAAGGCAGCGCTATCTGGCGCTCACAAATATTACCTCGCTGGAAATCATTTGGTGAAAAAATAATAACTATTTAAAAATTCCAAAGCTTGAAATGGAAAGATTTCGGAAATCGTGTGAACTGATTGTGTAGGGGTGCCTGCCCGGGTGTTGGAGCAATTGCGCTCACCAGCGAGTCGAACTAGGGTCTCGACGGAAAATGTCGATATCCGAGTAACGTTTAATTGACGCACGTAATTGACTTACTAGGGTGTCCCATTCCCGCATTATTTTTGATACTGCAAATGGGGTTTTTGGCAAAGTGTTCGAAATTATTAAAACAAAATTTGATTTTTTTTTAACTTTTAGGGGTCGCTGTTTAAAAAAAAAACCAAAAAGCGTTTTTTTTAATATTTTTAATTTTTTCCTAGAATTCATTTTAATTTATTAGAATACAGCATAAAATGTGATTCTCATCGGCCATTCAAAACTGATTGCTCAAAACATGGTATTATTCCACTATGTTCTTTCAACACATTGCAAAAGGAATTGCAATTGTGCTTCTTTTTTAGTTATCGCTATAAAGTCTACAACTATTTTGATCCCTCAGTCGTGAACTACCTCGAGATTGAAACAGAAGTCTCTGATAGTCTGATAGTCCGTCATCTGATCCAATATTGGGAGCTGCATCCAGCCTTGGCTCTGACTTTGAAATCCAATCAATGAAAATAAAAGCCAAGAGCGAAGACCAATGAGGAAATTTGAATCAAATATTGAAGTCTAACATTGTTGATGATGTTGACACACAAAATTTTCATCGGAAACCGATTTTTTTCTTGTAAAACTAATAGATTTTTATGAAATTAAGAAAAAAAAGATATTGGTATAGAATATAATATATTTCCAAAACAAAACATAACACACCTCTGATTATTTTTTGTATTAAGCAGACATAAGAAGAAATCTGCCCTGAAAAAATGAAGCAATTCTATTCACTAGCTCATTCCGATTTTTGAGGTTGAAAAGTGCCAATTTTACGAAAAATGAACATTTGAAAAAAATGATACTTTAAAATAATGCTAAGAACCTTAAATTTCAACCAGACTTAATGTATAGCCTCCTCAACATTTTCACCAACTTTCATGAATCTGCAACAAAATTAACTTATGTTTTAATCTAATCAAAGTAAGCTCTTTTTACTATTTTTAAATTTAGCGCCATCAGGTGGCACCAACTCAGATTTTTGTGCGCTTAGTCTTAAAAAATAGTTTAACCCTAGTTTTACATGTTTTGATAGATACAGTACCCACCAAGCTATTAAGAACACACCCCTCGTTTTGCGTGTATTCTTATGGCGCTACGTGTCTCATTGCAACTCGCGTAACTTTTTAACGGCTGGGGATAGAATTTTTTTCCTTTTTTTCCCGATCAGATGAAAAGTCGATCTACAAATCATACACACTTGACTTTGTTGTACGACTTACCCCCAAGTCCCAACACCCTCGTTCACAAATTAAGAACACCCCCTTTTCCTGCCATAAGCGGAGTGTTAAAACCGGCTTTTTAAAAAATCGATAAAAAATACTTCGCAACATGATAGCGAAACCTGGTTTGCACTAAAAGATAAATTAACATTTATTTTATAATATTAAGTTGTTTTCATAATTTTAAGAAATTTTTTAAAACCACCTCCCTATCCCTCGAAGTTTTTTTCCTCAAAAAACGGGGTCCGGCTGACGGCTTAACCTTGGGGAGATAGGCAGAATTCCCCCTTTTTCAGAATTTTTTGGTTCGACCCATAAAAGTTTAAAAAAAAAAAAAAAATATGAGAATTTTTTAAAAATAATTTCGAACACTTTGCCAAAAACCCTATTTGCAATATAAAAAATAATGCGGGAATGGGACACCCTATTGACTCACCCACCCGACATGTTGCTGGTATTCTTTCCATTATTATGCTGCTACTGTTCATTGTGCAAACAAATGTCAGTATTTCTAATAAATATTTTGTATGCTTTTCAATTAGCTACTATTTTTGAGCGCGAGATGGTGCTGCCTTAGCATCCACTATCTTGTCATGATCTTGTGATTGGCTCTTGCCTGAGAAAGGATGGGGATTCTGGTCAAGCCTCTCACCTTCATATGAGATATTGAAGCTTACAGGCCTTAACTATTCAGTAGGTCTTGGTTCATAATCCTTATTCCATTCGACATCTTCTGTCCCATTTTCACAATTAGCAATATTTACATTAATTTCTCGTTGATGC
The DNA here is from genome assembly GCA_030770115.1 of Daphnia galeata. Taxonomy (NCBI): domain Eukaryota; kingdom Metazoa; phylum Arthropoda; class Branchiopoda; order Diplostraca; family Daphniidae; genus Daphnia; species Daphnia galeata. Next base: position 4,176,639 of record CM061121.1, on the reverse strand, counting down.
TTGACTGCAACACGAATTTTCCTTACTCGCCTTTGCCTTTTGGTTAGGTTAGGTTAGCTTATTTTCAAAATTGTACTCAGATTGTACACAAGAGGGAACAAAAAATACCAAACAAGAGAAGACTTACGAATTAAATGAAATGGGCACAATTTTAGAAAAATCTGATACATTTACAAAAAATAATATTATATAAGTATTATTTTATTATTAACTCTTTATGAAAACGTCGAACTCTAACTCTCCCCTCCACTCGTAGACTTTGATAAAGTTCTTTTGCTGACCACCTAGCCCTACAACGTGGTATATGAACGCCCCCTGGGGTTCGTTAAGTGACACAGCCAGAAATGAAAAATGCTGATTGGTCATATCTCATGTGCTGCAGCCTTTAAGCCAACTAGAGGTGGTTTAGAATCCGCCTGAGCCAGCTTACTTTTTTAACGGAGACAAAAGTGGAGAAAGCGTAACGTCATATTTTTTTAAAATTTGACAACATGTACGAGTTGGGCTGTAACCCGGGTCATGAAAACCCTGGTATGTCCTGGTAAAAAAATGACCCGAAAAACTATGATTCAGTGCACACAATTTTTTTGTTTTGGGTCAACGCTTGCGGCGGATCTTTTCGAAAACGGACTTTTAAAATTTTGGGTCTAAATTCTAGACCTAGGTAATATAAATAATTTAATTTTACTAAGACGTAATCAGAAAAAGAACCATAGATTACTAGGTTGTAGATATTATTATTTATGATGATATTATGATATTATGATGATATTATATTATTTATAGATTGTAGGCTATGCTAGGATATTAATGATTTTTTGCGATTAATAGCAAACAAATTTGGGCTTATTAGTTTTAAGTTTTTATAAGTTAACGGAGGGATTAGCGCTAAAGGAGCCCGTGTAATTAATTTTGGGTGCCACGGTAAAATTTTCGAAAAGTCCCCATCTGTAAATTCAGTAAATCAAATACGAACTGACGAAAACATTCATATTTGGTATCATAGGTATATATATTTGATATCATTAAGTATACACGTTTTCCTTAATTTTTTTTGGCATTTTATTATTTTAAATTCGGTGCTAAATTTACAGTTCACAAAAACTTTAAACTTCAATTCAATATTTTTTATAGTAAATTAAATCGGGTCAAATTTGGGTCAACCCAGTTACAAAATCCTGACCCGGGTCACAGCCCAAAAATGAAAATGCCCCGTTTTCGATGACTCAGGTTGCACTTGAACCACCTTTTTCGACCGGGTTACAGCGCTGTGTACGAGTATTAAAGAAAAAAATTAAATTTGTGTGACTTATTCGACACCCTGAATTAATTGGGTGAAAGAAAATATGCTGTAATCATCAGTGATCATCACAGTGTGATGATAGTTTTGTGTTTAACACGCAGTCCGCGAGCGAAGGCGGCCAAAATCTGGGGTTTTCAATTCCTGATTTAATCCGGAAAGGGTTGCAGGGAAAAACAAATTAAACACTCTTATTCGAAATTTCAAAAGAAATCGAATGTCGTTTTTTCTGGATTTCTATCTCTTATAGATCCGGTGAAATTTTGAATTTAATATTTCGTGTTCAGGGAAAAACTGACTTTTTGTGGGTCCGATGAAGGTGGGTTTCAGGGAGAAAAAAAATCGTAAAAAAACTTATTTATTCAATCGATAGATTGGTTCTTTAACTTGAAATCCCCAAAAGGATTTTTCATTACATAATTGTTTCTGCATTTTATGAACTTTTCTCTCTAAAGAACAATACTAATATAGGGCGCGAATGAAATAAACGCGTGTTTGGTTTCCATAGCACATACCCATCCCTTAAATTTAATTCAAGTTAAACGAAAATGCCAAAGGAACCTGAAAATAATTTTTACAATTCACACAACATTCCTAAATCTTAAAGTTAAATGCCTCAAAGGCTGTCTCGTTTCCATGACAATTAAGCCTTTGTCTGGTTCTAGAATACTACCCCCTACCCAATCTTAAAATTGTTGTCTCGTTGCATCATTTAGTTCTACCGCAAAACGATAGGCGGCATTTTATTTTTAAAAGGGTGGTCGGATTTTTATGAAACATACTGTACATTTCCAAGTTTCTAGCAGGCTGGACTTCCCCGTATGGACATAATGACCTCTGTCGACAACTAAATCTTTTCAATAGTGATTACACTTATGAAAAGTGTACTTTTCTATTACGTTCACTAACGTAATACCTGTAATTACAATTTCATTGTAATTACTGAACTATTTCTCTTATCAGATAAATAGTTTCCAAGCAAGCGGGTGTTTGACACCCCGAACGCGCTCCTTTTCTGAACGCAACCCTAGCCTATATTTCATATTTTCATCGCTTAGCAAGCACTAATTGGGTGGGTGGGCGGGAATTTACGTGCTCTCGTGGCTAGGCTTCGCTTGTGAATGTCGTCTGCATGCAGCAGTGTGTACACTGCTGCCAGACATAATCATATACGGCATATATGATTATAGAATGGTCTACTACCATGCTCTCCATAGAAAAGTAGTTACAATAGTGATGTGTGTAGTTACAGTAGTTTCAATAGTGATTACATTAATGAAAAGTGTACTTTTCTATTACGTTCACTAAGGTAATACCTGTAATTACAATTTCATTGTAATTACTGAACTATTTCTCTTATCAGATAAATAGGTTCCAAGCAAGCGGGTGTTTGACACCCTGAACGCGCTGAATGAAACGTGGCAGTTATGGAACAAATTAAATCTGATTAATAGTCGTCTGTTTATTATTTGACCAATTTATCGTCTGCTTATAGTCCCTACAATAAATTACTCTTTTGTTTGTAGCCAGAATTCAATTTAATATTATGGAAAGTCCAAAGTCTGACTACGATTGTTCGTCTGAGTTCATTGAACCAGTGTATGATTCGAGTTTGTCTGAAGGTTTGGCTGTCTCTCAGTATTATCTTTCAAAATCAATTAAAGACTCAACTAGGCAACAGGTCTGTGTTTTATAATTTCATAATAATACGCCATTTAATAGTCGTAACGCTATTTCTCAAATAATATTTTAGTACGACCGTGTCTACGATATTTGGCGTAAATTCTGTCGTGAAAATGATGTGCCAGAATTTGGAGAGAATCATAAACCATTAGCTGCATGTCTTTCTTTTGTAATGATGGAACATGAATCATATGAAAAAGTAGAAATTTGAGAATTTTTTTGGGCATTTTGTATGGTGATCAGACGCTAACAAGTCGATGGTGAACCTGTATCTTCTGTTGATTTTCTGGAAGGGTTCATAATCCACCTGCCAGTAGAGTGTACCTTTCCTATTATATCGTGGGCATACGTTGCCTTACGTGGCTTGTTGTTGTTGTGGTTGCCTTACCCTCTGGCGGGTCCTACCATCTCGTACCACTGGGGCGAATCTCGTACCAAGAGGGTGAGGAGACATGCAGTGCGGGCCCTCCGGCGGCTCGTACCACCGGGGCGAATCTCGTATCAAAAGGATCAAGAGACAGTGCGGGACCTCTTGCAGCTCGTACCATCTCGTACCAAAAGGGGGAGAGGCAGTGCGGGACCTTTATAAGCGGCCTCTGCTACGTCAAGAAGCATCATTCTTCATCGAGATCTACAACTGGATGGAGCTGTCTACTAGAACTTCTCGTTTTTGTCGTCTACTGGAACTTCTCGTACCTACTGAATCGGCTCTTTTAAGAGCCAGAACTCGTACCAATCGGTTCTTTTTAGAACCAGAAAGGCAAATCTCATTCCAATCAGCTCTTATAAGAGCCATAAAGGCAAAAATAGAGAACCAGGAAGGCAACTGGCTAAAAAATAGCCAAACCAAAAAGGCAACTTTCTTGAAAAAAAAATTGCCTTGACCAAAAAGGCAACTGCCTTTTTTGCTTTTTTGGTCTTGCCTTTCTATGGTTTTGCATTTTTACTATAATTCTTAAATTTGACAAAAAAAAAACAAACCTATCATTTAATCTCGTAAGCTGTTCTTTATGTTGAGAGCAAACAATTCGATGGGCTTCCTGTTCTTTTTAACACTCAATTTTCTTTGCCTTTAACTTTTGTTCAAGTTTGAGATGGTTAAGTTCCAATTGTTCTTGTGTGAGCACTTGACTGTCTACGATAAGATCTAAGCTCTTCTTTGGTAATTGCAGGAATGGAAGGAATGGAACACGCCCTTTCCATCGTCTAAAGAATTTCGATAAAAATATATAATTTAGATAATAATGTTATCACTATTTTACCACTTACTGAAGCTTGTCTTGGTGTTTGCATTTGTCTTGAATTTGGATTTAATTCAGATCCTGATGCTTTTGGAGTACCACTACAAATTTGTCCTATTAAACGTAATAAAATGAAATGAGAATAAAATAAAAAAAAAAAAAAATACACAGAATCATATATCTACCATCTTGAGGGTCCCTTTTAGGGAACGCCACCGACATCATTTTGAAACGTTTTTGTTTATTCATAGCAAATGATAGGTTTTTTTTTGTAAAAAGCTTGATGACGACGTCGTGCCAATGAGGTACTCTAGAAGCCGGCAGCAGCAGTCTCGACACTACCGGAAGACTCGTTGTCGTCGTAGTAGAGATGCAACTGCATGGTAATATTTGTTGAAGGTCGCACACCTCATCCAAATTCGTCTCCTTTCTTGCCTGCCACTCGGAGCTGTTAAAGATGCTCTCTGAACGATACCCGGGGAGATAAAAAATGAAAAAAATACAAGAAATATTATATATTTAAACAAGTATGTTCTATTTTCTTACTGCAATTTCTTTGCAGTAAACTTTTTGGAATAAAACACAGTCTCATTCTCTACATTTTATGAGTGGTGTCAATTGTTTCATTTACGATAAAAGTAGAATTCTTTTCTGCGATTCGCTAAATAATGAAGTTAATCACTCGAAGCCTCCCAACGTTTATTTTCGTGGCAAGAGACTTTGAAAGTTTTTTAGCCTAAAATATTCTCCAACTGGCCTGACGGTTCGGGGTTTAACTGACGGTCTCGGTTTCAAATACATTAAAGGTTCATATTGTGGTACAGGAGATTTGTTTCTTTTTGGTAACCTCTTCTCTTTTAATGTTTTCCCTGTTTAAATTATTTTAAAAATAATTATTATTTAAATATACCCAACTACTGCAGTTATTTATTACCTTTTTTCAATATGTGAGTTGGTCATCGTTTGACCCCCACGATTGAAGATTGAGACCGGCACTTTTTAACACATTGTTGGCTTCAGAAAAGTAAGACACTGTCTCTTCGGAAGTTTCACAGCCTGATATGAGGTTGTCGACATAAATGTTGCGATTGATGTCGTCAGCTAGTAGCGATGGACTATCTTGCAGATGCTTTTTGATCACTGACAGGAGAATGAAGGGCGAGCTGCTGGCAACAAACGGGATCACGCGGAAGCGGTACGACTCGAAATCCGATTTCGAGTCGTATGGGTCCTTTAGCCAAAGGAACCGCACGAAGTCTCGATCCTGCTCGTGTAGACCAACCTGATGAAACGCCTTTTCGATATCGGCTGTCAAGCCAATTGGGTGGGCGCGGAAACGGAGAAGAATGGTCAACATGTCGTTCTGTAGTGGCGGTCCAATCTCGAGGCAGTCGTTCAAACTCACTCCAGCTGGAGTTTTGCAAGAACAATCGTAGACAATGCGAAGGGGTGTAGTCGACGATTCTTTAAACACTCCGAAGTGCGGAATGTAGTGAGATGGCTTGCTCATTTCGCTAGATGGAACCTTTTCGATGAAGCCTCGGTCCAGCTGTTCTAGGATGATTTTGCTGTAGAGCTTGAGTCCATTTGGATTTTTTTATGCTAGTCGGTTGACGGTTCCGCTTTTGGCAAGTTTGCATATTGGATGCGAGGGAAGGATGATTTTCACTCCAAGGGAGTTTTGCGACGTATTTTCCATCACGAAACTCGACTGAATTCTCTTGATAAAAATCAGTTGTCTTTGTTGACTCCAGATCCGGCTGGATTCCAAGGGTTTCAAGATCCCAGAATTTAGTGACAATAATTAAAATTAAAAATGCTTCTTCCACCGAGATATGGATACCAAGAGCTTTTTGTTCGTTTTTTCACCTGAATATTGTAGACGTCCAGATATGAGGTAGCCGATTTTAGAGTAAACTGCTGTTGGGCTAGATCTGCGGATGACCTGATCACCAACGATATTCCAGTAGGCGTCTGCACCCACTAGACTATCCACCTCAAAAGTTGATTTCGTCGACAAACTGGGTGTGCCAACTTGAGCTTTTTCAGATGGGGAAGAGACAACAACTTGGCTCGATGTGGATTGGAAAGAGGGTCCACGATATGAGGAATGACGATCGCTTGCAAAACGATGGGAGATCCATGACGATCGATGATAGAGAATTGTACAACGTCGTAGTGTTCGGCAACTCCACGGCACGACATAAAACCGAAAAGAATGAGGCTCTCGCGTCTGAGAGGTGGTAGATTCAACAATTTCGCCAGCTTTGAAGTGATGAATGTGCGTTGAGCACCTTTGTCGATCAAAATGTTGCCATCACGTTTGACGAATTGTGACTGTACTTAGGCAACTGCCATTTCCAAAAACACAAAAGAGTTTTGTTCTCCAAGGTCTGCGGCCGATAACACCACAGACGTTGGGGGAGACCAGGAAAGAATAGTAGCACCGGTAACTCTAGAAGGGCCGGCTTTGTGAAGACTGGTGTGTGATGTCAATACTGACCTGTAACACAAACAAACGGTCGCGCATCGATTAATCAGCTTTACGTAACTCGGCCAATATATCGGCGGCCTCATTTTTGTCCGTGTCCTTCGTCAGTTTGGCCGTCAGTTTAATCATGGCTATTATATTATTATCCATCTTGAACCGGCATCAAGGTCTTTTGTAAAGCTTCCAATTGCTGGAACAAACAAAACAAGAGTGACAACAGTTATTATTATTTATTTTATATTTTTTTTAATGAAAGTCATTTCTATTGTTTGAATTGTGTGTGTATCAAGTATTCTTTCTCGATTCTTAATAAATCGGTTACTCAGTTCTAATTATATGCCGTTATATTTCAATCAATGAATTTCTTATTTCATTTAACTATATCCTCAGTTCATGTCTGATTGCATGCTGCTGTGTCTACTATGACTAGACTCATGCAGTTTTAATGAACTCATGACTGGATACATGCAGTTTTAAATTAACTCATGACTTGGTACAAGCAGTTTTGAAAGACTCATGACTGGATACATGCAGCTGTGGATAACTAAGCTCATGGCTAGAAACATGCATCTATGAAAAAACTGAGCTCATGACTGGATACATGCAGCTAGATCATTTTCAAGTGTTTTTGGTATTAAATATATTTTGATTTGTATATACCTCACGTAAAACCTTTTCCTTGTCCGGCACGGCTTCAATAAAGCCAGCAAATCTTGCTCTGGCAGTTGCTAGTTCCTCTGACGTGATGGTCTCCCACTCCTTTTGGAAAAACGGTGTCGCCATTGCGAAACTATTTGATTTTACGTTTTAATTGGCAAATATAATGTATTTGCAAGTTCAAATATCTACTAGTTTTTAATTTTTAGTTGAAAATTTAGTGAATTTAAAGCACGTTGAACAAATTTACGTGCTCTCGTTGCTAGGCTTCGCTTGTGAATAGCAGTGTGTACACTGCTGCCAGACATAATCATATACGCCGTATATGATTATAGAATAGTCTACTACCATTCTCTCCATAGAAAAGTAGTTACTTTGTAAAAGTAAGTTTACAACAATTGCCGGGTTTGTCATCGTTTTCCTGTCAAGTAAGTTTTGTCATGTCTGATGTTTTCTTGTCATGTATGCTTTCCTTTCAAGAATTATTTAATAGGACTTTCGCTTTAATTATCCATCAAAAATACATTTTGTTTAAAATGCATCATTTACTTTTTGAAATGAAACATACGCGGGCGTTGTAAACAAAACTCCGGATGACAACGCTCGGGGTGGCAATTGTTGTAAACTTACTTTTACAAAGGCTACTTTTCCTAGACTAAGTTTAAGTATATAAATAACTTAGAAAAAAGTCCTATTAACACAGTAATAAAACAATAGATTCTTATACGCTAGGATGTTCTGTATTTTTTTAGAACAAAAGAAAAAATTTAGGTCCTATAGATTTTGAGATATTCTAACTTTATTTAGAGCTTATCGGGCATAAGAGCCCGTGTTAAACATTTTTTTTGACGCGGTAAAATCTTGAGAAATGTAACAACTTGTAAAATCCACAACTTCAATATATTGAAGTGATGAATGTCTGTGACGGTATACCGTTCATCAGAAAACATTCATATTTAGTGATATCATGGTATAATAGTTGAATGGTAGGGAAACTCCTATCCCTGAAAAGTGTCGGTGTTTTCAGGAATGTAGTTGGCGCTGCTAAGCAAGGGTAGTCGAGATTGTTAGGGCGGTATAGGAAAAAAAACATGTTTTTCAATTTTTTTTTAGTTCTAATTTAGTTATAGCTACCTTAATTTTTATTCCTATAGAAAATAGCTCTTTATGTATTGCTCATTTTTTAGAAATGAAAAAAAACTAAATAAATAAAAAGTTAGGAATTTTGGAAAATCGCTACTTTTGTCAACGGGGGTTTGAACATTTTTGGTGCGTATAAAAGGGAAGGGGAATTTCCCCCTTCAAAAGCGTAAGTCATAAGGGATAAAGGTACGCCCACTCCCACGTTAATATATTTGCCGAGTCATGAAAACAGCGACACTTTCGCGGGCTAGTAGTGGACCACCTATTTCTCTTACACATAGTTATGATTTGGCGCGGAATTTCCCATTCCCTTATATACACACCCTAAAAGTTGAAAACCCCGTTGGCAAAAGTAATGATTTTCCAAAATTCCTAACTTTTTAATTATTTGGTTTTTTTCATTTCTAAAAAATGAGCAATACATAAAGAGCTATTTTCTATAGGAATAAAAATCAAGGTAGCTATAACTAAATTAGAACTAAAAAAAATTGAAAAACATGTTTTTTTCCTATACCGCCCTAACAATCTCGACTACCCTTGCTTAGCAGCGCCAACTACATTCCTGAAAACACCGACACTTCAGGTATAGGGGAATCCGAGAGGAGTTTCCCTACCATTCAGCTATTATACCATGGTGATATGATGTTGCATATCACAAGATATCATATCATGACATTTTTTTTTAATATTTAAAATTCGGTGTTAAATTAATAGTTTACTGAAATTTTTAAATAAAATAAAATTTTTTAAATAGTAAATATAATTATTTTCACGAAAGTTTTGAACAATGATTTATTAGCTTGATAGTAATACAGTTCATTTTAAAAATCTATTCTTGCAATTTGTTTGGGGTTAAAATATAACTTTACTCCACTAAGAGGCCAAATTTCCAGGATGTTGACAAAATATTTTTTTATATTCCCTGTTAATAATGTTAATAATAAATATTTTAAGAAATAAAAAACACTTAAAAGTTAAAACATAGGATACATTGAGGCATTTTTGTAAGGCTTACGTAAATTTTTTTTTTAAACTTACAAATCTATTAATAATTTGTCTGACTTCGAGTTCACCCTACCAGAATTTTTTACGTAACAAATATTTTTTAAACATTTAGGTAACTACTGAAAAAAAAACTTAAAAATAAATTCTAAACGTTTTGAAATTCCATTTTTTGGCTAAACCATTTATCATTTAGTAACCTGTTAAACACAATTTGCTGTAAAATTCCATTTGAAGCAACATAAAATCAAGGTTTTTTTGGAAGACGAGAAACTTCATCTTTCTTTCCAGTGACTAAGACAAAATTAAGGATATTAATTTATGAAAAAACATGATTTTTTAAATTAAAATCATTTTTCAGGGAAATAAAAAAAATTATACCTGAAATGAAAAATTTCTTAAATAGATTGCCTACTACGTTGTCACATTGTGTCGCCTTCAATGTCCAGTCATAGAATCAGAAGCATTAGAATTTAGAATCTTGGAATTTTTTACTAATTTGGACAGTTTCCTCTTAAAAAAAAATAACAACCTTAATATAATTAGCCAGTAACTCATCTATCTCTATCTCGTCAACGAACCCCCCCCCCCCCCCCACACACACACACACCAACGCGCAGTTTTTGACTATTTTCTCTAATTGGGTAAAACAAAAGAAGAAGAACAAAAACTGTGAATAGAAACAAAGACTCTAACCACATTCCTATAGACGATTAACATCTTAGAAGGTGTTACACACACGAATCAAGAATAACAAAGATACAAAAATAGAAAAAGAAAAAAAACGACAACCACTAGTAGTTTATAAAAATTGAAATATGCATCGCATTCTCTTTCAATGATCGCATACTCACGACAAGGTAGCAGAGAATATTAAACAAGTCATGGATGAATATTGTTTGCCACCATACAAAGTGAGTCATGTAGTAAAAGATAGCAACTCAAATTTTGTGAAGGCCTTCAAACAGTTTTCCGTGAATGAAAAACAGTTTTCTCTTGCTTGAGATATCATTTATAACGAATTTGAACCTTGCAGGCAGACATGAAGAAATGTCTCATCGAGTCAGCTGAAGCTACTAGGTGAGCAGGTAGCCAATGCCGATCAACAAAGCGATCTGATAGAATCTGAAGTTGCCGAAATTTCTAGTTTATTAGATGAGCTGGATTCAGAAGATTTAGACGATCTTTCAGTGATTGATGAAGCGGCATCTCTATCGACCAGTGCTTATGATCTATTGCAGCAAAACTATGAGGACTCATTTAGTAGGGTTCTCTCTTTGCCAGATCACTCAAGGGGTCATAATTTTATGTATGAACCACAGTTTTCTTTTCTTTTCTAAAATAAGTTTATTTCCTTTTATCTAGCGTTCCGTTAATATTATCCCAAATAATATTTGAATGTTATTGGGGATTTTGCGATTTTTTAACAGGTTTTATTAATAATATATGTTGGTTGGCCGAATTTCCACCTCATGGAAAGGCCATTTCGAAAATATTGATTTACCACCCGTTGCAAAGACAAAATTGGAGAAAAAATCATGAGAACGAAACAAGTGACGGAGAACGCGGTGAAGTAAGTGTGTATAGCAGTCTTCCCAAACATTTGGTGTCTGCAAACTTTCAGTATCTACTATACATTCCCAAATTACCCACCTAGTAAGTGGAATGAAAAAATGGTCTCTAACAACATTTTCCCAAAGTCCACTTGGATAGATTGCGATATATGTAAGATTTTCAACAAAGACAATTACCGTAAGTTTCCTATGAATGAAAATGTTGTGTACATTTCTTTTTTTATTTTTGTTCTTCCTTTGAGTTGATTTGGTTAAGGCCAACAAAAAGACCAGTAACCTTCAGAGTGGAGTAGCTGATCCCGCAAAATTCTTTGACTCGGACCTGAACTTAGGCAGGAATAAGGATGGGACTGAGAAGAGCTTGCAAAGATTGGCCAATCAACGCAAACCTGACCGTATAAATAATTCATTTTTATTTCGATGTTTTTTATTTCTATTTTTTCGCCTCCATTCCAGTAGAAAAATCGAAAAATATTAAGAAAAAATCCTCCTTTGCAACTTAACCGAAACAACTTCATTTTCCATCTTTATCTTAGAAGCTTAAGACAAGTGACATTGAATCCGATGCTGAAGAATTAAATAAAGATTCTGATGTGGGTGAAAGTGAAAATACGCAGAGGAGGAAGATGTACATGTTGGGCGTGAACAAGATCATACACAGGAGTAAGGTCAAGATAAAAATTCTGAAGGTGAAGGACGTAATGAAACAGACAGTAAAGATAAAAGGCTGAAGATAACAATAACGATTTGGCGACTGGAAGATAATGTTTTTTTGTAATCTTTTAAAGATCCTAACAATGACACTCTGATTCACACAAGTACAAAAAATATGTTTTTAGATATTTAAATGTTAACTCATCATTTTTCTGACATTTGTAGCTGTATTCCCCCTTTTATTCGATGAAAACGTTGGGAAATCATTCATTAGAGGACATTATAGCAAGGGTACTGGACCAAAACTGAAATTTTATTACAACAAGATGAGAGGCAAAACTTTATTTTAAACGGAAGGTTAACCGTTAACGCTGTTCAAAACGCCAGCTGGAATGCCGAATACTACGAAGAGGTTTTTGGCGAGCAATTTAAGGTGTTGCCATGTTAATCATTGGAAGAGATCGAAGCAGTAAACACAGTGTTGGATAAGAGTAAACGTATCTACTGCAAATATTTACATTATAATGACATTGTGAGTTTCATGTAGGGTATCGATGTGAGATTGGCTAAATCTCGCATCGAGGATAGCAACTCCTATTTTTTGCTAAACCGAGGTTCTTAAATACTACTTTTATCACCATTTATAGTCTACAACCTACGAGCCCACTCCGACACCAAATAGAAAAGACCTTAGTTGGAAATAAAAAGGTTGGAATGGCTTTTTCCTGGCCTTGTCAATGTTGGGAGGTAACTTCGACAGGATGGAAAAACTTTTTAAGCATCGAAACCGATAAGCCCTGTTGGCAAAATACCATGCAGAAGTGAAGAGGAATCCTGAAAGGATAGACCGGGTGATGTATTATGAAGCCCAAGTCCCCTTTGATCTCGACCAGTTTTCGGATGAAAGTTCGAGTAATTGATCATTTCATTTATAGTTTCTCCCTTTTTTAATAAAAAAAATTGAATCAGATCAAACGGATGGCGAACAGACGGAACCCGGATTGTCGAAGAAATCGATACAAGAGAAAATGATCACATTGGGAGTGATGAAAGACATTTTAGCTTTGACAATTAATCCTCTTGAGTGAGTGAACAACACTTATTGGGCTAAAAATGACCTAAAGTAACACCAAAGAGACTCCACTGGAAACCTTAAGGTTTGGTCCAAAATATAAATACATGGTGATTATATTAACTTTTTTTTCTTTGAGACTGAGCGGTTTTTCCTGGCTCTAGCAATGTTGGAATAGGACTGAAACAACATGAAAAAGCTTTTCAATTATTGAGACAGAAGAGCCCTGGTAGCAAAATATCATTCTGAACGGAAGAGAGACCCTAGTAGGGTAGACCGGCTCATGTTTCTCGAATCTCAAGTTTCATATGATCCCACCAAATTTTCGGATGAAAGTTCAGGTAGATTATTTCATCTATAAAAGAATCAGATGGCAAACAGACGACACCGGTTTATCAACGCAATCGGATAGCAAGTGAAAGGGAACACCGGTTTCTGAGTAAAGATGTTTATGTGTTGTACTAATACTAATAATAAATTAACCTCTGCAAGTTTGAAGACACTATAAAACTGTTTACTAATTGTTAAAGTAATGATAATGTGTAATGGCACGAAAGCATTATCTTTGAGTATTGCGACTTCACAAAATAGGGTTTCATTAATATATTGTATTATATATATTGATACATATTTGTAAAATATTAATTAGTCTTAGTAGTATTTTCAGTATGTCGTTTTCAGTATTTTTGTGAAAAAGGTGGGAGAAATTGGACAAGCTCTGGTTGAGGCTGAAGAATCAAATATGTACAACAATAAACGTCATAAAATAAAAATATATTGTAAATGCTCATTTTCCCTTTCCTTTTTGATCCACACCAATAACAAGGCATTTTTTAATAAAATACTCTAGAGTTATTCCCAAAGAGGGTTGAATTTGGAAATTTTACTATAAGTTAACTATTAAGGCGACTAAACCACGGAGGATGAGAAGAAGGAGGAACATCACTCCATAAGCCCCTACAGAAGGAAGTGACTCCACCAGTGTCCCTATCTAAAAAGTTGCCAGATTTCGAAAACTGGACCTAATGACCAGTATTGCCAGTTCTAAGAAACTACTTTTCGGTGAAAGTTGCATAAAATCATGTTTCCATGACTGCAGTCCTCTGCTGCGTCTGCTGTGTTGCTGTTTGAAGCATGGTTTGAAATGTTATTGTCACTTGACTAAAACATGTCGATCGAAAGCCAGCCCTTGATTCCAACTTCGACCACCAGGGACCCAAATCAAAACAAACACTTTTCTGCTGTTTTTTCTTAGAACTGGCAATACTGAACGAATAGCTTGATTAATTTTTTTTTCAATAACTTTAATAGTATCAACAATATGAATCTCCGTTCAAAATACTTATGGGAAATTATTAAATTTACTTCTAAAAACATTGAATTGAAATTTAAAATTTTTTTCTTTGAGTCGATCATTAATTCCTGGTAAATCAGTTTCGGAAAGTTTAAAGGTCTGTATCAAATCCTTAAGTTCCATTGAAAAGGCCTCAGCTAAAATACGGGACTAAAAGAAGTTCCTCCAAGTTCCAACCATGACTTTTAATGAAAATACTTTAACTAATCGGCTGGCGAGAATTTTTGGCATTCGATCGAACCTCTCTAAATTGAGATTCATCATACCAGCAGATAAAGTATCGTTTCTGTCTAAAGAGAAACAATTTCCTTCTTTTTCTTTTGCTGGAATTGTAATTTATTACTTCCTGGCGTCATGTGTTTGGTCCGGTTACCATATAATGACATAGATGCATTGACCTGTTCTTGTTCTTCTCCAACAGTAGCCTCGACACCATCAATCCAATGACCAACCCAAAATATCTAAGGTTTTGAGTACAAAATTGTGAATACGAAACTATTTAAATCATTTACAAACACACAAAATAATTTTACTCGCGTAGCAGTTCCACACATGCGCAATGGCGTGAAAACGAGCCAAGAAGGGGGTCATTTTTTCTGTTAAAAAGTGGAAATCTATTGCATTTTTCTTCGGGTCTCTTTTCCGATTTTCAAACATTTTAGCTCCTACTTTTCTTGCCCCTTTCCAGTAAAGGCAAACAATGTCGTAGCAAAAGATTTTATAACCGAGGTTATACAAGAATTTATGGAGATAGTGCACGTGAAGATACGTTTCGCCTACAAACATATTGACCGCTTGCAAAATAATGAGATGACGACAACAAACCATAATAAGAACCGTCTCGTCAAGGTGCTTTTTGTTCGTCGAGCTATCTTAAGTTGCTTTAAAAACATTGCCACCGCCAGTGTTAAAAAACTGATCAACTATTTCGGGGTTTTACGCCCTAATATCTCGGCAAATGAGATCTGGGGATCTCAAACCCGAAAACTTTGTATCGTATCGCAATACGAATTTTTGGGGGTTATTTATTATGAGTTTAAATTGAAATATAAAGCGATGTCTGTCAGGTTCAAACCATCAACTTTTAACTTAGCAATCCAACTTGTTAACCACTAGACCGATTTCATATATTAAAACGAGTAAATTAAGACTGTTTAATGCAGTTTCATGTTATCTTTTAGGGACTCAGTAATTTTTTCTTCTTTCAAAGAAATCTTATTTGAAACCTGAAATAGCTATTGGGCAAAATCAAAGAATTTTATAATAGAGGCTATTCACTTCGCGGTTTCGCGTTTCATTTGTTTTGGTGTCCGCCATTTGTACTGGTTGTTTTTGTTCTATTTCTCACTGTCTGTATAGGGTGACAGTTGATTTTGTGAATAAAAATTGCAATTAGTGAATCACCATCTTCCTTTTTTGGATTTATTTTCTCACCACTTAATTTCTACGTTTCTTGGTTAGTATGTGTAGCAATTTCTGCCCCCCACACCATAGTTTAAATATTTTAAAAAAAAATGTTTTGTCTTGGGCTGCCATGAGTGAGACAGTATTTAACGCAATCCATCCATGAGCATCCTCATTAATGCTGTACCAATTACCAAATATAGTAAAATTCCTCTGTCATGTCATAAAGTAAGCATTATATTTGATTGTTTTTCTGATTTTTTACTAACTATGCTTTTGTTATTCTAGCCCGCTGATGTGCTCTCACTAAAATTGCATCAGGCATATCTGTCCAGACCAAAGCTGAGTCTGCAGCTGTGGCTGGATTCATTTATTTGTTGGGCTTACCTCATCCAGTTAGGCTAAAAAAAACTCTTTTGCCAACCCGATGCAGATCTCACTTCAGGTTTTAGATACTTAGCCAAGATTCTTCGTGTTTCAAGAAAACAAGACACTGTTCTGCATATGCTGTTAACCAATCCTAGTGACTTAAGATCTCTATTCAGAAATTGAAAATACTTTTGTTCTAGTTAATCTTCAAAGTTTATGTATTTGTATTTCAGTCAGTCTATTTCACGAATGATATCCCTCTCCCCCTACAATATTGCACCTGTTCTCCCTCCGGTTATTTTATTCTCCTCCCACTTCCGTTAATTATAAATCTTGCGTCCTAAACGCATAATTCTACTAAATTCACCCTGTGCTTTTCCTACCCTTTTGGTGAGTTGACAGAACTGTCAACTCACTCGAGGGTGGGTTTTACACAGCTTGTTTTTCCCTATCGTTTTCTTTATCCAGGTCACGGCCCGACTCTTTTCATATAAAAGGGTGTGACTTTTGCCCCTTCTTCAGTCTTCTTTTTATACTCGTTCATATCCTTTTGTTTCGTTCAAAGTGTTCCTTTTAGTTCCATTTAGTTGTGTTTAGTTCCGTAGTATCTTATTTCAAACACCGCCTTTCAGGCCCTACGCTACCAATATCTTGGGTATGTCCCCTACATTTTAATTATTTCCATTTCATATTATCTGTCTTGTGTTTCCCTACCGATTGTTGTTTCTATCCGGCTATTTTGCTCAATAAAACATCTCGACCAACGCGCATTTATACTTATTTATTTAACGTAAGAACCAAGATGCACCCACGGTGCTATCTCTTACAGTAATATCATGATAAAAAATTAAAGTTAGTCCTTAATTGCTTTGTATATTTTTCATAAAACCTTCCGCTTTATTGTTGGTCGGTCGGTGTTGGATGAACATAGACCAGCTTTTGCATGGCCGTAAGGTTATGCAAAAGAACACCTGGGAGGTAAGGAAATTGAAGAAAAATTCTAATGGACAAACAAAATTCACCTTTTCAACATTCTTTTGGATAATATCTCTACCTTCAAAGTCCAGCAATTTGCTTGATTCAAAACAAATGAATGTTTAAAGGAACATTGAAATTTAGAAATCTTTGGGGAGCTTCATTCTACATTTATCCTAAAATATATTTCGTTATTTATCTTCCAATCTTTGTACGGCAATTTAAGAATCTCAAGAGAACATTTCTGTTGTGCTTCTTTATATTTAAAGGCTTTTTTTCAGAACTATAAGTTCTTACAATAATAATTTACATTAAATTTTGATTTATTTCAAAATAATTCAAAATTAAACTTACGATTGTATAACAGGACACAATAAGAAGGAAGAAATAATAACAAATAGAACGAAACAGGATCTAAAGGAAAAAACTGTATTTTAAAAAACAACAAATGAAATTACAGCGATCTGAATCTGAAATTACTGATCTGAATCTGAATCTTCATCTGAATCTGAATCTTTTTCTTCTTTTAACATTTCTGCTCGTTTTTTTTCCTTTTTCAATTTACTCCATCCATTTCTTGGTATAAAATAAAATAAAAATAAGGGGAAAAAAATACGTAACAATAACTCGAGGACAAATCTGTATTCGGAAGTACATCAAATATAAAAAAATATATGAAATATTATTGATCAAACATTACTGATGAAATATAAAACATAAAATATCATTGATCTTCATCGCATTCTTTTTATTCATCTTCCTCTTCCTCTAGTTCTTCATCTTATTCTTCCTCTTCTTCTTCCTCCAGTTCTTCCTCTTCTTCCTCATCTACAACTTCATCTTTTTCTTCCTCCAGCCTTTTTGCTAACATTATTTCCTTCTCTCGTAATTCCCTAAGCCATTTTTTACTCTCCGGGGTAGAAACATTGAACTTTTGGTGAACATTTTTTCAATTTTTGAATCCAGTCTATCATTGTCCTTCAATTTTGTTCGGTATTTTTAACATATTGCTTCTAAACTTGTTATATTATTTATTTGAATTTTCAATTTAATTAATATTTCAGTTTATCACTTACCCTGATTGCTTGCAATTGAATTTCTTCAATTAAAACTTTCAAGTCCTCACCAACCCTCGCTTTTGTGTCGGATTTACGATGCAGCAAAAGGAATTCTGTTTTGTAAAGCTCTCCCAATAAATAGAGCAGTCCATGGCGTGCTGATTTTGGATGTTTTAAGGTCATATCTGCAATTCATTCGGCGGAGATGGAGAAAGCCTGCTACAACAACAAAGAATGAACTTCTCTCAGATATGGTTCTTGAACGCATAAATTTTGGGCCAATAAGAATACATGTCATCCATGAAATTAAAAGTTCCCCTTCAAAAATCAAAAGAGAAGTATGGGCATAGTATTTCAAAGGTACAATATAATACATTATGTAAAATTATACGAACTTTTTGCCTCTTTACAACTTCTGGAATATCTTCATAAATATTATCCACATCCACAGCACGATTTCTTAGCTGTTTTGGCAGTAAAAATAAAACTTTACGTAAATAGGAAAATTTGAATATGACGATGTTAAAAGCTTGTAAACAGTAAAACGTGACAAAAAATAGACTGTTAATAAGATCTAGAAGCGTCGGCATATCCCACCAACGACACCTGGTGGTGATTTTGTGATTTTCACAGCGGACTCCGCATTTTAGCCCCCAAACAGAGGATGACAATGACGATGACGATTTAGGGTGGCCCGCCGTAAAGGAATTATGTTGTATTTCTAAAATACATTACATTAATAAAAATTCGCTGTTCCTTTTTTCAACAAAGGTTTTATAATTTTTTTTTTGAATGTGTCAGAATCAATGGTCTGTTGGTTAGATTTACCAGTTGGTAATCCTATAGGGATTCCTTTGCTGCTATCCATCCCTGTGTAGAACGATCTGCCTCTCTACCAGTACCTATAACTTGCTGGTTAGATCCATGTACGTTGAATGTTATTACAGAAACATTTCAAATTTGGTTTTTGTCTTTTTGGCAAAACAATAGTAAAAAATAGTAGAAATAGTGAAAGTATTAGCTACCTGCACTTTCATCTAATGGGGGGATCAAATGGAACTTGTTTGTCTTAAAAATTAATTTGCTCTACCCATCAGGGTCCCTCTTCCTCTCAGCAAGGAACTTTGCCTTATTAAGAGCTTCCCGGTTGCACTCCTTGAAAATTTTTTCCGTTTTCTCAAAATCGAAAACGAACATTGACAGTGCAAGGAAAAATCTTTTGGTTTCTAAGAAAAAAGTAGTGATAAAAAAATAATCGTTTATTCGATTTTGTTCGTTGGCTCGTTTCGTTTCGTTTGCGTGATCCATCGTAATATACCACGATATAATAGGAAAGGTACACTCTCGCGCTATCCCAGTCTCTTGGAAGGAACGGCGGGTGTTCAGTACAGGGTCCCAAGATTCCCCGCCAGGTTCGCTAGTATAGGAGGCCCATCGCCTCTCGGGGGTATAGTAAAAATTGGGGTTTTTCGTTCATAAAATAGAAAATTACCAACCAATTCGTCCAGAAATTGATTTTATTTAAGCTTAATTTAATTCCCTATCCTTCAATACCTAATTCATCTAGTTTAGGCAATTTTTTCATTGTTAAATTTATGATTGAAAATCGCAATTTTTTCGAAAATTGCGCCTTTTGCAACATTGCCTATTTTTCAATATCACGTTTGTAATCTCTACCAGTGATAAAAAACTTCTTGTAAAAAAAAAACGCTGTATATTTAACCTCAGCCGGAATTATAAAACACTTCCTACCACGAAGTCACTGGTTTTCGAGAAGAAAACCGGGATATTGAGAAATTGGCAATGTTGAGAAAGGCGCAATTTTCGAAAAATTGCGATTTTCAATCATAAATTTAACAATGAAAAAATTGCCTAAACTAGATGAATTAGGTATTGAAGGATAGGGAATTAAATTAAGCTTAAATAAAATCAATTTCTGGACGAATTGGTTGGTAATTTTCTATTTTATGAACGAAAAACCCCAATTTTTACTTGAAGAAAAAAAGGTTTCGGATATAGGCCTACAAGCCACATCTCACTGTTGAGCATAGGGATAGCGTTAATGGCGTACTACAAAGCTAGTAGCCTAGTAGTCATCTCGGGCCCTTAATACGGCTGAGAGGTCACCCTCATTGCGCACTGAAATCAAATGAATACATAGGGAGTATGAATATATAGGAAGTATGCTTTCGGTTTCTGATTGATTGTATTGGTCAGATTATAATTAGCCATCAGGGAGGTAAATTCAAATGAGTTGCTAAATTCAAGTCTGGTCAGCTTGTGTATCAAATCTCTGAGGATGCCAAATTTTTTTAAATTCCCATTCATTTTGAATTAATTTCTTTTGATTTTTTCTTATTGATTGCATGTTCCTCATTTTTTAAGATAATTTTTTATTTTTTCGTTTGTGTTTTTTTCTTATTAACAAAATAAAACTTTTACACTAAACTAAATACCGTTTTCGAACAATCCAAAGACAAAAATTAATGTGCCCACCGGCCCACTCCTTAGACAGGTCTTTGACAACATGCTGTTTTTGTTCTCCGCTAGGTGGCCGGGGGATGAAGCCCAAAAACAACAGAAAATGGACTGAATATTTTTTTAATTTTTCAATAGTCAATATAACTCGGCCAATAAACCGCAGATAATAAAACGGTGAAAATGTATCAAGTCCACTTTGCCCCCCTCCCTCCATCTGAATCCATTCTTTTGTTATCTCTGGTTGAAAAGAAAAAAAAAACTGGATCCATTTGCGCGTTCTCTGATAGATTCCGTATAGGATTGCTCCACATTTTTGGAACGGTAGCGGTAAACCATTCAAGTTGCCCTGTCTTGTTAAGAAAATTTGTCGCCTAGTCGATTAGTAAAATACGCAATAGGGTAGCCAAAAATTGAATAAATGTGACTGGCTGCAATATTAACCGTCCGAGTTAAGAACAACCTTTGTAACTTATTTCAAATGAACATTCATAATTCTTTGATCCAGCTTGCTTTTATGCCCTTATAAATTGTCAATCCTATCCTTGATATATTGAAGACCAGCAAAAATTTCCCGTTTTTTGCAAATTAAAGTGTTTTATGAAAACTGGATTTCTGGTATATTTTTCCCCTTTTCATCCTATCATTATCACGGCATATTATAATCTAATCAATCGTAATTTGTATCATTTCTCAACTTTCAAGATGCAAGGTTATAAAAATATAGACCGTTTCACCGTTATGAATTTAACAGAAAATAAGAATGTTTCGCCCAAGTTTCGCCTGAATACGTCTATATGATCCCCCGAATAATAGAAAATCCATCACAATTTCAAGCTGTAATTTTTCTAAAGCTTATTCATATCTTCCACCTGATTTGACACGCATACTTGTAACGAAACGATCTTACAAAAAATGACAGCCCCCCAAACGTACTGCATTTTCTAACAATCGTAATACTCAATTGTTACATTGAAAGATTAAAGTGCTATCCGTACGTTGCCCGCTGGATGGTCCCGTACCTTTCCCTAAATCGCTTTATTTCCCTTATTTTTTTCTTTTTAATAAAATTTGTCAAAATAATAAATTTATAATGACTCAAATCCATCGTTTATTATTGTTTTTTTAACGGACTCAAACGAGTTCATAGTGTTGCGACCGGCCGCTTCTTTCCATTAATCCAAATTAATCAAAATGATGGAAGAGCACACACACAGAGGAGTCCATCTCCTATACCATTTGAAAGGAAGGAAGATCATCATCCTGTCATCAATGGAACGACGATAGGAAGATGGAAACTAGAATAAGACAGAGGGGGGGGGGGGATAAGAAGAAGAAAACGAGCTTTTATTTTCGTTTTTTCGAAGACTCACACGGCGCAGTGTGTCTTGTTCTTGTGTCACAGAGCTCATTTACATAAGGCTCTTTCTTCATCTCGGCCCACGCCGTTGTGTCAATTAACTTGGAGAAATATAATACAAAGAGAGAGCCCTGACGAAGACAAAAAAGTAATAGATAAAGGATGTACCGAAAGGAAACCTTTCTCATTCTCACTCGGGGAAATGTGTGGGAAATGGATAAGAGATCGGAGATCTTTCGCACCCGGCTGTCATTGAATGATTCGATCCCCCACCGTATTGTTCCATTAATATTTTTTTATTTTTTTCTAAATCTCAGACGAACGACAATGTAAATGGGATATCTTTTCGGATATGCGATGTATTCCTTTGGTGTCTTGGCATTCCTCGGCAATTGAGATGATTATTCACTTTTCCTTCAGCATCCGAATGCTGGCGGGACTATATGTGAATGATATCTTGTCAATCCTTATTTTTCTTTTTCTTTCATTTCTTGATTTCTTTTCTCAATTTTAAAAAAAAAGAAGTTGTCACAAGTGGACTTACTTGGAGAGACACCGACGCGAGCAGCTCAAAGTCGCGAGAACAATTCAAAGAGCTCCGTGAATGTCTGACCCCCGAACGGCTCGTCTCTTTTCCCTCGTACGTGTCTCTATCGTCGTCGCTTTTTTTATTCACATCGCTCGCCATCCACTTTTTTTCTTTTGACGTTCGAGATTTTGAATGCGCACGACAAACACCAAACACCAAGAATAGGTGAAATTGCTTTACTATATAATACTACTTACTTTCGAGAAATCTATCTGTCCTTTCTTTCTTTCTTTTTTCCTTCTTTCTGCGCTCTGCTTTTTTATACCTGCACCTATATATTCTTTTATCATCCCATATGTATATATAAATGCGCAACGCCGCGGCTTTTTTGTCGGAATCCCGACGTTTTCTCTCCATCACTCACGCTGCCACGAATTTGACTTGTTTCTTTCTCTTTTTTCTTCTCCCGACAGGACAAACAAGAAAAGAAAAAGAGCAAATAAAAAATGGATATATTTTTTGAAAAAATACAAAATAAAATAGCGCGTTGTTGTTTAATAGAAAACCAAAAAAACGGATAGAGTAGCTCCATGACATCATCTCATATATCCACCCTTCTCGTTATGAATGTATATACGTATAGATAGGGAAAAGGGATCGATGATATATGCCATGAAACGAACAACGAAACGTGTTTTTCTTTTTTGTTATTTTCCCTTTTTTTTTCTTATCCGAAATAACTCGAACAGGAGAGTGGATGTCTTATGTTCTCCTGGGATACCGACATTTCCTTTCTTCCTCTTGTTGTCTTCATCCTCAGCAGACACAACAACACACTGTCCCCTCCGACTCTCTATGACTATATAGGAAAATTGGCTGCAGAGTCCTTTTGTCCTGATAAAGCCACCATCACATCGATGCAACAAACAACTGCCAGCAGAGAGAGAGAGAATATATAACATCGATTTTTTTTCGAAGAAGAAGAAAGAAAGAAAAAAATAATAAAATAAAAAACCCTTGTCTCGCTTCTTCTTCGTCTTATTTTGCCCCCACAATGGAGAAGCTAGACTCAACACACACACACACACACGATATTTATCAACAAATAACATCATCATCATCGTATAGTCATTGATCGATCCTTCCTGAAATCCGAACGAGGCTTATCTCGACCGTATCGGACGGGAAGAAGCAGCAGAGAAGAGCACTCGAAGAATAAGAGCGCATCATCAAAAGGGACATACAACATATAAGCGAATAGAATTGGAATGGAAAGTAGAGAGATTTATGAATTCCCTATTTTTTTTTTTCTTTTTATTTCTTACCTTTTTGTGTGTGGCTGTTTGATGGCTCTTTTTCCTTCTTGTCAATCCCATACATCCATGCTAATGTGTACCGTACCACTTGTATGTACTGGGAATGGACCAAACAAGTCACACATCGAATCCAATAGCATAAAAGAGTTGAACAAATGGAGAAAAGATGAAAGAAAACAAAACAATCGAAAAAAATAAAATGAAAAGAGCCGATGAGCTTTACAAGTTTTACAATCTCACTTCGTTTTGTTTGTTTGTTTTTTTTACTAAAAGAAGAGAACAATAAAAAAAAGTGAGGGCTATATATTTTGTATTCCATCTTACAATATTTTCGCGGGCTCCTCCAGGATCTTCGATCTCGGCATCTCGTCACCCTCCTCTGATGGTGAAGTGCGTGCGTGAGAAAATCCATCGTCATCCAAGTCGACCGCCAACTTTCACTAAAATCCATTCAAATTTTAATAGCCAATCGGGTCCTCCCCTTTCTCGTGGGGTAGCATCAAAATGAGATGCAAAAAATAAATTCAAAACAGCTGTGTGTTACGTTTTTAAGTTTTGTCTTTTCTCAGAAGACGGTCACCAGGGCAAGGTAATGAGGGAAACAATGGAGAAATAATACTAACCTTGTCCATTATCGCATGGCCCACGTCTCATTGAAGGTTTCAACAACAATTGTCGTCCTGATTTTCCATATTTTTTTTTATAGCCATCCAACTCACTCGAGGTTCGAGTAAAGTATAGAGGACGACTTGCCAACGTGCCAATAATAAAGAAAGAAAACAGGATCGTTCGATTGTCTCTCCGCAACTAAAAATAATATTAATGATTATTCCACTTTTAGGGTAGAACCTATCAATTCCCAGTGTCCAGTTAATGTTTTGTTTTCTGACGCAACGCATACAAACACCAAACGCGCTCATCAGCTATATGTAACATTTATAAGCGGCAATTGTCATCTTGAGTCACTTTGGCCACCAGCTGAACGAGTCATCCTCAGCAAAAATGGATGTGTGTGTATGTCTAAAAACGGGTGTTTCTCTTTTTGTGCATAAATCATTAAACACTGTGCATCGATGCCACCCCGAAGGAATGTGGTGTTCTCTAATACTCTTCTTATTCATCTCTCCTTTTAGAAATTACAAAAAATCCAATAAAAAATAAAATGGAGACACAATTTTAAAATTCACATTGAAAAGAAGGAAAGGAGAGAGACAGAGCAGACAGCTTATGATTACACGAACGTTCAACTGAGACTCTGTTGAGTGAAACGAACAAATTAGAAAACCGGTCGCGTCTTCTTCTTTTTTTTTTCTCCGCGTCCAGCGATTTTCTTCATGTGGCGACGTTCAGTTTTTTTTTTTTTAATTCTCATTCGATTTTCTTTCTATACATGTGATCACAGGTATAGACACTATAAGCTGAAAAAAAGAAAGAACAAAAAGAAAGAAAGAGGAAAAAAAAATGAACGTGCTTTTACAATGTGACGGAGACAAAGCGCTACTGTTACATATAGTCAGCAGCAGCGGCAAAAAGGATCTGTTGGCT
Organism: Daphnia galeata; assembly: GCA_030770115.1. Lineage (NCBI taxonomy): Eukaryota > Metazoa > Arthropoda > Branchiopoda > Diplostraca > Daphniidae > Daphnia > Daphnia galeata. The sequence continues at coordinate 4,151,434 of CM061121.1, read as the reverse complement.
GCTTGCCGGAGAGTTACATTCGAAAAAAATCTCTGCTGGTCGCCTCGGCTGCTGATAGAGATGTTGAAAACTACCAACGTTAGAGAGAGAGAGAGATAGAGAACAGAAGACATCGGAGGGCATCTTATGTTGGCTGCGTATCCGTCTTTTTCTTCTTCTTTAAAAAAGAAAGAAAGGTAGGGAAAAAAAAGTAGAATAGAGCCGGGTAAAAAATATACACAACGCACAGTTATATAGTGTGGGATGCGAGCAGCACAGGATAGAAGATGTTTATTGGATAACAGCAGAGTGGGAAAGAGCCGAGTCAGGTGAGTGTTTTTCTTCTTCTTTCCCCACGCAGTTTGTCCTTTTCTTTTTTCTTAAAAAAAAAAAAAAAGAGATAGACACTTGGAGTTCAGGACATTTCTATCTCTCTTTCCCTGTCTCTTTCTATTTCGTTTTTTTCTTCTACTTTTTTAAACAATTTTTATTTCTCTCTCTCTCTTTTTTTTGTGTTGTTGTTTTCGTTGTTGTTGGGTAACCCACTGCTACGCGTATGTGTACACCTCCGTGTTTCTCTTTTTTTGGCATTGTGCTGTGTAGAAGGAAGTCAGAGAAGCTTAAGACTTTTGGACGGACAGACAGACATGGCGCTCATTGTGTATTCCTTTCGTGTACGTTTTTATTTTTTTATTTTTTTCTCTCTCTTCGTTTCTTCTTCGTGATGGCGGCGTTTGCTGCATTTTTTTTTCTGTTTGTCTTTTTATTCTCTTTTCTGTTGGCGAACGTCAGGCTCAGCATGTCAATGATTCAAGGCAAAATGGGAATGAGAGACAAACAACCGTCACATGAGCCTCGTTCATTTTTCGTCTATTTATTTTTTTATTTCTTTCTTTTGAAAAAAAAAGCAATGGATTTTCAAAGGTATTCGAATCTCTTTTTGTGTGTGTATCTAATAATAATAGGACAAATCTTGTTTTTTGTCTTAGGTAATAATACAAACGTGAAACATGAAACATGAAATCGTGTAAAGGCTCTAAAGATTAAAATACGTCCAATAACAGCAAAAAGAGACTCAATCGATAGGAGATTCGAAGAAATTCGTTTTTTTTTTCGATTCGACCTTCTAGAATTCGATTGGTCGTATGTTTTTGTTTTTTATTTTTTTTTATTACAAACATTTTCCGCACGAAATTCTTTAGCAGATCAATAAAAAAATCGGTCGTGAAAAAAGAAATGTGCGCACTAGATGATTGTGTTTGTATAGGACTGCGCAAAGGGGCTCGACTGCCATTTGGACTGGCCCTAATATGACGTCATTTCTCTTTATAAAATGGGAAGATAATGAAAATGTACAAATGTTAATCGAGAACAGAAGATATAAGAAGCTGATGCCAGGGACGGGACTCTATTATTCCACCACCGATTTCTTCTTTTCTTGACTTTGTTTTGGAATATAGTGTCCCTTTTGGTGTGGAGAGGTTCGCTTCATCACTGACAGCATTCGATTTCTATCGCATTTCGTTTGTTGGAAACGAACATTCGATTCCGGCGCTTTTTTTCTTTTCTTCTGTCCAGCAACGATTTCTTGTTTTTTTTTAAATTTTTTTGCTTCTTATTTTTTCAGACGAATCAATCTCACAAAAAAGTCTGACGGAACAAATTTATATAGATCTTCTTGGTACACACAACGCTTCTCTTGTATATATACAGCCAAATGCCCCGGACTCTTTTCTTCTCTGATTTAAATACATTTTCATGGGAGGTCATCAACCACCTTGGATGACTTTCGTCACACAGCAGAGAAAAGGGCGACGTTTATGTATGTGTCTTCTTTTCTTTTCTTTTTTTTCTCTTTTTTTCTTGTGATGTTGCCGTTCAATCTGTGCCCCGACTCGTACTACTACATACAACAATGTCGTAACTCGTAATCTTTTATACGGTATAACCTCCTCCAGTCCTCCCTTTGAGAAGAAGAAGGAGGCCATCTGGTGGTGCTGACAGTGTCGTTTTTAACGTTTCCGTTGACACGCGGGAAAATGGAAAAGGGGCTGGGCCCGCAGTCAGTCACACTTGACATTTTCATGCTCCACATCTCCGTCTCCCGACTAACACACACACACACACACAAAAAACATAAAAATTTGCATACGCACTATAACTTTGTAGTGTGCCCGTCCATTGTGTTTGTTGTGATTCAATAGGACGAATGGTCCGATTTCTTCATCTGAAAATTTTTCTTTTTAAATTTTTTTTTCTTTTCTTATTTCGGTTTTTTTCTTCGTGAAGGAATGACGTCGGGAATCAAAAAAAGCGGAACGCCTGAGAGCAAGAAAAAGAGTTTGAACGGATGACCCTGCAGCCGCGACTCGAAATCACTAAATCATATTCCTAGAATGGGGATGCGAGTTGACATTCGGGGGAAAAAAAAAACAGAAAGAAAAAAAAAGAAAAACAAGAAAATGAAGACGTCAATCGTGGAGAGATTCATCCAACGAAAAACGACGAGCGCTCGAATAAATAATAAGAAAAAGCTTTTTTCAATTCGTGTGGAATCTGGAGCGCTAGCTGCTGCTGCTGTTAGAGTCGTCCCGCACTCAACTCACGGGAGAACGAGAAAGGATGGCGAATATTAATAATTTGACGGTTGACAACCCGAACCCGGAGAAATGAGAGACTGCTGTTGTTGTTATTGTTGTTGGAATCCCGTCCTTTTTATTTAAATAAAAGAAAATACAAAAATAAATAAAATGAAGAGAGAGAGACATCATCAGGACATGCAAAGAAGCACCGAAGACATTTCTTATTCTGTACGTGCGGACACGGGAGCGAGCGAATAGTTTAATTTACAATTTTTTTAAAAACATTTTTCAAAGAATTCCCATTTGATTTCAAACGGGACCAAAACGGGAGTAGTACCAGACTAGGAAAGGGCGAACGGCGGAATATGAAAATTTATGAAAAAAAACAAACAAAAAAGTTTGTCGAATTATTAGTTGCCTTTTGCTAAAATATGTTTACGTATAATCAGACGCCGGATAACATCTCTAGCACCATCTGCATTCCCGCCAACAGCAAGTGAATAACTATAAAACTAGACTTTAAAAAAAAACGAACGAACGAACGCGATTGGAATCGGTAAGGAGACGATTTTCTGTTTTTGTGGACTGCAGGTGGTGGAATATTTTATTTGACACTCGACTAGAAAAAAAATCCATCGGAGGACGGGAGGAGGCCCCGAGGCTGGAAAACAATCATCAAAATACACACACAGTCGTTTTAATAATAACAGGACCGGATCTTTGAGATTAGAACGTCAACACTGTTGGCGTATCATTTATTGCATTGAAAACACAAAGAAAGTCAAACAAGTCATGGAGTGCGTATAGCGCTGTTTGATATAGTTTACGTATCTTTCATATACTAGTCGAGAAATTGCTGGGGCAATACCTCGAATGAGTTCGAGCGTAACAAAAATTGTTCAGGGGAATATTTGTTACGTCTATCGTTGGTCATGGATGAAATGGTGTTCTCATTTTTTTTTCCCACAGAAGACGTACACAACAGCAGAGAGATAAGGAAAAGGGGGAACAACGAATTAAGTGAATCGTTCCAATTTTGATAGCGATATACACCTGGGAAGGTGTATACGGGTGTCAGCGCGCAACTACAAATAATTTCAAAACGAAAGAATTTCAAAAATCAAAAATGAAAAAAAAAAGAAAAAAAGAAACAAACAAACAAAATGTTGATGATTATAAATATATGCGCAAGCCATTTGTTATTTGGAGAAGAAGAAAAAAAAAATGAAAATAAATAAAAATATGACGACAAGATACACCGAACGTCCGTCCGGTCGCGGGAGTCAATAAAGTTTTATGCGGCTCTGACCATTCTCTACCATTCCAGCCCTTTTTTTTTTCATTTTCTTTCTTCTTCTTCTTCTTCTTCTTCCTCTTTCATATCTCATTTGATTTACGATTTTTGATCGACCCAAACTCGAGTTTATTTATACATAGCTGGGGCATCAGTACCACGAAAAACCAACAAACCCTTTGAAGAATATATAGGTATATCGCCCACACATTTCTTATTTTTTTTCTTCTCTCCTTTTCTTTCTCTTAAAAAATTTCTCAGATGAGATAAAACGAGCGGTTCATCTCTGATTTGCATCTTCGGTTCCGTTTTGAGAAAGAAAAAAAAGAAGAAGAAGAAACAAACAAACGACGCGATTTATTTTTATGTGTATCCCATTTTCGTTATACGATTAAAATTTATTTGTTTTATTTTTTGTTTTTTTTGTTTTTCCAATGGGGTTATATCTATACATGCCCGTTTTCTTTATATATATTTTCTAATTTTTTCGGTATACTACTACAACAAGAACAACAACTACTACTGCTACAAAGATAACGTGAATATTATGCGAAGAAAAGGGAGGGCGAAGTAGCTGCCGCGCTGATGGTCTCTCTATTTTTTATTGGTTATATTATTGGTATTATTCCTTTTTTTGACTTTATTTTTTGTTGTTGTCTATGTTGGTAATGTTGAAGTTTGGCCGCCGCCCTCGCTCCCAAGTTTCAGGCTTGACCAGTTCAATTTTATTCAAATTCTTTTTTCTTCTTTCTTCCGATGCGTAGTATTTAGTTTGACTCGGATGATGACGACTATAGTCCTCCCTTTTGTTCTCCTCATCCGTTTTAAAGTTGCGGTCGTCCACCAACCATCATCGACTCTAGTCGAAGAAACATTCCTTCATGTTTAAAGTTGGATAGTTATCCTTGCTCATTTGTACCAATTTGTTCCAAAAGAAGAAAAAGTCCCTCCATTTCTCCCCCAATTTTATTTTGAAAATAAAACAACTAAAAGAAACTTTTCTTTCTTCTTCTTCTAACTCCAAAGTTGCCCCGTTCTCATTTCCATATTACCTAACTATATGGACGATAACCCACCCCGTCAACACACACACACACACAGATGCGAGAGAGAAAGAGAGAGAGAGAGCACTTAACTTATACAGTTTGATTTACATCACTATATAACATCCCTTCTTTTTCCTAGACTGTGGGTCTTGTCCGTTTCTCACCACAAACCTCAAATACACTACGATAATATACACGGAATGAGCTTTTGTGATGTGATGTCTGTTTGTTTAGAAAATATACTATACTCACACAGCAGGTACGAGCGGCATACAGATATTTCTCTCTCTTTTGTAGATATAAAGGATGTGCTGTTTTTGATTTGGGTGAGAGATGATTTACCATCGACGACTTGACTGAGCTTTTTTTGTTTGCCGTGTTTATTGTTACGACTACGAGGAGGAGGAGGAGAGTGAAATGGAAATACAATAGACATGTGTATAGATAAATGGAGAATGTAGCGCTTCTCGTTTTTTATTGCCATCGTGCGCTGTGCGCTGGTTAGTGTCTACATGGCGACGACCTGCGATTTCAAGGAAGAAAACAAAAAACTACTAAACGGGTGGCGGCAGATCGATTTCATTCGCTACCGTCGGTGGAAACTATTTGAACTGGACCTGTCAGCGGCTTTCCATGGAAGTCCATCTGCAATGCAGCCTGGCGTATAATAATGCTCCTCTATAACAATGGCCGATGAGGAAACAAACTCAACAACCAGGCAACGATAGATCACGGGTCTTTGCGGGTCGTTGCTTCCCGATGGGGAACCCGTGCCGGCCGCAACATGGAGAGAACAAGCAATCAAAAGAAACAGAAGAAGACAAAAAAAAAAATGGTTGGCAAAGCGCAAAAATGGAGGGACGAGAGAGAGAAGCTATGACGGACAAAATAATCCCAACACACACAACCCCCTTACATTGAACAATGAGCAAACAGCATCCAGTTTGGAGACACTGTATACAAGAAGAGATGAAGTAGGAAAAAGAACTCATTCAATGCTACCTTGTATATTCCTACTATATGTATAACGAGTATAATACGCATGGAGAAGTAGACGCTGACACCAGGGGGTCTCAATGTCTCCTGCTGGGCTCTTGTGTAATGCGAGTCAATGGGTTCTTTATTTTTTACGATATATACGTTTCCCTAGCTCTTTGATGGTAGGCTGGATGATGCTGCCACAGGGGCAAGGGAGATGAGATGAGGGGGTGAACCCCCCCCCCCTCACCATGTCGCCCGTCGTATTATACGATGTAACGTACGTAACCCCGTCAACCATCTCCATTCATTGACAATATGGAAATGACCGGGTTGGCTGAACACAGCAGCAAGGCCGGCTGGATATATGGAAGACCTTCTCTCTGCTGGGCTGCTGGATCTCAATAAAGATTTGGAGGGTGGCAAATGGAGGGAGAGGCAAAAAAGGAAAAGTTTTCTTCCGCTTTTAAGGTTTTTTTTTATATAATGCAGCACACGCCAAAATGAGTGTATACATAGTAGTACACTCCCCCTCCTTTTTTTACTCTCTCTCTTCTTTATTTCTTTATATTTTGAACATAATAGGAGAAAATATTCTATACTCAACATGTAGAGTGCTCACTATCACCACCCCCTCTCTACCCCATTCATCGTTGACTGACTGACTGACTGGCATCAACCCCCTTTTTTTCAATGCTGTGGGCGCGTGGCAAACGGCCAGCCAAATAACCGACGTTATTTTATAATCACTCGGTATTTAGGTTTTTCTAATTTAAGGGTTTCATTTACGCATTTTTTTTAAAAAGGGGAAATTTCAAAAACAAATTTTTTTGGCGGTTATATTTTCTCTTTATTTTTTTTTTTCAATTTTCCTTCGAGTGGAAATATTTGTGTGCGGATGGTCATCGATGGTCATCACTCAGCTCAGGTAAAATCAAAGTGATGGTCGGGACTCTTTTTGGTTGCGCGGCTATAAAATACGTGGACGAAGTCTCATTGTTCGGCTGTCCTTTGATTCATTACCGTGAATATTAGACGGTTGGTATATTATCAAATCTGCTCCAAGGTTTCTCTTGATTGGTTGCCCTCCCGGCTGATGATTGATGACTCAAGGCAATCAACAATCCCCGCCAGACCCACGTCACAGGGAATAATATACCAGTATATACCTTCGTATTTAAAAAAGAGTACCGCCTTATTCACATCGTGCAACAAACAAACGAAATGGAAAAGTGTTGCTGCACAGTAGCAAAGTTCGAAAGATTTCCAATGTCGGCATCTGCCTCATTATTGCGGTGCGGTCAAAATAGAAAAAGGAAAACGTCATCTCTAGCTGTCTACCAAGTCTGCACGACCAAAATGTTGATGTCATACCGTAAGATCCGGTTCGGATTGATGTAACACAGTAGCACTGTAACCCGGCCTGCTGCAGTATATACCAACTGGACATTTTGTGCACGTAAATATACGTATCAATGTAACAAATACACGATGTATCGATGATTGATGGACGGCTGGACAACTGACAGGACTAAATAACTTGTCCAAGCGCGGCGCGGTGATGTGCGCACACACAAACAAAAGAAAACCAAAAAGAAATAAGACAAACAAATGACAATAAATTTCATTGCTGGGCAAATGGATTTTTGTATTTTTATTTTTTTTTTTAAGGACCTGGGCATATAGGACTTCTATAAAGGCCGTCACGAAGGAGCAAAACTATTTCGTGATGAGTTGATTGTATAAGAGAGAGACAGAAAAGAATTAGAGAACGTGCTGGAATCGACCAGAGACGCAACAACAACAACAAGAGATGTCGATTGAAGGAATAATAATATCAAAAGAATAAAAGAGATGACTGCGTAGCAGAGCAGAGCCGACCAGACGACGATGAATCTATGAACATTCTATAGATACCCGAGCGCCGCTTTTGTTTGTTTGTTTTGTTTTTTTTCTTTCAAATTCCTTTTCGTTTGAATCGAATGGGGCCGTCCTGCCACTCTGCCAGATAGCAACGTCTACTTAATACATGTTGGCGGGATTTCCTATGGTATACGTCAGTACTACACTTGTGTCTCTATAGCGGTCAGTTCCATATTGGGTAAAAAAAAAGACAATAAGACAAAAAAAAACAAAAAAAAAACAAAAAAAAAAAGAAAAAGAAAACTGTCAAGTCGACTGCTGTTCGCCGCATATAATCTGCCGGGTCGCGTCCGTCTTGTCTTCTTTTCGGTCAGAGCGCATGAACCATTAGAGCGCGCGGGAAATTCAAAGGATTGCATGTGAATATAACACACCCGATGGGTGGTGGGTGGATTGACCATCAGGTGGGAAAAGAATGTCAAAAAAAAAATAAAAGACAAAAGAACAAAAAAAAAAAAGAGTTTGGATGAATCAATCATTGACCGCCCGCGTATTTTCACGTTCGTCGCTGTTGATGCGCGTCCTCATTTGAATTGCAAAGAATTTGCATTTTCCAAAGTGACGACATTTTTTTCTCCTCTTCGACTCAGTCTTTCTACATACACACAAAAAAAATGTATCGACCTTTATTTCTTTTTTAGTTATTTGGGAACAGTTTTGTTTAGAGCACCGACTCTTTTACATATTATATTGTAAAATGGCTGCTGCTGGATACGGTGTTGTTGTATTTCTTTTGTACTCGGGGAATTATTTGACGTTTTTATTTATTTTTTCATCCACGTTAGGGCGGATACTGCTGCCTTATTTTCAAAAAATAAAAAGAGGAAAATATATAGGGCGGTTGGGGCCAAAAAAAAAGGACTAAATCGGTCAACAGGTTGACTGTGTGTCGTCTTCATTGTTTTATTGGTATTTTCCGCTGGTCTTGGACTCACTACTCTTTTTACGGGAAAGACAAACAAGCGACAACCCCTTTTCTTTTCATGATATTCAGTCTATACGACTGGAAAACAACCACCCAAAAAAAAAAGGGATAACATTTTTCAGAATGGAGGGTCCTGTAGAGGCTCTCCAGTCAGGAGTTATAATATCCAGAGCGCACTCACACAGGTTCTAACTCTATATATCCCTGCATATACTGTATATAAGACCTTTTATAAATGTGTTGTGTGGATGGTGATGTTGAGCTCGCGCAAGGCGACTGACAGGCCCTAAAAATCACCCGAAAAAAAAATAATAAAAATGTTCTTTTTCCTCCCTTTGAAAAGAGAATCAACGACAAGGTCGTTGAATACGGCCATCATCGACTTTGGTGGGGGCATTTGGGAACACAACTGAAGCCACTTAAAAACATTTTTATATTACACACACACATTGTGTGTATCGTAGTAGTAGGTACGTGTGTGTTTCCTTTTTAAGTCTCTCTCACTAGACCCCTATGGAACTCTACTATATAGATACACACCGTTGTGTTATCTCGGTTTCTTAACCTTCTTCTTCTTTTTCGACGACGACGACGAAAAGGCAATGACCATTTTGTGCTGTGTGTCCATGTTAATGCTGGCACAGGTACGTTTCTTGTTTCACCTTTCAACATAAAAGAAACACAAAAAAAAAAAAAAAAAAACGGTCCTCCCCCCTTCAAAGTTTTGTTCTTAATTCTATTTCACTTTGTAAATTTTTTGTTTTATTATTTTCTTCTTGTTCCGGGGGTATTTTCAGCTTGAAAAAACCTACAACCAGACCCTGAGACCGCGTAAAAATTTTTATTTTATGACGTCATTGGGCTTCTCGCATATGTTCGAGCTTGTTGTAGAGTCGTTATAAGTTATAACATTGGAAATATTTTGTTTTGACATGCGTGTGTTTTCATTCGACTCTTGGAAGAATGAGAAGAAGAAAAAGGGAACGGCGATAGAATCTCGGCGGGAGAATTTCTTTTCCCTTTAAACCCCAAAAACAAACAACAGTGAAAAAGAGTAGCTTCATTTGAGCTGATTGGAAAAAGGCGTGAAGAAATATAACGTGCGACTGGCGAACCTTCGGTATAATATACGACCCGTAGGACCGAATCTCTTTCTACAGTCCATTTTTGAAAAATTGTTTTATATTTTTGGGGGAGGGTTTAACGGGAAAAAAAAGGGAAAGACATTATTGTTTAAATGTTCATGATGTGGTCATCGAGTTGATTGTTTTGTTTTAAAAAAATAAAAAGACAAGAGAGACCTTTCTTGCATTTACTTGGAGGCCAGGAGGAGGAGGCCAGGAGGAGGGAGGAATTGGAGGAATGTCATTTTTTAAAATTTTATTTGCTTTTCTTTTCGTGTATACCATTTCCACGTATTTCTCTAAGGAGAAATTTGAAACAAAAAGAAAAGAAAATCCAAATTTACATTTAACAAAAGAAAAATAAGAAGATCGGAATGTAGTTGACGCGCGCTGCCGCCGCGATATGTTTTTTATATAATCCATGGTCCTCTGTTTTTCGGCCCCTTTTTGAAAAAGAAAATTTTTGAGTTTGTTTGATGATGATGTAAGAAGTATATAGGATAGTGCAACTAAATAAGAGTCAGGGTAGAGAGGGGGGGGGGGAGTACTGGCTTGGGAGCAGCACGCAGGTGGACATGTCGCTCCGGATTGTCGTTCAAATGTATAACAATGTCGTCGCCGACTGCATGCTGCAGTTGCTGCAGTTGCTGCTGCTGCATCAACAGTCATGGCATTGTCCAAATACTTGCCTTGCTATTCGATTTACTGTCAAAGAGAAAAAAAAAAGACGACGACACAACTATATTATTACCATAGATGATTATTTAGCATATATTTACCCAAATAAGGGTAGACAGCTCCCAGCGCTCTATAGCGGAGAGAGAGTCAGTTTTTTTTCTTTCTTTCTTTTTTGTTTCAATCAAAAGGACGGTCATTATCACTCAGGGCACCCGACACGAAATGTCAAATAGCGGATCCGAAAGGCGAAAGAATAAAAGTTTGAATTCATTCATTCTTTTCTATTCTTGTCCCAGTGCCTTGTCCTTTCTTCTTCGGTTCTTCCTTTCTGCCTCTGTGTATATAGGAGAAGACGTGATTGTGTGTAGATGCAGTCGGAATAGAAAAAACGCCATCCAGATGATGGCGAGATAGTCAGAAAACTCTGTCTACACTTCTTTTTCTTTAGGTTTCCCCTTTTGGGTCGAAGAGAAGGGAGGATACAACGCTGGTCCAACAGAAACAGATCGCTCTTCTGGATAAAGACATCAACATTGGGTCTCTCTACCACGGTGTCTTTCTATATACCATCTAACAGCGGGAGCTAAAGCGATGTTGCAAGCGCAGGGACGAGGGATTGTTATAAAATAGAAGAACTGAAGAATGAAATGAAAAGAATGAAAAAAATAACCATAGTGTTGGTCATTTCTTTATTCTTTTTTTGGGACTTGCTGCTGTTACTGCAAAGGCAGAGAGAGAGTGCGATAATCACCGTGTTTGGATGTTTCAACAACCGTCCTGCCCCTTTAATAACACGTGTGTTGTGTTGGACTTGGCCAGCATCGGGGCCTGGCCATTGTATTGTCGTGTTGACTGGGCGATGTGGGACCCACCATCCAGTTGCCAGTCAGTCAAAAGTCGATGGGTGCCAATTTATCATTCATTTGGGCTGCCAACGCAACGGCGACGGAGGCCAACAAGTTGGAAAGAAGAAGAAGAAGAAAAGGCGAAAAAATAAATAAAAAGAGACTGGACCGCATCAGTAGCTGCATCAGCAGCAGCACCACAAAACAGAATAAAAGAACAACACAAAAGAGAAAATATTAAATAAAAAACTCCCTCACAGTCTCTTCTTTTCAACATTTTCAATAGAAAGAACGTTGAAGTGGGGGGAGGGAGGGAACTAGAAAAAAAAAAGAAAAGAATAAGAATGTATATAAGGTGGGACCGAGAGAGAAAAAGACTGTGTTGGTTTTGGCTGCCACGATGGACAGACTTGAGATGTTGTGGACTTGACCAGCCACGGTCCCCTCGGCAACTCGAAGGATTGATAACATCTTGACTCAACAGCACGCCGCCGCCTCTTCTCTGCTCCCGCTTCTTCTTCTTCTTTTTTTAAATAGACGATATTATATTCAAATGTTTTCTTATTCTGTTTTTTTTTGAGGAGGGAATAAATAAATAAAAAACATGGGACAAGAGGAAGGAAATGATGGTGAATGATTTCGAAACACGCAACGGTCGCAACACGGTGAGGTGTCGACGGTAGAAAAGGCCAACACCTACGACGTCATAGTCGTCACACAAAATTCAAAAATTAGTCGTCATGAAAGAATCAATTCTTTTTTTTAAAAGAAAACAAATGTCCTTTTTTGGATATTTATTTTTATCTTCAAATAAAAATTAAACAATAAATCAGTTAAGTAGTGGACAGCTACAACATCAGCTCAGTGTCACATCATCATCGTCTCTCATTTCTAATAAATAAATAGGCGGTGTAATTGGGGAATAGAAATTCCCATTGCAAGTTCAACATTCGACGATTACTGGACCAACAACAGTTGATATACATACGTATACCTTTGCGCTGTGTGGTAGCCCATAAGTGACCATCACCACTATACACACACACACACACACACACAATTGACCATTTGACCATTCAACCAAACGGTTTCAAAGTGACCAGGAGCTGGGCGAGCTCGACAAATGACCGCCATGGGAGACACTATAGCGACGGGCGTATTGGGGATTCTTGCACTTTGGATCACAATATGCAGGAGGAGGGATATGGAGGACGGGAAGGGGGGCTAACCTTTAGAGTCCACATATAAGCACATACCCATGAACCACTGGTTTAACAAAACAAAAAAAAAATTCGAAAATAAAAGAAAAAGAGATGAAGCCAAAGAGATTATTGATTTAAAAGGAAACTGAGAAGAAAAAGAAGAAGATGATGATATTTGTGTGTGTGTCTTTCCCAGTAGCAGCTATATTAAGAGACGGCAGGGGGGTGATCTCACGCTGCTTTCAAGCCGACACAACGTCCCGCAGCTCTGACCGCGTCATCAACCTCGGTATATTAGTCTATTTGAGAAAAGAATAGAAAACAACAAGGTAACACACACACACACAGAGAGAGAAAGAGAAAAGGGAAAAAAAAATAGAATATTTAAAAGAGAGGGAAAAAACAGTCCACACAGGTGCCCATCTCGTCTGTTAAAAGACAGAAAAACCTGCTCCCGCAAGCTCAGAATATTTTTGTTTTATTTTGTTTTATTTTTATTTTTTGCTTCGCTCTGTTTGATGGATTGATACATGACTTGTTACTTACAATTCTTGTTCTTTTTTTTTCTATTCTCTTTTCTTGTGTGTGGGGGCATCTCGATGGTTGTGCCGTATACACACAAAATAGAGAAAGAAATGGACTTTTGTTTTTGTTTGTCTACGAAATAAAATACAAACAAAAATCGAGATTTTCTCAAAGAATTCCAACGACTCTATAAATGCTGGGGACTTTCTGTGTCTGTCTTGTGTGTTACAGACAAAGCTGGTCGTCCTTTTTTTCTCTCTCTTTGGTGGAGAGCAGCCCATTGAATCGTCAGCTTCGAGATTGACGGATGGCGTAATAATTCCGCTTTAGGGTATGAGGAGTTAAATGGTCTTTTCATTTTTCTTTTCTTTTATTTGTCCGACACCATTCGACGGGTTTTTCTTTGATTTTTCTTCCTTCAAATGTTGTCCTTCTGAATTGAGTTGCCGTCAACTGTTGTGTGCATGCACCTTCATTACGATTGCCACTCCACTCTAGTGGCTAACTAGTTACGCCCATAAATAGGTGTGTTACTCATTAGTCTTTACCGCCTTGTTCTCTCTTTGTTTTCACACGTAAAACTCCTTTTTGTAATTGCTAATGTTATAATGTATTCCACGGATAAGTCGACAGCTGGAAATTGTAACGTCAACAAGCGCAGCGCCACCGCTAGTGGACCCGTTCGAACTCTTCATTCTTTGATGTTAATCCTCGCAGACACATCGAATGCAGAAAAAAAAAACGAAAAAGGTTTCTTTTTAAATCAAGATTTACGGTCTTTTCAGGCATATTATAATGATTTTTTTACTCTTTTCAACCGTCCAACTATCAGAATCCTGTCAAAGTTATAATGGATAATTGTTTAAATGCATCAAGACATTGGGGGGCGATGCAAGTCTTCGTCTTTTCTTCTTTCCTGTTTGCTTTTCTTTTTTAATTCTTTGTAACGGCGAAACTGCGCACATGGGAGCAGCTCGTGCCTGACCTGTCGAAAAAAAGATGAGAGACTCTGACAGCAGGTTAAGTTAATACGCAAATTATAGCTACACGGGTTCGTCCGAGTTATATAAGACGCCTCTCATCCCACTCGATTCTTCCTGTTCCCAAACGCTTTGGTATGGCACGAAACCAAAAATATCCAACGAACAACGAAGTCGAACGAACCGACCAAACCTTCTGAAAAGAGTTATGTTTCTTTAAATATAAATATATGTATAGACACGGGTCAGCAGAAAATCTTTTAACTAGCCAAGCTCCATCTACTACCCACACACACACACAATAATGCACAGGTAAGGATCCCAGCGATTTATATGACGTGTTGAATTTTATGCGGCGCAGTATAGATGGGATACGGCCGCAACAGCCGAACTTTATGCGTGTTTGTTTTCTTATTCGAAAAGATTCTCAAACATCCCAAATCAATTCATTTCCAAACAAAATACCTTTGGGCTGGGATATAGCCATACACGTACGGTCGTACGAGATATTCGTTGTGTGTTTTGTTGTTTGTTATACACACAAACATCAATCAGAGACATGAAAATAACAAAACCCTAAACCAAAAAATTGATTGCCGTTTTTGAGATTTTCTCTCTGACGAAGGACTTCAAAGTGATGGTCAGAATAAATCCAATAAGATACAAGACAGTTATATGATACGTAAGAGAAACATGTCATCGACATTCGGTTGTTTTTTTGGGGATGAATAATGAATGATTGAACCAAAGGGGTTAAAAAAGAAATGAGGAGGGTGAAAATATTTTATAGTATAGGAAAAGAAACAAACAGAAAATTAAAAAAAAAGAGGCTGTTGAATATCATACATAACACACGGAGGATATAACCGTGCAGCTGGGAGAAAAAAAATAAACTATGTAAACCAGTCTTGTTTCATTTCGGAGAAAATGTTGTGGGCGGAATATTATCTCCATTTCAAATATGGTTACAACACAACAACCACCAAGCCACCACCAACATTTCGGATTAAAAAGAAAGAAAGTGTATAGTACGTCTCTCTCTATCTGCAGAAAGAGCGATGGGAGGAGCTTAAAAAGAGAAGGGGGAGCCACACACAAGGGGCCACTATTGAACCAGCAGCAAAGGACCAGCAGCAGGCACTAGTCATCCAACCCATCCAACCAGTCCAAGAAAAGAGAGTAAAGAGAGCCCCGTTGGGTTTGGGGAGGGTTTATTTATCCGGGTAGGAGAGCCGGTGAGACTGTCAGTACTGCCAAAGTGGAGGACCACCTCACACCACGCGCACGCACGCAGTCCAGCTCAGTTGTTCTTCAGCATCAGCACCAGTTGATCCAGCGCTATTTGAGCCAAACACACTAGACATTTCCCAACTTAAAAGAGAACTACTTGGTTCATCGTGTTTTCATCAGTTTTTTCATTTAATTTTTGCCACAAATTTTCTTTGACAAAAAAATTTGTTTCTTTTCAAAAGTTTGCGTCAAGTGACAAGAGTGAACGACCAGCTCACCAACCGGGAGAGTTTGGTTTGTTGTTGTTTGTTTTGTTTTTTTTTTATTGTGGGGCAGCAGCTCGACGTGAAAGATTCACTCAACTTCGGCGCCCGGTAATAATTTTCAACGCGGAAGAACAAGAACATGACAAGTTTATAAAAATCGACGAGTTTTGACGAGACTTTCACCCCCCACGCATCGAACAAGACAATCGTCCTCGTTTTTCCTCCTCGTCTACTTTCGTCATTTTTTTGTTATTACTCAACATCGAAATTACCTTCGAATAAAAACAAAAGAGAGAAAAGAAGAAAAAAAGAAACTTTTTATCTCGTTGACTTCACGTTCTTCTCTTTTTTGGAGAAAAATCAACAACAGAAAAATTCAACCAGAAAATCAAATCTACCCGACCGCAAGTTCAATGGGAATTCTTCAAGGCGATTCACCTACACCGGGGCCTGCTATGTACTGGGTAAGTTATTTGCCTTTTTCTTTCAGTTGATTATTGTCAGTCAAACAACCAAATGACAATTGAATCAACGCCATCATATTCCTGTTTTGTTTTCATACGTCGTCAACGTAATCGTCATTTCCCATATTCGGGTAAGGGGTTGAAAACAAAAGGTGGTCTCGATCCCGTCTAACATCTAATATACCTCTCGATGTACGTAGCTACGTACGTTAACTAAATATAGACAGCCTAAACAATGAGAGAGAGAGTGGAAACCTCATATTCATATGTTTTGAAAAATAAAAATATTGAATGATGATGATGATTCAATTAGATGTGGCGTGCGTTACACGACCGATAATTGACGATGCGAGACAATAGTTTTTTTTTCCCATGTCCCATTCTATCATGTATTTTACGTGTATGCACAATGAAACGGGACTTTTTATTTTTCCCATATAGTAGATAGAGGGGGGGGGGGGGGGAGGGGGTGTTATGATGTGTGTAGTATACTGGTCTAATAATATTTTCCAACCCTATTTTTGTGTACTATATACACTTGTGTTGTTGGAGTGAGAGAAACAGAGAGAAGGACTGGCAGGGGAGTTGGGTTAGAGGGGGGGGGGGGGAGTGAAAAAAAAAGATGATAATAATAGAGTAGACCGGTGTTGATGATGATGATGCAGGAGGAGGGGTAAGGGTTGCCACGGCCAACAACTCCCACCTACTCCATACACTAACCCGGCACTACAGCAGTTCTCTCTGCTAGCTACTATGTGTGTAAAACAGTAGGGATATGGATGGTCCCAAGTCGAGTAGAGGAGCTAAAAGACATAGCCAAAAAAGGGGGGGGGGGGAGAGGGAGTCATCATCATTTTGCCAGTTAAGAGGACCTGAAAAACTATGCGCCATCATCGCGTCTGGATGACCAGGTGTGTGTCTGTATTACATGTCCGCGCGCGCGCTCAACTGTGTAGTATATCAAACATTTCCCGTTTTTCACGTCCGTCCGTCAACAATGAAAAAAACTTGGAGCATATTATAGCGTCAAATAAGCGAACCCCCTCACATTTCTACCACCCCATGCAGCACTCCCCCCCCCCCACTCTTATTCATCCTGGATCCGTTGTGGTGGATGTTTCCTAACGTGCAAAATGATGATTGACGTGTTGCTCAGTGTTTAGATATTTCGCAATTCAGCTGGCCATCTCCATCCAACGGAAACCAATTGTCGGTATCGTTTCACGTGAAAGCTAAACGGTGGCGGCACATCTTTGTTTAGATTTTCATAGTCGGGAAATAAAGGAGACGAGATCTCCTTTCAAAGAGAAATTGAGTTGACGATGAATCTTGAATTGAAATCAATCGATAGGCCCGAAACAATAGAAATGCGGAAGACGAAACAAAAAAGTTTATCTTTTGCTTAACTAGACAAAAGACTCGTAAAACAAGTATTTCTTTCCCTCTGTGCGTGTGTGTGTTCATCTGTGAATATGTACGCGAAGACGGGAAAAAAAATTGATTGACAAGCCGATCGAGTACAGGAATTTAAAACAATACACCTTGCAAGCTATAGCTAAAAAACAAAACAAAAAAGAAACGGTCAACACACCGCCGGATGCTCATCCGGATGAGCTCCAACTCGACTGTCGCCTTCTATATATCTCATCTTCATTGGTATAGTCAGTCTCTCTCTATGTCTTCTTCTTCTTTTCTCGACCTGCAATGTTTTAATCCGATTTTTCGGATCCTTGTAAAAAAAAATTGTCTTGACCGTTTTTTTTTTTTGGAAGAAAAAAAAGGCGAAGAAGAATTTTTAGAAAAAAAGAAACAAAAAAAGGAAGAGTATGTACCCGCCTCTAAATATTGCCATCTCGCACAATTGATCGTGGCGCAAATCTCTTCCGGTTCGAAGGAAATCAGCATCAAACTTTGTTTCAGAACATTTTTCTTCTGAGAAAACTTACCCTCATTCAGAAAGGGGGAAAAAAGTCTCGAACGCCTTTTATTTTTCTTTCCCCGAAATCCATAAAAATAAAAGGTTTTGCCCTGATAAGTTGATATTGGCAAACGATGAAATTCAATATAGTTGCAAGATTGCAGATACATTTTGGCATTCTTGTATCATTGGCGTTACCTGCGCTTTTCATAGCAAAGAAATAAATAATGTACGGGCTCTCCCCACAGGGGAATACCATTATTCAGAAATTCAGTCATGAAAAGCAAGAATGAGAAACGGATTCTTTTGAGTCAAGCATCAGTCCAAGTATATATATAAATATAACAACTGACGGCGGCGTAACTTTCCGCATGCATGCGTCCGCACCTTTACTGGCCAAACGAGGCATTTCTGACACTTTGATAATAAAAATAAATAAATAAAGAATGAAAATGGTGGCACGGCCATTCCAAGAATTGATCGCTGGCTTTTCTTCCTCGTGCCAAACGCGATGATATGGCCAGAAAAAAGAGCTCGGACGTCGTTTCACGCGCCGCTTATATCTTCCAAGTCCAAATTTGTTTGTTGTTTTGTTTGTTTGTTTTGTTTGATCGCCCAGCAAAGTCGATATTAGCGCGCTAACATATTTAGACTCGTAGAACTTTTCTTCCCAGCGACGCCCACTCGAATTCCCGAGCTCGCCGTGTTCTCTAACTGAGCCGATGTTTTTTTCTCCGAAAACACAAACTGCTATAACTATGAACCAACCGACAAGAAATTAAAACAAATCTCTTCTTTTTCTTGTTTTACCATTCGAAATAAAAAAAAAGTCGGCAAAGAAAAAGAACAAAACCAAAACGCAGCAGAAGTAAAAAGTCGTTGAAAGTTTTCTTGTTTGAAAAGTCTGTCATGGTTAACCGCTCCCTTGTTTCCCTTCTGATTATCAACTAGAAAAACATCACAAAAAAACATTTACAATAACGACAGAAAGATAGGCTCAATGGTATATATACAGTAGTTCAACTTTGATTATACTCGGTAAGAAACAAGCCGTTCGCTCCCGTTCAGCAATGGATAAAAAACGAAATTCAAGTCAAACCCAAAAGTAAAAAAAAGGAAAAACAATTTTTTTGGTAGCCGTGAAACATTCTTTGATCAATCTGCACTGCTGCTGCTGCTGTTGGTAGAGATGTAGATGTAGAGACAAGAACAGTTCAGTTATATCCTTCTTCCTGCTAGTCAAGCCGTCGCCAAGGCAGCAGCTTCTAGTTCTCTTTGGGGCGACGACGTGTTCTGCATAACACGCACGCAATCACATGCAGTGACCAGCAGCAGCAGCATAAGCAGAAGCAAAGTTCTGACGGAGGAACAGCAGCTAGTGAGAGAGAGAGAGAGTCTATATCTTGATGTGTATCTTTCTCTGTGTGTGTGTGTGTGTGTGTGTTGTGCGTGCATGCGTGTTTGTGTGTGAGACTTGTGGCCGAGCGATGAGATCGGATTTCTTCTTCGTCCTTTTTATATTTACTATAAGAAAGATAGAAAAACAACGGAGGGATGCAGGATCTCGGGCAGTACACAATAACACTAAGCTAGGACGATATATAAACACACAGACACAGTAGAATGTAACACACGAATGTACGGGTTAGGGGAGGGATCGTGTTGACGACATTTCCATCAAATTGGAACATCAACAAAAAACGGATAAGGAGGGAGAAAAATTCATGTGAACAAGATGGTGAACGGAAAATTCGTGATTCGATCCCGCACTTGATTAGGGAGAGGGGGAATGAACAGCAAAAACAAACAAAAGAAAAACCGAAATGAAAAAAAAAAACAACTGACGAAGAAGTTGCTGCAAATGTTGGCCAGATTCCAAAGGAACATGTTTTCCTTTTTTTTTCTTTCTCTTCTTTTCTTCTTTGTTTTTTTTTTTTTTTTTTTTAAATAATCAGTCCTCGCCCAGCTTTAAAAGTGAATAAGCCATGAAAATCACACAACAATAACTTGTTCCTTTTGTTATTTCTCATTTTTATTATATACACAAAAAAGAAAAGAAAAAAACAGCAGCTTCTTGTGGATAGTGATGCATCGATCCCAACTTAGATATCTCTCTCTCCCTGGCGATGTGTAATCACATTGCATTGACATAGGGGACAAAAAAGGCTTATATTCATGTAGACACACACACACACCGAGGTTGATGGAGTAGAGATAGATCACACACACACACACAGAGAAAGAAAACAAAAGTTGGATATAAAGGCAGCAGAGAAAAGAGATGAAGACTTTTTTTTTTTGTTTTCTCTCCAAATGGGAAATCAAAAGAGAATCAGATGAGATTATATTCTCTCTTCTCTGGACCATTTGGTATCTATCGTGAAGGAGCTATAGTGTGCGGACATATATACAACTCGACACACACAATGTCTTGTTTCTCTTCTTCCTTTTTGACTTTTAGTGGCAGTTGAATTTTGGTATAAGGCCATGTGAAAGAGAGACGAGAGAGAAGACAGATCAAGTCGTCGGGGGAGGTGCTGCTTTTTTCTTATAGCTCTTGGGACAGGGCGTAATCCGTGTGGCCGCTATGTATAGTGTACAGGCACTACCACCACATACCATACGGAGGAGGACTATAGAGAGAGAGAGAGACAAGTTCTATATGCCATGATGTGTATAATCTGACGTGTTGAGAGACAGAGAGAGAGACTACATATAAAAAGAGCTAAGAGAAGAAGAAGACTGTTGCTGCTGGGGCGCAACCACTTCTCGGGGCTACTTCACAATAAATAAGCCTCTTGTGACATCCTCCACCTTTCTTTCTTTCTTTCTTTCTTCTCTTTCTTGATACAGTCGTCTATTGTTATTACTTCTCTTCCTCAACGACTTGTTGTATACTAGTACCTTACTACGGTATACTAGTATAGCAGCAGGACCATTACTATTCCTGACGAGTGACGACTATATTCCACACACTCAACAACCGGACTTGATGTTCTTCTTTGGGGGCTTTCATCGGACCAGACTAAAAGAACAATAATAGCTGTCATTGCTTATGTCTATATACACTTGACCTGTCCACCTGACCTGTCCCTTTTCTTTTTTTACCTTTATTTTCTTTATTTTCTTAGCTTATATTCCTCTCTCTCTCTCTCTCTCTCTTTCGGTTGCATCTTTGTTGCAACTGACCATAAAAACAAACCAAAATTCTCTTGACAGAATAACCAGCAACCCCCTCAAAGAAAGAACCTTAAATAACTTCTTCTTCTTCTTAACAACTGGCGACTGATTTAGCTTTTATTCTGCTTTCCGATTTCATCTGGCAACATTCTCTTTACGTACAACCAAAACTCTACACGGCGTTTATCGACCGTAAAAGTTGTGGTAACCCACTAAAATTACGAGATGACGTTATAGGCCTAAGAATATTTTCATTGTCATTCGTTTCATATTAACTGATGAATCATTTGGCTGTCTTGTTTTCACTTTAGCAACCATATCACAACGAGGAGACGGCACTACGGGTTCGCCCGTCGGCTGTTACGGGGGCCTCGCTAGGAGACGATTTATCCGTCCACAACAACAACAACAACAACGAGTTGACCGACACTAAAATGATCCAACATCATCAATCGGTTCTTAACAACACCAACACCATGCTGGAACCCAATTTCTATCATCATCTCCAGCAGCAACAACAACAGCAACGCCATCAGCTTTTGCCGCTCCATCATTTGGTGAAAGAAGAGCGAATGAAAGAAGAAATGACCCACGTAGACGACACGTCCACTTGCCCATCCGAGAGAACAGCAGCAGCACAAGAGCTTCCTCACGAAACCGGGTCTACAACTGTTGAGCAACAGCAAACTGTGCTAACTACGAGCAACAACACGAACACAACAGCAACAACAGCAGCGGTCATGTGTGCCGGCTGCGGGTTCAAGATCGTTGATCGCTACTACCTGGTTGCCGTTGACAAAGCCTGGCACAGCGAGTGTCTCAGGTGTGACGAATGCCGACGGCCACTCGACACGGCCTTGTCCTGTTTCGCTCGCCAGTCGCGCATCTATTGCCGAGAAGACTACAACAGGTAAAAACATTATTCGAACAATTTTTCATTATATTCATTTGGTAATAATAATATAATAGGCCTAGCTGCTTTGTATACAATAAATCTTTATCTAAAACGTGCGTTGGCATGATGATGTTTCTATCTTAGATTGTTTGGAGGTCGCAAACAATGCGCCAAATGCTGCGAAACGCTCCAGCCGGACGAGTTGGTGATGCGAGGACGGGAACATTTATTCCACACTCGTTGCTTCAGCTGTCACGTCTGCCAAACTCATCTGATCAAGGGATCCACTTTCGGTATGGTCGGTGCGCTCATCTTTTGTCAACAACATTATCAACAAGGATCGGCTCAATTCAACAACAACAACAACCAAGCCATTCGCATCGTCGCAGCAGCAGCCGCCAGTTGAAGGTTACATGGGACATCATCAAGAACCTTTCGGGAGTCCGGTTCATCCATTCGACCATCACGTTCATCACCATCACCAGCATTACGGCCAACTGATGGCTCACCAACCTTCGACCAATCTGCTGGTCGAACCGATGATTGAATCTAATAAACTCTACCATCACCAAAGTTCTCCAGCTTCCGTCTCTCCGGCGTCTTCATTGAAGAACCAACGGGTGCGCACCAAGCGGCGAATGCAACCGAGCATCAAATCTTCATCGTCTGACATGCAGGTCAGTTTGATGAACGAAAGAGAAGACGATTCGTTCATGTCAGTCGACGGTGGCGGATTAATGGACACGTCGTCATCGTCTCCGTGCTCTTCCATGCTGATGGGTTCGATGGGAGGCGCCAACGGCGTCCACAATCCGCACCAACAACAACAGCAGGGCTCGATCCAACAACAGCAAAAGACCAAGCGATTGCGGACGTCTTTCAAGCACCACCAATTGCGCATGCTCAAGTCCTATTTCGCCACCAATCACAACCCGGATGCCAAAGACTTGAAGCAGCTCTCGCAAAAGACCACCCTCTCAAAGCGCGTTCTCCAGGTAAAAATTTTTTCAGCTTTAAAAAACATACTTTTGTTTTCTTATCTCGTTAGGATTTTCTTTTTTTCTCTTCTTCTCCTTGTAACAAAAAAAAACAACAACAAAAACGAGAATAAGAGAGACAATAGCACATCACGCCAAGCGAATTTTTTTGGGCGACAGTCTGCAGTTGTGCGGACATCGCAGACGAAAGTTGCAGGTGATAGCGATGAGAGGGTCAAACAGGTTTTTTTTTTTGGTTTTCTAAAGGGGAATAACATACTCGTGATGTCGTCACATTCCTTGGTTTTTTTCTTTCATTTTACATCGGGTCTCTTCTTTTTTTTTCTCTCCCTATTCAGCCATTTCTTCAAGCTCTAATCTTTCTCCTTTTTTATTTGTTAATTCCTCGAGTTTCTTTTTAACACCGTGAAGGGGGTGAAGACTGACGAGATATATAGGCCTATACACACAGTAGGAGAGAGTAGTAAAAATAAAAAAAGCCATAGGGATCTGACTGCATGGTGAGCTGCTGTCGGGTTAATAACAGCTCCTCTCTGGAGGGATCAGCAGCTTTAATATACTTAGTAGCTATAGGCTCCAGAAAAGACAGCTATAGACTACTATACCGAGAAAATAGAAAGAAAGACATCGAGCCGCATCGAGCCAGACACCATGGGGTTTTGTTTGGTAGTGAACGTCCGGGGGCGTCGGTTTCTCGTTAGCCAAAAAAAGAAGAGGAGAAAAAAAAAACAACTATCGCCGCTGACAGGCGCTGAAAGAAACACCCCATGAGACCCCTCCTGTTTCACGAGCTGCCTTGTATATTTGTAGCTAACATCGCACATAAATATATACAATATACAACTGCTTAGATTCTCTTTATAGACAATCTCATCTAATACAGTCGCAATTTCATTTGATTTTCATCAGGTTTGGTTCCAAAACGCCCGTGCCAAATGGCGTCGACTTGTGCAGAAAAACGAAGGCGGTGCTGCTGGTTCCAACAGCAACAACAACAGCGTCAACGGAGGCAACAGCAACCACGGCGGCCACAACATGAGCAGCAGCAGCAGCAGTAGCGGGAGCAATTGCAGCGGCAGCGGCAACGAAACCGGTTCACCCGTTCCGTCCTCGTCCGCTTCGCCGTCACACGTCCGCCAACTCAACAGTCACGGCCATCAACAGCCAGCGGCTTCGATGATGATGATGACCTCCTTCATGGAACACCAACAACATCAGCATCAACAACACCCGAAAATGCACCAACATCACCAACAGCATCACATGATGACAACGTCGAGCCGAATGAGCCTCTACGACGAGATCTCGCTCAGCGGCAGTTCAAGTGTCGCTTCGGTCGGTTTCCCTTCACCTCTTTGAGTATTTTCATTTTTTTAAGAAAGACAGATCCCATTGACGCGATCAAAAAACGACTAAACACAAAGTTATAAATAATATGATGAACTGTAATATTATACAGCATAACATGAAAAAACAACAAAACGTGACGCGTAGTAGAGTTAAATGTTGTCCTACACTGATGTACCACTTGTGAGCCACTTCTTCTCCTTTGCTTTCCTCATTATTCCAGTTGTTTTTTCTTCATCGTTTTCCTAATTTTCCATTTTGCATTTGTAAACGTCTTTAGATCATCATCCATTTATTTGATATACATGTTTCAAACTCTCAACGAAAAAGATGTTGTACAGATTATTATTATTAAAATAAATACAACTGTTTTTTTGTCTCCTAAGAATTGTTTTTATTCTTTTGTATTTGAAAAAAGAAATAGAGAAAAACAACAGGACATTTGAGTTCATTTCACTTCTTGGATACGTCGAAAGAAAGTGTTCCACGACTTTAGCCTTTTGGAGAACGAGTCAAACAAGATGGATGAGCAGGAAGCTCTTGTCTTTTCCCAGAGTCAAGGGAGAGAATGGGACCATCAGGAAAAGAAGAAGCAGTTTCAGCAGCAGCTCATATTCAAAGCTGCGAGAGAGAAATCCAAAATTCTGGTCATCGACATGAACGCGGAAAAAGTTCGATAGACTTAGCTGCGCTAGTTTTACTGTTTCTCTCTCTCTCTGTGTGTGTAACACTGCATATGTGTGTGTACTAGGCCTATAGTACCACAGAGTTTGTAGCCATCATATAGAGGATGAGATGATACTGTGTGCGGTCTCATCAGGAACCTTTTGGGGGTGTCTTGGAAATGCACATGCTGACCACATGTTTGACAAGTGTTTGAGCCGCAATATTATTCTGGATTTCTTTTTCCTTCGTTGCGGTCTCTCTCCCCCCTCTCTTTCTCTTAAGGAAGAAGGTCCTGATGATCTCGGTCGGCGGTCCTCATTCTCTGGCGAACTATAATAACGCTTAAGAGAGTCAAAAAAAAAAAAAAAAAAAAAGGAAAGGCCAAGAAGACAGAAGAGCCTCTTTGAAATCAGAGCCAAAGTCTGACTTAGAAGCGAAACCAGAAACGAGGAAAAAAAGACGAACCTAAAGAAGAAGAATTTTGAAAGAAAAAGAGCTCAACGTGATGTACGATCGCTTTGGGAATAAGTCGCTTGATATTCACAAGGCTTGGCGTTCGGTATATAACGCCCGTGAACCATCAACGCGATGACCTCTTGTCCCGTTGAAAAAGAACTCGTAACGTCGAGAGAGTTCGAGAAGCAGAAAAGGATAGGATAACATATGAACGAGAACAACTCTATGTATATTACGTATTTATACACACACACATCAGACTAACTTTGTATGGACCCACTGTCTCCGCTCCAGTCAACAAACAAAAAACAAAAAAAGGAAAATAAAAATAAAAATAAAAAAAAAGGAAAAAAAAAAGAAACTTGTTATCGTCGCGTCAACACAGTTTCTTTCAACTCTCAATTCTATCTGGTTGATATAAAAAGAACGTCCCTATGTTATAATATAAGCCAACGACGACGAGGAGCCTTTGCTCTTTTCTCAGTTGGGGGATCGAACGGACCGATAGGAGAATTGCGTTCAAGTGAAAAACGATGTTGTTTCCAGCTTTTGCGTTCGATACATTTAACTGACAAGAAGCTTTTCGGGACACGAAAAGGGGGAAAAAAAAATTGAACGACGAGCGACTCGCAGACGGCGGGAATCAAAATAAGGAATCATTAAATAGAACGTTGCCGCTGTCGTCGCTTGACGTTCCGCTTTTTCATCAACTCTCCACCAACTCGTTGCGTCAAAAAAACGTTTTCGCTCACGGTGACGGCTCGCTGTGACGCACATAACAAGTCAATTTCAATTCTTACCCCACTCGCTAAAAATAAAAATATGACAACATTTTTAGTTTTTTTTTTTTGCTTTTTGACGTTTGAGAGTGACGGTTGTTTAGAATGATGAGTTTCGCACATTTAAACAGAATTGAGACGCGGATGTCAATTGTCTACGGCGTACACGTATCTGCGCAGATCCTTCGCGCTGTTTAACCCGCGGGAATGCACGTGACTTAGACGTAGCGAGTGAGAAATATGAAAACACGAGGACGTGAGAAAAAGATGAGGTCTGCTTCCATGAACGTTGTACACAACAACATCAGCACAGCCCGGAAGAAGTTGTGAAAGAAAAATATGAACATTCCAAACACGGAGAGAGAGAAATAATAAAGAGAAAATGTCTAAAAAAAATTTAGACGAACGGGAGAAGTTTTCTGTTCTATGAAAAATGAATGGGTTACTGGAAAGATGACAAAACGGCGTCGGGAAATAGCGGCGCGTGAGGAGTCTTTGGAATGCGATCCTCTTTTTTTCTCCCCTTTTTTTTGTTTGTCACGTCCAAACGACTCTAAAAGAGGAAGATTTACAGAGGAAATGGCTCGTAACATATCACTTCTAAATCATTCATCCGTTTTTTAAAACAAGGTACTGGAAACATTTTCCTACTCTTGTCTTCCTCACTCAAACAAGGAGCCGAGTAATAGCAGTCGTAAGGAAACGATCAATAGGGAAAAAAAAAGACAAAATCTTCTTTCTCTCCTGCGCCGCGTCATAAAAATCCATTCATTTCTAACTTCCGATTAAGCGAAAGATGCAAAAGTCCCCGATGGTTTGTTATTGGATTAAAGTTCTTGCTAGCCGAAAGTTCATCGTCTGCGGCGTGTAAAACGAAACTGATCTATATACAGCCATGAAGAACGGATGAGAAATAAGGTCGAAAGTGTCGGTCACGTCATCGACGAAAATGTCGTTTCTTGAGTCGACATCAAAGAAGAAGAGACAAAAAAGCCAAAAAGGTCAACAGACTCGCATATGTGGTGTCAAAGAGGAAACGTGTGTTCAATGAAAGGGGCAACAGATAGAGGACGAAACTTGGCTTGAGATATAGGAGAGCTGACGTGACGTGAACGAGATCGGTAATATGAATGTAGATGTAGTATCATGGGGGGTCGACGTCGGCGAGACCACACGGTAGCGAAAAGGAATTGACGCAAAAAAGTCAATGCAAGGGGGGAAATGTATTAGACCGTAAAAAGCGTCAATGATGTTCGCCGAATGACGCGAGACTTTATAAACGTTTCAATTCTTTGGTATTATGCAAATTGCAGTTCGCTCAAGACATCTGTTACACTCTGGAGGCGGTTGACACGCAAACAAAAGGGACCCGAACTGAACTCGGAAGGGCCCACTTTGGTGACATCCATCAGCTCATTACGTATGCGCACAAAATGGAACGAGAAGAAGAACAAGAGAGGAAAAGAGTTTTTCAGCTGTACTGTTCAATTTTTTCGGCGGGGAATATATTCTAGGCTCTTTTGTGGCATTTGACTTGTAGTATACAAAAGTAGAAGAGAAGTTCATTTTCTATTTCTGATTTACTATTAATTCTCTCCTTAACGATCGCCGCGTTCATCTGTTACACAAGTTTTATCTATCCATGATTAGCAATTATTTTTCAAAGATAAGATTAGCATGTAAAAAGAAAACGCCGTCGTCTTTGTTCCGTGTTGTAATTTTTGTGGTGTCGGTAATTCGGTATGGCCAAAAACGAAATTAAGTTATACCATACATAATGGTTAGCTCTAAACTACTAGTGCGGTCGAACTATTTAAAAACAAACCCGCCGAGTCACAATTCCGCCATCCGCCATTCGCCAACTCTAGTCAAGAAAAGGTAAAAATAACAAAAAGGATATAGTAGTCAACGGCGACACCACCAACATATTGAACAGACCGCCCCGAAATGTATATTTAAGACATCATCAGTGTGTGTACGCAGATTTCCCATTGTCAAAGAGTGTGTCGACCTCTATATCTGTATGTGGGGCGGGCAACAAAGTGTGCATGAATTTCAGGAACGATGTCCAATAAGGAACTTTGGAAGAAAATCCTGAATAAAACATTAAGATCCACAAATACATTGATGGTGAATTCGTGAAAAAGAAACGATCAAACGTAAAAACGAACGAGAGTATTTGCCGACTTTTTGGTTAGTCGTTGAGTCGCTGCCCTTCTTATAAGGAGGTCCAATCCCTACGAAAAAAAGAAAATTTTAAATTAAAAAAAAAATCAAACTGTGTTGTAGTACATTCTAGGCTATATACTGCTTTGATTTCTTATTCTTTTATAGTTTACCGCTGCATGTTGGTGGTGTACATAACGACAAAGAAGACCGCAGATAAAGCCGAGTTTGTAGAAGGTTTATTCATCAGCAGTCGCTGCTGTTTGCAGCCAGCAACCACCGAAACCAGAGAGAGCCGAAACGTCCAGAGATGGGTAACGTGATGAATATATTTCGCAGTGACAACGGGGGGACAATAAACAACAAGTTTGACAAGGAACACCGCGCATCACTTACGTCATCTTTGCCTTTTCTAGATCTTCTTCTTCTTTTTTTGAGTCTTCTTTCTCTTTGCTTCTAAACTTATTCTCTCGTTCTACGTTGACAAAAATGAAAAATATGTCTAGAAAAAGGGAAGAGATAAGAAAACAGATCAGGATGTTGCTTTACAGCCACTGCGAGTCGACTGATACTTTGAGGGGTTCTTGAGAAGCCTGCTGGCCGGCCTGACTGAAACAAGTCGTCATCATCATTCTGTGGTCCTCTCGCTTTCGGCCAATGAAAGAGAGACATCATTTCTTTCTTAGTTGTTAAAATACATATCTTACCGTAAATAAGAGAGGACAGAGACAATCAAACCCTAGACGGATGATGAGAGAGAGAACATTTCTGAGCCTTACATAATCAGTCGCGTTGGGCTTTGCTGATAGGTTGTTGAGCTCTTTTGCTGAGCTGTTTACATGTTATTTCCCTGCGCTTCTTAATGTTGTTTTTGAATTTTTGATTTCTCTTTGACAACTATTTCATAAATGGGGTCGTGTTCTGGAATGATCGGAATGACTCGTCACTCGCGTGACTCGCGAGTCAACATCGTCTGATATATTTTGGCCAGTCAACTTGTTATTGATTCGAGTTTTTTGTTTTCTTCTTTTATACTACTACTACTACTACATATACAACCACTACTACAAGTATATGCTTATCGATCCACCGATCCGTTTGCAGCCCGTGAGAAACTGTGGGAAAAAAGAAAAACAAAAGCCGGTACCTGCACCCGGCCAACCACTCTCTTATATCGTATGAAACAAAATAAAATAACATTTCCACATGTGTCTGCTTATGTAGAATCGTGTGTATAACATTTACATTTTTTTCCGCTCCAACTATTATTCAATTTCAATCATCTGCATTCTGCTAGACATGTTTAATAATATCAATTCAAATATGGCCAATATATGATCATTGTTTGGAGATCACGAATTTCACGATTATTTGATAGATTTTTGCACATGGAATTATTTGATGGCCATATCGATAAAATCGATCGTCTTTGTATTTACATTCTCCGTATTGCATTCCTTTCTCTGTCCCTGGAAACTCTTGTTCATATACCTGATTTCACTGTGAACATGTTAACATATAATGTCTTTTAAAATGGGGAGGAGGGCGGAGATATTGTTGGGGTTTACGACATTTTAAAATAATTGATGTATATTTTGGCCAGCAGAGAACTTCAGCAATGCAGTCAGTGTCTCGCCAAAAAATTCACCCTCAAAAAAAGAGAATATAGAATTAGGAAAGATTTTCTAAAGGGGCTTGTAAAAAAAAGGGAGTCACGTGACTTGGACGGATGCATTTCCGAGTGGAGTTGCCCCCCTCTCCCCCCCTGCTGTGTTCTTCTTCTTCTTCTTCTTCTTCGAAGAAAAAAAAACTGCCGGTAACTCAACACCCCAGACTGCATTGACAACAAATCACGATTCCGACGAGATTTATTTATACATCCAGCCTCTGCTCTCTTTTCTTTGGGCTCATGATTGTTTCCATAATGACTTTCGTCTCTTTTGTACCCGTTGCTCCTTTTTTGTTACCTTATCGTTTTCACTCTCGTTTCAGCCCTTTAAATCCTCCTGATCTATAATGGAAATTTCAGTTTGCGATGAATTGTTTTAAAGAAAGAAAAAACGCATTTACATTTCGGTTTTAGCCTACATTTTTTTTGAAATATCATTTGTCTTGAAAGGTTTTCCTACATCTTCTTAATACCTTCTTGTCTGGGAGATATGCAAAGTGTCATCTCTCTACTGCATTGCTCTTGTTCTCTCGAGTCCTGACCTTTTCCTGAATCACTGATGTGAATACAAAAGAAGCACGAAGCAAAGAAGGAATCGATGAAATCATAAAAGGAGCGTTCCCTACGTCGTCGTCCCTTCTATCTGCACATATACTGCGTCTTGATTCAATGTCTCGAGGAAAGAAGAAGAAGAAGGGTAAAAAAAAAACAGAACATTGGTCAGTATATATAAATGTACCGGTTTCACTTCTTTGTCGTCATGACTTTCTTTTTTTTTTTTTTTTTTATTTTCGTCTTTCGGTTCGGCGAGCTTCTTTTTCTAGAGTCCCGAATAATCTTGTCAAAAAAGAATAAAAAAAAAGTGAAGAGGATGAAGAATAAAAAAATGGGAAAACAACAAATCTAATACGACTAGATATCTCATTCGAAAGCGAAGAGTGAGTGAGTGGAGAGAAGATCCGGATCCATTAATCACCGATGGAACTAGCCGTGAATCCCTGGGAAACTTGACTCACCTATTCTTCTTCTCAATTTTTTTTTCTTCGGTATTTATTTTATTTTTTTCAAATTTCTCTACTCTGGCTGGAAATCTATACAGATACACTACCACTCCACTATGTATATACATTTATATACCGTCTACACACGTATATAATACAAATGTAAAGCTTTTCCACGATGGTGCCGTGCTCCATTGATTTTCTTATAAATCAAATAGAAGGAAAAAAATTCTGTAAGCCACACATTCCACAGCAGCTCTTTTCTTCTTCTTCTTCTCTTGCATGATTCTCGTGTAGCTCAGAATCAGGGGTCCGGCAGGTCTTGTGTATTGCATTTCTATTTGAAAAACGCGCATAACTTGCGCATAATGGCAGACGCGGAATCAAAGTGTTGCCGAGCTTGTGAAAGGGACCCCTGGTTGAATCGAGCAAATTATGCCGAATCATCAGACGAATCGTTGGTCGTCATCAGTTATATACTTCAAAATCATCATCATAATAATTCAATTCATGGAGGAGGGAAAAAAAGTAAAGTCCCTTTTTTTTGGTAGGCCGTATACAGCACACTCCCCCCTTAGAGAGGAATATTTACAATTTTTTGTCCGATAAAAGCCGAGCTTGATTTATAGGGAGGGAGTTTTTTGAATGAAAATAAAAGGGGGTAGTTGCTGTGCTTTTGAATTGAATCAAGTGAACATTTTATACGGGCTGTTATTAAAGAGATTTGGTGAGCGTTACCTGACTCCCACCCTATCACTGTATAATATGTTGTATATTACAGAGCAGACTCTCCTCTACACACATCCAAAGAGATGTTAAAAAAAGAGTTAGACCAGATAGACTATGAGCTATAGAGAAAGGGGTGAAAATGATACCCTTGGCATCCCTTTTTCCAGCTCTCTATTATATACGGTGGCTCTTTTCTTTTGTGATTTTATTTGATCTTTCTCGTATCTGCGATCGAGTATACAAGTACACAATTAGCCGATATGATTGCTGCTGGGAGAACTGTAGATATACAGACCATATATCGTCTCGTTGTGCACTATTTTTTATTATGTGAGCCACATTCTATCGCAGCTATATAGAGCTTTAGTTCCACCCTTTTCTTTCGTTTGTTTTCGCTCTGCGTCTCTTTTCCCACCGCGATTGCATCGCCAAATTTCCCGTCATGGATCAAAAACATTTCGGAGGAAATGACGAGAAACGCAGCAGACATCAGCGATGGTGGGGAAATATGAAGATGACGACAGACTCTATGACCTCGAAACGAGTCACGCCATTCATTCCATTTGTTGGTCGTGTTGTTGTTGTTTGTGTTTGTTTTTTTAGTTGTTGTGGTATACATTTTTCTCGACAAGATCATTTGTTATAAACCGTCTCGATGATTTGAATTCAAAGTCTCTCGATCACAAACTTGTTTTCAGAGTATCCAAGAATTTCAATATTATTTTGAAAATGCTCGACAAATGCTCGTTTGAGTGTAAAAACTTTTTTTTTTCTTTTAAACTGAAATCTTTTGGCGTGTGTGCTGTACACACACTCGAAGGTTCATGTGCTTATGTGTGTGTACACATCAGCTTATAAGGTGTCGAGAGTGTATCAAAGCGTCTGGGTCGAGTAAGCAAGTGACACTTGATACTGCCAGGGAGAAACGCGGGTTTTTGCGCTCTCGGTGTGAAGGACAGCTACAAGGCTCGTTCTTCTCAACCAGCATCCACCATGCAAGAAAAAGTACACAGTAATCGTCTTCTTATTTTATTTTTTTCTTTCCTCTCTTTCTCTGCCGCCCTCTCATTTTCACATGCAATGTTATTTTTATCCTCTTTTGGGATTTCTCCTAAGGGTGTCGGTTCCAAAATTTCCCTTTTTTTTTAAAAGTAAAAAAGAAAAGAAAACAGAGATGACGTTTTTTTAAGAAATGGTGTGAGTCTGTGTATTTATTTTTAATTCTTATGTTACATATATATTTTCTCATATTATTTTTTTGCTTCAACTTTTGACGCTGCTGCTGCTGCATTCATCCCTACGGCACGAATTGAGTTCTAAACACCCGTTCTCGGCTGCCGCGCACTTCTGCAGTTGACTCGAGCGGATGAAATTGCACGGCTGTTGTTGATATGTGACGAACCAGAAACATCAGGGAAGGACATGGCGGCAGCTTTGACCGCGGGACTCACGCTGCGACTCGACCGCTTAGCTCCCAGAAGGGGGTGGCTGAGGGAGGGCGGCTCAGTGTGCTCTAACTCTCACTCCTTTTCAATATATTGCATGTCTCGACTTTCTGTCTCTCTTTTCTTTTCTCTGTGTTACCGCGCTTCTCCTATGAAACCGCTAGTTTTGTGGGCTGCTGCTCCTTGTTTGAGCTGTCACTGACATACACCCCACAAACCACCGCCTCCCTTTTAAAAAAAAATAAAAACGTGGACGGTTTTCTCTCCCGATTCTGATTGCCCTCCTATATATATATGAATGCTGCACAATGGTGGTAATATACAATTACGCAACAACTTATTGTCCTCATTTTATTCTCATTTTGATAGTGCCTCATCTCATGCCACTCGACGGGGCATTTTAAAAGCCGTCTGCGTCGAGCAGTTACGACAGTCACTTTTTTCTTTTTGCGCGTGTCAATCTTTCTCATTAATGCTATTTCGGGAGACGTGAAATAAATATTGCGTTACGTCATAAACACTTGCGTCTGAGGGCCATTTGACAAAGTGAGTCGCTTCTGTTGCCATTTGAGCGTCAAAATGGAAAAAAACCAATTATGATTAGCAGTCGAGACGTCATGGATATCATAAAGCAGAACAATCTGAGAGCTTCAGATTTTTACGCAGCTTTTAATTGCTAGTGCATCATCAAGGACTCGTCGCCGTTGCCTAATGCCTTGAAATGTAGCGTTTTTCCTTTATAGTGCTGTTGATGTATATAAATATATACAAAATACGGTTGAATGCAAATCTTTTTGATTCGCGCAAATAAAAACGGCCAGGGCCATTTATATTGTTATTAAAATGGAAACAATGGATTCGACTGAAGAAAGGGAAAGTTTAAGGTTAAAGAGTGTACGTATGATTTTTGTTTTATTCAACGAAAACAACTAAAAATAAAATCTATAGACAATTTATGTATAGAATATAATTTTTGAAAAAAAGGAAAAAATTCTATTTTTTGTTTTTCCTAGCACACCGATCGAACTGGTTTTTCAACTTTCCGGGCGGTCTTCAAACTAAATCCTTTAGTTATTCGATCGTCAAAGACAAGTATAATAACATATTTAGGCCTATATATGTATAAATACATAAATAGCCAGCCATCATCAGGGTCTGCATGCATGCACCTCTGCTGATACGCACCTAATAGTGTTTGGCTCTTAAAAAACGAGCGAGGCACTCCTATTAGTTAATGATGCCGTTGATGAGGTTGCCTATCCAAATAACAATATTCATTTGTGTTGTTGTTTCTATGTGTGTAGAAACACACACGCATACACAAGCCGACGGCGGTTTTGTTCTTCATTAGCCGCCGGACCCGGCCGGACCCCTTATTCACCTCGTTTAAAAAAACAAAAACAAAAAACAATATAATAGTAGAAGCCTACATTTTTTGTTGATGGGGGTTGTCTTGTTATGGGGATCAAAACAAAAAAAAGTGATGGGAGAAAAGAAAGAAAAATTCTGTGAAAAATGCTGCTGCAAAGAATTTCCTTGTTGAATAAACGAATATTATTTTCTTTTTGGCACAACATGAAAATGTCGTTTATTATTCAAATGGACGGAACATTAATATTTGTGCGGAGAAGATTGAAAGGAGTGGACGCGGCGTTTTTTTTTATTTATTTTTTTTAATACAAACTGGTTCGACTTTTTTTCTGACAGGTTTTTATTGTACTGTCTTCTGCAAAGACATGCCCGATATTTCTTCGTTTGTAATTATTCCAGTTTTCCATCGTCCCATGCATTTGGCTTTTTGAATTGATCGTGTGATGGCGTCCGTCATTTGTCGAGACAAGGCCTTTCGCTTGTCTTGAAACCATTTGTCCTCAAAGATGATCTCCTTCGATTAAAAGAGCGTCCAGAAAACTTATTGGGATTAATATAATACCGCGAGTCACGAATCATTCCGAGTTTTTGACGAATTCCACGGCGGAAAAATTGGCACAAATTCCATCCATCCCTCGTGCCAATCGAAAATTGACTCGAAATGTAACACATGGAATCGTGGATTGTTTCCAATCCAATTTGCCAAACATTAACGATGTAACAATTTTATAAAATCAAAACAAAAATTAAACAACGATTCAGACAGGCTCACATACCCAAGGCAACCCAGATGCGCCTCATCATCATTGAATCGTGTGTTGACGACATCAGTTGGACACTAATAGGTCGAGTTACCGTGTGACATGCGCCAATCCAACGAATGAGATATATAGTACAGTCAAAATAGGAAAGTATCAAACTCTATTTGATATATTGCTGTTGGCCTTTATCGAATAGGTCACTCGGTACTACAAAAAGACTCAACGGCACATAAGATTCATCAGCTGCATCCCCTAAAAAGTGAAATATAGGCAAAAGTGAAATAGTAAAAACAGGACGGAGCTGAGAAGTTGACGTGCCGACGTCGCGGGACCGTGTGAGGCATCGCGGGAAAAGGGACCCGCTGCTTTCGTGCTGCCTCTCCCTACTCAGTGGCATGTGAACGACGAGCAAGCTTCAAGTGTGACGTCATTGATGATGGCCGACCAATGGATCACAAGCTCCACCCTTCTCGCCCTAGACTCCGCCTTTTGACTCGGCCATTTTACCTTACATCCAATGGTCTAGTCCGCCCTCTTTCTCCCTCTACTTCCTTCCTTCCTTCCTTCCTTTTCCTTGGCAATGACTACGCAAACGGAGGCAACAGAGAGAAACGCATTTGACATGCCGCGGCTAACGCACGGACGACACGCTGAATGTACGCACGCGCACACACGTTCCGACCGCGTATAGGAGGGAAAAAAATTGAAACTAGGTGGAAGATGGCGTCGCCGTCAAAGAGCTTAGGTTACACTCGTTGGACGGTCGTATTAGTTTGTTCTCATCTCTATGGCTGGCAGCTATCAAAGTTCACTATCGTTTGATTCACCAGCAAAATATTTTTTTTTCCCAAAAAAAGGGGAACACTCGTAAACGAAAAACAAAACACGGTCGAGTCTCTTCTCTCTACAGCAGAGAGAAATCTACCATCGCCTCTGTCCTGTAGATCGCAACGCCGCCTACTCACGACCTTCCTCGACGTATTTTCAACTTCGGCGCGCAGCACACGCTCGTCCTCCCACCGCACCACCCAGAATCTCATCCCCTTCCGCCCGCCTTGCCTCATTCGGGAGAAAAACACGCACGCGGAGAGCAGAGAGAGGAAAAGAAGAGAGAAAGAAAAAGGGAAAGACAAGTCCGAGCAACATCTTTGGCTTGTCGGGGCTGGGCGTGTTGTGTCTTGTGTGTGCGGTGGTGCTGCTCCTGCTGTTGTCGAGACGATCCGGCAAACAACAATCGGATCGGAGTAGAGGGACGACGAGAGAGCAGGCGGAGAAGGCGCGTTCCCTGGGCGCCCAGCGTTTTCTTCCCCCCTCTTATGCAGCAGAGTCGCGCGTCGTAGGCGGGGTTTTGGGTCAACCGACAGGAACAGCAGTGGCACACACACACACAAGCAGAGGAGAGAAAAGAAAAGGTGGAAGGAACAGATCCGAAGCGGGATCTTCATTCTTCGACAGCAGTCGGCCGATGCGGTAGGCACAATAGACGTCACCGTCTTGTTGGTACGGAGTACGGACAGAGGTGCATCGTGACTCACGCCACGCATCCTTGTGCACAGGGAAGAAGATCCTACCTTTCGTATTATAGACACTTGAAAAAGAAAAGTGAGTGACATCATTGTCTCTAGTGAATAGGAACACTCGAGAAGAGATTAGAGTCCTCAAGGTGAGAGGGATTTCATTTCAATTGAATCGGTGTGTTAGAAAAAAAAGGCCAAAAGTGAGTGGAGAATCGAGCGTGATTTATCGGAGACCGGCCATCATGCCGGTTATGTCGACTGAGACTGCCGGTGAAGATCAACAGGCCACGGCAGTGACAATAAAACACGAAACATCTTCTAGCGCTAGTATGCATCAATTACTATCCAATTCAGTGTCGGCAGCGACGGCTTCGTCCGCCGGCGGAATGGGAGGTGGAACTATAGGCGGAATCGTCGGTAGCGAACATTCACCGTCTCCGACGACTCTGTGCGGGGGATGCGGATTCAAAATCACCGATCGCTACTATCTGGTGGCCGTCGAAAGAGCCTGGCACAGCGAGTGCCTCAGGTGCGGTGAGTGCCGACGGCCGCTAGACACGGCCCTGTCCTGCTTCTCCCGTCAGTCACGAATATACTGCCGTGACGACTACTACAGGTAAAGTGTGTGTGTGTATGTGTAAATATGTTATCCCCTACCACTCTCCGCCTCCTTTCACGCTGGACTAGACTTTCCCCTTTAGTAAAACGACAGAGCTCATAGCGCATCTAAAATTCCCTGGGGACATTTCACATTGGTTGCTCATGGATCGCGGCTA
Source organism: Daphnia galeata (assembly GCA_030770115.1). Classification (NCBI taxonomy): domain Eukaryota; kingdom Metazoa; phylum Arthropoda; class Branchiopoda; order Diplostraca; family Daphniidae; genus Daphnia; species Daphnia galeata. Next base: position 4,113,719 of record CM061121.1, on the reverse strand, counting down.
GAACATATTTAGGATGTGCATGACAGCGGCATTGAACTTTACTCACGTCATACCAAGTTACAAAGTTCAATGATTTCCTTTCGTCGTGAAACGAAAACACAAACACACGCAGCAAATTTATTGGGACGAATTTTTCATTCCCTCGTCACCCAGATTTGGAATCGTTCATTTGTTTAGACTATAAATTAGCCACCAATCTGTAGGCACTTGCATTTTTCAAGGGTGATTTATTATTGTTATTGATTTCAATTTTGATTTGATGGGTTTTACAAGTATATCAAGTTATAACCCAAACCAACGAGATCGATACAGGCCTATATTGCTGAGACGTGTAATCTTTTAGGTCCAGTGAATGTGATACTATTCAAATATTATGACCGACCGGTTTGGTGGGTGCTAGTAGGAGGTATTGAAAATAAAATAAAAAACGAGACACAAGTTTAACCACCATCCATGACCCGTCAAAAACAATATTTCGCTGCATTTTTTGTTATCGCGGGTCATCAGCTCGTGTTGTTTGCTTATCATCCGTAAAAAAAAGAAGAAGCTTTTTGAGACAAGAAATAAATCATTCGTAAAACCATCAAAGAGTATCGTGTTGGAGGTCACGTTGTCAACCGCTGATGTTAAATATAAAATTGAAAATTAAATAAAACAAAATCTGAATAAACAAACAAAACACTAATCAAATTTAACCAACAACAACAAAAATATGAGGGTGGAATTTGATCCTGCCTTCCGCAAGCCTTTCCAAATCGACCTTGAAAATAATATAGAATTTTTTGATTTTCGTTTCGTTCGTATCTGAGTGTATGGAAAATCGGCCAAGGAGCCTACAATTGCGTAACCAGTTTTTCAAGTAGAATACTGCGCTGCACTTACGATAGTATATGCTGCGCGGTAAAGTAATAACCGATGGAGATGTTGCCAGGGTGTTGCTACATAACATTACCCATGTGTGCGGTTTGATGCATGCTGATGTGGGAAATAGACCAAATGTCGCATTGCGTGTCGTAGGAAAGTCACTTTTCTCGCTCGTCACCGCTCGTCGTCCACTGCTGCTGCTGCTGTTTACTGTTTTTGGTCACTGTCTATTCGGTCCCGGCTGTCAGTTGAGTCAGAATAAAAAAGGCTAAGTGAACTAGAGCGGGATGTCAAGCGTAGGGAATTCTTAATGAACGTGTCACCTTGTTGTCACCTGATTCTTTCCATATTTTCCCGTGTACGTCCCTCTGCTCGTCATTCTAGTCTGATTCCTATAGTTCAGGTTTTTTTCCAGTAGTCGTCCTCATTCCTATTGAATTTCATGATTTTAAGAAGAATCACCTAACGAAAATTGCAGATAAAATCCGATAAAGTCGATCAAAACAAAATTTTAAAAGTGGTTGTCTCACGATTTCAAATTTCTTTGGTGCATCACGTAGATTATTTGGGGTGAGACGTTGCAATCGCTGTTGTCTGCCACTCGGATCCAACGAATTGGTCATGAGAGCCCGAGACGCCGTCTTCCACCTGGCCTGCTTCACTTGCGCCGCTTGCAATCAGGTAACCATATATTTCATTTTACATAGTTACATCATAACAATCGTCCATTAGATGTACATTGTACATTATGACTTGAATCTAAATTTTCCATTCACTTGACAGCCACTGACGAAAGGTGACATTTTCGGGATGCGAGACGGAATCGTTTACTGTCGACTTCACTACGAGATGTTGCAACATCCGTCGGCGACACTGACCTCGTCCATAGACCACCAGTCGCATCAACACGGTCTCCTCATGTCTCACCATCACCCGATTCAAGGCAACAACAACGGTCTGATCGGTACGCCCGACGGCCCTTGCGATCTCTCTTCGTGCGGGCCACACCACGGACTCTTACCGCCATCCAGCTTCCATCATCCGCATTTGATGCCGCCAGAATCGGTCAGCCCTAGCCAACACATGATCAACATCCTCTCCTCATCAGGCGTTGATCCGGCCGTTGATTCATCTTATCCATCCGGATTGCGTCCTAGCGTCTTCGGTGGAAGCGTCGGCGCCGGTGGACAGGACTACCTCCACAATCCGTCGGCAAACGATTTTCAACGCTGTCTGGGTGGTAGTGGCTCAGCTGTTTCGGGATTCTTTCCATCGTTATCATCAAGCGGAGGTCTTGGCAACGGCGGATTAGGTGGAAATTCGCCTGGTTCCGGCTCGCTGGGTCACCATCACCAGCACAGTGTTCAGAAAGGACGGCCTCGAAAGCGGAAGATTCCTTCTGCGGCGGCAGCAGTTGCGGCAGCGGCGGCACTCGTCCATTCCAGCAACAACAACAACAATAACAACAACAACAACAGCAACAACGGTGGAGGTGGTGGTGGGTCGACGGGCAATCATTCCGATTCGACAATCCTCGGCCAGCAACAACATCTGAACGCGGCTAACCTTAGGCAACTCACCGCTGGAATTGGTTAGTTGAAAATTTATATTTTTGCGAGTTATTTGATGTTGTGTTTCGTAACGAAATGATGATTGGCAAGACAACGGCCAGATGCATAGGGGCATGCGTGCATGACAGTGGAGACAAACATGAGGGAAGGTGGGAGCCTACGTCATGGCGGCAAAATCACGGGTGAAATTTATTTTCATTTTCCAATGAAAGAAGAAAACGGGTTTGACAACGCCGAAAAACACACGGGGTTCGTTACTGCTCATCCATTTCAATAATCAGTTAATCAATCAGAAGGCCAATTCTGTATGTGGATTCGAAAAAAAAGAAGGGTTTATACAATAATGGGAAGAATAAAACGAATGGTGTCAACGATCTTATCGAAGATTAATTGCACTCATTTTCTTTCTTTGTGAGCGGTTTTGAGAGCCTGGATATTATATTCCGTACATGATATTGCCTGGTTATGATTTATCAGTCGACGTCTTTTCTTTTTTCAAGCAGCTTTCGTAATCTGCCGCTTAAAAGCAAAAATCGGCGAATTAACCCTTGTCAAAGGAATAAATTAGTTTAAAAAGAAATAAAACAGGGTCAACGAAAAACTCTTATAAAACACACGTCCATAACTCTCTCGTCCTTTCGCTTTCTCCGTCCTTACCCTTTTAATAATTGAACGTGCTGTCATGCTGATTGATTTCTAAAGGTAGATGAGCGTAGACATACTGTCGTGGTGTCTCATCAGCACCTGCCTTTTTCTCTGGTTATTGTCTCTCGTGTGCTGCACTACGGAGGTGTCCCACGTTTGTCCACTTAATAAGAACAAAAAAAAACGACAAAATAATGCGCAACTAAACCCCAAACAATCCATCTGCGTTTGAAAACCCCTATTTTTATACTGGTTGAAGATCGAAATAGCTTCGATATCCTATAATCTGTGGTGCTATCCCCGTGTATATATTTGACTATCCATTTCGATTTTTGTTTCTATTTATTTTTCTCCTTTCCCCCTGTCATTCACTTATCGCCACTTTCAATCGAAAAACCGTCAATGACCCTAGGACACATCGATTCATTCGCATCGGCTTGGATGCAATCGTACACCAACATTTGATCTTTATGGTCGGTTTTTTTTGTTGTTGTTTTAAAAAAAATGTTGTTGAACTTCCTGCCATTCAACATTACTCTTCGTATAGTTTGGATACCTAAAAATTGGTAGTCGTCAGTTTGACAATTGTCATTAATACCCGTTCCAAACTTTTTTGAGAAGAAACTTTTCGATTTTTCAGCGGTTAGCTTCGTATATTGAGTTGTAAACTTTATAAACCGGCACGTTGACTTATTGCCCAATCGTATTTTCTTATATGCGTCTTATGATACAAGTTTGATCCCACCCCCATCCCACCCCACCCACAAAAAAATCAAATAAAAATAAGGTGGATAAAAAGGGAAAAAGCTACAAGAGTTGTCGCAAGTGATGACAGTTTGACAGGTCAAGTCAAAACTCAGACTTTTCTTAACAACCTCCTACCCGCCCCTCCTTTACCATGCTTTCGTGGTAGCCCACACAATCTTGTGTGTGCCATTCTCTTTTGAGAGAATGCCAATGTACACTAGGGCCCTGTTTAGTCTGCAAGTGAAGCAAGAAAGAAGAATTTTGAAATGAATAAGAAGGGAGAACTTGAGGGAACTTGTGGAACCATACAAGGACGAGAAGAGAGGGGGGCTGTATATATAGACCTTGTATTGCATGACGCAGTGAGTGAATGTTGAGACAAGAAGTGTAGGCTCTGACCTTTAAGGACTGTCAGGGGGCCCAGAAAAACACGACGCTCAGGTCATCCATCCATCCATCAACGCAACAACGACTCTGTGGTCTTTACAGTCCAACATGAGGAGCTCGCGCTTACACAAGGTCCCCCCTAATTCCCCCAGCAGCTCCGTCTTTGCCTCCTCATTTCAAGTCACTTAAAATAGTATGAAGCAAAGTCGAAGCAACAGCTCTCTTTATTTGAGGACGAGAAAATGTTGAGACGGTTTGGAGTCATTGCGGAGGATTGTCAACTGGATGCGTAGTGATGCATAATTGGGAGCGCGTGTGGCTGCCGGTCTTGATGAGCTGACTCGAATGGCCTTCTGGTTCGCTGTCGACAAACTCCGTCCAGTAATGCGCTGATGCACTCGTTTCCAATCAAAATCCTGGCGGCCAGCAGAGGATCGATGATGACGTTTTTTATTTTCCCGCATGCAATGTTGCAGTTCCAGCAGCAACAGGCAACCAGAGTGAACAGGACACCGCTATACTTTCGTCCTTGATGTCATTAGCCCATCGATCAATGACTCGTCCAAGGCCGAATTGATTTCAATCAACCCAACCTGTTAATTGAAAGGTTATCACCACCTCTCTATTTCATTTCACTCTCTCTCTCTCGTCGTATTTTTCTGTTTATCGTGCGGGATCCGCGATTTTTGCGCGGCTCTCCGATATCCACACCATGGCGCGTCTCTCTTCCGTTTAACATTATGTATATGCTGTATACATATATATATGAGCCTGCATATACTAAGTAGATACAACAGGGGATATGAAAAAGACCTTCATCTTCGTGTCTGACGACTGATGCAGTAAAAGAGAAGAGAAAGAGAGTGCTGAGAGTTCTAGTTTAAAGAGGTCGCGTGTTCGGGGTCAGCCTGGCTTCGAATATCTGGCGCCTCTCCGGCTCATTTCTCCCCTTTCACACGTGGACTAGTACACACACATAGTCTCTCTGGTCATCATATTTAGAATACTTTTTAACCAACATCAACTGTAGACAGATAATATTAAATACTTTACTTACCGTAGTGATTATTTTGTTTGTGTTTGGTTTCGTAGAAGTATTTGACTTGAATTCGATCCTCAACAGGCCTAGTAGTAGTTTATACGTGGTACAACAAAAATTCTCAATAACTAAGGATCTCAGATTAAGAAAAGCTTTCGTCGAATGGCGACTTTCCAAACATCTTCGCATGTGGCTTATGTCGGTGCGCAGTCCAATGACTTAGACTTGGCAACTTACTTCTAATTGGCCTGTCGGATTTCTGTGTAAAAGAGAAACAAGCAGACTATGTATAGGCGGATTTCCAATAAGTTGTAAGAACTCACGGAAGCCGCGCTGCCGTAAATACGTGGACTCTCATCTTTCACGGATTCAGCGAGCGGGGCACTCACACGGGACTCAAAAAGGGCAAGACCCTCGATGTGAGCTGTCGTGCGATCGAGATTTTGCCGTACAATCTATAATCTTTCATGAACGCGTATTTTATAATCCTGTTGGGCAAGCGCGTCACTGCGAAAGAAGAGCAACGATACAAATTGATTCTAATCGCTGGCAACTGTTTCCCATTTGATGTGCACAACGCACTGGGATCTAACCGGCACGCGACCCTATTACGGCAAGTCCGTCATCCTCGGGATTTTCGTCAGAGAAATGCATTTCAGAAAAATGATCATCGGTTAAATCAACACAGACGACCGACAAAATATATAGAATACTAGAACGAGAAAAGAAGGAATAAAAGAAAACAAAAATTGCGTAGACTATAGGGAAATCTCATCTTTCACTGGTTGAACCGTACATATACTGTACCGATGGGTGGGTGTGTGTGTGTAGTAGAATTATATAACGATTATAACGTGATGCTGCATGCCTCGTATATACGCACATATCCTATATACGATGTGTAGCCAAGCGATGGAGCGGGTGAAGAGAAGGAGAATTTCCCACCCGTCCTTATTTCAGCAGCAGCAGCAGACGTATCGCATTACACGCCGTTTTGACTCTCTTGCGTCCGATCGATCCAACGAGTGCACGATGCATACGAACGGGAAAATACAGACAGAGAGAGCAAGCGAGCGAGTGAGTGAACTCTGTGCTGATGTGAAAAACCAAAATGGGGGTTGAGAAGAAGAAGAAGAAGAAGGAGGAGGATATGGAGAGGGCGAGGCCCTGTTCTCCGTTTATATGCTTGACGATGAAAATCGATAATACATCTCTCGGGCTCCGACGCTATACATAGTACACACACAGAAAGGGATTAGAACATCACAATACAAATAATTATATTTTTCTTACTCAATGTACAGACGACAAGAGTCAAGAAGGTTTTTAATCCGTTCCATCGCCATTTGACTTGTCCCCTATGATGTGAAGTAGGTTGCTGTAAAAAAAAAACTGTTGTTCTTTTTTTTTGTTATTAGGCATATAAAATCACTTTAAGTTGATGATGGATCCTATTATATTAAACAATAGTGTAAAAAAGTAGCCTAGTAAGCCAATACGCAGTATAATATACTGTAGGTAGTATACATCATTTTACAGATCATCGTCAAGGATATATGCTATCTGAATAGATTAATCTGTCAAATCCCTGGTGCCTTTTATTTTCTGGTTATTTTGTTCTTCTCCCTGTGTCCGACCCCCTCCCAGCTCCCAGCTCGCAGATCGCAGCGGGGTGCTCTGCAGGTGAGCAACACCTGCTTTGACTAACAACAGCTCGAAATCCATCCAGCCGTGAAACCGGCATTCGAGCCCACCCCTAACGTATAGAATCACTGATGACAAGGTTTTGCCTGGGCGAAACGCAATTATTGTCGTCGTCTTTTCTCTGTCTGCCAATCCGGTCACGATCTATACATAATAGATGATCACCTCGCAGTATGTGAGCGAACATAGCGAGTCTTCGATAATGAGATAGTCAGTTGAGAGAGAGATTGGGGGAGGGGGGATAGGGGGGTTAGTTGGGTCATAGAGACTTTAAACGACCCCCCTCCCTTCACCCTGCGAGGTTTAGACCCTTTCCAGTTTCAAGCGCTGGATTGTTGTGTTTCTGCGACGTGTTCGTCGTGGCGGACGGTCGATGGCAACTTGATCGGTCATCACCACGACGCATTAATGCTGCGGTTATCTTTTCGACACGTGGCTTTATCTTCCGGATGGTCAATCGACAGTGGCCAGGTAAAGTCACCTAGGTAACACGGAAGCACCCATCACCCCCCATACTCGTTATATTAGAATACATAAGGTGAGAGCTCTTTTATAAACTTTTGCTAGAGTTCTCATTCCAAACTTGGATTCATTTACCTTATTCCAGCAGTCGCGTAGCAGTTGGCCAAGAATTTTATTAGATACGTTGAGTATAATGGTCAAACGACAAAAAAAGGACCTCACAAGATGATCTGAACGTTTCAGGTGTCATTGGCTTCTTGTTTTCCCCCTTTTCCAATTTTCTTTTTATAGAACGAGAAACGAAACTAAACCATAAACAAAACAAAAAGTTTCAAGTGTAGCAGAGCCCGCAGGCTTATTCTCTGTGGCTGTGTATAGTGTATATCGTGTATATCTGCAGTCTGGGATCAAATTTTTTTTTTTCCGGCATGTTGGTATGATGGGATTACAGATACACGGACATACGTATATACCCGTTGTACGATTAGAAAAATCCATTAAAAGAAGGAGAGGCCAGTGGCGAATTTCGATTTCATGTTGATACGTTGGATAGGACGAGGAATAGAACCTTTGCAGTCGACGAATGATGGATATGAATAGGTGATGCCGATCCTTTAAAGTTTCAACTGATAAGAACCCCTTTTGTGTGTGTGTGTTTGTTTCAAGGAATATCGTGTCGTCTTCTTTTTCTTCTCTTTTAAGTGGCTCTTGTTTGTGACCTTTCGGTTCCACATCCAAAACTCCGTCAAAAGGTTCCACATCATGTCGAGAGAAGAAAACGAAGAACGCACTTGGGCTCCATTTCTATTTTTTGATCCGAGTTCTTGAACCATTGATCGCCAATTTCAACTAAAAAGATAGAAAAACTACACACTCGAATGTGCAGTCTTGGCGTGTATTCGCATCTCGAATCAGCCGCGATATCAATGCATGCAACAACGTTATTATTCATCATGAACCATGATGAGATGTAGCCTATTCAACGCGTGTGTAATGACTGTAATGTGTATTCGATTCTTGTTGACGCCCTCTTGAAATCGTTTTCATACGGATCAAAAAGTCACTTTTGAATGGAAAAACTGGTGGTAATTATAAATATCTAACGATTTATTGTTTTGCCACTTTGTCGGTTGTGCCTTTCGAACAGATATGTTGGGTTCCAGCGCGGATTTGTCTTCGATGGAAGGAATGGTGTACGACAGTTCGGGTACGAACGGAAGCGCCAGCGGAGGAGGTGGCGGGGGAGGATCTTCGTCTCAACAGCAGCAGCAGCAACAGAGGACAAAGCGGATGCGAACGTCCTTCAAACATCACCAACTACGAACCATGAAATCCTACTTCGCCATCAATCAGAATCCGGATGCCAAAGATCTCAAGCAGCTGGCCCAAAAGACGGGACTCTCAAAACGCGTACTCCAGGTAAATAAAGACATTAGCTACATTATGTAATCATTTTCCTTGTGTGCTAAACAAGTGTGAGAAAGCGTAATGTGTACGTACGTTAGTTATCGTTAGTTATCATTATACATATATCAAAATCTGGACATTTCAAATTCAACAAGATCAATCTTATAAAAATCTCGTAAGCTGTAGCAAAAAATAAATAGGAAGATTCTAACATCAGCAAAAATATGATTGTTGTCTGTAAAACTGTGTATGCGGGAGAAGTTTTGTTTTGTTTTTGTTGGTGTTCTTTTATTTTGAAAAAAAAAATCTGATTCGTGAATGGTGCGCACACTATAGGTTTGGTTCCAGAACGCCAGAGCGAAATGGCGCCGCAACATAATGCGACAGCAAGATGGCGGCGGCAGTGGCGGCGGAGGCGGAGTGGGCGGAGGCGGAGGAGGGGCTGGCGGAACGTCTTCGATCAAAGATGGCGACCTTCTGACAGCGTCGGCGTCGTCGTCTTCATCGCAGCTCGAACAACAACAGCAACAACACCCTCATCATCATCATCAGCAGCACCAGCAGCAGCAGCACCAACAGCCTCAACAGTCGCACCACCGCGTCTCGGCCTCCCTCGGTGAGTTGACTCCACCGGGAAGCGCCGGCGGAATGACCCACTCATCAGCCGTCTCCAACGAAGATGCCAGCTCCAATTTAGTCTTCAGTGATCTGTACTAGAAATAGCCACACACATCAACATACGCTATACCTACCTACTACGTACTGTACAACTCTACTATAGTACTTTTTGCTCCCCCTCTCTAAATTTACTGAATGATACCTACATGTCCTACAGAGTAAATACCACAAAACAAAGCAAGTATACGTTTATACACGCGATTTGAACAATTGAAATTTGACTATGTGTCCGTGTCTGTGTGTGTGTCTTTATACACACTCTCAAATCGGTGCTGTTATTGCTGTTGGTTTTCTCGTCTTGTTTGTTTTACACATTTTTCATTTCTCCTATTGTCTTCTTTTTCATCTTTTTACAAATTCTCTTTTCAGTTTTCAGCGTTATATAGGACCTGTGTTATAACATCGTCAACAACGCCAATAATTCACTTCTTCTGAAAAAAAAATCTACATAAAGACTTTTGTACTTATACGGCGTCAGTGTAGCGTTGATGTATTATTTGATTGTCATTCAGCAACATAATCCGATCCCCTTTTTTTTCTCATTTATTGAATTATTTTTGTTTCAATTGAACGTTTCGCTCGAATGATTTCAAACGAAATATGTTTGTTGTTTTTTTCGCAATTTCAATCCGTTGGCGATTGAAGAGGATAGCAATTGATTTGGTTTTTTGTTTGTTTTCTTATTTGCGGTTCAATCTTTTGATCCGTTTTTTGGTTGATTGTTTTCTATACCCCTCCAGTTTTTGTGTTGTTGAATGAAAAAAAAGGTTTTTTTTTGGTTGAAATTCTATGGAATTTGTGTTAAGATGAGCTTACATTAATTTATACACGAATTTCCTTATACCATGATGGCTGCTGTTGCGATGTTTTCAGCATATCCTATGAAACTCGCCGTCGGGAATTCAACATGTCATCATCATCGTCATTCTCAGGTGACACATTTTATGATGAAACAATAAACGTTCCTGTCTTTGCATTGAGTCCTTCCATTTGTCCATCATTTTCGGTTTTTCCCGCCGTCCATCTTACATCCACCATTGTGATGACGTAATCTAGATAATAGGCTGTGCATTAGCGTTATCGCTAAGAGTTATTAGACACGGTTGGTTCGGTGGAGTCTTGGATCGTATTTACAGATGGTGTACAACTGTACAACATGTTGATGAGAAAAACTTGCTCGGAGCAAGATTATACCGTAATAGCGGCCGTATGTTTTTTTCTGTTGTTGTTGTGTTTCTTATATCTATCCAGTGAATAGATGGATGGATGGCCTGACTGACGCTTGAGGGTCTCTAGATGGGAGAAGGGCAACTCCATCCGCACCAGAGTCGCAATGTTACACGCATCATACGTGAAAGGAGAAGGGGGGGGGACGAAGGAGCCAAAGATATATAGGAAGGAGCGTGGACTAGCAACAGGAGCAGTCTCGGTTTCAGAGCGTCATGCTTCACTCCTAATTAGACTAATATGTCCAAGCTGGATGTTACTGCTGGCTCAAGACCGGGAGAAGAGTGAGACTAGTGCCAAAGAACTTACCCAAGTGATGATGGGGTGGGAAAATACTGCTGTTCTCTCTGTGTGCGTGTATATATATATATTCTGTATACTGTAGAATATATATATGGGGGGTACATGTATGTAGAGTCTATTGAGGATGGATGCCGATAGCAGAGCAAAGGATAGCACGTTCCAGTCGCGTGCCCGAGCGTCGTTCTCTTCTTCCACTACACTTGCTCCCCTCCAAGTTGTTTCACGCATCAATTTCTCTCTCTGCTTTTTTTTTCCATGACATTATCAAGGAGACGGACAAATTTTCAACCTTTTCGTGCTTTATACATGAGGAATATGTATATAGATACGGACGTGGTTTTCCCAATCACATCTCGCTGTAATTTATACTGTCATGTATCAGGAGGATAAATTTGATTCTTCCTGTGGCCTATATGACTTTATGATTATTTAAAAAAAAATGAATTTCAAATGTGTTCATTCAGGACTTTATCTAGCTCGTTCTTTCAATTAGTACTGAATCAATGAGTACTGTGAGAACCAGGCCGCATATCTAAATTTGTCAAACAAAAGGAAAAGGTTTGTGTATTCAAATGAATTGATTTGTTGTCTCATCAAAGTCATCATGCACATGACTTGAATGACCACATTCAACGACTTTAGAACTTTAATAGACCTTACATAGAGATTTCAAGTTCAAACGTCAATTGGTGGAATCCAATCACGTACGGCCCTTGCGTGTTGTCCGTACTAAAAGGAGAAAGTCAATAATTATCGAATAAAATAAATACAAAATATTACATTTGAGTAGTGCGTCACGGTTTTTAAATAGCGACCGGCGTCACGGTGTCAATGCGACTTGTTAAAATCGACCGAGACGGTAACGCTTCATGTCGAGCCAAGTGGCGTGCAAAATTTGAACCATGGATGTATGGATGGGTCGGCGTTCGGTCACGTGACCGTCTTTCTTTATTTTTTTCTTTTGATGATATTTGACGCCGCGAGCGTTGACGACGCGTGTAGGCGGACGCCACCATCCACCGTACCGTCGCTCCAACGTTTTGGGCACATCATTATTTCACCCTCGATCCTAAGTAGGCCTACTTATCATATGAATCACGACATTGAGAACGTTGTTTTTTCTTCATCCACCACTATTATATTTAATTTAGGAAAAAAAATATTGTATTTACAAATAATTCTGTTGGTTTACACTACGGAAATCAAATCATTCTTTGTATAAGATGATTACCGTTCCGAAGACGCATACAACCGTCTAGGAGACAGACATCCCACATTTGAGTGACAGTTCCACCAGCATTAGACATTGACAAGAAAATCCAATTCGAATGAAGAAGAAGTGACTTTATTTATACTGCAAATAACAATATTTGTAGGACTTATAATACTTACAAACTGGTTTTTTGAAAGATGAATGGATCCACTTCATATTTGTAAAATGATGTGGTTGTAAGAGTTTGAAAAATATATCATATAAAAAATAATCCTTGAATTCATTTTCAAACTCTAGACCGGTGCTGTATGTCTAACAGTCTTAAGTACGCTCTTTTGATGTTATTGAATATTCCTCCCTGGTCATGATCTATATTTAGTATTTGGTTATAAAACTTATGTTGTACTACCAACAACTTGTAAACGTACAGCAGTATACACGTATACATAGTATCTGTTGGGAAAAACTCTCATTCAAAGGGAGAGACAAAGAATAGAAATATACAAAAATGAAAAACATAAAATATATAAAAAGCACACGCTCATAAACTCTCTCTGTTGGGAATATGTATGATAATAGAATCAGTTGAAGGGTTCATTATTATGATGGCGTATTGGCCAAAAAAAAGGACGGAAAAAAAGGAATCAAAAAGTAAAAAACGACGCAACAGGGGGGCTAAGGGTTCTTTATTGGAGGGGATAGTTAGCGAAGGGGGAGTGATGAGAGAGAAACTCAGTCCCGGGTCACGTGCTGGCTGCTGCTGGATGCCCGGTCCTGTGTGCTGGGATTCTCTCATCTTTCCTGTATATATAACATCGGACATGTATATATACATATATACAATGGGGTAACAGAAGAAGAAGAAGAAAGAAGAGAAAAAAAAGAAAGAAAGAAAAATGAGAAGAAATCCCAGTATACGTTAGGTTTATTTTTACAAGGGGAGGGTTACACAGAGTCACGCGGCCTTATCATATTCAATCCACGGGGGGTCTTTCTCCCGTTTCATGGCGAAAGGGGCTGCTGGCTGCTGGGAGCGCTACGGCCGAGATAGATTGGGGTGAGTGGGGTTAGATTTTTGGGTGGCAAGAGGTGTTCCAGTCGTGTAGACATCAATGTGCTGCCCAGCATCAGGTCCGACAGTCTTATAAAGCATTAGCAGCACCGCAGAGCACGTGCCTCAAACACAGAAATGATCTGTCGTTCCGCTAGTCTGCCTTTCAATAGATGTAATAGATTTGTTTGCTCGTCGCCAGAAATCAGCACCTATAGTAGTACATACTGTCGCCGTGTAAACATAGAGGAACAATTGAATTGAAGCCTATGATTGTTTGCAAAAAAATAACTCATCAGGACTGCCTCTTTTCTGTCTTCCACTTGGAAATGTCAAACAAAATTCTAATCGTCATTCATTCTTGCGACAAGATAAAAGCCAAACAGATGAGGCTCCAGTTCGTTGCTTTGATTTATGAGTTATTGGAGTATGAAAATTCAAATTTCAAATTTCTTTTTGTCGGTTTCCCATGTCGTTCCGTGTTCCCGCTTGTCGTTTAAGCCCTAAAGAAAGAAGCGGTATAGTATCTTTTGGCCGTGATAGATATGACGTCGTAGCGAGTGAACTACAGCCGCCGCTGCTCTTGTATCCGGTACTTAATGAACGGGCCTGCCGACAAATGAATGAACCCTTTTTCTCTTTCATTTTTATTGCAACTTATTTACTAATATTTCCTTTCCAGTCAGCCTCTCTCTCTCTCTCTCTCTAACGTTCTCCCTTTATTTATACTTGTTTTTTAGGGAAAAAAACTTTTTTCCTATTAAAATGAGTAGGGCCAATTTATATCCGGAAATTCCCGCTGAGTCGCAGTTCTAGCCCAAAGGTTAGAGAAAACGTTCCCCAACGCAAGTTCATGAACATGACGAGATACAAGGAAAGAGAGAGGAAAAGAGAGAGAGACAGAGTCTGCATGGAAACGGGAACCCCATCAAATGGCCTGGGCGATAGATCTCCCCTTGGTTAGGCTATTTCCCTTAAAAAAAGAAAAAGAAGAAGAAAAAAAGAGGAGGTTTAAAAAGGGCTGTCAAGTAAGTGGTGGCACGAGCAAGAGCTTTCTTAGACGCACCAGGCATCTTTACGACCCCTGACGTTTGGTTGGGGTGGCCGCCGTTATACCCGGTTTGCACCGACGTATACCCAGAAAAATTGCCCCGGAAGTTCCAAATCTTGTGGTTAATAGAATCAATACTTTAATGAGCTACACAACTAAATGATTCGAGCTCATTAAGGTAAACAAAAAACAAGAGCGCCTCGACTGATTGGAAATATTCATAGAAATTTAGCATCCGTAAACCGCATCAATCGACCCTTTTTCATCCGTCTCATTTTTCTTTTCCCGTTTTTACCTGGACAGGAAGGAGAAATTTGAGTTTTTAAAATGCAGTTTTTGTTCGAAAAATAGAACTCGATTGTAGCGCAATAATAAACTGTTGGTCGATGTCGAAGGATTTAACAGTAAACAGAAACGGAAGGACGTGTCTCTCGTAATCTATAAATAATTTGAAATACTGGGAGAAAAGCTGACGTTTCACAGTAAAAAGACAACCGGGAACTTTGACGGTAGTGTCGCTGCTGCTGCAGAGTGTCACTCGCTCTGTTCTCTGTCTCCCAACTAGCAGCTCGTAAAAGGCGAGAAACGTCTACCGAGCCACCGCAATCATTGCGCTGAAGTATTGGAACACTACATCATACCTCGAATTTCAAAAATAAAAAAATTCCTACATTTTCCCGATGTCGTCAATAATTCAATAAAAAAAAAATATGAATTTTTTTTCCGGCACGCGGAAATAGAACGTGACTCGTCTCTGATATATTCCAGAAATCTTTACATCTTCCGTATTGAATCTTTTTTTTTCTTGGTTTCTTTTTGGAGGATTTGCGAACGACTGACATCGACTGCAGTGACATCATATCATTGTAATGACGTCAATCGAATGCTTATCCAGACTTTTTTTTTCTTTTCCTCAACTGTCAATAAATAAACAGATAAGCAAGGAAAGGTTAAATTTGATTAGCAAGTCGATCCCAACGATCTGCCGTAGTATAATATATTCTCTTTAAAAAAAAAGAGTTTTTTATGTATTCACCAATGATTTTCTTTGGAATCCAAACTTGCTTTCCGGTTATGTATAACAGGAATATTAAAGTTATAAAATCTCAAATTGTATTCCTGGAATCTCAAAGCAGATTATGGTCTGATGATGTTGCCGGTCTCGAATATTCACAAAAATATAAATTTCCGAGAGTTTTACAAGTGATAAAACAAGTAAACGATACTTTCTTTATGTTTGTATTTATTTTTGTTTCCTTATTGGGCAAACTAAGAGAGTATAGGGCTGTAGTATTTGTAGCTTGTGATATATACCACCCACCCACAAAATCTCTACATTTTCGAATATAAAGTTGACCTCACGAGGATGAGAGTGAAATGTTTGTGAAACTAGATTCAACTATTTTGACTTAGCTCCCAAGGCCTTAGGGTCTTATCAAACACGGTATCATTACTATATGGCCAATATAGATTTTCATTCTTTTCTCATTCTCCCTGTCTCAGTCGTCTCTCTGTCTTTAAATAAGGGCAAATGAGCATCGATGGGGCCCTAGACTTGTGTGTTGATTACAGTTATTTCCCTTTTTTTGTGCTGTGAAAGGGCGCCCAGCCAAGATGGCGGATATCGATACGATCCGTATATAGTAACCTACAGTATATACGTACAGTATGTGTGTCCATTTCAGTGGCTGCGAATCAAGAAGGTGAGCGACATCCAGCCGAACCCACCCATATATGTCCAAACCGTCTCGTCTGTACGTTAATGGCCATCAACACCTTATTGCTAGATTCGTTGGCTGAGGGAATCGATGGACGGCATCGCGGCCCGGCCCATCCATCTCAGTTAGAACAGAGAGGTGCGCTGAAAACCTAGAGCTCCGGCTCCGCTCCACCCAGACTTGTTGGTGAAGTCAAACTCATTATTATTGTTATGACGATGTAATGGCCAAAATATTCTCTCAGAGTGTACAGAAGAAAAGAATGCCACTGATTGGTTTTGGCGATCTGATGGGTGACAATTTTGTTTCCAAGAAAATGAAAACAAACCTTTGCATGTTTGCTGGGAAGACGAACGACAACAAAAAATCAACTTTTCAGACTTTCCCCTCTTTCTTCTTCTAAATTGGCTTCTTCTTGATCGACCCGCAATGTCTGTGAGTTAATTGTCTTTAAGTGACGTTTCATTTATCTTTGTCATTAAGTGCGTTCCGGCAAGTTCATTCCGACTAGTTCACTCTGTCTACTGTGAATGTGAATTAAGTCTAATGATGATCGATCGTACACGCACTTGGGACAGCGCATCGTCAAAACTTGTCGAGTCCCAATTTCCATTTTATAAATTTGCAGAAGGAGCCAAGTCCTGGAAAGTCTATTTAGACCTATATCAATGGTGTTAGGCCAAGCAGGATCAATCTAATAAACCCTTGAACTTGAATTACCCCAGTCACAATCTAAGAAATCGAAAAAGAAAAAAAAAAGATGAAGGGAATCATCACGGGGAGAGGAACAGAGAAAACAGATCCAACATTTTTCACGTCCGGTGTTGAACGCGTGTTGTACTATACGAATCCCCCCTATGATGTTTCGATCATTAAAAAAAAACAAGTCCAAAAGAGAGAGACAGACGGAAGAAGTCGATGCAGCAGCGGCAGCAGCAGTCGTGGTGTACATCCTCTTTAATGATCACGCGTAGGTTGATCTCTCTTTATATAAAAGGGGAGTTGGAAGCTGTGTAGAAAGAGAGGAAAGACCAAAGCAGCAATAGAGAGAGAGATTCTACCCAATAGAAATAAAATAAAAAAAAAATGAAGAAGAAAAAGAAAATGTTCGCTCTCGGGAGAGCCGTCAAGAGGAAGCGTCGTCGTCGACGACTTTGTCTGACGTTGCCATGGCGACTTGCTTCTAATGAGGCGGCTTTTCCTACACAGCAGGGCAGGGCTATACCAACCCCACCCATTCCCGAAAAAAAAAGAATAGAAGAAAGCGTCAGAAAGAAGAAATAGAAAGAAGAGAGGGAAATATATAAGGCTCTCTTGTGTTATACTCTCACCCTCGCTATATATTTTGATATATATAATGCACCAGCTAGAGAAGACATACATAATATTAAAAGTATTTACTGCCGTATTGTATCAGATAATACTATATCTAACAATCTTCCATATAGGTTCAAACGTCATGTAGCATTGCAGGCATGTACAGCTCAAGCTATACAATCTCAAGTTCCTTTTCCTCATCGTCTAGTACGTAACTGATCATTTCGTTTGTTGTTATTGTTAGACTCTCATGTTTCCCACTGCACAAAAAGTTTTTCTTCGCTATAGAGATATAGAATTTTATATTAAAATATACAGGTGATGTTGTTAAAGAAACATGTGTGTGTAGTACACAGGGGATTGGCTCGAGTGGCTGTCAGTGGACTGACTTTGATCATCGTCGATCCAGTCACGTATTTTGATCTTAACACGACATCCGGCCACGTTAATCAAAGATGCGAAAGAGGCACGCGGATTCTAATAATACAATTATATAATCTCAATAATCATGTCCCGCAAGTAAAGAGGGACCAAGCGCTCTTTGATTATTTTTAGCTCCTCAAACTTGAAAAAAATATCTAGAGGAGAACAGATAGACAGAATAATACAAAACAAAAAACAAAAACAAAAAACAACAAACAAACTTGAACCCAAGTGCGAGAGTAAAAAAGAAACGAATTAAAAAGTCCCGAATTCGAAAATGCGAACCGCTGTACCGTCAAAGAGACGTTAAAAGAGTGGGAAATAAGAGAATGGTCACGTGACCTTTGTCGGGACGAACGCTGGTTCTTTTCTGTTATATGTGAATGGGTTTTGCAAGGGAGTTTGCTGGATGCAGTTCAATCGTACACTGTAGTGCTGTACATGTCAAGTGCAGCTCTCTCTAGCTCTCTCTCTATTCTGCACGTAGAGAGAGGCACGGCTGCCAATTCAGTTTTCTATAACTTGCAAGTTGCATGGACACTTATATTTTGAAGGGAATTCGTTCAAATACTGTATGTATAATGCGCTTTGTGCTACTACGTAGTACTCCCGTCGTACAGCGTAGCCGTTGTTTCCTCTCCTTACTTTGCCACTTGGACAATTCGAGGATAGAAGAGAGACTTGGAAGAGACAGAGAAAGCAGCAGCACAAAATCCGTTGTTGGCCATTAAAGAAAAGAGTACAAGCGATGGAGAATCAAAATGTATATTGGATAAACTGTTGTAGGGAAAATGTGGTATTTGTCTAATCGTTATATCGAGAATTTCTTCTTCTTCTTCACTCATTATCTCCAAGAGAAAAGGTGGAAATGGGGCGTGGGAAAAGAGGCCTGCTGCATAAGCGGGAGATGGAAACAGATGGAAGGGAACAGGGAGTTCCGCTTGATTTGCATCTTAGGCCCTTCATCAACAGGTAAACATCAATATTTTCGATGTCGTAATGAGGCCGATAATTTTTTGGGTCGATAGTTTACGACATCCGCGGTGAAAATCAATCGACCGCTATAAGAAAACAGAAAAACAAAACACACGTTGAACACAGAATAAAGGAACCAGTGAAATGATGGCCTGTTCGGCTGTTCGATACTTATTTGTAGTGGATTAAGCGAAACGATTCATCACTCGGCTCATTATAAACGCCGACGCGCGAGCCCTTATAAATGTTAATGTATCGTGGTCAATAAAAACAAACAAACACACACACACACAGGGGACTAGAAAAAAAAAGATAAACACACAGAGAGAATCTATACGTTTAATGAAGCAATAGATTTTTTTTTCTTCTTTTTCTTTAGTCGTCCTTAAACAAAATAATAATAATAATACATTTAAAAGGAGAGAGATGCGGATGATGAACAAGCCTGTCACTCATTAATTAGCTAATAAACCGAGCCGAAGAAAACAAACACATACAAAACAATATCGCAGTATGAAATCGAAAGATATAAGAAGGCCTTGACTCGTGAGAAAAAACAAACTCGACGAGACTCTCCGTTGCTTTGCGGCTGTTCCACGCATTGCAACCAGACAATAAATACGAATGTTGATTGAATCTAAAAAAAAATATATTTTCTACTTTAAAAAAAAAAAAAAAATATGAATTTTCGGCTTTATTTTTATTTTGTACTCCTCCTCCGCCTAAAATAAAAAAAAGGTTTTAACAACAGAAAAAAAAAATATACTATGTAATAAAGTTCGTTATTTGCTGGGCTGCCCTTTGAAGTCAGATAGAGCGCGTACATTCGCTCTCGGATCTCGTCTCTCTCTTTCTCTCTCCTCATTAAAAGACAAAAAGAAAAGTTACTTGGCTTTATTATCAAATATGATCTGTGCCCGCGGAGAGATAAGGAGGAATTGAAGCGAACAGGGAGACCTCGGATACAATCCGGATTTCTCTCGTTTCCCCTGGCACTCTGTTGCAGCGTTTTCTTCATGACCAACTTGGTGGCGTCCTTCATCTCTTTACAACATCGGTTATTATAATCTCCTCCACGAGAGAAAAAAATAAAAAAATAAAATAAAAAGAATACAACTTATTATTGCTCGTGTGATCAGCCGCATTCTTGTTACGTTATTTGCCGAACAGTTTCAACGAGGAAAGGGGAAACAGATCGAGAGACAAATAAATGATTGTGTTGATTATTGGAAACTAGATTTTGGTGTGTGTCTCTTTTTTCTCAGTCCGGCAAACATCATCCATTATGTACGTTGGATATCTTTGAATATTTTAAAACGGACAAACTGGTCCAAGACTGGATTACATGATTGCCTAACAGATCAAGTTACACAGGTGTAGACATCGAAGTTTTCGAAACTAACTCTTTCCTCCACCTCTTATCAAACCGAAATTGAATAAGATATTTTATGGACGGAAGCGGTCCCTGAGTAATAAAAACAAATACTGTTAAATGTGTATACATACAAATACAAAGGGAATAAAAAAGAGAACAAAAAAAAAATACAAATAAAAAATAACGTTCGACTTGAGTTGCTCTTGAAAACAAATGGCACTAACGATGGAACCAGTGACGATGACGAGAAGGAAAGACAAGAAGCTTGACGTTACCGGAAAATGTACGCAAGTAAAAACGTACAATGTACCAGTCTTGTTATAAGCTTTTGGTCCCTTTCATTTTCTTTTGTAGGCAAGCTGTTGTTGTTATTGTCGTATTTCCATTTCGTATGAGAGAGAGGACAAGATACGTGCGATACGTACACAAAGCCGGTCTTTTGTTTCAAAAGTCCACGTTCTTTTCTCCTGTAGCCACACATCTACGACCGCAGAGCAGCACAAAAAAAAACTGTGCTAATTAACACGATTCCATGTCAGCATCCAGTCCGCCTCCTTATGCTGTTCAGCCGACCACTTATTATTGATGAACAACTCGCAACTCCACCCAGAGCACAAGCCACCCCATTATACTTTTCCCCCTTCGAACACACAGCAGACAAAAAGAAGGGAAATTAATGAACGGAAGAAAACTTGGGAAAAAAAAGAAGAAGAAGAAGAAAGGTAAAGGCAAGAAATAGAGAAATTAAGAATGAAAAAAAGGAAGAAAAAGAAAAATAACAACGATTCTGCCGGTCGCCGGAACAGACCTGATTGGAGTTGTAAACTAAATGCGGTTGTCGGTTTCCTCTTCTCAACGTTTAATGAGACCGCCTCTTCGGTTTTCTGCCAAAAAATTTTCTTCCAAAAATTGATTGGAACTCATTCATTTCAGTCTCAGTTCAATCCGGAAACAAACCGAATTCTCTGGAATAGATAAACAAGGGCGAGAGTATATTAACCAAATCCGAAAGAGTTAACTCACTACTACCTGTAAAATCTAATAGGCCTATACAGTACGTACCGCTGTAATCTAACTATAATAGTATAATGATGTATTTTCAAATATTATAACTTTTAAATTTTTTTTTGTAAAATTATATTTCTGTTATTATTTTCCCCACAGTTCATGGAAAAAAAAATAATGCAGTACGTTTTTTTTCGGACGATTCAGCGTCCAATTATTCTTTCGCCCTGTGGCTCGGTTGCGCGTTGTGCGTTGTCGTGGAAACGAGAACCAAACACAACACAACCGTCACTTTATACCGCCCTGCTTTCATTTGGGGACGTATATATAATAATCCAACGTATCCTTGTAGCTAGTATCCTGTGTTTTTATTTTGAGTTTCTTCTTCTTATAATTGATGCACTGAATCAGTGACTAGAGCCAGCAAAGGACAATGAACAACTGCTATTTGTGGATGAGAGAGCAACAAGAGGAGACGAATGTCGAAGAACAAGATCGATCGTTACATGTCGTTGAAGTGTGTCTGCCCACCGTCCGCCAGCCTTTTCAACTATTCGATCAGGTAATTCGTATATAGAAATGCTATCTTTTTTTTTCCATCCACTTATTTAAAGGGAAAGAAAAAAACTTGTCTAACTGATTGGACGTGATCTGTCAATCGAAAAAAAAAAAAAAAAAGATTTAACTTGGCACCGGTTGTTAGAACACTCGTGAGAAACTTGTGTTTCTCTTTTTTAAAATGGAAACGTTGTCTGGTATCAAATAGACTTTAAGTTTGATTTGATTAATACATTTTTGTAAAATTTGGAACGTTACAGATGTTGGATGACGAAGAACTACCGGAATTGAGCTTAAGCGAACCGGATTCCAATTCCAAGAACAATGATCCAACGAGCTCTGAGAGATCCTCCAGCTGCAGACAGAATGTAGGCGTATGTAAACACGGATTTCATCTCATTATTCTTTATGCTTATGAGTAGCATTTTTAAAAATTTCTTTTTGTCTGGGCGTTTGCCAGGCTCAGAGGGATGTGCGGAATGCTCCCGGAATTCCGGCGTCGGTTGCCAGCAGCAGCCAATCACTAATACGAACGTCCCATCGCAAGAAATTTCTGTCTAGAAGCCACAACTCGCTCGTATTTCGACAACCGGATTATTCTAAAGTGGAGAGCAAAGTCAGGAAATACATAGTCTCCATGAGAGAGCAGCAAGGGCAGCGTAGACAGAGACCGAAAAATCATTTTGACCCAGCGCCAATTCCATCCCTTGAACTTACAGCATCTTCCGGATTGATGATGCCAGAAGATGATGTGACCAATTTGAAACGGCAATTGGTCGATCAAGAAGCTATCATCGAAGTTCTTCAAGAAGACCACGACAGGCTATTGTTACACAACGCTAGACTTCAAAACATGTTGGAAGAGATGCGCATCAAGATACGTATTTTGCACGCACAAAAAAAAGACCAGCATCAGTCTCAACAGAAGGAAGATCGTACAAATAGTAATCCTTGGCCGGAAGTCGATAAGGATCTTTCCTCAAGTCAAGAAATGGTTTCTCCATCCACCAACAGTAGCGTTGGCCCCCTAGCAGCCATCCAACTGGGTCTGACCCATCATCAGAACGAAACTCTCAGCATCACGTCATCCTCTTACCTGGATATCCCTCCATTCGGTCAGTTCAACAGGAAAAAGGAAGACGATGAAACCAGTAGCTGTGATTCTAGTTGGAATTCAAACAAACCCCATCAACAGAAAACAACGGATAAAGCTCCAGCTCCTGTTGGGTGACTAGCCTATACAATCAAGCCTGAATTAATACTCATTATTGGCCATTAAAATATTTTATGCATAATTTTAATACAGACTAGACAAAGAGAAAGTAATAAAATCGGGTCTCCCAGAAGCGTCTTTATTGTCAGAAGAGACAACAACAGACAATCCAGATAAACTGCTGTTAATACAGTTGAAAGAGATAACTATTGCAGCTTTAGAAGTCAGGGACCAGACCCGCACAATAATCCGCCAAATAAACCTTATTTAACCCCCTGGATTGCAAAAGTGATAAAATAATAAATTTTAAACCTAATAATTAATATAAATATTATTTTTTACTGAAAATTCGACTACAATGTCCGCTTATTTTTTTATTAAACTTAACAAAAATTTAAACCTACCATCTTCCAATATAACAAAAATTGAAAAATATTAGTCAGTCGAAATATAATGAGGAAGCAAAGGGTTACATATTGTTCTTCAATTAAAGAGGGTCAATTTAAATTTATGGGTTAGGAACCGCCTTACGCTAGTCGAAACAAAAGAGAATTCCAATCAACTAATCGTTAAAGTTGGTAGAAATCCACAGAGTCCTACACTCTGCCGCGTTTGGTGATAATAGTGATGCTGGTAGGTTTTCGTTTGAAACATGTCGGCCAATGCGGCCATATACATCGGTACGAAGATCTATCAGACGATGGATAAATATAATACACCCAAAGCCAGATATCCTAATAAAGAATCCAACTGACTGGTCGACGGCATTGCAACCATCAAAGCTTCATCCCGTCTTGCTCTCAGCAGGTTCCCCAGCGGTTCCCGACATCTTTAGCGCGCAGTTGAAAGATACCTGCTGTTTGAACTCGATGGGGGCCATAGCGCAGCACGCATCTTTTCGATTTTCCATTATGCGCGCATTTCTTGTTTTAGGTAGGAACTGATTGGGTTTCATTACGTATTCTGTTGCGATTAAATCTTTGCGTAGGAACTAGGAAAACAAAACTATGCTTAAAACAATAATCGTTGGAGATTTGTCTTGACAAACTATATTGAATCTGTGACCTTTAAAGGTTTGCACAGCAAAAGAATAAAAAAGAAAAATAAGCGATATTTTAATAGTGAAATCACGATATAAGACGAAAAGTACACGAACTCCCTATCCCTAGCTGTTAGGGGAAACGGTCCGTGTCTAACAAGCGGTTCCTAGATTTCCCACCAGGTTCGCTAGCAATCGCCTCTCAGGGAGATAGAAAAACCACAGTTTTTCCATGAAGTACAGAAGGAGTACCATCGCCTGCAAAATAGCTTCGGTAGGGTCTGTGACGACTGTACAGATGGCGTTGCTGGGCGCCGTCTGATTTGAAATACACGCAGGCATATGGGAAATCCCCACAAATACATCTTTTTTTATTAAAATAAAATATAAAAAGACAAATAAAGTCATTGAAATCAATGTTAAACAAACACATTGTATTTATTTAACAAGAATCGTGTTATTTTTAATGAAGTATTATGTTACATTCTAATTATTTTCCGGGAATACGTTCGCAACACGGGTTGTACATGTAAATTAGGGGCATCAGTAATAGAGACAATTGCCTTTCTAACATTTAATTTTGAACGTTTTGCTGGTTGACCTGTAGCAGTTGGATCGTTCTCTTTCCCTTCATTAATCATCTTTCGATTTCTTTTGATCCTAGGCTTGTTCTCATTAACGTCACATAAAGCGCTATTACATGTCAGTTGTTCTTCCGTTGCTTTGTCATTTTCAATGTTGTTGCTCTGATGAGTCTTTGATGGATTTGCACTAGATACATTCTCCGGTGAACAATTTTGTTTAGAAGGACCAACAGCCATTTTTGAAAGTTTCATTTTCAAATGGGAATCTGTTTTTTTTTTCATCCCGAGCTCAGTCTTTGCATTAGCTACGGCCTTAAAGCGTAACAACAGATAGTCATAAATCAGATTACTCATTACAGTGTTTCGATGAATAACACAACCAATCGGAGGCAATTTTTCACTAACAATGGTTTCAAGGATATCATGGAAAGCATTTACACTAAACACCGAACCATTTTTATAGCTAGTTAGAAACACTTTTTCTACTTTACACAACAGCCGATAACAAACGATCAACTTTGCACATTTTAGGAAGGCATTTTGCATAGTCCTTGTAAACCACTGTCTTGATGTAAATGTGCTGGCCAGTATCACATTGATGCGAAGGCAATTCAATCCATCCTATGGGCAATGCTTGTAACTGTGTTTTACTTGTGTTGTCGTATGAAACTGTTTCCTCCATGTCAACACTGTTTGTTTCTGCCACACTTGTACTGTTGTTTGTTGTTGATGTTTCCTCGATGTCAACACTGATTGTTTCTGCCACACTTGTAGGCCTACTGTTGTGCCCTTTGTACTGTTTCGAGACATTTTGAACTATTTGACTTTGTCCATCTCTATTCTTAGGATTTTTCCTGTTTTTGTTTACCTTTGTTAGGTAACTTGGACAGTCTGTAAAGATTAACATATAATCTTTAGTGTAGTTCATAAAATAGAAAATTAAAGTTTGGTTATACTTACTAGGCCAGATACAAGGAATGGCACCTTCTTTCAAAATAGGTTTTCGTGGCAAGTTGTTGACTTCTCCATTCACTACTACACTTTCAAACCGAATGATATCTTGTGGCATAAAATGTTTTTCACACAAGTAATCTTTTTCACTGAGCGTTTGATCTTTTCGTGGAATAGCTCGACGCCAATCATTCAATGCAATATCGTTTTTAGGGGCAAGAAAAAAGTAACACTTGACGTTTTTCCCATGTCGAGAATCGCAAAAATGGGCAAAACATTTAATGTACACCATTTCCTAATGAACAAATGTTGTTTTATCGGTACTGCATCATCTTCCACTTAAAGATATGTAACACAAAATTACTAGAAATGAGCTGAAAAAATTAAATTTGATGAAAAGCGAAGAGCAAAACTGAAACTGCCATAAGCTGTCATGTAAAATCACTACGTTTCAGATCAGTCGGCGCACAGCAACGCCATCTGTACAGTCGTCACAGACCCTACCGAAGCTCTAACATAGGGAAGAATACAGCGATGGTACTCCTTCTGTACTTCATGGTTTTTCATTGTAATCATCCTCAATTCACAGTCTTTGCGTCTTAAAATTGAATTCATTTATGCTTTTTTTAAAATTCCCGATAGCGCATTCAGGTACCAAAATAATCAAGATTAGTTTTTGAGTGTTTTTTTATGTTTGCAATGTAATACTTTTTTTTAAAATTGCACCTTATGCGACATTGCCAATTTAATTAATTCGTATCCCATTCCTACAATATTAACCAAAAATCAGAGTAATAGAGGGGATGGTGGCGTCGCCCTGTCGAAATTCTCCATAAGGCTATGTCCGAGCCGTCACCTACTAACAGTGATGACACCTTGCGGATTTTTCATAGAACTAAACTGAAAACTTGCGTTTTTTTCTAAGTCCCGTGTCAAAACAAAGAAATCCCCTAATAGTGGCAGAAAGATAGGGAAAAAAAGGGCTTTTGGCGTGAACTCCATGTATACTGAATTTTTTTTTTAATATGTAGAATTGTATGGAGAAGCTACTGTTAAAACCCTTCCCAAAAATTTTCACCGGAAAATAGTTTAAACTTAATTTTAATTTTTTCGTCGTTTTTCATGTATTAAAAATGGTATTAATATTAATAAAATTGCAATTTTAGAAAATGAGCTTTATTTCTTTACTTTTAATCTATACTCAAACTTCTTTTTATCAAAATCTATTTTAAAACGGTTAAAACAAACCAAAAATACGAAGTTTACTGCCCTTTTTCCGAGTTCTGTGTTTAACACGGCGCTTATGGGGAAACCATCTTCATTTAACTAGCTATATCTTCTAAACTATTATCCCCTTCCGCTAAATTCTTAGAATTTATAAAGTTAAGATAATAATCTAATTGTCATAAAAAAATTATTGAGAATGAACATTTTGTTCTATTAGAATTCTTGGTTTACATTTTCCCATTTTTAAAGCTCCAAGTGGCGCTTTGTGCTGCAGCACGCACGATGAATACCACACCCGTGCGGCCAAAAAATGGTGTGACTCTTAGAAATTGATAATATTGAAACGAATTTTTCTACTGGAAGGAAATGTCCCTTCTCGATAATTTTTTTTTAGATAATTGCATTACTATCTTGACTTTATGAATACTAAAAATTAAGCTGAAGGGGATAATAATTTAGTAGATATAGATAGTTAAATGAAGATGATTTCCCCATAAGCGCCGTGTTAAACACGGAACTCCGAAAATAGGGCAGTAAACTACGTATTTTCTTTATATTTTAACCATTATCAAACATATTTTTAAGAAAAAAAGTTTGAGTATAGACTAGACTTAGATAAATACAGCTCATTAATTACAATTGTAATTTTATTAATATATATAGCTTTTTTAATACATGAAAAAATCCGAAAAAATTAAAATTAAGTTTAAACCACCTTCCGGTGAAAATTTTTGGGAAGGGTTTTAACAGTAGCTTCTCCATAAAATTCTACATATTAAAAAAAAATTCAGTATACATGGAGTTCACGCCAAAAGCCCTTTTTTCCCTATCTTTCTGCCACTATAATTCCACCAAAAAACTGAAAAAAACACATTTCTTGACAGAATAGACCTTATTGCGTTCTAAGAGTATGAGTCAAGCCAACCCCTCTAGCGGCGAATTGCAGTGTTAAGGGGTGCCGTGAACAGCCGCTTCTTTTTTTGTTTGCCGGATGTGGTTACTAGCCAGGTTTCTAACGGTAGAAGACGACTACCACATTTTTTCAAAAGTTTTCTGTCATTATTTATTTATTTTTAATATCGGGACAACAACAGACTCAACTACGAAATACTTTGAGTACGAATTATTATTAAAAAAACATTTCTTGACAGAATAATGTTTTTTATCAGTTTTGCATTAAAAAATGAAAAAAATGAAAAAAAGTAAGAAAAAAATCATAATATGCAATTTTTTTCTTTAAATTTCTTATTCGTCTCTTCTTCCCTAGGGCAAATTTTTTAAGGCTTGTTCGAGAAATTTAGACAACTTACATTTACTATTTTAATTTTCCTTTTCCTTACAACAATAATATATTGAATGTAACATCAAAAGAAAGCCAGTTCACTTACCTTAGCAACAAAATTATTCAAATGATCCTACTCCCTGTGGATGATTTACTACCGATAAAAAACTAAAATCACTTTTTAGTCCCATAAGACTGTGCACATAGCGATGCGAGGAATCGAGATAAAGATGGAGTCCACCCGCAAGGTGCGTTCTTAAAACTACGCGTAGTTAGGTACGCGTTCGGCACTTGCTCTATTCTCATATAATATTGAAATTCACAAGAGATTCACACATCAATATACATGAGATCTCGCATGATTTCTCATGACTTTTTTCATTATTTATCATGAGATTTTTCCGTAAGGGGTATTTCGCATTGATGGCTTTCGTGCAGCTTTGAAAGTACTTCAGGCAACGCTTCAGGCAAAACAAAACAAAAAGTTTCTTTCTCAGCCGGTAGAGGGTTCTTTCGTTGCTTTGTAAAAGCCATCCCCATTCTGCTTCCCCTCTCTCCTTCTCTGGTTTAGCATAATTATGATTTGACACATTTTCGTCTGTCTGCACTCAATGGCAATGTAGATTAGTCGTTGTCTGATGAGTCAGGTGAAGCTGTCGCTACTGCTGTTGTGCACTTTGAATAGTCCATGTTAAATGCTCCGTGTATGAATCAATTTACACCTTTCATTTACCTACATTCATAATTTCATATGATTTTTTTACCATGGTCACATGACAAACTGAACCGATAAATCTTTAATTTTTTTTGAGACTTGAACAAAAGAGTGTTTCTTCCCACTGATCGCAATGCGAATTACGACGCAAGCCATGAGTCTTGCACTCACAAGTCTACATTTCAAAAAGTTTCAATGTAAATCAATTACATTATTTTTCAATTTAAAAATATAAATTGAGACATACCAAAGTGGGTTCGATAACAAATTCCGACAACATCCATTTCAAATCACTGGTGCTCCGTGACAAATGACAACCTCTATCAACTAAATAAAGTTTAACAAATACGTCAGGAAAAGTGAAAATGTTCACCATCCCCGGTAAAAAAATTACATGTAATTTTATGTAGTTTTTTTACATGTATTACTGCATAGATTTTTCATTTGTATGCAGCACTACATTTAATATAGACCTCGTCTTCAAGTTAACATAGAAATTTGAAGGGCCTGTACATGAAATAATCTCCACATCTACATCAGTGTGCTCATTTCGACGAAGCTTTTGAAAAGGAAGCTGAGTCATGATGGTGTGAATCGTTGCTGGTGTCCTTTCAACCATACGTTTTTTCTTAGGAGGGAAGCTAGGGTTCGGAGATTTTTCCCGCCCAAATCAACATGTTTAAAGGTATGAGACTAGGATCATTCTTGTCCCATTCGGTTGGAAGCGAGAACATTACATCGCAAACTAGTGGATTATTGCTAAATTAAAAAAAATGAAAAAGAAATAAATAAATAGAATCAAATAGCCAGAAAGTATATAAGAAGCCAGATGTATTCTTTACTGTATAGTGCTCCAATAGGATAAAGCAATCCAGCTGGTGCAAAAATAATGAAAATGATGGGCATGTTAATGGAATCGGCGTCAGTGGAATATGCATTCTCCACATGTCGTGTGTTGAAGTCATGGGAGTTCCAGGTTTGTTACAGGGTAAGCAGTATTCATAGTCCATTTTTATATTGTTTGACGAACCTTGGTGTCCTGGATGAACGCAAGTAACACCTGGTTCAAGTTTGCTGAATTCTTTACGAGGTATAATCCTATTCCTTATGGAAGGAAAGCCGAAAATAAAAATAAAAATTAATAATATGTAATTGTATATACAATATGTGTAGTTATGTATGAGTGTATTTAATACAAATAATGCATACTTTGATACATATAATGCATAAAAAATACTTTTCTTTCATTTCTTTCATTTCCCCTTTTATGTTTTTTATCTTCTTTCGCCCTTTTCTTCGTTCTTCTTCGCCTTCTCCGACGTTGCTCTCCCCATCAATTGGAAGATCACTTGAAGTGTGAGGAGTCTCTTTTTTCTTTTCCAGATTTGATACTCTTTTTCGTAGAAATTTAACTTGCTAAAACAATAAGAATTAATTATTTAATGAACAAAAAATGTATTAATGGGATGTAATTACTTCCTTTAGGCATTTATTTATAAGTTGTAATCTCGTAGTTTCTTTTGTCGATGCCTATATACTGAAAATCTTTCCCTTCATTTCCGCCATAAGAATACAGACCATCAAACATACACAGGGATGCGCGGGGATAAGTTTGTTATTGTTTGTTTTACCGTTTTCATCAGAAAATTTTGCTAAGCGAATGAAGTAGACCCATATAGAATTGAAAAGAAAGAGCCACCATCGAGAGTACTTACCAAATTCTGAATTTTAAGAGTTATTCCAGATATTTGGTAGGCAACAAGAGTGACCTTGTCTCCGGCCAAATATACTTGCTGACATCTATTGACAATGTCACTCATTGGTTCCGCTGAAAATCCATCGTTTCCCCTGACGCAGTGCTGTGTCATCGTTTCATAGGAGGCTAATCCGGAACCATTGCCAGCAAAACAATCAATAACGTTAGTTTTGGAAGTTTTACCATGTGTCAATTTCCTGAAAAAAACGGTTAGGTTAAGTTAGGTTAGATTAAGTTAAAGTTAGGGTAACTCACATCCATTTTACGGCGAATTCGTTTAATTTTTTGAACGATTGTTGACTGATTGGTCTTCCATTAGAAGTTCTACCAATATAGGCCACATGATGTAATTGTTGATTAGTAGATTCGCGCATCTCTTTTTTCATGGCTGGAATCTTATTCTGCTGATACTGAAATAAAAAAAAAAAATTATTATATCAAGGGAAAATGAACGAAAGAGGGGGATTACAGTTTGCGTGTATCGCCTAAAACATCCTCTATTACAAGATGGGCAGCGTTTTTTGGAACCCCCAGAGAGTGAGTTGGTGAATAGCAACCAGAACACCTTATTCCGGGTTTTAACTTATAATAGTCGGTATTCCTCAAGATTTCCATGGTTGATTTTGTTGCTATTCCAAAATCAGCGCCGGTTGGGGTTTGATAATCGGTAGGAACTTGAATTTTCCCTAAAATAAAATGAAATTTATAATAATATAATAATACAAATTAATAATATTAATATATAATAATAATAATCTTACTTTTAACTAATGCGTTTAGGCCTTTAGTTCCCAAAGCAGCTGCATTTCTTTCCAATTCTGCTATATTTTGCTTAACTTTTGCTTGGAAAAACAAGCCACAGTTTGGTCGTTGTTTCCAATATTGTTTTGGTTCTTTGGACTTCTAAAAAAAAATTCTTTATTAAAGACTTTATTATCAACATGAATTGATTCGTTACTCTTAGTAAACTCACTATCCCATCTGGACATCTTAACAATTTTACGAGATCTATTAAACAACTAAAGTTGAATACTTTTCATTTGTTAGATCTGTGGTAATAAATGGTCAATTTGTGACTTGGCACTAAAGGAAAAGACCAGAGGTAATTTTTGGTGGAAGAAGAGCTGACGCAGCTATAGTGAAGACGGATAGAGGGGATATATCTAGGGGATCCTTACTCGCAAGTCACTTCAAGTTTTCAGCGTGTGTTCTGGTGGCTATAGTATTATCTTCCTATTTTTTTTTAATTTTTTTTATTAAAGTCTCTGTTGATTCTCTCTGTTGAATATCCTCCATGGTTAGACGCGCTCCAGTGAACCGCCAAACGTCGCCAGTGGCCCGCCACATATCAGCAGAGAAACGGGAACCATGGACATGGACATGTCAACCATAAAACCCTCAACTGAAAATCTTTCCCTTCATTTCCGCCATCAGAATACAGACCATCAAACACACAGAGAGATGATTATAGACTCCCCTCTCTCTCTCTCTCTCTTAGGACTCATTATCTATAATATCGGTTATTACACGCGTCGTTCGAATGTGTTTCATTTGGTTTTTGTTTTTTAGACAAAAGAAACGTTTTTCTTGTTAACGTAGCGTGTCAAATGTGGAACTCGTATGTATATAAGAACCTCGTATATACATTAGCGATGTCTAAAAATCGTTTCTCAAAAAATAACTGCAAATTGTTTTGATTTCTTCTTCATTTTTAAGACTTGAATTTTTACGAATATTCCAACACCAAAGTGTCAATTGTTTTCTCTCCCCCCTCCGTACAATTGAAAGTTAGTGAATCAGGGATAACTATTCTAACTAAAGAAACACAAGGGATTTACACTATGCAACAGTCCCAGAAGTGAAAAACATTTCCCTTTCCTGCCAACATTTCATTCAACTCAATTCAAACACTGTTAAAAATTTGACCAACTATTTTGGGGTTTTACGCCCTAATATCTCGGCAAATGAAATCTGGGGTTCCCAAACCTGAAATTTTTGTATCGTATCGCAATACGAAATTGTTGGGTCTGTTACCCCTAAATTTTAATGGTTATTCGCACAGAATTTGGCAAAACTGCATACCTAAATTTGACTATAGAATAGCTAAGAAACGATGGGTCAATAAATCAAATTACACAGAATAGAAGACAATTCGACTTTGTATTGTTGAACGACAGTTTACACATTTTTTTCCTGACAAAGTTGTCTTGGTTTGAAAGATGTTACAGATCAAAAAGGGGTTAACCAGAACAATTGATGGAAAATTCATCTTTCAAACCACAGACATCACTTTTCAAGAACAACAATTTCTTTAAAATTTCCTTACTGTTCTACTTCTAAATATAAAAACGTAATAAGAACAAAAAACATTCAAAAATGCATGAGAAACCGAATCTAACGTTACCGAAACTTGATTATCGACGATTTCGTGGAAGGAATCTTCTATATTTGCAGTATAAACGGGGGGAAATTAACCGTCTCCTTTAAAACTGCGTCCAGGCTGACTGAATCCTTAATAAATTAAAAGGTTAAAATCTAGATAGTAAGTGTACAACAAAAGACAATAATACTTCTTGAGGATAATACAGAAAATGCTACGAAGGGATGACAACACCCTTTTTGTTCCTGACTGGAATAAGAAGAGGTAAAACCTCTAGTGCAGCGCAAGCGAGCGCAAGCACTCATACCTGAAAGCAGAAACAAAATAGTAAAACATATAACAACTGAGTTATTCAGTTAACCCACCGAATGATTCTTTGAGGTCCTTGTTTGAATAGTGAATACAAACCAAGAGGAAAGATTTGGCTCATAATTTCGTGTGCGTTGACATCTTCAGAGTCTATGGTAATGAAATGATTACAACAAAGAATAATGTTGAATCACTATAATGGATATACTACTAGGAACATAATTAGAATTGATTATTCCAGAATCCAAAGTAGTAGAATCAATAGGCGTAGATTTAGAAGCCTCCACCAATTGGCCTATAAAACAGAAATCCTATTATTCCAATAACATTTTCTTAATCTAACTGTATTAATTACCACTAGGTACATGATCAGAATGAATTGTGGAATCAAACGGAATAGTATTCAGAAGCTTGGATGGAGTAGCCTTCTCAAAATTGTCTATAACAATAATAAATCATCAAAACTTTTAGTAGACATTGTGTTACATGATTGCATTATGCATACCTTCCCCAAAAGATCTTATTCGTGAACAATTTTTGTTCACAATAGGAGTAGAGTGAAGAACATCATCAAAGTTTAGTGACAACTGTGAATCCTGAAAGGGGACAAGAGCACCCTCATAAATTAGTCGCGGAGTTTTGGAGAGAACAACACAGCACACTTCAGATAGATGTTTTATGGGCGAATTTTCGTTGATCTTATCCCATTTACTCACTCGGAACTCGCTCTGTTTCAAAACTATAATTCCCTGATACAAAAACCCCAGATAACTTTTTATTTTAACCCTTAATACGTTCAGCTAATTGTTCCAAATCACTTTTCTCAGTTTTTTCTAGAATAATTTCGTACGGGGCATTTGCGTTACCGTCAACTAATTCGACAAAAACCACCGTTTATTCTTATCGCGAGACGCCATTCTTCTTGGGTTGGAGGTTGCCGTTTTCCCTTAAAGATAAAACCATGCTTGCTTGCGTACATTCATAGTTAATTGTTGGCAACATAGCTGCTCAGTCAGATTTTATTAAGTTTCAGATTCAATGTCGGATAATTTAGTACAAAGTTAATATTGGTTTTATCTTCATAAAAATACTGCTCGGAGATGCAGTCAGTTTTAAAGAAACAAAAAACTCAGGAAACTGTACTGATTTTTATACTTGCAAAATAACAGGATGTGGAAGGATTACAAATTCAAGTCGGAAAATGTTAAGTCATCTAAACGTGAATGATAAACAAGATGCAAACTTTCTAAGTCCTTGTTTATTTACCACTGAGTGTTTTCACGGGACAAACTTTCAATCTTCTGGTGGATTGTATCGTCATTTACAAACATTCCACCCGTATTTTTTTTATAAACCTGCGAGTGAACAATCCCAAGTCATTGAAGCTTTTAGAGAAACAGAAATTTGTAACACTTCAGCTATTGCAATTAGTAAGTGATTATAAGTAACAATAAACTGTCAATAACCCTTTGTTAAGAGCCTTTTTAAATTTAGATTGTGAGCTGCCGTCTATGCATGTGACTTAGCAAAACCCACAGTTGATAATTTACAACACCTTGCTGCAGATTTTGTCCTCAATATGTTAACGGAAGAAAAGTTGACCCAAGTTAATGTGCAGTATGTCATGGGAGCAGCCACGTCTTTGATCAATGAAACTGAAACACAAATTGCAAGAATACATTTCCTTTTTGGAGACTAACAATCATGATCGTGATGCTCAGATCCCATTGTTGGATTACAAGAAAGATCACTTTGTTTTACTTCAAAATCAGTATGGGCAGCACAAATACTTTGCAACACACTTTGGTATTAGCTAGTCTTTATTTATTTCTTTAATCTTTTTAAATTGTTATATGTATGAAATATTATAGGAATGATTGAACCAGTTAAAATTGATCTTCCACTTGGTGCAGAAGACTATATACGTCACAGGACGGGAAGACGTCAATTATTTAAAGTAAAAGACTATTTTTGTGTACCCCTATTGAGGCAACTTGAAAAGATTAACAATTTTACTGATGTTTATGATGAGGTAATGCTTCGTAAACCAGTCAAGAAGAACGAATTCTCTTATTTCGAAAATGGGTCAGCGTTTAACGAAAACACACTTTATCAATTAGACAGAACCACTATACAATTTCTTCTCTATCTTGACGACGCATCAACCACTGCTGATAAGGAAAATCGTTCAAAAAAACAAATTAAAATTCATTTACTTTACATTGGGAAATATTGACGTTAAATATCGTTCCACATTTAAATCAATTCACCTTCTTTCAATAATTCGTACTGTAGCCTAACTGTCAAACGATTCGGACTCAATGTTTTGTTCAGACCAATTGTAGATGATTCGATGAATATACCTACGTTCGTTTCTTCTAAAATTTCTTTCAATTTCTTATATTTACAATGAAATATTTACAATGAATTTGAAAAAATGTGATTTGTACGTAAAACCCCCAAAATGTTGGGAAAAAGTCAAAATTTGGTGCATTCACAAAAATTTGGGGATTGCCAACCCCAAATACATGGTATCCTTTTTAACAGTGTACGTTTCCGTACACTAAAAGATTCAATAGGGGAATCACTTTCATAAAAGGCCACTGGAGCTTTTTAATTAGTTAAACAGTGCGAAAGACAGACAAAGTGTAGTTTTGAAAATCTGAATTAGATTCGTAGATTGATTTGGTTTGTGTAGTGGCCTCAATGCTACCGTCTCGAAACATGTTTCCAATAATAACGTGAGCTTTGCAATTAGAATCCCGAGTCCAATGCGGAGGTTGAGCCATTTTGAGATGTATCAATTAAACGAAAAAACGAGTTTCACGCGTGAGAAAAAACTATGAAAGAATTACTTCGTCTGCTGGTCTGTTTCCAGAATTGAACAAATACATTTTTTATATATTTAAAAATTCAATCTTGCGAAATTTATAAAAATTAAGTCTTAATTGATGCATAAGTATTGTTTTTAAGAATATACATGCACCTAAAATAGCTAGAGAAAATAAATTTAATGTTTATTTTTGTTAACTTTCGAAAAAAATGTTAACATATTCTCGAAATCAGAAAACTTTGGTAAGTGTAAGTTTGGCTTATTAGTTTGCTTCCTTTGGGGAATCCAATGGTTCATTTGAAGATGATGACACCTCCAGAATTGAAGAGAGCTAGAGTTGGATAGAAAAATGCCAAAGGAAAAACCAGTATGCAAATACTGTGATCTGGAATGTGATTTTCATTCTACAATGCGCCGGCACATTGAACAGGTGCATGAAAAAACAAATAGATTTAGCTGTTCAAATTGCAATTATGCATGTTCGCAGAGATCCACAATGAATAGACATGAAAAAAGTTGTCAAACTGGTCCAAAAGAGCGTCGCTTGAATATTCCCTATCAGGTATGTTAAAACTTGTTTTACTGATCGAACGTTTCCCTGTATGACGGTATCCCATAATTTTCGATTACAGAAAGAAGTATCAGATTACAAGAAATATAAATGTGATCATGGCATAATTTTAGCATAAATTCATTCTCCTCCCCAACTTACGCCCGAGAGCCAAAACTTATGCCTTAAAGTTATGTGAAAACAAAAATTATACTGTTTAAAAAATGCCAAGGATGGTCCAGAGCTGAACTTAAATCAAATTTGTCTTCTGGATCTAAATGATTCTGATATTTTGCTCCCTCCAAGTCTAAATTGGCCCAGCATGTATAAACGAGCTAAAGGATCTTAAGGAGAAACTGAAAGAGAAAGACAAATTCTTTTATTTTGACAACATATATTTTCGTGATTTTCTTGTTGCTATGCTGCAAAACTGAAGGAACGTTCACCACTTCAATACTCTCGTGTTAGGATTATCTCCTGCTTTGATCCCGATCTAATATTTTTCAACGGAAATTGGCAATAACAAGATTTTAGCAGTTCTCCCATTTGATGCTAGACCATCTGTTGGAACGAATTGACGTCAGCTGCTAATCAGTCATCTTCATCATCACTCACAAATCAGCTGCTATCAGTCATCTTCATCATCACTCACAAATCAGCCTAAGTAAGTGTTATAACTAAGTAAAAATTTAACTAACGAAAGTTGGTCAATTTGATTTAATCAATGAGCACAGAACTGATACCAAAATAAAAAAAAAAGCATTATTATTTATCTCGTCGAAACCTTGCGCTTATCTCGGGACGCACAAACGGAAAATTATAATGTAAAATAATAATGCTTTTACTTTTAATTTTGGTATCAGTTCTTTTTTCAATATGTAACTATTGTTTTTCTGTTTAAAGTCTTCTCCAGAGAACTCGAAGCTGGAATCAGTGAATGAGATAACAGAACACAGAAGTGTTCATCGATGTCCCAGCATTGCCACCTTTACTTCCTGGATCTCTAATTCCTATTCAAGTTACTAGTGTAACAAACTCTAATCGTTTCTATGCCATTAG
This sequence comes from Daphnia galeata, assembly GCA_030770115.1. Classification (NCBI taxonomy): domain Eukaryota; kingdom Metazoa; phylum Arthropoda; class Branchiopoda; order Diplostraca; family Daphniidae; genus Daphnia; species Daphnia galeata. The sequence continues at coordinate 4,076,101 of CM061121.1, read as the reverse complement.
TCATCAGATCGATACGGTTGGGGCAGAAAATGCCACCAAAAAGTTTCAAAATTTAGTCTATAAAGCAAAAGAGAAAGTTGAGTTTAAAAAAAAAGATTTTATCTTGGGATAAGTCTCATGCTCAGTCATCCTTGGACAGCTTTTATGCTACAATTTTGACATCCAAACATTTTCCCAATGATATTTTAGATCTGAAGATATTAATGCAGAAAGCACTGATCTTTAGCCATGGACAGGCTCACGTGGAAAGTCGGTGTTCTATTAAAGATACCTTTCTCTCCACATCTTCAAGAAGAGTCTCTTGTAAATCTACGCAGAATTAGCGACATCATCAATTTTTATGGTCGAGAAGTCAACGATCCAATTTCAAAGAAGACGTTGACAGGCATTTGTTGGCTCTCTTGGAACCGTTATCGGCAAGCTTTAAAGGAGATGAAGAAAAAGCAAGAGGCTAGTTTTTCTACGTAAAAGCGAAAAAGAAAGTTATTGGTGCAGAAGGAAATTTGAAAGAAGCAGCAGGTCATTGAGCTAAAATTCGAATAACTTATGAACAATTATCAATGGAAAGAAGAAGAATCACTGAATCACACATCTAATTACTGCGTATTGATATAAATAATTATTTCATTTTAAAACAGATTGATTATCTGCTAAGTATTTCTTCTGATGGTGTTAGTCTTTTGAAGTCTGATGGTGTGCAAGCTCTTGCTGCCAGCCTTTCCAGATCAATGCAATGCCGGAATATTCCCCAAACGTTCAATATGGGCACAATTTACGTCAGCAAAATCAGGAAAAAATTGACCCGTATTAAGTGATACGGGATACCAAAATATTTCACTGAAATAAATTTATTCATGGAAAGTAAGTCGTTAAACTTTTTATAGTATTTTTTACTTTATCAATTAATTTTATTTCTTGTATTGCAGATGACATTGAAATTTCAACTGGATTATCTCTACCTAATGATATTGCCTGTGGTGTGATTGGAAATGCAGACGAAATTTGGAAGACTGACTGATGATCTTAAAACTGGATTGCCTTTTCAATTCTGTTACGGGAAATACTCAATACTACACAAGTAGAAGTAAAATACAACTGTACAAGTGTAGTGGACACGGGATCCCCATGTATTACGATAACAAGCGAGTACAAAAAATTACACAGAGAGAGAGACAGAGATAGATAGAGAGAATGTGGTACTAGCAGAGAACTTGATAGACTGACTCTGATTTGCTTTGCAAAAGCCTCGCGAATTTATACCGGAGCGCGAGTGAACAACTCGCGCTCCCACGTCTATCGCGGATACTTTCGCAAACCTGCGAAAGCGTGTGAATTCACGCACGTCATTATATTGATGTACACAATGTTTCGACTCTGGCTGACAAGAAACGCCGGTTGTCGTATGTGTACACCCGACCCTGTCGAGATGCCGGCTACTTCTTCTCGGCTTGTTGTCGCTCTTAATTCTGTGTATAGAAAGAGCTCGGCCGGCTAAACGTGACTTATTAGGGTGATTACACAAGTAATAAAAAATTGCAAATATTGCCACAAAAAATAAATTTAATCGAAACACATTGCCATTAAAAGGAATTTGTTAAAAAAAATGTAAAATAAATATATATATATTGATTTCATTATTTTGGTCTAATTTTAGGCTATCCGTTAACATATATAAATAGTTGAGTTGAAAGACGTTAAATGAGTTGTAAATGGCAGCAATGGCGGCAGTAGGCATCTCTGAAAGCAGAAAGCATTGGCGGCAAAGTGTTGTTTCCTTACCCCTCGGCAGCCTATACATAAAGGAATTTACCAACGTCACTTGACGGCTGGCGGCCAATAACAGCGTCATATCTGAAGTATAAGAAATCATACCTGGGGTTCGTTAAGTGGGCACACAGTCGAACTCTCAATAGACGTTGCCAAAAGTCACGTGACGCCGCATTTTACCCAATAAGATGATGCCTTGAGTAATCTCGACCATGCCTAGTAAATACATGGCACGGAAAGTGTAATCCACATAATTGCCAAGTCGGTGAAAATTAATTTAAAAATTGGCAACGCTCTCTACTCTGTACGCTTCTAGACATGCCATTCAATATATTAGTATTAGACACACCTAACACTTTCAACCATTTGTCGGTAACAGGAAGCTCATGAGGCTCACAGATATTTGCTTAAAATGAATTGAATTCTTTTCCCGTTAAATAACTTAATAGTAATATAGAGAAGTGTGTGCAATGAAAGTCTTATTTTTGTAACATTAATTTTTATTCAAAATTTTATCTGGCAGCATCGCATACCACACTGAGTACTCTAGAGCTGGAAACGTACGGCATCAAAATCGGCATCTGTTTTTTCGAGGACCGCCTCCTTAATATCTGTCGTTCCATTGCCTTCGTTAGTGTTGAATCTTGGTGTCGGTTTTGGAGCCACAAAAGGCTGTAAAAATTAAAATTAAAAAAGTTCCAACTAGAATTTATAAAAAAAAAGAAATTTACTTTGGCCATGATGTTGTTGGATGTTAAACTGCTCTCGTCGGAAACTGATTTCCGATTTTGACTTGTTTTTGACGCATCTGTCGTCGAAGTTTCAATAACAACAGTCTCAAACGTTTCTTGTGCAACATCTTGTGTTTGCATTTTCTCCTGTTCTTCGTTGTCGCTGTTTGAAGATTCCGAATTGTTGATGTCCATCTTTTTCCCATCATCTTTCTCCATGTACAACACGTACTGTGGTTGATAACGAGTAGGTTCGTTGGATAAATATTCATTGCTTCTTAGCCAAGTCACACTCTTGGCATGCAGTGCACTGCTAGAAAATTAAAATATAAAAAAACACAAACAAATATTATTAAAAACTTTTTTTTTAAATCGAATACCGATTTGAGTCAGTTTGAATAGGTGCTGCTGCTGCTTTTGTTTTTGATGTTCAATCATCAAAATTAAATGGTGAAATCAAGTATTGTTTCTAAACACTTTGAAATAAATGTATTTAACTTAATGCGTTTAAATGTACAAAAAATATGTTTGTGTAAAAATTTTGACTTGAATTTTCGGCTAGTCTGTATCCGTTTTCGGCTTCTATATCACATGATTCGGAGACTAATGAATTAATAAAGATGAAATGAGATGAATTTGAGAACGATTAATTGTCTCTGAACAGTGAAGATGCACTCAGCTTATTTTATAAAAGGTAACAATTGATGGTTAGGTTAACGTATCAAACAATCAATATGAAAATAACTGAATATTTTAAATAATCCACGGAAAATATTATTGAATAAAAAAATCTTGGTAATGTTATTTTGCGATAGGTAACTCCAAAAATAGCTTAAACTGCAAAGAATTCAATGTACCTTTTGCATGTGTTCTATTGCTGTGGAATCTTTTGCCAGTGTTCTATGGCTGTGGAATCTTTTGGTTGTGTTCTATGGGTTCAGGTACTATTTCACTACTTTATTCAGTATTCTGTTTGGTCTCTCATTGTATGGTCAATAAACATGATTCTTGAGGAATTGATTCAAAAATTAGAAAGTCTAGTTGTGATTGATGAGTCTAAAAATCAAAAGTTAATCAAATTTATTGAAAATTCAAAGAACAATTTACCTTTTGGTGTTTTTAAAGAAACTTACTCAAATGGAACTTTAAGTGATTGGAAAAAGATGGATGTAGAGAAAAGAAATAAGTTCGTCAAAGTTAGTCACTTAAGGATTATGATTTTTGACAAAAACCATAAGAACTTAGAACTAGAAATTGAAGGTAATAATTACCTATTTTTCCTTTACTGTTGTGTTCGTCAGAGGGGTACAAACAAGCACCATGACAAACAAGGTTAAAAGATTGACGTATTTTCGACTGATCCCTACCATCATTCGACAAACAGTTTAATTTTGCGCGGGTAGCGCCATGTTTGGATGGGAAATAACCTATTTTAATTGAATTTCTTTATGATTAACAGAAAATTCCAAAATTTGTTCAGTAGATTCCGAGGAAGATTCCAATGGGTCAGTAAGACATATTTCGAAGTCGTCAGGCCATTCGAATCCTAATTGAAGCTTTAAATCCAGTGGGACATTAACGATTGAACAGGAAATTATTTTTGGTGTCAATTATTTTTAAATTATATTATTCAATAATATATTTAAGCTAATTCACCAAATTTGTAGCTAACACTTATGTGGCCAATGTTGTTGGCTTCCATTCCAATAAGTCTAAAGTGCTGGATAACGCTGGAATAAGGTTGAAAACTTAGAAATAAAAAGGAAGAGAAAATAAGAATAAGACTGGTCGAAAAGGTGGAAAAGGCGAGAATAGAAAAGCAGTAAAGTCCAATTGTCAGTAAATCCGAAAGATATAGATAAAGTTGCAGTTTTCAGATTGGATTTGTTAAAGCCACTAGACACTGGGGCGTTTTTGAGGGTTAAGTCTAACGTAAATCGGTTAATGTAACGGTTTTACGCCCCAGAAAATTGGTTGCCTTCCACACAAAGGCTGATAAACCCGATTTACGTCAAACGTAACCTGAGGAAAAGTTTGGCTGATTCGATTGAACCAATGTTTTCTGCAATGTCTCACACAACACCTTTCATACAGGTCTCTTGAGGAACTCTTGAAGAGAGATTCAACCGATTTAGTATTTTTTTTTTCAATATGAAGAAGCAAATGCTTATCAATAAACACTTCAAACAGAAGTATGTAGCCCGATTTGACGCACCCTATCCCAAGTCCTAAGTGTTTTTGTTTTGAATTAAGTGGTTGTGCTGATTATATTATGGTTATTGCAGGGTTTATATGAATGGTTGTTAAACCCCTACATAGCAGGTTTTTGGCGGTAAATAAACCGTTTCTGTATAGAAAAATAAAGCCAATAACATTTTTGCATTTTTGCATAATAAGAAATTAAACCTTAAGCAAACCGTTTTTTAACACTACACAAACTATTAATTAAATCAACCAGAATCTTTTAAATTGATTTTGAATTTGTGGGATTTCATGCGTGCAGTAATGAAAGGTTTTAAAAAGTTGCAACTTACCATAATTTTACTGATTGTCAAAACAGAACACGGGAAGAATTCCCAATAGGACGCAAAAATTCAATCTTAAGAATTGTGAACAAATACAATAAACTTCAGTTCCAAGATTTAAAAAAATGCTAAAACCATCACTTGGGGCAATTGCATGGAAAAAGGATATTACATGTTAAAAGTTTTTCCCAATAATTGTAACAAGTGTTTAATAACTCTTTTCAATAATAATTTGGATGTCATCTGTTTTCTGTCTAACTGCTATTGTAATAGGTTTGGGCGCGGCGTGAAGCGCTTATTCTATTAACATGCAAATATAATAATTAATCAAGACAATAATTATTCGTTTAATTACCGCATTTTATTTCTTAGAACGCACAGCTGAAGACACTTGAGGGAGATTGGAACAGTCTATTCGGGAGGTCTAGTCAATGGAAAAGTCTGGTCGATGAGGAGGATAGTTGGTGAACACAATGTAGATTAAAGTTGCGAGTCGTAGGGAAATGAAGTGAGAAAGGGTTGTTTGAAGAAAAGTGTAAGGAGGTCTTTACGAGAAAAAGAGAAGGTAACAAGTGCGCGTTTTTACTAGTTGCTAGTTCTATTTATTACATTTCAAAAGATGCTACTCGATGGGGGTTAAAGTTACCCAAGCGTCTACATGGGTCTACTAAAGTTCATTATTTGAAAGCATCTTTCTGACTTTCTTTGTCAACCTAACAAGGATGACCTTCTAGATATTTTTGCTAGGCCTGCTCTTATTTGAAATGAAAGTCGAGGGTAACAGCTTCGTATGGCAGTTTACTACTTGGGAGGCTGAGGGTGGCTGTGGCCTTGACTCCATTTACATAGCAAGGGGGACGTGAGTACGTCCGCTCTTTGTTACTAACTGGAATAAGGAGAATCCTTACATCACTCCCCCTCCCCTTTTGTTGCGTCCCGCAACAATCACTCCCGGCTTTGGTATTTAGAACATCAATAAAATGTGATTCCGGCTCACGGCTAGAGACACCATTTGTGCTCTCTAGTTGATTCGTTTGCGGGCATTATTTTGGAAATCATTACTCGATTAGCCTTGATTGGTCGCCTTTTTCTGCTCATACTATTAACTGGTACTTCTTTTTTATTTTACTTATTAAATGTTACTTAGACAAGGTGAATGATAAACAAAATCCAATCGAAAGGAGTGTAAGAATTTTTTAGTGGGCAATCGTAAATGAGAGGGTTGTAGTTGGGAAACAAAAATGAACTGAATATAGAGGAAAGCATAAATGGAATATAATGGAGCTGATACGTTGCAAGCGTTAACAGAAATGTTGTAAGAAAATGTGGAACTAAAAAGTATTATTGGAAAAGGAATTGAATGAATACGACATAAAAGAGGGATAAAAAAAAATGAAATTTGAGTTTTCGTGATAAGGATCACTTATGCAAAATTATCTCGTGGTTTTTTCTTAAACTATTCTTGTTCTTTTCTTGGTCTTCTTGGAATGAACTCTTCATCTTCTTCTCTATTACGGGAAGCACGTTGCTGTCTCGGTTGCCGCCGCGGTGGACCTGTTGACCGCTCAGAGGCAGTGGGGCGGGACGGATATTGTGCTACTGTTGGTGTGATGATCTGGATCGGCGCTGGAGCTGCTTGGATGGTCGGTTGGGATTTTTTGAAACAGTTTAAATGGAGGACTTGGGATAGGATGGGAAAGATTTTGAGCAAGAGAGATCCGACTCCACAGAACCTTACTGCTATCCACCGAAATCATTCCAAATCCTGATACGGCCCCGAAAATTTTTTATCCAACCCCCCAGTTTTGCAACAAAACTAACGTGAGGTGCATCACTATGATGAATTAAGACGTTTGATGTCAACAGTTCTCGCGAGCTGTCAACTGCGTGGTGCTCGTGAATCGTTGCTAAAATGTCTGCCATCACTGATGCGTCACTGATTGGGCTATTTCCCATCGCCGTGTTCATCTGTAGAATGTTCTGTAATGAATTGTCAGCTTCGTATTTGTTTTTTCCGACTAGCTGTCTGCCTTGTACTGGAACTATCGGAAGTACCCGCACCCAATCTCCATTCTGGAATGCATGGGTTTTCCCATTAAAGTTGACAAACTGAGTTGGCCAGTAGCAGTTTGCGAATGGGACCAGTTCCCATCCGTTTGTTGCCAGGGTGAAGTTTAAATATGCCGGTTGAAACCCACAAACGGTTTCACCCGCTGAAAAAGTTACGTTACGTGGCACACATTGTTGTAATTGAACTTGTTCTCCCCATATAAGTAGTTTTGAGCAGGTCGGAAGGTTGAGCAGTGTTGCTGCGTACCAACCGTTGTATTTGGCGCTCATCACGATATTGTTATGAGTTGTTTTGCGATTTTCACATTGTAGACGCCTGACTTCTATTACTAGTTTGTTTGCCATGTCGACTGCCAAGTCTCTGGTATACTGAGTGTGTCCGGCCGCTGCAACTTCGGACGCTAACATAGAAGGGGCTTTTTCTTCTTTTGTTTTATTCTCTGTGGCATTTTTGTTGAAAAAACCATTAATTTCCTTTTGAAAGTTTTTGGCTGGGGAAATTGTTGTGGTTGTTGTTGTTGAATCGTTTTCAGACGTGTTTTTAGGGGTTGGAAGCATATGGAGTTGCACAATTATTTTTTCCATTCCATCTATGCTCAACAGGCCAGGTTTATTACAAAATTCTACAGGTTTGGAGGTATTGATCAGGTAGTCAGTTTGGCTGACTTTGTCTTGTAGTCTCTTGATATGTTTATCATTTGTCCCATATAAATATCCCTGGTTCATTGTTTTCCCCACTATTTTGAGCTCGCAAGGTTTTTTCTCCTTGTACGCGTCCTCCCAAATTAAAGTTTGGGAATTCATGGTAATTGAACCATTATAGGGGAAATCTAGGGTACCCAAAGGTGAATTGATCGTGCAATTGTCGCACTCACTTTCAAGTGCTACTTCTTCTATTTTACAATTAAGCATTACTTCTTTAACGTGCTTAAGCCATACTGGCTGAGCAGTAGGGTACATATCAAAGATAAATTTGTTTTTTCCCGCTTGGTGCATTATGTTATTCCCGCATTTCCTCATTTCTCTCATGTTTTCACATTCGGTTATGGTTGGCGTAACTGGACGTTTTGTTTGAGAGGGGTAATGCCAACCCATAAAGTCGGTATAAACCGCCTTATATGACTGCCACATACTGCACACATGCCCCGGGAATCTTTTCATTTCAGGTAAATGGGAATATAGGGTGAAATTTACTAGGTGTTGGGTGGGATGGATCTTCCGATCCTAGCAGGCAATCTTCGTCGTCGAAGTCTAGAAATCCTTTCATTTCTGGATTACTACAGTTACATACTATGGCTGTGATGGCCAAAGCAGTCTGTATACCAGCTAGGAGGGCTACTATTAAACAACTGTAGAAATAATGCAGGTTGAATATTTTGAACGGAGCTTTGCACGACATTACTTTTACTCTTATTTCTATGTTATTTTAAACAAAATTTTTTTTATTTTTTTTTATTTTTTTCTCACGACTTGGCAATTATATAGGATTTTTTTTCGGGAAAAAAAAAACTTTGTTTATAATGTCAGTCTTTGGTCGATTCGAGATGTCTAACTTCCGAACGCGTTATGCGATCGACTCGAAATTAGACTCATTCGATCCGAAATGATGAAAAATCACCCGAAGGATTGATTCCCGAATTAAAAGGCCGAAATCTGAGTCGTTCGTGAGATATTCACGAAAAACTAGATTTTTATAAACAACAGTGTACTTTTTGCGTGGTGGGTAGAGGCTTCGGAGTTCCCTCTTCGCTCTCCCCAGCACGAAATTCAAATTTCGGAATGTTCAAAAAAAAAACTCCCGCACGCTTCGTCTGATCCGCGCGGGACAAATATTTTCCGCTCGGAGACGAAAGTTGAGCTTGTGCGGAAAAATTAATGAATTTCCCTTGAAAACAATTTTTTTCATGAAAACGAGTATTAATGGTAGCAATTTTTTATTTTTATTTTATTGTGAAAAAGTCCTATCTTCCGAACGCGTTATGCGATCGGCTTGAAATTACGCTTATTCGATCCGAAATCATGAAACACTACATCGTGAAAAACTACTTCGTTTCCCATCTATTTTGCCTAAATGTGAACCGTTCGTGAGATATTCGCGAAAAAACGGTTTTTTACAAATTTTTTCGTGCAGTGGTGCAGACGACGTAATTCTTTGTTGACAAAAAAATACCTATCTCCCGCACGCGTGATGCGATCGGCTCGAAACCAATCTTATTCGGTCATAAATAACGAAAACGATAACGTAAATAATGATTTCCAAATTATTTGGCCGAAATATAAGCCTTTTTGGAGATATTCACGAAAAACTAGACTTTTCCAATTTTGAATCTTATCTTTTTCAAAATACAAAATTTTTCTCGCTTTTTCGGTACGTTTTTGATAATCATTTAACAGGTTATTTTACCACCCTCAATATACAACACCCACATAAGAATTTAATAAAAAAAATAACATAACATCTGGTAATGACCAGTTTTATCCTCGATTTTCACTACTACATTTAACCGTCGTCTGCCAATGCATCGACGTGTTGTTTTTCCGTGCTCCTAGTTTTGGACATTGTGTTTTCTTTCCTGGTTTGTTTAGAGCCTGTTTTAGATTTTTCTCGCTTGCGAGTGAATCCGGCTCTGTTTTGTATAGATTTTACCAATTTTGGATATACTTTCTTGTTTGTTGTTTTTTTTCCACTGTGTATTTTATCAGTTTTTAATTTTTTGTTTTTGTTTTTTTGTTTCTCCCCTACTAGTAGGTTGTTCATCGTTCATCACAATAAGGAAGAACAGTGATGTAACCCTGTCAGTGGTAAGTTGCGAGATTCTTTTTAAAATTTTTTAAAACAGGGAGTGTGTGGTATAAATTCCACCCCGTCCGGTCTGGTTATGAGCACAACTGTAAAAGGCTCGGTCCATTAGTTTTTATTGCTCTGAAAGAGCTAAGATCTAATGTGATCTTGCTTCTCCTTCTTAAGCGAGTGGCAAGGCCATTGTTTATATCGTTCTTGGTCGTGGGCTTCCGCGGAAGTTAACTCAGAAGCCTTCTTTACAGATTGCAGAGACCTTGGGGGATATGAATACTGGTCACTCTGCTCACGCTTGGTTGGAGGGTGAGGGCACGTAAGATCATCGTAGTATTTCCTGACGCCGTGTTCGTCTTTCTTATTCCTTCCCATTGTCGAAAAGGATCTCCCACCATTAAGAAAAAAAAGACTGTCCGACTTGCTTGTCGGCAGATAGTTGGAGTCAGAGTGGTTGTTTTGATGAAGGCCCCGCAGTTTGGCTCGTTAGCCTCGCAGCAACCTGATTCATCAACCATTGCTGTTCAGCTTAGTATGTTTTTAGTACTGTCAGACCAAGGTGGGTCTGACAGATAAGTGGAGCCAGGGTATTTGGATACCGCTGTCCTCTTTAGAGTTTCCTTTTTAACGCTTTTTCTGGTCTGGCTGGGCCCACGGTTCGTTTTCGCCCGGGCTTCTTTCTGACCCGAGAACCGTGGTTCGGTTTCTACCCGGTTTTTTCTGACCCGAAAACCGTGGTTCGGTTTTACCCGAGGCCGATGGCGCCCGGTTTTTTCTGACCCGTTTCTTTCTTTCTTTCTTTTCTTTTTTTTTTGTTTTTGTTTTGTTTGATTTTTTGTTTTTTGTTTTTTTGTTTTTTTTGTTTTTTTTTGTTTTTTATTTGTTTTATTTGTTTCCCTTTCATTCCGTTCATACAAAATATACCAACGACATACGAAGAAAACTAAACAGACATCGATTTTGATTTTGGTTTTCTTTTCCCTATTTCTTCTCTCCGTGTCTGGCGGCGTGCTGCTTCAATACTGCTTCTACGTAACAGTACGGCTTAGTTGGTGGCAGTTGCCTCTGAGCTGCAACCCAGCTCCAGTCGTAGTGGTTTCCCTCGCGGTTGTTGCGTGTGTCTGCCCGGTCAGCTTCCTCCGCCTGGATGTCTTTTTCTTGTCTTTCCTTCTTCTCCGTCTCGCTCAAGAGGTCAAACTTGTCCTCGTGTTCGAGACATGCCTCACGAACGGGGAATCCTGTTGCAAAGTTCTCTTGGCTGTTGTCTTCCATGTCTTCGTAAATTCGTTGTTTAGCCATGTCCAGTCTGAACTGGTAGTCACGTTGGCTACAGTCGCTACAGTTGTCAGTGTAAGCCATTTTGGAGTAACTTGAAGTAATGGTTCACTTGCTCTTCTTTCCGCTTGCTTAAATAGGTTTTTTTCTTTTCTAACGCTACTTTTTGTTGATCACCATCTTCTTATAACTAGTCTAAAATAAAATCTTTGAGCCTATCAGGAGGGCGCGTTGCTCTCCTTGACCTCCTTTTCCCTTCGTTTGCTCCCTCCTCTTGACTGTCTTTTGCTCTACATTCGCTTTTATTGCCGTTGACCGTTTCCTTATTTTGAGTGATGGCTGATGCCGATTCCACGTTTCGCAAGTTTACTTCGTCTTCCTTATCTTCTTGTTCCATTACTCTTCCTCCTTCTTCTTCTATGATATCTCCCTCTTCTTCTTCCATGTCATTTTCTTCTTCGTCTTCCCTGTCATTTTCTTCTTCTTCCTCCGTGTCATTTTCTTCTTCTTCTTCCATGTCATTTTCTTCGTCTCCTCCCGATTTATTTTTCTCTCTATTATTTGCTTCATTTTCTTCCGTGTCTTCTTCTCCTGGTCTCTCTACTCTTAATTTTAATTCTCTTAAGTCGTCGAAATCGACGCACTCCTCGTCCCGCCAGATCATGGATTCCGTCAGCGCTTTGAGTCGGTTGACATGGGTTAGTTGCGTTTTCCCTCCATTATATGAGCGAATTTCAACCGTGCTGTTGTCGTTCACCTTATATATCCGATATGGTCCTTGGTATCTTGGGTTAAGCTTTTTACTCGTTCCTAACTTTGTGACTTTTACGTCTAAAAGGACTCGATCTCCAACCCTAAAGTCACATTCTTCCGCCCTTTTGTCGTATTGTTTTTTCTGTTGCGTTCTTGCGTCCATTAGATTTTTCCTGGCTAGTGAAAATCCTTCTCTTAGGCGCTTCATCGTTTGACTCTTATAGTCTTGCGGGGTGATTAGCTCTGGTTCTGGAATTAGAAACCGGTCTATTACCATGCTAGGGTCTCTCGCCGTTATCAAAAAATAGGGACTCCTGTAGGCTGAGGCCATTGGACCTAGGGCCTCCTCCCAGTTTTCAAAACCGTCATCTACATATTTTCTAATCATTTCAACTACCGTTTTGTTGAAGCGTTCCGTCATCCCATTCGACTGTGGGTGATACGCTGTAGTAGTTTTATGTTTAGTTTTTAATTCCTTACAAAGGCTATTGAATAGTCTTGAAGTAAAATTTGAACCTCTATCCGTAATTATAATTTTGGGGGGACCGTGATATAACACAATTCTATCCATTAGGGCCCGGCAAGTCGTTTCCGCTGTTTGATTTGGCAGCGCTACGACTTCGGTCCATTTTGAAAAAGCGTCAGTCATAACAAGGACGTATTTATTCCCACTCAAGGATTCGGGTTTTATGGGCCCTAGAAAATCCATCCCTATCACTTCGAATGGGGCGGTCGCTATTTCTAACGGGTGTAAGAAGGTTCTCTTTACCAATCGTCTTTGTAAAGCGCAAGCTCCACACGACCGACAATATTTTTTAATGTCTTTCAGCATTTCTGGCCAATAGAACTTATCTCGTATTCGGAAATACGTTCGTAGAAATGCCAGATGTCCAGCTAAGATTGAGTCGTGGTATTCTCTAATTATGTTTTTCCTTAGTGAATATGGCACGACTGTCTGTTGTTGAATGAATCTTCTTCTTTTCTTGGAGGAGGGATGGAAATCTCTCCTCAAGACTCCACTTTTGATGTGGAATAATTCTATTTCTTTTACCCAGCTGGGGTATTTTTCCTCATCTAGTTCTGTCAAAGTACCTTCTGTTAGATAGTTAATAATTTTAGAGCAGGTTTCGTCTTTTCCTTGCTCCTCTATAATGTTGTCTGTGAAGTCCGTTCGTTCTTCTTCCGTTACGACTTGGATTCGGGAAAGGAAGTCGGCGTTTGCATGTTCTTTTCCCGGTTTATACGTAATTTTATATTTTAAGGACGATAGCTCAATCGCCCATCTACCTAGTCTGCTTTTCTCGTCCTTATGGGTTTCCAGCCATTGTAAGGGGCGATGGTCGCTAATTATTTCAAACTTCTCGTCTTGTAAATAATGGCGATATCTTTTTATCCCGTAGACGATAGCTAGAGCTTCTCGCTCGATAGCCGAGTAGTTTCTTTCTGCTGTATTCAAGTGTCTGCTTGAGTACGCAATAACCACTTCTTTATCGTCTTGTATCTGGCTCAGTACAGCCCCAATCCCGTAATTACTGGCGTCCGTAAAGATTAGAAATTCCTTATCGAAATCAGGGAAAGCTACAATAGGCGGCGTGATAAGACATTCGCGAAGTGTCTCAAAAGCTTTCTGTTCTGCGTCTCCCCATCTCCAAGTATTGTTTCCGTCTTCCTCTGCCTTCTTCATTTTCTTACTTTTTTCATTTGCCTTATCTTTCTTTTTCTTTGTCAGCTCGATTAACGGATGAGCGATCTCAGCGAAATTTTTAATAAAGCGCCTGTAGTAGGAAGCGAGTCCCAAAAATGACTGTATCTCTACTATTGTTGTTGGTCTTTTATAATTTCTTAATTTTTCAATTTTCTCTGGGTCAGGTGTGATTCCTTTTGCTGAAATCACATGACCTAGATAATTAACTGATTCACACATGAACTTGCATTTCGAGAGGCCGAGTTTTAAGTCAGCTTCTTTCAAGAGGTTAAAGATACGTTCTAAATTTGCTAAGTGTTCTTCCCTTGTTTTGGCGAATACTATAATATCGTCCAAATAGACCAGGCATATTTTTCCGATTACTGAACGTAGTACATAGTTCATTAATCGTTGAAAGGTTCCTGGTGCATTGGTCAATCCAAACGATAGTCTATTCCACTCGTACAAGTTATTATCTACTATGAAAGCCGTCTTTTCCTTTGAACTATCATCCATTTCAATTTGCCAGTACCCTGACGCCAAGTCAAGAGTCGTAAAAAATTTTTGTCCATGAAGCAGATCCAAAACATCGTCTATTCTGGGCAAAGGGAATGAGTCTTTCTTTGTTATGTTATTTAGTTTTCTATAGTCCATGCACAGCCTTATTTTTCCTCCTTTCTTCTTTACTAATACTACTGGCGCCGCCCATGGAGACACGGACGGTCTTATGATTTTATTTACTAATAATTCTTGTATTATTCCATCCAATTCGTGTTTCTCATTTTGATGGATGCGATATGGGCGTAATCTAATGGGTCCTTGTCCTTCTGTGTTAATGTGGTGTTTTACTAGTCCTGTTTTTCCCAACTCTCCTGTTGATGTCGCAAATATTTCCTTCTTCTTTTCCAAAAAATTAATCATTTTACTTTTATCTACTTCTGATATGTCTGTTGACAAATTATTTTCAAAATCTAACGTACTAGGAGACAGTTCTTCTTCCGTACATGAATTGATATTAACTCTTTCTACTCTGGTACATTCTATGGTTCCAATTACTTCATATTTAGTGACGGTAATTGGTTTGCTTGTTTCGTTAACTATGGCTATTGTAAAAACTGGCTCATTACTTTTAGTGTTGCTATTAATAAACGGATCTAATCTTAACCCACAGTTCAGTCCCGGTCCTCTTTTTAAAAATAACGCAAGATTGGGGGGAAGCTGAGCTCCGTTCCCTTCCGATTCAACGACAGTGGCACTATAGGGCATAATCGTGATCTTCTTTCCCGCAATAATGGTTGGCGTTTTAGTCTCCGGTGCTAAATCGCTCTTTACCCGGTAAATAGTTCTTTCGCTTCCATCAATAATAAATTTGTGTTCATATAGTGCATCTAAACCTAAGATGCAATCCTCGCTGATACCATCGACGACGATAAAGTCCTGCAGAAGATTATCGCCTAGAATAAGTATTTGTAAAGTCACTAGTCCTCTTGTATTAAGTCTGGTGTTTTCTACACCGTATAAATCGACCGGGGTTTCCTCTGTAAATTTTATTATTCCGTTTTTTATTTTATTGAATACTTCAGTCTTAATTAAACTTCTTCCGGCGCCACTGTCTAAAAGGCCCTTAAATTGAACGCCACCCACTTGCATTTGAAGTCGGGGAGCTTTATTTTTTCTGGTTTCTATTACTTGATTAACATTCTGTCGGGATTTCGGACAAGCCCCACCTTTTTGCCCAACGTTACAATTGGTGGTTTCTAGTTTCCCTGGTTCCAAGGATTTTGCTGGCCTGCATTTTGGATTTGAGGTCCGTTTTGCATGCCAGGATTGTACTGTGGAGCTGTACACTGTTGTGAGAAATGGCCAGCTCCTTTACATTTGAAGCATTTCGGGCCGTCTGGACCAAAAAAACATCTTTCTGTATTATGGGTGGCATAGGCTCTACCTCCTGCCGCACAGTGCACACAATGTCTTTTTTCCCTTGATTGATATCCGTTCAACTGCTTACCCTGGTTATTATTAAAATATGGTGGAGTTTGCTGCGCCCCTTGATTATTTTTGTCCACGAACTGACTACTGTGGTTTGGTTGATACTGCATACCAGGTTTAATTTGATTAATTGCTTGTTTAACTTCTGTTGCCTGAATTTGAATATTTTTCATCAGTTTCTCATTCTCTCTCGACTGATGCATCATATCGCTGAGACATTTTTGATTAATTTTCATCATTTCCTTACATTCGTCTGATTCGCGTCTGTTTTCTACTAAGTGCGAGTTATTTGTTGTAGCTACCGCGTTTATAAATTCTTTATGTTTGTTTCCGGCTTTTTTCTCTTTCATATTTTGTTTCATTCTCTCTATCTCTATTTTTAATTCTGACATCTCGAGTTTGGTTTCCTTCAGTTCCTGGGCACTCGCATTAATGGAAACTGCGTTTACAAACTCTACTTGTCTTTTCTCCAGTTTGACTTCATTCAGTATAGCTGCGCACCTTTCGGTGGCTTTTATTAGATCGTCTAAAGTTTTAAATTCTTTAAAACGCATTCGTTCGCGAAGGTTTGCCTTTAGTCCTCCCAGAAACCCGTCCATTAACATTCTTTCCTGTAACCGCATGTCTGTCGGTGTACCCTCTTCCTTTGGATATGCGAACGAGTAAAGTTTCTGTAATCGACAAGCGTAGTCTCTGATAGATTCCCCTGAATTACGGATGCAGTTTTTGAATTCTGTAAAATACATTCCCCTGTTTTCCCCTCCATGGAAACGCTCATGCAGATTCTGTTTGATTTTGCTGAATGACTTTGCCTCCCTTGGATAATTAAGTTGAAAGGTTGTAATACAATCTCCTGCAGATCCAAAAAGCTTTGAGGCTAACAGCTTTATTTTTCCTCCCCTCTTCAAACTCTGACGTGTCAACTACCCTTTCGAAATGCTGTATCCAGTCCTCAAATTTCGTTGACCCCATTCCGTTGAAGGCGGGTACTTGAGCTAGTAAACCTATAGTCTGCTGTTGTTGATTTTGCAATAACTTTTGACTATTATAATAACTTAGGCTTGATTTCGTCGCACAGTTGACCTGATTTCCACCGACATTTGTTGCCTGCGGAACGCTAGTGCCTGGCATCACTTTTGATGACGCTAAGACGGCTTTTGCTCCTGCTGCGGCGTCTTCACGTGACACCCCAGTTTCCCGGAGGCATTTTTACAACACCTCGTAGGATTTTGGTTGCGACATTGCTGGTGGATGTGGAATTGACGCTTTTTGCGTTGTCAATGTAAGTGGAGGGGCTGGCTGAGTATTCGCTTGGCTAACAGGGTTTGGTTTATTTACTTGGGAGGGCCCGGGTTGATCGTCTACTTGTTGTTTTGGAAAAGAGGTGGATTCTCCTTTTGCTGGTTGCACTGGGTTTGTATATAAATTTTGATTCCTGCTAATGGGTGTTGAGGAATATTTGAAAGTGGGAGAATTTTGTTTAGTATCCGTCGGTTTTACTTCTTGCTTTCTCTTTAAATCGTTTTCAACCCGGTCTTCTATATTTTTATTGTTCTCCTCTGCTTCTGACTCGAGCTCTGATTTGGAGCTTTCAAATTCTTCGTCCCCTGACTCTGGATCACCCCCGATATTGAGATAAGTATCTTCGACTGGATCGCTTTCTACTGTTTTTTTTTGTTGATTAGCCTGTTCCTTTAGTCGCTCGCTTGCTCTACTTGGAGGTTGACCTTTGATGTGGACGCTGCGTTTTCGTTTTAATTGAATATCGGGATTTGTTTGTCTAAGCAACTCGTCTGAAGTTGGTTCGACGACTTCCTTAACCGCGGACAGATCAGGGTAAATACGAGGTTGCTCAACCGGTGTTCTTGGCAGTGTCTTTCCCACTTGGGTTGACCAGTCGTCCTTCCGCCAAGTGGAAGATTCACCAATTAAGTTACGAAGTGGTCGGGATTCTGTATTGAGTAAACTTTTTCCTTTAGCTGCAATTCTCTTACGAGTTTCCTCAAATGAGAGGTTCTTTTCTGCCTCTTACTTCGTCGTTTTCTTCCAAATCGTCTTCGTAATCTTCCTCTTCGTCAAAAGGCTCTTCTTCCATCGGCTGTGGCTCTTCAACCACTTTCGGGGAAAATTTTCGAATCGACCTACTTAGCTTGCTTAAAAAACTCGTCCCACGAACTTTCTCTTTTTTGGCTCCACTTAATGGGGTGTCCATTCGTAGTCGTTTTCGGTTAGGTGGGCTACGATGTGTACTCATTCAAGCCAGAGTGATACGCGTCACAAAATTATAATGTAACAAGTTAACAACTTAGGCGTGTAGTGATGGAAATTTCAGAATTATGGATGAATTCATCAATTGTTGTCAAGTGGTAGCAACCCAATCAAAGGATTTTAACTTTCCAGTCAGTCACTAACTATCAATCGACGATATTCTAGATAAAAAGATATGGCAGGGCAGTCTGTCCAAAAACAACTTCTATAAAACTTATTTTAAATTTTGGCAGAGCTGGCTGCGCCAACAAAACTGCTATTCCAGTTTATATATAAAAAAGGCAGAGCAGGCTATCGAAAAACAACTGCAATACAATTTATTTCAAAAAATGGCAGAGCTGGCTGCGCCAACAAAACTGCTTTTCACGTTTATATATATAAAAAAAGGCAGAGCAGGCTGTCGAAAAACAACTGCAATACAATTTATTTTAAAAAAAATGGCAGAGCTGGCTGCGCCAACAAAACTGCTATACAATATGTGTGTTTTGCACATTATTTCCCACTTTTTTGGAGGGATTTAAATTTTTTCTGCTTTTTGTTTTAACATAGTCAAAAAAAAAGACTGTGATTGATCTTTGTATATTTTCTGAAAGCCAGCATAATATACTTGAATCAATCCCTAACCAACTGACAAGATTTACGCCGTGTAACTACGATCGCTAAATCTTTCGAAAGTTGCTTCGAATGACACAGGAGGCCTGCTCATTCGGTACCCACCACACGAGGGTTCTGGGACCAAAAATACATAAACGGCAATGGCTGTGAATTTTTACATCCAATTTCTTGGAGACCGCACCTGCGCGCGATACAATTTTTATGCAATAAGAGAAGGGAAAAGCACACGAGAACGATAGATCGCTGCCACCAATGTAATAGGTTTGGGCGCGGCGTGAAGCGCTTATTCTATTAACATGCAAATATAATAATTAATCAAGACAATAATTATTCGTTTAATTACCGCATTTTATTTCTTAGAACGCACAGCTGAAGACACTTGAGGGAGATTGGAACAGTCTATTCGGGAGGTCTAGTCAATGGAAAAGTCTGGTCGATGAGGAGGATAGTTGGTGAACACAATGTAGATTAAAGTTGCGAGTCGTAGGGAAATGAAGTGAGAAAGGGTTGTTTGAAGAAAAGTGTAAGGAGGTCTTTACGAGAAAAAGAGAAGGTAACAAGTGCGCGTTTTTACTAGTTGCTAGTTCTATTTATTACATTTCAAAAGATGCTACTCGATGGGGGTTAAAGTTACCCAAGCGTCTACATGTGTCTACTAAAGTTCATTATTTGAAAGCATCTTTCTGACTTTCTTTGTCAACCTAACAAGGATGACCTTCTAGATATTTTTGCTAGGCCTGCTCTTATTTGAAATGAAAGTCGAGGGTAACAGCTTCGTATGGCAGTTTACTACTTGGGAGGCTGAGGGTGGCTGTGGCCTTGACTCCATTTACATAGCAAGGGGGACGTGAGTACGTCCGCTCTTTGTTACTAACTGGAATAAGGAGAATCCTTACACTATGTTCATTTTTTCGGTTGCAAAAGCTGGTGTTAAAGGTAACCTCACGTTGTGTATATAAGAACTTTGCTTTCGGACTTATTCTTTGCATCGCTTGATGAATCGCGTGTATCCTTTTCCTTCAAATCCTTTGCCCTCGACCACAAATTAGAGGCAACTGTATGAACTAATTGATTAGAACAACACAATCTGAAAGATATGCCAACTAAATTGGATAATACCTTTAATTACAGCTAAAATGTTCGGCAAAACTTTGAATCCGGAAATGATTTAGCCATTACTCTCTGAGTTATCCACTAAATTGTAGGAGAGAACGGAGTCAACGTGGACAAAATTTTTCTTTTTGCAATATTTCTTGTCGTTTTCACTTTTTCCTAATTTTTTTTCGTGTGTTTCGTTAAATGTCCATTTGTTTACTTCCCATATTTTTTATACATTTTTCCCTTTAAAAATAAAGGTAGTTGTGACGATTTTAAAAAGTCAAATTTTTTGAGCCTTTTTGAAAATGACAGGGCAAAATTGGACAGGCTCTGTCTAAAACTGGACAATCATGATAAAACGTAAAATAATAAACGGAAAAAATTTAAAAAAATTTTAGAATGTTCATCTGCCCTTTCTTTATTCATGCACACTGATAATGACACGTTTGTGTAAAAAAATGAAGGGTTACGAGTGTTTTAGAAAATTGTTGGGAAAATTTGACATTTGCCTGTAAATTATGCCCTAAGGCGGCAAGCTCCCCTCGCTATAGTTAGCGTGGTCCAATTACACCCCAAAACTAGGTGTCCAAAATGACACAACTCGGTGCTATTTAGTATTTCGTTCATAACTTAACACTGAAAAGGCACTAACATTTAATTTTTGTATCAATCATTTAAGAAATGAATTGGCTATTTCACCGAATCACAGAAAACCGTTGATTGATTTGCAATCTCTCAGTTCTTGTGCCAAATAAAAAATCTGTTAAACATATGAAAGCAATAAAATATCAGCTGTTCTAACTAAATATTTAACAACTTAAACGAATTTACCAATCTTAATGATTGCTGATCGCGTCCTCCTAATTTGACATCAAAACTTTTGGGGCTGTCAACCGTAAGAAATTCAAATTCTGTTGCGACGACTGCAACATGACTTGCCAATTCTTCTTGAAGTACTGGAATCTTGCCATATAACTGTTTGGCAACATTTAGAATGATTTTTTGCTCTTTTATAATTTCTCTTAGTTGTTGTTGAATCAATTCAAATGGGCTGTTATTTTAAGGGCAGTTATCTATGGATAAAAAGGAAAAATTCAATTTCGTAAAAAGGGTATTTTTTGCAAATGATTGTAATATTTTCAATGCAGAAACATTGATCCTACGCCTGCTGAGGGCCATCTTCTCGAATCTGTTGGGCGAATGCGAAAAGCCATCATCGATGTAATTTGGAATGCTAGCAAAAGGCGGTTGTCGAAAGGTTTTTTAATGATGATCTGAAACCTGGGTAATAAAACTTTTTGTTTTCGAAAGGCTGCTGGTGATTGAAATTGAGTTTTCCCAACAATGATTAATTTGATGTGGCAATTGGGAAGAAGTTGATGAAGTTGATGGATAAGATGGGTTTCTGTCATAACGGTAATGCAATTCATTGGTTTGCTTCAAATATTCGGAGTCCCTAGTTAAAAAAGATAGCGCAAGTGCTCGGCCCAGAGGAGTTGTGAGACCAGTTCCAACACCTTTAGTTGAATTAATAGAATGAAAACGTTTTTACATGAATGATATTTATAAACATATAGTACCAGTTTCTTTCTGTAGTTCATGTTGAGTTTCAGGATGTGAATCAAATCCTAATTGTTGATTGTAACCGGCATCATTTTCAGAAAAGTTATCATTTTGCTGGCAGGTGCTTGCTGGTGGAAATTGCTGAACTTCTATAGTTGTTGATTCAAAACATCAGTCACACTATCATTCCCAGTAGCCGATTGAATTTGTGGGGCACTTTACTGTTGAGCTAGAACATTAGTCAAACTATCATCTCGAAGTGGACTTAGTGGATCGGGATGTTGTTGTGGAAAAAACCCGAGTGATGGTGTCACGAATATAAACATTTAATTGAAATAGGTAATTATAATAACGGGAGTTCAGGTTAGGTTAGGTCTGGCCATGTTGGGTTGTAATATTATTTAAATTTAAAAAATGGATTAATGGTAATAGAGAATATTTAAATATAGAGTTTGTAACAATGAGTGTTACAGGGGTTGAAATGAAGTACACAGACGATGAGAGTGTCAAGGTGTTTATTGAACGATGTTACTATGTGTAATGGGGGATACAGTCCTGCAGAGTCTGGGGAAGACTCTGCTTATATAGCATACAAGAGGGACAAAGCTTTCTAATGAGAAGCTTCTGGGCTCAATTTATAATGCATTAACTGTTAGATGACCTCACGGCCGAATATCCCTTCAAGGTGTAATCAATAATAGATTATCGTGTACGGCTCGTTGGCCGTCACAAGTTATTGCGAAATAATTTGTTCGTAGGTGTTTGATCCGACGAGAAGTGCTTGGATCGGCCAGGGTGGCATCAAGCAGGGCTAATTTCTAGAAAAATCACCAACGTTAAGCTAAGTGTTGATGGCGTTAGGATAATTTTTGACGGCGTTAAGCTAAAACCGAACGGTGTTTAGCGGAATGTATACGGCGTTAAGCTGGATGCTGACAGTGTTAAACTAAGGGAATATGTTGCGCCGTTGGGTTGGTTTATATAAAAAAACGTTCGTGTCTTTGAAAAAAAAAAATACAACGTTCAAATAAATAGTAACATCAATCAGGTATATATATGGCACCGTTAAATAATCTGGTGTGAAATAATTTTAAGCGAGTATATGGCTTTTTGTTTGAAATTTGAGTCAGAGGAGGAGGTTTAATTATGGAGTGAAAAAAATTAAAAATTGGTTTTTTTACCCATAGTGTCTACAGGAAAGGAAAAAACATTAAATACGTAGAGAAGTAAACAAGTGTAGGCCACATGTTCGTATAAAGAGAAAATCACTTCTTCTCTAACTTCCCTACGAGAAAGAAGTTAGTATTTTATCTTAATAAAAAAAATAGAAAGTTTGGTTAATGCCATTAATGAGGAGGTGGTCGAATGCGTAGCAGATCAGCCACGATAATTCTCCTTCCAAATCCGCTAGTAAGCTGAGGGCCAATTTTTAAAAAAACAGGGCTTTCTCTTACCGGAAGGAGAGATTGGGTGGGCGCTACGTTAACGATTTGATTTGTTGTGGCAGCCGGTACCCGACTATTGATCGGGGAAACAATAGGTTAGTTCCGGAAGTCTGTTTGAGAAGACGAAATGAGCCATGTGCCCTTCGGGTTGGTCTGATTTCGTTGTTGAGGTTTCACAACGCACTCAGTCTAATTAAGTTAATATTCCGTCATCTTGTGACGGACTGCATGATGGATGGGAGGATGCTAAAAAGAGAAGTCATGGTTGTAATTGACATTGTTCTCTCATCGTACATCCCGGTACTACCCGAACAAGGTCGGGAGGCATATATTACAGCTAATTTTCAAAACAGGTCTGCTGGTTGGCGGTTTATAACCCGGAAATTGAAGAATGGTTTGCCCTGGGGTGTATTGAGTAGAGGGGAAGAACCACCCAGTATGATATAGAAGAAATGTTTAGTGAGAGGGCCAGCCCTAGTAGTCGAAGGAAAATGGATATGAAAAATTTACTAAAATTCACTTGTCCTATGTCCGGTTCGAGGGTTCGAGGATGTCATAACCGTTTACTGGAGCACAATAAACTCTTACGAGTCTAATTTGCAGCAGCATAATCAGCATATATGAAATTAGATAGAATTATACTTCCTACGGAAAATTGCGTGGTGCTGATAAAGTGGTACAGATAATGCAGGAGTAAAGGCTCCTTTCTCTCCTCCATTATCGCTCATTTGAATTTCTTTCCACTTATACGTTGATTAAGAAGGAAATTATACAACCTACAGGATAAAATCCCCAAAATAAACACGAATTGTTTTTCAAAGACGACCTAACCATTAAGTTTCTCAAACAAAAACAATAAAGCTATAATAGCCTACTTGCAACATTACTGCTGGTTCCATGTTCACGTACGGTCGCACGTATGTTCACGTATAATTAATAAGATATTTTCTTTACCTGATCGTTAAACGTAAAACTTTATATTATAGTTACATAATTGGTTCACACTTTGTTGCCGTTCTTGGCTGTACAAGACAGTAGCAGCAATAAAAAAATGTATATTATATATTGATGATTATGATCATGCAGCAACCGGTTTAATTTATTCGTTTAAGAAAATCTGCTAGAAAACTTCTACTTCTAGCAACTAAAAAATATTTTTTAACATATGATATTTATACGATACCAATTCGCTTTCCCCAGGACAACCCAGATAATATTTGCAGGTTTATTGCTCTGTTGCACTAGGGGCTCTAACAGGAACGAAATCTGTATTTTATGCAAAGGACAACACAGCAACTTCGTTGTTTTGCTATTTAAAAATATTATTATTGCTTATTTAAAAATTACTCTCCTGCATTTTTCCTTTGAAATTGTTGAAAAGATCAATTTTAAAGTATTTAGCAATTTGTAAAAAATATTTCTTTCTGATGTAACAACTTACAATATTGCTGTATAATGTTGTATAACTGGTAGTTGGACACTTACCCAACTTCTTCTTTGCCCCTGATTTTGACGTGCCCATTATTTATTCGTCCTGGCGATTGCGTCCTAAGCTTAATCTGCTGAAGCTGTACAGCTGTATAAGTTTATTCGTTGCGTCAAAGGTTCAAAAAGTCATAACTAGTTAAAAAATACTTTGTACTTAAATAATTTTGAAATTTCAGCTATCACCAATAAAACAACATGAATATGACGATAGTATTGCGTCATCGGAGAATTGTTTTAAAGGGATAACGGAAAAATCATTCTGTTGAGTTCACGGGTGGACTGCATATGGGGATCGAGATGTTTGGTTTTCGATTAAGTTATCAGATGAGATCAAGCTAATGCTGTCAATAATATAAGCTGTCAAAATATAAAATAGCTTAAGTAAACTGTTTATTGATGATTTACGCATATGTGGATAATTCCTACTTTATTCATATCTTTTCGACGCTTTATCTCGAACGTAACACAAGAGGTGTCAATAAACTGATGTAAACAACGTATTATGCTTTGTTTGTTGTACTAATAGACTGTGAGAACCTTTATTATGACAGCGATAAAACTGTCAAGCCCATATTCGTGTGTCCTTTGATAATCGAATGCGGTCAAATGTAATGATTACGAATCATATCTTAAAAATACGAAATCGATTTGTTTTTAAATACTGCTTCTGCATAGGTATGTTAGAACGTTTTATATAAAAGGCGGACATCTCCACTTTTATCCAGTGCAACGTCTTATTCAAAATGATGAAACTATTCCTTGCGTTTACTTTGCTGGCTGCTGCTCACTGCTGTAAGTATAAACATTTTCAATAAAATGCTCTAGATTTTCTGGTCAAATAATATTAGTATAAAAATATATGCTGCGTTAATTACCAATTGATGTATAATTTTAGTTTCAGTGAACCCTGTTTCTCCCTTCGCTGGATTCACTGGCGATAATAACGAACCATGCTACAGCACTCCTTCAAGTGGAAAAGACGGAGGCATTTGTCTTCAATCTGTACGATCAATATATAGCGTCTTTATAATTTTTATTGGTTACTTATAATGAGAATCTTTTCTGCTGCTGGGTGAAAGATCCTGTATGCATTTATAGAGCTGTATATTTGTATGTGTATTGTTTATTCAGAATTGTTGCGCTGGTGGGACCTACATTTCGAACCTGTGCCCTGATTATCAGACTAACGTAAAATGCTGTTATTCTTATAACTCATGCAATACGAATGGTACATGCATCTTTTCTCCACCATATGATTAAGGAAGATAATGAAATATTATCAAGGTTATATTAAAAAATAATGAAATTATTTGTTTCAGCTGTTGCTTGTGCAAGTCAGTCTGCAGCCTGCGAAGTTTTGGGAATGCACGAGAAGGGTCAGATTATGTTGAAAGGCGAGCACTTTGATCCATCTGGTAACAACCCTTATGATGGAGCTAGTGCCCTATCTAATATCCGTGACACTTGCTACGGGAAACATGCCAAGCTATCTTCGTAAGAATACAAAAGAAGCCCGTAAATATTTTGAAATTGTTCTTAAACATTCGGTTTGTCTCAAGATACGGGAATGCTCCCGGAGGTACCGTTTGTCTAACTACAAAGATGGTGACCAGCTTGCGAGATTATGCTCGCAACTATTTCAACTCAAATGGACGACCCATCGAAGTATCATCGTTTACTCTGTTTCTTGAAAATAAACATATACGTTCGTATGAATAACCTAAGTTATATTTTAACATTATAGGTAAATGCTTTGGCCGGATCTAGTCATTCTGCTACATCTTGGCACTACGAAGGAAACACCTTCGATGTAGGATGCACTTACCCGACGTAAGTTCTTCTTTATATACATGCTAATTGTTATTTTAGACAAACATGTTTCCTTTTCCTCATCATGATGTTGTATTGATGAGCTTAACTATATTTACAGAAATCACTGCTCAGCTTTGACCACCTGGTGCCGTAATCAAAACCCAGTTGAATTGTGCTACCCCGGAAGTTCATGCGGAGGTTAAAACGAACCAATATAATTTATATACCTATACTAAAGATTAGTTTACAAAGTTCTATAAATATTTATTTTTCTATTTATCATGCAGGTCACGAGACATGGGTTCATTGTGCTCATTAATGCGTATTGATGTGATTCAAAATAAATCTAAATGTTCGTAGATCCTGTATACGTTAAACCGTATCATATCAACTACTCTTCTGTTCGAATATTGATGATCATTACACTAGTTAGAGCTACTGCAACAAATTTTTTTCTTTAAGACCTGAATTACCGCGAGGGCTTGTCAAATCGATAAGAAGGTGTACGCAATACGCATGGTCTATTAAAAGCATGGTGTATAGGTATGGCGGGGTAACTTATTATTTAAGAGCCCATCTCGAATGAAGCCAGTTTCCGGACCAGGAGGAGGAGCCAGTTAGTGCCTTTTGGCAAAATTCTTAACAGCCAATTGCGGGGCTGGTCGCTTTTCGTGAGTGCCCCTATGAACTAAAAAGACATTTCATACCACTAATTACCACTTATTTCTTACTTTTTCATATTGCAGTGGTCTAGTGGTTAGAGCGACAGTTTGGCGAGCGTTTCCTGGGTCATATACTTTAAGGAAGAAAAATTAAAAACGGGAAGGGCTTATAGCTCATAATTGACCCAATTGTCCACTAGGCAGCGCTGATGGAGGGGTTTGAATCAAGGCAGACGATGTAAACAAAACAAAAAAAAATTGTCTGCTAGAGCCAAATCCCTCCTTTGGACAACTTTGCTCCTATTGGCCAAGAGCCGATTGAAATCTTTTAAAAAATTATAATTTAAAAACTAAAGATAGTAAGCTAGTAAACTCGGTATCAATAGATACCTCGTTTAAAGCTCCTTAACGTAGTTACATTTTCAACAAAAACATAACAGAAATAAAAATTATACAGTTGATTAAACACTTTCCCTTAGATTTTTTCACACTTAGACAATGGGAACGCTACTTTGAAAACGTACTACAAGGGGCCAGTGAATGGGTGCATTCGCAGACTGGGTACGCGTCATGCACTAGCACAATAGCTATAAAGGGCTATAGAGGCAATTCACTTCGCGGTTTCGCATGTCAATTGTCTTGATGCCCGCCATTTTTTCTGGTTGTTTTTATTGTTTTTAGCATTGTCTGTATAAGTTGAAAGTCAGTTTTCCCAATAAAATGTATTTTTTTTAATCAACGCGTTCTTTTTTTACATTTTATTTGCACCAATATATTTCTATATATATAGGCCATTTTTTGTGCATACAGCGCCTCTATTAGTGTGAGGTGCCATAGACAAGAAGGTTCTTTTTTTATTAATAAAAAAAAACAATGAGAAATTAAGAGCTGAACTAAAAGCATAAAATCCACTGATAACTTAGCAATCTCACACTTTAAAGAATTTGTCTTAAAACACAAGCGACTGATTTTGAATTGATCGTTTATTATAATTAATAAGACCAGTGAGCGTATTTTGAATTTTGTATTTTTTTATATTTTGACACAGGTTATTTAATAACAAACTGAGCAAAATATATTATTACTTATTAATCCACTTCTTCAAATTCTTCCTATCCTGGCTGGGTAGAATCTTCCTCGCAGCAGTCTTCCAACCCTGGCTGGGCAGAATCTTCCTCGCTGCAATCTTCACAGAGAAGAAAAAGACGATACTAATAATAATAACTTCATTAATAATCTAAAGTCGTTTTCTTTCTTTTTGGCGGGGACGTTCCATAAATCACAGAAAATTCAACGGCAAAAAGGTGCGCACTCCACCCGACATTTCTCAACATTTCTGAAAATGGCAACCTACGCCAGTGATAAACTTAATTTTTTTAAATAAAATGATTCAAATCTATGACTTATGACCCATTCCGATCCGGAAAAAATTTAATTTTAATAAGATCTTCGAACGTGAACGACAACGGAATCATCTTGATGTTCGTGTGGTTCTTCATCCGCTGTCTGAAGAAATATTAAAGGTATTTGTGGGTTGCGTAATTTTTTTTTTGCTTTCTTGAAGAAATGCTGTTGGAAGAAGATCGTGAAAGCATTGATGACATTACAAAAGAGAACTTCGTGCTAAAACAAGAAATTTTCTTAATGATAGAAAACAAACGCACTGTTATAACGTATTACGCTGTGAACATCCGCCTTCTAGGACAGTTAGCAAATGAAATTATCGCTGAAGGCCATAAAGACAGAGACCGTATTCGCCTCCAACAAGCCCAACTGGAATCATCATACTCCGATCTTCGAAAGTCATGCACTAAAGCACAAATACAACACTCCAGTGTCCCAGACCTCCTAACTCCACTCAATTAAAAATTATTATTTTCATGTTATCCGTTAAAGTTAACGAAACATCACTACTTGCAGGCCTCTATGGAGTACAAGGTGCCAAAGAGCACCTTGTACTACAAACTAAAGAAATTGGATTTCGCGAGACCTCCCTACAGCATCACGCCGGCCATTGAAGCCGTCAAAAGTGGCGTGATGAACGCCTGGCAGGCCTCTAAGGAGTACAATGTGCCAAAGACTACCTTGTACTCCAAATTGGAGGAATTAATTAGCGTGCCACAGCCTTTCTTTGTGGAGTGTCTCCTTTCACAATCTTTTTAATCGTTAAGTTTTAGTTGTAATTTTAAAATTTTCTCAGTTGTTTAAATTTTTATTTTTAATTGAAATTGAAAACAGGGAATTTAAGCCTGCCCTGTCGTTGACGACAGGGGATCAAACTTTGGATCAAACTTTGGTTAAGGAGTATGACCCCTCTTACACCATTTGCCCAAGTGTAAAGTTTTTTTCAATTTTGAAATTTAATCAGGCACTTCGAGAGCTACCGGCATACCGACGAAACAGAAACAGATATATAATACAGATAATTTCCCTACAGCGGGAATTTCCCATCACCTTCGAAGGATAAAAAAGGAAAACCAAAACTCCGTTTGCAAATGGTTGGGCACATTAAAGAGTACACTAAATATTAAAGAGTACGCTATTTAAATTCCCTCTTGATTTCACACATTTTGTCGAATTTGGTGCATTTGCTTCGATTCGGCCAAGTTGATTCGGCCAGTTTTGGTATTTGTAATCGTTTTGTGCATCAATTTTATGCCAGTCCCTGTGCCATAGCTTCCAGTCCCTACCAACTAACTTATCAGGAAGACAATTTATACTTTACGAATGGGTTAAACTACTTATAAATACAATGGCTATGGGATAAACCAATTTTTGTAATTGGGTGTTAAAATTGTGTCCCCTAGCATGTATTAGAAAGACTTTTTTAAAATTATACCGTTTATAGGAACAACTGGGATAACAAAACCTTTTCTAAATCAAATAAAAAATTTTATCTTCTAAATTCATTGTTTATTTGAAAATTTTTATTTTTGTGGCACACTGCAAATTTTAGAATGTGTGTTATGGCTATTTTTAGGGATAACTGAGGTAACAAAACCTTTTCTAAATCAAATAAAAAATGTTATTTTCTGAATTCATTTTTAGGCTAAAAAAATTTAACATTTTTGTGGTATCCCACACACTTTCCTGTTGGATCCCACCTAAATCCTTGTAGTAACTTAATCTCTAGGATGGGAATGTAGACTTTACACCCCGTAAAAATGCAATGGCTATGGCAAAATCCAATTTTTTTGTAAATAAGGTTTTTTTCGTGGTCCTCTTACATATCTTTAGAACCATAAATGTCCATCATACCAATTGCAAAGTATTAAAAAGTCATTCAAAAAAACCTCAGACCGAAATTTATATTTTAGGCATGTTGTACCCCGTATAAAATGCAATGGCAATGGTTTAATCCAATTTTTTTGTAGATAAGGTTTTTTTAGGGTCCTGTTACATATCTTTAAGAACATAAATGTCCATTTTACCAATTGCAAACTATTTAAAAAATTTCCCCAAAAAAAACCTCAGACAGAAATTTATATTTTTAGCATGTTGCACCCCGTATAAATGCAATGGCTATGGTATCATCGAATTTTTTTGTAAAGAAGTTTTTTGGGGTCCTATTGCATACCTTTTGGACCATAAATGTCCAGACAGAAATTTATATTTTTAGCATGTTGCACCCCGTATATACCATAGGAATGGCTAAGGTATAATCAAATTTTTTTTGTAAAGTAGGTTTTTTTGGGGTCCTCTTACATACCCTGCAGTTTTGTGGTGTCTGTTCACGTCATACTTGGTCTTGAATTTCGGTTTCTCAGGGCAGCCTCTCTAGCCTATATTTTTTTATTTATTTATGCTTATTGAGGTAGATATATCACACAGGAGATTAGCTCGACTAAAACGCTGTTCTCTCTTCCGTTCTCTCTTTTTAGCTCCTCTTCGATCCTCGTTTCTTTTTAATCATCTGTTTTATCTCTCTTTCTCAGAAATTGCCACAGCGGCCAAATGCCCAGTGGAGGGCTGTGCTTTTCAAAATAGAGAAAGGGAAAAAGTGAAGATTCACATCGATAAGGAACACCAAAATTTATGGTATGGTTGATTGAGTCAGGGTAGGGTTTAGATATTTTTTATTTGAAAACTGTGTGAATGCCAGAGGACATCGGGGACCTCTGTTATCATAAAAACAGAAGATATGAATTTAATTTACAAAGCGCCCTGCTTAATCATAAGTAAGCTATTTTTTTTTAATTATTTACTTTCATTTTTTATTTTATTTATTAA
Source organism: Daphnia galeata (assembly GCA_030770115.1). Taxonomy (NCBI): domain Eukaryota; kingdom Metazoa; phylum Arthropoda; class Branchiopoda; order Diplostraca; family Daphniidae; genus Daphnia; species Daphnia galeata. The sequence continues at coordinate 4,045,332 of CM061121.1, read as the reverse complement.
TTTTTCACACGCAGGGTACAATGTCCTATATGCATAGATCTGAACCTAAATTTAGATTCCCAATTCAAATCCAAACATAAAAATTCTGATGATCGTAAGTTTTTTGTTTAAATTAGCGCGCAAAAAGAAATTTACGCATTATACACCGTGGTTTCTGAAGACTCGGTACTCCCCGTAAAACAAGCCAAGTCCTCAAAAAGCCCCCCTCAAAAAGGTAATTGCATATGCCGATATGCGATTTAGAGAACTTTTTTAGAGTCGAAGGTGCTGCTGCTGAAGCCACTGGCATCACCACCTTGTTTCGGGATCTAGCTCTCTAGGTATAGAATCAGGGGGGGGGACCCAATTTTTTCGGTCATTTTCTGTCAAGGGCCAAGCTATTCGCTTTCCTAAGGTCTGTGGACATCCATTTTGTCTTGACTGTATAAATGGTCAAAGGTAACCCTTTAAAATAAAAAATAAAAAGAAGATGGGTACTCCCTAATAAATATGTCCACTTTTCTACGGACAATATTGTCCATAAACCCCGTTCAGGACAAATATGTCACCTTTTTTCGCGGAAATTATTGTCTTCTAAAAAAGGAGACTATTTGTCTTAGAAAAGTGGACATTAATTTCCATGTTTTGGTGAAGAATTACATAGGAAATTAATGGACATAAATATCCCCTTTTCGAAAACCGAAAAAAAGCTTAAAAAAAGAATCTTAAAAATATTATCTCTTACAAAACCGATGCCACCTATGAAGTCCTTGAAGGGTGTAAATTTATCAAGGTCATTTAAAAACATGAATTTTTTTTTTTTTTTGCGTATCCAATTTTTATTTTCTTGATCCCATTATATCTTAAAGAATAAAGTATAACTTAAAAATCGGTTTATAAAAATGGCACAGCTTCCAAAACGTTTTTAGAAAAATTGTGTAATGTTTTAAACACCGCTTCATGATACAGTCAAATCCACAGGATTAACACGAGCCAGAAAGTTGGAAATCGTTACATTAGCTTTAACAGACGGTTTGGGAATTTCCAACAACCTCTCGAAAAGGCCAAACACTATGTGAAGGATAGGCATATTGAAAAACATAATACAACGCACATATTTTGCCATTCCTTCGGCACAACAGCTAACTTTAACTTGTATGGCTTCAGTTTCCGCTTTAAGAAAACAATTTGTATCTCCTAGAACGATGACACCTTGCTACTTCATTCCCGCCTCCTGTGCTTGTTGCATTGCAGTGTTGATGTTGAAGTTTTTCTTCAAAAATAATTGCTTAATAAGAATGACTTATGTTATAAGTGAAGTAAGGGACATACTGGGGAAAACTGAATGAGCTGCTCCGAAATGACTTTTGTTCGGCGAACGAAATACACGGTACACGGTATGGTGAACGAATTTGAACCTATTTAACAGATATTATGCTAAAACAGTGAAGCAAACAGAATCCATGAATGTGAAACACATAGGACTTGGCTACTATTTCGACTTGGTGTGTAGTAGCAACAACGTTGGATGTTTCGGTGGCGAAATGAAGTGCAGTTTTCCCAAAATTTATCACATAAACTGATATTCATTTTTTTATTTATTGTTAGTAAATCAATGAACTTCACGTTATATGTGACTACTATTTCAAGTTCATTTCTTTCTAATTAATAGCGTGATACGGGATCAGTAATTGGTATCTCTAGAAGATTTTTTACTTTTTTGGGGGGGAGAGCAATCACCAAAGTAAGCAAAGAGATGACAGGCATGTTAATTGTTCTTTTTTATTTCCATAGGCGAAATTAAATATCAGACAAAAAAGACTTAATAAGATCATCTTCTGGATTGTCCAAAGAAAAATTAAGATATCAAAGAAGAATTCATATTTTGGCACATATTTAGATCTAGTAAAAAAGAATTTTGATCTTTACTATCAGAAAAAAAGTATGATACATCTTACACAAAGAAACTACTTCGGGGTGTAATTAAGAACTGGAATGTAAGATTGTGTATTGCATGTGTTATACTGTTATCATTTTATTATTTTAAGATTTTCATCTTTTTTCGAAAATAGTTCATTTTGGATCATCAAAAAAAAAGGGTTCAAAAGTTAACTCGTTTGCAAAACAAATTGATTGATATTGACATTTCTGTAATTGATCGGCAAATTATTGCTGAGAGAAATGGTAAAAGAATCTACACTGGCTTTAAAGTGGATGATGGTATAAATGAGAAAAAAACCAAAAGTTTTTTTGTCAATCCAATTTTTTGGTAATTTTCACTTACATTTTTTTCTTAAATCTTTCTATTTAAATTTTTGGCATTTATTTATTAGGTATATATTCGAGAAACATGCAGAAAAGATTTTTAAAGATGATTCATCGTTATATTGCAAGAAATGGCGAACTGATATTAAGAAAATTGAAGATGATGCCATTTGTGGTTGGCTATCTTTAGAAAAACAAGAAAAGGAAAAATTTATCAAGTGTGCAAAAAGAGAATATCGAAACTACCACGGTATAAAATATATTAATTGAAGTTAACTAATGAAGTCTAATGTACAATTCATTTTTTTAAGAATTGAAAGATGTAGATGCCGATAGTTTTGTCGACAGAATTTTGGCTGATTCTTTGGAAAATTCAACAATGCGTCGATGAAGAATTAATGTGTTTTGGATGAAATTTGCCTTGTTTCATTAATTTTTTTCCATTTCAAATGTAAAAAAAAATAAAAATCAAATAAAAAAAATAAAATCAAATTTACCACGTGCAAACTTCTTCCCGCAATGGCTGCAAGCGTACTGTTAATCAAAATACAAATGGATAAAATGAATTATCAGTGTTGTGATGCACCAGCATCTGGGAATAAGGAGACCTGGCAACGGGAATAGCAGACGAGGGAAGAGAGCGGGCAGACTAAAAGAGAGACGACAGAAAGGAGATGGCGGTACTTTCACTTGCTACGTTGGTGAAACCTAATAAACAGTTGCCGCGACTCAATGAGTGTATTCGTCTATTCTGGTCATTCACAAGTGTAAAGAAGTTTGAACCGAATCTTACGGGTTTCTCTCCAGACGCAAGAAAAGCGTCAGAAAAACAAGAAAAGGAAAAATTTATCAAGTGTGCAAAAAGAGAATATCGAAACTACCACGGTATAAAATATATTAATTGAAGTTAACTAATGAAGTCTAATGTACAATTCATTTTTTTTTAAGAATTGAAAGATGTAGATGCCGATAGTCTTGTCGACAGAATTTTGGCTGATTAATATTGATTAATGGTCGGCGGCCCTTAAGTTTGGCCGATGAAGCTGGCAACAGGATTGGCAGGGCAGAAAAAACCAAATTGCTTTATCTAGTTGTATTTTCTATTAATAGAAATGAAGTTGAAGCATAAGAATAAGTGAGCAGATGTAGAAATACCTGGGATATTTATTTCAGCCTGGTCCTCTGTCGGTAGCAATTTTATAATTTTCGCTTCCATCGGCAACCAGTTAGTGATGAATTGATTGATAGTAGCACCAGTTCGTTGTTCAAAATCGTAACTTATCTAGAACAATTTAAAAATTAAATCCTTATTTTTTAAAAAGAGCAAGGCATTATCTCACTGCTACAAGCATATCTAGAAATCAAGGAAAACGTTCGACAACTTCTTTTCCCGTCGGTTTTTTGTTCTTGTTGTCAATCCAGGCTTTCCTAATGCTGAAAGTTTTTTTATGCGCTTCAGCCATTTCCGTTTTGTTGGAATCAGTCAGCATTGCTGATTTCATCAATAGCTTGGCAGAATCATCCGAGGAATCCACTGTCCTACAAATTAACATACTCAATTAAAAACACAAAAAACTGTACTAACACTTATTTAAAAAGCTTACAATGCAGTGGTTTTGGTGTATGATCTCTTCACTCCCTGCGCCCTTCTTTTGCGTCCCACAAATTTGTAAAGACGGCCACACTTGGTACTAATGTCATACCACACTTCCTGAATTGTGTAAAAATTGAGATGATTAGGAAAAAAATGTATCGTTTAAAGTTATACTCATACTTAAATGGCCTTCGTCACACGGACTGCGCGTTACTGGAAATTGATTTACTATTGAAACTGCCAACTGGTGCATTATTTCTGGCTTTGGATTATGCTTCCTAAAACAATGTAGCATTAACAACGACAATAATGCTTTTTAAACAGAAATACTCACTTTCCGTAGTTGGCGTAGAGATAAGTAGAACAAATTTTGTTTAAGAGAAGCTTGTCTTTATCAGCCAGGACACTGCTTTTTTCAAGGCTGGTAATGAGCCCCTCAACTTTGGAAACCTTCCTTCCAGACGTACGAATAACATTACGTAAATCAGAAAAGGGGTTCTATTCCACCGAAAATTTAGACTGATTTATACAAATAAATATTAACACATGAAATATTCATGGCTGGAGCATCTTGGGATGGAACACAATGTTTGGCAATAAAGAAAAGAGGATCTTGCTCTTCCTGCCTCTCGAAGACGTCAACATCAAACGAAACAATACCGTTATCCACACAAGACAGGAATACCGAATCGCACATAACCTCAAACCCATCGGCAGTTTTCACTTGCAATAGATTTACCGCAATATTCATCGTACTTCCGACTACAGCAGAATTAAAAATCACTATAGCTATCATATCGTAATTGCAATACAAAAGTTTCTGATTTTACCTTGCGTTAAAAATGTATCACGGTTTTCGGCTTCAACAAGGAACTTTTTTCCTAAACACGTAACACGACACGAAAGCTTTCGAGAAGCCATCACAAAACTCACAAATGTTATCGAGATAGAGACACTAATGGCCAGTTTTGAGTTTCCCGACAGGGGACAAGGCAATTGCTTTCGTTTCGGCGCGTTTTAATCTACTATAATTGTTCTAACCTCTAGCGGCTATTCCGCGGACAGAATATCGATTTTGGAATTTCACATTTATATTTTCACTTTTGATTCACATTATCGGTATCCTTTTTAGGGAAAAAAAATAAAAATGTTGTAAGTCATTGGCGTGTGGAAAAAATGAAAAATTATTCTGCAGCAATTGTCATTTCCTGTAAATAAGGTACTTTATAGCCAAATTTTCTCTTTTCGTAACTTAAGAGTTCGTCTGCGTTGTCGTTCGATGGTTTTCAATTTACTTCTGTAGTGAAATTTATTTGAACCAAAGGTAACGCATGATAGAAGTGCAATGGCCGATAATATTTTCTTCTTGCCATACGGTGTAAAAAAAGAAACGTTAGAAGCAATAATTGAAGAAGCAAAATCAAGGAGAATGAGAGTTTCGATTACTTTCAGGTAAAGTCATTCAATGAAGAATAAAGCATAAATAATGAATTTAACTTTCTCATTAGACAAGAGATCGACATAGTCGTCGTTATTAATGAAATGATCCATTTCAAATGGGAGGTTCTTTCATATTTAAAATCTGAGTTAGGACTGAGACGATATTGGGGTGGAAAATGTGTACACATTAGTTGGTACACTGACTCTTACAGGTTAGCTTACAGTAATACTAAACTGTCGTGCTAATACATTAACGACCATTTTTTGGGAATCACTTTTAGCACTGGGAGATAACAATTTCTTTCTCCATATCCATATTTGCTTTGTTACATGCACCCCTCTTTGGGATCCTGTCCACCAAGAACAACTTTGCAGAAAAAAAAGGAATCAAATACAATGCTGCATGAAAAATTGACCATTCATTTGTTGTTTCTTGTTATTTTTTTTGTATAAATTCCTCTATTCTGATAAATTGAAAGTCAAAATTTATTGAAAAAGAAAATGCCCGACTTCGTCTTTCGTGATTTGTGAAACTTATTGCCTGGTGAGAAGGTACTTTATACTCGACTTATTGCTTTTCGTACAACTTGACATTCGTCTGCGTTTTCAACTTTTTATTCGATGTTTACAATTCTACATTTTCTAATTTAGTGAAAGTTTTTTTACAAAAAGGTAACTTCTGTATTTAAAAATAATTCGCTATATTTCATTTTGCACATGGAACATTGGTTACTTTGGCGGGTATTTAATAACATATTTTTCGAATATTGTATGTTAGTGTTTGTCCAGTTGTCCACCGAGGTTAACAATTGCATATTTCAACTTAACATACAATTTGTGGTCTTCAAATGGCATGCAGCCATCCAAAGGATGGTAATCCATTAGTTCAGATACATTTACTGCAATAAATTTACTTTCATTTTCTTCTCTTAGGTTGTATGCATGGATTGCATTGTCTTGGCAAAGCGTTTCAAACAATTTTACTAGCAAGTAAGCTTCTTTTCCAATCCAAATGATAGTCTGTACCTGCCCAAACTCAATAATTTTATATATAGGTCTTTGTCGAATAGCAACAAAGTTCCCTTTAGAGTACTGCCTTCCCCAAATCTTGGCCTTGAATGAGCAGAGGATTGTATCATTTAGATTCAACAAGAACTTATCTATAACGCTTTGGCCTCTGTTTAGTTTTAACAGGTAAAAGGCAGTGCTTTTGTATGTTTTTAAACAATAATCCCGTGATCTAGCTTTGTTTACACTGTGGCTCAGTGCAGAAAGTTGGTTTCAAATTGCCAGGGACATTGCGATGTTCTTGAAATTACAAATGTTATATGCTCCCTTTTTGAAAAACGCATTTCTTAATTCGTATTTAAAACAAGAATTGTATGTCGGTGGGCCGTTCTTTCTTACAATTGAAGGGAATTGGATCAAAAAATGTTGTTTTGCCTTTATTGGCAAATCGGTATTCAGATGCTTGAATATATTTAAATGTTCCTCATATAATTCAGAAAAGTATAAAAGCATACTTTCTGTAATTGTTGGAGCAAAAACAATATTAACAACAGTTTGTAATTGCAAGACAAATTTCCAATGCAGATCATCTTCATCCGTAATGAGGTCTCCAAAAAGATAGGTGAAGATGTGAAGTAAAGCCATCATTTCACAAGCTGCAAATTTTGGGGAAAGGTCTTTGCCATACGTAATTGGGTTGAGTTCTGGAGGTGTGTCCGACTTGTCTACTTCCATGGTACTAAGCATTTGACATACCTTCTCATTACAATCATCAAGCGTCATAAGTTTCCTTACGTTAATGAATTCGTACAGAACAGTACCCAATTCGTAGGGAATAATTCCTTCAGGTAAAACATGCATCAAATCAATAGACCTATCCTCAGCTGAATAAAAATACCTGGAAAGATTCAGGACACTGTCTTGCTTAACCCCCCGAAACAGCTGGCCAATATTTTCGGTGATGCTAGGTCTCTCAGGTCCCTTTCATGTTCCTCTTTTGACCGAAATGCAAAGTTTTCTTCGCGATAATAACTTTGAGACGCTTCCCTTTTAGCATAGCACATAGAACAATTGTAGTCATGTGAAAAGCTGCAGGTCAATCCATATAATTCATTTTTAGCCAGACAGTCACTCGAAAATTGTGAAATACTACCAAAAATTCTAACCTCCCGACGGCCAGGTATTGATACGAGAACACCTTCTGTCTCAAATTTTTCAATGTCCTCCATGAAACGACGCAGTATGGGTTCAAAACCATGCTTTTTTAAATCAACCATATGACACAAAGCAAAGACATGCACATTTTGATGACGTGTTGTAACACATTGGTAAATTTTCTATAATGAAATAGAAGACTCCAATGCTGTTAGTTGACGAATGGCCACGTAAACAGTTTGTCGTTCCCATTCCATCGTAAAATATCTGAAATCGCAGTGAAACTTTGTTTGCATCGGAGAACAACCTATGTTGTTTGAAAAAAGTGCCGTCGGTAACATTTTTGTTCTCTTCTTCCGGCGAAGGGACTTAATTTTCATCAAGAATTTTGCAAGCATAATGTTCATCTTGAAATAGGGCTGTGACAGTATCGACAATTGGAATATATATTGATTGTTCTGCAACAAGCCTGTTAACAATTTCGTCGCCTCTTAACAGATGGGCTTCCCTTCCAAATGATAAACAAATCTTTTCTGGTTGCACGTATAATGCATGTTTGAAAAGAGAATTTTTCGCTTTGTATGTGAGACGGAAAAGCAGATCTGCAAACATTGTCCTAAAGGTTCCGAATGTTTCATTTCCAAGCATGAGCTGGAATGGCACAAATGGCACAAGCATCCGGGAAAATTTACCTTGTAAATATTAGTTCAATATTATGATTTTTTTATGTCGACAGAGAAGTGGCATTTTGCCTTTCTCTGTCTCTTCTACTAATTTCTCAAATGGTAAATCTTGATGAAGTTGAACATTAATCAAATTAGTTATATTTCTAAATATAGCATATTTTGGCTGGATACAAAAAGATAACCGAATTAATGTATTTGCCAATCATATTACAGATGAAAATTGAGCACTTAGCATTTGTACCATGCGATCATCTTTAAGATAACATAAAACAGCAAAAAATTTTGTCAGACAGTCATAATACATTGCTACTATAAATTTATTACAGATTACAGGATTTGCTACGTAATAATACTCTTATTGTTTGTGATTTCTTAGGGCAATCATGCACACTTTAGTCAATTAATGAAAAATATTCCAAACATGAGCTGACAATTTACTTACACTTATTTACTGACACAAAACTTTCACATGCCCAATTTGTGGTTCCAAATTTAAAGAAAAAAAATTTTTAAAAACACATCTTAAAAACGGAGAGAAAAAAACAATATCCAGTCCAAAAGACTCGATGGTGTCCTTAGAATAAGTTTGCTGTGGGAGTAGAATCATTAATGTGTTACCAACACAAACTTTTTTTTTTAGATCAGTCATGAAGAGTTTTTATCTATAATGGAGGAAGTGTCCGAATTGAATAGAAAAAAAGGTAGGTAAAAAGGTCCTCCCCAAAAATTAAATTATTTTCTTTAATTTTCGTATTCGTATTTTATATATTGATTTTCATTCAATTGCCTTAAAATAGTAGGAGGATTTATTTAAAAAAATTTTCTTTATTTAAAAATGAAGGATGGAGAGCGAGGGATTTATGCCACCGTTCGAGGCGATTTATTGACAATTGCCGTCTCTTGGCTGGAGGTGTTCTTCTCCCGCCAAAATAGCCCTTTGTTTTCGGCGTATTGGTAGTCGCTCTCACTTAACAAGAGATGAGGGGAAACTAATTGAATGTTTCATTCTTTCATTTTTTTTTTCTCAATAGAAAGTTCTTTTTTCTTTAACCCCAGCCGGTCCGATCGCGGTGGCTTCTAGTCAATTCCTCCCAGGGAAGCTGTAAGGTGGTGGCTTTTCCCATTCAATATTTCAAACTATTCATCAAGTCACTCGCAAAAGTGGTTTCTTTTTTTTTCAATTCTGAAAAATAATAAAAGAATGACTGAGTGCTGCTTCACAGTAGTAGTAGTAGTATAGAGTAGACGGAACTCTTGAAAAATAAAAGAGAGCCACACCTTTTTGCGCGCAGAGATCACCTATAGGCCTAAAGCTGAAGGACTCTGGGAGGTAGAAAGAGATAAGAACGAAGGATCCAATTTCATATAGCCAGCTATAGAGCAGAGCCACCTATATACATATATCCATCAGGATAGTTTCTTTTTTTTTATTATTGTTGGGCGTGTCTCTCAACAGCTGAAAGAAGAAGATGATGGAAAATCGAAACCAAGAAATTGTTATTGATGAATTTAGGTCGATCGTACACATACAAACATGATCATATATCGATACAAATATTAATTCATAATAATCCACCCAAAACCTCGGGTTGAATGTAGGTACACAAGTGAAAATAAAGTCGAGGAATAAGCTACTTGATTTCTTGTTTTTTTCTTTCTTTATGACGAATGTTGTTTGCTGGGAATACATAATATATAAACATTTCTTTTCCTTTTTTAAAAATATGGTAATACTTTGGATTCTTTTGGTTCGTAAGGTAAGAGGACAGGAAATTTCCGCCTTGAAAAAATAATAATAAAAAAAAAAAAAAAGTAAAAGAAAAAACAAAAAATACTTTTCTTTCGTTGTTTGTGCATGCTGAATCTCAGCATTGGAAAGAATCGTTTTCCAGCACAGTGCCCATCATTCTCTTGCTGGGCGATTTTAACTCCACCTGTTGTAAAAGAAAGAAGATACATTCGATTAGAAAAGTATATGAAAAGAAGAAATCAAAATAAAAGAATCTTGTAATACTTTGTACAACAGTTGCGTTCGCCAATGTCTGGCCAACATTTCCAGTTCTGATAAATAGGCCAAAGTTTTGGCCGAATCCAGTGAATCGTTCAAATCAACAGACGGAAGCGGCGGAGGTGGTGGCGGTGGTGGCGGTGGGGGCTGTGGCGGAGGCTGCTGCTGTTGCCGGTTGCTACTATTTGACCGACTCCTGGTCCGCCTGGATGAATCACGCTCATTGGTGTGATGCGACGGATTTGCGGAATAAAATTCGTCGTAGTTATGCTGATTGTTGTTGTTGTTGTAATGCGACTCACGATGAACAGGCACGACATCGCCCGATGGTACAGCTATGTGGTGACGAGAGTCAAGCACCTGGAGTAAATCAAGTTTGCGTTGAATCTCCGACATCGCCAAATACATGGAAGTTGATCGACTTAAACTCGATCCGGATGGATAATGATGCTGTTGAGTCACGCCTGCAATACTGACATTGTTGTTGCTGACACTGCTGGAGCGGCGTGACGAGCCCGAAGGCGACGTGTAGCGCTGATGAGAATTGCTGCGAAGAGCTGGACGTGGGATACTCATCACGCCCAACGGTGGCAGATGGTTACCCAAAAGGGAGCTGGCATTGAGCCACTCGTTACTATAAACGGCCTTTCTTCCGGCTTGTGACATGTGATGAAACGAAACGGATCTGCTGACTGGTTTCGACTGGATGCTCACCTGGAAACTCTGATCCGGCGTTGTTGATGTCGACTCGTTGTGACCAGTTGGTGTCCCGCGCTCCGAACGCTTTCGAGGAATTGCGTAAGTAACATCAGTGATTCGTGGCTGGAATTCTTTATTATTATTATTTTTACTATTGTTATTGGCCACTGTTGGATTAGGATCGATCTGAATGACCGTCACGTTGACAGGAGCGGCCGTCGATGTTCCTGGAGCCGATGATTCTTGGTGATTTTGTTGACCGCTACCAATTGTCGGCTCTGGCGTCGGAGATTTGGATTCAGTTCCACGCGGAGAACTGTAGCCGGAAGAAGATTCTACCGGAGATATTTGGGGCATAGTAGCCGTTTCAGTGGTCACCTGACTGCTGGATCCCCCACTTGGTTTGACTATGGTATTGGAGCTTTGATATTGTTGATGTTGCTGCAGCGCTAAACGTTTCATACGTTGCTGGCCCTGACCAACTGGTGACGATCCAAAGTTGTTGTGGTTGTTACCACTGGTGGGCTTTAAAACAGAAAGCTCGGTCTGCGTCGAACTAGAAACGCGTTTGACATTGGTGTTGTTCCGCACCGGATGAGGACGTTGGACAGAAGGAGCTGGCGGAGTCGATGTCCTTGCCGGACTTGACTGCATTGTGCGGAAGCTCTCCACCCGAAGGATGATCCTGTCGCTACTACGGACCTGATGGCGAACAGCTGGCAACCTTGCAGGAGGTGCTTCTTCATCATCCTCATCATCATCTTCTTGTTGCATCACATCCGCTTCGATGGTGGTCTGCATTCCGTTCTCAACTTTAGTCGATCGAAGTCACCAGTCAAATTTAGACCAAAAAAAAATGAATGAATAATTGATTATGACAATAAAGTGAAAACATGACGGGAATACTGAAAACAACTCGGACTATCAAAAGGATCTTGTGCCTAACACTAGCTAGATATGGATGAATCGGTCAACTACCTAGACAATGGTTTGTTGGGTTGTGACAGCTGAGATAGGTTAGGCAAAAACACATTACACCAAACAAATTAGCAAGTTATTACTTACCAGACATTATGAGATGTGAACAGCTATGCAAAGACGCAGAATGATTCATGTAAAAGGATAGAGTTGGCTGGCAAGTTCATCGACACTGAAAATGAAAAAAGAAACAAACCATTAGTCAAACAGAAAGGCTCACACCCATGGAGAATGGAAAATTTACTGGTTGCAAATTTAACATGGCAGCTGATGAATGAATGCAATGTCTGGATTCACACACATATTGATAAAACTTTCCATTCATCCAGGCAAGTTGTTCAAAAATATTCTAGTCCTTTAACTAAAAATGGCACTTGAAACCAGTTGGAGAAACGCCGATCTGGTTCGTTTCTCTAGTGTGCGTATCTAACGGGCTCGGTTGAAATATTCCATACGAATAAGCAGGCAGCAGCACACCACACCACCTCCCCCCCCCCTCTGAAACTCACTTGCACAGGTCAAAATGGCGACGAGACTATTTGTCGTCAAAACTCATCAACAAAATTAACAATCTTGCCTCCTCGCGAGAGGCTTTCAAAAGTACACCAAATAATCCAAGGGCCGGAGAAGTCGGAATCTTGATGACGAATCGACGCAAGGATGATGATAACTTCTCCTCCCGACTTGTAACTTTTATTAAATGACGCGATGGTTAAAGAGTGGAATCGAGTTCTCTGATGCTGCTGCTTGTCTACACTCTACACACACGCTCACTCGGAACACAAAAACTTCGGCGAGACCAAAAATTCACATAGTCTGGGCACTGCGTGGTTGCACACGAGAACGCGACGGCATACGGCGAAACTTCGTTTGTCTTTGTTTCTTCACTTTGGCGTACAATGTAGTCTTCGGTACCTTGTACTTTATAGAGGCCTGCCATACGTTCATCACGCCATTATTGACAGCCTCAATGGCCGGCGTGATGTCGTATGGATGTGTCGCGATATTCAATTTCTTGAGAGTGTAGTATAATGTGCTGCTTGGCACATTATACTCTTTGGAGGCCTGCAAGGCGTTCATCACGCCACTTTTGATAGCTGCAAGGGCCGGCGTGATGTTACTATTAGTGCCTCCTCTTGCCTGACGATCTGGAACGGGAGTTTCAGCTTCACTAGAGAATGATCCTCGACTATGACGACTGCCACCATGTCCGCGATTGTTTCGTTTCCTGGAAGGTGGAACCACTGCCGTTTGCTGCTGAACGTTCGGTGCATTGCCAGGTCCACGGAGCATAAAAACGGGTCCAGTCGGACCGTTGAGCTCACCAGGAGCGCGAACTCGAGAAACTTGAATTGGAGTGACAAAACCTCCTCCTAATTGTTGTTGCTGCTGCTGCTGTTGGTTGGGCATAGATAATTGTTGTTGCGATAACGCTCTGACTAGAGCTGCTGGACCGCCAGTGGCGACTGGAGGCATCAAAGTGCCAGGATTGGTTGCGCAGGCAGTCGTTGCATTGTTGTTGCTGTTCAAATTGAAACTAACAGCCATGGAATGTTGTTGTTGTTGCTGCTGCTGTTGAATTTTCCTGTCCGAATTTTCAATTATCCAACCTCGGCAGTTAGCAGCTTCACAGTAGCAGCGCTGGGCTTCTTTACCGTAACGCTGAAAATGGTAATCGAAGGTAACTTCGTCTCCAGATTTGAGACTTTTGCGTGCAAATAATCCAACTCGGAGATCTCCATTTACGGTCCATTTTTGTGTAACAGCGTTCGGATCGCAGCTGTGGTTAATAAATCGCGATACATTGCCCTGTTGTGTAGCATCGATAATGGCGTCCGACTTTAGAGCCATAAAATAGTAATGTTTATTTTTTTCGCGAGCGTAATCTTTAGCGCGACGATGAAACTCTTGAGGATGGATTACTTCACCGACGTATTCAATAAGGAAATCCCCCCTGTTTGGCAAAAAAACTCTTGTTAGTTGGATAGAAAATTAACGTTCTGATGTATGAGCTCAAAAACTTACGGATCCATGTCCTGTAAAGCACGAAGTCCCAATCCTTTCTTCTCTGTGTTGAATACCTCAATTTTCCCGTATTGCCTTTTCTGAAAACGTTTATTTGTGCACCGAGTTCCCAAAAAAAAAACGAAAACTCGTTCGAGGCGATTTTCATCCAGAATTTTGATTCCACGCCTACGTGGAGCCACCAACCGTACGTTTTTCATTTTCTTGCTAGTTCAACGTTAAATTATTTTGGATTGTAAAATTGATTGAGTGGATTTTCGATCTATTTTATTTTATAAATCTCGTGAGTTGGTTGATGTAGTATAGTGACACATTGTTTTTTATTCGATGCCTTCATTCGGAAGTTTTTGTTGTTTTTTTCCTGATTCGTTTGATGACGCTTTAGTTAGTGATTCCTAGTTAGATTAGAAGTAAAATTTCTACAAGCTGATTGTCTTGCTCATCTGATTGATTGAATTGATTTTCGATTCGATTTTTTATTCTAAGAATAAGCAGGCCTAATTGTAATTAATTGTTAATAGTTGTTGTTTTGTTGAGTCGCATGGCTCGTATGGAGCTGCAAGAAACGCTGCTAAAGTCGGGCGATTTTCAACTTCTGTACACACATGTAAGTAAATGTAATACCGTAAATGTAAAACCTTTTTATTTTCCATTGCTTACCTTTTTTTCGTTGCAGAAATCTTGGGACGACGATACGTTGGTTCCGGTGCTGGAGCAGAAAGTGTGCGGTACAAAAACTTGGTCTGCAAGAGGCAAGATTCGTCGTGGGACACCACCGAAAGCAAAGATGTAAGTAGTTGGAACTGGAGGTTCCTGCTGAAATGTGAAAAAAGTTCAATGTTTCTCAAAATTCTATTTTCAGGAGGCACCTCCAGTTCCCACCAAATGGGATGGGAGAACAAAGTATCCGAAGAGCCCACCAACATATGTTGCAGTAGAAGGAGATGACTGGGGGTGGCGCGAAGGAGAAATTGAGCAAGACCTGCCTGAGTTGGATAAAGAGAGTAAGGAAGAAGAAGATCTCTTGACTTTTGTTTTGCTTCGTTTGACTTTCCAAATTTTAATTTTTTGTTAACGCACTGCCTTCGTTGATTTGTTTTGTTTTTTTTCAGCATTTCTGGTGTGTTTGAGTGTGCACTGATTTCATTTGGCACTGCTTTGCCACTATATTTCTCCATTTGTCTCTCTCTCTCTTTTGGTTGCGGGTTCGCTTTCAAACATTGCAAAAATCATTGCTAGCGTACGGTTTTTAATTTTTTGTGCTTTTCATGTCCAACAAATGTCTTTGCCGCTGTCTTCGTGCGTTTTTGGTTTGCTGCTGGGCGATCCGACCCGGCTTAATGCGCGTGATGTCAAACATCCTCACGAGCGTTACTACGATCCGGCAGAAGTCTGCCATTTCAATCAGGCACAATACAAAACATTGTTTTCGAGATTCAATTTTAGAAAAAATGTTAAAACCGCCTTTACCAGTGGGACAAAACCTCTCATCATTAGTAACATTCCCTTAAACCCACAATTTTACCAACAATCCATTGAAACATAAAATTTTGCAAAGAAGGCTATGGGACACCAACTCGGTTAATCTAGTTTTACCCTCTAACCTTCCTTATGTCGTCTTCATCATTGTTCATTCAGTTTATAATTGCCACTTATTTCCGTCAAAGATCTAGAGGAACTTGAGCCTAGTCTTGCTACTAAGGATTTGCATTTAAGACATTTCTAAACAAAAATTAGTCTTTTCATTCAACGACTATTGCTAATTATTGTTGGTCAAAGATTAGAGATCTGACTCTTTTGGACTAGACGGGAAATTGAAGAAAAGTATAAGTAATATCTTGACGTTACTGGAAGTGATCTTTGGCAACATCATACCTTTTGTGGTATTGAAAGTAAGGCAGGAGAAAAATAGTTGGAAAATTCAAAGATTACAGTTACAAATCTATCAATGCATTGAAAATATAGTAGGTATCATTGTATCAATGTCAAATATGTACTCTGCGCAACCGACGGGCGTGCTCAGAACTACAATTCTAGTCTTCTAGTTTTGGAGGCCAAGAAATTATCGGTCCGTTAGATTTGGAGGCTGATTTACGCTAGACGTTGCTCAGGTTTCAATTTTGCCAACGCGGGTTCGCATGAAGAGTTTTTAAAGAAATCTGGCAAAAAGCGTTAGTTCTGAGCACGTTCGTAGGACTATGACTTTCGTCCATTGAGTCTCCCTGGCTCCCCCTATCTGAGTCCAATTTTTGTTTATCTCTGGCTACGGCCATACCCTACTGTATATTAGGAAGCCCAAAGGAAGGATATCTCTCGCGTGTTGGAAAAGTGAAGCCTACTTTGCTCACCTTACCTCCGATTTCCCATCCTCCAAGTAGACCCACGGGAGCCATCTGGTGATCAAAATAATGACACCTCAGGGTGAAAGTTAAATAAAAAGAGGGGCTCTTTCTATTCTGGCGGCAAAAAGCAACGCCCTCTATCTTACAATCTCATTCCCTTCCTTCGCGAATGAAATCATATCGATAGAAACGTAAACAAATCCGTGTTTTCAAATATCGCCACTAGACGATAAATTGGCTCCCGTGGGTCTACTTAGGGCGGAGCCAAATAAGAGGAAGGGAACCCAAATTGGCTTCCAAAAAAAGCCCAAACCTTTCGGCTTCCTTATATACAGTAGGCTATGCTTTCCTATTATATCGTGGTTCTTCGGAAGGGACTTGGGAGATGCGACCATTCCTACTACGTACTACGGGTAATCCTTGATAGATGGCGTTGAAATGACGATACAAAGGAATATTTTTTAAAAACTGAAAAAAAGGTCTCACATTCCGTTCTCATCTTCGGCTATTTGAATGAAATTGTGACATGGAATGGAAGTTAATGTTACGAGCCAAGGTAGCAAAGAGAGATAGCTGCATGGCATCAGAACTGTCCTTTTATTATATTGTCGTATAGACGCACAAAATAACAAAATTTAAATTTGTTGAAGGCAATAGGTGCAAATAGTACTGGTCGTCATGGAGAGCTCTGTTGGCAGTGTGCCGACTGTGGCATGACATTCCCCTCGTTTTAATTCGATACACAAATGAAAGTCTTGCTTTAAACACCAAAAGTTGCGACAAATTTCACTCGAAATTTCAAACATGTCGCTTTCTGGCTCTCTTGTTCTCTCGCATTCTCACGCAATTATCTTTCTCGTGTTTCTTGTTCACCGTAACACACAACGCTACATAGGCCTAATACAGCGATATATCCTAGATGTTATGGCATCACACGTTGATATCACATCTGCCAAGTCAATGTTAATCTACAGCTGCAAATCTACACACGAATAGAAAGGTTATACATAAAATTTAATAACGTTTCTCAAAACTAAGTTACAAAATTTACTGATTTCTATTAGATACTGTAGGGCATATCTTGCCAGATGCATTAGTCCAAAATAAAAGGAACTGATACAAATATTATGAAGAACTAACAATTTGTATCTTATGGAATCGCAGTGCTTTTGAATGACATAAAAGATAGCCTACTGCAATGAATTTTTTTGCGTAATTCACTACACTATAAGAGGACCATAAAGAAGGAACTACATATACAATACATAAACTTAATAGCAGACAATCAAAACATAACCTTGAACTCGTTATACTGTCTTGCTAATTGTTAAAGAGAATCTTTTTATTGCGGAAGTATGGACTAAAACTTTACGTGCGTGTCTGTGTGTTGCTGAACGGTGTTGAACTTTCACCGCCTCCACCCGCTGCCACCGACGCGCCGCCGAAAAGCAGGCGATGAACAAACAGGGATGCACTGGGGCAATCCAAGCGCAACTCAACCAACGGCGTTCATCCATTCACTCACATTTTACATACGTTGCGCTACAGCGTAGACTATAGGCTACACCATACGTATACAGTATACTACTATGCCACGCTTATGTATTTTTTAATATACAATCCTAACTGATGAGTGTGACCGACATTTTGCCTCGTAAAAACCTTGCAGCGAACTATAGTCAACATGTGTATAGACGCCAAGTCGCCAGTTTTACTCCACCAATGACGTTAGGCGGTTTGAATAACGCGTAACGTTTGTACAATATTATGTTATACGCCTCTCAGAGACAGCAATGCTGCGCGGCATTAGTGCATCCGCGGATGCACTTTGAGTTGTTTATACGCACCGGAATTTCCGTGGCCCCCCATCTACTATACACTTAATAAGTATAGCACAACACCAGCTTTCAAGAGAATACATACTTTGCTGCGCTCTCTCTACGGTCAAGAGTTTTAAATTAGAAGATTAGTAGCGCGTAGCAGTTCATCGATTGTTTTTCTCGAGGTTTTTCTATTGTGCGTGTGGACCTGTGAGGGAAAGGAAAAGGGGAGACCGGCAATCTGTCAAAAATGATTAATTTTCAATCAAACTCAGTCGAATTTATAGTTTAGTACTTTACCAAGTACTTTACGCATGTAATATTGTGTAAAGTGTCTTTTTAAATACACACGATTGGATTGCTGGACTATGGCTACATTCTTAATTTCACACTGTATGCCACTTTTATTTAAAATCTTAGCCAGTATTTAAGAGAGAAATATAAAATTTTAAATATAGTATAACGCGAGACTTAGATATCCAGGAAACGTCAAGCTTGATGGGATTGATATATTTAGTGAATACGAGGTTACATAAAAAACCTTAATAAGCTAAAGTATTCATTCGCATTACGCTAAATTGCGGATAGGGTTTTCCCTTGTTTGACTGTGTTATTTTTCCCCTAAAGATAATAATATTTCTTGTTGATGTAACGAGTTTCATTTTTCTTTACTGCCAGAATAATGATATTATAAAAGAGAACTATTCAAGAAACGAAAAGGTATGAAAGATCGGCTGATTTCCATTTCCAATCCCTAATAAAATACGGTACATTTCTTTTTTTTCCTTAAAAAATATTTACTAATGATAAAAGAACACAAGAAGGGTGAGTGTTCTTTTTCTCGATTTTCTTTTATGGAATCACTGAGGCGATAATACCAAGAATGTTTCGTATTCCGAACTTTAAATCGAATGTCGACGACGATATCAACAAAATGAACAAATATGAAGAAGACAATGGAAACGAAAATAGAGGCAAGCCTGAAACAGGCGTTTATTACAGAGTCAATAAATATTCAAGTAATTCAATATAACGCGGTTAGAGACACTTTTTCTCAGGGAAATGTTTATTTAGCGTCCCTCTCATAACTTATAACAATTCCCGAACAAGACAAAAGTTGATTGGAAGGTTTTTCTTTCGTTCCGTCTCCCTCCTCTTTTTGCCTCATTTTCTGTCACTAAACGGACGACGGTGCGACCTTCCGCACGCGCAATAATACCTTTAAATATAGTGCGCAACGAAACAAGGGTGGTTTAGCGGGTGGAGGCGTGTAGGAGTGGCGCGGCGTGTTATCAACGAATGAAATACGACGGATTGGCCTGTCAGCCAACTGAATTTCATTTGACAGTGTTTTATGTGTGTTTTGTCTATCGCGCCCACAGGAAGGACAACACTGCTGAGCAAAGTGATCATATATATATATGGTATATATAATATACAGTATATTATATCGACGTAAAGCATTGAGAGTGTGGATCTCGGGGGCGTGTCCGGCACGTCTAAATATCTCCCATCCCCCCCCCGTCTCTCTTTTTCTAACTCGACAGGAACCAAAACAAAAAAGAAACTCGATTTATAATGGAGAGTAAAAAATAAGGAACGAGAGAATGAGAGAAGAGCGTGTAACTTATTAAAGCGTAGCCCCCGTTGACTGCCTGTGATCTCGACAGCTCGACATGTATAGCAGCTTGTGTAGCGCCTACCTGTCAGGGCGCTACAAGTACAGCACAGCGCTACATAGCAGCAATAACATCAGCAGAGTACAGGGTACACAACAAACATGAAAAACAAAAGGAGAACAGACCGCCGGTAATACATAAAAATAGCTGTTGCTAATGTTGATGACGCTCGTCACATCAAGAGTTGGTTTTTCTCTCAACTACAACCGTTATGCGTAGCACAAACCAGCCGGAAGTTGTTACAGAAGCTCGACTTACTCGAGTAATTAAAACTGGAAAGGGATGAAAAAAAAAGATAAAGAAACCGAGAGGTAAATAAATAAAAGACCGTAGTCTAGAAACAAAGCGGTAGCTCGCAATATACGAGATGATACATATAAGATATCCATCCATAATTAAATAACAGGAAAACAAAAGATTGGCTCTCTCTAACTAATGCAATAAGTTGAATGCGTGGCGTAACGCATCCTGCTCGGTAGTGATGAAAGTTAATGCGCTTTCCGTACTTGCATTTATGTTGTTGTCTATTGTCGTGGGAAGAGTCGATGTTTTTCGTACGTGTGTAATCATAATAGCACGACGTCACGATGATGAACGATACGGGACAGGTTGGTCGGCTGAGTGCGTCCCTATCGTCATCGCGTGTCGCATTGACATTCCTTTTTTGCTATTTCTCGGGACAACAACAACAACGTCGCATCGTCCACAATCAGCCAGTTTCATCATTTGCTGGTCCTCTTTCTTCTTCTTCTTCTTTATTCTCTTCTTCGTCTTTCTCTGGCTGATGGTGCAAAGTGAGTGAGAGAGAGAAAAAGTGAGGTACGGGTATAAGGGTCTCTTCAAAAAAACCGCCCGCTGGGACGCTTGAACTCCGGCTGACTTGTCACACTTTTTTTAAAATGGTCATCGGGAGGGGGTAGATGCATGTATACATCAACGTGTGGCATAGTCTATGAGGGTTATATGGTCAAAAAAAGGGAAAATATAAACACATGTACGCTATTATTATATCCATCTAAATATAAATAAAATAAATAAAAGAATGCCTTCGAGAAACGGATAGAATGATGGAATAACTATCGATAGTCTAAAAGGAGCTCCTCCTGCTGATCTAACCTTTGACCCGGGGGTCTCCCGTCTAAACGAATAACAACAGCTGCTGCTTCATATGCTAATGAGTTCCTGGGCAATAAGCAAAGACGCAAAAGAAAAAAAAGGCTGTGCACAGCACTATAGAAGAGATAGAGACGATCGTGGGGGCGTTTTCATTCCTGACCTCCCGGACCGACTGTTGCTGCTGTTGGGCTTAGTTTTTGGTGGTGGTCCGCATCGGCCGGCCATTCACCCATCATATACGCACGCATTTTCCCATATGCGCATATAGAGCCCATAGCCTAGAGTATAGCTGCTGCTGCCTATATAGCCTACTCACAGGACGGCATATATATGTGCATATTATACTACCTTCGCCATCGTGTGACAATCCAAATATTTTTGTCCATTTTTTTCGCTGGCCTTTCTTTTATGGAGAATCCAGGTTCCTGTTAGGAGAGTGCTGGACCGACCGCTGGTGCCCGGCAATTTGTTATTTGATGGCTAAGTTTGATACCGATAACCTGGCGTTGTTGGGGGTGGTGACTCGACACATGTGAGTGCGTGTTTGTGTGTGTGAGTTGATCCCAAGCAGCGCAGGACGAGGCAGGCAGCCCCCTCTCCTCATACCGTTTTCTGGTTCTTTTTTTCACACACGAGTCAGCAGAGGGACAGAGGCCGAGCCTCAGAACAGGACACTGTGCAGTGACTGCATGAGGCTGATTGCTACCGAGATTGCAGTGACATTCCACAGGATCATGAATAGCTTATAGGTTTATATCGGGCCAGCTGTGTATATGCAAGGCCGGTGATTTGTTGTGTGGCAACCCCTGAGAGAGTCGAACGATTTCCTTGTGCGGCTTCCCTATCACTATACAATGACAATGACAGTTTTGCCTTATTGTATATATTTTTAAATATTTTAAACATTTCGATAAATCTTTGGCCAAAAATTGTTTTTTTTTTTCTTCTTTCTCTTCATTTTTTATTTCTTTTCCATTCCGTCCCGCAGCGGATTATATGGCAGCATCAGCAGCAGCAAATAATCAAACGGGTCCTCAAAAATAAAATGTCAAGTCGTTTGAATAACTACCACACAAACCCGATTTCCAAACCATTGAAAGAGAAAGAAAATACGAGCCACAGACGACACAATCGAAGTTGGCAAGTCCTAAAATCACATTCGATAAATATACAGTATATTTTTTTTAATGATAAAGAAAGAGAAAAAGTGTTCAACGAATAAATCGAATAAGGACTTGGTAGAACCATAAGGAGACTTACAATGTCTATATATAAGGCTCAGCACGCGTCTTATCCCGTTAAGAAACCCCGTCAAATTTACTTTTAAAAAAAATAATTTTTATACGCTCAGTAAAAAAATAGTCAAATAAATATGGTAGGTCACTGTGAGGTACGAAGTATACAAGTCGAGTTTACTCAAGATGACGAATGAGCCACCGATGATGAAGGTTGAAAGTGTCCCGCGTCGTGCGATAAGCCCACAGCAAAAGTGAAAGAAATGAGAAAATATAAAAGAAAATGACAGACAGAAGAAAACACGAAATGCTAATGGGCGTCAAGTGATAGTCATCATCAACCAATCGTATACGTATATACTACGTGCACGTCTGGAATATATTATCGCTTTAAACTGACGGCAAAAACCATCATACATCCCCACAAAAAGATTACGTACGTAGACTATAGCTAAGGTAACGTAGTACATTGTAGTCTTGTATAATAATAACAGATAGATGGAGATGGAGAGAGTGTAGCCCCTGAGAGCTGAGAGACACTTGGGTGGCATCGATGGGAAGGCAACGGAGAGGTTGGCACCACTAGATAGACTCAATATACAAGCCATATGCATATTGTATTTGTATAAATCAGTTCTATACGTATTTAGAAAGAAGAGAATAGCTACATGCAGGAAAGTTTTGCCAATTGTTTGTGACTTGTCAGTGGGGTTCAGGAGCGAAAGCAGTAGGAGTCAACAGCAGGAGCAAGTAGGGAGGGAGGGAGGGAGAGAGACAGGGGGGCAAAAACCCTCAGCTGGATGTGTCACAAGGTGCGGTTTGGTGATCAGCCCACCGTGACAACCCAATGAAGCCAACGTCACTCTCACATCTCTCCCTCTTCTTCTTCTCCTTTTTCTTATTCTTTTCTCTTTGCTATCAATATACTACTTCGTATATATATTCAGTATTATCATGTTGTTTTTTTACCCTGCTGTGTGTTGTCCTCCTCCTGGGTCTCTCCTGGTCCTTGTGTTAGTACTAGTCGATATCGTTTTCTTATCTCTTTATTTCCATCCAAACACATAACAGTAGGGGTTCAAATGCTGATGGCTGATTTCTTTTATTTTCTTTCTCCTTTTTAGTTTTTTTTCCTCTCTCTCTCCTATAGTCTCCTTCTTCTCTCTTTCTTTCTATTGGCTGATGTTGTGTATAATATCCACTTTATTCTTCTGATCTTCTCATTGCCTCGCTGACTGTCTCTCGTTTAAAATGCCATTTTTTGGGAAGGGGGGCAATTGTTATTACGGGCTTCTTTCATTGGGGGTGAAATTGTTCCATACAATTCGAATGCTGTACATATGCAGTAGTGGCATACACGGTCGATGGAGCCCAGCGGGAAATGACCAGCCGCCAGTTCATACAGACTAAAGTACTGAACTACTTAGAACTCCTAGTCTGTCTGTCTATCTCATAATACTTGCAGTGTATGAGCATCTGTCCCACTACACTGTTTTGCACCCGCAGTATTTATTGTATTGGGTCCGTATTCTTTTGGAAACTTGCCTTTTCATAGGGCATTTTACTCTTATAACAACTGTGAGATTAGCCAATTACTTTTGTTAAAAGGGGCGCCAGCTCGTCGTTCAGCAGAAGTCTTTAGAGTATCATCAGATGTCGGCTGGGTGCGCGCTATTTCAACGAAATGGATACCGATACACATAGATACCCTCAATCTATATAGGCCTAGTGTGCTCGGTTTTTTTTCTTTTACTGTACATAGAGTGGAATGAAATAGATATACTATAGCCTATATGTGTATACAGATAGACAGATAGATATGTTTTGTTTGGGGGTATTTTCTTTCTTTCTCTCCTATTTTATGTAATAATAGAGAAGGAGAAAGAAGAACTCTTAGGCTCTGTCTGCTCCTCAAGGGTTGAATGGCTTTAAGAGGAGGTGTTCTATTCTTTTCTCGTATAGCCAAGGGTGGTCGTTCTTTTATCTCTCTCAAAGTCTCAACCATTTTGCTCTTTTTCTCTTTCTTTCTTTATTAAAAAGAAACTTGAACAGTTCAAGTCTCGCGGTTTCTTTTTCTCTGACTACAAGTCGGTCGGTTAAACGGCATAACCGTTTCCAGGGTAGAGTCTATTAGGCCTCTCCCTACAGCCCGCCTTGTGTAAAAACAGAGCCGAATGAGACGGAGCCACAGAAGAATTGGAGGGGGGGCATTATGCGGCACTGAGTTAAAGATGGGCAGATGTTGATCGTGACGACTCGTTTAAACTGCGGCCTTTTTAGCGCACAGGCATCACGTCGTTGAATCGTGAAATCGACCCACTACCAACCACCAAATGAAACCGCCGTTAAAAGAAGTTTGGAAGAAAGAAAAAATGGCCGCGAAATTACACCGCTTCAATTATTAATGCCAAAATCTAAGGGATTTTTTTTCGGTTGTTTTGATATGTTTTTAAAGAAATTTAAAACCAAGTGAAACTGAATCTGACATTTTAAATTATAGCAAACTCCCTTTCCACGAAAGAGCTCCCACTGTGAGAAGAAAATAATCAAAAAGGGCGCCACCATCCTATCGCGAGTAACGAGTCATCCAGTGCCATAGTTTCTAGCTGACTCGTGGAAAATTCCATTTTCGTATTGAAACGACCAACTTATAGGCGTCTTTGCTATGTACAGCAAACGCTATACAGTGCCGTACAATATAGATTGGATCATGAAAATGGCAGGGCCGCATTTTCTAGTTGCCAATGTGCTATGACTTGACATTTCCAACCAGATGGTGTCCGTTTATACATACATGTACAAGTAGTATATACGTAAACATACTAGAAAGAGAGAAACTATGCCTTTATTTGTCCGTGACACACAGAAGTGAACAGTTCGCGTGTTACGATCGAGTCAGCAAGAAGACAGACAGAGGGGAGAGAGGTGACGTCTCGTCCCGGGAGAGTGAAAAAAGAGAGAGATCGCTTCGGTCGTTTGACTCTGTAGTACTACAAAGTTCTCTCTATAGGCCTAGATAGAATGAACAACCGAACAACCTCCTTGCACAACACGGCAGGGCACACTCCATTCATCTGCATCAGCTGGTCGTGTGCGACAGATGACAAGCCCGCACCCAAAAGTCCCTCACAAACCGCTTGCCCTCTCTATCTGAAATGTTTGGGCGCGTGTGTTACCTCCGTTTCAATCGAATTACATTTATCGACACAAAAGGGCAAGTTGGGAAAACAAAATCCATTAAGGAAATAATCAACAGAGGCACACAATTTCACACAATCGGCCGATATGTAGCTGATGGACATCGACTTGCTTGTGTTTAAGATTGATGAAAGTTCGCACTCGAGCAACCCCAAACAGATTTGATAGGAAATGAACAATCAAACAAAAATCTTGAAGTTGTTCCATGATATTACTGATACATTTTACATTATGGAATAAGACTATCTTACGTGTAAGAAAGTGTACAGCTATAGGTAGTTGTGCTTTACGTAACGGCACGTATCCATGTCTGCCGAAATGCTGATAGCGTGCGATAAAATTGCTAGATGTAGTACGTGTGAAACATTTGCGTTTCGTTTGATTATTAGCCCATTTAATAGCCTTTTGAAATAAGAAAAAGGTGAAATTCTTTTCTGCTTTTGTTGTGATGATGGCGCATCAAGAGACGGGCCAGATAAAGAAAAAGCGCCGAAAAGGAGAGCACGGCACGGAAATTCCGTGGCATCCAAAAGGGATGAAAAGGGAACGAAACAATCCAACACTCTATAAATCGAGCAGCTCGTTATAAATATAAATATAATTAATGGGAGCCCTTGCGTTGAAGAGATGCGAAGAGGTGAGAGAACAAGGAAGGGCTCAGTCGTTTCATTTCTCTATGCGACTTCAAACATGTTATATGTTTACGTATTTACGTACTACGTAGAGATGCAACAACAGAGAGCGAAAGGCGCCATCGGCTTCATTGCATGTCAAAGGAAGAAGACGGTTGCGGGCGGCACGTAAGAAACAAACCGAATAAGAAGAAGAACGAGAAAAAAAGGGGTCGAAAGGGCCAAGATTGTTGCTCATCTATCTGCCGTAAATTAAAATGCCGCAAGAGGAAAAAAAAAGAAACCAAAATAAAGCAACAGAATAATAATCTTTAAAACAAAACAAAAAAAAATGGTCTCACACCCGCTGACAAGTGGTTAAGTGTGAAGGGGGCCAGCCTTTGGCGGCTGTTGCGCGCGGCTATACGGCGGCAAGCGGCGGCAGCGGCGCATCTTATACATAAGACCACACCGCCGCGCCGCCAGTAATGAATTGCACCGGCATCATCAGAGCTGGCGAGATTTATGGATCAAATAAAACGTTGGCTAAAATAAAAGAAGGAAAATAAAAATAACAACAACAACAACAACAACAACTAGAAACAAAAAGAATTCTGTCTTCTTCTTCGAATTTGTACAGAAATTCTTTTAGCTGGTTGCTGACTGCTGTTTATATTAGGTAGACATTTTTGGGGGTCTTGGTCTATTCTTCATTTGAGAATGTCGAGGGATTGCTGGGCCATGTTTATATATAATCAGTGCATCATCGCGCGGTCCCAACCTCAATTAACGCAGCAGTCCTTGCCCGGCGGGGTATGACTATGCCGCAATATATACCTCATCTACGTATGTCTAAACACACACCTTTTGGCGGCGTAATGGAAGAGAATAAATCATCGGAGGCCGACAGCGGCGTGACAACACCAACCACTGACGTCATCACCGCGCTCTGATTTACTAATCGATTTTTTCAAGCTAGTCTTTTTCTCAAGTTTTTGGGGGGGGGGGGGGGGGGTTTCAAGATGTTTTTTTTTTTTTTTTTTTTTTTATTTTATTTTATTTCCCTCCTACTCCGCCTACTTTTCCACCCATTTCACTGGCCACCGGCTCTCTCTCTCACTCATCAGTTTTCTCAACCTCCCTCCATTTATGGCTCATTGATGGCTCATTGCCTTTTGCTTCAAAGAATATAAATCCATCCATCGACACAAAGTCGCCCCATGTAGGAATCGAGACCAAGCCTCGAAATGTAAACGGAATAAAACCAAAAAACGATACACACAGTTCAAATGTTGCAAGCAGCGCACTTTCTGGTTTGATAGTTTGGATGTGTTTAATTTTTTCCTTTTTTCCTCTTTCTCTTTTTGTTTTTTCTCTGTCTTATTCTCTTAATAGCTTGCTTCTAGCTGGTGTGTGCGCAACACATACCTACTAATTTGAACAAGCCGCTAACCCGTCATTTGATGAACCGCGCGCTGCCACGGTGCCAAACGGACAAGTGTAAAACGGGTTTCCAATCTTTTCATCTTTTCTCGTAAGTTTTGTTTTCTTTTTTTCATATGTATTAGACCGATGTTAATACACCAGTGAAAGAGGCGGAGACGGAGGAGGTGGTAGACACAAGTACTTATACACCATAATACCTTCTGCTTGTGACGTGTTGCCTGTAATTTGTTTTCTTATTTTCCCAGTTTTTCTATCGGGCGCGATTAGCTGCCAAGTCCTTCGTTTTCCCCCTTCACATTTGAAGAGATACTGTCTAACAAATGTTTTTAAAAACAGTGTTGGGCAACGCATTGAAAAAACAAATCTAAATAATAAAAGAAAAGTGAGAAAAAAGTTTACATGTTGTTACGTCCTTGTTCATTTCAACAGAAAACACCTAGCCACTACGGCACTACGCACTACGGAATATTGCAGGCAGAAGCAGCAGCAACAGCAGCCAGTGATGGAATGTAACAGGTAGATAAAAAGAGATAGCCTCGGGTCTGTCGGGTGGGAAAAAGACAAGGAGAATCCCCCAAAAAACAAAATAGGAAAAAATAAAGAAGAAGTGCATCGGCAAAGTACAACACGATGAAAATTACAGGACTGGGCGTCATCACTTCACCACACCTCAACTGGCGCAACTATCGTCGACAGGCCGTTTTCCGTTTTTTATACGCAATCTAGCCTATATAGAGGCACCGGCATTATTGTGCGCTATTAACTAACGAAACAGCAGAGTTTGGGGTGAGGTTGAAAAAAGGGGGGGGGGGGGGGGGAAGCGATTGTTGTAGTAGATGGAAAGGTGATGTGCTTGGGGGGATTTCAATTTGTCTGTTCACCTGCTAATGACAAGGTAACACACACACACATACACAATGCCACTAATGCACGGCAGTCAGTTATCTTATCCAAAAGGGGGATTAGTTGCTTGCCGGTTTGCCGGTTTTTTGGTTTGTGGCCGAGATCCACGCCCACTGTTATTTCATTCCCTCGTTCTTGCTGCCTTTTTTTTTTGTTTTTTTTTTTTCTTTCGTTTTCCCGAGTCGCACCTTCCGTTCCTCAATCCTTCCAGTCAAGTTTGTTGTTTCGTCTATCGGCCGGTACCACCTATAATCACAGGGCGCTTCGCACGGGGCATCAGCCGCGGCCATCCAATCAACCCTTCGCCATTGCGTCGCTGATTATCGATCGTTACAGATATAAACAACCCGTTGTGTCTGTGCCTTATTACCACATGTTCGGCCCTTCTTCTTCCCATTTTCATTCCTCCTCCCCTCATCTACTTTCTTTCTGCTCAATTTCAACCGTCTCATTTCCCTATTTGGTTAAATTGATTCCTGTACACCAAGCTATACAAGAACTTACACACATAACACACAGCCCCATTGAATTGGGTTTGGCGTCTATCTTCCTTGTTTTTTTTAAGTAGTAGAGGCGTTTGAATTTTTTCCCGAGGAAACAAAATATACGACTCCAATCGGCCGATGATCTAGCGGCCCGTAGCGAGTACAGCTCGTAGAGTCCGCGTTCAATCGTTCCATGACGACGGCCATCTACAGACGATCGACGGAAATGACGGGATGGAATAAATGAGCCACAATTTATTTATTTTCTCTCAAAAAAGAAAATGGAAAAAGAAAAGAGAAAGAGAAGGAACGATGTGAACCCCTAGTTGAATGAATATACCGTAAATCAGCGCTAGTTTAGTGCCTGCAGTTGACTGCGATGATATGACACAGCCAAGAAGAGAAGGAGGAAAGAAAAGAAAAAGAAAATAAAGGGGAAAAGAATAAAACATTGCTTGTTTGTTTTGTGGTATGGTATCCCATCAGACGAGAAACGGGCACACGCCATCAGCTCCGTGTAAAATATATAGATGCACGCGGACACAGGACATAGTCACACACACAGTCCACGGCGTACAGTTTTCCTGTTTTCTTGTCCTATAGGAAAATGTTGAGTCAAAAGAGAATGAAGAGAAAGAATGAAGAGAGGCCTGTACTGTACTGGACGACAAATGTTTAAAAATACTAGGCAATTCCAGCCGTGTGTGTGACTATATCTGCCGTGCATCAGCAGTTCCAGGTATAATATACACACACCTATAGAGAAAAGGAGAGAAAGGATATACAATAATAATACCCAACAGTTGTATATGTATAAACAAATAGCCTTTTTGGTGTTTCTTCTTCTTCTTTTATTTTTTAAGTTTCTTTTTCTATACCTTTTTCTTTCCCAACTGGGATATATATTGCCTTGGAGCGTGTCACATCAGCGAGTGGGCTTGACACTTCAGCAGGCATCAGACCTTCTTCTTCTTCTTCTTCTTTTTTCCCGTTTGCATTTTCTTCTTCTTCTTTTTTTGTTGTTGTCGTCCTTTTCACGGCGTGAGACCACGCGCCATCAGCATATTGGTTTCGACGGAATATAAGACGATACGCTCGCTATCTATATAATATGCGACACGCTGTGTGTGTGTGTATGCCTGTTTTTGGATGGGTCATTTGATTTATTCACGTCATTTCTAGCAACAGATTGAAGTCGGACTATCTATCCATCATCCAGCCGGGTAGAATATGTCCCCTCCATCACAATAGAATGAGTGTGTATTAACATTGACAAGGTATAACTTTTTTTTTTCTCTCTCTCTCTCTCTCGTTCCAAGATGATATCGCTACAAAATGTCATCGTTCCGACCTCACAAGAGATTCTTATCTGAATGACTTGAAGAGTCTGTAGGTTGCTGTTATAGCCGGAATCGGAGACGAAGGGATCGATAAATGTGAGAGGGGAAACAAAATCTGTCAAGACTTTTGTTTTCATCGTTTTGATTCTATTCATCGTTTGTTATTTGTCGCGGTTGTCTCTTACGAGCACAGCGCAAGACAAACAGGTAAAACATTTAGTTTTTTATATTCTGAATTTGTCTCATTCTCACATTGGGTTTTCTTTTGGATTCTATACGAATATACGATTGATAAATACCTTTCTATTTCAACTATTTATATGGTCATCGTATATAGACACTTGGACAGATGAGCCAGGAGTTGAGGTGTCAAACCTGAACCCATACAGTCATATATAACAGTCAAAGAAAAAAGAATTTTTTCTTTAAAGGGAAAAAACTACCCTCATCAGTCTGACCAGCAGCGGTCCAGCCAGTGCTATCAGGTATACGCAGGCCCCACTCTATTGGGATGTAATAATTGACATTGTGAGCAGCAGCCAGTCAAAAGCTCTCCCAACAATTCCAACAGCAGCAACAGTAGACGATACCTTCATACTGCTGTGCAGCAGCCTGTGCTTCGTATTGACTATTCAAAAGGCTTCGCTGTTGGTTGTCCAACAATTTTCTTCTCCTTCTTCTGGTTAGACACTTTTGACCTCTCTATCACCTGGTACCATCTCCCAAAAAAAATAGCAATATGCACCAAGGATTGCCTATAGCTCTCTCGCTGTATGCGATATGCAATGGCTTATCCATTGCCCCTATATACCCTATACTCTAGTAGATTGTGTTTCTATACCTTTTGGCTTCTTGCGATGTACTATGCACAAAAGGGACGTTATAATACGAGCTCTATAGGGACTACATCACTGCTACGACTGTAGTGTTATGTTCCATAGTTTCTGACCTTTTGTATCAACAACAGCGACATTCAGGACAGCTCTGAGACCCCCTCGATTATACCATTCAGGATTCAGGTTGCTTACATACCAAGACAACAGTCAAACATTTGACATCACTCTCTCTCTCTCTCTCTCTCTGCATTGCTTACACTAATGTAGTAGGGAGGACAGAGAAAATAGTAATAAAAGTAGAATATCTTCTCTTCACGTTTTTGCACATAGAAATTTGTAAATGATCATTTAAATGGGCGACACGACGAGGACTTTTCGTACACTGCGATTGTCCGTTCCCACACAAAACGTGCGTATAGGAAGACTAGAATTTAAACTGTACGTGCAAGTCTCTAATAAAGTATGATAAATGATGAAATAAAGAATGCGTTTGTGTACACACAAAAGAGGAGGAGGGAAGAAGGATCTGATGAGAGTCGAGTGGTGAGCAAGAAGGAGGTGCAAAAAATAGAAATTATTTTTCCCTTTTTTCTTGACAGCCTCCCGCAGTGTTTGAAGCTCCATCTTCTTGTTGTGTGTGTGTGTGCAAGGTGCACAGATGTATTGTGCGTGTACACACTCGATGACCCCCCTGACACCTTCACTGGAGGTTAAACAAAGTATGCGCATATACACTACTCTACCTGTGAATGTTCTTCAGAACTTTTAAAAACGATTAAGAAGAAAGAGACAATGAAAAAGCGGAGTCAAAAATATAAGGAAGATAAAAAAAAAAGAGGGAAATATTTTGGAGGTGTGCCATATGTTGACGTTATAAGAGATGACATCTCGCAGACTATTTTAAACTTTGGTAGATATATAGGCGCGAGCGTAGAACTTGATGAGTTGGCATTTAAAACGAATTCGAATCTCAAATAGATACGAGGTGGTATACGAACGTTGATGGTTCTCTGACTGGATTTGTCTTTAGATTTTATTTCTTTCCCTTTTTTTTACGGTTTTTACGACTTTGGATGTGCCGAGGAAGTGAATAAGAGGTCGTTGGTAGGTGGAGTCGTGATAGAAGATTGTCTCGTCTGAGGGGGTTATTCGACAGGCACTGGGGTGTCGGCCTACCTAGTCGATCGCCCCGTAAAACAAAACCATCAACTGCCACACGCTTTATACGACCCTTAAAAATCTACAGGAAAAAACAAAACAAAGACCCTTGTTTTGGTTTTTTTTTCTCTCTTTTTTTTGCCGAGGTGGCGTGTGCTTTCATGAAACTTCCGATTTTTCTTGAGTGTAAAAATAAAACACCTTCATACAGTTATACGATTTAAATTCAAATCAATATGACCCGTGAAATTGGAAGTGAATTTTTCATTAAAGGATTGCCAGTTTTGGTTGCCAGTTGGAACTACATAACTTTTTATTCCTTGACAAACATATCATCAAATATGATTGGAATGTGCCTGTGCAAGTGCCAAGGGTTCTTGTGATCTTGTCTCTTAACAAGACCGTTTTTATATTAAAAATATACGCTGAGCCTCTTGAGCCTCTCCTTCAGTCCTTTGCAACGGCTGCATAAGAAAGGCTAGAATGCGAGAGCTCAATCAACTAGCCCATTGTGTACATAATACCACCACTAAAAAGCATAAATTACATAAGAAGATAAACATTGGTCGATGGGGCCAGGGTTGTCACCATCGCTCGATGGCACCAGTCGTCGATGGCTGTGCGACGTGGCCATACTTTATCCTTGAATGCTACGGCCAAAAGGAAGGACGAGGAACAGATCGGAATTTCCCGCGTGCGCTCTCCTCGCTGGCTCTCGCTCGTTCCTCACTAGCAGTTTGCAGCCCAAAAACTAAATATGAAAGCGATTGTGT
The DNA here is from genome assembly GCA_030770115.1 of Daphnia galeata. Classification (NCBI taxonomy): domain Eukaryota; kingdom Metazoa; phylum Arthropoda; class Branchiopoda; order Diplostraca; family Daphniidae; genus Daphnia; species Daphnia galeata. The sequence continues at coordinate 4,012,553 of CM061121.1, read as the reverse complement.
CGCAGCGTGTCCTCCAGAATTCCAGATGAAACATCGTAAAACTTTCCTTAGAACATGAGTTATAACGATACCATATAATCTACCTGTTTTATATGTTCAATTCTTTTTATAGCGGGGAGGAAAAATATTTTTGTTGCAAAGGGAGAATTGTATTCAACCGTATGTGTTGTACAGTGCACGCTACATAATGCATTGGAAATGTTTGAAGAAAAGTGGAAAATAGCCAATGGATGGCAGTGTATTCTAGTGCAAATGGACTGTGAAAGTGGAACTCAATGGAAGCGTATAATTTGTTTCCTTCTTTTGAAGAAGAAAATAATAATAAAAAAAAAAGGAATTTCGAAGGACAAGAGTTATTGATAGGTCTTCCATTGAAGGGAATAAGCTTCTTTGGATGCTACTCTTCTCCTCTTTTCCTTTTTCTAGTCAAATATCAGAGGGAATTCAGCAGCAGCGGTTGAGGGAGCTGCCAAGAGATTGTGGGGGGGGGCAAGGTGTCCAACTCTATAGGTCTATGATAGGTGACAATAGTCTTGATTATGTAGGGAAAACGAAGAAGAAGAAGAAATCGTGGAGATGGTGAAGAAGATCACCCACCCCACTCGAATGGGTGCCTTCTCTCTTTTCTTCATTGGTGAGGAGATTTCATGGCTCTTTTTTTTCAGTTTATTTTTTCCTCTTTTTTACCACATTCAGATCTTCTACCTCTTTTTTTTTACAAACCTTTTCACATCCGTCAGTGTCAGGCACGGTGGCCACCCACAGCACAATTTTCTCCCCCGTACCATTCAAGTAGTTTGGGGTGGCCCAATGCAAAAGAGAGATAGAAAAAAATAGAATAAGAAAACAGGCACGACGAGAAAAAAATACATCACAAGTGTGTCTATTTATACATATTGACATGCCAAGTCGTGTGGACGCGGGGGAAACTGAAACTGCAATAGACGTATGGAAAGAAGGCAAACAGGGGGGGCTCCCGGCTCCCCTATTGAGCTATAGTCCTATGGAGATATGAGTCGTTAAAGGGCTACATAAACTATACACTACTACACTCTTATTCCGGTCTGAATGCCCATAGAGTCAAGAAGAGTATCATAGAGCTGGAGCACTCTTCAGGAGCGATTCTCTTCGACTTCTATTCAGCTGCTGAAGTAGTAGGCGCCCCCCCCATTACTTTTTTTCTCTCTTCTTCATTTCTGTATATTTTTCTTCTGTATGTGTATACAATGTTTTTGTGTATTTCCCCCTTTTGGGGGGAGGGGAGGGAATAAAAAAATACCTTTTTTTTTGTACTGTATGTATATGTGTGAGAAAAAAAAATGGGGCTAGAAGATATGGAACTGCTCATCGAGGCAGTGTCACACTTTGACCTCCCTCAGTAGTCGTTTTTCTTCTTTTTCATCTTCTGCATGTACATTTATTTTATTGACTGTATAGTCATCCCCCCTCTGACTGACTGCTGAGCTCATCGGGGGTTTCCAAATCAAAAGGGCAAAAAAAAGGATAATATTTATAGGGCTTGTGCCATTGTAACTCAATACTCAATGCACCACATCACTGGAAATGATTCTCCCACAATTCTTTCTAAGGGCCGCATTGTCGTTATTTTCTTCTTTTTTTTAGTATGTGAAATTGTTCCAAAATCGTCAAAGATCCTTTCATAAAAATTACAACCTTTACATATTTGTAATTTCAGGTCTCGTTAGGATCATAAGGATTAAAACGAGCCATATCTTTTTAATCTCTATCGTTGCCGATGATCGTCAAAGGTGGAAAAAACACAAATTTCAACATAAAAAAAGAAGGTGTTGGGCGACGTAGGGGGTGTGGTCAGAGGGGCGGTTGCGTCGGAGTGTTTATGTCATCACGCTGAACACCCAACCCAATCAAAAAAGAGAGAAACGGACAGCAGGAGCAGCACAGGAAAGAGAACGACGTAGAAAAGTGAAGGGGGGGGGGGGGATGAATGCGTTACGTGATGTGTGTATAACTGTATATCCGTGATGGTTTCTATCCTACGTCATAATGGGCCAACACGATATAGACCTCCTTTTCTCTCTCTCCCCCCTCTCGTTTTTCATTCCATGTATGTACGGCGCTTTACGCCCTGTCAACTTCCAAATCGATGGACTTGTCCATATGGACATCGAAATTGAATCACCTTCGTGACTCGTGCCCACTTAGACACACAACCAGCCACTGCTGCTTGAGCCATTACGTCGATATGATGGATTGGAATGACATTGGCGTAAAAAAAAATATAGAAAAAAGCAAAAAATAAATAAAAAATAAATAGAGAAAGAAACGGAAATCCATTATCCTTTATTACATACATATACACACTGACAGAAATATCTAACTCTATATATATGTGTATAAATAAAATGTACATAAGTACATCATAGCCTTGAGTCGAGCGTGCAGTCGTATATAGCTTAGTGCTTACTATATCGGTCGTTGGTTTTTTATTTTATTTTATTTTGATAAGACCTACTGACGTGTTTCCATTAGAAAATTGATTTGACGAGAAACGATCACGCACAACTGCGCAAGTTGACTAGCTGAGTTGTTGGCGGTACTTTCCTCGATCCAAACTTTTGTGCGTGAATTTCAATCAATTTTCGTCGGGTTGTTGAATAACGACTTGATATGAGATCTCTTCTTTGCAATATTTTGAGATTTAGCAGTGAGATAATAAGTTATCCAACACTGGGAGACGACATGCAATAACGGACGCGGGATGCTTAGCGGATTTTCTTTTATTCAAAACGAAAGTCCTTGAATAGAGGCCTAAATGCAACCTAAATGTGAATAGACTTTTCGAGTCTTTTACTCGCTCCATTTAATATCTAGTAGAGACTAGAGAATATAGGCTAAGTAAAGAATAGTACAGATTCGTCAAAACTCGGATAATTTTAAAAGACCGCGATATAACTGCCGATTTTACTAAATATTTCCGCTATATTCTCTGATATTTGATGAAAATAAAACGACAGGCACGAGTCTGAAATTGCAGCCACAGTAATATCATCTTGTTAAGTTTATCAAACTATACAAGAAATTGAACAAACGATGTGCTACGATTTCTGATTTGTTAGTCTGTAAATGGTTGTTGCCTTCATCAACTATTTGGGTTTTGATTGTGTATAGAACGCGGCATAACTTTAGAGATCGACGCGGGGAGATCTCGACATCAGAAAAAAAAATATATACCGCAGCGCCTTTTGAGTTTGTATCAAGAGGAAACCGGCATCACTTTGACCAATTCGTTCTTCTCTTTATTTGGTTCTTTGAGCCTCTTCTTGATCATAAATCAACAGATTTCGGCCCAAGGCTTTTGTGTGTTGCTGCTGCTGAGCCACTTCTCTCGGTCTCTCCCTTCATCCATTGTGACTCTCTTTTGGGTTATTCTTCGTTGCTCAACAGTTGAGTGTCTTGTTAGACAGCAACTATGCACACACACAAACACACAATAGGCCCAGTTCACCTTGTATCTGAATTCTGTCAAAAGAACGAGGGAAATATAAAATAACGACATGAAAAAGAAAAGAAACATCAATATGTCTCCTATATAGGAGACTAATTTTGAATAGGGTTACTACAACACACACAATTCACCAATGTGAGTGCATGAAACACTCCCCCACTCTAGACCATCAGACAATCCTCTTTCTCTCTCTCTCACTATTTTTCTCCAAATTTATTTTCTATATGCTGCCCCATTTTTACAGATGGTTTTTCATATAGAAAAGAGATGAATTATGATCCGCTGCGCGAATATCGGTGGCTTGTCCATGACGAACGATATCATGCGACACTTTGAGACTGCCACGGTTATATATCCCACAGAGTGGATGGAAAAGTGCGAGGCCAGAGTTCTATTACGTCCATATCATATCGTGTATACATACTGCATGTAGAAAGGCGGCTACCAAACTATCTGTTCTATCTTTGGTACTACGTACAGTACGATCTGCTGGCAGACTGGCAGGCAAACAGAATTGGTTTCCATTTGAAAGGGTCGATAGGGAGGAAAGGAAAAGAAAAAAAGAAAACTTGTTTCTTTTCCAATTATCGATATGGAAGTTGGACACGCGCTGTACTCTTTTTCTTCTTTCGATTACTATAGCGAAGAGACGACGACGATGACGACGACACTTTTTCACAGTTGATGGCCGACACACTCGCTGCTGCTGTCGCAAATCATTGGAGACGACATTGGAAGACGGCCGGGCGCTCTTTCGACCGATATGAGACTCATGCATTTCAGCCATCCCTGAAAAACTGTATCGGGAAAATAGCGTAGACCATGGCGACCCTGCCGCTTTTTTCCAGCCCAAAAGGAGTGCCAGTCTCGAGGGAATGTGTTGACTGACGGCGCTGGATATAAACACGTAAAAGCGCGGACGTCTCGGATGATTGGATACCTCCAGGCTGCTTTTACGATCTACTTATGCCGGTTGCTCGTTTATTTATTTTGGCTGTAGACTGGAAATGATCTATACACTTTTAACCATTTGGAAGTCGCAAAGCAGAGAGCACAGACGAGAAAAAGGAGAGCTATATAGAGAGCGGCCATTACACTTATTTATCACATTTCACATTTCGCCCAATTCGGTCAGTTCAAAATGAGAAAATAAGAAATGTTATTGTATCAATATTATAGATGCTCTCTTATAATGTATTTATTATAATGTGTTATTACGTTGCCATCTTTACGGAATGGTAGCATCAACAGTTGCGCCCTTCGTGACCTTACAAATTACGATCATACAACCTAATCCAAATATAGAAAGAGCAAAAAATAACAGAACTCGATTATAAAACACCGTCTAAACGTCTTTCAGCCGCAGACTCAAATTATTTGATTTTTTGGGGGTCTGGTTCTTCTGGCGGATCAATACTATAAAAACTTTAAGAATTCTAAATTCAAAATTCTCTTTTTTTTGCACTCGACAGGAGTTTGAATTCAAATGTTTAGTTGTATATAGAAATTTTTGTCAGTGATAATTTGATTACAAGCGCGAATGGGTTTTCATGGATGGGAAACTTTATTCGAAAAGGCGGATGGACATTGGACAGCCACTGTGGCATGTAAATGAAGACGTGACGCGGTTGACAGCCACGGCGCAGTTCTTTTGGCTTTCATCTTTCCACTGTCAGTAGACGAAGGAACTAAGGAAGGTTTCAAATGTACAGTAGATTTTTATAACACTCTTATCATTCAAACAATAGTGATTAGTCTTTCGAGCATGACGAACCAAATGTATTAAATTATTCATTAAAGATAAATTACATGTATTTCAGAACTGGAAAAGCCTTAACGTGGATTCATTGGCGCGAATCCTTGTAATGGCTACGAAACATTGTATCCTCCAGATGTAAAAGAACGTCTTTTTTTTTGTGTCTTATCTCAATCTGCTTGATTACACTCGAAGAAGCTAAGAAACTCTCTTAGAAAAATGATCTTATTTCATTTGAATAAAAGTGGGAAATTTAACTCGCCTACTTTGCTGCTCTTTCTCATTTCTTGTATAGTAATGAGAAACAATTCTTTTGATTCCAAGAAATCTGACAATAACGAAGGTGCTGGTCGATCCCTAACGGTTCAACCTAAAAAGAGCAAAGAATTAGCTCCATCCATAGGATATTACACTCTAAGCTCTATAGTCTTGTATACATCTAAATAGTAATAGTATAATAGTTCCTTATTTTGCTCAAGTGGACCGGGTCTTCGGTCCGCCCTCCCATCGTCTGTTGTAAAAACAGAAAGAGAGGAGTAAAGGTGTTCTTAAGATTCTTATTGCCGGAAAGTGGTGTGGCATTGCATATAGTGTCGGTTAGGTTATATGGAGACGAAGGTAAGGACTGGAGAGGTTATATTGGAGATGGTTTTTTTAAAACAACCTTCCTCAAAAGTAATAACAAATGCCCCCACGCGCGACCCATTGACCATTGCGACCGAGAAGAGACACTATCAGCTCGCCGAGTCGACCACGTAGCCAATGTCATTCAGCCGCTGATGATGGTGGCCCGTTGCTGTTAACGCATTCTAGCAGTTGGGTGGGCTTTTGGGCTGCAACCACCACCATCAACGTATCTCTATAGGTCCGTCAACCACCAGCACGCATAAGCAAATAGTATATAGCCATACAACAACACACACTCGATTTAGGGATTTCTTTTTCTTTTGTTTTTTTCTTCTTCAGCTATGGCATCGTCGTAGCTATTACACAGTCATGTCGCCAGTCGTATAGGGACGCGACAGCGCAGTAGCCAATACCGTCGTCTCGACTCGGCCAACGTTGAACCAGAGAGGGAACACGAAGAGAATCAAGTGGATGGTGGTCATCACCCAACATCTCTTCATCTGATAGGGCTATGTATAACTCACCAACTTCCTTCTCTTGGGCGTCATCAACGTCAACAGCATTTAGAAACTGTTTCTCCCCCCTTTTTGTTTTGTCTTAAAGAGAAACCCTATATAGACTTGCTATATACAGCTATAACCCGACTATATAACCTATAGTGTTTGTATAATTCTTTCAGATCAAACAAATGATTATCTCGTGCGTTCCACCCCGAAATTTAAAATGCCAGACACTAGACAGTATTGGCTTAACGTTCATAGGAAAAGAAGAAAGTTCATAGGCTGTATACTTTACATGATATAACCTCTATCTTCTTGTGTGTAATATGCAGCGAATATAGACGCAACGCCCATTTTAAATGCGTATTCAGTAACTAGGTACTAGTATATAATTCGTTTGGAACATGTCCATTACCATCTCGTTTTCTGCCATCCACTGAAAAGACTTGAGTCGTTAAATGATATTTCCAGGCGATTACTTTTGAATCGACTTAGCAATTACATTGTAATATGTAGAGTACCATATAACGTATCCTGCACTATATCTATCTGCTTTGTATAAATGAAGTCTTTTGTTCCCTTTCACAGAGCGGAATGGAAGGTGGTATTAACGATTTTTGGATTTTTTTTTTTTAAAAAAGAAAAGAAGAAAAGTAAATTTTAAAGTAACAACTTGTTTCTTTGTTTTTTTTTTTCTTTTTTCAGTGGCAGTTAAAAAAAAAGGAGGAACGCTGGACGCGCCATATAATAAGACTTCCAATTTATATGCAGCCACTCTGTGCTGCTGCTGATGGCTCTGTTTTATACACATTCTTGCGTCATAGATCAGAGGCCGTTATCGCCCGCTATTACGACGACGGGCTGCTGCAATAATTGGACCTCACTTTTTGTTGATTCTCTGATGCCTTTTCAGCGTTCGTGTTGATAATGCTGTACGGTACTAGACTCTATACAACATAGTACACAACGACGACGATCAAGGAGTTTTTTCCTTTCTTTTTCTTTTCTTTCCATCTCATGTGACTTTGAACGACTCCTCATCAACATGTAAATAGGGCCGTATTCTCCTTGTGAATATGTTGTGCGCGTGCGAAGATTTACAGACTGGGCAGGTCTGTTAGTATCTTAACATTCGTTTTTTTTTTTTGTCGTTTTCGGACCATATTTAGGAGTGGCGCGAGCGCGAAAACGCCTAACACTCATCTCGATCTTGAAGGTGCCAGATCGTGAATCGTGAAACCGTCTGATGTTTGGCGTTGCGTATGATTTGTCCCGACCTAGATAGACTGATTTCAATAGTGTCGCTTGAATAGAAATCGTCGCTTATATTTTTCTCCCTCTTCTTTCTTTTGGTGTTCTTCCAACGCCATAGATTACGCCTTTAATCCAGCGCTTGATGCGTTGACTGTTACCTTTTTCCATTTTTTATTTTATTTTTAAATTCTCAACTTATCCAGCGAATGATTCACGAGGTAGAGCTCCGCCGGTTCACATTGGTTCACATTCCTTTTAGGAGCCAATAAGAAAACAAGGGAAATATCCCCATCCACTTGAATGGTGCCGGCAATATGTAATAAAAGCCATAAATAACAACAGAAGCGATGGCAGTTTAGTTGATCGGTTGGTTTCCATCCAATCTTGCCATATCACTGCGACCGTGAATTACATCAAGCTCTACGGTATATCGCATTTTTATTAGTCTACTACAAGTTCCAGCCTGACTCAATCTAGATCGAGTGGCAGTTTTGGTGTTGGGGGCGAGGCAGATCATTGGACAGCACAATAGATACGATGCAGCATTACGGAACTATAGGAAAAAAGAATAAGAGAAGAGAAATCCTCTATTATGGTCCGCGACGAGTCTAACCAAAGAGGAGAGAGGGGGTGATGTTGGTTCAGGACAAAAGGCCACGACTTTTTGATGAAAACGGTGACTATAGTATACGTCCTATATACGGCGCCATTGACTGCGGTGATTGTGGCGATGGCAGTTGACGTCATAAAGTCTTGCGCTCGTCTATGATGGCAAAGAAGAAAGAAACGAAGAAGAGAAAAGGGACAACAAAAAGAGGAAGAAAAGAAAGAAAGAAAAAATAGATAAATAATATCGAGTGCGCTGCGCCTGACTATATTCGTTGCTGCCGTGTATTTATGAGAAAATGAATGAGAAAGCAAGGGGAAAAATGGAAACGTGTCAAGAGTATATGTACGGCCAACTATATAGCTGTCATGGACTGCATCTATACTCAGTGTACTATACGAGTATATATACACACGGCGCTGATGCACTGACGAAGTCCCTCTTTTGATGGCATAACGAGCTCTATTCAGACTCGACAGACGGTGGTGCATGGGACAGCACGTTTCGGCGTGATGACGGACACCTTTTTGGCTGGCATCAACGGAGGCCAGCGCCAGCCCAGGTGAGAATATACTACCGCTCGATGAAAAGTGCCCATCAAAAGGCGAAGAAGAATGAATGAATAAAAAGAGAAGGAATAAGGAATATGAATGAATGCTGTGAATGCGAAGAAAAAACGATATGAATACCACAAATAATAAAAAAAAGAAGAAGAAAAAGAAGCCCTCTTTTCTTTCCTCCTATCATACACATGATAACTTACAATATTCCTAATAAATTGCACTCTTTTCTGCTTCTGCTGCTGTTGCTGATCCCTGGCTGGATGGCCAGTCTTTTACCATCCACTGGTATACGTATATAGTCACTGCTATGGGCACTAACAGCCGGGACGAACGCGAGTTGACAGTCAAAAGAGATTTCAAAAAGAAGAGAGAAGAGGCACGACAGAGAGAAAATCACGTGATTACTGGCCTATTCAACCGCCACAAAAACATCTTTCACCAAGTTTTGATACGCAGCTTGACACGGCACGGCCAACACAACAACAAGGACTCCAAAAAAATATTAAATATAAATATGATCGTTGATCGTTTTTTTTTTTGCTTCTTCCTTTTGGTTGTGGATATTTCTCGCGTATTTTAAAGAATTAGTATTTACACACAACGCCCGTTAGTTGATTCGTTCGCCTTGATCTCTCACATTGCTGCTGCTATCTCTTTTTTCTCGTAAATAGATTTGTAAATATGAAAAAACTGATTGTGAAATGATGGCGCCATGAATCAGAAATCGCCCACTGGCAAAAGTCTCAATATTTTCCCAGCAAACAGTTTTCACAGCTTCGTTGATTCGGATGAGGCGGTTAAAGACCCTGCGGTCTATTCGGTAACACACACACACACACGGTGAAAATCCAGATGTAACCCATGACAGCGCTTACAGCATCCAGCATAGTCCAGGTACAGGTTTACAGCCAGCAGAAAGGGAAAACAGAAAACAACAGTACACAATGTCGTATCAAACGAAATTGATAGATTGTTTACCCCGCAAGAAATCCTTGGGCTACTATGAGAGTAAATTCTATTGTTAGGTAGAGAGATAGAGTCTCTACGCACATTTTATTGACTTCATTTCAATGAAAAAAAAGGTTTTAGAAGAAGAGGAAGGAAGCTGAAAGCTTGTTGAAGTGTTTGGCTCGAGCTATAGGGCGCCTCCGTCTCCGCCCCAAACGGTCGTGACGTGGAAAGGAGAATAACAACAAGTGAAAAGGGAGAGCTAAAAGAAGAAGAAGAAAAAAAACAGAAATTATATCTTCACAAGATGGACTGGAAAATGGGACGAGCGCACGCCAGCACCTTCTTCTTTTCTCAATACTCGCACAAGGAGAAAGAGATTCAAAAGAGACAAGCAGATAGACAGATAAAAAAGCGATATAGAAAGAAAGAAAAGAGAGAGAAAGAGACAAAAGAGCATAGTGTGTGCGGTCCTTGAGGTCTGTTTCTTATGTATTTATTATCGCAACGAAGGGGAGGCTGTACGCTTGTGTGGATGATGGTCGCGCCTCTCTAGCGCGCGCGCCCATCGCTGCAACAGTCTTCCTTCAAGTCTTGGACGCTTAAGCAGCTAGCAGGATTGTTGGCCGACGAATAGCCGAGTAATACCAGACCGGGCCCAGGAAATATCTCTTTTTTCTCTCTTTTATTTTACGATGAGGATGACGCGAAGGGGGGTCCGCGGCGATAATTCCTTCAGCTAGTGTCAACCGCTTGTCTTATTCTGCAGAGTCTGGCCAGCAAGCTGGCCCTTCTATATAGAGAAAAAGAGGAGAGGTTGGCTTTCTTGGTTAATTGGGTCCTCTTCTTTCTGGACCTCACAGATCTCTTCTTCTCCCTCTTTAGTTATCTTTCTCTATTTTCCCTTTTTTTTTTCTTTAATTTTTACAACGTGGAGAGGTGAAACATTCGTAGTGGTGGTTCGTTGTCAACCTCTTCTCCGGCAGTTTCTTTCTACATTTCGTCAGGGGTTAAAGAAACACACACACAGACACAAAAAGAATCTGAAACTAAAAGGGAACCAGCGAGCGACAGTATACTATACCGTACTGGATGAGTCTGTTGCCCTTTTTGGTTCGTCTCTTTTTCCTTCTTGTTTTCTGTTTCTCTGTGAGCACATAGAAGATAGACCCGCGACTGGTCAAGCCATTAACGGGTTGTAAATCAACCGCCTGTATAACAAACCATTGGCCTTAGCTACAACTTAAAGAGCCTTCAGCTTCATAGTATATATAGCGATCTAAGTAGGCCTAGTACTTCCAATATACGTCCCAGTGTTGTATATACACACACACACTATTATATAATATACGTAGGCTCGTTGGCCTACATATCCCCCTCCACATTTTTATTGTCTGTCACTTGAGTCGCGCGCGTCCCTCGTCTTTTTCTTCGGAGTTCGGTTTTCAACAAAGTGAAACCATCCCAGCCGGTGGTTGCAACGCGTCTTCATTGGTAAAAGACAGCAGGATTTCACTGGACATCTCACTTCTGTTAAATAACTGGAGACGCAGCATCGAAATTAGAATCAAAATGATGAAATGCCTGTAGCGGTAAATTTCAAAAGGAAATCCTACACTGATGCTGGTGCTGGTCAGTTATTTCTTGAAAATACGAATAAGGTTTTAAACGCTTAAAAATGCGACAACTGTTTCCAATATATCATTGCGGCGGGTCTCCTTTTTTTTATTCAATTTCGAATCATAACGCGTGCATGATTTATGAGCGGACCGAACGCAGCAGTTCAACGACTATTCAGAAAATGCAATTTTTGAGAATTTCTTTTTTATTTCATGTTCTTTACTCCTTCTTCTTGTTCCGACGTGCGCGCTCAATAAAAAGAAACAAAAAAAAACAAAAACCAAAAACAACTGTAAGTGGAATGAATTCTTAAAAATTGAAACGATCCAATTTGTGTGTGAAATAATTTATATCACAAAGAGCTGGACAAGTTGAGAAGCCGTTAAAGAGAAGTGGCCTGGCGGTGTCGGTGTTGGGGAGTGAGGCGGTGTCGGCGAAGCCACAAGGGAGGAAAGAGGAAATGGACTCGTTAATGTTTCATATCTGCGAGCACATAATATATAATATATGTACACACTACATTGATATATATACTGACTGCATCCACAGTCCACGTAGCTATAGTCATATTATTGTGTAGCAGCAGCAGCCTACGAAATGTGTGATGGTGTATAAACATTTCCGCGTAATGTGCCGGGCCGCGATGAGGGAAAAGTCACATAAACGACCGCCACACGGCATGCATCATATGTGGACATATTTCAAGGTGACCGCAGCGCATTTCCCATCACGCATTACCGGTGAATTCATCATACATTAATTACATTATATCCCTGCCACACCAGAACCGAAAGAACAAAATTCGTGGACGTGGACAAAATGAATGAGGTTTCTTTCCAATTGCAAAGTATCCGCCATTGAGTTCCAACAATCAACGGCGAGGGGAATTTATTTTCTAGAAACAAACGGGATGACTGTCGGCGCTCTAGAATTCCATCTCGAACCATTATGCCATTGTGCCAAGATTCAACGTTTGAGGCTATATGCAACAACACATGTAGCGCGCGCTGTGCGTGCTGACTCTGAAACTGCTAATGACTCCATTTTTTCCCTTTGGGTTGCGATGCCCATAACTTTGCTAGCTGGCTCTGCGTTGCTCAACAGTTTCAGATTTCCTTGTTGAACTAAATGAGAGTTTTTCTCATTAAACATAGCTGAAATGTGTGTGTGTGTGTGTTTGCGGGCCCGCATGGGAGAATGGCAACAATTAAAAGAATATATTCAGTATCTATAACAACTTGAAAGAGCCGAGAGAAATATTCTTATTGACGAGAAATGGAATAGAAAATTACGACAAAAAAAATTTAAAACGTTTAAAAGAGCTAAAGTGGTTTGATTTATTGTCACGATGCGCAGGATAAATGGATTTCTGTATATGGACCCGACGTATTAAAATATCTAGAAAAAACGAAAACTATTTTGCTTTATTCATTTAACTGCATTTGCTGTTATAATAACGACTCATTCTCCTATTTTATGTCTACGCTGCGCAACAAAACAATAAAACAAAATAGTACAAGAATTTGAACAATAACCCAAAATTGAAATTTGAAAAAAAAGAAAGAAAAATCTTTGTTTTTTTTTGTTTTTTTTTTGGCATGGTCGAGTTGATGTTAATTGGTTTAGTGTATACACGGCTTCCTGGGGTCCTTGTGCTGGGTGCGCAATACCACGAACGCAGTCTAGAAAATTACAAGACGCTGTAGTTAGTATTACTATTATATTGCGGTTGGGTTCAATATAAAGCCATACCGGTAACGGTTTCAAAAGAAAACCAAAACAGGAAAGAACAAAAAGAAAATTCTAAATGTCCATTTCTTGTGATTAAAAATCGTCCGTCTAAATGTTTTGAAGGTGCAAGATATCACACCCGGGCGGTTAGAATAAGGGGTATGCGCATTACACACATCTCGTTCCACAATCAAAGTGAGTCGAAGGCGGGCAAAAGGCGGGCAAAGCGGTCAAGTTGGGCGGGAATATGTGAGGTTGCCCGCTGTCGACGTTGTTGTTGTTGCTAGTTTAATAATCATCACACGCGAAGACGTTGTCGGTTAAAAACTTGAAAAAGAGAGAGAATCAAAAAAGAAAAAAAAAAGTAGAAAAAAAAAGAAAGATGCTTGATGAGTGATCAAGGAATTTTTCCATTATGTGAATACAAGCGAGCCGGGAGAGCGCGGCGTTTTCTTGTTGTTGTTGCCTTTTGTCAGCGCCATGATATATATACACACACATGTGTATATACAGACGCAAGCCGCCATCTCTTTAAAGAAGAAGAAGAAGAAGAAAAAAAACGGCTATACAAGAATTTATTATTACGTGGCGTATCTAAAAGGCAAGAGCGAGACTCGCGGAGGTGCGGCGATGAAAGTCGATTGGGACTCGCCGTTTGACACGCCCATCATCTGATGCACGTCACGAAGACCTAGAGACTTTTCTTTTCCACATCTCGCCACCTTCCCAATCAAATTCGCCGGAATAAAAAAGGCGAAAAAATTTAAATAAAACAACAAAACATTTTTCGTCTTCCGCTTCGCCGCTTGCACATGTGAAATGCATTATCAACACACTTGGAAGAGTGTCAGAGAGAGGACGAGACGAACTTTGCCAAGGGTTTTCATTTTTTTTTTTCTTTTTTTGCCAACTTTTTTTCAAACAGCGCCTAAAGCGGGAGCGTGAATTTATAAAAGAGCTTCTTTAAGTTTTCACGGAGCACGCCGAGTATTGATTGATGCCAAAATTCTAAAAAAGGGCGGATGAAAGACGTTTTGTTTTTTGGCGAGCCTTTTCGTGCCATCATCGACATATCGTACCAGAATTAAGTTTTTGCATGTGAGCGCCGCCGCCATCCGTCGTCGATCTTTTGAACGTGAACCAAGTTCAGTTACGGGCAATGGACAAAAGTGAGTCGCTGAACTGCTGGTGTGTGTGTGTGTGGGGGTTTGCAGTCACGCTAATCAAAGCGCCTCTCTTTTTAGAAGAAAAAAAGAAACAAAAAAAAAAGCTCATTTGCCGGACTAGAAGGGAACCTCCCAGCTCACTCCCTCCTGGTTCTTAAAAAGCCCACACACGCTCATTTTCTCTCGCTCACTCTCTGTCTTCCCTCTCTTAAAGTATAACCTATATACATAACACACATGTTAACAGAGCATCCATCACCAACTGGGCTGGCCGGACCGCAAGTATCGATAGCTCTAATCCCCAGGGCACCGTCCTCCTTATTAATATTGGGCATTGTGTTTCTCTCTGCTGTTGTAGCTGTTTCTCTTTCTACACATACCTGATTACCTTGTAGTAACATTAGAGCGGCAGCTGTATGTTTTTTTATCTCCCCTTTGTTTCCTTGTTTTATTTATGCAATTTTGCTTTTTTGATTGACTACAGACAACGATTAAAGATCAATAATACCGCCCCAGCGAATGAATGTGTGCCGTATCTACTCTCGGCCTTGTACTATCCACAATATAGGCCAGATGAAACAGTACTTTCAAGTACGACTTGTTTTTATTTTAGACCGATATCTACTCTTGATGACATCGACTTATTTCTACACACACAAAAAAAAGTTTCAAACTTTCCATATTTTCCATCCAGAGACTGTTACGAAAGTCAAGAGGCCGGTACTATAAGTACCGTAAATGTAATATAGGCCGGCGAAACCCCCTTTCCAACCCTCGGTACTTTCTGTTGATGGATTGGCAAAAGTGCCGCATAAGGGGCGGCGGCGGTGTCGTCAGTGTATCGTGTTGCAAACCAAAAGACCAAAAGAAGAGAAAGAAAAAAATCGCCGTTCTGAAGTGTCGGAAACATCACAACTTTTTTTTCGCTCTGTCAAAGTGACCGCTCGACCAGGCGATATGCTTCCTACATATACAGCAAATGCATGCAGATCTGAGTATACATTGCTCAAAATGTAGAGCACATTCATATACTCAGAGTTTGCATGTATAGAGTCCACGCATGAATTGTTGGGCCAGCAGCTATAGGGAGCACTGGCGTGTATGTGCGCGCGCATGTATATATCTAGACCTGCTAGCTGCTAGTCTATATATTTAAAAAAAAAAACAGGTCCGTGAAAGGGCGGCGCACTTTGAGCAAGTCATCCGAAACTCCGGTTCCGTGCTCCTGCGCTGTTAACGTTTTTTTTTTGCCGCCGCCACAGCAGAGCCGTCGACGCGCTGCTTTGATTCTCTGCTGTGTAGAGTCAACCAACCAACCGTCTCTTATTCTAACCAGCAAACGACACGGCTATAGGGTAAAGAGCTCTGCCTATATATACTCTATGTATACGGATACACACTTGTGTGTTGTCAACTCGATATAGTTCTCCAATTTCCGAAGAGGTCAAATAACCGAGCTCTTATAATCTTAGATCTCTCCTTAAAGGATCTCGCTCTCCTCCCGTCTCTCTATGCGTCGGTTCTCCCTCTTTTAGACCGAGAAAAAAAAACAAAAAAAAAAATTGTTTTGCTAGTGATTGGTGGTGAACTCAAACTAGCTTTGTTTCCCCTCTTCTTTTCTTCGATGGCCTTCTTTGGCGATGTGTGAAGTCCTCCTCTTTGTCCGGGCCACTTTTCTTTTTTTTTATTTTTTTACATCCGCGTCTGCACTCTCTCTCTCTCTCTCCAGTCCAGAAGGAGAATCGTATCCACTCACTCGCTCTGAGCGCGATCACTTGACGAAGATTGACACTTGCGAGTCACCATGTTCTTTTTCTTTTCCTTGGCCAGGTTCACTCTCTCTCTCAGCTCATACGTCAGCCTTTTTTTTTCCTTTCTTTCAATATAGACAGCACATACAGCAGTTTGGTTCTTGCCAGTTTTCGGGCTTCCACTTTCCACATGACTTGTCCTCACAAACCCTCTTTTTTTTCTTTTTTCTTTTCTTTATTTTTATTTCCTTTTAATTCTTTTCTTTTCCAGCCTTTGAGTGAGACGATTGTTGAAATCGCGCTAACTGGCGATTGTTTAGATCCAGTCTTTCTTCTTCTTTTGCATTGAGCTCCTTTGGGACAGGTCCAACGTGAATTGATTTGCTTACACAGTGTCCGTTGTCTTGTTTTTATCTGAATTCTTTGATAAGAAGATGACAGGAAAACTGTTCTAGCAACACGTTTTCTCTTGTGTTGTTGTAAAAAGAAGTGTTGTACATAAAAACATGGCGCCATAATAAGCCACTTCCAGAATTAGACAAGGAACTTTTTTCTTTCTTTCTTTCTTTCTTTCTTTCTTTCTTTCTTCTTATATTTTCTGCCGTGACGGCAGCTGACGACGTTGACGTCGACGATGAAGCGACAGCAACGACGCCCGCCTCCTTGATCCATCATTACGACAGCAATATCTTTCTTCGACTCTCCTAATCCTGACTGCGTTTTCGATTTTCCCTCCTCTTCATCAATTTCTATTCATTATTCATCAAACGGGGCTATATGCCAAGGAAGGCGGAGATGGAGAGAAAGAAGAGAAAAGCAACTTGACTGTGTAATAATGAACAAACTCTACATGGCTGCTGCAAGTTCTGTCTATATAAACCAAGAGCCTACACCATCCAGTGTTTTGTTTTGTGTTTTTCAGGGGGAGGGGGGGGGGCTGCTGGCACTGTTCTAAAGTCTGACGCAAAAAGGGGCGAGAGAAAAAGGAGGAGGCGCCCTCAATTGATAAGATGGAAACTCTCACCTGAAAGCTCATCACCTGTAGCATTGGAAATACGGCGAAAAAGAAAAAGGAGCCAGAGAAAGAAAACACGTAACAACACACACAACACACAAGTAGACGTAGAATAGACTTTTGGGGAGGAAAAAAATCAGAGGAAAAAAAGGCAACGAGAAGAATATATAGAAGAGGAGCCACAAAATACAAGAAGGAAGATGAACGAGGCTTGTCATTAGGTATGCACCGGCGGCGCCCTCATCTGCGCGCACTGCCGAGACTTGCGTAATAACAATAATAATGTTAATAACATATATAGCGCTCGGTTTGAATAGAAGGGGGAAAACACCAGAAAGACAAGCGTAGAGAAAGAGACAGAAAAGAAAGAAAATAGAAGGTTACACCCCAGCATCAGAGAGATCTCATTTGTCCCAACACTCAAATAGGCCAACAGCAGTTCATGTAAAGCTATAGCACTTGCTGCTGCCGCGATGGTGATGAAACCAAACCAGAAAGAAATTAACAGACAGATAGAACGGGGTTGTACAACGCTTTATCTAGCTGGAGTTGAGCAGCAGTGTGGGCTTCTCTCATCAGACATTGCTTAATTAAAAAGGCAAATTGACAATCAAACTCTCGATGATATCAATCAGTTGGGTATATTTCTTTTTTTTTTTGTGTTTCGTTGAGTAACTGGGAGGATTTGATTTAAAAAAAGCAACTGAAACTGATGAACGAATGAAAAGATCCACAGACTGTGTCTATGTATGCGAGTAGTCAACAATCGACACGTTTTTTTTTCTTCTTCTTCATCTCTCTTCTCTGTTTTTTTCTTCAAGGCGGCCAAAAAAAAACAGAGAAAAGACCACACGTGCTGTAATTATGCATGTACACCGCACTCGTCTATGAACGTAGTACATAAATAAATATCCAGGCAAATTGCGCCTTCGGCTTCTCTGCTCTCCAGTCGTCGCTATAGACTTATAGTCTATAGAGAGTATCTATAGACTAGAGAGGCTATTCAAACTCACACAGCGCCGGCCCAGAAGGCAATTATACACGAAGAAGTGATGATAACAAGTCGTTAAAAAGAAAATAACACGAGGAATATATGTATCATGAATAAAAATAGGAGCGAAAGAGGGCGAGAGTGAGAGGAATAAACTAAAATTCTCTGCTGGCGCTTCAGTTGAACAACACGTTAGACTCCTTTTTTCTCGCGGGTGGCCTCTCTCTCTTTATTTCTTCCCTCTTTTCCTTCCTTCTTCAAGCAACGCCAACGTTTGTTGTTATAGCCCGCCGACTGGCGGAAACATTAATTTCGATCATTTATCCAAAGAGTGGAGAAAAATGTGTTCTTTTTTGTTGTTTTGGAAACTAAAATATACGTATCGAAAAAGAGAAGACAAAAGTAACACAAACCTCTCATTTGTTGCTTCATTGTTTGAACATAAAAAGTTTATTTTGTGCCTTTTTTTTTTGTTGTTCGCCTCTTAGCTTTTTTCTTGATACATTTAGCATTAATATTTTGTCATTTGAAAAATTCAAAAGAATTGATGAAGGACGATAATCTGGCAGCTGTACAGTGGTGCACACAATGCGCTACGTAATAATAGCTAAGCTAAATATGAAGTGAACAAATACTGGTAGTGTATAAGAATTATAAAAGACTCCAAATAGGTGAAGGTAATGATAATAGATCGTGAGGTCGTGCATTGTCGCCTTTTTAAATGTATGTACAATCTGCGTGACATATATCGCTTAAAAAGTTGACAACGGATTATATGTACAATTGTGAATAGATAATGTAGGCCGGGCGGTTCAACTCCTGCCGTAGAAATTGGATGTGGATCCAATTTATTTGGGAGATGACGACGAAGGAACAGTCGCAGCGACGTTACGTGGCGACGGTGTGCGTAGTTGGCTTTTGACGCCGTTCAATGGGTACGGTGAGTATCGCTGGTGATGCTGTTGATGCTGATGATGGCTGAAGCCGTTGGGACTGGTGGAAGAGGCCGACGGTGATGGAGGAGATCCACCGCAAGACGATTCCGGTCCGGCAGCAACGGGAGATGGGAATCCGCCAGCTAGGCCGGAGAGAAGACCAAGTTGATGATTGAGACCGTAAAATTGGGACCAAAAATGAGGAGGTGGGATCATTCCACTGGCGGCGGCTGCAGCTCCGCGGGAATACAACTGAGACATGGCAGCGGCCGTGGCGGCAGCGGCTGATGGGTTCATAAATGGCTGGAACGATGATTCTAGAGGATTTCTCATACGTTGTTGTTGTTGTTGCTGTTGTTGTTGTTGCACCGGATGCTGCTGTTGTGACTGGCCATTGCCGGTCCAGAAAGCCGACGGCGGCAAACCTAACGCGCTTCGGGCCTTTTCCGTTAGCATGGCAGCGGCCGCAGCCGAGGCCGAATCCATTTCCGATGCATCGGGAAAGAGTCGCAATGGATTGTTACGCATGTACTGTTGATGATGTTCGGCCATAATTCCTTCCATAGAATCTCGACTGCAAATAAAATAAGGAACGAAACATTAGTCTTTTATTTTTAACCACATTAGGTAACAGATCATTTCATTCAAAACGTATGTAGGCCTATGGTGGAACTTCTGGGACATTAAAAACGTTTAGAACTCTACATAAGGAAGCCTAGGGTATCAATGTCATGGCCTTTAATGTTTTAATGTATTTTCCCGTATTTAGGGAAATAAAAATATACTGTGCAAGCCCTTAACGGGAAAAAAACGCGATTCTCCTCAGTCCTATCCTGTCGAATATTAAAAGCGTCTCATTCAAGCTATAGTCGTTTAAGCTTAATTACTGTTTTCTATATGCAAATAATTATCATCTCCATTATTTGGAGGGGAGAGAAAACGCTCTTTTTCGTCGCTTAGTACAACACTAATGCTCGAGTAGCCGCTGAATAATTCAAAAAAAAAAAAGTAAAAATATAAAAAAATCTTACAGAACGGAACATTTCTTGTTCTTCACTATAGACAACAACTTCGAGATGGTTTTGATTACCTGGCGCTCATCAAAAAGAGGAAAGAAAAAGAGAGAGAGAGAGAGGGAGGCGAGATTGGTGGTGAGAGAGAGGTGCCCGAGGCCTAATTGCTTGGCTCCGTGTTGGCGGCGGCGGCAGCGTCATCATCAACGCACGCACATAGCCCTATACGCAGGCCAGTCAGTCTCATTTGCTTTCTTTTTCCTTTCGTTTAGTTGTCTTGAAATAGCGAAACGAGGAAGAAGACAAAGGTGCCTGCTCATTGTTGTGTAATCGTTTTGTACAGGTAATATTGCTACAGCAGGCACCACTTAGGGGCTCTGTAATGGACTCAGAAGTTCACTCCTCGCCAGGCACCGATGCGGCAAAGCCACAACCAACCCTCTAGCCCTTCTCCTTCCTCCCCATCCCTATGAAATCCTTCTAATCTTAGATAGGCCTCATCATTTCTTTTTCTGTGGCGGTAGTGCCTCTCTTTCAGGGTGCCATAAAATTACAAATTGAATCCCACACCTTTTTTTTTATAATACGAATTGCTCATCAACTTGCGGTGCTCGATATTTTACGCTTAAGCGTGACAGGAACAAGTTGGAATAATAATAAAAATCCAGTCGGGTTATTGATAACTCACCTTTCAAAGTCACTGAGTCTGGAAGAGTCACGGAAGCCTTTGGCGAATGGGTTGCTGTCGATCTTCAGTTTTGTAATCTATCAATTTAACAAAAAAAAATAAAAAATGAGCACATGAGATGCTTTTGTTCTATTTGATTTCTATAATATTCTGTCAGTTTAGGTCATATTCATTGTGATCTCTACGAGAAAGGGAATAAAAACCGGTTATCAACTGGAAGGCGTGAAACTTACCAACTGGTTCTGGTACGCAGTCACGGCGGTGAAAACTGTCTCGGGGAAGACGTAAGTACGAAACTGTTCGCGCTCCAAATCGACGATCGGACGTGTCGTGTCGCCTTCCATTCGTCGGACAATGTGAACTCTGGGTTGATAGCGATGCATGGAATTCAGCACAATCTATTTCGATTGAAAAACGAAACAAAACAAACAAAAAGAAATTAGAGCCAATTCAATACTAATACAGACTACTATATATATAGGCCTATTATATTATACGATTAAACGGAAGGCGGTTAATATCTGTCCACCAGTGTAATTGCGCTGCGGTCTATTCAATTGTAACGGCGGAGATTTTCAAGAGAGGGACGAACGGGAGCGAGGGCGACATATGGCGCTATATACGCGACTTGATAAACGAGTCGGCACTGCTGCTGCGGTTAGTGAGCGAAATGAAAAAAAAAAAGAGTTGCCGGTAATACAAGGATGACCATTATGGTTAATTGAAAAACACTGCTGCGGCCTGATGCTCTGTCGGGTATTCGCCTGCTGTTCTCTAAATCCCTTAGGAGTCGTCTACTTCTACATGTACAGTAACAGATTAAGCACGAGCCCCGATCCTATACGGACAGTAGGCCTGACTCGCACGAGCCGCCGTTGTCGCGTCTATCTGCTGGCGTGATCAGGACGCGTTAGACGAGTCCGTTGATTGCGGGGATTTAAAACGCCGACACGGAAAAATCTCATCAACCATCAAAACATCTGGGACCTTAAGTTCTCGTTAGTTAAAACAGCATTTACAAGAACAGACTTTCAGCAATTGTCTGTATACAGTCGAGCTCCGCGGGCTCAATTTCAATTAATTAAAAATGCATTTACTCCCAACAAAAAAAAAGTGAGCACAAGCATTTACATATCAGTACACGAATGGGTTGGTAACAAATTGCCCCGTGAACTAAGCCGGCGGATATGAAACCGATACTCTCTATAAGATTCTATTCTATACAGAACACAGTGAATTCACGCGGGTCCGCACTGGAAATCTTTGACTGGTTTTCTGTGTGGTCTTCTGTTCGCTAACTAACGATTTCCCCCCTTCGCTTTCCCATCAGAGTCAACTTCGCAGACCTCCAAAGTTGAGAAAAAAGAAGCAACATGCTCGATGTTTTTCTTCCTTTTTTTCGCCCAACACTTGCAGCCAAAAGGACAAGCGCAATACATGACATTCAGTTGGATACAAAACGTCTGAGGGTTGGTGGTATATGGGTGGGCGATGCGTTATTCATAGTGACGGCAGAGGATTTGAAGAAGAAGCAAAACGTGAAATGCGAGCCCGACGGCCCGACCCTAACCCATCTCGGCAGGACTCATGTCTTAGTTATGGTAGGGAAGAGTGGAAGACGGATGCACACACATGACACCCACCCACCCTATTGTAGGCCAGTGCTTACTTATACACTACAGACAAGGAGAAAAAAGATTACATTAACGAAATGTATACAACTTGTCTCAATTCCTCTCGCTCTTCTCGCCAGCATCTTTTAAAGTCTCCAAGCTCGCAATCTCCTTTCCAATTTGCCTATAGCCTACTCTAGAATAAGTTTTATTCATTATGACAGGTGCAAGTGTTGTGACCTCTTTTTTTTTATCTTTCGAAATCGAGAAACTAATTTGATTAACCCCCTGAGTCTGTCACGTACGCCATCATATCCAGCAGCTGACCATCCTGTCGACTTGATATGAAATGCATTTGTTTTTCTCGAAATACCATCAAAAAATTTCTAATATCAATGCGTACGTGGTTTGGTTCTCTTGTGATTGCCATATAGGCTATATGATTAGAGTCTGCAAGTGCCAATTGAATTAACGCCAAGGATGAATAAAACCTGCTCAGCAGTGCTCACCTGTCCTTGTTTGTCCATCTCGTTGTTGGTCAATTTGACTTTCTCAAAGGAGATCACTTGCTTGCGGAGTTGGTCAGGAGTGAAAGGCGAATCCGGATGAGTGTAGAGACGGGCCGGAGCCGGCGGGTCAGCTTTGCCGGCCACCAGCCACGAAGAACGGTGGTAGGCGTAACGGTAACGCTTGCTGTCTACCGGTACAACGTCCAACAGGACGTAGTAGCGTACTCGGTTACTACCGTTGCTGCTCAAGTCACGATGATCACCGAACAGAGAGCCGGAGAAGGTGATACGAACTGTTGGGAACATACGTCTACATCACACGTCAAAAATGAGGGAAAAACGATCGGTTAGGACACTCTGTGACAGGAAACTTAATAACAAATAATGATGACTGACCTGCCCGTTTTCGTAATGATCATCTCGGTACCCAATTCGTGAAACTTGTCCCACAATTCTTTGGTCTCCAATTGGCAATCGACGGTTGTCAGCTCGTCGCAATTGCAGCGCGGCTTGATGAGATGATTCACCGGCTCCGATCGCGACTTCTTTTTGCCACCGTTACGAACACCTCCAGATTTGCCTGTGTTCTTGTTTCCATTGCTACTCTTACTTTTTGTGTCTTCGTCTTCTTCTTCCTCTTCGGCTTCTTGTTCATCTTCACACGAAAGGGCCGATGGTGACGAAGCCGAAACGTTCTCGGCATCCGAGAATTCTTCAACATCGACATCTTTCTCGATATCAATGTCTTCCGATTCTTCAGTTTTGCAAGTCTGTACTGTCTCTTGTTTCGGCAAAACTGCTTTTGTCAGCATAGGATCTGATTGTCGAGACATGACGCGTTAAATACACTGACGGACATCCACAACAACTAATTAAGTGTAGTACTTACCGAAATGAAAGATTGGTTTGCTGTTGGCCGATTCAGGTGACGACGGCTTGACAAGAAACTCGCCATGATGATGCGATGTTGGTTTGTTGTTGCTGCTGCTGCTGCCAATGATGGCCGCGATGGAAAAATCGGTGGCTTTGATGGCTCGAATGGCCGAAGCTGGTGGAGCGGCCGCAATGTGCTGATGAAGGCTAATGCGGCAGGTCTCGTCTTCCATTGTTCCGACAGGCAACATTTGTCTCACTTGGGAGCAAAAAATTTCAAATCAAAGTAACAAAATAATTCGCACTTTTTGAGAACACTTTCTGTTTGTTTGTTTTTAAATCGATTGTCTATCTCGTTTTTACTAGACTTGTTTCAAGTTTGAGATTTGAACGCAGCGAATGATGAGCATTGAGCACTGCCTTCTACGCTCGAGTCGAGTAGGCGATCAACTGAAGCAGTTGCAGACTTGGCGAGAGCATTTTGGTGTTTTGCTGCCTGCTGCCTCGTCCGTGTCAAAACAGTCGACTCCTCCCCGTTTGGCCCCTTGGAGGCGGAGTCGTTGCTCTCTTCAGTGACGACTGGGGCCAATCCGACCCTCTTCGTGGGCGAGAAAATGGGAGGGAGCTCGTCTCTGGCACTCTCCAACTTCTCGCACACATAGTGAAGCTATCTCTACCGCGTCGTCGCACATTCCCGGCATTCCACCGAATTGATTTTTTTTGTTTCCCTTTACACTTTTTTTTTTTAGTTTCCCCCTCAAAAAAAATGTCCGGAACAGCTGGAAGTAAAAATAAAAGAAACTCAAACTAAAACAGTAATACTCTCTTCATATCTATTGTCAACTATACGGTACAAGGTATATACATTACATCCGCCGGTACTGGACTATATTCAGGCCTTTATCATCTTTTGAGATGCCTTTCTCTTTTAAAGTAAAAACAATAGCGCGTTTTTTAAAAATCCTTGCGCGTTTCCGGCCAGGAACTTCATCACAACTTGTAAATGCATCCACGTGAAATATTTGAATTTTATTTTATTTTCGAAGATGTTGTTTCAGAAGTCTATACGGTTCTATACGATTGAAGAGGCGGCAAAACACATAGGATATAGTGACATTTTGTACACGTACACAAAAGGGGAAAAGAAAAGATCGACACTCGGACATTTGTGGTAGTATAGAACTTCTTATAAACAATGGAACAATGTTGACTTGATTTTTTGACGAGCCAGCAGCTGAATAAGAACGGGCATTTTGAATGCTGTGCTGTGATGGCTATCCACCTTGAAAATCTTTTTTTTTCCCCTTCTTTTCCTTGTATATATATTTTTGTTTCCACTACAATGAGAATAGAAGACCCAGGAGGCCGGCCAAATATTTCGCCAGGTCACAAAAATTAACCCCTTATCCTTTTTCTTTCTTTTTTTTATCCATCAAGTTTTGATTTTGCGTTGAAAAGGAAACGGAATAGAATTGAACTAGAAAGTAAAGAGAGAGAAAAAAAAATTTTTTTCTCTTCTATCAACGGGGACCGAATTATTATATGTCGAATCCTTAGGTTGTATATATTTGCTTGTATAGTGTCAGTGTCACAGCAAAACGTTTTTGGTATACATACACGAGGAGGCTCATGATTGACGTTGACATGATTGGAAACAAGTTTTTGGGTTGGAATTCGATACGCGATATCCCATTGAGTTTTGCCTTCTCGTTCCCAATTTTCTCATTGTCCGCTCGGCCGGATGAAGAAACCGCATTGCGGCTCAGTCGTGTGCAACTGTGCATCAAAGGATCGGCCATTATTCGAAGGCCAGCAGCCGCAAGCTGCATTATTATAACTCGTCTGATGTGGGGTTGGCAATCGCAAACATATTCAACGACGTCCATTGTCTCTTTCGGTCTCTTCATAGGAAAAAAAACAAAAACAAAATGAAATAAACATCCATCTCCAACATATGCCGTCGTATATGTGTGGATAAAATTTAGCCGTAAATCTACAAAGATAATACGAATTTTTTGAAAGATTTCTATCTGTTTCAACCGTTTTAAGCGTTGGGGCCGGCTGGGCCGTTGGGTTATGAAATATTAAAAGATTTTATAGGCCAAATTCTGTATACAGGATATGTTGCTGTAGTGTATGACACATAGGCGGCTTGTATTTCCACCATAGGATACTTGAAAAGAAATAAAAACAAAAGGGAGGCGTGTACAGTTGCACACTTACAAGTCATGAATCAAAGGCTAACGCCTGACGGCCAACAATCAACGCACCGTGCAGCGTGACATCCGGTATATTTATAACCATACATTCGCATCCAACTGTGTAGGGGTGTATACAGTATTACAGTCCGTCCACACACACACACAAATAGAAAGAGGAGAGGTTGATTCATAAACAACAGCAAAAGTAGAAAAAAGAAAATGAGAAAATGTTAGAAATGATAGCCGTGAGGTTCATCAACATCGTCACTAGTCGGCAGCGAGTTGGTTCGTCGTCATCAGCTGCTCCTGCCGCGCGGATTGGATGACGTGTCAAAGGCGGACTGACAAGCGAGAAAAAAGTCCGCTCTTTTTTTTTTTTTTTTTTTTTAAATCTTTTTCTCCTTCTACTTTTTTTTTGTGTGTGTGCGCGTGTATGCTTTAGTTGTACTTTCGTCTCTTCTGTCTATCTGTCGTGTCTTTTTCTCCTCGATGCTCCGGCGAGCAACATCAAGGGGCGCGCGGAAGACTTTGACAGCGCGAGAGGACTGCGCGCGCTGCTCCTACTACACAACAGAGATGCTGATGTGGCTGTGTACAGAAAATGGTAAATCAAGGATGTTGCTGTGTGTGTGTGTGTAGGGTGGGTGGGGTGGCAAACAAGTCATTGATCCTCTTTTAAGGACTCTTCTTCTACAGCACAAATCTTCATTCTTTTCTATATGGATGTATGTACAGTACAGTTAGATATAGTGTACTGTATCCGTTGTATATGTATGTATAAATACAGTGAGGAGTATAGAGCACACTCCCCCGCCCCCCGTGCCTTGTGTAAACCCCCCACTGCGCCATTGTCCATAATCCGGTCGCGCTTGTTCTCTTCCATCTTCAATTGTGCACAGTAGAAAAAGAAGAAAGACAACAGAGAAATGAAATGGACCCAGAATTATAAAAAGTGAATTCCTCTTTTTCTTTCTCCTTTTATTTTTGGTAAACTCTCGCGTCTTTTGCACCTCCCCCTTGAAAACTTAAATGGATTTATATAAGCGATATAAACAGCCTCAAACGCATCAGCACTTTAGAGGCTCATTCTGTGTGGTGCAGTACACATCAAAACATTCTTAATCGCATTAAAAATCCCTGTAATCCATTCAACGTTTTTATGTACTGAACATGCAAACAGCGAGGTGAATTTCATTTTTATTTCTTTCTTTTCAAATGTCATTGTGGTGCGCAATACAATTGAGGGACATTAGATTCAGGAAGTAAATGGTTCACTGTATTTTGGAGAGTTAATGCAAGTACTTTAGAGCCAAATGCCGCCGCCTTCATCTTCAAGAGCAATAACTGGTGACGAATGCCGTTTTCCAGATGGCAATGTGTTGTGTAATGTTGCCCTCACACTCACATGAACACTATATACTACAGTCTCACACTTCCGCCTGTTCTATGGGAATTCTTCTTTCGTTTTCTCTCATTTTTCGGTTAGCTAATTGGGAAACACGACGCGACAGGTTCCGTGACACATTCTATTTCGGAAAGACAAAAAAAAACTTCTTCCTTCTTCTTCAAATTGATGAATGAAACTAGCGTGGCGAAAGTTCAACGGCACGGATAGTTCCCATGATCATATCATTTTTGTTCAGCCTCATAATTCTTCCTAGAATCGAACGCTGGTAAATAAAAATAACACAAAAGAATTGCTCTTTGATATCGCGTAACGAACCAAAAGATGATGTCAGCCAGTATGTATATTCCTCCATCCGCTAACGTGTTGTGGCACTTTGGCAAGCAAAATAAAAATACCAAAAATAAATAAATAAATAAATAAAAGAACACAAATCTCTGGTCAAAAAGAAAGATGACACCGAGTCAAGACTACGCACTTTTGACTTGTTTTCGGTTTGTTGGTTTGGTTCGGTATTCACAACAAGTCGTCGTCCCGTGTCCCGTCTACGTATCTTGATGATTGAAAACAAACCGCTTTTTGTTTTTGTTCTTCAGGGAAGAGGAAAAACAAAACGACGGAGAGAAAGTTATTATAAACGGCTGTGTAAAGAAGAAGAATGAAATGTACAAATCGTGAGAGATGGCAAGGTGGCTGCCGAGGCAGCTAGTCGTTTTGTTTTCTGTGTACAGTTTTAAAAGAAGGAAAATAAGAAAGATAGGAGGGAGTTGACATTCCTGGCGCTGCAAGTGGCCGTTGATGCTGGTGAGGGCATATACGCGCTCCTCAACGGGTATACACACACAATGTGTGTAGACGGTCAGCGAGAAGTGACTCGACGGGGAGCTCTGTCTTTCTGTTTCTGTCTCTCTATCTCAACAGTCACCAAAAAAATAAAAGAGTAAGAGAGACAGAAAGAGAGACATACCATCACTCTATTGCAATATGAACCCCCCTCCTCTACTCAAACCCGCACTAAAATAGAAAAAAAAATCTAACGATACCATTGCAATGTTCGGACATTTTCCTCCTTCTGAAGCGGCTCCTCCTCTTGATCCTTCAAGTTATTCTACGTCGACTCGTGGTGGGTTAACGAATTCATTACAAATGACCCGACGAGCGACAGCCAATTTCCCGTCAACAACATTTGGTGAATATATTTTCTTCGGATTTGATTAGAACGTGACACAGAATGAATAAAAATCCTTTTAAATAAATAATTGATTTGATGTAGCTAATGCATGCGCAGAATATTGACGCTGACTATGTGCTGTAAAAATAGACAACGTTAAATGTGATGGTGACCTAACAGAGCTTATTCCTTGCCCCCTACCTCCAATACACACAAAAACAAATCATAAAATAAATTCCCCAAGTTGGTAGTGTTGTGTGTTATACGTAGCGGCCGTTTGGAGCCACACGAACGTGGACAGCGTTCAGCCGGTAAGGAATACCCGAGAGATACAACACTCGCCTACAAAACATTGATGGAAAAAGATGGATTCCTCTAGATAAAAGCTTGACTAGTATGAAAGAGAATAAGAATAGTAGATATATAGAAAAGAGGAGGCCTGGACGTCCTGTTGTGTATTTTTTCGGTCTTTTCTTAGTGTATTTCTTTCTTCCCATCATCTCTTATATTCTTTCTCTTTTTCATATATAATATAGTTTCACCTTGTTCCATCTCTCCTCTTTTTCTTCACCTATTTCTTCTTCCTCTCGTCCACAATCTGTTCCCACGTGCAGCAGCATCCTGCTCTCTCTCTCTCTCTGTCTCTTCCTCAAGAGGTTTACCGCGCCGCCTCTGATGCTTTTCTTTTTTTTTTTCGTCTTCTCATTGAGAGAGCCGCCATAGTCGACCGGCACGCCACACCAGGACAACGACATGTTACGGCGACATCTGATTAGCAATGCCGAGTGATGACAGTCCTTCGGCGCATACTACATCATCATACCTTACAGTCTCGCGCAGCATTTTGAAACAGACGGGTTTTGTGGGGACCCGAATCCCCCCCAATCGGTCGGTCGGTTGCGATGGATGGATGGAAAGACGACGACTGTTATTTTTTTGTTTTCTTGTTGTCGTTGGATAACAAGTCTCACTATACGTAGTCGAAACACGCATCGCAACTATAGGTGCGTTTGTATTATACCCAGTTGAAGTCACATGTCACGCAACTCTCTTACAGTGTCTCTCCGACTGTGACTCTCTTATTATTCTCCTATTCATACAAAACTCTCCACCGCACCCCCATCTGTTGACTTTCCCTCTTTTTTTCTTCTTCTTCATCTTCGTTTTCTTTTATTGTTGATTGTGAAGTCTACACGTTGGCAAAGAGAAGGCGAATGAGAATAAGAGAGAAAAGTAAAAATGTTAATATTCAACGGATAGGTGTACAAATTCATGAGCTATATAATAACCACTCTATCGCTGTTATTGTCGCCTTTTTCCTTTGATAAACTTTTCAATCTGCAGCGCTATGCATTCAACACTCTTTGCGACCGCAACGTCCACGCGACGCGACGTTGTATTATTATCTCGATAATGCCGTCCGAAGTCTTGAAAGGAAAATATAAGAAAATAGTTACTGTCTCTATAAAGCATATCGTTAGCTACATTGCTGCTTTCAATAGGCATTTGCTTTCACGCAACAACACAGCGTAAAATGGTGTGTTTTCTTTCGCCTGATAGGAGGCGGAAAAGTAAAAAAAAAAAAAAAACAGAAACGAGAAAAAATTATTTGAATTATTCATAGAAGAGTCCGGGTCAGATGTTGTTGACAGGATGACGTCATCCGACGATATAAGAACTTTTCGTTTCATTTTATATTTCATTTTCTAACGTTTTACCTTTTTGGTTAGATTCCAATCCGGCAGCTTGTATACATGCAGACTTTTTCGTGGGCATGGCGTAAAGAAATTGATGTACGACATATTTTCTTAACAATTTTTCTTTCTTTTTTTTCTTCTTCTAAAAGAGGAAGAAGAAGCGAGATAGGAGAGGCTATACGGCAAGCCGGTGCACAACGTATACGGGACAACATATACAAGATCGACAAGCTTTTATGAGCTCTGACATGAGGTTGTTCTTCTTATTTTTCTTTCTTCGTCCACCTGAGACAGAGAGAGAGAGTTGAGATGGGTAGAAGAAAAGAAAAGTTTTTTCGGGGGACTTGTGGTAAAGAGAAGAGATTTGAAGGTGGCAACCATGTGTCGATATAACGGTCTGATAACAACACACACAGGAAAAAAGGAAAGAAAGAAAAAAGAAGAAAGAAAAAGAACCTGCTTCCACTGGAACAACAACAACAACATCGAGAGAAAAAAAAGATAAATAAAAATAAAAAATAACACCTAAAGCCCCCCAAAATATATTCTTGAATAATGGCGTACAAAGTGCATCCCACCACAAGAAGAAGACGAGAGTCCAGCACTATAATACCACCAGTACCAACTACTATACTACTACTACTACCCTGTCCCTTGCCCAGTCTGGCAACCAACAGCATGACATTCTTTCTGTCTCTGATTTTTTTCTCCCTTTATTTTGTTTATTTTTCCCCCTTTTTTTTATCTTATCGTACCTTTTTGGATGTAGATAAATATTTGAAAAATATAGAGACACCTATACCGAGGCCAGCGAGGCCTAGCTATAGCTTTACACTTGTACACGTTTGTGAGTGTGGTGGAATAAAAGAGAAGAGAACCTGGAACGTTACACAGTACTAACTACGAAGGCACACAAGCGTTTATATATAGAAGAAGAATCAAGAAAGAGAAGACAAGATGGGGACTTTGACGTCGTCATGGCAACGACGTAAGGTTCATCTGGCTCTTGCGTCGATCAGATAAAGAGCAAGGGAACTGCTGCGACTGTCAGGTGATCAAGATGAATCGATTGGAGGCAGAAGCATCGGACCAAACGAATGGGGAAGACATTCCTTGGACCAGAGCGCTCGCTAATTGACATCCATCGAAGAGAAGAGAGAGAGAGAGAAGACTGAGAGTGAAGGTAGGGACCGACTCGGTCGCACGGAGCGCGGATATATTTTATGTAGTCAACTCTTATCTTATATAAATATATAAAGGTTTCGGGTTGTTAAGGACTTGTGGTCGTGTAGGGGTGTGAACTTGACAACCTTGTCAGATCGAACCTTATATTTCTACCTTTTCTTTTCCGAAATAACACGAGGACTGACTAACAGTCTATATACATTTTCAACGAGTAAGAAAAGAATTAAAAAAAAAGAGAGAGAAAGAGAAATAAAAAGACACGACAACAAGAGCCCAAAGAAAGGCGTCAACTTGTCTCCCTTTTCCACGGCTTAATGACGGTCACGCCCGTTATTTTCCTCTCCTTTCCAGAGATCTTCTCTATGGTCCCCTTCTGATTTCTGTCGCCGATAAAGTTGCGCTCCGAGGTCAATTTATTGTCATTTAGAAAGAGAATAGCTTTATTAAGAAGCGAATTTGATACAGGCTTCTTTGTTTCACTCATTCGAGGGCCAGCTACTCTCCGCAACAGCAGACAGTTTGTCGTCGTTTTGAATGAAATGAACGTCAATAACCGAATGTACTACTAAGACGTGTACAACACTTACGTAACAGATTTACATTGCATTTCCAAGTACGTACAAAATAAGTGCACCGCCTTGTTAAAGCCACCGCGAAGGGGATTGAACGCCATTCATAGTATTGTATATATGGGCACGTAGAAGTTCTGATGCCCTAAATGGTTTGTGATGGTGGCGGCGTAGCGATCAATATTGTCGGCTGCCCGAAAAAGCCAAAAGATGAGAAAGAAAACGTCCGGTTCAATCAAAGTTATCTCCATCTTCTTTCTTTCTTTCCTTCTTCGTTCTTGGTCGGACGGAAAAGGTAGAAAATTCAACGATGTTTGTTCTTTTCTTTCCAATTTCTCACGGGGTGGATGCTGTTGCAACAGACTGAGCTTTAATATTCGTCTCTGCCGATCCCGGACGGAGGATCAAGTTTCAAAGAAAACGACAAAGAACAAAGAGCAGCGACAAACGAATTCGATGCGAGACGTCAATTTATTAGCCCCTGGTCTCCTTGCTGACCAGACCAAAAACAAAACCGCGCTCCGAACGTCTAAGGTTTTTGTAATGCATAGAAACATATCATTATATAGGGACAGCGCGCCGCTCGGCTGCTGATGCAGTGGATTACGTATGCAAGTCAATGCGTACGCTCAGTAATCAACACGTCGCACCTCGACAAAGACAAAAACAAAAATAATTCCACAACGAACGTATAGTCAAAGAAAGAACAACTGAGATCAAATTATTGATGTTGTGTATACCATATTTATACATTTGCTTACATGGACATTCTTGCGTGTTGCGACTGCCATTTATTTATTTTATTTTTTCTTGTTATGTTCACATATCGCAGTCGGCCGGTGTGAGTGAGTGTGTATGTTTGCTTTACACTTGTGTTCGTAGGGCAGCATCTTTTTTTAACAAGACTCTATTCTTTTGTGGCATAGACAAAATAAAAGTCTTGATTAGCCGTACGTAAATTGAAGATGACGATGAGACACGGCAAGATATGAGCGTCGTCACGCTACCATAATGGCTGTAGACAAGAGAGAGAGAGAGAGAGGCGAAGAGTTGAGAGCTCGGAGAAAGACGTTGAATCAACAACAACGTTTTGAATTCCCTCTTGCTGATAGCGAAGAAAGTATTATTATTTAGCGGGACCACCAGGGTAGACGAGATACGCCATTATTATTATATAGGCGCGCTAGAAAGCTCTTGTATTCCTTTTACCCTTTAGCAAGATTACATTACATATACATGTACCGTATACCAGCAGCTTTTGTTCATGTTTGTTGGTGTTGATTAACATTCTTCTCGGAGATCATGCAATTCCCCCTGTGGTTAATAACAGCAGCAGCAGCTATTTAGTTCAACAAGTTCAACGTGCGCATTTATGGTCCCTTCACTTGTGTTTGTTTGAAGAAGCTTTTAATAACATAATAGGTCTATTCTGGCTCTATATTACTGTTTATATGCTGTGTACGTTTACTAATATACGTTATGTCTCGTTGAACCGCAGTCTCTCTCGCAGAGCCGTTTTTACTGATTTTCTGTTGTTGTGTGTTTTTGAATGGCGTTTTTTTCCCTCGTTTCTTCTATTTGAATTTACTTATCGCCGTCCTAATGGACGACTCTACTCCATATGCGTGTATAATAGTTCATCTTTGATGACGAGGAATATTATTGCTGACTGTGCAAAGCCGTGCACAGTTGATTTTGAGGAAGACGACGGAGCGACCATTGACGTATATGTGGAATGCGCGAAGCGTAACCTACAGTTTCTATTAGAAAAGAATGAGAGAAAGAAGAAGTGAGAGTCATATGAAAACATTTCTAATTGGCTTCTTTTCATTGAGCGTACACAGCGCAAAGAGAGAGGTGGGACACACGGATATAGGCACACACACGGGAGGGTTTTCTACCACTGCAGGAGTGCAGGGTGACGTACGGTTTAGGGTGTATGGATATACCAGCATTGAGCTAATTGACTGTGACGGTGTGTTGTCAGCCGGATTTGCACGCCACCTTGCCCACCGACAGCGGTCTATTCAAACAGACGATTCCTCGCTCGACTATATACTCTTTCATTCTCTTTTGCTTTTGGCTGGCCTACGAAGGAAAAAGGATCCGACTCTCCCCTTGATATTGCTAGCGTGCACCGCCTCTGCGGTGAGCGCTACGATGCCTTGTGTGTCCAATTCCGATTTCCATTGATTCCAGCCAGTCGAGGAAAGAACGGCAGTCACAGCATCGATCCCACGACAATTATCAACGCTTCCACATCAAAATATCCCTTTTCAAATGGTTTATTCGTCGCTTAATGGCGCTACTTACACGTCTGGTCCGTGTATTCTCAAACTGTTTAAGCCTCTAATACTTTGAAGTTTATTCAATTCTTTGTTGAAAGAAAAATGTCTATTGACTACCGACCTGTTCGTCCGTCCATCGCCCGCCATGTATTTTGTGTTCGCAATGTGTATTTACACTTTTCTTTTCTTTTTGTTAGGTGTCGGACGCTGGTTGAAGTCAGAACCTGTGTGGAATCGTTTCACACGGCGACGTCGCCAACTTCATTCATCTTGCGTCACCTGTCCTGACGTTTGGAAACAGCGGCTAGGATCACCATCACCACTCGGTGGTTTTGGGCTTTATTGTGAGCCAAGAGTTGGACAAGGGCAAATCGCGACCCATCCACTTGTCGGGGCTCGAAACACTTCATTTGTCACACGCTGGCAGAACCCTCTAGCGGTCTTCGTGAATCTCCTCATACCCTCGACGGAGAAGTATACAAAACAAGAAAAACACACTCTGTATATATTCCTCTCTTACCAAAAAAGAAATGTATAAAAAAGAATAAGAAGAAACGACGAGGGATGGATGCATTCTTCTTCTTGCCTTTCTCTCTCTACTTTGACAAAGTGAAGATACCTCAGTGGGGAGTCTCTCCACTCCCATCACAGAAGAAGAAGAACCATCGTCGAATCAAATATTTCTTCCTTCTTTTTTTTTTGGTATTCTTCCCGGGATCCTTAACGGGCGCCGCCATTTTCGACGATGAATTGAACCAAACAGCGAAAATGAGAAAACTACGGGCTACACTGTCAACAATAGGAACACACACAAACACGTATATGAAGCTAGTTTACCAGCGAGCCAGATAAAAACGTTATTTCATACTTAATCTTAAGAGGTAAACAAGTAAACACTCCCTCACGACATAGCTATCTGCTTAACCCGTCTGCATATTATACAGTAATTATTATGGACATAAATATATCGGCTTTTGATGCATGTTTTCAGTAGAAGATGGTTAGCCATTGATGTTATTAAGCCATTGTTAATGCAATTAGTGGTAATGGCCATTTTAAAATTTGGGTAAATGATGCGTTCTCGGTAATTACCTTCGACCCCTGTGTGTGTAGTACACATGGTGTAAACTCAATGTTGGTTATTTAAAAGAAGGAAGATAATGAATGGGAATACTGTAAGTATCAGTATGTATACACTGGTGTACAACGAAAGAACCACCGGAGAAGTCGGCCGTTAGACAAGACAAGAATGTGCTCCCATAAGCGGAGCCCCCATTTAGAGGGTTGTTGTTTTCTAAATGGGTTTCTTATAGTATGTACAGTGTATACACATGAATATATTGCAAAGGAAGGAAGGAAAGGAAGAAAAAACCTAACAACAACAAGAGCTTATAGTCATGCACAACTACAGTATATTGTGCGTAAGCAAAATGGCAAATGGACGCTAGTGGATCATTTTCGGTCCATAGCAGTATCAACTGTCAAGTGGAGAAAAACACGGTCGTTTGGCAGTGGCGAATGTCGTGGAAACATGCAAGTCTCTTCCACATATCCATTTCACCATCAAGTTGGTAGTTATAAGGTGGAGGCAATGATGGCCGTACCATCATTCTATGGTCTCCTGTCCCCTTTATTCGAATAATGGCATGGCGACATTATGGGAGGTCTGCGAAGATATGCCAACTTGCCAACTATACTGTGCGCTACCTTTTGTGTCTATAGTAGTGTGTTTGGGTCTACTGCCTGTGTGAAATGGCCGGACAGACGATAGAGTATAGAGTTCTTATAATAAGAGAAGGGTTTTCATCTCTCGTTCCTGTGGGGTCTTGTAATAATATGTGCTTTGAATCTAAACGAGAAGGAAGGGAGGAATAAAGAAAAGAGAAGGAGGAGAAAACGATAAGAATTTAAGAAGAGAAGCTCCGGAACAATTAGCGACGGATAACACCTTTTATCCTGCACCACCACCGCGCCCCTATTCAACAAAATATTTATTCTTCTTCCTCTCAAACTCTGTGAGCCAGCGGCGCACAGGTGTTGTGTGTGTGTTTGTATTGATCTTTGCTGACGCTCGTCGAGTCAACAACATCCTCCTTTGTATCTATCGTCTTGTCAGAGTTAAACCATACAAGAAGTAACTGCGCCTGATTTTCTCATGGATTGAACTAACTTTAAATTTGTTGTTAGGTGGATGTAATAAACATCGGACGAGTGCCTTCTGCTGATGGCAGCATGTGGGGCCGAAATCACTCCGACGAGATTACTATTGATCATTATAATTCTTTCTTTTCTTTCTCACCTTGGTCGAGAGATCGTGCTAGATTCAGAGTGTGTGGTCCTTGTCGTGCACGAAAAAGGACAGAAAAAAAAGGTGTGCGATCGGATTGCCGATTGAACCGTGTTAACATATGCACACACACACACGGTCATGGTTGCAGGACCGGTCTTATTCCTTATATTCTCTGAGCTGTTTCAAGTGGATGAGGGAAAACAAAAAAAACATTGAAATGTCGTCGCGCTCCGAGTGTTTATCCATCATTGATAACCGCGCGAGCTAGATATCAAGGTATTTGTCCGCTTCCCGTATCAAAGACGTAAATCTCTGGTGAACCAACGAGTGGAATTTTCTTTTTAACTTCTTCTTTCTTTTCTTTTTTTTTTTAAATGGCTATGTGCGCTAGCTGTGTCCCTTCATTTTCAGAATTCTGTGGAGCCGTCGCTTTTTCGGTCCTCATGACCTAATAATCTTTCAACTTGCTCTCACTTGTTCTTTCGTCCAAGAAATATTCAAGTTTTCTGTAGTTGATTGCCTGATTTCTTTTGTAGCGCATTTACATAATTTACCTCTTTAAATTTTACAATAAACAAACGTAATAGAATTTAAAAAAACGTAAAAAACCAAACAGATAATTTCGTATTCTTTTCGGATCAGTGGATAGAAGTAAAAAGTAGTATAATATTCCAAATAAAGGTGATAGACTCAAAATTGTTTGAATTAAATGTTTGAAAAATTGTTCCCGTGGGTGGCTTTTGTGATACACAACTGATAACTGTTGAAACTGGTAATAACGAAATAGCAAACCCGTGTCAGAAACCTACGAATCATGCATAATCGATCTTACGGTATATTGAGTTTGACATTGACTTCTCTTCTGCAACGCAGTGAAAAAACCATTGTTGACTAGGGGAAAAGGAGACACTTATTCATTTTGAACATTACGCCGTTTCAGTTGTGGTTATTTATCCGAGTTCAAGTGACCAAGTTACTGCCCGAGTTCTTGAAAATCCAAACAAGTTTTATCTGAAATCTTTTAACGACGTCCGAGTGAGTCGAAAAAATCAGATAAGAAGTACGAAAACCGCTTTGTTGACAAAGTTGTTGAATTGCCTAGGTATAGGCAGGCAGGTGAATGGTGATCTTGGGAACCAATCTGACCGATGAGGGTAAAGAAAAAAAAACCGGGCAGTTTCCGAAGTTATTCCTGTCCACATCGTTTCGTCTTTGCGACCTTTATTTTTATGGGGACCTTGTGTAAATAAACCAGCAGAGGTCAGTGATGCGCTCCTCCCCCAACAAAAAAGGTATAAAATAACGCGCAAAGACAATGAGAACAATGACTAATTTCATTGCTAATAAATGGCCAAGAGGTCTCTCACAACATACACCAACTTATCTTTTGACCTGAGAAAGCAATAGAAAAAAGGAAAAAAAAAGATTGACAGAATAATGAGCTGTCACCACCATCGTTCGAAGAGAGAATGGAAATAGAAACAAAGCAAAGTGAAATAAATATGAAAGGAAGAAAAAAAAAGAAGAAGAAAGCCAACTTGAATAGTGAAAATAGGAGAGTGCACGACCATTTAACTTGTCTTTCTGTCCAGTCATTATAGACAAAGCAGAGAACCTGCGGAGCTCGTAAATCACCATCGGTTTATCTCATAAGAAGATACGACGACACTGAGGAGAAAGAAAAAGAAGGGACAAGAAGAATACAACAAACATCAGCCACGCTGGGGACAGACATAGCAGACAAACGGAACTATTGTCAGCGTGATGATTGGAACTCGTGTCGCGTGAGTCTCTCAACTTTGCATGTCACGCACGAGCTCAGCTATGTCTATTGGAAGTCACATGGTTTATTGTATTTGATTTGTTGTTGTCTTTGTTGTTTCTTTTCTCTTTTGCTGTCGATTATTATGATGGTCGCTCATCAATCCGTTCTTGTCGCTCGCGCATCTTTCCGGCATAACATCGTCGACTCTTCGCAGTCTTTTTTAGATACGCATAATAACTAGCAGTTAGTTATATATACTGGTAGGGCATCTGACTCTGAGTTTCGACGCCAGGGTAATGGAGGGGATTTCCTTCTATACCATACAGTCAAGAAAATGCCGTGAGAAAATCCAACGTCACCTGATCCCAAACCTTCCACATCTCATCTACGTAAATGTAGGGGGCAAAAGATGGGCAAGAAAAAAGGTGAAAAATCAAAAGGCAACATCAGACCGTCGTTTTCAGCTTGGGAAGATAGAAAGGGGAAAAAAAAGAAAGGAAAAAGAGATGGAGCATCTATAGATGTTAGGCCTAGCGTCGCACAACAAGCACACGGACATTATTGTGTTCCATCCATTCAACACCTGATATTTCCACTTTTCTTCTTTTTTTTTCCATATCCGTCTACAGTTATAAAAAGGTGAAGGAACACTGAAGATTGTAAAGGTGCGAGGTACGTATCTCTGCTTTTCTTATATAGATTCAACTGGTGAATTTAATGTGTGATGCAATGTGCCAGGCTGCGTTATATAGATTCGGAACAAGTCGTGGAAATTTATTGATCTCTTTTGTTAAATTCTCTTCTTTCTTCTTCTTCTTCCATCTCTTCGTCTTCTTATTCTCTATTTTGCCTTGCCTTTTTGATTTGCTTTTTCGAAAGTTGAAGGAGAAAGACTGCTTGGCGCCCTCCTGGTGTTGGGTGATGACAGCCCATTCATTCGTCGTCGCATCCCCAGGT
The DNA here is from genome assembly GCA_030770115.1 of Daphnia galeata. Classification (NCBI taxonomy): domain Eukaryota; kingdom Metazoa; phylum Arthropoda; class Branchiopoda; order Diplostraca; family Daphniidae; genus Daphnia; species Daphnia galeata. Next base: position 3,973,378 of record CM061121.1, on the reverse strand, counting down.
CTAGCTGGTCATCAACTCTTTTCTCCCTCTTTATGTACAGTATTTCTCCTCCATTTCTCGCTCTTTCCCAAAAGTCTGTCTCTCATACAAACACACTCTTTTCTATCTAACTTATTCGCTGTATGGTGTGAGAAAACGGTTTCTATTCCCTACGAAAACATCCTCTATCATCGGTAAGTGAGTGCAAAGAAAATCCAACGCGCTTCTCCATCGTAATTCTTTTAAAAAATCTGAAGGGAAAAACTAGTCAAGACGAAGAGGTCATTTCATCTATGAATATAATATTTCTCCCTTTTTTAAATTAAAAAGAAAAAAAAACTAGGCCTACAGAGCTTAGTTGCTTATGCATACATTGCCCTACAATGGGGATGATTCATTCCTCTTCAATTTATTATGCAGTTAGCTTAGTCGTTTTTTCTCCCTCTTTTTTGGATTGATTCATTGTGGATGACATGTGTGGTATGTAATATACACACCCCACTTTTATACCCTTCAAGAAACATATGCTGTAATTTTTAAATTTAAGTGATAACAATGATGAGCAGAAGCCATTTTTAGTCAAACTTTGAAAGGAGAGGGTCCACGGTCCACCCTTAAATAAATAGTGGGAAGGGAGTTGACGGATGAAAACATCAACAAGCGAACGGGACATCTCCAGCTACTTTGAAGCTAAAGTTTGAAACGATCCACGGACCCAGACCCTATAAAAAGCCGAATCGTCCTATAACAGGGAAAGAGATGCACAGCAGTGTTCATCCCTTTTCCCCCTGCTGATGTGTTTAATAATTCATTTACGGGTTGCGAGACTTGCAACGAGAGAGAGGGTCGAGAGAGAGAGAGGGAGGCCTAGAGATAGAAAAAGAGTCATTATATGGGAATACCTGACATATTTCTAAACAATTTCCCACTCTCACATAAACCGTGTAGAGATTGGTGGAGAATGTTGTTCTTGTCCCCAAGTACTTTAGCCACGACATTTATAAATAAAGTGACCAAATGGGAGAGGTTGTATATACACAGTAATTCGTTCCGCTGTATGAAGTAAACTATCGGGTCATGTTACTGTCGTTCACCCATCAATCAGGTCCATACAAAGTCGTACAAAGTTGCAAACAAGGTTGTTTTTCACGCAGAAGGATTTCAAACTGAGGATGGTCGCGTTAGAACTTCGAAGTTTTGTTGGTGTTGGTTCGTCAATCCTCTCTTTAAAATGGTTAAAAATATAGATTTCTGAAAATATTGCTGAAATACGTGTTCTACCCGCTGAGTATTATATTGTTTCTGATACCCTAGCGATTAAAATCGGGGATAAAATGGAAACCATGCAGCTACTTTTGGTATCCCCACTATACGCCACACACGGCGAATCTCGTCGCTCGTAATGCAATCAAGAATGCAAGCCCTTTTAAATATAAATAACGATATGCTCTGTAGTTTGCATTAGAAAAAGACAAAACAACAAAAAACAACATCGTCATAACAAACAAGCGGGCACATTACGTCGTTTTTATATAGTTTCAAATAGAATGGGTGGCGGCGCCTTCCAACTTTCCAAATTCGTAGCTAGCCTTACTGCCTTAGAGTATAGGCAGCAGCAGCTATATTATATACACAAGGCGAGCGGAACCGTTCGAGCGTCTCATTTCAGTCATAAATCCTGCCGGTCTCATCCCCACCACCTCCAGTTCTTGAAAATCTTTTAATTGACTTAATTGAACGGCGCTGTTGGAGGTATACAATTTGTTTGTTGTGTTTCTGTCGTTATTTTCTTTTTCAAGGCAAACCCAAGATAAAATACAGCCATCAACTCTTTCTTCAAACAATCATTAACGCGCCTTAAATCCCACAGTGTATATGTCTGTAGTTAAAAATGAAGACACACACAGATAAAGAGGTTCTTCACGTAATTATTGCATTTGAAATTACATTTAACGAATCAACGTGAAATTCTAAAAAAAAATATAATATTTTCTTTAAATATTTTCGAATTAGAATGGTAATTTCATTAAATCAACTTAAGATTGAAGATCGATAAGTTGAGGGATGCGACAAGTTTAATAGTTGCAAATGTATTCTATTTCTATCTATTCTACTCATCTCTTTATTTGAAGTCCCTTTTAAAGAAAAAATGGTGAACGGTTTTCGAGATGAAAGAGAAAATCAGCAAACAGTTCTTTTGTGGTGGGGGCTCTCTTTTTTTTTTGAACAGCACCATTGATGACTGCCATGAAGCATTTTAAAGCGGGCACACGATGAATAGGAAACTATTGAATTCGAGTTTGGTTTTTCTTCTTTTTAGTTCGTTGAGAATATGACAACGACTATGGCGACGGACTCCAGCCTTGAAGGGGTGCCTGCTGCTGCTGTTGATGTTCTTCTTCTCTTCACATATAGCTGCCATCCGACGGGGTGTCATCGGTCATCTACGATCAAAAGACCAAGTTGACGGCCGCATTGACATCCAAACGTCAACCGTTTATACATAAACAGACATGCTGAATGCAAACTTTTCTTTCAGAGTAATGCAGTATAGAAGGGCATCCTCCCTTCATATAGGTACCACACACGTTTAGACATCAAAAACACACACGCTAGAAGCGACCGCACATGAGAAATTCAGCTGCGGTTTACAATTTCTCGACATTGAAAACGAATCTCTCTCCTTTTATGTGTGCGCGAAAATAGAAGAATATTATTATTATTAAATTTATTCATCTATACCAAGCGAACGATATACACCGAACGCCGAAAGGTATAAGGATTCAGGCTCACTTGACCCATTCAAACGTCAACGCGCGCCATCTGTTTGCCGCTGTGGAATGTCTTGGGAGCGCGGTGACGAAGAAAGCGATACACATGGCCACGAAACACATGGCCGGAACGGACAAAGGATTAAAGCATATAGATTCACACACACACACACGACACAAAAAGAAAGAAGTGTTTGTGTGTAGACATCAACGGAGATGAAGTATATTCCGTGTGTTTATGTGACGCAGTAGTGGCCGTGCGTGTGTTTCTCACAAGACGATGGGAGCGATGGTGGGGGCCGATGCGATAATGCGACGAGCATCATCATTCAGCATCAGCTGGAGTAGTGCGACGCGTCGGTGGCATCGACCTATCACATCATCACTTCGTCGTGTCGGGCTGCCGATTGGTCGACGGCCAAACCCCTCCCCATGCGAGTCCCGTGCCCACCTACCGTCCGTCACCTTCCACGGCTGCTTTACCTCCCCTATACGTGCCCCGCCCCATTCTCGCCTGATCACCCTTCTCTCCCCTCTTCTCTTCACCACCCCTCTATCCCTCCTTCTTTCTCAGCGGACCTACCTATTTCCGAAGTCACCCGGACTGGTCCCGCGGACGGCTCAAGCTCAGCAGTCTCGGCTGCCTCAGTAGCCGCGTCAGTTCTGCACGTCGTTCAATCCCGCTCCCGTTTTTTTATTTGTTTTTTTTTTCTCCGGAAATTGTTTTCATTTGCTGTCTTTCAACCAGAATTTTGTCACAGATTCATAGAACTTTCGACACGTTCGTTAACATTTTCCACAATTGCGCAGATTTATCGACCATATTTTTTTTGCTTCGTTTCGTGTTTACGCTCATCCCTATTTCATTGCATGTGCAGTTTTTTTGTGTTATTTGAAGGGCGGCAAAAGATTTACAATTGAAAAGACAAGAATAAATTCTTGTACGTATTCAAAACAATCAATATGCTACCCATGAATGCCAGTGATGATGTTAGTGGCAACGCCATTCAACAGCAACAACCGCAACAACAGTTCATCCATGGCCAGCATTCGAGGTCAAAGGGTAATTTCTCAATCGCCGCCATCATGGGACATCACATGACTCACGAATCTCGGTCATTCGCCATGGAAGAGCTTTCGCCGTCGCCACCCCGGAGTATCCGTCGTTCCTCCGTTGATCCATCACCAGGTAAATCGGTTACAAGTGCAGTCCATATTTGTCATATTTTCTTGCGAGTGCTAATGAACAGCCACTATATCGTCACAGATTCAGACAGAGCCATGAGAGAGGATACAGTCGAAGAAGAAGATGGAGAGTCTTCTTTGACGGATCACGAGATCGACGTCGAGGACATTGACGACGGCGATGACGGGCATCACCTGAAGGGAAAAAGTGGTGGCGTCGCTCTTCAGCGTCATCGTCACCAAGGGAGCCATTCGACTATCCGATCGTTCAAAGAGGAGGAAGAGGAGGATGAAGATGAGGTGCTAGATAAAGAAGAGATCGTCGATGACGACGACGTTGGAGGGCCGCTTGTTGGTTCAGTCAAGTCGAAGAAAAAATCTGGCAAGAAATCTGGCAAATCTAGCGGAAACGGCTCGAGCGGCTCTTCTTCCAGCTCTAATCCGCAAATCAAACCCAAGTGCAACTGCGAGCAGCTGCAACTTGTCGACTGCCACCTGGAGACCAAAGAATTGTGGGATAAGTTCAACGAATTGGGAACAGAGATGATCATCACCAAAACCGGCAGGTTAGTTAGTTCCTGCTTTTCACTCATCAATAATATGCAAAACCAAACCTCATACCTTTCATTCGATCAAACAAAACATGAAAGAGAATCAAACATTCCACATATCCACGTAGCTTTAGTTTTGTCGTTGTAAAAGAAAATTCGCCTAGAAAAGGTTTCCTTCTTTGCACTCTTTGCACCAATCTCACAACTCCATCTGTAGCAGCATGCAAAGCGTCACAGATTTATTGAGACTGATGGGGTGGTCGGTAAATATCAACTCGATCAAAATGTCGTTATGGAAAGCAAACAAACCGGAATGATGTGTACATCCGTATCTTCCGCACGAATCCCCCCAGACTCCCGACTAACCGGTCGGGATAGTACTGACAGAGATAGGGAAAGGTTCAAATTACATTTCTTCTTATCTCTTTGAACAATTCTTGATATTCTTGGGTTTTGGATCAAGTTCACAATTTTTATTCTCTTTTGATTTGGATTGCGGGTCGATCGAATAGTTGGGATTCTGTTTTTTTATTAGATTCACACAGCATTGCGACTTGTGACTTGTATGCGATCAGGCTGTTATTGGGAAAGGTATTCGGGGCCGAGTGCCAGACTGCCAGCACAAGGATCCAACAGCTACGGCGGCGATGATCTATCTATGATTGATAGGTTTCAAACCGCGTGGTAGGTCTCGTCTCCAAGTTCCTAGCGGCTAACGAGTAGACAACGGCGTCGTCTTTGTGATGTATGACGCCCAACATCTCAGCGAGGCCAAAAATGATCTTTTGTATACTGTTCAAAAAACTCTCGACGAGAGCGCGCGTGTTTCTCTTTGATGACAACAAGTGTAGAGGTGGCGCGACAAGGGTCCTCGCCTCTCATCCGTCGTTCGCTACACAAGCCAGAGAAGAGCCTGCACTATAGTCTGACTATTTCCGCTTGTTGAAAGATGACTGTCGTTGCCGGGTTCTACCGGATGATGTGGCATTCCATTACGTGCCCCACCCGGCAAGCATCCAGGGCGGGAGGAATGGCTATAGTTTATTCTTTATTACAGCTTAAATAACTTTGAAAACTATGCAGTCGGTGCAACTTATGAATATGCTCTAGTATGCAGAGGCAGCTATAGTCTGAGCATCAACCCATCATCTGCTCGTGCCGACACAGAATAAGAAGAAGAAGGAGTTGAGAGAAAAACTCATAGATTGATCTCGCCAGTCGCTTCGTTCTATAATCTACAACCTATTTTGACACCATGCCCAGATCGCACTGTCAACTGCCCGTGTCTATATGGGGGTATTTTTTTATGTATACTGACAGCGCGCACATACCTCTGACCTGTAGTGAAGAGAAAGATGATCCCCCTTATAGTTTGTGTCTGTGTGTGTCTGTGTATGGGTTGGTTCCTTCGATGGTTGGTTAGTTTCAACGACCGAACACACAGCAGGGAATGTTATGTATGGATAACACCTTTTATAGGCCACACCATAACTTTCTGACATTTGAAAATTGTTCGTGTTGCTTGTCATAACTCTCGCTGACTTCTATATCTTCCGGTTTGATTTGATGGCGTCTGACGAGCAGGCGAATGTTTCCGACGGTTCGAGTCACATTCTCCGGAGCGGTGCTGATGGCCGAAAGTTCGCAGCTTCAGCAACATCAACAGCAGCAACGCGTCGCAAGTGATTTGCTGATGACTCATCCGCATCATCCCCTGGCCTATCACCATCACCACCTCCAGCAACAGCATAACAATAACATGCATTTACAGCATCAGCATATTGGCCAGATGCAGAGCCGAGTGCGCTATTTTGTCATGTTGGACGTTGTTCCGGTGGACAGCAAAAGATATCGCTACGCCTATCATCGTTCTTCGTGGTTGGTGGCTGGAAAAGCTGACCCGCCGGCTCCAGCTCGTCTCTACACACATCCCGATTCACCGTTCACTCCCGATCAACTCCGTAAGCAGGTCATCTCCTTCGAGAAAGTCAAATTGACCAACAACGAAATGGACAAACAAGGACAGGTACTACAACGTCTTATCAATTTGTCATCATTTCATGTCCAGTAACTGGACTAGACTATCTATAGGCTTCAATCGATATCAAAATAATTTAATGGTTTCGAAAATTCCTAGGATAATCTTTAAATGTTGATGTACTGTGCCCTCGGCAGAAACGTAAAAGACCGAATCAGAAAGCAGCACGTGCGCCGAAGTGAAACTAGAACCATTATAATGGCAGGCTGTATTGAGAAACAGGAGAGGGAAAAGAAAATGGGAATTCTCGCTTTGTATTTCATCGAACGATGAACGTCAGAAAGAGGAGGGTTGAATAGTCGCAGACTGGTAGTACGCAGTTTTCCCCTTCTGTGCACAGCATATATATATATCACTATAGCGTAGTTTACTACACGTATATAAGTCTCGACTGTAAACGAATCCTTTGGCGCGGAAACCTAATAGCTTCAATGGAGTTTGGAAGAAACTATATAGTATATAGCATGTGGGCTGATGGAAGGGACGCCCCTAAAGCGGCCGTAAGCGAACTGTAGCAGTGAGGATGTGACGGGAACGGACGGTACGAGCTGAAGTGTCACGTCATCCGGAATTGTCTAACCTCCTACACAGCAGCAAAGACTCAGTTAGCCCGCCCTAACCCTCACAGACTTCACAGTGTCACTTCCCCCCGCTCGTTTATTCTGTTTCTGTCCAACGGTGTGAGTGTCGCAGCTCCAAGTCAAAGACACCGGATGATGAAGTGTCACTTCAGCTCAACGAAGAACCTCATTACTGTGGGCTGTACACTCTCGTTTGTAGTTCCTATGAAGAAGAAACAGTTCTAAGCGTACGAGAAGAGAAGAAGAGATAAGTTGATGACCGGACACACATTGCAAAGCAGCAAGTGAGCGGAAAATAACGAGCTAGTCTCTTTAACCGGCCGCACAAGGAGATAGTACCACAGCTCACTAGCATCAGCAGAGTATAGCACAGAATCGTTTCCAACACCCCATGCTTTACACTCTAGTCTATATATGCATATGGCCGATGTGGGTGTATATAAATAGGCCCACCCTGAGCTGCTAGTGCCTTCTCCACACGGGTGGTCTTATTCCCTCTCTCTTTGACTTTTTCTCCTTTCCCTGCTTCCTCTTATGGATATAGCTTTAACCTTTGAACCTCAGCAACAAAGAAAACTCCATTCTTGCAAGACGATGAGGTTAGCCACACTACATATACGCAGCATCCTTATTCTTCGCCCTTTCTTTTCTCTTATCCACTAGTTTCACCCCTCTCCTATTCGATGTGACAAATTAGATGCAACCTCATCCGCATATTTGCCCCCTCCTCCCCTCCAATTTACGACATCCGCATGGATTTCCGGTCTTATGATGCATAATTTTAAATTCAAATGTAGGAGGAATACGATCAAACTGCTGTAATAAAATTGGCGTTTGTTTTTTGTTTTTGTTTTAAATTTTTTAATAGATTGTGTTAAATTCGATGCATCGTTACCAACCACGAGTGCACCTCGTCCGACGAATGGAAGGTGACACCACTCGGCCGATTGTTGATTTGGAGCGCGAACAGTTTCGTACCTACGTCTTCCCCGAGACAGTTTTCACCGCCGTGACTGCATATCAAAACCAGTTGGTATGTTCTATCCAAATCCAACCGGTTATTCTGATTTCGATTCTTCCACTTCGCTTGTTTATATGATATTATATCTTCACCTTGTTTCACAAAGTGACAAAGTTTCTCAGATGTAACATGTATCCTCACATACCTAAACATATTCTTGTATTGGGGGCCGTGCCCGTTTCAGATAACCAAACTGAAAATTGACAGTAACCCGTTCGCCAAGGGCTTTCGCGATTCTTCAAGACTCAGTGACTTTGACCGGTGAGTTTTTCTTTTGGTCCATCTGGCCAGCAACTATCATTAGACTCGAATCATTTGCTTACCCATTTCCACGGAATCAAAAACACATGAATTAGACACGCACGGTATCTGATTAAAGAGAGTGCTGGGCACTAGTGTATAGAGAGCCGTGTGGAATGCTCACGTACAGAAATATAGGCAACTTAACGACCATCCGACACGATACCAATTCATTATCTGTCGCCGAGTGGGCAGGCCAGTCCGCCACTAGTATAACTGCCGAATAACCACACGGTGCGTTATTATTATGTACACGGATGCTTGTTAGTATGCATATAGCGCCAACGGGCAACGAGTCGTCTCCGTCCAAATAGTTATATAATTTCGTTCGGTGCGCCGGTTTGTTTGAGCTAATGAAGCGGCAGCGGCGGCGACGCGACGCTTCAACGTCTTGCAATGTTCAAGTATTCGGAGTGTAGTACCATGGAACGGCACCCACACCTGCCGCCTCTGCGTGAAACCGTCCGTCCAGGTTGAGCTTTTATTCACAACTAGACCAGTATTTTTTATTTCTAGTTCTTTCCGACGGCACTGTTGGGTGTACATACTATAAGTGAAGGAACCGAGGCTGCTAATGTCTAATTAATTGAAAGCTTGTTGCTCGGAGTTCGGCTGTTGGGAAGGATGAAACAACAACAACAACACTATAAACGCGTTCTTCTCTACATTACGTATGTGTGTGTGTGTGATGATGAGCGTAATAAAAGAGCAGACTCGAGAAAAAGGGAAGGCGCGGGAGGTCTGGAATGATGTTATATATAGATAATCGGGCGGCGTGAAGGGAGAGACAGAAAGAGGGGCGAGCGTTGGGCCAACACCATTGCGGAGCAGTCTGAGTGTTAGAAGTTTAAAACGAATCAGACGACTGTGTGGCCATACAAATATGCAGAGCTAGATGCGTTGTGTGCTGCGCGAGATTGCCGACACAAAACAGCTCATAAATTTTCATCTTCAGCCTAACCCGAAATCGTGGAATAAAAAAGAGAAAGGTGAAGTCGGGGATGAGCAAACTTTTCAATTATTAAAGCTGAGAGAATATAGAAGAGACACGCCAACAATTCAAGACAGTACTGTACCGCTTAGAGCAGCATATCACCTGAACAGGGATAGACGGCAGTCGGTTTCTTTACTCTATAATTAAGTCACACACTCGCACATGTTGTGATCATCACACCAGAAAAACAACTATACACTCAAAAACAGCAACATCAATTTTGATTGGGTTCATTATTCGTTTTGTGCTTAGAACTGGCGTTAATTGAAGCCAATCCTGTTGTTCGTGAATAGTGTATTTATCTCTATTTTTACACTTATTGAATTTGTCTATTGTGAGTTAAATTTCTGAGAAACTCATTCAAATGTGATGTGAAAATGATAGGGATGGAATGGACGGCATGGCAGATTACATTCGAGCACCGTCGCGAATGTTTCCAGACGTGTCGGATTTCGAAGCGGCAACTGGATTCCTCAACAGTGAAAAAATGCGAAGCCTCGGCCTCCATCATCCACATAATCAGCATCCGTTTGGGGCGCCCATTCACCCACAACATTCAAACAATCCTCGCCTACCGCCGATGCCGCTGGCTACCATCCAGCAGCACTTGTTTGCCATCCAACAAAGGACCAACAGTTATCCAATCATGGCGTCACCGTCAGCTACTTCCGGATTACCTGCTAATGGCGGCGGAGGTAATAATCAGCAGATGCTGCCAATCCCGTTCCCGCATCATTTGCTGTCCCAGTGGACTCTGGCTGCCGCCGCTGGATTCGGATTGAATCATCTTGGGCTGTTTGGATTGGGAGGTTTACCAAGTGGCGGATTGACAGGCCTGCAGCAGCAGCAGTCGAGCGTGAATCCAAGTGCATCGGTATCGCCTCCACAGTCAACTCGACAGCCGAGTCCAATGACCACAAGCACACCGCCTTCAGTTACGGCGACTGTCACTGGTTCCGTCGCTCACCTGCCTTGCCTGTCCGGCGAGAGGGCTGAGACAGTCAACATCTTGAAGGGTCACAACCCATCTCACCGCCACCGATTCAGTCCCTATCCGGCCATCGCTAGTAGTAAGACTATAACTCATGGCGTGAACCACTCCGATGACCCATCGGAGCGTTCACCTGCTTCGGCCAGTTCTAAACTGACTTTTGATAAATGAACGGGATATGCAACATTACAAATTCACAGCAGTATCAGAATATGTGTATCACAGATGAACAAACAAGTTGACATGTATGCTGTAACGTAACATAACGGAGATGTGGCTTGTTGATCGTCCTCTCCACCTGCTTGATCGCAATTAACTTGAATTTTATTTTTATTTTTTTTGAACTCGTTGTTTCGTTTCGATCTTCCACCTGCCGAATGGTTGTTTATTTATTTCCCATTTCTTATTAACGGTATATATTCACATACCATAAATACTACATTTGCGGTGTTGATTGTTTTTATTTCGTCCTTTAATTTGTTGGACTATTTCATTGCTCTTCATGTTGATACGTACACAGTTTAAGTAATAAATAGAGTTTACTCGTCGCATTGATCTTGTTTGTCGGTTGGCATATATTATCTCTCCAGAAAGTGAATGTGGTGCTTCCCCCCCCCGCCCCCCCCCCCGCCCTTTAATTTTTGTCTTGTTTTTAAATTTGTTAAATCAGTTCATTTTGTTCGTTCGTCTTCCTCGAATTGTTTCGGCTTTCCCTTGTCGCGCCTGTACAGTCCTCAATGTACTTTATACACACTAAATGGTTCGTTTTGATGTTCTTTATTCGAAGTTCATTGCAGTAAACTATGAAAAAAAGTTTGAATACACTCAAAATCGAAAAGTCACATTAGGTACATGCATTTGAAAAGTCGTTGTGGTAAATGAAACCTGTAGAGAAAATGCTATTTTATTTTATCATCCAGGCCTACAAGTATACACAACTTTAAAAAAAAAGAAGCTATGTGATTATATTTTTCAATTGCATTAATGCGCCAAAGGCATTTTCGGGTTCTTAAGGTATCAAGCGTCATTAACCAAGTGAAACCGCTAAATTTTTCAACCACACGTACACCATTTCCAGCTGATTGCCAAAACTTCTCCCACAGAAAGAGAAACGAAAGTAAGATTGTTATTACGAAACATAAAGAGATTGAGATATACAATATTTCCCATAGTCACGGTTGCTCACGTAAATCGAAATCAAGACAGTTTTTATGGTTTGATTCCTATCTGTATTCTGCTATAATAGGCACCTTGATTTTGTAAAATTAGATAATAAATCCCTTTGAGAAAAAATGTGTAACATAAAAAGAAATTATATAATAGGAGTCGAACTTGATACTTTGATAGTTCAGCAGAAGAGGGAGTCGCCGATATAATAAACTGTACATGAAAGGCTTTGTACCCCATATAAATTTATGATCTCACTTCTCACAAATTG